>CM030876.1:2787799-4199225 GCA_018132145.1 Boehmeria nivea var. tenacissima
TTTAAGTGTTTTTGGAGCTCAAAATGAGTCCCTACGAATTATATTAATGTATTATACGTTCAAATACTGATTTGGGATCACAACAACTTTGCTAGAGTCACTTCGAAACCAAAATACCCATTTAGGGCTCGATTTAGGCAAACTAGTTATAAGGACTAGTTTTTGCGCAAGGCGAGTTTTTAAGTGTTGTTGGAGCTAAAAACGAGTCCCTAAGACTTATTATAATATATTATATTAAATTACACATTTGGGACCTAAACAACTTCGCTAGATTTACTTTGGAGCTAAAAAACCCATCTAAAGGCTCGATTTAGGCCAAACTAGTTACAAAGACTTAGTTTTTATGGTAAAACAGCTTATAAGGCTTGTTGGAGCTCCAAACGAGTCTCTAAGACTTATTATAATAAATTATTTGTTCAAATACTCATTTAGGATCAAATAAGTTTGCTAGAGTCACTTCGGAGCCGAAAAACCCGTTTAAAAGCTCGATTTAGGCAAAACTAGTTACAAGGACTTAGTTTTTGTGCGAGGTGAGTTTTTAAGTGTTTTGGAGCTCAAAATGAGTCTCTACGAATTATATTAATGTATTATATGTTCAAATACTGATTTGGGATCACAACAACTTTTCTAGAGTCACTTCGGAGCCAAAATACCCACTTAAGGGCTCGATTTAGGCAAACTAGTTATAAGGACTTAGTTTTTGCGCGAGGTGAGTTTTTAAGTATTGTTGGAGCTCAAAATGAGTCCCTACGAATTATATTAATGTATCATATGTTCAAATACTGATTTGGGATCACAACAACTTTGCTAGAGTCACTTCGGAACCAAAATACCCATTTTAGGGCTCGATTTAGGCAAACTAGTTATAAGGACTTAGTTTTTGCGCGAGGTGAGTTTTTAAGTGTTGTTGGAGCTAAAAACGAATCCCTAAGACTTATTATAATATATTATATTAAATTACACATTTGGGACCTAAACAACTTCGCTAGATTCACTTCGGAGCCAAAAAACCCATCTAAAGGCTCGATTTAGGCAAAACTAGTTAGAAAGACTTAGTTTTTATGCGAAGTGATCTTATAAGGCTTGTTGGAGCTCCAAACAAGTTTTTAAGACTTCTTGTAATATATTATTTGTTCATATACTTATTTAGGATCAAATAAGTTTGTTAGTGTCACTTCGAAGCCAAAAAACCCGTTTAAAAGCTCGATTTAGGCAAAACTAGTTACAAGGACTTAGTTTTTGCGCGAGGTGAGATTTTAAGTATTTTTGGAGCTCAAAATGAGTCCCTACGAATTATATAATGTATTATATGTTCAAATACTGATTTGGGATCACAACAACTTTGCTAGTGTCACTTCGGAACCAAAATACCCATTTTAGGATCGATTAAGGCAAACTAGTTATAAGGACTTAGTTTTTGTGCGAGGTGAGTTTTTAAGTGTTGTTGGAGCTCAAAATGAGTCTCTACGAATTATATTAATGTATTATATGTTCAAATACTGATTTGGGATCACAACAACTGTGCTAGAGTCACTTCGGAGCCAAAATACCCATTTTAGGGCTCGATTTAGGCTAACTAGTTATAAGGACTTAGTTTTTGTGCGAGGTGAGTTTTTAAGTGTTGTTGGGGCTCAAAATGAGTCCCTAAGACTTATTATAATATATTATATTAAATTACACATTTGTGACCTAAACAACTTCGCTAGATTCACTTTGGAGCCAAAAAACCATCTAAAAGCTCGATTTAGGCAAAACTAGTTACAAAGACTAAGTTTTTGCCCGAAGTGACCTTATAAGGCTTGTTGGAGCTCCAAACGAGTGTCTAAGACTTATTATAATATATTATTTGTTCAAACATTCATTTAGGATCAAAATAAGTTTGCTAGAGTCACTTCGGATCCAAAAAAACCTGTTTAAAAGCTCGGTTTAGGCAAGACTAGTTATAAAGACTTAGTTTTTACGCGAGGTGAGTTTTTTAGTTTTGTTGGAGGTCAAAATGAGTCCCTACGAATTATATTAATGTATTATATGTTCAAATATTGATTTGCGATCACAACAACGTTTCTAGAGTCACTTCGGAGCCAAAATACCCACTTAAGGGCTCGATTTAGGCAAAACTAGTTATAAGGACTTAGTTTTTACGCGAGGTGAGTTTTTAAGTGTTGTTGGAGCCCAAAATGGGTTCCTACGAATTATATTAATGTATTATATGTTCAAATACTGATTTGGGATCACAACAACTTTTCTAGAGTCACTTCGGAGCCAAAATACCCACTTAAGGGTTGATTTAGGGAAAACTAGTTATAAGGACTTAGTTTTTACGCGAGGTGAGTTTTTAAGTGTTGTTGGAGCCCAAAATGGGTTCCTACGAATTATATTAATGTATTATATGTTCAAATACTGATTTGGGATCACAACAACTTTGCTAGAGTCACTTCGGAACCAAAATACCCATTTTAGGGCTCGATTTAGGCAAACTAGTTATAAGGACTTAGTTTTTGCGCTAGGTGAGTTTTTAAGTGTTGTTGGAGCTAAAAACGAGTCCCTAAGACTTATTATAATATATTATATTAAATTACACATTTGGGACCTAAAAAACTTCGCTAGATTTACTTTGGAGCCAAAAAACCCATCTAAAGGCTCGATTTATGCAAAACTAGTTACAAAGACAGTTTTTATGCGAAGTTAGCCTATAAGGCTTGTTGGAGCTCCAAACGAATCTCTAAGACTTATTATAATATATTATTTGTTCAAATACTCATTTAGGATCAAATAAGTTTGCTAGAGTCACTTCGAAGCCAAAAAACCCGTTTAAAAGCTCGATTTAGGCAAAACTAGTTACAAGGACATAGTTTTTGCGCGAGGTGAGTTTTTAAGTGTTTTTGGAGCTCAAAATGAGTCCCTACGAATTATATTAATGTATTATACGTTCAAATACTGATTTGGGATCACAACAACTTTGCTAGAGTCACTTCGAAACCAAAATACCCATTTTAGGGCTCGATTTAGGCAAACTAGTTATAAGGACTTAGTTTTTGCGCAAGGCGAGTTTTTAAGTGTTGTTGGAGCTAAAAACGAGTCCCTAAGACTTATTATAATATATTATATTAAATTACACATTTGGGACCTAAACAACTTCGCTAGATTTACTTTGGAGCTAAAAAACCCATCTAAAGGCTCGATTTAGGCCAAACTAGTTACAAAGACTTAGTTTTTATGGTAAAACAGCTTATAAGGCTTGTTGGAGCTCCAAACGAGTCTCTAAGACTTATTATAATAAATTATTTGTTCAAATACTCATTTAGGATCAAATAAGTTTGCTAGAGTCACTTCGGAGCCGAAAAACCCGTTTAAAAGCTCGATTTAGGCAAAACTAGATACAAGGACTTAGTTTTTGTGCGAGATGAGTTTTTAAGTGTTTTTGGAGCTCAAAATAAGTCTCTACGAATTATATTAATGTATTATATGTTCAAATACTGATTTGGGATCACAACAACTTTTCTAGAGTCACTTCGGAGCCAAAATACCCACTTAAGGGCTCGATTTAGGCAAAACTAGTTATAAGGACTTAGTTTTTGCGCGAGGTGAGTTTTAAAGTATTGTTGGAGCTCAAAATGAGTCCCTACGAATTATATTAATGTATCATATGTTCAAATACTGATTTGGGATCACAACAACTTTGCTAGAGTCACTTCGGAACCAAAATACCCATTTTAGGGCTCGATTTAGGCAAACTAGTTATAAGGACTTAGTTTTTGCGCGAGGTGAGTTTTTAAGTGTTGTTGGAGCTAAAAACGAATCCCTAAGACTTATTATAATATATTATATTAAATTACACATTTGGGACCTAAACAACTTCGCTAGATTCACTTCGGAGCCAAAAAACCCATCTAAAGGCTCGATTTAGGCAAAACTAGTTAGAAAGACTTAGTTTTTATGCGAAGTGATCTTATAAGGCTTGTTGGAGCTCCAAACGAGTTTTTAAGACTTCTTGTAATATATTATTTGTTCATATACTTATTTAGGATCAAATAAGTTTGTTAGTGTCACTTCGAAGCCAAAAAACCCGTTTAAAAGCTCGATTTAGGCAAAACTAGTTACAAGGACTTAGTTTTTGCGCGAGGTGAGATTTTAAGTATTTTTGGAGCTCAAAATGAGTCCCTACGAATTATATAAATGTATTATATGTTCAAATACTGATTTGGGATCACAACAACTTTGCTAGTGTCACTTCGGAACCAAAATACCCATTTTAGGAATCGATTAAGGCAAACTAGTTATAAGGACTTAGTTTTTGTGCGAGGTGAGTTTTTAAGTGTTGTTGGAGCTCAAAATGAGTCTCTACGAATTATATTAATGTATTATATGTTCAAATACTGATTTGGGATCACAACAACTGTGCTAGAGTCACTTCGGAGCCAAAATACCCATTTTAGGGCTCGATTTAGGCTAACTAGTTATAAGGACTTAGTTTTTGTGCGAGGTGAGTTTTTAAGTGTTGTTGGAGCTCAAAATGAGTCCCTAAGACTTATTATAATATATTATATTAAATTACACATTTGTGACCTAAACAACTTCGCTAGATTCACTTTGGAGCCAAAAAACCATCTAAAAGCTCGATTTAGGCAAAACTAGTTACAAAGACTAAGTTTTTGCCCGAAGTGACCTTATAAGGCTTGTTGGAGCTCCAAACGAGTGTCTAAGACTTATTATAATATATTATTTGTTCAAACATTCATTTAGGATCAAAATAAGTTTGCTAGAGTCACTTCGGATCCAAAAAACCCGTTTAAAAGCTCGGTTTAGGCAAAACTAGTTATAAAGACTTAGTTTTTGCGCGAGGTGAGTTTTTTAGTGTTGTTGGAGGTCAAAATGAGTCCCTACGAATTATATTAATGTATTATATGTTCAAATACTGATTTGGGATCAGAACAACTTTTCTAGAGTCACTTCGGAGCCAAAATACCCACTTAAGGGCTCGATTTGGGCAAAACTAGTTATAAGGACTTAGTTTTTACGCGAGGTGAGTTTTTAAGTGTTGTTGGAGCCCAAAATGGGTTCCTACGAATTATATTAATGTATTATATGTTTAAATACTGATTTGGGATCACAACAACTTTTCTAGAGTCACTTCGGAGCCAAAATACCCACTTAAGGGTTGATTTAGGCAAAACTAGTTATAAGGACTTAGTTTTTACGCGAGGTGAGTTTTTAAGTGTTGTTGGAGCCCAAAATGGGTTCCTACGAATTATATTAATGTATTATATGTTCAAATACTGATTTGGGATCACAACAACTTTGCTAGAGTCACTTCGGAACCAAAATACCAATTTTAGGGCTCGATTTAGGCAAACTAGTTATAAGGACTTAGTTTTTGCGCTAGGTGAGTTTTTAAGTGTTGTTGGAGCTAAAAACGAGTCCCTAAGACTTATTATAATATATTATATTAAATTACACATTTGGGACCTAAAAAACTTCGCTAGATTTACTTTGGAGCCAAAAAAACCATCTAAAGGCTCGATTTATGCAAAACTAGTTACAAAGACTTAGTTTTTATGCGAAGTCAGCTTATAAGGCTTGTTGGAGCTCCAAACGAATCTCTAAGACTTATTATAATATATTATTTGTTCAAATACTCATTTAGGATCAAATAAGTTTGCTAGAGTCACTTCGAAGCCAAAAAACCCGTTTAAAAGCTCGATTTAGGCAAAACTAGTTACAAGGACTTAGTTTTTGCGCGAGGTGAGTTTTTAAGTGTTTTTGGAGCTCAAAATGAGTCCCTACGAATTATATTAATGTATTATACGTTCAAATACTGATTTGGGATCACAACAACTTTGCTAGAGTCACTTCGAAACCAAAATACCCATTTTAGGGCTCGATTTAGCCAAACTAGTTATAAGGACTTAGTTTTTGCGCGAGGCGAGTTTTTAAGTGTTGTTGGAGCTAAAAACGAGTCCCTAAGACTTATTATAATATATTATATTAAATTACACATTTGGGACCTAAACAACTTCGCTAGATTTACTTTGGAGCTAAAAAAACCCATCTAAAGGCTCGATTTAGGCCAAACTAGTTACAAAGACTTAGTTTTTATGGTAAGGACAGCTTATAAGGCTTGTTGGAGCTCCAAACGAGTCTCTAAGACTTATTATAATAAATTATTTGTTCAAATACTCATTTAGGATCAAATAAGTTTGCTAGAGTCACTTCGGAGCCGAAAAAACCCGTTAAAAGCTCGATTAGGCAAAACTAGATACAAGGACTTAGTTTTTGCGCGAGATGAGTTTTTAGTGTTTTTGGAGCTCAAAATAGTCTCTACGAATTATATTAATGTATTATATGTTCAAATACTGATTTGGGATCACAACAACTTTGCTAGAGTCACTTCGGACCAAAATACCCATTTTAGGGAATCGATTAAGGCAAACTAGTTATAAGGACTTAGTTTTTGTGCGAGGTGAGTTTTTAAGTGTTGTTGGAGCTCAAAATGAGTCCCTACGAATTATATTAATGTATTATATGTTCAAATACTGATTTGGGATCACAACAACTGTGCTAGAGTCACTTCGGAGCCAAAATACCCATTTTAGGGCTCCATTTAGGCTAACTAGTTATAAGGACTTAGTTTTTGTGCGAGGTGAGTTTTTAAGTGTTGTTGGAGCTCAAAATGAGTCTCTACGAATTATATTAATGTATTATATGTTCAAATACTGATTTGGGATCACAACAACTTTGCTAGAGTCACTTCGGAGCCAAAATACCCATTTTAGGGCTCGATTTAGGCTAACTAGTTATAAGGACTTAGTTTTTGTGCGAGGTGAGTTTTTAAGTGTTGTTGGGGCTCAAAATGAGTCCCTAAGACTTATTATAATATATTATATTAAATTACACATTTGTGACCTAAACAACTTCGCTAGATTCACTTTCGGAGCCAAAAAACCATCTAAAAGCTCGATTTAGGCAAAACTAGTTTACAAAGACTAAGTTTTGCCCGAAGTGACCTTATAAGGCTTGTTGGAGCTCCAAACGAGTGTCTAAGACTTATTATATTATATTATTTGTTCAAAACATTCATTAGGATCAAAATAAGTTTGCTAGAGTCACTTCGGATCCAAAAAACCCGTTTAAAAGCTCGGTTTAGGCAAAACTAGTTATAAAGACTTAGTTTTTGCGCGAGGTGAGTTTTTTAGTGTTGTTGGAGGTCAAAATGAGTCCCTACGAATTATATTAATGTATTATATGTTCAAATACTGATTTGGGATCAGAACAACTTTTCTAGAGTCACTTCGGAGCCAAAATACCCACTTAAGGGCTCGATTTGGGCAAAACTAGTTATAAGGACTTAGTTTTTACGCGAGGTGAGTTTTTAAGTGTTGTTGGAGCCCAAAATGGGTTCCTACGAATTATATTAATGTATTATATGTTTAAATACTGATTTGGGATCACAACAACTTTTCTAGAGTCACTTCGGAGCCAAAATACCCAATTAAGGGTTGATTTAGGCAAAACTAGTTATAAGGACTTAGTTTTTACGCGAGGTGAGTTTTTAAGTGTTGTTGGAGCCCAAAATGGGTTCCTACGAATTATATTAATGTATTATATGTTCAAATACTGATTTGGGATCACAACAACTTTGCTAGAGTCACTTCGGAACCAAAATACCCATTTTAGGCTCGATTTAGGCAAACTAGTTATAAGGACTTAGTTTTTGCGCTAGGTGAGTTTTTAAGTGTTGTTGGAGCTAAAAACGAGTCCCTAAGACTTATTATAATATATTATATTAAATTACACATTTGGGACCTAAAAAACTTCGCTAGATTCACTTTGGAGCCCAAAAACCAATCTAAAGGCTCGATTTAGGCAAAACTAGTTACATAGACTTAGTTTTTATGCGAAGTCGACTTATAAGGCTTGTTGGAGCTCCAAACGAATCTCTAAGACTTATTATAATATATTATTTGTTCAAATACTCATTTAGGATCAAATAAGTTTGCTAGAGTCACTTCGAAGCCAAAAAAACCAGTTTAAAAGCTCGATTTAGGCAAAACTAGTTACAAGGACTTAGTTTTTGCGCGAGGTGAGTTTTTAAGTGTTTTTGGAGCTCAAAATGAGTCCCTACGAATTATATTAATGTATTATACGTTCAAATACTGATTTGGGATCACAACAACTTTGCTAGAGTCACTTCGAAACCAAAATACCCATTTTAGGGCTCGATTTAGCCAAACTAGTTATAAGGACTTAGTTTTTGTGCGAGGCGAGTTTTTAAGTGTTGTTGGAGCTAAAAACGAGTCCCTAAGACTTATTATAATATATTATATTAAATTACACATTTGGGACCTAAACAACTTCGCTAGATTTACTTTGGAGCTAAAAAACCCATCTAAAGGCTCGATTTAGGCCAAACTAGTTACAAAGACTTAGTTTTTATGGTAAAACAGCTTATAAGGCTTGTTGGAGCTCCAAACGAGTCTCTAAGACTTATTATAATAAATTATTTGTTCAAATACTCATTTAGGATCAAATAAGTTTGCTAGAGTCACTTCGGAGCCGAAAAACCCGTTTAAAAGCTCGATTTAGGCAAAACTAGATACAAGGACTTAGTTTTTGCGCGAGATGAGTTTTTAAGTGTTTTTGGAGCTCAAAATAAGTCTCTACGAATTATATTAATGTATTATATGTTCAAATACTGATTTGGGATCACAACAACTTTGCTAGAGTCACTTCGGAACCAAAATACCCATTTTAGGGATCGATTTAGGCAAACTAGTTATAAGGACTTAATTTTTGTGCGAGGTGAGTTTTTAAGTGTTGTTGGAGCTCAAAATGAGTCTCTACGAATTATATTAATGTATTATATGTTCAAATACTGATTTGGGATCACAACAACTGTGCTAGAGTCACTTCGGAGCCAAAATACCCATTTTAGGGCTCCATTTAGGCAAACTAGTTATAAGGACTTAGTTTTTGTGCGAGGTGAGTTTTTAAGTGTTGTTGGAGCTCAAAATGAGTCCCTAAGACTTATTATAATATATTATATTAAATTACACATTTGTGACCTAAACAACTTCGCTAGATTCACTTCGGAGCCAAAAAACCATCTAAAAGCTCGATTTAGGCAAAACTAGTTACAAAGACTAAGTTTTTGCCCGAAGTGACCTTATAAGGCTTGTTGGAGCTCCAGACGAGTGTCTAAGACTTATTATATTATATTATTTGTTCAAACATTCATTTAGGATCAAAATAAGTTTGCTAGAGTCACTTCGGATCCAAAAAACCCGTTTAAAAGCTCGGTTTAGGCAAAACTAGTTATAAAGACTTAGTTTTTACGCGAGGTGAGTTTTTTAGTGTTGTTGGAGGTCAAAATGAGTCCCTACGAATTATATTAATGTATTATATGTTCAAATACTGATTTGGGATCACAACAACTTTTCTAGAGTCACTTCGGAGCCAAAATACTCATTTAAGGGCTCGATTTAGGCAAAACTAGTTATAAGGACATAGTTTTTTCGCGAGGTGAGTTTTTAAGTGTTGTTGGAGCCCAAAATAGGTTCCTAAAAATTATATTAATGTATTATATATTCAAATACTGATTTGGGATCACAACAACTTTTCTAGAGTCACTTCCGAGCCAAAATACCCACTTAAGGGCTCGATTTAGGCAAAACTAGTTATAAGGACTTAGTTTTTACGCGAGGTGAGTTTTTAAGTGTTGTTGGAGCTCAAAATGAGTCCTACGAATTATATTAATGTATTATATGTTCAAATACTGATTTGGGATCACAACAACTTTGCTAGAGTCACTTCGGAACCAAAATACCCATTTTAGGGCTCGATTTAGGCAAACTAGTTATAAGGACTTAGTTTTTGCGCTAGGTGAGTTTTTAAGTGTTGTTGGAGCTAAAAACGAGTCCCTAAGACTTATTATAATATATTATATTAAATTACACATTTGGGACATAAACAACTTCGCTAGATTCACTTCGGAGCCAAAAACACCCATCTAAAAGCTCGAATTAGGCAAAACTAGTTACAAAGACTAAGTTTTTGCGCGAAGTGACCTTATAAGGCTTGTTGGAGCTCCAAACGAGTGTCTAAGACTTATTATAATATATTATTTGTTCAAACATTCATTTAGGATCAAAATAAGTTTGCTAGAGTCACTTCGGATCCCTAAAACCCGTTTAAAAGCTCGGTTTAGGCAAAACTAGTTATAAGGACTTAGTTTTTGCGCGAGGTGAGTTTTTAAGTGTTTTTGGAGCTCAAAATGAGTCCCTACGAATTATATAAATGTATTATATGTTCAAATACTGATTTGGGATCACAACAACTTTGCTAGAGTCACTTCGGAACCAAAATACCCATTTTAGGGCTCGATTAAGGCAAACTAGTTATAAGGACTTAGTTTTTGTGCGAGGTGAGTTTTTAAGTGTTGTTGGAGCTCAAAATGAGTCTCTACGAATTATATTAATGTATTATATGTTCAAATACTGATTTGGGATCACAACAACTGTGCTAGAGTCACTTCGGAGCCAAAATACCCATTTTGGGGCTCGATTTAGGCTAACTAGTTATAAGGACTTAGTTTTTGTGCGAGGTGAGTTTTTAAGTGTTGTTGGAGCTCAAAATGAGTCCCTAAGACTTATTATAATATATTATATTAAATTACACATTTGGGACATAAACAACTTCGCTAGATTCACTTCGGAGCCAAAAAAACCCATCTAAAAGCTCGATTTAGGCAAAACTAGTTACAAAGACTTAGTTTTTTGCGCGAAGTGACCTTATAAGGCTTGTTGGAGCTCCAAACGAGTGTCTAAGACTTATTATAATATATTATTTGTTCAAACATTCATTTAGGATCAAAATAAGTTTGCTAGAGTCACTTCGGATCCCAAAAACCCGTTTAAAAGCTCGGTTTAGGCAAAACTAGTTATAAGGACTTAGTTTTTGCGCGAGGTGAGTTTTTTAGTGTTGTTGGAGGTCAAAATGAGTCCCTACGAATTATATTAATGTATTATATGTTCAAATACTGATTTGGGATCACAACAACTTTTCTAGAGTCACTTCGGAGCCAAAATACCCACTTAAGGGCTCGATTTAGGCAAAACTAGTTATAAGGACTTAGTTTTTGCGCGAGGTGAGTTTTAAAGTGTTGTTGGAGCTCAAAATGAGTCCATACGAATTATATTAATGTATTATATGTTCAAATACTGATTTGGGATCACAACAACTTTGCTAGAGTCACTTCGGAACCAAAATACCCATTTTAGGGCTCGATTTAGGCAAACTAGTTATAAGGACTTAGTTTTTGCGCGAGGTGAGTTTTTAAGTGTTGTTTGAGCTAAAAACGAGTCCCTAAGACTTATTATAATATATTATATTAAATTACACATTTGGGACCTAAACAACTTCGCTAGATTCACTTCGGAGCCAAAAAACCCATCTAAAGGCTCGATTTAGGCAAAACTAGTTACAAAGACTTAGTTTTTATGCGAAGTGATCTTATAAGGCTTGTTGGAGCTCCAAACGAGTCTCTAAGACTTATTATAATATATTATTTGTTCAAATACTCATTTAGGATCAAATAAGTTTGCTAGTGTCACTTCGAAGCCAAAAAACCCGTTTAAAAGCTCGATTTAGGCAAAACTAGTTACAAGGACTTAGTTTTTGCGCGAGGTGAGTTTTTAAGTGTTTTTGGAGCTCAAAATGAGTCCCTACGAATTATATTAATGTATTATATGTTCAAATACTGATTTGGGATCACAACAACTTTGCTAGAGTCACTTCAGAGCCAAAATACCCATTTTAGGGCTCGATTAAGGCAAACTAGTTATAAGGACTTAGTTTTTGTGCGAGGTGAGTTTTTAAGTGTTGTTAGAGCTCAAAATGAGTCTCTACGAATTATATTAATGTATTATATGTTCAAATACTGATTTGGGATCACAACAACTTTGCTAGAGTCACTTCAGAGCCAAAATACCCATTTTAGGGCTCGATTTAGGCTAACTAGTTATAAGGACTTAGTTTTTGTGCGAGGTGAGTTTTTAAGTGTTGTTGGAGCTCAAAATGAGTCCCTAAGACTTATTATAATATATTATATTAAATTACACATTTGGGACCTAAACAACTTCGCTAGATTCACTTCGGAGCCAAAAAACCCATCTAAAAGCTCGATTTAGGCAAAACTAGTTACAAAGACTAAGTTTTTGCGCGAAGTGACCTTATAAGGCTTGTTGGAGCTCCAAACGAGTGTCTAAGACTTATTATAATATATTATTTGTTCAAACATTCATTTAGGATCAAAATAAGTTTGCTAGAGTCACTTCGGATCCAAAAAACCCGTTTAAAAGCTCGGTTTAGGCAAAACTAGTTATAAGGACTTAGTTTTTGCGCGAGGTGAGTTTTTTAGTGTTGTTGGAGGTCAAAATGAGTACCTACGAATTATATTAATGTATTATATGTTCAAATACTGATTTGGGATCACAACAACTTTTCTAGAGTCACTTCGGAGCCAAAATACCCACTTAAGGGCTCGATTTAGGCAAAACTAGTTATAAGGACTTAGTTTTTGCGCGAGGTGAGTTTTTAAGTGTTGTTGGAGCTCAAAATGAGTCCCTACGAATTATATTAATGTATTATATGTTCAAATACTGATTTGGGATCACAACAACTTTGCTAGAGTCACTTCGGAACCAAAATACCCATTTTAGGGCTCGATTTAGGCAAACTAGTTATAAGGACTTAGTTTTTGCGCGAGGTGAGTTTTTAAGTGTTGTTGGAGCTAAAACAAGAGTCCTAAGACTTATTATAATGTATTATATTAAATTACACATTTGGGACCTAAACAACTTCGCTAGATTCACTTCGGAGCCAAAAAACCCATCTAAAGGCTCGATTTAGGCAAAACTAGTTACAAAGACTTAGTTTTTATGCGAAGTGATCTTATAAGGCTTGTTGGAGCTCCAAACGAGTCTCTAAGACTTATTATAATATATTATTTGTTCAAATACTCATTTAGGATCAAATAAGTTTGTTAGTATCACTTCGAAGCCAAAAAACCCGTTTAAAAGCTCGATTTAGGCAAAACTAGTTACAAGGACTTAGTTTTTGCGCGAGGTGAGTTTTTAAGTGTTTTTGGAGCTCAAAATGAGTCCCTACGAATTATATTAATGTATTATATGTTCAAATACTGATTTGGGATCACAACAACTTTGCTAGAGTCACTTTAGAGCCAAAATACCCATTTTAGGGCTCGATTTAGGCTAACTAGTTATAAGGACTTAGTTTTTGTGCGAGGTAAGTTTTTAAGTGTTGTTGGAGCTCAAAATGAGTCCCTAAGACTTATTATAATATATTATATTAAATTACACATTTGGGACCTAAACAACTTCGCTAGATTCACTTCGGAGCCAAAAAAACCCATCTAAAAGCTCGATTTAGGCAAAACTAGTTACAAAGACTAAGTTTTTGCGCGAAGTGACCTTATAAGGCTTGTTGGAGCTCCAAACGAGTGTCTAAGACTTATTATAATATATTATTTGTTCAAACATTCATTTAGGATCAAAATAAGTTTGCTAGAGTCACTTCGGATCCAAAAAACCCGTTTAAAAGCTCGGTTTAGGCAAAACTAGTTATAAGGACTTAGTTTTTGCGCGAGGTGAGTTTTTTAGTGTTGTTGGAGGTCAAAATGAGTACCTACGAATTATATTAATGTATTATATGTTCAAATACTGATTTGGGATCACAACAACTTTTCTAGAGTCACTTCGGAGCCAAAATACCCACTTAAGGGCTCGATTTAGGCAAAACTAGTTATAAGGACTTAGTTTTTACGCGAGGTGAGTTTTTAAGTGTTGTTGGAGCTCAAAATGAGTCCCTACGAATTATATTAATGTATTATATGTTCAAATACTGATTTGGGATCACAACAACTTTGCTAGAGTCACTTCGGAACCAAAATACCATTTTTAGGGCTCGATTTAGGCAAACTAGTTATAAGGACTTAGTTTTTGCGCGAGGTGAGTTTTTAAGTGTTGTTGGAGCTAAAAACGAGTCCCTAAGACTTATTATAATATATTATATTAAATTACACATTTGGGACCTAAACAACTTCGCTAGATTCACTTTGGAGCCAAAAAACCCATCTAAAGGCTCGATTTAGGCAAAACTAGTTACAAAGACTTAGTTTTTATGCGAAGTGATCTTATAAGGCTTGTTGGAGCTCTAAACGAGTCTCTAAGACTTATTATAATATATTATTTGTTCAAATACTCATTTAGGATCAAATAAGTTTGTCTAGTGTCACTTCGAAGCCAAAAAACCCGTTTAAAAGCTCGATTTAGGCAAAACTAGTTACAAGGACTTAGTTTTTGCGCGAGGTGAGTTTTTAAGTGTTTTTGGAGCTCAAAATGAGTCCCTACGAATTATATTAATGTATTATATGTTCAAATACTGATTTGGGATCACAACAACTTTGCTAGAGTCACTTTAGAGCCAAAATACCCATTTTAGGGCTCGATTTAGGCTAACTAGTTATAAGGACTTAGTTTTTGTGCGAGGTAAGTTTTTAAGTGTTGTTGGAGCTCAAAATGAGTCCCTAAGACTTATTATAATATATTATATTAAATTACACATTTGGGACTAAACAACTTTGCTAGATTTACTTCGGAGCCAACAAAACCCATCTAAAAGCTCGATTTAGGCAAAACTAGTTACAAAGACTAAGTTTTTGCACGAAGTGACCTTATAAGGCTTGTTGGAGCTCCAAACGAGTGTCTAAGACTTATTATAATATATTATTTGTTCAAACATTCATTTAGGATCAAAATAAGTTTTCTAGAGTCACTTCGGATCCAAAAAAACCCGTTTAAAAGCTCGGTTTAGGCAAAACTAGTTATAAGGACTTAGTTTTTGCGCGAGGTGAGTTTTTTAATGTTGTTGGAGGTCAAAATGAGTACCTACGAATTATATTAATGTATTATATGTTCAAATACTGATTTGGGATCACAACAACTTTTCTAGAGTCACTTCGGAGCCAAAATACCCACTTAAGGGCTCGATTTAGGCAAAACTAGTTATAAGGACTTAGTTTTTACGCGAGGTGAGTTTTTAAGTGTTGTTGGAGCTCAAAATGAGTCCCTACGAATTATATTAATGTATTATTTGTTCAAATACTGATTTGGGATCACAACAACTTTGCTAGAGTCACTTCGGAACCAAAATACCCATTTTAGGGCTCGATTTAGGCAAACTAGTTATAAGGATTTAGTTTTTGCGCGAGGTGAGTTTTTAAGTGTTGTTGGAGCTAAAAATGAGTCCCTAAGACTTATTATAATATATTATATTAAATTACACATTTGGGACCTAAAAAACTTCGCTAGATTCACTTCGGAGCCAAAAAACCCATCTAAAGGGTCGATTTAGGCAAAACTAGTTACAAAGACTTAGTTTTTATGCGAAGTGATCTTATAAGGTTTGTTGGAACTCCAAACGAGTCTCTAAGACTTATTATAATATATTATTTGTTCAAATACTCATTTAGGATCAAATAAGTTTGTTAGTATCACTTCAAAGCCAAAAAACCCGTTTAAAAGCTCGATTTAGGCAAAACTAGTTACAAGGACTTAGTTTTTGCGCGAGGTGAGTTTTTAAGTGTTTTTGGAGCTCAAAATGAGTCCCTACGAATTATATTAATGTATTATATGTTCAAATACTGATTTGGGATCACAACAACTTTGCTAGAGTCACTTCAGAGCCAAAATACCCATTTTAGGGCTCGATTTAGGCTAACTAGTTATAAGGACTTAGTTTTTGTGCGAGGTAAGTTTTTAAGTGTTGTTGGAGCTCAAAATGAGTCCCTAAGACTTATTATAATATATTATATTAAATTACACATTTGGGACCTAAACAACTTTGCTAGATTTCCTTCGGAGCCAACAAAACCCATCTAAAAGCTCGATTTAGGCAAAACTAGTTACAAAGACTAAGTTTTTGCACGAAGTGACCTTATAAGGCTTGTTGGAGCTCCAAACGAGTGTCTAAGACTTATTATAATATATTATTTGTTCAAACATTCATTTAGGATCAAAATAAGTTTTCTAGAGTCACTTCGGATCCAAAAAACCCGTTTAAAAGCTCGGTTTAGGCAAAACTAGTTATAAGGACTTAGTTTTTGCGCGAGGTGAGTTTTTTAATGTTGATGGAGGTCAAAATGAGTACCTACGAATTATATTAATGTATTATATGTTCAAATACTGATTTGGGATCACAACAACTTTTCTAGCGTCACTTCGGAGCCAAATTACCCACTTAAGGGCTCGATTTAGGCAAAACTAGTTATAAGGACTTAGTTTTTACGCGAGGTGAGTTTTTAAGTGTTGTTGGAGCTCAAAATGAGTCCCTACGAATTATATTAATGTATTATTTGTTCAAATACTGATTTGGGATCACAACAACTTTGCTAGAGTCACTTCGGAACCAAAATACCCATTTTAGGGCTCGATTTAGGCAAACTAGTTATAAGGACTTTAGTTTTGCGCGAGGTGAGTTTTTAAGTGTTGTTGGAGCTAAAAATGAGTCCCTAAGACTTATTATAATATATTATATTAAATTACACATTTGGGACCTAAAAAACTTCGCTAGATTCACTTCGGAGCCAAAAAACCCATCTAAAGGGTCGATTTAGGCAAAACTAGTTACAAAGACTTAGTTTTTATGCGAAGTGATCTTATAAGGCTTGTTGGAGCTCCAAACGAGTCTCTAAGACTTATTATAATATATTATTTGTTCAAATACTCATTTAGGATCAAATAAGTTTGTTAGTGTCACTTCAAAGCCAAAAAACCCGTTTAAAAGCTCGATTTAGGCAAAACTAGTTACAAGGACTTAGTTTTTTGCGCGAGGTGAGTTTTTAAGTGTTTTTGGAGCTCAAAATGAGTCCCTACGAATTATATTAATGTATTATATGTTCAAATACTGATTTGGGATCACAACAACTTTGCTAGAGTCACTTCAGAGCCAAAATACCCATTTTAGGGCTCGATTTAGGCTAACTAGTTATAAGGACTTAGTTTTTGTGCGAGGTAAGTTTTTAAGAGTTGTTGGAGCTCAAAATGAGTCCCTAAGACTTATTATAATATATTATATTAAATTACACATTTGGGACCTAAACAACTTTGCTAGATTCACTTCGGAGCCAACAAAACCCATCTAAAAGCTCGATTTAGGCAAAACTAGTTACAAAGACTAAGTTTTTGCACGAAGTGACCTTATAAGGCTTGTTGGAGCTCCAAACGAGTGTCTAAGACTTATATAATATATTATTTGTTTCAAACATTCATTTAGGATCAAAATAAGTTTTCTAGAGTCACTTCGGATCCAAAAAACCCGTTTAAAAGCTCGGTTTAGGCAAAACTAGTTATAAGGACTTAGTTTTTGCGCGAGGTGAGTTTTTTAATGTTGTTGGAGGTCAAAATGAGTACCTACGAATTATATTAATGTATTATATGTTCAAATACTGATTTGGGATCACAACAACTTTCTAGAGTCACTCGGAGCCAAAAATACCCACTTAAGGGCTCGATTTAGGCAAAAACTAGTTATAAGGACTTAGTTTTTACGCGAGGTGAGTTTTTAAGTGATGTTGGAGCTCAAAATGAGTCCCTACGAATTATATTAATGTATTATTTGTTCAAATACTGATTTGGGATCACAACAACTTTGCTAGAGTCACTTCGGAACCAAAATACCCATTTTAGGGCTCGATTTAGGCAAACTAGTTATAAGGATTTAGTTTTTGCGCGAGGTGAGTTTTTAAGTGTTGTTGGAGCTAAAAATGAGTCCCTAAGACTTATTATAATATATTATATTAAATTACACATTTGGGACCTAAACAACTTCGCTAGATTCACTTTGGAGCCAAAAAACCCATCTAAAGGCTCGATTTAGGAAAAACTAGTTACAAAGACTTAGTTTTTATGCTCAATGAGCTTATAAGGCTTGTTGGAGCTCCAAACGAGTCTCTAAGACTTATTATAATATATTATTTGTTCAAATACTCATTTAGGATCAAATAAGTTTGCTAGTGTCACTTCGAAGCCAAAAAACCCGTTTAAAAGCTCGATTTAGGCAAAACTAGTTACAAGGACTTAGTTTTTGCGCGAGGTGAGTTTTTAAGTGTTGTTGGAGCTAAAAATGAGTCCCTAAGACTTATTATAATATATTATATTAAATTACACATTTGGGACCTAAACAACTTCGCTAGATTCACTTTGGAGCTCAAAAACCCATCTAAAGGCTCGATTTAGGCAAAACTAGTTACAAAGACTTAGTTTTTAGGCTCGAAGAGCTTATAAGGCTTGTTGGAGCTCTAAACGAGTGTCTAAGACTTATTATAATATATTATTTGTTCAAATACTCATTTAGGATCAAAATAAGTTTGCTAGAGTCACTTCGGATCCAAAAAACCCGTTTAAAAGCTCGGTTTAGGCAAAACTAGTTCTAAGGACTTAGTTTTTGCGCGAGGTGAGTTTTTAAGTGTTGTTGGAGGTCAAAATGAGTCCTACGAATTATATTAATGTATTATATGTTTCAAATACTGATTTGGGATCACAACAACTTCTGCTAGAGTCACTTCGGAGCCAAAATACCCACTTAAGGGCTCGATTTAGGCAAACTAGTTATACGGACTTAGTTTTTTACGCGAGGTGAGTTTTTAAGTGTTGTTGGAGCTCAAAATGAGTCCCTACGAATTATATTAATGTATTATATGTTCAAATACTGATTTGGGATCACAACAACTTTGCTAGAGTCACTTCGGAACCAAAATACCCATTTTAGGGCTCGATTTAGGCAAACTAGTTATAAGGACTTAGTTTTTGCGCGAGGTGAGTTTTTAAGTGTTGTTGGAGCTAAAAATGAGTCCCTAAGACTTATTATAATATATTATATTAAATTACACATTTGGGACCTAAACAACTTCGCTAGATTCACTTCGGAGCCAAAAAAACCCATCTAAAGGCTCGATTTAGGCAAAACTAGTTACAAAGACTTAGTTTTTGCGAAGTGATCTTATAAGGCTTGTTGGAGCTCCAAACGAGTCTCTAAGACTTATTATAATATATTATTTGTTCAAATACTCATTTAGGATCAAATAAGTTTGCTAGTGTCACTTCGAAGCCAAAAAAACCCGTTTAAAAGCTCGATTTAGGCAAAACTAGTTACAAAGACTTAGTTTTTGCGCGAGGTGAGTTTTTAAGTGTTGTTGGAGGTCAAAATGAGTCCCTACGAATTATATTAATGTATTATATGTTCAAATACTGATTTGGGATCACAACAACTTTGCTAGAGTCACTTCGGAGCCAAAATACCCATTTTAGGGCTCGATTTAGGCTAACTAGTTATAAGGACTTAGTTTTTGTGCGAGGTGAGTTTTTAAGTGTTGTTGGAGCTCAAAATGAGTCCCTACGAATTATATTAATGTATTATATGTTCAAATACTGATTTGGGACCACAACAACTTTGCTAGAGTCACTTGGAGCCAAAATACCCATCTTAGGGCTCGATTTAGGCAAAACTAGTTATAAGGACTTAGTTTTTGCGCGAGGTGACTTTTTAAGGGTTGTTGGAGCTAAAAACGAGTCCCTAAGACTTATTATAATATATTATTTATTAAATACATCATTTGGGACCTAAACAATCTTTGCTAGATTCACTTGGATCCAAAAAACCCATCTAAAGGCTCGATTTAGGCAAAACTAGTTACAAAGACTTAGTTTTTATGCGAAGTGATCTTTTAAGGCTTGTTGGAGCTCAAAACGAGTCTCTAAGACTTATTATTAATAGTATTATTTGTTCAAATACTGCATTTAGGGATCAAATAAGTTTGCTAGAGTCACTTCGAGCCAAAAAACCCGTTAAAAGGGCTCGATTTAGGCAAACTAGTTATCAGGACTTAGTTTTTGCGCGAGGTGAGTTTTTAAGTGTTGTTGGAGCTCAAAATGAGTCCCTACGAATTATATTAATGTATTATATGTTCAAATACTGATTTGGGATCACAACAACTTTGCTAGAGTCACTTCGGAGCCAAAATACCCATTTTAGGGCTCGATTTAGGCTAACTAGTTTAAGGACTTAGTTTTTGTGCGAGGTGAGTTTTTAAGTGTTGTTGGAGCTCAAAATGAGTCCCTAAGACTTATTATAATATATTATATTAAATTACACATTTGGGACCTAAACAACTTTGCTAGATTCACTTCGGAGCCAAAAAAACCCATCTAAAAGCTCGATTTAGGCAAAACTAGTTACAAAGACTAAGTTGTTGCGCGAAGTGACCTTATAAGGCTTGTTGGAGACTCAAACGAGTCTCTAAGACTTATTATAATATATTATTTGTTAAAAACTCATTTAGGATCAAAATAAGTTTGCTAGAGTAACTTCGGATCCCAAAAACCCGTTTAAGAAGCTCGATTTGGCAAAACTAGTTATAAGGACTTAGTTTTCCGCGAGGTGAGTTTTTTAGTGTTTTGGAGGTCAAAATGAGTCCTACGAATTATATTAATGTATTATATGTTCAGATACTGATTTGGGATCACAACAACTTTGCTAGAGTCATTTCGGAACCAAATACCCATTTTAGGGCTCGATTTAGGCAAACTAGTTATAAGGACTTAGTTTTTGCGCGAGGCGAGTTTTTAAGCGTTGTTGGAGCTAAAAACGAGTCCCTAAGACTTATTATAATGTATTATATTAAATTACACATTTGGGACATAAACAACTTCGCTAGATTTACTTTGAGCTAAAAAACCCATCTAAAGGCTCGATTTAGGCAAAAATAGTTACAAAGACTTAGTTTTTGCTAAGAGAGCTTATAAGGCTTGTTGGAGCTCCAAACGAGTCTCTAAGACTTATTATAATATATTATTTGTTCAAATACTCATTTAGGATCAAAATAAGTTTGCTAGAGTCACTTCGGAGCCAAAAAACCCGTTTAAAAGCTCGATTTAGGCAAAACTAGTTACAAGGACTTAGTTTTTGCGCGAGGTGAGTTTTTTAGTGTTGTTGGAGGTCAAAATGAGTCCCTACGAATTATATTAATGTATTATATGTTCAAATACTGATTTGGGATCACAACAACTTTTCTAGAGTCACTTCGGAGCCAAAATACCCATTTTAGGGCTTGATTTAGGCAAACTAGTTATAAGGACTTAGTTTTTGCGCGAGGTGAGTTTTTAAGTGTTGTTGGAGCTCAAAATGAGTCCCTACGAATTATATTAATGTATTATATGTTCAAATACTGATTTGGGATCACAACAACTTTGCTAGAGTCACTTCGGAACCAAAATACCCAGTTTAGGGCTCGATTTAGGCAAACTAGTTATAAGGACTTAGTTTTGCGCGAGGTGAGTTTTTAAGTGTTGTTGGAGCTAAAAACGAGTCCCTAAGACTTATTATAATATATTATACTAAATGACACATTTGGGACCTAAACAACTTCGCTAGATTCACTTCGGAGCCAAAAAAACCCATCTAAAGGCTCGATTTAGGCAAAACTAGTTACAAAGACTGAGTTTTATGCGAAGTGATCTTATAAGGCTTGTTGGAGCTCCAAACGAGTCTCTAAGACTTATTATAATATATTATTTGTTCAAATACTCATTTAGGATAAAATAAGTTTGCTAGAGTCACTTCGAGCCAAAAAACCCGTTTAAAAGCTCGATTTAGGCAAAACTAGTTACAAGGACTTAGTTTTGCACGAGATGAGTTTTTAAGTGTTTTTGAGGCTCAAAATGAAGTCTCTACGAATTATATTAATGTATTATATGTTCAAATACTGATTTGGGATTACAACAACTATGCTAGAGTCACTTCGGAGCCAAAAGACCCATTTTAGGGCTCGATTTAGGCTAACTAGTTATAAGGACTTAGTTTTTTGTGCGAGGTGAGTTTTTAAGTGTTGTTGGAGCTCAAAATGAGTCCCTAAGACTTATTATAATATATTATATTAAATTACACATTTGGGTCTAAACAACTTCGCTAGATTCACTTCGGAGCCAAAAAAAACCATCTAAATGCTCGATTTAGGCAAAACTAGTTACAAAGACTAAGTTTTTGCGCGAAGTGACCTTATAAGGCTTTGTTGGAGCTCGAAACGATTCCTCTAAGACTTATTATAATATATTATTTGTTTAAAACATTCCTTTAGGATCAAAATAAGTTTGCTAGAGTCACTTCGGATCCCTAAAAACCAGTTTTAGAAGCTCGTTTTGGCAAAACTAGTTATAAGGACTTAGTTTTTCCGCGAGGTGAGTTTTTAGTGTTGTTGGAGGTCAAAATGAGTCCCTACAATTATATTAATGTATTATATGTTCAAATACTGATTTGGGATCACAACAACTTTGCTAGAGTCACTTTCGGAACCAAAATACCCATTTTAGGGCTCGATTTAGGCAAACTAGTTATAAGGACTTAGTTTTTGCGCGAGGTGAGTTTTTAAGTGCTGTTGGAGCTAAAAACGAGTCCCTAAGACTTATTATAATATATTATATTAAATGACAGTTTGGGACCTAAACAACTTCGCTAGATTCACTTCGGAGCCAAAAAAACCAATCTAAAGGCTCGATTTAGGCAAAACTAGTTACAAAGATTGAGTTTTTAGCGAAGTGATCTTTAAGGCTTGTTGGAGCTCCAAACGAGTCTCTAAGACTTATTATAATATATTATTTGTTCAAATACTCATTTAGGATAAAATAAGTTTGCTAGAGTCACTTCGGAGCCAAAAAACCCGTTTAAAAGCACGATTTAGGCAAACCTAGTTACAAGGACTTAGTTTTTGCACGAGATGAGTTTTTAAGTGTTTTTGGAGCTCAAAATAAGTCTCTACGAATTATATTAATGTATTATATGTTCAAATACTGATTTGGGATTACAACAACTCTGCTAGAGTCACTTCGAGCCAAAATACCCATTTAGGGCTCGATTTAGGCTAACTAGTTATAAGGACTTAGTTTTTGTGCGAGGTGAGTTTTTAAGTGTTGTTGGAGGCTCAAATTGAGTCCCTAAGACTTATTATAATATATTATATTAAATTACACATTTGGGGTGTAAACAACTTCGCTAGATTCACTTCGGAGCCAAAAAAACCCATCTAAAAGCTCGATTTAGCAAAACCTAGTTACAAAGACTAAGTTTTTGCGCGAAGTGACCTTAAGGCTTGTTGGAGCTCGAAACGATTCTCTAAGACTTATTATAATATATTATGTGTTTAAACATTCATTTAGGATCAAAATAAGTTGCTAGAGTCACTTCGGATCCCTAAAACCAGTTTAGAAGCTCGGTTTTGGCAAAACTAGTTATAAGGACTTAGTTTTTTTCCCGCGAGGTGAGTTTTTAGTGTTGTTGGAGGTCAAATGAGTCCCTACGAATTATATTAATGTATTATATGTTCAAATACTGATTTGGGATCACAACAACTTTGCTAGAGTCATTCGGAACCAAAATACCCATTTTAGGCTCGATTTAGGCAAACTAGTTATAAGGACTTAGTTTTTGGCGCGAGGCGAGTTTTTAAGCGTTGTTGGAGCTAAAACGAGTCCCTAAGACTTATTATAATGTATTATATTAAATTACAACATTTGGACCTAAATAACTTCGCTAGATTTACTTTGTAGCTAAAAAAACCCATCTAAATAGGCTCGATTTACGCAAAAAATAGTTACAAAGACTTAGTTTTTATGCTAAAACAGCTTATAAGGCTTGTTGGAGCTCCAAACGAGTCTCTAAGACTTAAGATAATATATTATTTTTCAAATACTCATTTAGCATCAAATAAGTTGCTAGAGTCACTTCGGAGCCAAAAAAACCCGTTTAAAAAGCTCGATTTAGGCAAAACTATTTACAAGGACTTAGTTATTGCGCGAGGATGAGTTTTAAGTGTTTTTGGAGCTCAAATAAGGTCTCTACGAATTATATTAATGTATTATATGTTTCAAATACTGATTTTGGGATCACAACAACTCTGCTAGAGTCACTTCGGAGCCAAAATACCCATTTTAGGGCTCGATTTAGGCTAACTGTTATTAAGGACTTAGTTTTTGCGCGAGGTGAGTTTTATAAGCATTGTTGGAGCTCAAAATGAGTCCCTACGAATTATATTTAATGTATTATATGTTCAAATACTGATTTGGGTTCACAACAACTTGCTAGAGTCACTTGGAACCAAAATAACCAGTTAGGGCTCGATTTAGGCAAACTAGTTAAGGACTTAGTTTTTGCTCGAGGTGAGTTTTTAAGTGTTGTTGAGCTAAAAACGAGTCCCTAAGACTTATTATAATATATTATATTAAATGACACATTTGGGACCTAAACAACTTCGCTAGATTCACTTCGGAGCCAAAAAAACCCATCTAAAGGCTCGATTTAGGCAAAACTAGTTACAAAGATTGAGTTTTTATACGAAGTGATCTTATAAGGCTTGTTGGAGCTCCAAACGAGTCTCTAAGACTTATTATAATATTGTTCAAATACTCATTTAGGATCAAATAAGTTTGCTAGAGTCACTTCGGAGCGAAAAAACCCGTTTAAAAGCTCGATTTAGGCAAAACTAGTTACAAGGACTTAGTTTTTGCGCGAGATGAGTTTTTAAGTGTTTTTGGAGATCAAAATAAGTCTCTACGAATTATATTAATGTATTATATGTTCAAATACTGATTTGGGATCACAACAACTCTGCTAGAGTCACTTCGGAGCCAAAATACCCATTTTAGGGCTCGATTTAGGCTAACTAGTTATAAGGACTTAGTTTTTGTGCGAGGTGAGTTTTAAGTGTTGTTGGAGCTCAATTGAGTCCCTAAGACTTATTATAATATATTATATAAAATTACACATTTGGAGTGTAAACAACTTCGCTAGATTCACTTCGGAGGCCAAAAAAACCATCTAAAAGCTCGATTTAGGCAAAACTAGTTACAAAGACTAAGTTTTTTGCGCGAGTGACCTTTAAGGCTTGTTGGAGCTCGAAACGATTCTCTAAGACTTATTATAATATATTATTTGGTTTAAACATTCATTTAGGATCAAAATAAGTTTGCTAGAGTCACTTCGGATCCCTAAAACCAGTTTAGAAGCTCGGGTTTTGCAAAACTAGTTATAGGACTTAGTTTTTCCGCGAGGTGAGTTTTTTAGTGTTGTTGGAGGTCAAATGAGTCCCTACGAATTATATAATGTATTATATGTTCAAATACTGATTTGGGATCACAACACTTTGCTAGAGTCATTTCGGAACCAAAATACCCATTTAGGGCTCGATTTAGGCAAACTAGTTATAAGGACTTAGTTTTTGCGCGAGGCGAGTTTTTAAGCGTTGTTGGAGCTAAAAACAAGTCCCTAAGACTTATTATAATGTATTATATTAAATTACACATTTGGGACATAAACAACTTCGCTAGATTTACTTTGGAGCTAAAAAAACCCATCTAAAGGCTCGATTTACGCAAAAATAGTTACAAAGACTTAGTTTTTATGCTAAAACAGCTTATAAGGCTTGTTGGAGCTCCAAACGAGTCTCTAAGACTTATGATAATATATTATTTGTTCAAATACTCATTTAGGATCAAATAAGTTTGCTAGAGTCACTTCGGAGCCAAAAAACCCGTTTAAAAGCTCGATTTAGGCAAAACTAGTTACAAGGACTTAGTTTTTGCGCGAGATGAGTTTTTAAGTGTTTTTGGAGCTCAAAATAAGTCTCTACGAATTATATTAATGTATTATATGTTCAAATACTGATTTTGGATCACAACAACTCTGCTAGAGTCACTTCGGAGCCAAAATACCCATTTTAGGGCTCGATTTAGGCTAACTAGTTATAAGGACTTAGTTTTTGTGCGAGGTGAGTTTTTAAGTGTTATTGGAGCTCAAATTGAGTCCCTAAGACTTATTATAATATATTATATTAAATTACACATTTGGGGTGTAAACAACTTCGCTAGATTCACTTCGGAGCCAAAAAAACCCATCTAAAAGCTCGATTTAGGCAAAACTAGTTACAAAGACTAAGTTTTTGCGCGAAGTGACCTTATAAGGCTTGTTGGAGCTCGAAACGATTCTCTAAGACTTATTATAATATATTATTTGTTTAAACATTCATTTAGGATCAAAATAAGTTTGCTAGAGTGACTTCGGATCCCAAAAACCCGTTTAGAAGCTCGGTTTTGGCAAAACTAGCTATAAGGACTTAGTTTTTCCGCGAGGTGAGTTTTTGGTGTTGTTGGAGGTCAAAATGAGTCCCTACGAATTATATTAATGTATTATATGTTCAGATACTGATTTGGGATCACAACAACTTTGCTAGAGTCATTTCGGACCCAAAATACCCATTTTAGGGCTCGATTTAGGCAAACTAGTTATAGAGACTTAGTTTTTGCGCGAGGCGAGTTTTTAAGCGTTGTTGGAGCTAAAAACGAGTCCCTAAGACTTATTATAATGTATTATATTAAATTACACATTTGGGACATAAACAACTTCGCTAGATTTACTTTGGAGCTAAAAAACCCATCTAAAGGCTCGATTTACGGAAAAATAGTTACAAAGACTTAGTTTTTATGCTAAAATAGCTTATAAGGCTTGTTGGAGCTCCAAACGAGTCTCTAAGACTTATGATAATATATTATTTGTTCAAATACTCATTTAGGATCAAATAAGTTTGCTAGAGTCACTTCGGAGCCAAAAAACCCGTTTAAAACCTCGATTTACGCAAAACTAGTTACAAGGACTTAGTTTTTGCGCGAGATGAGTTTTAAGTGTTTTTGGAGCTCAAAATAAGTCTCTACGAATTATATTAATGTATTATATGTTCAAATACTGATTTGGGATCACAACAACTCTGCTAGAGTCACTTCGGAGCCAAAATACCCATTTTAGGGCTCGATTTAGGCTAACTAGTTATAAGGACTTAGTTTTTGCGCGAGGTGAGTTTATAAGCGTTGTTGGAGCTCAAAATGAGTCCCTACGAATTATATTAATGTATTATATGTTCAAATACTGATTTGGGTTCACAACAACTTTGCTAGAGTCACTTCGGAACCAAAATACCCAGTTTAGGGCTCGATTTAGGCAAACTAGTTATAAGGACTTAGTTTTTGCGCGAGGTGAGTTTTTAAGTGTTGTTGGAGCTAAAAACAAGTCCCTAAGACTTATTATAATATATTATATTAAATGACACATTTGGGACCTAAACAACTTCGTTAGATTCACTTCGGAGCCAAAAAAACCCATCTAAAGGCTCGATTTAGGCAAAACTAGTTACAAAGATTGAGTTTTTATGCGAAGTGATCTTATAAGGCTTGTTGGAGCTCCAAACGAGTCTCTAAGACTTATTATAATATATTATTTGTTCAAATACTCATTTAGGATCAAATAAGTTTGCTAGATTCACTTCGGAGCCAAAAAACCCGTTTAAAAGCTCGATTTAGGCAAACCTAGTTACAAGGACTTAGTTTTTGCACGAGATGAGTTTTTAAGTGTTTTTGGAGCTCAAAATAAGTCTCTACGAATTATATTAATGTATTATATATTCAAATACTGATTTGGGATTACAACAACTCTGCTAGAGTCACTTCGGAGCCAAAATACCCATTTTAGGGCTCGATTTAGGCTAACTAGTTATAAGGACTTAGTTTTTGTGCGAGGTGAGTTTTTAAGTGTTGTTGGAGCTCAAAATGAGTCCCTAAGACTTATTATAATATATTATATTAAATTACACATTTGGGGTCTAAACAACTTCGCTAGATTCACTTCGGAGCCAAAAAAACCCATCTAAAAGCTCGATTTAGGGAAAACTAGTTACAAAGACTAAGTTTTTGCGCGAAGTGACCTTATAAGGCTTGTTGGAGCTCGAAACGATTCTCTAAGACTTATTATAATATATTATTTGTTTAATACATTCATTTAGGATCAAAATAAGTTTGCTAGAGTCACTTCGGATCCTAAAAACCAGTTTAGAAGCTCGGTTTTGGCAAAACTAGTTATAAGGACTTAGTTTTTCCGCGAGGTGAGTTTTTTAGTGTTGTTCGAGGTCAAAATGAGTCCCTACGAATTATATTAATGTATTATATGTTCAAATACTGATTTGGGATCACAACAACTTTGCTAGAGTCATTTCGGAACCAAAATACCCATTTTAGGGCTCGATTTAGGCAAACTAGTTATAAGGACTTAGTTTTTGCGCGAGGCGAGTTTTTAAGCGTTGTTGGAGCTAAAAACGAGTCCCTAAGACTTATTATAATGTATTATATTAAATTACACATTTGGGACCTAAACAACTTCGCTAGATTTACTTTGGAGCTAAAAAAACCCATCTAAAGGCTCGATTTACGCAAAACTAGTTACAAAGACTTAGTTTTTATGCTAAAACAGCTTATAAGGCTTGTTGGAGCTCCAAACGAGTCTCTAAGACTTATGATAATATATTATTTGTTCAAATACTCATTTAGCATCAAATAAGTTTGCTAGAGTCACTTCGGAGCCAAAAAACCCGTTTAAAAGCTCGATTTAGGCAAAACTAGTTACAAGGACTTAGTTTTTGCGCGAGATGAGTTTTAAGTGTTTTTGGAGCTCAAAATAAGTCTCTACGAATTATATTAATGTATTATATGTTCAAATACTGATTTGGGATCACAACAACTCTGCTAGAGTCACTTCGGAGCCAAAATACCCATTTTAGGGCTCGATTTAGGCTAACTAGTTATAAGGACTTAGTTTTTACGCGAGTGAGTTTTTAAGCTTTGTTGGAGCTCAAAATGAGTCCCTACGAATTATATTAATGTATTATATGTTCAAATACTGATTTGGGTTCACAACAACTTTGCTAGAGTCACTTCGGACCAAAATACCCAGTTTAGGGCTCGATTTAGGCAAACTAGTTATAAGGACTTAGTTTTTGCGCGAGGTGAGTTTTTAAGTGTTGTTGGAGCTAAAAACGAGTCCCTAAGACTTATTATAATATATTATATTAAATGAAACATTTGGGACCTAAACAACTTCGCTAGATTCACTTCGGAGCCAAAAAAACCCATCTAAAGGCTCGATTTAGGCAAAACTAGTTACAAAGATTGAGTTTTTATGCGAAGTGATCTTATAAGGCTTGTTGGAGCTCCAAACGAGTCTCTAAGACTTATTATAATATATTATTTGTTCAAATACTCATTTAGGATCAAATAGTTTGCTAGAGTCACTTCGGAGCCAAAAAACCCGTTTAAAAGCTCGATTTAGGCAAAACTAGTTACAAGGACTTAGTTTTTGCGCGAGATGAGTTTTTAAGTGTTTTTGGAGATCAAATAAGTCTCTACGAATTATATTAATGTATTATATGTTCAAATACTTATTTGGGATCACAACAACTCTGCTAGAGTCACTTCGGAGCCAAAATACCCATTTTAGGGCTCGATTTAGGCTAACTAGTTATAAGGACTTAGTTTTTGTGCAAGGTGAGTTTTTAAGTGTTGTTGGAGCTCAAATTGAGTCCCTAAGACTTATTATAATATATTATATTAAATTACACATTTGGAGTGTAAACAACTTCGCTAGATTCACTTCGGAGCCAAAAAAACCCATCTAAAGCTCGATTTAGGCAAAACTAGTTACAAAGACTAGTTTTTGCGCGAAGTGACCTTATAAGGCTTGTTGGAGCTCGAAACGATTCTCTAAGACTTATTATAATATATTATTGTTTAAACATTCATTTAGGATCAAAATAAGTTTGCTAGAGTCACTTCGGATCCCTAAAACCAGTTTAGAAGCTCGTTTTGGCAAAACTAGTTATAAGGACTTAGTTTTTCCGCGAGGTGAGTTTTTAGTGTTGTTGGAGGTCAAAATGAGTCCCTACGAATTATATTAATGTATTATATGTTCAAATACTGATTTGGGATCACAACAACTTTGCTAGAGTCATTTCGGAACCAAAATACCCATTTTAGGGCTCGATTTAGGCAAACTAGTTATAAGGACTTAGTTTTTGCGCGAGGCGAGTTTTTAAGCGTTGTTGGAGCTAAAACGAGTCCCTAAGACTTATTATAATGTATTATATTAAATTACACATTTGGGACCTAAACAACTTCGCTAGATTTACTTTGGAGCTAAAAAAACCCATCTAAAGGCTCGATTTACGCAAAAATAGTTACAAAGACTTAGTTTTTATGCTAAAACAGCTTATAAGGCTTGTTGGAGCTCCAAACGAGTCTCTAAGACTTATGATAATATATTATTTGTTCAAATACTCATTTAGCATCAAATAAGTTTGCTAGAGTCACTTCGGAGCCAAAAAACCCGTTTAAAAGCTCGATTTAGGCAAAACTAGTTACAAGGACTTAGTTTTTGCGCGAGATGAGTTTTAAGTGTTTTTTGGAGCTCAAAATAAGTCTCTACGAATTATATTAATGTATTATATGTTCAAATACTGATTTGGGATCACAACAACTCTGCTAGAGTCACTTCGGAGCCAAAATACCCATTTTAGGGCTCGATTTAGGCTAACTAGTTATAAGGACTTAGTTTTTGCGCGAGGTGAGTTTATAAGCATTGTTGGAGCTCAAAATGAGTCCCTACGAATTATATTAATGTATTATATGTTCAAATACTGATTTGGGTTCACAACAACTTTGCTAGAGTCACTTCGGAACCAAAATACCCAGTTAGGGCTCGATTTAGGCAAACTAGTTATAAGGACTTAGTTTTTGCGCGAGGTGAGTTTTTAAGTGTTGTTGGAGCTAAAAACGAGTCCCTAAGACTTATTATAATATATTATATTAAATGAAACATTTGGGACCTAAACAACTTCGCTAGATTCACTTCGGAGCCAAAAAAACCCATCTAAAGGCTCGATTTAGGCAAAACTAGTTACAAAGATTGAGTTTTTATGCGAAGTGATCTTATAAGGCTTGTTGGAGCTCCAAACGAGTCTCTAAGACTTATTATAATATATTATTTGTTCAAATACTCATTTAGGATCAAATAAGTTTGCTAGAGTCACTTCGGAGCCAAAAAACCCGTTTAAAAGCTCGATTTAGGCAAAACTAGTTACAAGGACTTAGTTTTTGCGCGAGATGAGTTTTTAAGTGTTTTTGGAGATCAAAATAAGTCTCTACGAATTATATTAATGTATTATATGTTCAAATACTTATTTGGGATCACAACAACTCTGCTAGAGTCACTTCGGAGCCAAAATACCCATTTTAGGGCTCGATTTAGGCTAACTAGTTATAAGGACTTAGTTTTTGTGCAAGGTGAGTTTTTAAGTGTTGTTGGAGCTCAAATTGAGTCCCTAAGACTTATTATAATATATTATATTAAATTACACATTTGGAGTGTAAACAACTTCGCTAGATTCACTTCGGAGCCAAAAAAACCCATCTAAAAGCTCGATTTAGGCAAAACTAGTTACAAAGACTAAGTTTTTGCGCGAAGTGACCTTATAAGGCTTGTTGGAGCTCGAAACGATTCTCTAAGACTTATTATAATATATTATTTGTTTAAACATTCATTTAGGATCAAAATAAGTTTGCTAGAGTCACTTCGGATCCCTAAAACCAGTTTAGAAGCTCGGTTTTGGCAAAACTAGTTATAAGGACTTAGTTTTTCCGCGAGGTGAGTTTTTTAGTGTTTTTGGAGGTCAAAATGAGTCCCTACGAATTATATTAATGTATTATATGTTCAAATACTGATTTGGGATCACAACAACTTTGCTAGAGTCATTTCGGAACCAAAATACCCATTTTAGGGCTCGATTTAGGCAAACTAGTTATAAGGACTTAGTTTTTGCGCGAGGCGAGTTTTTAAGCGTTGTTGGAGCTAAAAACGAGTCCCTAAGACTTATTATAATGTATTATATTAAATTACACATTTGGGACCTAAACAACTTCGCTAGATTTACTTTGGAGCTAAAAAAACCCATCTAAAGGCTCGATTTACGCAAAAATAGTTACAAAGACTTAGTTTTTATGCTAAAACAGCTTATAAGGCTTGTTGGAGCTCCAAACGAGTCTCTAAGACTTATGATAATATATTATTTGTTCAAATACTCATTTAGCATCAAATAAGTTTGCTAGAGTCACTTCGGAGCCAAAAAACCCGTTTAAAAGCTCGATTTAGGCAAAACTAGTTACAAGGACTTAGTTTTTGCGCGAGATGAGTTTTAAGTGTTTTTTGGAGCTCAAAATAAGTCTCTACGAATTATATTAATGTATTATATGTTCAAATACTGATTTGGGATCACAACAACTCTGCTAGAGTCACTTCGGAGCCAAAATACCCATTTTAGGGCTCGATTTAGGCTAACTAGTTATAAGGACTTAGTTTTTGCGCGAGGTGAGTTTATAAGCATTGTTGGAGCTCAAAATGAGTCCCTACGAATTATATTAATGTATTATATGTTCAAATACTGATTTGGGTTCACAACAACTTTGCTAGAGTCACTTCGGAACCAAAATACCCAGTTTAGGGCTCGATTTAGGCAAACTAGTTATAAGGACTTAGTTTTTGCGCGAGGTGAGTTTTTAAGTGTTGTTGGAGCTAAAAACGAGTCCCTAAGACTTATTATAATATATTATATTAAATGAAACATTTGGGACCTAAACAACTTCGCTAGATTCACTTCGGAGCCAAAAAAACCCATCTAAAGGCTCGATTTAGGCAAAACTAGTTACAAAGATTGAGTTTTTATGCGAAGTGATCTTATAAGGCTTGTTGGAGCTCCAAACGAGTCTCTAAGACTTATTATAATATATTATTTGTTCAAATACTCATTTAGGATCAAATAAGTTTGCTAGAGTCACTTCGGAGCCAAAAAACCCGTTTAAAAGCTCGATTTAGGCAAAACTAGTTACAAGGACTTAGTTTTTGCGCGAGATGAGTTTTTAAGTGTTTTTGGAGATCAAAATAAGTCTCTACGAATTATATTAATGTATTATATGTTCAAATACTTATTTGGGATCACAACAACTCTGCTAGAGTCACTTCGGAGCCAAAATACCCATTTTAGGGCTCGATTTAGGCTAACTAGTTATAAGGACTTAGTTTTTGTGCAAGGTGAGTTTTTAAGTGTTGTTGGAGCTCAAATTGAGTCCCTAAGACTTATTATAATATATTATATTAAATTACACATTTGGAGTGTAAACAACTTCGCTAGATTCACTTCGGAGCCAAAAAAACCCATCTAAAAGCTCGATTTAGGCAAAACTAGTTACAAAGACTAAGTTTTTGCGCGAAGTGACCTTATAAGGCTTGTTGGAGCTCGAAACGATTCTCTAAGACTTATTATATATATTATTTGTTTAAACATTCATTTAGGATCAAAATAAGTTTGCTAGAGTCACTTCGGATCCCTAAAACCAGTTTAGAAGCTCGGTTTTGGCAAAACTAGTTATAAGGACTTAGTTTTTCCGCGAGGTGAGTTTTTTAGTGTTGTTGGAGGTCAAAATGAGTCCCTACGAATTATATTATTGTATTATATGTTCAAATACTGATTTGGGATCACAACAACTTTGCTAGAGTCATTTCGGAACCAAAATACCCATTTTAGGGCTCGATTTAGGCAAACTAGTTATAAGGACTTAGTTTTTGCGCGAGGCGAGTTTTTAAGCGTTGTTGGAGCTAAAAACGAGTCCCTAAGACTTATTATAATGTATTATATTAAATTACACATTTGGGACCTAAACAACTTCGCTAGATTTACTTTGGAGCTAAAAAAACCCATCTAAAGGCTCGATTTACGCAAAAATAGTTACAAAGACTTAGTTTTTATGCTAAAACAGCTTATAAGGCTTGTTGGAGCTCCAAACGAGTCTCTAAGACTTATGATAATATATTATTTGTTCAAATACTCATTTAGGATCAAATAAGTTTGCTAGAGTCACTTCGGAGCCAAAAAACCCGTTTAAAAGCTCGATTTAGGCAAAACTAGTTACAATGACTTAGTTTTTGCGCGAGATGAGTTTTAAGTGTTTTTGGAGCTCAAAATAAGTCTCTACGAATTATATTAATGTATTATATATTCAAATACTGATTTGGGATCACAACAACTCTGCTAGAGTCACTTCGGAGCCAAAATACCCATTTTAGGGCTCGATTTAGGTAAACTAGTTATAAGGACTTAGTTTTTGCGCGAGGTGAGTTTTTAAGTGTTGTTAGAGCTAAAACCGAGTCCCTAGGACTTATTATAATATATTATATTAAATTACACATTTGGGACCTAAACAACTTCGCTAGATTCACTTCGGAGCCAAAAAAACCCATCTAAAGGCTCGATTTAGGCAAAACTATTTACAAAGACTTAGTTTTTATGCGAAGTGATCTTATAAGGCTTGTTGGAGCTCCAAACGAGTCTCTAAGACTTATTATAATATATTATTTGTTCAAATACTCATTTAGGATCAAATAAGTTTGCTAGTGTCACATCGAAGCCAAAAAACCCGTTTAAAAGCTCGATTTAGGCAAAACTAGTTACAAGAACTCAGTTTTTGCGCGAGTTGAGTTTTTAAGTGTTTTTGGAGCTCAAAATGAGTCCCTACGAATTATATTAATGTATTATATATTCAAATACTGATTTGGGATCACAACAACTTTGCTAGAGTCACTTCGGAACCAAAATACCCATTTTAGGGCTCGATTTAGGCAAACTAGTTATAACGACTTAGTTTTTACGCGAGGTGAGTTTTTATGTGTTCTTGGAGCTAAAAATGAGTCCCTAAGACTTATTATAATATATTATATTAAATTACACATTTGGGACCTAAACAACTTCGCTAGATTTACTTTGGAGCTAAAAAACCCATCTAAAGGCTCGATTTAGGCAAAACTAGTTACAAAGACTTAGTTTCTATGCGAAGTCAGCTTATAAGGCTTGTTGGAGCTCGAAATGAGTCTCTAACACTTATTATAATATATTATTTGTTCAAATACTCATTTAGGATCAAATAAGTTTTCTAGAGTCACTTCGGAGCCAAAAAACCCGTTTAAAAGCTCGATTTAGGCAAAACTAGTTACAAGGAATTAGTTTTTGCGCGAGGTGAGTTTTTAAGTGTTTTTGGAGCTCAAAATGAGTCTCTACGAATTATATTAATGTATTATATGCTTAAATACTGATTTGGGATCACAACAACTTTGCTAGAGTCACTTCGGATCCAAAATACCCATTTTAGGGCTCGATTAGGCTAACTAGTTATAAGGACTTAGTTTTTGCGCGAGGTGAGATTTTAAGTGTTGTTGGAGCTCAAAATGAGTCCCTAAGACCTATTATAATATATTATATTAAATTACACATTTGGGACCTAAACAACTTCGCTAGATTCACTTCGGAGCCAAAAAACCCATCTAAAAGCTCGATTTAGGCAAAACTAGTTACAAAGACTAATTTTTTTCGCGAAGTGACGTTATAAGGCATGTTGGAGCTCAAAACGAGGGTCTAAGACTTATTATAATATATTATTTGTTCAAATATTCATTTAGTATCAAAATAAGTTTGCTAGAGTCACTTCGGATCCAAAAAACTCGTTTAAAAGCTCGATTTAGGCAAAACAAGTTATAAGGACTTAGTTTTTGCGCGAGGTGAGTTTTTTAGTGTTGTGGGAGGTCAAAATGAGTCCCTACGAATTATATTAATGTATTATATATTCAAATACTGATTTGGGATCATAACAACTTTTCTAGAGTCACTTCGGAGCCAAAATACCCATTTAAGGGCTCGATTTAGGCAAAACTAGTTATAAGGAATTAGTTTTTGTGCGAGGTGAGTTTTTATGTATTGTAGGAGCTCAAAACATGTCCCTAAGATTTATTATAATATATTATATTAAATTAAACATTCGGGACCTAAACAACTTTGCTAGATTCACTTCGGAACCAAAAAACCCATCTAAAGGCTCGATTTAGACAAAACTAATTACAAAGACTTAGTTTTTGCGCGAAGTGACCTTATAAGGCTTGTTGGAGCTCCAAACGAGTGTCTAAGACTTATTATAATATATTATTTGTTCAAATATTCATCTAGTATCAAAATAAGTTTGCTAGAGTCACTTCGAATCCAAAAAACCCGTTTAAAAGCTCGATTTAGGCAAAACTAGTTATAAGGACTTAGTTTTTGCGCGAGGTGAGTTTTTAAGTGTTGTTGGATCTCAAAATGAGTCCTTTGAATTATATTAATGTATTCACAAGAACTTTGCTAGAGTCACTTTGGAGCCAAAATACCCATTTTAGGGCTCGATTTAGGCAAAACTAGTTATAAGGACTTAGTCTTTGCGCGAGGTAGGTTTTTTAGTGTTGTTGGAGGTCAAAATGAGTCCCTACGAATTATATTAATGTATTATATGTTCAAATACTGATTTGGGATCACACCAACTTTTCTAGAGTCACTTCGGAGCCAAAATACCCATTTAAGGGCTCGATATAGGCAAAACTAGGTATAAGGACTTAGTTTTTGCACGAGGTGAGTTTTTTAGTGTTGTTGGATGTCAAAATGAGTCCCTACGAATTATATTAATGTATTATATGTTCAAATACTGATTTGGGATCACAACAACTTTTCTAGAGTCACTTCGGAGGCAAAATACCCATTTTAGGGCTCGATTTAGGTAAACTAGTTATAAGGACTTAGTTTTTGCGCGAGGTGAGTTTTTAAGTGTTGTTGGAGCTAAAAACGAGTCCCTAGGACTTATTATAATATATTATATTAAATTACACATTTGGGACCTAAACAACTTCGCTAGATTCACTTCGGAGCCAAAAAAACCCATCTAAAGGCTCGATTTAGGCAAAACTAGTTACAAAGACTTAGTTTTTATGCGAAGTGATCTTATAAGGCTTGTTGGAGCTCCAAACGAGTCTCTAAGACTTATTATAATATATTATTTGTTCAAATACTCATTTAGGATCAAATAAGTTTGCTAGTGTCACATCGAAGCCAAAAAACCCGTTTAAAACCTCGATTTAGGCAAAACTAGTTACAAGAACTCATTTTTTGCGCGAGTTGAGTTTTAAGTGTTTTTGGAGCTCAAAATGAGTCCCTACGAATTATATTAATGTATTATATATTCAAATACTGATTTGGGATCACAACAACTTTGCTAGAGTCACTTCGGAACCAAAATACTCATTTTAGGGCTCGATTTAGGCAAACTAGTTATAAGGACTTAGTTTTTGCGCGAGGTGAGTTTTTATGTGTTGTTGGAGCTAAAAATGAGTCCCTAAGACTAATTATAATATATTATATTAAATTACACATTTGGGACCTAAACAACTTCGCTAGATTTACTTTGGAGCTAAAAAACCCATCTAAAGGCTCGATTTAGGCAAAACTAGTTACAAAGACTTAGTTTCTATGCGAAGTCAGCTTATAAGGCTTGTTGGAGCTCGAAATGAGTCTCTAAGACTTATTATAATATATTATTTGTTCAAATACTCATTTAGGATCAAATAAGTTTTCTATAGTCACTTCGGAGCCAAAAAAACCCGTTTAAAAGCTCGATTTAGGCAAAACTAGTTACAAGGAATTAGTTTTTGCGCGAGGTGAGTTTTTAAGTGTTTTTGGAGCTCAAAATGAGTCTCTACGAATTATATTAATGTATTATATGCTTAAATACTGATTTGGGATCACAACAACTTTGCTAGAGTCACTTCGGCCCAAAATACGCATATTAGGGCTCGATTAGGCTAACTAGTTATAAGGACTTAGTTTTTGTGCGCGGTGAGATTTTAAGTGTTGTTGGAGCTCAAAATGAGTCCCTAAGACCTATTATAATATATTATATTAAATTACACATTTGGGATCTAAACAACTTCGCTAGATTCACTTCGGAGCCAAAAAACCCATCTAAAAGCTCGATTTAGGCAAAACTAGTTACAAAGACTAAGTTTTTTTCGCGAAGTGACCTTATAAGGCATGTTGGAGCTCAAAACGAGGGTCTAAGACTAATTATAATATATTATTTGTTCAAATATTCATTTAGTATCAAAATAAGTTTGCTAGAGTCACTTCGGATCCAAAAAACTCGTTTAAAAGCTCGATTTAGGCAAAACAATTATAAGGACTTAGTTTTTGCGCGAGGTGAGTTTTTTAGTGTTGTGGGAGGTCAAAATGAGTCCCTACGAATTATATTAATGTATTATATATTCAAATACTGATTTGGGATCATAACAACTTTTCTAGAGTCACTTCGGAGCCAAAATACCCATTTAAGGGCTCGATTTAGGCAAAACTAGTTATAAGGAATTAGTTTTTGTGCGAGGTGAGTTTTTAAGTGTTGTAGGAGCTCAAAACGAGTCCCTAAGATTTATTATAATATATTATATTAAATTACACATTCGGGACCTAAACAACTTTGCTAGATTCACTTCGGAACCAAAAAACCCATCTAAAGGCTCGATTTAGACAAAACTAATTACAAAGACTTAGTTTTTGCGCGAAGTGACCTTATAAGGCTTGTTGGAGCTCCAAACGAGTGTCTAAGACTTATTATAATATATTATTTGTTCAAATATTAATCTAGTATCAAAATAAGTTTGCTAGAGTCACTTCGAATCCAAAAAACCCGTTTAAAAGCTCGATTTAGGCAAAACTAGTTATAAGGACTTAGTTTTTGCGCGAGGTGAGTTTTTAAGTGTTGTTGGATCTCAAAATGAGTCCTTTGAATTATATTAATGTATTCACAAGAACTTTGCTAGAGTCACTTTGGAGCCAAAATACCCATTTTAGGGCTCGATTTAGGCAAAACTAGTTATAAGGACTTAGTCTTTGCGCGAGGTAGGTTTTTTAGTGTTGTTGGAGGTCAAAATGAGTCCCTACGAATTATATTAATGTATTATATGTTCAAATACTGATTTGGGATCACACCAACTTTTCTAGAGTCACTTCGGAGCCAAAATACCCATTTAAGGGCTCGATATAGGCAAAACTAGGTATAAGGACTTAGTTTTTGCACGAGGTGAGTTTTTTAGTGTTGTTGGATGTCAAAATGAGTCCCTACGAATTATATTAATGTATTATATGTTCAAATACTGATTTGGGATCACAACAACTTTTCTAGAGTCACTTCGGAGGCAAAATACCCATTTTAGGGCTCGATTTAGGTAAACTAGTTATAAGGACTTAGTTTTTGCGCGAGGTGAGTTTTTAAGTGTTGTTGGAGCTAAAAACGAGTCCCTAGGACTTATTATAATATATTATATTAAATTACACATTTGGGACCTAAACAACTTCGCTAGATTCACTTCGGAGCCAAAAAAACCCATCTAAAGGCTCGATTTAGGCAAAACTAGTTACAAAGACTTAGTTTTTTATGCGAAGTGATCTTATAAGGCTTGTTGGAGCTCCAAACGAGTCTCTAAGACTTATTATAATATATTATTTGTTCAAATACTCATTTAGGATCAAATAAGTTTGCTAGTGTCACATCGAAGCCAAAAAAACCCGTTTAAAACCTCGATTTAGGCAAAACTAGTTACAAGAACTCATTTTTTGCGCGAGTTGAGTTTTAAGTGTTTTTGGAGCTCAAAATGAGTCCCTACGAATTATATTAATGTATTATATATTCAAATACTGATTTGGGATCACAACAACTTTGCTAGAGTCACTTCGGAACCAAAATACTCATTTTAGGGCTCGATTTAGGCAAACTAGTTATAAGGACTTAGTTTTTGCGCGAGGTGAGTTTTTATGTGTTGTTGGAGCTAAAAATGAGTCCCTAAGACTAATTATAATATATTATATTAAATTACACATTTGGGACCTAAACAACTTCGCTAGATTTACTTTGGAGCTAAAAAACCCATCTAAAGGCTCGATTTAGGCAAAACTAGTTACAAAGACTTAGTTTCTATGCGAAGTCAGCTTATAAGGCTTGTTGGAGCTCGAAATGAGTCTCTAAGACTTATTATAATATATTATTTGTTCAAATACTCATTTAGGATCAAATAAGTTTTCTATAGTCACTTCGGAGCCAAAAAAACCCGTTTAAAAGCTCGATTTAGGCAAAACTAGTTACAAGGAATTAGTTTTTGCGCGAGGTGAGTTTTTAAGTGTTTTTGGAGCTCAAAATGAGTCTCTACGAATTATATTAATGTATTATATGCTTAAATACTGATTTGGGATCACAACAACTTTGCTAGAGTCACTTCGGCCCAAAATACGCATATTAGGGCTCGATTAGGCTAACTAGTTATAAGGACTTAGTTTTTGTGCGCGGTGAGATTTTAAGTGTTGTTGGAGCTCAAAATGAGTCCCTAAGACCTATTATAATATATTATATTAAATTACACATTTGGGATCTAAACAACTTCGCTAGATTCACTTCGGAGCCAAAAAACCCATCTAAAAGCTCGATTTAGGCAAAACTAGTTACAAAGACTAAGTTTTTTCGCGAAGTGACCTTATAAGGCATGTTGGAGCTCAAAACGAGGGTCTAAGACTAATTATAATATATTATTTGTTCAAATATTCATTTAGTATCAAAATAAGTTTGCTAGAGTCACTTCGGATCCAAAAAACTCGTTTAAAAGCTCGATTTAGGCAAAACAAGTTATAAGGACTTAGTTTTTGCGCGAGGTGAGTTTTTTAGTGTTGTGGGAGGTCAAAATGAGTCCCTACGAATTATATTAATGTATTATATATTCAAATACTGATTTGGGATCATAACAACTTTTCTAGAGTCACTTCGGAGCCAAAATACCCATTTAAGGGCTCGATTTAGGCAAAACTAGTTATAAGGAATTAGTTTTTGTGCGAGGTGAGTTTTTAAGTGTTGTAGGAGCTCAAAACGAGTCCCTAAGATTTATTATAATATATTATATTAAATTACACATTCGGGACCTAAACAACTTTGCTAGATTCACTTCGGAACCAAAAAACCCATCTAAAGGCTCGATTTAGACAAAACTAATTACAAAGACTTAGTTTTTGCGCGAAGTGACCTTATAAGGCTTGTTGGAGCTCCAAACGAGTGTCTAAGACTTATTATAATATATTATTTGTTCAAATATTAATCTAGTATCAAAATAAGTTTGCTAGAGTCACTTCGAATCCAAAAAACCCGTTTAAAAGCTCGATTTAGGCAAAACTAGTTATAAGGACTTAGTTTTTGCGCGAGGTGAGTTTTTAAGTGTTGTTGGAGCTCAAAATGACTCCTTTGAATTATATTAATGTATTCACAAGAACTTTGCTAGAGTCACTTTGGAGCCAAAATACCCATTTTAGGGCTCGATTTTGGCAAAACTAGTTATAAGGACTTAGTTTTTGCGCGAGGTAGGTTTTTTAGTGTTGTTGGAGGTCAAAATGAGTCCCTACGAATTATATTAATGTATTATATGTTCAAATACTGATTTGGGATCACAACAACTTTTCTAGAGTCACTTCGGAGCCAAAATACCCATTTAAGGGCTCGATATAGGCAAAACTAGGTATAAGGACTTAGTTTTTGCACGAGGTGAGTTTTTTAGTGTTGTTGGATTTCAAAATGAGTCCCTACGAATTATATTAATGTATTATATGTTCAAATACTGATTTGGGATCACAACAACTTTTCTAGAGTCACTTCGGAGGCAAAATACCCATTTTAGGGCTCGATTTAGGTAAACTAGTTATAAGGACTTAGTTTTTGCGCGAGGTGAGTTTTTAAGTGTTGTTGGAGCTAAAAACGAGTCCCTAGGACTTATTATAATATATTATATTAAATTACACATTTGGGACCTAACCAACTTCGCTAGATTAACTTCGGAGCAAAAAAAACCCATCTAAAGGCTCGATTTAGGCAAAACTAGTTACAAAGACTTAGTTTTTGCGCGAAGTGACCTGATAAGGCTTGTTGGAGCTCCAAACGAGTGTCTAAGACTTATTATAATATATTATTTGTTCAAACATTCATTTAGGATCAAAATAAGTTTGCTAGAGTCACTTCGGATCCAAAAAACCCGTTTAAAAGCTCGATTTAGGCCAAACTTGTTATAAGGACTTAGTTTTTGCGCGAGGTGAGTTTTTTAGTGTTGTTGGAGCTCAAAATGATTGCCTAAGACTTATTACAATATATTATATTAAATTACATATTTGGGACCCAAACTACTTCGCTAGATTCACTTTGGAGCCAAAAAAACCCATCTAAAGGCTCGATTTAGACAAAACTAGTTACAAAGACTTAGTTTTTGCGCGAAGTGACCTGATAAGGCTTGTTGGAGCTCCAAACGAGTGCCTAAGACTTATTATAATATATTATTTGTTCAAACATTCATTTAGGATCAAAATAAGTTTGCTAGAGTCACTTCGGATCCAAAAAACCTGTTTAAAAGCTCGATTTAGGCAAAACTAGTTATAAGGACTTAGTTTTGGCGCGAGGTGAGTTTTTTAGCGTTGTTGGAGGTCAAAATGAGTCGCTACGAATTATATTAATTTATTATATGTTCAAGTACAGATTTGGGATCACAACAACTTTTCTAGAGTCACTTCGGAACCAAAATACCCATTTAACGGCTCGATTTAGGTAAAACTAGTTATAAGGACATAGTTTTTGCGCGAGGTGAGTTTTTTAGGGTTGTTGGATGTCAAAATGAGTCCCTACGAATTATATTAATGTATTATATGTTCAAATACTGATTTGGGATCACAACAACTTTTCTAGAGTCACTTCGGAGCCAAAATACCCATTTTTGGGCTCGATTTATGCAAACTAGTTATAAGGACTTAGTTTTTGCGCGAGGTGAGTTTTTAAGTGTTTTTGGAGCTCAAAATGAGTCCCTACGAATTATAATAATGTATTATATGTTAAAATACTGATTTGGGATCACGACAACTTTTCTAGAGTCACTTCGGAGGCAAAATACCCATTTTAGGGCTCGATTTAGGTAAACTAGTTATAAGGACTTAGTTTTTGCGCGAGGTGAGTTTTTAAGTGTTGTTGGAGCTAAAAACGAGTCCCTAGGACTTATTATAATATATTATATTAAATTACACATTTGGTACCTAAACAACTTCGCTAGATTCACTTCGGAGCCAAAAAAACCCATCTAAAGGCTCGATTTAGGCAAAACTAGTTACAAAGACTTAGTTTTTATGCGAAGTGATCTTATAAGGCTTGTTGGAGCTCCAAACGAGTCTCTAAGACTTATTATAATATATTATTTGTTCAAATACTCATTTAGGATCAAATAAGCTTGCTAGTGTCACTTCGAAACCAAAAAACCCGTTTAAAAGCTCGATTTAGGCAAAACTAGTTACAAGGACTTAGACTTTGCGCGAGGTGAGTTTTTAAGTGTTGTTGGAGCTCAAAATGAGTCCCTCGAATTATACTAATGTATTATATGTTTAAATACTGATTTAGGGTCACAAACAGTTTTCTAGAGTCACTTCGGAGCCAAAATACCCATTTTATGGCTCGATTTAGGCAAACTAGTTATAAGGACTTAATTTTTCCGCGACATGAGTTTTTAAGTGTTGTTGGAGCTCAAAATGATTCCATAAGACTTATTACAATATATTATATTAAATTACATATTTGGGACCCAAACAACTTCGCTAGATTCACTTCGGCGCAAAAAAACCCATCTAAAGGCTCGATTTAGACAAAACTAGTTACAAAGACTTAGTTTTTGCGCGAAGTGACCTGATAAGGCTTGTTGGAGCTCCAAACGAGTGTCTAAGACTTATTATAATATATTATTTGTTCAAACATTCATTTAGGATCAAAATAAGTTTGCTAGAGTCACTTCGGATCCAAAAAACCCGTTTAAAAGCTCGATTTAGGCAAAACTTGTTATAAGGACTTAGTTTTTGCGCGAGGTGAGTTTTTTAGTGTTGTTGGAGCTCAAAATGATTGCCTAAGACTTATTACAATATAATATATTAAATTACATATTTGGGACCCAAACTACTTCGCTAGATTCACTTTGGAGCCAAAAAAACCCATCTAAAGGCTCGATTTAGACAAAACTAGTTACAAAGACTTAGTTTTTATGCGAAGTGATCTTATAAGGCTTGTTGGAGCTCCAAACGAGTCTCTAAGACTTATTATAATATATTATTTGTTCAAACATTCATTTAGGATCCAAATAAGTTTGCTAGAGTCACTTCAGATCCAAAAAACCCGTTTAAAAGCTCGATTTAGGCAAAACTAGTTATAAGGACTTAGTTTTTGCGCGAGGTGAGTTTTTAAGTGTTGTTGGAGCTCAAAATGAGTCCCTCGAATTATATTAATGTATTATATGTTTAAATACTGATTTAGGGTCACAAAAACTTTGCTAGAGTCACTTCGGAGCCAAAATACCCATTTTAGGGCTCGATTTAGGCAAACTAGTTATAAGGACTTAGTTTTTGCGCGAGGTGAGTTTTTAAGTGTTGTTGGAGCTCAAAATGATTCCCTAAGACTTATTACAATATATTATATTAAATAACATATTTGGGACCCAAACAACTTCGCTAGATTCACTTCGGAGCCAAAAAACCCATCTAAAGGCTCGATTTAGACAAAACTAGTTACAAAGACTTAGTTTTTGCGTGAAGTGACCTGATAAGGCTTGTTGGAGCTTCAAACGAGTGTCTAAGACTTATTATAATATATTATTTGTTCAAACATTCATTTAGGATCAAAATAAGTTTGCTAGAGTCACTTCGAATCCAAAAAACCCGTTTAAAAGCTCGATTTAGGCAAAACTAGTTATAAGGACTTAGTTTTTGCGCGAGGTGAGTTTTTTAGTGTTGTTGGAGGTGAAAATGAGTCCCTACGAATTATATTAATGTATTATATGTTCAATACTGATTTGGGATCACAACAACTTTTCTAGAGTCACTTCGGAGCCAAAATACCCATTTACGGGCTCGATTTAGGCAAAACTAGTTATAAGGACTTAGTTTTTGCACGAGGTGAGTTTTTTAGTGTTGTTGGATGTCAAAATGAGTCCCTACGAATTATATTAATGTATTATATGTTCAAATACTGATTTAGGATCACAACAACTTTTCTAGAGTCACTTCGGAACCAAAATACCCATTTAACGGCTCGATTTAGGTAAAACTAGTTATAAGGACATAGTTTTTGCGCGATGTGAGTTTTTTAGGGTTGTTGGATGTCAAAATGAGTCCCTACGAATTATATTAATGTATTATATGTTCAAATACTGATTTGGGATCACAACAACTTTTCTAGAGTCACTTCGGAGCCAAAATACCCATTTTAGGGCTCGATTTAGGCAAACTAGTTATAAGGACTTAGTTTTTGCGCGAGGTGAGTTTTTAAGAGTTTTTGGAGCTCAAAATGAGAACCTACGAATTATATTAATGTATTATATGTTCAAATACTGATTTGGGATCACAACAACTTTTCTAGAGTCACTTCGGAGGCAAAACACCCATTTTAGGGCTCGATTTAGGTAAACTAGTTATAAGGACTTAGTTTTTGCGCGAGGTGAGTTTTTAAGTGTTGTTGGAGCTAAAAACGAGTCCCTAGGACTTATTATAATATATTATATTAAATTACACATTTGGGACCTAAACAACTTCGCTAGATTCACTTCGGAGCCAAAAAAACCCATCTAAAGGCTCGGTTTAAACAAAACTAGTTACAAAGACTTAGTTTTTGCGCGAAGTGACCTTATAAGGCTTGTTGGAGCTCCAAACGAGTGTCTGAGACTTATAAGGACTTAGTTTTTGCGCGAGGTGAGTTTTTAGTGTTGTTGGAGGTCAAAATGAGTCCCTACGAATTATAATAATGTATTATATGTTCAAATACTAATTTGGGATCACAACAACTTTTCTAGAGTCACTTCAGAGCCAAAATACCCACTTAAGGGCTCGACTTAGGCAAAACTAGTTATAAGGACTTAGTTTTTGCGCGAGGTGAGTTTTTAAGTGTTGTTAGAGCTCAAAATGAGTCCGTCGAATTATATTAATGTATTATATGTTTAAATACTGATTTAGGATCACAAGAACTTTGCTAGAGTCACTTCGGAGCCAAAATACCCATTTTAGGGCTCGATTTAGGCAAACTAGTTATAAGGACTTAGTTTTTGCGCGACATGAGTTTTTAAGTGTTGTTGGAGCTCAAAATGATTCCATAAGAGTTATTACAATATATTATATTAAATTACATATTTGGGACCCAAACAACTTCGCTAGATTCACTTCGGCGCAAAAAAACCCATCTAAAGGCTCGATTTATACAAAACTAGTTACAAAGACTTAGTTTTTGCACGAAGTGACCTGATAAGGCTTGTTGGAGCTCCAAACGAGTGTCTAAGACTTATTATAATATATTATTTGTTAAAACATTCATTTAGGATCAAAATAAGTTTGCTAGAGTCACTTCGGATCCAAAAAACCCGTTTAAAAGCTCGATTTAGGCAAAACTAGTTATAAGGACTTAGTTTTTGCGCGAGGTGAGTTTTTAAGTGTTGTTGGAGCTCATATTGCTCACCCTCGAATTATATTAATGTATTATATGTTTAAATACTGATTTAGGGTCACAAAAACTTTGCTAGAGTCACTTCGGAGCCAAAATACCCATTTTAGGGCTCGATTTAGGCAAACTAGTTATAAGGACTTAGTTTTTGCGCGAGGTAAGTTTTTAAGTGTTGTTGGAGCTCAAAATGATTCCCTAAGACTTATTACAATATATTATATTAAATAACATATTTGGGACCCAAACAACTTCGCTAGATTCACTTCGGAGCCAAAAAACTCATCTAAAGGCTCGATTTAGACAAAACTAGTTACAAAGACTTAGTTTTTGCGCGAAGTGACCTGATAAGGCTTGTTGGAGCTCCAAACGAGTGTCTAAGACTTATTATAATATATTATTTGTTCGAACATTCATTTAGGATCAAAATACGTTTGCTAGAGTCACTTCGAATCCAAAAAACCCGTTTAAAGCTCGATTTAGGCAAAACTAGTTACAAGGACATAGTTTTTGCGCGAGGTGAGTTTTTTAGTGTTGTTGAAGGTGAAAATGAGTCCCTACGAATTATATTAATGTATTATATGTTCAAATACTGATTTGGGATCACAACAACTTTTCTAGAGTCACTTCGGAGCCAGAATACCCATTTACGGGCTCGATTTAGGCAAAACTAGTTATAAGGACTTAGTTTTTGCACGAGGTGAGTTTTTTAGTGTTGTTGGATGTCAAAATGAGTCCCTACGAATTATATTAATGTATTATATGTTCAAATACTGATTTGGGATCACAACAACTTTTCTAGAGTCACTTCGGAGGCAAAATACCCATTTTAGGGCTCGATTTAGGTAAACTAGTTATAAGGACTTAGTTTTTGCGCGAGGTGAGTTTTTAAGTGTTGTGGGAGCTAAAAACGAGTCCCTAGGACTTATTATAATATATTATATTAAATTACATATTTGAGACCCAAACAACTTCGCTAGATTCACTTCGGAGCCAAAAAACCCATCTAAAGGCTCGATTTAGACAAAACTAGTTACAAAGACTTAGTTTTTGCGTGAAGTGACCTGATAAGGCTTGTTGGAGCTTCAAACGAGTGTCTAAGACTTATTATAATATATTATTTGTTCAAACATTCATTTAGGATCAAAATAAGTTTGCTAGAGTCACTTCGAATCCAAAAAACCCGTTTAAAAGCTCGATTTAGGCAAAACTAGTTATAAGGACTTAGTTTTTGCACGAGGTGAGTTTTTTAGTGTTGTTGGATGTCAAAATGAGTCCCCACGAATTATATTAATGTATTATATGTTCAAATACTGATTTGGGATCACAACAACTTTTCTAGAGTCATTTCGGAGGCAAAATACCCATTTTAGGGCTCGATTTAGGTAAACTAGTTATAAGGACTTAGTTTTTGCGCGAGGTGAGTTTTTAAGTGTTGTTGGAGCTAAAAACGAGTCCCTAGGACTTATTATAATTACACATTTGGGACCTAAACAACTTCGCTAGATTCACTTCGGAGCCAAAAAAACCCATCTAAAGGCTCGATTTAGGCAAAACTAGTTACAAAGACTTAGTTTTTATGCGAAGTGATCTTATAAGGCTTGTTGGAGCTCCAAACGAGTCTCTAAGACTTATTATAATATACTATTTGTTCAAAAACTCATTTAGGATCAAATAAGCTTGCTAGTGTCACTTCGAAACCAAAAAACCCGTTTAAAAGCTCGATTTAGGCAAAACTAGTTACAAGGACTTAGTTTTTGCGCGAGGTGAGTTTTTAAGTGTTTTTGGAGCTCAAAATGAGTCCCTACGAATTATATTAATGTGTTATATGTTCAAATACTGATTTGGGATCACAACAACTTTGCTAGAGTCACTTCGGAACCAAAATACCCATTTTAGGGCTGGATTTAGGCAAACTAGTTATAAGGACTTAGTTTTTGCGCGAGGTGAGTTTTTCAGTGTTGTTGGATCTAAAAACGAGTCCCTAAGACTTTTTATAATATATTATATTGAATTACACATTTGGGACCTAAATAACTTCGCTAGATTAACTTTGGAGCTAAAAAACCCATCTAAAGTTTCGATTTAGGCAAAACTAGTTACAAAGACTTAGTTTTTATGCGAAGTCAGCTTATAAGGCTTGTTGGAACTCCAAACGAGTCTCTAAGACTTATTATAATATATTATTTGTTCAAATACTCATTTAGGATCAAATAAATTTGCTAGAGTCACTTCTGAGCCAAAAAACCTGTTTAAAAGCTCGATTTAAGCAAAACTAGTTACAAGGACTTAGTTTTTGCGCGAGGTGAGTTTTTAAGTGTTGTTGGAGCTCAAAATGAGTCCCTCGAATTATATTAATGTATTATATGTTTAAATACTGATTTAGGGTCACAAAAACTTTGCTAGAGTCACTTCGGAGCAAAAATACCCAATTTAGGGCTCGATTTAGGCAAACTAGTTATAAGGACTTAGTTTTTGCGCGACATGAGTTTTTAAGTGTTGTTGGAGCTCAAAATGATTCCATAATACTTATTACAATATATTATATTAAATTACATATTTGGGACCCAAACAACTTCGCTAGATTCATTTCGGTGCAAAAAAAACCCATCTAAAGGCTCGATTTAGACAAAACTAGTTACAAACACTTAGTTTTTGCGCGAAGTGACCTGATAAGGCTTGTTGGAGCTCCAAACGAGTGTCTAAGAGTTATTATAATATATTATTTGTTCAAACATTCATTTAGGATCCAAATAAGTTTGCTAGAGTCACTTCGGATCCAAAAAACCCGTTTAAAAGCTCGATTTAGGCAAAACTAGTTATAAGGACTTAGTTTTTACGCGAGGTGAGTTTTTAAGTGTTGTTGGAGCTCAAAATGAGTCCCTCGAATTATATTAATGTATTATATGTTTAAATACTGATTTAGGGTCACAAAATTTTTGCTAGAGTCACTTCGGAGCCAAAATACCCATTTTAGGGCTCGATTTAGGCAAACTAGTTATAAGGACTTAGTTTTTGCGCGAGGTGAGTTTTTAAGTGTTGTTGGAGCTCAAAATGATTCCCTAAGACTTATTACAATATATTATATTAAATAACATATTTGGGACCCAAACAACTTCGCTAGATTCACTTCGGAGCCAAAAAACCCATCTAAAGGCTCGATTTAGACAAAACTAGTTACAAAGACTTAGTTTTTGCGCGAAGTGACCTGATAAGGCTTGTTGGAGCTCCAAATGAGTGTCTAAGACTTATTATAATATATTATTTGTTCAAACTTTCATTTAGGATCCAAATAAGTTTGCTAGAGTCACTTCGGATCCAAAAAACCCGTATAAAAGCTCGATTTAGGCAAAACTAGTTATAAGGACTTAGTTTTTGCGCGAGGTGAGTTTTTAAGTGTTGTTGGAGCTCAAAATGAGTCCCTCGAATTATATTAATGTATTATATGTTTAGATACTGATTTAGGGTAACAAAAACTTTGCTAGAGTCACTTCGGAGCCAAAATACCCATTTTAGGGCTCGATTTAGGCAAACTAGTTATAAGGACTTAGTTTTTGCGCGAGGTGAGTTTTTAAGTGTTGTTGGAGCTCAAAATGAGTCCCTAAGACTTATTATAATATATTATATTAAATTACACATTTGGGACCTAAACAACTTCGCTAGATTCACTTCGGAGCCAAAAAACCCATCTAAAGGCTCGATTTAGGCAAAACTAGTTACAAAGACTTAGTTTTTGCGCGAGGTGAGTTTTTAGTGTTGTTGGAGGTCAAAATGAGTCCCTACGAATTATATTAATGTATTATATGTTCAAATACTAATTTGGGATCACAATAACTTTTCTAGGGTCACTTCAGATCCAAAATACCCACTTAAGGGCTCGACTTAGGCAAAACTAGTTATAAGGACTTAGTTTTTGCGCGAGGTGAGTTTTTAAGTGTTGTTTGAGCTCAAAATGAGTCCCTCGAATTATATTAATGTATTATATGTTTAAATACTGATTTAGGATCACAAGAACTTTGCTAGAGTCACTTTGGAGCCAAAATACCCATTTTAGGGCTTGATTTAGGCAAACTAGTTATAAGGGCTTAGTTTTTGCGCGATGTGAGTTTTTAAGTGTTGTTGGAGCTCAAAATGATTTCCTAAGACTTATTACAATATATTATATTAAATAACATATTTGGGACCCAAACAACTTTGCTAGATTCACTTCGGAGCCAAAAAACACATCTAAAGGCTCGATTTAGACAAAACTAGTTACAAAGACTTAGTTTTTGCGCGAACTGACCTTATAAGGCTTGTTGGAGCTCCAAACCAGTGTCCAAGACTTATTATAATATATTATTTGTTCAAACATTCATTTAGGATCAAAATAAGTTTGCTAGAGTCACTTCGGATCCAAAAAAACCCGTTTAAAAGCTCGATTTAGGCAAAACTAGTTATAAGGACTTAGTTTTTGCGCGAGGTGAGTTTTTTAAGTATTGTTGGAGGTCAAAATGAGTCCCTACGAATTATACTAATGTATTATATGTTCAAATACTAATTTGGGATCACAACAACTTTTCTAGAGTCACTTTGGAGCCGAAATACCCACTTAAGGGCTCGATTTAGGCAAACTAGTTATTAGGACTTAGTTTTTGCGTGAGGTGATTTTTTAAGTGTTGTTGGAGCTAAAAATGAGTCCCCACGAATTATATTAAAGTATTATATGTTTAAATTGTAATTTAGGATAACAAGAACTTTGCTAGAGTCACTTCGGAGCCAAAATACCCATTTTAGGGCTCGATTTAGGCAAACTAGTTACAAGGACTTAGTTTGTGCACGAGGTGAGTTTTTAAGTGTTTTTTGGGCTTAAAATGAGTCCCTACGAATTATATTAATGTATTATATGTTCAAATACTGATTTGGGATCATAACAACTTTGCTAGAGTCAATTCGGAGCCAAAATACCCATTTTAGGGCTCGATTTAGGCTAACTAGTTTTAAGGACTTAGTTTTTGCGCGATGGGAGTTTTTAAGTGTTGTTGGAGCTCAAAATGAGTCCCTACGAATTATATTATTGTATTATATGTTCAAATACTGATTTGGGATCACAACAACTTTTCTAGAGTCACTTCGGAGCCAAAATACCCACTTAAGGGCTCGATTTAGGCAAAACTAGTTATAAGGACTTAGTTTTTGCGCGAGGTGAGTTTTTAAGTGTTGTTGGAGCTCAAAATGAGTCCCCGCAAATTATATTAATGTATTATATGTTTAAATAATGATTTAGGATCACAACAACTTTGCTAGAGTCACTTCGGAGCCAAAATACCCATTTTAGGGCTCGATTTAGGCTAACTAGTTTTAAGGACTTAGTTTTTGCGCGATGGGAGTTTTTAAGTGTTGTTAGAGCTCAAAATGAGTCCTTACGAATTATATTAATGTATTATATGTTCAAATACTGATTTGGGATCACAACAACTTTTCTAGAGTCACTTCGGAGCCGAAATACCCACTTAAGGGCTCGATTTAGGCAAAACTAGTTATAAGGATTTAGTTTTTGCGCGAGGTGAGTTTTTAAGTGTTGTTGGAGCTCAAAATGACTCCCTAAGACTTATTATAATATATTATATTAAATTACACATTTGGGACCTAAACAACTTCGCTAGATTCACTTCGGAGCCAAAAAACCCATCTAAAGGCTCGATTTAGGCAAAACTAGTTACAAAGACTTAGTTTTTGCGTGAAGTGACCTTATAAGGCTTGTTGGAGCTCCAAACGAGTGTCTAAGACTTATTATAATATATTATTTGTTCAAACATTCATTTAGGATCAAAATAAGTTTACTAGAGTCACTTCGGATCCAAAAAACGCGTTTAAAAGCTCGATTTAGGGAAAACTAGTTATAAGGACTTAGTTTTTGCGCGAGGTGAGTTTTTAAGTGTTGTTGGAGCTCAAAATGAGTCCCTCGAATTATATTAATGTATTTTATGTTTAAATACTGATTTAGGATCACAAGAACTTTGCTAGAGTCACTTTGGAGCCAAAATACCCATTTTAGGGCTCGATTTAGGCAAACTAGTTATAAGGGCTTAGTTTTTGCGCGATGTGAGTTTTTAAGTGTTGTTGGAGCTCAAAATGATTTCCTAAGACTTATTACAATATATTATATTAAATAACATATTTGGGACCCAAACAACTTTGCTAGATTCACTTCGGAGCCAAAAAACACATCTAAAGGCTCGATTTAGACAAAACTAGTTACAAAGACTTAGTTTTTGCGCGAACTGAGCTTATAAGGCTTGTTGGAGCTCCAAACGAGTGTCCAAGACTTATTATAATATATTATTTGTTCAAACATTCATTTAGGATCAAAATAAGTTTGCTAGAGTCACTTCGGATCCAAAAAAACCCGTTTAAAAGCTCGATTTAGGCAAAACTAGTTATAAGGACTTAGTTTTTGCGCGAGGTGAGTTTTTTAAGTATTGTTGGATGTCAAAATGAGTCCCTACGAATTATACTAATGTATTATATGTTCAAATACTAATTTGGGATCACAACAACTTTTCTAGAGTCACTTCGGAGCCGAAATACCCACTTAAGGGCTCGATTTAGGCAAACTAGTTATAAGGACTTAGTTTTTGCGTGAGGTGATTTTTAAGTGTTGTTGGAGCTAAAAACGAGTCCCCACGAATTATATTAAAGTATTATATGTTTAAATTGTAATTTAGGATAACAAGAACTTTGCTAGAGTCACTTCGGAGCCAAAATACCCATTTTAGGGCTCGATTTAGGCAAACTAGTTACAAGGACTTAGTTTGTGCGCGAGGTGAGTTTTTAAGTGTTTTTTGAGCTTAAAATGAGTCCCTACGAATTATATTAATGTATTATATGTTCAAATACTGATTTGGGATCATAACAACTTTGCTAGAGTCAATTCGGAGCCAAAATACCCATTTTAGGGCTCGATTTAGGCTAACTAGTTTTAAGGACTTAGTTTTTGCGCGATGGGAGTTTTTAAGTGTTGTTGGAGCTCAAAATGAGTCCCTACGAATTATATTATTGTATTATATGTTCAAATACTGATTTGGGATCACAACAACTTTTCTAGAGTCACTTCGGAGCCAAAATACCCACTTAAGGGCTCGATTTAGGCAAAACTAGTTATAAGGACTTAGTTTTTGCGCGAGGTGAGTTTTTAGGGTGTTGTTGGAGCTCAAAATGAGTCCCTGCAAATTATATTAATGTATTATATGTTTAAATACTGATTTAGGATCACAACAACTTTGCTAGAGTCACTTCGGAGCCAAAATACCCATTTTAGGGCTCGATTTAGGCAAACTAGTTACAAGGACTTAGTTTTTGCGCGAGGTGAGTTTTTAAGTGTTGTTGGAGCTCAAAATGAGTCCCTAAGACTTATTATAATATATTATATTAAATAACACATTTGGGACCTAAACAACTTCGCTAGATTTACTTCGGAGCCAAAAAACCAATCTAATGGCTCGATTTAGGCAAAACTAGTTACAAAGACTTAGTTTTTTTGCAAAGTGAGCTTATAAGCCTTATTAGAGCTCCAAACGAGTCTCTAAGACTTATTATAATATATTATTTGTTCAAATACTCATTTAGGAACAAATAAGTTTGCTAGAGTCACTTCGGAACCAAAAAACCCGTTTAAAAGCTCGATTTAGGGAAAACTAGTTACAAGGACTTAATTTTTGCGCGAGGTGACTTTTTAAGTTATTTTGGAGCTCAAAATGAGTCCCTACGAATTATATTAATGTATCATATGTTCAAATACTGATTTGGGATCATAACAATTTTGCTAGAGTCACTTCGGAGCAAAAATACCCATTTTAGGGCTCGATTTATGCTAACTAGTTATAAGGTCTTAGTTTTTGCGCGAGGTGAGTTTTTAAGTGTTGTTGGAGCTCAAAATGAGTCCCTAAGACTTATTATAATATATTATATTAAATTACATATTTGGGACCTAAAGAACTTCGCTAGATTCACATCGGAGCCAAAAAACCCATCTAAAGGCTCGATTTAGGCAAAACTAGTTACAAAGACTTAGTTTTTGCGTGAAGTGACCTTATAAGGCTTGTTGGAGCTCCAAACGAGTGTCTAAGACTTATTATAATATATTATTTGTTCAAACATTCATTTAGGATCAAAATAAGTTTACTAGAGTCACTTCGGATCCAAAAAACGCGTTTAAAAGCTCGATTTAGGGAAAACTAGTTATAAGGACTTAGTTTTTGCGCGAGGTGAGTTTTTAAGTGTTGTTGGAGCTCAAAATGAGTCCCTCGAATTATATTAATGTATTATATGTTTAAATACTGATTTAGGATCACAATAACTTTTCTAGAGTCACTTCGGAGCCAAAATACCCATTTTACGGCTCGATTTAGCCAAACTAGTTATAAGGACTTAGTTTTTGGGCGAGGTGAGTTTTTAAGTGTTGTTGGAGCTCAAAATGAGTCCCTAAGACTTATTATAATATATTATATTAAATTACACATTTGGGACCTAAACAACTTCGCTAGATTCAGTTCGGAGCCAAAAAAACCCATCTAAAGGCTCGATTTAAGCCAAACAAGTTACAAAGACTTAGTTTTTGCGTGAAGTGGCCTTATAAGGCTTGTTGGAGCTCCAAACGAGTGTCTAAGACTTATTATAATATATTATTTGTTCAAACATTCATTTAGGATCAAAATAAGTTTGCTAGAGTCACTTCAGAGCCAAAAAACCATTTATAAGCTCGATTTAGGCAAAACTAGTTATAAGGAATGAGTTTTTGCGCGAGGTGAGTTTTTTAGTGTTGTTGGAGCTCCAAACGAGTCCCTAAGACTTATTATAATATATTATATTAAATTACACATTTGGGACCTAAACAACTTCGCTAGATTCACTTCGGAGCAAAAAAAACCCCATCTAATGGCTCGATTTAGGCAAAACTAGTTACAAAGACTTAGTTTTTGTGCGAAGTGAGCTTATAAGGCTTGTTGGAGTTACAAACGAGTCTCTAAGACTTATTATAATATATTATTTGTTCAAATACTCATTTAGGATCAAATAAGTTTGCTAGAGTCACTTCGGAGCCAAAAAACCCGTTTAAAAGCTCGATTTAGGCAAAACTAGTTACAAGGACTTAGTTTTTGCGCGAGGTTTGAGTCCCTACGAATTATATTAATGTATTATATGTTCAAATACTGATTTGGGATCATAACAATTTTGCTAGAGTCACTTCGGAGCAAAAATACCATTTTAGGGTTCGATTTAGGCTAACTAGTTATAAGGACTTAGTTTTTTGCGCGAGGTGAGTTTTTAAGTGTTTTTGGAGCTCAAAATGAGTCCCTACGAATTATATTAATGTATTATATGTTCAAATACTGATTTGGGATCATAACAATTTTGCTAGAGTCACTTCGGATCAAAAATACCCATTTTAGGGCTCGATTTACGCAAACTAGTTATAAGGACTTAGTTTTTGCGCGAGGTGAGTTTTTAAGTGTTGTTGGAGCTCAAAATGAGTCCCTAAGACTTATTATAATATATTATATTAAATTACATATTTGGGACCTAAAGAACTTCGCTAGATTCACTTCGGAGCCAAAAAACCCATCTAAAGGCTCGATTTAAGCAAAACTAGTTACAAAGACTTAGTTTTTGCGTGAAGTGACCTTATAAGGCTTGTTGGAGCTCCAAACGAGTGTCTAAGACTTATTATAATATATTATTTGTTCAAACATTCATTTAGGATCAAAATAAGTTTGCTAGAGTCACTTCGGAGCCAAAAAACCATTTAAAAGCTCGATTTAGGCAAAACTAGTTATAAGGACTTAGTTTTTGCGCGAGGTGAGTTTTTTAGTGTTGTTGGCGCTCCAAACGAGTCCCTAAGACTTATTATAATATATTATATTAAATTACACATTTGGGACCTAAACAACTTCGCTAGATTCACTTCGGAGGAAAAAAAAAACCCCATCTAATGGCTCGATTTAGGCAAAACTAATTACAAAGACTTAGTTTTTGTGCTGGAGTTCCAAACGAGTCTCTAAGACTTATTATAATATATTATTTGTTCAAATACTCATTTAGGATCAAATAAGTTTGCTAGAGTCACTTCGGAGCCAAAAAACCCGTTTAAAAGCTCGATTTAGGCAAAACTAGTTACAAGGACTTAGTTTTTGCGCGAGGTTTGAGTCCCTACGAATTATATTAATGTATTATATGTTCAAATACTGATTTGGGATCATAACAATTTTGCTAGAGTCACTTCGGAGCAAAAATACCATTTTAAGGTTCGATTTAGGCTAACTAGTTATAAGGACTTAGTTTTTGCGCGAGGTGAGTTTTTAAGTGTTTTTGGAGCTCAAAATGAGTCCCTACGAATTATATTAATGTATTATATGTTCAAATACTGATTTGGGATCATAACAATTTTGCTAGAGTCACTTCGGATCAAAAATACCCATTTTAGGGCTCGATTTACGCAAACTAGTTATAAGGACTTAGTTTTTGCGCGAGGTGAGTTTTTATGTGTTGTTGGAGCTCAAAATGAGTCCCTAAGACTTATTATAATATATTATATTAAATTACATATTTGGGACATAAAGAACTTCGCTAGATTCACTTCGGAGCCAAAAAACCCATCTAAAGGCTCGATTTAAGCAAAACTAGTTACAAAGACTTAGTTTTTGCGTGAAGTGACCTTATAAGGCTTGTTGGAGCTCCAAACGAGTGTCTAAGACTTATTATAATATATTATTTGTTCAAACATTCATTTAGGATCAAAATAAGTTTGCTAGAGTCACTTCGGAGCCAAAAAACCATTTAAAAGCTCGATTTAGGCAAAACTAGTTATAAGGACTTAGTTTTTGCGCGAGGTGAGTTTTTTAGTGTTGTTGGCGCTCCAAACGAGTCCCTAAGACTTATTATAATATATTATATTAAATTACACATTTGGGACCTAAACAACTTCGCTAGATTCACTTCGGAGGAAAAAAAAACCCCATCTAATGGCTCGATTTAGGCAAAACTAATTACAAAGACTTAGTTTTTGTGCGAAGTGAGCTTATAAGGCTTGTTGGAGTTCCAAACGAGTCTCTAAGACTTATTATAATATATTATTTGTTCAAATACTCATTTAGGATCAAATAAGTTTGCTAGAGTCACTTCAGAGCAAAAAACCCCGTTTAAAAGCTCGATTTAGGCAAAACTAGTTACAAGGACTTAGTTTTTGCGCGAGGTGAGTTTTTAAGTGTTTTTGGAGCTCAAAATGAGTCCCTACGAATTATATTAATGTATTATATGTTCAAATACTGATTTGGGATCATAACAATTTTGCTAGAGTCACTTCGGAGCAAAAATACCCATTTTAGGGCTCGATTTACGCAAACTAGTTATAAGGACTTAGTTTTTGCGCGAGGTGAGTTGTTAAGTGTTGTTGGAGCTCAAAATGAGTCAATGCAAATTATATTAATGTATTATATGTTTAAATACTGATTTAGGATCACAACAACTTTGCTAGAGTCACTTCGGAGCCAAAATACCCATTTTAGGGCTCGATTTAGGCAAACTAGTTACAAGGACTTAGTTTTTGCGCGAGGTGAGTTTTTAAGTGTTGTTGGAGCTCAAAATGAGTCCCTAAGACTTATTATAATATATTATATTAAATTACACATTTGGGACCTAAACAACTTTGCTAGATTCACTTCGGAGCCAAAAAACCCATCTAATGGCTCGATTTAGGCAAAACTAGTTACAAAGACTTAGTTTTTTTGCGAAGTGAGCTTATAAGGCTTGTTGGAGCTCCAAATGAGTCTCTAAGACTTATTATAATATATTATTTGTTCAAATACTCATTTAGGATCAAATAAGTTTGCTAGAGTCACTTCGGAGCCAAAAAACCCGTTTAAAAGCTCGATTTAGGCAAAACTAGTTATAAGGACTTAGTTTTTGCGCGAGGTGAGTTTTTTAGTGTTGTTGGCGCTCCAAACGAGTCCCTAAGACTTATTATAATATATTATATTAAATTACACATTTGGGACCTAAACAACTTCGCTAGATTCACTTCGGAGGAAAAAAAAAACCCCATCTAATGGCTCGATTTAGGCAAAACTAATTACAAAGACTTAGTGTTAGAACCGTTTTGTTAGCAGGTGTTCTCAGTCGGTGTTGCAACACTGACAGGGAACACTAGAGAAAACTAAAACCGAGATGGACTGAATAATGAGTGAACAGTAACAAAAAAAATGCAGCGGATAAAGTAAATGACACAAGGAATTGGTTACGCAGTTCGGCTTCGCCTACGTCTGCGGGGCCTTGCCCAGATAAAGTAATCCACTATCAAATAAGAAACGAGAACACCTTCGACAATTACAAGATCTTGACTCCCTCTCAATCTTCTAACTTCGACCTCTCGTGACTCCTAGTGAACTACCCGACAAGCTCCCCTTGTCTTACAATAATCCCGGACGAGATCCCCTCGCCTTACAAGTCACACATCCCGTGTAGACTCTCACCAATTCCCTTTACAAAATTCACTCAACACTCAAACCCAAGGTGTCGCAACACCATGAGAGAACACCTCATCCGAGTGTATATAAAACCCAAGAACACAAACCCAGATTTTGTGTTCAACTCTCTCTCACAAGAATTCACGATGATGGTCTCTGAAAGAATTCATCTTGCTTCACCAATTTAAAGTCACCAAATAGGAGAGGATGCTCTCCAAGGCAAGGATCAAAACCTTCCATAATGATGGTGGTCTCTGAAAGAATTCATCTTGCTTCACCAATTTAAAGTCACCAAATAGGAGAGGATGCTCTCCAAGGCAAGGATCAAAACCTTCCATAATGAGCCAAAGAATATGGGTAACCAAAACCTTCCATAATGAGCCAAAGAATATTACCCATTAATTGCACACAATAACTGAACAATCTTCACCAAAGTCAGCATGGGAATATTCTGAATAAAGGCACACGAAGTCAACAAAATCACCACAAGATAATCGATCAATAAAATCGGGAAATTGCCAAATATAGTTCGGGTGTAGCAACACCCGAGCACCAGAACATGACCAGGTTCATTTGCCAATTGGTGATTCCGAAAATCACAAGTTTCCAGCTATAGAAAATTCGTCTATCTCATCCAAATAAAGCAGAAATCTTGATATAAATGGATAGTCTTGATATTTGATGGAAGAAATAAATCATACCAAATTCTTCTGATGTCAAAAAGATACTTGCCATATTAGAATATGTTTTGCCAAAAATACATGCCAACACAAAAATACACTAACAATCTCCCCCTTTGGCATTTTTTGGCAAAACTCCACAAACTAGTATCTACTCCCCCTTTTTTGCCAAGAAAAGGCAAAGCAATATCAAGAACGATGGAATACTCCCCCTTTCTGCCGGCTTCTTGTTTGATTCTTCAGCTCCCCCTGAAACATCAACCTCATCACCTGAAGTATCACCACAGAGGTCTAACTCCCCCTGCATGTCAACTACGTGGTTTCCACAAAAAGTCTTCTCTTGAATGTTGATATCTTCCACATCTTTCAAAGTACTTCTTGCCATATTACACTTGCTTTCAGATTTCTTCACCCATTCCTGCTTCACTGGCTTGCCAGGTGGCAATCTCTCTTGACTTGCTCTTCGTAAATCTGCAAAGAATTGAAAACAACGTGGCCTAATATGACCTCGTTTGTTGCAATAATGACAGGTTGGAATCCATTTCTTTCTTCTCATTCTGCCTGGTGTTCCAGCAGGTGTTGCAACATTCGCTTTCCCAGAATTTACAACAGCAGGAGTTCTAATGGGTGTTCCAGCAGCTCTTTTGCCCTTCATATCTTCTTCTACATTGACTCCGGATGAAGTTCCTTTAACAAAAACCGTTTGTCCACTTCCTGTCTGTCCGGTGTACCCAAGGCCAAAATGCTCCTTCTCTGTTTTTCCTGTAGACAAAATTTCATCCAATTTAGAAGAGCCAGAGTTTAGCATTTTTACCAGCTTCTTCATTTTCTCCAATTCTGCATTGAGTGTTGCAACACTGCCCTGACTTTCTATAAGTTTTGACTCCAACTCTGAATTTATCTTTTCCAGATTGTTCTTCTCAATGTTTGATTGTTGAATTTGGGCAGTCTTTCTTTCACAAATCTTTGTAAGCTCTATCCACTTAGTGTGAATCAATCGGTAGGCTTCAATCAGGTTCTCTTCAGTCAAATCTTCATCATCACTGCTTTCGTAGACAGGTGTTGGAACACCTTCAGAGACACCAGCAGTGTTCTTAGACGAACTTGCACCACCTTCTTCAGTAACACCATCAGATCTGGAAGCAAAAGCAACAAGATTAGTGTCATCCTCCTTACAACAATCTGAATCTTCATCGCTCCATGTTGCATTTAGCGACTTATTTTTCTTCTTTAAAGTGTTTGCACATTCAGCTTGTATATGGCCGAAACCTTCACATTCTCGGCATTGAATCCCTTTGTTCTTGACATTAGACTCCAAGCTATTGCCCATATTGGATCTATATCTTGAACATGCATTAAAATTTTCAGCATTCGCGGAGGTGTTCCTTCTGGGTGTTGGAACACTGGTTGAACCTCCACTCGAATTTCCACTTCTTGAACCGATTTTGTTGATTTTGTTCAATCTCTTAATGATCTTAGCAATTGATTCAGTAAGATCATCATCATAATCATCACATAGAGCTTCTGTTTGTCCCTCCTGATTCCCAGCTTGAAAAGCGATTCCTTTAGACTTCTTATCGCCTTTTTCTTCATCGAGGTTCATCTCAAAAGTTCGAAGAGATCCTATCAACTCCTCGAGTTTCATTTTCCGGACATCTTTTGCTTCTTCGATCGCTGTAACTTTGTAAGCAAACCTCTTAGGAAGAGATCTGAGCGTCTTTCTAACGAGCTTTTCATCTGAGAACTTTTCTCCAAGAGCAAAGGCCTCGTTGGCAATATCACATAGTCTAGCGTTGAACTCGATAATAGATTCTTCTTCTCTCATCCTGAGATTTTCAAAGCGAGTAGTAAGAATCTGAAGTCTAGACAATCTTACAGCATCTGTACCTTCATGAGCAGTCTGGAGGATCTCCCACGCTTCTTTCGCCGACTCACATGTTGAGATGAGTTTGAATTGAATAGCATCAACAGCGTTGAAAATGGCGTTTAAGGCTTTTGAATTGCTATTCGCTAGCCTATCTTCAACTGCAGTCCATTCTACTTCTGATTTCTTTACTGATTCTCCATTGTCATCGTTCTTCATAGGATGATCCCAGCCAGTAAGAATAGCCATCCACGCTTTCTCATCCATAGACTTGATAAAAGCCTTCATACGAGCCTTCCAGTAAGCGTAATTACTTTCGTCGAGCAGGGGCGGACGTTGTACGGAGCCTCCTTCTCTAAGAAAGTCCATCTCGTCAAAACGGATCTGAAAAACTACGGATCTCGCTTAAAGCACAAGCGACCCGCTCTGATACCAATTGTAAGAACCGTTTTGTAAGCAGGTGTTCTCAGTCGGTGTTGTAACACTGACAGGGAACACTAGAGGAAACTAAAACCGAGATGGACTAAATAATGAGTGAACAATAACAAAAAAAATGCAGCGGATAAAGTAAATGGCACAAGGAATTGGTTACGCAGTTCGGCTTTCGCCTACGTCTGCGGGGCCTTGCCCAGATAAAGTAATCCACTATCAAATAAGAAACGAGAACACCTTCGACAATTACAAGATCTTGACTCCCTCTCAATCTTCTAACTTCGACCTCTCGTGACTCCTAGTGAACTACCCGACAAGCTCCCCTTGTCTTACAATAATCCCGGACGAGATCCCCTCGCCTTACAAGTCACACATCCCGTGTAGACTCTCACCAATTCCCTTTACAAAATTCACTCAACACTCAAACCCAAGGTGTCGCAACACCATGAGAGAACACCTCATCCGAGTGTATATAAAACCCAAGAACACAAACCCAGATTTTGTGTTCAACTCTCTCTCACAAGAATTCACGATGATGGTCTCTGAAAGAATTCATCTTGCTTCACCAATTTAAAGTCACCAAATAGGAGAGGATGCTCTCCAAGGCAAGGATCAAAACCTTCCATAATGAGCCAAAGAATATGGGTAACCAAAACCTTCCATAATGAGCCAAAGAATATTACCCATTAATTGCACACAATAACTGAACAATCTTCACCAAAGTCAGCATGGGAATATTCTGAATAAAGGCACACGAAGTCAACAAAATCACCACAAGATAATCGATCAATAAAATCGGGAAATTGCCAAATATAGTTCGGGTGTAGCAACACCCGAGCACCAGAACATGACCAGGTTCATTTGCCAATTGGTGATTCCGAAAATCACAACTTTCCAGCTATAGAAAATTCGTCTATCTCATCCAAATAAAGCAGAAATCTTGATATAAATGGATAGTCTTGATATTTGATGGAAGAAATAAATCATACCAAATTCTTCTGATGTCAAAAAGATACTTGCCATATTAGAATATGTTTTGCCAAAAATACATGCCAACACAAAAATACACTAACACTTAGTTTTTGTGCTGGAGTTCCAAACGAGTCTCTAAGACTTATTATAATATATTATTTGTTCAAATACTCATTTAGGATCAAATAAGTTTGCTAGAGTCACTTCGGAGCCAAAAAACCCGTTTAAAAGCTCGATTTAGGCAAAACTAGTTACAAGGACTTAGTTTTTGCGCGAGGTTTGAGTCCCTACGAATTATATTAATGTATTATATGTTCAAATACTGATTTGGGATCATAACAATTTTGCTAGAGTCACTTCGGAGCAAAAATACCATTTTAAGGTTCGATTTAGGCTAACTAGTTATAAGGACTTAGTTTTTGCGCGAGGTGAGTTTTTAAGTGTTTTTGGAGCTCAAAATGAGTCCCTACGAATTATATTAATGTATTATATGTTCAAATACTGATTTGGGATCATAACAATTTTGCTAGAGTCACTTCGGATCAAAAATACCCATTTTAGGGCTCGATTTACGCAAACTAGTTATAAGGACTTAGTTTTTGCGCGAGGTGAGTTTTTATGTGTTGTTGGAGCTCAAAATGAGTCCCTAAGACTTATTATAATATATTATATTAAATTACATATTTGGGACATAAAGAACTTCGCTAGATTCACTTCGGAGCCAAAAAACCCATCTAAAGGCTCGATTTAAGCAAAACTAGTTACAAAGACTTAGTTTTTGCGTGAAGTGACCTTATAAGGCTTGTTGGAGCTCCAAACGAGTGTCTAAGACTTATTATAATATATTATTTGTTCAAACATTCATTTAGGATCAAAATAAGTTTGCTAGAGTCACTTCGGAGCCAAAAAACCATTTAAAAGCTCGATTTAGGCAAAACTAGTTATAAGGACTTAGTTTTTGCGCGAGGTGAGTTTTTTAGTGTTGTTGGCGCTCCAAACGAGTCCCTAAGACTTATTATAATATATTATATTAAATTACACATTTGGGACCTAAACAACTTCGCTAGATTCACTTCGGAGGAAAAAAAAACCCCATCTAATGGCTCGATTTAGGCAAAACTAATTACAAAGACTTAGTTTTTGTGCGAAGTGAGCTTATAAGGCTTGTTGGAGTTCCAAACGAGTCTCTAAGACTTATTATAATATATTATTTGTTCAAATACTCATTTAGGATCAAATAAGTTTGCTAGAGTCACTTCAGAGCAAAAAAACCCCGTTTAAAAGCTCGATTTAGGCAAAACTAGTTACAAGGACTTAGTTTTTGCGCGAGGTGAGTTTTTAAGTGTTTTTGGAGCTCAAAATGAGTCCCTACGAATTATATTAATGTATTATATGTTCAAATACTGATTTGGGATCATAACAATTTTGCTAGAGTCACTTCGGAGCAAAAATACCCATTTTAGGGCTCGATTTACGCAAACTAGTTATAAGGACTTAGTTTTTGCGCGAGGTGAGTTGTTAAGTGTTGTTGGAGCTCAAAATGAGTCAATGCAAATTATATTAATGTATTATATGTTTAAATACTGATTTAGGATCACAACAACTTTGCTAGAGTCACTTCGGAGCCAAAATACCCATTTTAGGGCTCGATTTAGGCAAACTAGTTACAAGGACTTAGTTTTTGCGCGAGGTGAGTTTTTAAGTGTTGTTGGAGCTCAAAATGAGTCCCTAAGACTTATTATAATATATTATATTAAATTACACATTTGGGACCTAAACAACTTTGCTAGATTCACTTCGGAGCCAAAAAACCCATCTAATGGCTCGATTTAGGCAAAACTAGTTACAAAGACTTAGTTTTTTTGCGAAGTGAGCTTATAAGGCTTGTTGGAGCTCCAAACGAGTCTCTAAGACTTATTATAATATATTATTTGTTCAAATACTCATTTAGGATCAAATAAGTTTGCTAGAGTCACTTCGGAGCCAAAAAACCCGTTTAAAAGCTCGATTTAGGCAAAACTAGTTACAAGGACTTAGTTTTTGCGCGAGGTGAGTTTTTAAGTCATTTTGGAGCTCAAAATGAGTCCCTACGAATTATATTAATGTATTATATGTTCAAATACTGATTTGGGATCATAACAATTTTGCTAGAGTCACTTCGGAGCAAAAATACCCATTTTAGCGCTCGATTTAGGCTAACTAGTTATAAGGACTTAGTTTTTGTGCGAGGTGAGTTTTTAAGTGTTGTTGGAGCTCAAAATGAGTCCCTAAGACTTATTATAATATATTATATTAAATTACATATTTGGGACCTAAAGAACTTCGCTAGATTCACTTCGGAGCCAAAAAACCCATCTAAAGGCTCGATTTAGGCAAAACTAGTTACAAAGACTTAGTTTTTGCGTGAAGTGACCTTATAAGGCTTGTTGGAGCTCCAAACGAGTGTCTAAGACTTATTATAATATATTATTTGTTCAAACATTCATTTAGGATCAATATAAGTTTGCTAGAGTCACTTCGGATCCAAAAAACGCGTTTAAAATCTCGATTTAGGCAAAACTAGTTATAAGGACTTAGTTTTTGCGCGAGGTGAGTTTTTAAGTGTTGTTGGAGGTCAAAATGAGTCCCTCGAATTATATTAATGTATTATATGTTTAAATACTGATTTAGGATCACAAGAACTTTGCTAGAGTCACTTCAGGGCCAAAATACCCATTTTAGGGCTCGATTTAGGCAAACTAGTTATAAGGACACAGTTTTTGGGGCGAGGTGAGTTTTTTAAGTGTTGTTGGAGCTCAAAATGAGTCACTAAGACTTATTATAATATATTATATTAAATTACATATTTGGGACCTAAACAACTTCGCTAGATTCACTTCGGAGCCAAAAAAACCCATCTAAAGGCTCGATTTAGGCAAAACTAGTTGCAAAGACTTAGTTTTTGCGTGAAGTGACCTTATAAGGCTTGTTGGAGCTCCAAACGAGTGTCTAAGACTTATTATAATATATTATTTGTTCAAACATTCATTTAGGATCAAAATAAGTTTGCTAGAGTCACTTCGGAGCCAAAAAACCATTTAAAAGCTCGATTTAGGCAAAACTAGTTATAAAGACTTAGTTTTTGCGCGAGGTGAGTTTTTTAGTATTGTTGGAGCTCCAAACGAGTCCCTAAGACTTATTATAATATATTATATTAAATTACACATTTGGGACCTAAACAACTTCGCTAGATTCACTTCGGAGCAAAAAAAACCCCATCTAATGGCTCGATTTAGGCAAAACTAGTTACAAAGACTTAGTTTTTGTGCGAAGTGAGCTTATAAGGCTTGTTGGAGTTACAAACGAGTCTCTAAGACTTATAATAATATATTATTTGTTCAAATACTCATTTAGGATCAAATAAGTTTGCTAGAGTCACTTCGGAGCCAAAAAACCCGTTTAAAAGCTCGATTTAGGCAAAACTAGTTACAAGGACTTAGTTTTTGCGCGAGGTTTGAGTCCCTACGAATTATATTAATGTATTATATGTTCAAATACTGATTTGGGATCATAACAATTTTGCTAGAGTCACATCGGAGCAAAAATACCATTTTAGGGTTCGATTTAGGCTAACTAGTTATAAGGACTTAGTTTTTGCGCGAGGTGAGTTTTTAAGTGTTTTTGGAGCTCAAAATGAGTCCCTACGAATTATATTAATGTATTATATGTTCAAATACTGATTTGGGATCATAACAATTTTGCTAGAGTCACTTCGGATCAAAAATACCCATTTTAGGGCTCGATTTACGCAAACTAGTTATAAGGACTTAGTTTTTGCGCGAGGTGAGTTTTTAAGTGTTGTTGGAGCTCAAAATGAGTCCCTAAGACTTATTATAATATATTATATTAAATTACATATTTGGGACCTAAAGAACTTCGCTAGATTCACTTCGGAGCCAAAAAACCCATCTAAAGGCTCGATTTAAGCAAAACTAGTTACAAAGACTTAGTTTTTGCGTGAAGTGACCTTATAAGGCTTGTTGGAGCTCCAAACGAGTGTCTAAGACTTATTATAATATATTATTTGTTCAAACATTCATTTAGGATCAAAATAAGTTTGCTAGAGTCACTTCGGAGCCAAAAAACCATTTAAAAGCTCGATTTAGGCAAAACTAGTTATAAGGACTTAGTTTTTGCGCGAGGTGAGTTTTTTAGTGTTGTTGGCGCTCCAAACGAGTCCCTAAGACTTATTATAATATATTATATTAAATTACACATTTGGGACCTAAACAACTTCGCTAGATTCACTTCGGAGGAAAAAAAAAACCCCATTTAATGGCTCGATTTAGGCAAAACTAATTACAAAGACTTAGTTTTTGTGCTGGAGTTCCAAACGAGTCTCTAAGACTTATTATAATATATTATTTGTTCAAATACTCATTTAGGATCAAATAAGTTTGCTAGAGTCACTTCGGAGCCAAAAAACCCGTTTAAAAGCTCGATTTAGGCAAAACTAGTTACAAGGACTTAGTTTTTGCGCGAGGTTTGAGTCCCTACGAATTATATTAATGTATTATATGTTCAAATACTGATTTGGGATCATAACAATTTTGCTAGAGTCACTTCGGAGCAAAAATACCATTTTAAGGTTCGATTTAGGCTAACTAGTTATAAGGACTTAGTTTTTGCGCGAGGTGAGTTTTTAAGTGTTTTTGGAGCTCAAAATGAGTCCCTACGAATTATATTAATGTATTATATGTTCAAATACTGATTTGGGATCATAACAATTTTGCTAGAGTCACTTCGGATCAAAAATACCCATTTTAGGGCTCGATTTACGCAAACTAGTTATAAGGACTTAGTTTTTGCGCGAGGTGAGTTTTTAAGTGTTGTTGGAGCTCAAAATGAGTCCCTAAGACTTATTATAATATATTATATTAAATTACATATTTGGGACATAAAGAACTTCGCTAGATTCACTTCGGAGCCAAAAAACCCATCTAAAGGCTCGATTTAAGCAAAACTAGTTACAAAGACTTAGTTTTTGCGTGAAGTGACCTTATAAGGCTTGTTGGAGCTCCAAACGAGTGTCTAAGACTTATTATAATATATTATTTGTTCAAACATTCATTTAAGATCAAAATAAGTTTGCTAGAGTCACTTCGGAGCCAAAAAAACCATTTAAAAGCTCGATTTAGGCAAAACTAGTTATAAGGACTTAGTTTTTGCGCGAGGTGAGTTTTTTAGTGTTGTTGGCGCTCCAAACGAGTCCCTAAGACTTATTATAATATATTATATTAAATTACACATTTGGGACCTAAACAACTTCGCTAGATTCACTTCGGAGGAAAAAAAAACCCCATCTAATGGCTCGATTTAGGCAAAACTAATTACAAAGACTTAGTTTTTGTGCGAAGTGAGCTTATAAGGCTTGTTGGAGTTCCAAACGAGTCTCTAAGACTTATTATAATATATTATTTGTTCAAATACTCATTTAGGATCAAATAAGTTTGCTAGAGTCACTTCAGAGCAAAAAAAACCCGTTTAAAAGCTCGATTTAGGCAAAACTAGTTACAAGGACTTAGTTTTTGCGCGAGGTGAGTTTTTAAGTGTTTTTGGAGCTCAAAATGAGTCCCTACGAATTATATTAATGTATTATATGTTCAAATACTGATTTGGGATCATAACAATTTTGCTAGAGTCACTTCGGAGCAAAAATACCCATTTTAGGGCTCGATTTACGCAAACTAGTTATAAGGACTTAGTTTTTGCGCGAGGTGAGTTGTTAAGTGTTGTTGGAGCTCAAAATGAGTCAATGCAAATTATATTAATGTATTATATGTTTAAATACTGATTTAGGATCACAACAACTTTGCTAGAGTCACTTCGGAGCCAAAATACCCATTTTAGGGCTCGATTTAGGCAAACTAGTTACAAGGACTTAGTTTTTGCGCGAGGTGAGTTTTAAGTGTTGTTGGAGCTCAAAATGAGTCCCTAAGACTTATTATAATATATTATATTAAATTACACATTTGGGACCTAAACAACTTTGCTAGATTCACTTCGGAGCTAAAAAACCCATCTAATGGCTCGATTTAGGCAAAACTAGTTACAAAGACTTAGTTTTTTTGCGAAGTGAGCTTATAAGGCTTGTTGGAGCTCCAAACGAGTCTCTAAGACTTATTATAATATATTATTTGTTCAAATACTCATTTAGGATCAAATAAGTTTGCTAGAGTCACTTCGGAGCCAAAAAACCCGTTTAAAAGCACGATTTAGGCAAAACTAGTTACAAGGACTTAGTTTTTGCGCGAGGTGAGTTTTTAAGTCATTTTGGAGCTCAAAATGAGTCCCTACGAATTATATTAATGTATTATATGTTCAAATACTGATTTGGGATCATAACAATTTTGCTAGAGTCACTTCGGAGCAAAAATACCCATTTTAGGGCTCGATTTACGCAAACTAGTTATAAGGACTTAGTTTTTGCGCGAGGTGAGTTGTTAAGTGTTGTTGGAGCTCAAAATGAGTCAATGCAAATTATATTAATGTATTATATGTTTAAATACTGATTTAGGATCACAACAACTTTGCTAGAGTCACTTCGGAGCCAAAATACCCATTTTAGGGCTCGATTTAGGCAAACTAGTTACAAGGACTTAGTTTTTGCGCGAGGTGAGTTTTTAAGTGTTGTTGGAGCTCAAAATGAGTCCCTAAGACTTATTATAATATATTATATTAAATTACACATTTGGGACCTAAACAACTTTGCTAGATTCACTTCGGAGCTAAAAAACCCATCTAATGGCTCGATTTAGGCAAAACTAGTTACAAAGACTTAGTTTTTTTGCGAAGTGAGCTTATAAGGCTTGTTGGAGCTCCAAACGAGTCTCTAAGACTTATTATAATATATTATTTGTTCAAATACTCATTTAGGATCAAATAAGTTTGCTAGAGTCACTTCGGAGCCAAAAAAACCCGTTTAAAAGCACGATTTAGGCAAAACTAGTTACAAGGACTTAGTTTTTGCGCGAGGTGAGTTTTTAAGTCATTTTGGAGCTCAAAATGAGTCCCTACGAATTATATTAATGTATTATATGTTCAAATACTGATTTGGGATCATAACAATTTTGCTAGAGTCACTTCGGAGCAAAAATACCCATTTTAGGGCTCGATTTACGCAAACTAGTTATAAGGACTTAGTTTTTGCGCGAGGTGAGTTGTTAAGTGTTGTTGGAGCTCAAAATGAGTCAATGCAAATTATATTAATGTATTATATGTTTAAATACTGATTTAGGATCACAACAACTTTGCTAGAGTCACTTCGGAGCCAAAATACCCATTTTAGGGCTCGATTTAGGCAAACTAGTTACAAGGACTTAGTTTTTGCGCGAGGTGAGTTTTTAAGTGTTGTTGGAGCTCAAAATGAGTCCCTAAGACTTATTATAATATATTATATTAAATTACACATTTGGGACCTAAACAACTTTGCTAGATTCACTTCGGAGCTAAAAAACCCATCTAATGGCTCGATTTAGGCAAAACTAGTTACAAAGACTTAGTTTTTTTGCGAAGTGAGCTTATAAGGCTTGTTGGAGCTCCAAACGAGTCTCTAAGACTTATTATAATATATTATTTGTTCAAATACTCATTTAGGATCAAATAAGTTTGCTAGAGTCACTTCGGAGCCAAAAAACCCGTTTAAAAGCACGATTTAGGCAAAACTAGTTACAAGGACTTAGTTTTTGCGCGAGGTGAGTTTTTAAGTCATTTTGGAGCTCAAAATGAGTCCCTACGAATTATATTAATGTATTATATGTTCAAATACTGATTTGGGATCATAACAATTTTGCTAGAGTCACTTCGGAGCAAAAATACCCATTTTAGGGCTCGATTTACGCAAACTAGTTATAAGGACTTAGTTTTTGCGCGAGGTGAGTTGTTAAGTGTTGTTGGAGCTCAAAATGAGTCAATGCAAATTATATTAATGTATTATATGTTTAAATACTGATTTAGGATCACAACAACTTTGCTAGAGTCACTTCGGAGCCAAAATACCCATTTTAGGGCTCGATTTAGGCAAACTAGTTACAAGGACTTAGTTTTTGCGCGAGGTGAGTTTTTAAGTGTTGTTGGAGCTCAAAATGAGTCCCTAAGACTTATTATAATATATTATATTAAATTACACATTTGGGACCTAAACAACTTTGCTAGATTCACTTCGGAGCTAAAAAACCCATCTAATGGCTCGATTTAGGCAAAACTAGTTACAAAGACTTAGTTTTTTTGCGAAGTGAGCTTATAAGGCTTGTTGGAGCTCCAAACGAGTCTCTAAGACTTATTATAATATATTATTTGTTCAAATACTCATTTAGGATCAAATAAGTTTGCTAGAGTCACTTCGGAGCCAAAAAACCCGTTTAAAAGCACGATTTAGGCAAAACTAGTTACAAGGACTTAGTTTTTGCGCGAGGTGAGTTTTTAAGTCATTTTGGAGCTCAAAATGAGTCCCTACGAATTATATTAATGTATTATATGTTCAAATACTGATTTGGGATCATAACAATTTTGCTAGAGTCACTTCGGAGCAAAAATACCCATTTTAGCGCTCGATTTAGGCTAACTAGTTATAAGGACTTAGTTTTTGTGCGAGGTGAGTTTTTAAGTGTTGTTGGAGCTCAAAATGAGTCCCTAAGACTTATTATAATATATTATATTAAATTACATATTTGGGACCTAAAGAACTTCGCTAGATTCACTTCGGAGCCAAAAAACCCATCTAAAGGCTCGATTTAGGCAAAACTAGTTACAAAGACTTAGTTTTTGCGTGAAGTGACCTTATAAGGCTTGTTGGAGCTCCAAACGAGTGTCTAAGACTTATTATAATATATTATTTGTTCAAACATTCATTTAGGATCAAAATAAGTTTGCTAGAGTCACTTCGGATCCAAAAAACGCGTTTAAAATCTCGATTTAGGCAAAACTAGTTATAAGGACTTAGTTTTTGCGCGAGGTGAGTTTTTAAGTGTTGTTGGAGGTCAAAATGAGTCCCTCGAATTATATTAATGTATTATATGTTTAAATACTGATTTAGGATCACAAGAACTTTGCTAGAGTCACTTCAGGGCCAAAATACCCATTTTAGGGCTCGATTTAGGCAAACTAGTTATAAGGACACAGTTTTTGGGCGAGGTGAGTTTTTAAGTGTTGTTGGAGCTCAAAATGAGTCACTAAGACTTATTATAATATATTATATTAAATTACATATTTGGGACCTAAACAACTTCGCTAGATTCACTTCGGAGCCAAAAAACCCATCTAAAGGCTCGATTTAGGCAAAACTAGTTGCAAAGACTTAGTTTTTGCGTGAAGTGACCTTATAAGGCTTGTTGGAGCTCCAAACGAGTGTCTAAGACTTATTATAATATATTATTTGTTCAAACATTCATTTAGGATCAAAATAAGTTTGCTAGAGTCACTTCGGAGCCAAAAAACCATTTAAAAGCTCGATTTAGGCAAAACTAGTTATAAAGACTTAGTTTTTGCGCGAGGTGAGTTTTTTAGTATTGTTGGAGCTCCAAACGAGTCCCTAAGACTTATTATAATATATTATATTAAATTACACATTTGGGACCTAAACAACTTCGCTAGATTCACTTCGGAGCAAAAAAACCCCATCTAATGGCTCGATTTAGGCAAAACTAGTTACAAAGACTTAGTTTTTGTGCGAAGTGAGCTTATAAGGCTTGTTGGAGTTACAAACGAGTCTCTAAGACTTATTATAATATATTATTTGTTCAAATACTCATTTAGGATCAAATAAGTTTGCTAGAGTCACTTCGGAGCCAAAAAACCCGTTTAAAAGCTCGATTTAGGCTAAATTAGTTACAAGGACTTAGTTTTTGCGCGAGGTTTGAGTCCCTACGAATTATATTAATGTATTATATGTTCAAATACTGATTTGGGATCATAACAATTTTGTTAGAGTCACTTCGGAGCAAAAATACCATTTTAGGGTTCGATTTAGGCTAACTAGTTATAAGGACTTAGTTTTTGCGCGAGGTGAGTTTTTAAGTGTTTTTGGAGCTCAAAATGAGTCCCTACGAATTATATTAATGTATTATATGTTCAAATACTGATTTGGGATCATAACAATTTTGCTAGAGTCACTTCGGAGCAAAAATACCCATTTTAGGGCTCGATTTACGCAAACTAGTTATAAGGACTTAGTTTTTGCGCGAGGTGAGTTGTTAAGTGTTGTTGGAGCTCAAAATGAGTCAATGCAAATTATATTAATGTATTATATTTTTAAATACTGATTTAGGATCACAACAACTTTGCTAGAGTCACTTCGGAGCCAAAATACCCATTTTAGGGCTCGATTTAGGCAAACTAGTTACAAGGACTTAGTTTTTGCGCGAGGTGAGTTTTTAAGTGTTGTTGGAGCTCAAAATGAGTCCCTAAGACTTATTATAATATATTATATTAAATTATACATTTGGGACCTAAACAACTTTGCTAGATTCACTTCGGAGCCAAAAAACCCATCTAATGGCTCGATTTAGGCAAAACTAGTTACAAAGACTTAGTTTTTTTGCGAAGTGAGCTTATAAGGCTTGTTGGAGCTCCAAACGAGTCTCTAAGACTTATTATAATATATTATTTGTTCAAATACTCATTTAGGATCAAATAAGTTTGCTAGAGTCACTTCGGAGCCAAAAAACCCGTTTAAAAGCTCGATTTAGGCAAAACTAGTTACAAGGACTTAGTTTTTGCGCGAGGTGAGTTTTTAAGTTATTTTGGAGCTCAAAATGAGTTCCTACGAATTATATTAATGTATTATATGTTCAAATACTGATTTGGGGATCATAACAATTTTGCTAGAGTCACTTCGGAGCAAAAATACCCATTTTAGCGCTCGATTTAGGCTAACTAGTTATAAGGACTTAGTTTTGTGCGAGGTGAGTTTTTAAGTGTTGTTGGAGCTCAAAATGAGTCCCTAAGACTTATTATAATATATTATATTAAATTACATATTTGGACCTAAAGAACTTCGCTAGATTCCACTTCGGAGCCAAAAAACCCATCTAAAGGCTCGTTTTAGGCAAAACTAGTTACAAAGACTTAGTTTTTGCGTGAAGTGACCTTATAAGGCTTGTTGGAGCTCCAAACGAGTGTCTAAGACTTATTATAATATATTATTGTTCAAACATTCATTTAGGATCAAAATAAGTTTGCTAGAGTCACTTCGGATCCAAAAAAACGCGTTTAAAATCTCGATTTAGGCAAAACTAGTTATAAGGACTTAGTTTTTGCGCGAGGTGAGTTTTTAAGTGTTGTTGGAGGTCAAAATGAGTCCCCTCGAATTATATTAATGTATTATATGTTTAAATACTGATTTAGGATCACAAGAACTTTGCTAGAGTCACTTCAGGCCAAAATACCCATTTTAGGGCTCGATTTAGGCAAACTAGTTATAAGGACACAGTTTTTGGGCGAGGTGAGTTTTTAAGTGTTGTTGGAGCTCAAAATGAGTCACTAAGACTTATTATAATATATTATATTAAATTACATATTTGGGACCTAAACAACTTCGCTAGATTCACTTCGGAGCCAAAAAACCCATCTAAAGGCTCGATTTAGGCAAAACTAGTTGCAAAGACTTAGTTTTTGCGTGAAGTGACCTTCTAAGGCTTGTTGGAGCTCCAAACGAGTGTCTAAGACTTATTATAATATATTATTTGTCCAAACATTCATTTAGGATCAAAATAAGTTTGCTAGAGTCACTTCGGAGCCAAAAAACCATTTAAAAGCTCGATTTAGGCAAAACTAGTTCTAAAGACTTAGTTTTTGCGCGAGGTGAGTTTTTTAGTATTGTTGGAGCTCCAAACGAGTCCCTAAGACTTATTATAATATATTATATTAAATTACACATTTGGGACCTAAACAACTTCGCTAGATTCACTTCGGAGCAAAAAAACCCCATCTAATGGCTCGATTTAGGCAAAACTAGTTACAAAGACTTAGTTTTTGTGCGAAGTGAGCTTATAAGGCTTGTTGGAGTTACAAACGAGTCTCTAAGACTTATTATAAAATATTATTTGTTCAAATACTCATTTAGGATCAAATAAGTTTGCTAGAGTCACTTCGGAGCCAAAAAACCCGTTTAAAAGCTCGATTTAGGCTAAATTAGTTACAAGGACTTAGTTTTTGCGCGAGGTTTGAGTCCCTACGAATTATATTAATGTATTATATGTTCAAATACTGATTTGGGATCATAACAATTTTGTTAGAGTCACTTCGGAGCAAAAATACCATTTTAGGTTCGATTTAGGCTAACTAGTTATAAGGACTTAGTTTTTGCGCGAGGTGAGTTTTTAAGTGTTTTTGGAGCTCAAAATGAGTCCCTACGAATTATATTAATGTATTATATGTTTCAAATACTGATTTGGGATCATAACAATTTTGCTAGAGTCACTTCGGAGCAAAAATACCCATTTAGAGGCTCGATTTACGCAAACTAGTTATAAGGACTTAGTTTTTTGCGCGAGGTGAGTTGTTAAGTGTTGTTGGAGCTCAAAATGAGTCAATGCAAATTATATTAATGTATTATATGTTTAAATACTGATTTAGGATCACAACAACTTTGCTAGAGTCACTTCGGAGCCAAAATACCCATTTTAGGGCTCGATTTAGGCAAACTAGTTACAAGGACTTAGTTTTTGCGCGAGGTGAGTTTTTAAGTGTTGTTGGAGCTCAAAATGAGTCCCTAAGACTTATTATAATATATTATATTAAATTATACATTTGGGACCTAAACAACTTTGCTAGATTCACTTCGGAGCCAAAAAACCCATCTAATGGCTCGATTTAGGCAAAACTAGTTACAAAGACTTAGTTTTTTTGCGAAGTGAGCTTATAAGGCTTGTTGGAGCTCCAAACGAGTCTCTAAGACTTATTATAATATATTATTTGTTCAAATACTCATTTAGGATCAAATAAGTTTGCTAGAGTCACTTCGGAGCCTAAAAACCCGTTTAAAAGCTCGATTAGGCAAAACTAGTTACAAGGACTTAGTTTTGCGCGAGGTGAGTTTTTAAGTTATTTTGGAGCTCAAAATGAGTTCCTACGAATTATATTAATGTATTATATGTTCAAATACTGATTTGGGATCATAACAATTTTGCTAGAGTCACTTCGGAGCAAAAATACCCATTTTAGCGCTCGATTTAGGCTAACTAGTTATAAGGACTTAGTTTTTGTGCGAGGTGAGTTTTTAAGTGATGTTGGAGCTCAAAATGAGTCCCTAAGACTTATTATAATATATTATATTAAATTACATATTTGGGACCTAAAGAACTTCGCTAGATTCACTTCGGAGCCAAAAAAACCCATCTAAAGGCTCGATTTAGGCAAAACTAGTTACAAAGACTTAGTTTTTGCGTGAAGTGACCTTATAAGGCTTGTTGGAGCTCCAAACGAGTGTCTAAGACTTATTATAATATATTATTTGTTCAAACATTCATTTAGGATCAAAATAAGTTTGCTAGAGTCACTTCGGATCCAAAAAACGCGTTTAAAATCTCGATTTAGGCAAAACTAGTTATAAGGACTTAGTTTTTGCGCGAGGTGAGTTTTTAAGTGTTGTTGGAGGTCAAAATGAGTCCCTCGAATTATATTAATGTATTATATGTTTAAATACTGATTTAGGATCACAAGAACTTTGCTAGAGTCACTTCAGGGCCAAAATACCCATTTTAGGGCTCGATTTAGGCAAACTAGTTTATAAGGACACAGTTTTTGGGCGAGGTGAGTTTTTAAGTGTTGTTGAGCTCAAAATGAGTCACTAAGACTTATTATAATATATTATATTAAATTACATATTTGGGACCTAAACAACTTCGCTAGATTCACTTCGGAGCCAAAAAACCCATCTAAAGGCTCGATTTAGGCAAAACTAGTTGCAAAGACTTAGTTTTTGCGTGAAGTGACCTTCTAAGGCTTGTTGGAGCTCCAAACGAGTGTCTAAGACTTATTATAATATATTATTTGTCCAAACATTCATTTAGGATCAAAATAAGTTTGCTAGAGTCACTTCGGAGCCAAAAAACCATTTAAAAAGCTCGATTTAGGCAAAACTAGTTCTAAAGACTTAGTTTTTGCGCGAGGTGAGTTTTTTAGTATAGTTGGAGCTCCAAACGAGTCCCCTAAGACTTATTATAATATATTATATTAAATTACACATTTGGGACCTAAACAACTTCGCTAGATTCACTTCGGAGCAAAAAAAACCCCATCTAATGGCTCGATTTAGGCAAAAACTAGTTACAAAGACTTAGTTTTTGTGCGAAGAGAGCTTATAAAGGCTTGTTGGAGTTACAAACGAGTCTCTAAGACTTATTATAAAATATTATTTGTTCAAATACTCATTTAGGATCAAATAAGTTTGCTAGAGGTCACTTCGGAGCCAAAAAAAACCCGTATTAAAAGCTCGATTTAGGCTAAATTAGTTACAAGGACTTAGTTTTTTGCGCGAGGTTTGAGTCCCTACGAATTATATTAATGTATTATATGTTCAAATACTGATTTGGGATCATAACAATTTTGTTAGAGTCACTTCGGAGCAAAAATACCATTTTAGGGTTCGATTTAGGCTAACTAGTTATAAGGACTTAGTTTTTGCGCGAGGTGAGTTTTTAAGTGTTTTTGGAGCTCAAAATGAGTCCCTACGAATTATATTAATGTATTATATGTTCAAATACTGATTTGGGATCATAACAATTTTGCTAGAGTCACTTCGGAGCAAAAATACCCATTTTAGGGCTCGATTTACGCAAACTAGTTATAAGGACTTAGTTTTTGCGCGAGGTGAGTTGTTAAGTGTTGTTGGAGCTCAAAATGAGTCAATGCAAATTATATTAATGTATTATATGTTTAAATACTGATTAGGATCACAACAACTTTGCTAGAGTCACTTCGGAGCCAAAATACCCATTTTAGGCTCGATTTAGGCAAACTAGTTACAAGGACTTAGTTTTTGCGCGAGGTGAGTTTTTAAGTGTTGTTGGAGCTCAAAATGAGTCCCTAAGACTTATTATAATATATTATATTAAATTATACATTTGGGACCTAAACAACTTTGCTAGATTCACTCGGAGCCAAAAAACCCATCTAATGGCTCGATTTAGGCAAAACTAGTTACAAAGACTTAGTTTTTTTGCGAAGTGAGCTTATAAGGCTTGTGGGAGCTCCAAACGAGTCTCTAAGACTTATTATAATATATTATTTGTTCAAATACTCATTTAGGATCAAATAAGTTTGCTAGAGTCACTTCGGAGCCAAAAAAACCCGTTTAAAAGCTCGATTTAGGCAAAACTAGTTACAAGGACTTAGTTTTGGCGCGAGGTGAGTTTTTAAGTTATTTTGGAGCTCAAAATGAGTCCCTACGAATTATATTAATGTATTATATGTTCAAATACTGATTTGGGATCATAACAATTTTGCTAGAGTCACTTCGGAGCAAAAATACCCATTTTAGCGCTCGATTTAGGCTAACTAGTTATAAGGACTTAGTTTTTGTGCGAGGTGAGTTTTTAAGTGTTGTTGGAGCTCAAAATGAGTCCCTAAGACTTATTATAATATATTATATTAAATTACATTTTGGGACCTAAAGAACTTCGCTAGATTCACTTCGGAGCCAAAAAACCCATCTAAAGGCTCGATTTAGGCAAAACTAGTTACAAAGACTTAGTTTTTGCGTGAAGTGACCTTATAAGGCTTGTTGGAGCTCCAAACGAGTGTCTAAGACTTATTATAATATATTATTTGTTCAAACATTCATTTAGGATCAAAATAAGTTTGCTAGAGTCACTTCGGATCCAAAAAAACGCGTTTAAAAATCTCGATTTAGGCAAAACTAGTTATAAGGACTTAGTTTTTGCGCGAGGTGAGTTTTTAAGTGTTGTTGGAGGTCAAAATGAGTCCCTCGAATTATATTAATGTATTATATGTTTAAATACTGATTTAGGATCACAAGAACTTTGCTAGAGTCACTTCAGGGCCAAAATACCCATTTTAGGGCTCGATTTAGGCAACTAGTTATAAGGACACAGTTTTTGGGCGAGGTGAGTTTTAAGTGTTGTTGGAGCTCAAAATGAGTCACTAAGACTTATTATAATATATTATATTAAATTACATATTGGGACCTAAACAACTTCGCTAGATTCACTTCGGAGCCAAAAAACCCATCTAAAGGCTCGATTTAGGCAAAACTAGTTGCAAAGACTTAGTTTTTGCGTGAAGTGACCTTATAAGGCTTGTTGGAGCTCCAAACGAGTGTCTAAGACTTATTATAATATATTATTTGTTCAAACATTCATTTAGGATCAAAATAAGTTTGCTAGAGTCACTTCGGAGCCAAAAAAAACATTTAAAAGCTCGATTTAGGCAAAACTAGTTATAAAGACTTAGTTTTTGCGCGAGGTGAGTTTTTTAGTATTGTTGGAGCTCCAAACGAGTCCCTAAGACTTATTATAATATATTATATTAAATTACACATTTGGGACCTAAACAACTTCGCTAGATTCACTTCGGAGCAAAAAAACCCCATCTAATGGCTCGATTTAGGCAAAACTAGTTACAAAGACTTAGTTTTTGTGCGAAGTGAGCTTATAAGGCTTGTTGGAGTTACAAACGAGTCTCTAAGACTTATTATAATATATTATTTGTTCAAATACTCATTTAGGATCAATAAGTTTGCTAGAGTCACTTCGGAGCCAAAAAAACCCGTTTAAAAGCTCGATTTAGGCTAAATTAGTTACAAGGACTTAGTTTTTGCGCGAGGTTTGAGTCCCTACGAATTATATTAATGTATTATATGTTCAAATACTGATTTGGGATCATAACAATTTTGTTAGAGTCACTTCGGAGCAAAAATACCATTTTAGGGTTCGATTTAGGCTAACTAGTTATAAGGACTTAGTTTTTGCGCGAGGTGAGTTTTTAAGTGTTTTTGGAGCTCAAAATGAGGTCCCTACGAATTATATAATGTATTATATGTTCAAATACTGATTTGGATCATAACAATTTTGCTAGAGTCACTTCGGAGCAAAAATACCCATTTTAGGGCTCGATTTACGCAAACTAGTTATAAGGACTTAGTTTTTGCGCGAGGTGAGTTGTTAAGTGTTGTTGGAGCTCAAAATGAGTCAATGAAAATTATATTAATGTATTATATGTTTAAATACTGATTTAGGATCACAACAACTTTGCTAGAGTCACTTCGGAGCCAAAATACCCATTTTAGGGCTCGATTTAGGCAAACTAGTTACAAGGACTTAGTTTTTGCGCGAGGTGAGTTTTAAAGTGTTGTTGGAGCTCAAAATGAGTCCCTAAGACTTATTATAATATATTATATTAAATTATACATTTGGGACCTAAACAACTTTGCTAGATTCACTTCGGAGCCAAAAAAAACCCATCTAATGGCTCGATTTAGGCAAAACTAGTTACAAAGACTTAGTTTTTTGCGAAGTGAGCTTATAAGGCTTGTTGGAGCTCCAAACGAGTCTCTAAGACTTATTATAATATATTATTTGTTCAAATACTCATTTAGGATCAAAATAAGTTTGCTAGAGTCACTTCGGAGCCAAAAAAACCCGTTTAAAAGCTCGATTTAGGCAAAACTAGTTACAAGGACTTAGTTTTTGGCGCGAGGTGAGTTTTTAAGTTATTTTGGAGCTCAAAATGAGTCCCTACGATTTTATTAATGTATATATGTTCAAAATACGATTTGGGACCATAACAATTTTGCTAGAGTCACTTCGAGCAAAAATACCCATTTTAGCGCTCGATTTAGGCTAACTATTTATAAGGACTTAGTTTTTGTGCGAGGTGAGTTTTTAAGTGTTGTGGAGCTCAAAATGAGGTCCCTAAGACTTATATAATATTTATATTAAATTACATATTTGGGACCTAAAAAACTTCGCTAGATTCACCTCGGAGCCAAAAAACCCCATCTAAAGGCTCGATTAGGCAAAACTAGTTACAAAGACTTAGTTTTTGCGTGGAAGTGACCTTAAAAGGCGTGTTGGAGCTCCAAACGAGTGTCTAAGACTTATATAATATATTATTTGTTCAAACCGTTCATTTAGGATCAAAATAAGTTTGCTAGGAGTCACATTCGGATCCAAAAAAAAACGCGTTTAAAATCTCGATTAGGCAAAACTAGTTATAAGGACTTAGTTTTTGCGCGAGGTGAGTTTTTAAGTGTTGTTGGAGGTCAAAATGAGTCCCTCGAATTATATTAATGTATTATATGTTTAAATACTGATTTAGGATCACAAGAACTTTGCTAGAGTCACTTCAGGGCCAAAATACCCATTTTAGGGCTCGATTTAGGCAAACTAGTTATAAGGACACAGTTTTTGGGCGAGGTGAGTTTTAAGTGTTGTGGAGCTCAAAATGAGTCACTAAGACTTATTATAATATATTATATTAAATTACATATTTGGGACCTAAACAACTTCGCTAGATTCACTTCGGAGCCAAAAAAACCATCTAAAGGCTCGATTTAGGCAAAACTAGTTGCAAAGACTTAGTTTTTGCGTGAATTGACCTTATAAGGCTTGTTGGAGCTCCAAACGAGTGTCTAAGACTTATTATAATATATTATTTGTTCAAACATTCATTTAGGATCAAAATAAGTTTGCTAGAGTCACTTCGGAGCCAAAAAACCATTTAAAAGCTCGATTTAGGCAAAACTAGTTATAAAGACTTAGTTTTTGCGCGAGGTGAGTTTTTTAGTATTGTTGGAGCTCCAAACGAGTCCCTAAGACTTATTATAATATATTATATTAAATTACACATTTGGGACCTAAACAACTTCGCTAGATTCACTTCGGAGCAAAAAAACCCCCATCTAATGGCTCGATTTAGGCAAAACTAGTTACAAAGACTTAGTTTTTGTGCGAAGTGAGCTTATAAGGCTTGTTGGAGTTACAAACGAGTCTCTAAGACTTATTAATAATATATTTGTTCAAATACTCATTTAGGATCAAATAAGTTTGCTAGAGTCACTTCGGAGCCAAAAAAACCCGTTTAAAAGCTCGATTTAGGCCTAAATTAGTTACAAGGACTTAGTTTTTGCGCGAGGTTTGAGTCCCTACGAATTATATTAATGTATTATTATGTTCAAATACTGATTTGGGATCATAACAATTTTGTTAGAGTCACTTCGGAGCAAAAATACCATTTTAGGGTTCGATTTAGGCTAACTAGTTATAAGGACTTAGTTTTTGCGCGAGGTGAGTTTTTAAGTGTTTTTGGAGCTCAAAATGAGTCCCTTCGAATTATATTAATGTATTATATGTTCAAATACTGATTTAGGATCATAACAATTTTGCTAGAGTCACTTCGGAGCAAAAATACCCATTTTAGGCTCGATTTACGCAAACTAGTTATAAGGACTTAGTTTTTGCGCGAGGTGAGTTGTTAAGTGTTGTTGGAGCTCAAAATGAGTCAATGCAAATTATATAATGTATTATATGTTTAAATACTGATTTAGGATCACAACAACTTTGCTAGAGTCACTTCGGAGCCAAATACCCATTTTAGGGCTCGATTTAGGCAAACTAGTTACAAGGACTTAGTTTTTGCGCGAGGTGAGTTTTTAAGTGTTGTTGGAGCTCAAAATGAGTCCCTAAGACTTATTATAATATATTATATTAAATTATACATTTGGGACCTAAACAACTTTGCTAGATTCACTTCGGAGCCAAAAAAACCCATCTAATGGCTCGATTTAGGCAAAACTAGTTACAAAGACTTAGTTTTTTTGCGAAGTGAGCTTATAAGGCTTGTTGGAGCTCCAAACGAGTCTCTAAGACTTATTATAATATATTATTTGTTCAAATACTCATTTAGGATCAAATAAGTTTGCTAGAGTCACTTCGGAGCCAAAAAACCCGTTTAAAAGCTCGATTTAGGCAAAACTAGTTATAAGGACTTAGTTTTTGCGCGAGGTGAGTTTTTAAGTGTTGTTGGAGGTCAAAATGAGTCCCTCGAATTATATTAATGTATTATATGTTTAAATACTGATTTAGGATCACAAGAACTTTGCTAGAGTCACTTCAGGGCCAAAATACCCATTTTAGGGCTCGATATAGGCAAACTAGTTATAAGGACACAGTTTTTGGGCGAGGTGAGTTTTTAAGTGTTGTTGGAGCTCAAAATGAGTCACTAAGACTTATATTGTTGGGATCATAACAATTTTGCTAGAGTCACTTCGAAGCAAAAATACCCATTTTAGGGCTCGATTTACGCAAACTAGTTATAAGGACTTAGTTTTTGCGCGAGGTGAGTTGTTAAGTGTTGTTGGAGCTCAAAATGAGTCCCTACGAATTATATTAATGTATTATATGTTCAAATAATGATTTGGGATCATAACCATTTTGCTAGAGTCACTTCGGAGCAAAAATACCCATTTTAGGGCTCGATTTACGCAAACTAGTTATAAGGACTTAGTTTTTGCGTGACGTGAGTTTTTAAGTGTTGTTGGAGCTAAAAATGAGTCCCTAAGACTTATTACAATTTATTATAATAAATTACACATTTGGGAACCAAACAACTTTGCTAGATTCACTTCGGAGACAAAAAGCCCATCTAAAGGCTCGATTTAGACAAAACTAGTTACAAAGACTTAGTTTTTGTGCGAAGTGACCTTATAAGGCTTGTTGGAGCTCCAAACGAGTGTCTAAGACTTATTACAATATATTATTTGTTCAAACAATCATTTCGGTTCAAAATAAGTTCGCTAGAGTCACTGCGGAACCAATAAAACCATTTAAAAGCTCGATTTAGGCAAAACTAGTCATAAGGACTTAGTTTTCGCGCGAGGTGAGTTTTTAAGTATTTTTGGAGGTCAAAATGAGTCCCTACGAATTATACTAATGTATTATATGTTCAAATACTGATTTGGGATCACAACACCTTTGCTAGAGTCACTTCGGAGCCGAAATACCCACTTAAGGGCTCGATTTAGGCAAACTAGTTATAAGGACTTAGTTTTTGCGTGAGGTGAGTTTTTAAGTGTTGTTGGAGTTAAAAACGAGTCCCCATGAATTATATTAATGTATTATATGTTTAAATAGTGATTTAGGATCACAAGAACTTTGCTAGAGTCACTTCGGAGCCAAAATACCCATTTTAGGGCTCGATTTAGGCAAACTAGTTACAAGGACTTAGTTTTTGCGCGAGGTGAGTTTTTAAGTGTTTTTGGAGCTTAAAATGAGTCCCTACGAATTATATTAATGTATTATATGTTCAAATACTGATTTGGGATCATAACAATTTTGCTAGAGTCACATCGGAGCAAAAATACCATTTTAGGGTTCGATTTAGGCTAACTAGTTATAAGGACTTAGTTTTTGCGCGAGGTGAGTTTTTAAGTGTTTTTGGAGCTCAAAATGAGTCCCTACGAATTATATTAATGTATTATATGTTCAAATACTGATTTGGGATCATAACAATTTTGCTAGAGTCACTTCGGATCAAAAATACCCATTTTAGGGCTCGATTTACGCAAACTAGTTATAAGGACTTAGTTTTTGCGCGAGGTGAGTTTTTAAGTGTTGTTGGAGCTCAAAATGAGTCCCTAAGACTTATTATAATATATTATATTAAATTACATATTTGGGACCTAAAGAACTTCGCTAGATTCACTTCGGAGCCAAAAAACCCATCTAAAGGCTCGATTTAGGCAAAACTAGTTACAAAGACTTAGTTTTTGCGTGAAGTGACCTTATAAGGCTTGTTGGAGCTCAAAACGAGTGTCTAAGACTTATTATAATATATTATTCGTTGAAACATTCATTTAGGATCAAAATAAGTTTGCTAGAGTCACTTCGGAGCCAAAAAACCATTAAAAAGCTCGATTTAGGCAAAACTATTTATAAGGACTTAGTTTTTGTGCGAGGTGAGTTTTTTAGTGTTGTTGGAGCTCCAAACGAGTTCCTAAGACTTATTATAATATATTATATTAAATTACACATTTGGGACCTAAACAACTTCGCTAGATTCACTTCGGGGCCAAAAAAAACCTATCTAATGGCTCGATTTAGGCAAAACTAGTTACAAAGACTTAGTTTTTGTGCGAAGTGAGCTTATAATAAGCTCAGTTGGAGTTCCAAATGAGTCTCTAAGACTTATTATAATATATTATTTGTTCAAATACTCATTTAGGATCAAATAAGTTTGCTAGAGTCACTTCGGAGCCAAAAAACCCGTTTAAAAGCTCGATTTAGGCAAAACTAGTTACAAGGACTTAGTTTTTGCGAGAGGTGAGTTTTTAAGTGTTGTTGGAGCTCAAAATGAATCCCTGCAAATTATATTAATGTATTATATGTTTAAATACTGATTTAGGATCACAACAACTTTGCTAGAGTCACTTCGGAGCCAAAATACCCATTTTAGGGCTCGATTTAGGCAAACTAGTTACAAGGACTTAGTTTTTGCGCGAGGTGAGTTTTTAAGTGTTGTTGGAGCTCAAAATGAGTCCCTAAGACTTATTATAATATATTATGTCAAATTACATATTTGGGACTTAAAGAACTTTGCTAGATTCACTTCGGAGCCAAAAAACCCATCTAAAGGCTCGATTTAGGCAAAACTAGTTACAAAGACTTAGTTTTTGCGTGAAGTGACCTTATAAGGCTTGTTGGAGCTCCAAACGAGTGTCTAAGACTTATTATAATATATTATTCGTTCAAACATTCATTTAGGATCAAAATAAGTTTGCTAGAGTCACTTCGGAGCCTAAAAACCATTTAAAAGCTCGATTTAGGCAAAACTAGTCATAAGGACTTAGTTTTCGCGCGAGGTGAGTTTTTAAGTATTTTTGGAGCTCAAAATGAGTCCCTACGAATTATATTGATGTATTATATGTTCAAATACTGATTTGGGATCATAACAATTTTGCTAGAGTCACTTCGGAGCAAAAATACCCATTTTAGGGCTCGATTTAGGCTAACTAGTTATGAGGACTTAGTTTTTGCGCGAGGTGAGTTTTTTAGTGTTGTTGGAGCTCAAAACGAGTCCCTAAGACTTATTATAATATATTATATTAAATTAAACATTTGGGACCTAAACAACTTCGCTAGATTCACTTCGGAGCTAAAAAAACCCATCTAATGGCTCGATTTAGGCAAAACTAGTTACAAAGACTTAGTTTTTGTGCAAAGTGAGCTTATAAGGCTTGTTGGAGCTCCAAACGAGTCTCTAAGACTTATTATAATATATTATCTGTTCAAATACTCATTTAGGATCAAATAAGTTTGCTAGAGTCACTTCGGAGCCAAAAACCCGTTTAAAAGCTCGATTTAGGCAAAACTAGTTACAACGACTTAGTTTTTGCGCGAGGTGAGTTTTTAAGTGTTGTTGGAGCTCAAAATGAGTCCCTGCAAATTATATTAATGTATTATATGTTTAAATACTGATTTAGGATCACAACAACTTTGCTAGAGTCACTTCGGAGCCAAAATACCCATTTTAGGGCTCGATTTAGGCAAACTAGTTACAAGGACTTAGTTTTTGCGCGAGGTGAGTTTTTAAGTGTTGTTGGAGCTCAAAATGAGTCCCTAAGACTTATTATAATATATTATATTAAATTACACATTTGGGACCTAAACAACTTCGCTAGATTCACTTCGGAGCCAAAAAACCCATCTAATGGCTCGATTTAGGCAAAACTAGTTACAAAGACTTAGTTTTTTTTTCGAAGTGAGCTTATAAGGCTTGTTGGAGCTCCAAACGAGTCTCTAAGAGTTATTATAATATATTATTTGTTCAAATACTCATTTAGGATCAAATAAGTTATAAGGACTTAGTTTTTGCGCGAGGTGAGTTTTATAGTGTTGTTGGAGCTCCAAACGAGTCCCTAAGACTTATTATAATATATTATATTAAATTACACATTTGGGACCTAAACAACTTCGCTAGATTCACTTCGGAGCAAAAAAAAACCCATCTAATGGCTCGATTTAGGCAAAACTAGTTACAAAGACTTAGTTTTTGTGCGAAGTGAGCTTATAAGGCTTGTTCGAGCTCCAAACGAGTCTCTAAGACTTATGATAATATATTATTTGTTCAAATACTGATTTAGGATCAAATAAGTTTGCTAGAGTCACTTCGGAGCCAAAAAACCCGTTTAAAAGCTCGATTTAGGCAAAACTAGTTACAAGGACTTAGTTTTTGCTCGAGGTGAGTTTTTAAGTGTTTTTGGATCTCAAAATGAGTCCCTACGAATTATATTAATGTATATATGTTCAAATACTGATTTGGGATCATAACAATTTTGCTAGAGTCACTTCGGAGCAAAAATACCCATTTTAGGGCTCGATTTAGGCTAACTAGTTATAAGGACTTAGTTTTTGCGTGAGGTGAGTTTTTAAGTGTTGTTGGAGCTCAAAATGAGTCCCTAAGACTTATTATAATATATTATATTAAATTACATATTTGGGACCTAAAGAACTTCACTAGATTCACTTCGGAGCCAAAAAAACCCATCTAAAGGCTCGATTTAGCCAAAACTAGTTACAAAGACTTAGTTTTTGCGTGAAGTGACCTTATAAGGCTTGTTGGAGCTCCAAACGAGTGTCTAAAACTTATTATAATATATTATTTGTTCAAACATTCATTTAGGATAAAAATACGTTTGCTAGAGTCACTTTGGAGTCAAAAACCCATTTAAAAGCTCGATTTAGGCAAAACTAGTTATAAGGACTTAGTTTTTGCGCGAGGTGAGTTTTTTAGTGTTGTTGGAGCTCCAAACGAGTCCCTAAGACTTATTATAATATATTATATTAAATTACACATTTGGGACCTAAACAACTTCGCTAGATTCACTTCGGAGCAAAAAAAAAACCCATCTAATGGCTCGATTTAGGCAAAACTAGTTACAAAGACTTAGTTTTTGTGCGAAGTGAGCTTATAAGGCTTGTTCGAGCTCCAAACGAGTCTCTAAGACTTATGATAAAATATGATTTGTTCAAATACTGATTTAGGATCAAATAAGTTTGCTAGAGTCACTTCGGAGCCAAAAAACCCGTTTAAAAGCTCGATTTAGGCAAAACTAGTTACAAGGACTTAGTTTTTGCGCCAGGTGAGTTTTTAAGTGTTTTTGGAGCTCAAAATGAGTCCCTACGAATTATATTAATGTATTATATGTTCAAATACTGATTTGGGATCATAACAATTTTGCTAGAGTCACTTCGGAGCAAAAATTCCCATTTTAGGGCTCGATTTACGCAAACTAGTTATAAGGACTTAGTTTTTGCGCGAGGTGAGTTTTTAAGTGTTGTTGGAGCTCAAAATGAGTCCCTAAGACTTATTACAATATATTATAATAAATTACACATTTGGGAACCAAACAACTTTGCTAGATTCACTTCGGAGACAAAAAGCCCATCTAAAGGCTCGATTTAGACAAAACTAGTTACAAAGACTTAGTTTTTGCGCGAAGTGACCTTATAAGGCTTGTTGGAGCTCCAAACGAGTGTCTAAGACTTATTACAATATATTATTTTTTCAAACATTCATTTCGGATCAAAATAAGTTCGCTAGAGTCACTTCGGAACCAAAAAACCCGTTTAAAAGCTCGATTTAGGCAAAACTAGTTATAAGGACTTAGTGTTTGCACGAGGTTAATTTTTTTGTGTTATTGGAGGTCAAAATGAGTCCCTACGAATTATACTAATGTATTATATGTTCAAATACTGATTTGGGATCACAACAACTTTGCTAGAGTCACTTCGGAGCCGAAATACCAACTTAAGGGCTCGATTTAGGCAAACTAGTTATAAGGACTTAGTTTTTGCGTGAGGTGAGTTTTTAAGTGTTGTTGGAGCTAAAAACGAGTCCCCATGAATTATATTAATGTATTATATGTTTAAATAGTGATTTAGGATCACAAGAACTTTGCTAGAGTCACTTCGGAGCCAAAATACCCATTTTAGAGCTCGATTTAGGCAAACTAGTTACAAGGACTTAGTTTTTGCGCGAGGTGAGTTTTTAAGTGTTTTTGGAGCTTAAAATGAGTCCCTACGAATTATATTAATGTATTAGATGTTCAAATACTGATTTGGGATCATAACAACTTTGCTAGAGTCACTTCGGAGCCAAAATACCCATTTTAGGGCTCGATTTAGGCTAACTAGTTTTAAGGACTTAGTTTTTGCGGGATGTGAGTTTTTAAGTGTTGTTGGAGCTCAAAATGAGTCCCTACGAATTATATTAATGTATTATATGTTCAAATACTGATTTGGGATCACAACAACTTTTCTAGAGTCACTTCGGAGCCAAAATACTCACTTAAGGGCTCGATTTAGGCAAAACTAGTTATAAGGACTTAGTTTTTGCGCGAGGTGAGTTTTTAAGTGTTGTTGGAGCTCAAAACGAGTCCCTGCAAATTATATTAATGTATTATATGTTTAAATACTAATTTAGGATCACAACAACTTTGCTAGAGTCACTTCGGAGCCAAAATACCCATTTTAGGGCTCGATTTAGGCAAACTAGTTACAAGGACTTAGTTTTTGCGCGAGGTGAGTTTTTAAGTGTTGTTGGAGCTCAAAATGAGTCCCTAAGACTTATTATAATCTATTATATTAAATTACACATTTGGGACCTAAACAACTTCGCTAGATTCACTTCGGAGCCAAAAAACCCATCTAATAGCTCGATTTAGGCAAAACTAGTTACAAAGACTTATTTTTTTTGCGAAGTGAGCTTATAAGGGTTGTTGGAGCTCCAAACGAGTCTCTAAGACTTATTATAATATATTATCTATTCAAATACTCATTTAGGATCAAGTAAGTTTGCTAGAGTCACTTCAGAGCAAAAAAACCCGTTTAAAAGCTCGATTTAGGCAAAACTAGTTACAAGGACTTAGTTTTTGCGCGAGGTGAGTTTTTAAGTGTTTTTAGAGCACAAAATGAGTCCCTACGAATTATATTAATGTATTATATGTTCAAATACTGATTTGGGATCATAACAATTTTGCTAGAGTCACTTCGGAGCAAAAATACCCATTTTAGGGCTCGATTTAGGCTAACTAGTTATAAGGACTTAGTTTTTGCGCGAGGTGAGTTTTTAAGTGTTGTTGGAGCTCAAAATGAGTCCCTAAGACTTATTATAATATATTATATTAAATTACATATTTGTGACCTAAACAACTTCGCTAGATTCACTTAGGATCCAAAAAAGCCATCTAAAGGCTCGATTTAGTCAAAACTAGTTACAAAGACTTAGTTTTTGCGTGAAGTGACCTTATAAGGCTTGTTGGAGCTCCAAACGAGTGTCTAAGATTTATTATAATATATTATTTGTTCAAACATTCATTAAGGATCAAAATAAGTTTGCTCGAGTCACTTCGGAGCCAAAAAACCATTGAAAAGCTCAATTTAGGCAAAACTAGTTACAAAGACTTAGTTTTTGCGCGAGGTGAGTTTTTAAGTGTTTTTGGAGCTCAAAATGAGTCCCTACGAATTATATTAATGTATTATATGTTCAAATACTGATTTGGAATCATAACAATTTTGCTAGAGTCACTTCGGAGCAAAAATACCCATTTTAGGGCTCGATTTAGGCTAACTAGTTATAAGGACTTAGTTTTTGCGCGAGGTGAGTTTTAAGTGTTGTTGGAGCTCAAAATGAGTCCCTAAGACTTATTATAATATATTATATTAAATTACATATTTGGGACCTAAAGAACTTCACTAGATTCACTTCGAGCCAAAAAAAAACCCATCTAAAGGCTCGATTAGGCAAAACTAGTTACAAAGACTTAGTTTTTGCGTGAAGTGACCTTATAAGGCTTGTTGGAGCTCCAAACGAGTGTCTAAGACTTATTATAATATATTATTTGTTCAAACATTCATTTAGGATAAAAATACGTTTGCTAGAGTCACTTCGGAGCCAAAAACCCATTTAAAAGCTCGATTTAGGCAAAACTAGTTATAAGGACTTAGTTTTTGCGCGAGGTGAGTTTTTTAGTGTTGTTCGAGCTCAAAACGACTCCCTAAGACTTATTATAATATATTATATTAAATTACACATTTGGGACCTAAACAACTTCGCTAGATTCACTTCGGAGCTAAAAAAACCCATCTTATGGCTCGATTTATGCAAAACTAGTTACAAAGACTTAGTTTTTGTGCAAAGTGAGCTTATAAGGCTTGTTGGAGCTCCAAACGAGTCTCTAAGACTTATTATAATATATTATCTATTCAAATACTCATTTAGGATCAAGTAAGTTTGCTAGAGTCACTTCAGAGCAAAAAAACCCGTTTAAAAGCTCGATTTAGGCAAAACTAGTTACAAGGACTTAGTTTTTGCGCGAGGTGAGTTTTTAAGTGTTTTTAGAGCTCAAAATGAGTCCCTACGAATTATATTAATGTATTATATGTTCAAATACTGATTTGGGATCATAACAATTTTGCTAGAGTCACTTCGGAGCAAAAATACCCATTTTAGGGCTCGATTTAGGCTAACTAGTTATAAGGACTTAGTTTTTGCGCGAGGTGAGTTTGTAAGTGTTGTTGGAGCTCAAAATGAGTCCCTAAGACTTATTATAATATATTATATTAAATTACATATTTGGGACCTAAACAACTTCGCTAGATTCACTTAGGATCCAAAAAAGCCATCTAAAGGCTCGATTTTGTCAAAACTAGTTACAAAGACTTAGTTTTTGCGTGAAGTGACCTTATAAGGCTTGTTGGAGCTCCAAACGAGTGTCTAAGATTTATTATAATATATTATTTGTTCAAACATTCATTAAGGATCAAAATAAGTTTGCTCGAGTCACTTCGGAGCCAAAAAACCATTTAAAAGCTCGATTTAGGCAAAACTAGTTATAAGGACTTAGTTTTTGCGCGAGGTGAGTTTTTTAGTGTTGTTGGAGCTCAAAACAAGTCCCTAAGATTTATTATAATATATAATATTAAATTACACATTTGGGACCTAAACAACTTCGCTAGATTCACTTCGGAGCCAAAAAACCCATCTAATGGCTCGATTTAGGCAAAACTAGTTACAAAGACTTAGTTTTTGTGCGAAGTGAGCTTATAAGGCTTGTTCGAGCTCCAAACGAGTCTCTACGACTTATGATAATATATTATTTGTTCAAATACTCATTTAGGATCAAATAAGTTTGCTAGAGTCACTTCGGAGCCAAAAAAACCCGTTTAAAAGCTCGATTTAGGCAAAACTAGTTACAAGGACTTAGTTTTTGCTCGAGGTGAGTTTTTAAGTGTTTTTGGATCTCAAAATGAGTCCCTACGAATTATATTAATGTATTATATGTTCAAATACTGATTTGGGATCATAACAATTTTGCTAGAGTCACTTCGGCGCAAAAATACCCATTTTAGGGCTCGATTTAGGCTAACTAGTTATAAGGACTTAGTTTTTGCGCGAGGTGAGTTTTTAAGTGTTGTTGGAGCTCAAAATGAGTCCCTAAGACTTATTATAATATATTATATTAAATTACATATTTGGGACCTAAAGAACTTCACTAGATTCACTTCGGAGCCAAAAAAAACCCATCTAAAGGCTCGATTTAGGCAAAACTAGTTACAAAGACTTAGTTTTTGCGTGAAGTGACCTTATAAGGCTTGTTGGAGCTCCAAACGAGTGTCTAAGACTTATTATAATATATTATTTGTTCAAACATTCATTTAGGATAAAAATACGTTTGCTAGAGTCACTTCGGAGCCAAAAACCCATTTAAAAGCTCGATTTAGGCAAAAGTAGGTATAAGGACTTAGTTTTTGCGCGAGGTGAGTTTTTTAGTGTTGTTCGAGCTCAAAACGACTCCCTAAGACTTATTATAATATATTATATTAAATTACACATTTGGGACCTAAACAACTTCGCTAGATTCACTTTGGAGCTAAAAACCCCATCTAACGGCTCGATTTAGGCAAAACTAGTTACAAAGACTTAGTTTTTGTGCAAAGTGAGCTTATAAGGCTTGTTGGAGCTCCAAACGAGTCTCTAAGACTTATTATAATATATTATCTGTACAAATACTCATTTAGGATCAAATAAGTTTGCTAGAGTCACTTCGGAGCAAAAAAACTCGTTTAAAAGCTCGATTTAGGCAAAACTAGTTACAAGGACTTAGTTTTTGCGCGAGGTGAGTTTTTAAGTGTTTTTAGAGCTCAAAATGAGTCCATACGAATTATATTAATGTATTATATGTTCAAATACTAATTTGGGATCATAACAATTTTGCTAGAGTCACTTCGGAGCAAAAATACCCATTTTAGGGCTCGAATTAGGCTAACTAGTTATATGGACTTAGTTTTTGCGCGAGGTGAGTTTTTAAGTGTTGTTGGAGCTCAAAATGAGTCACTGAGACTTATTATAATATATTATATTAAATTACATATTTGGGACCTAAACAACTTTGCTAGATTCACTTCGGAGCCAAAAAACCCATCTAAAGGCTCGATTTAGGCAAAACTAGTTACAAAGACTTAGTTTTTGCGTGAAGTGACCTTATAAGGCTTGTTGGAGCTCCAAACGAGTGTCTAAGATTTATTATAATATATTATTTGTTCAAACATTCATTAAGGATCAAAATAAGTTTGCTCGAGTCACTTCGGAGCCAAAAAACCATTTAAAAGCTCGATTTAGGCAAAACTAGTTATAAGGACTTAGTTTTTGCGCGAGGTGAGTTTTTTAGTGTTGTTGGAGCTCAAAACAAGTCCCTAAGATTTATTATAATATATAATATTAAATTACACATTTGGGACCTAAACAACTTCGCTAGATTCACTTCGGAGCCAAAAAACCCATCTAATGGCTCGATTTAGGCAAAACTAGTTACAAAGACTTAGTTTTTGTGCGAAGTGAGCTTATAAGGCTTGTTCGAGCTCCAAACGAGTCTCTACGACTTATGATAATATATTATTTGTTCAAATACTCATTTAGGATCAAATAAGTTTGCTAGAGTCACTTCGAGCCAAAAAAACCCGTTTAAAAAGCTCGATTTAGGCAAAACTAGTTACAAGGACTTAGTTTTTTGCTCGAGGTGAGTTTTTAAGTGTTTTTGGATCTCAAAATGAGTCCCTAACGAATTATATTAATGTATTATATGTTCAAATACTGATTTGGGATCATAACAATTTTGCTAGAGTCACTTCGGAGCAAAAATACCCATTTTAGGGCTCGATTTAGGCTAACTAGTTATAAGGACTTAGTTTTTGCGCGAGGTGAGTTTTTAAGTGTTGTTGGAGCTCAAAATGAGTCCCTAAGACTTATTATAATATATTATATTAAATTACATATTTGGGACCTAAAGAACTTCACTAGATTCACTTCGGAGCCAAAAAAACCCATCTAAAGGCTCGATTTAGGCAAAACTAGTTACAAAGACTTAGTTTTTGCGTGAAGTGACCTTATAAGGCTTGTTGGAGCTCCAAACGAGTGTCTAAGACTTATTATAATATATTATTTGTTCAAACATTCATTTAGGATAAAAATACGTTTGCTAGAGTCACTTCGGAGCCAAAAACCCATTTAAAAGCTCGATTTAGGCAAAAGTAGTTATAAGGACTTAGTTTTTGCGCGAGGTGAGTTTTTTAGTGTTGTTCGAGCTCAAAACGACTCCCTAAGACTTATTATAATATATTATATTAAATTACACATTTGGGACCTAAACAACTTCGCTAGATTCACTTCGGAGCTAAAAACCCCATCTAACGGCTCGATTTAGGCAAAACTAGTTACAAAGACTTAGTTTTTGTGCAAAGTGACCTTATAAGGCTTGTTGGAGCTCCAAACGAGTGTCTAAGACTTATTATAATATATTATTTGTTCAAACATTCATTTAGGATCAAAATAAGTTTGCTAGAGTCACTTCGGAGCCAAAAAACAATTTAAAAGCTCGATTTAGGCAAAACTAGTTATAAGGACTTAGTTTTTGCGCGAGGTGAGTTTTTTAGTGTTGTTGGAGCTCAAAACGAGTCCCTAAGACTTATTATAATATATTATATTTAATTACACATTTGGGACCTAAACAACTTCGCTAGATTCACTTCGGAGCAAAAAAAACCCATCTAATGGCTCGATTTAGGCAAAACTAGTTACAAAGACTTAGTTTTTGTTCAAAGTGAGCTTATAAGGCTTGTTGGAGCTCCAAACGAGTCTCTAAGACTTATTATAATATATTATCTGTTCAAATACTCATTTAGGATCAAATAAGTTTGCTAGAGTCACTTCGAAGCAAAGAAACCCGTTTAAAAGCTCGATTTAGGCAAAACTAGTTACAAGGATTTAGTTTTTGCGCGAGGTGAGTTTTTAAGTGTTTTTAGAGCTCAAAATGAGTCCCTACGAATTATATTAATGTATTATATGTTCAAATACTAATTTGGGATCATAACAATTTTGCTAGGGTCACTTCGGAGCAAAAATACCCATTTTAAGGCTCGAATTAGGCTAACTAGTTATATGGACTTAGTTTTTGCGCGAGGTGAGTTTTTAAGTGTTGTTGGAGCTCAAAATGAGTCCCTAAGACTTATTATAATATATTATATTAAATTACATATTTGGGACCTAAACAACTTCGCTTGATTCACTTCGGAGCCAAAAAACCCATCTAAAGGCTCGATTTAGGCAAAACTAGTTGCAAAGACTTAGTTTTTGCGTGAAGTGACCTTATAAGGCTTGTCGGAGCTCCAAACGAGTGTCTAAGACTTATTATAATATATTATTTTTTCAAACATTCATTTAGGATCAAAATAAGTTTGCTAGAGTCACTTCGGAGCCCAAAAACCATTTAAAAGCTCGATTTAGGCAAAACTAGTTATAAGGACTTAGTTTTTGCGCGAGGTGAGTTTTTTAGTGTTGTTGGAGCTCAAAACGAGTCCCTAAGACTTATTATAATATATTATATTAAATTACACATTTGGGACCGAAACAACTTCGCTAGATTCACTTCGGAGCAAAAAAACCCATCTAATGGCTCGATTTAGGCAAAACTAGTTACAAAGACTTAGTTTTTGTGCAAAGTGAGCTTATAAAACATGTTGGAGCTCCAAACGAGTCTCTAAGACTTATTATAATATATTATCTGTTCAAATACTCATTTAGGATCAAATAAGTTTGCTAGAGTCACTTCGGAGCTAAGCTCGATTTAGGCAAAACTAGTTACAAGGACTTAGTTTTTGCACGAGGTAAGTTTTTAAGTGTTTTTGTAGCTCAAAATGAGTTCCTACGAATTATATTAATGTATTATATGTTCAAAAACTGATTTGGGATCATAACAATTTTGCTAGAGTCACTTCGGAGCAAAATACCCAATTTTTGGCTCGATTTAGGCTAACTAGTTATCAGGACTTAGGTTTTGTTCGAAGTGAGCTTATAAGGCTTGTTGGAGCTGCAAACGAGTCTCTAAGACTTATTATAATATATTATCTGTTCAAATACTCATTTAGGATCAAATAAGTTTGCTAGAGCTCACTTACAAGCCAAAGTTTTACATAAAAGCTCGATTTAGGCAAAACTAGTTACAAGAACTTAGTTTTTGCGCAGGTAATTTTTAATTTTTTTGGAGCTAAAAATTAGTCCCTACGAATTATATTAATGTATTATATGTTCAAATACTGATTTGGGATCATAACAACTTTGCTAGAGTCACTTAACCAAAATACCCATTTTAGGGCTACGATTTAGGCTAACTAGTTATAAGGACTTAGTTTTTAAAGTACTTGAGTTTTATATAGTTGTTGGAGCTCAAAATGAGTCCCTAAATTATATTAATTATGATATATTCAAATACATTTAGGACCACAACAACTTTGCTAGATTCACTCGAGCCAAAACCCATCCTAAAAGCTCGATTTAGGCAAAACTAGTTACAAGGACTTAGTTTTTGCTAAGTGACTTATAAGTGTTGGAGCTCAAAGCTGAGTCCCAAGACAATTAATATAATATATTATTTGTTCAAACATTCATTTAGGATCAAAATAAGTTTGCTAGAGTCACTTGCACATCCCAAATGATCCCCGCAATAAAAACCGTTTAGACCCTAGCGTTGGCTAAAGACTAGTTTTAGGACTTATTTTTGCGAGGTGAGTTTTTAAGTGTTGTTGGAGGTCAAAATGAGTACCTACGAATTATATTAATGTATTATATGTTCAAATACTGATTTGGGATCACAACAACTTTTCTAGAGTCACTTCGAGCCAAAATACCCATTTCTGGTTCGATTTAGGCAAAACTAGTTATAAGGACTTAGTTTTTCGCCGAGGTGAGTTTTAAGTGTTGTTGGAGCTCAAATGAGTCCCTAAGAATTATATTAATGTATTATATGTTCAAATACTGATTTGGGATCACAACAACTTTGCTAGAGTCACTTAACCAAAATACCCATTTTAGGGCTCGATTTAGGCAAACTAGTTATAAGGACTTAGTTTTTGCATTGAGGTGAGTTTTTAACGTGTTGGAGCTAAAAACGAGTCCCTACAAATTATTATAATATATTATGTTAAATTCATTTGGGACCTAAAATATTTCTAGGTTCCTTGAGATCAAAAACCCATCTAGGGCTAAATTAGGCAAACTAGTTCATTAAAAACCTCGTTAGACTTAGATTCTTGCTTGTAAGTTGTTCAAAGGTTGTAGCACAAAATGGTCCCTAGACTTATTATAATATATTATTGTTCAAACACATTTGGGATCAAATAACTTTCATGTTAACTTATCGAGCCAAAAAACCCGTTTAAAGGCTCGATTTAGGCAAAACTAGTTACAAGGACTTAGTTTTTGCGCGATATTTTAAGTGTTTTGAGTCTAAATGAGTCCTAAGAATTATATTAATGTATTATATGTTCAAATACGATTTGGGATCACAACAACTTTGCTAGAGTCACTTGAGCCAAAATACCCATTTTAGAGCTCGATTTAGGCTAACTAGTTATAAGGACTTAGTTTTAAGGTGAGTTTTAAGTGTTGTTGGGCTCAAAATGAGTCCCTAAGAATTATTTAATGTATTATATGTTCAAATCATTTGGGATCAAACAACTTTGCTAGAGTCACTTCGGAGCCAAAAAACCCCTTTAAGGGCTCGGTTTAGGCAAAACTAGTTATAAGGACTAAGTTTTTGCGAAGTGACTTTTTAAGTTGTTGAGAGCTCAAAATGAGTCTAAGAATTATTTTAATGTATTATATGTTCAAACATTCATTTAGAGTAAATCTAAATTTAATGTATTGCTCAAGTTCTGCATTTGGGATCACAAAACTTTTAGAGTGTTAAACCCAAAAGCCGATTTAGGCAAAACTAGTTATAAGGACTTAGTTTTTTAGAGGTGAGTTTTTTAAGTGTTTTTGAGCTCAAAATGATCCCTATGAACTATATTAATGTATTATATGTTCAAATACTGATTTGGGATCACAACAACTTTGCTAGAGTCACTTGAGCCAAAATACCCATTTTTGGCTCGATTTAGGCAAACTAGTTATAAGGACTTAGTTTTTTGCGAGATGAATTTTTAAGTGTTGTTGGAGCTAAAATGAGTCCCTAAGACTTATATTAATGTATTATCTTAAATTACGGATTTGGGACCAAAATTCATTCAAATCTAATAAATCATACAAAATTTCCTTCTTAGACCTATGATCAAACAAAACATATTCAAGACTTAACTAACTTTGTAATTTCTTTCTCAAGCAAGATTAACCTTTCCTTTTACCTTCAATTCACTAATTCTCAAACAAAAATACAATTCAACATCATCGACATCAACTACAACTCAGTTTAACATAATTGACATCTTGATTTATTTCAAAACATCTCAAAACACACTTGTACAAACTCATGATTTCTAAGTAGAAGAATTCTACCTTTTTGTGTTTCTTTTTCCTTGAACTTGTAGAATTTCCCTTCCAAACTCTTCACCAATCTTTCTATGGTTTAAAACACAATATAAGAAGTTATTAGGTATTGTAACTTAGCTTGAGAAAAGATGAAAGCAAGAAGAAATTAAAAACCTTACCAAGCTTGTTCAAACTAGCTTTTTCTTCTTCAACTTCTTAATTTTTTTCTTCTTGTTCTTCCTTTCCTTTCTCTCTTCTTTCTTTCTTTTTTTTTCTCGTCATTTCTTTTCTTCACTTTCTGTTCTGTTTTGGTGCTTCAAATTCGTGCTAAGGCTGGTTATTTAAATAAAAACCTAAGCTAGTTGGTGTGTCGCGACGACGTCACGGCGAGGTAATCACCTTTCTACCTCAAGCTTGGCTTTTGACACCTCTAGCTTAAATTTTGCTTACTAAGCAATTAAAGGATCAGATTTAATATCTAAAGGCCAGCTCCTACTTGCCCATGTGATGGTGAAACCCGTCGTGCTTACTTGTTTTACGAAATTTGCACGTTAGTCCACCGAAATAAACCCTTAACAACTAAGTCCTTTGCTACATTTCTAAAAATATTTCTAAGCCCTTAAAGAACAATTTCTTTCTTAAAACACCATATTTATATAATTATAAAATACTATGTGCATTTTCAGAATTTATAGAGCTCATTTCCTATTTTTCCTTGGTGTTACAATTTCGGTCCCGAAATAGCGGTTTTTACCGAAATTTCACCGTAACTTCTTTGTTTGACCTCGGATTGGCCTCCAATTTTATACATGAGCTTAATATACTTATAAAACCAATTTATTTTCTTGATTGGTGACAATTTTCTTCATTTTTTTCCAAATTTGGTCCAAAAATGCAATTTTATTTGTAACGTTTCGGACTCGTGCAATTTTTGGCAGTAACAAGAATTTTCAAACAAAAATCCTTGTCTTTTGTAACCAAAATCTAATATTAAACTCATTCCTCGACATAACTAATAACTTACTAACACTTATTTCAGTTATTCAACTAATTACGCCTTAATTAGTCGAATTAGGGTTTCGGACTGGCGAGGAATTTTATGAAAGAAAACATTTTCGTACTCATTGTACTTTTCAAGAAATACACAACGGTTTATTCATCATAAAATTTCTGGGACATTGGAGAGTCGGGGTCCACAAATACTCATTTAGGATCAAATAAGTTTGCTAGAGTCACTTCGGAGCCAAAAAAACCCGTTTAAAAGCTCGATTTAGGCAAAACTAGTTACAAGGACTTAGTTTTTGCGCGAGGTGAGTTTTTAAGTGTTTTTGGAGCTCAAAATGAGTCCCTACGAATTATATTAATGTATTATATGTTCAAATACTGATTTGGGATCATAATAATTTTGCTAGAGTCACTTCGGAGCAAAAATACCCATTTTAGGGCTCGATTTAGGCTAACTAGTTATAAGGACTTAGTTTTTGCACGAGGTGAGTTTTTAAGTGTTGTTGGAGCTCAAAATGAGTCCCTAAGACTTATTATAATATATTATATTAAATTACATATTTGGGACCTAAACAACTTCGCTAGATTCACTTCGGAGCCAAAAAACCCATCTAAAGGCTCGATTTAGGCAAAACTAGTTACAAAGACTTAGTTTTTGCGTGAAGTGACCTTATAAGGCTTGTTAGAGCTCCAAACGAGTGTCTAACACTTATTATAATATGTTATTTGTTCAAACATTCATTTAGGATCAAAATAAGCTTGCTAGAGTAACTTCGGAGCCAAAAAACCATTTAAAAGCTCGATTTAGGCAAAGCTAGTAATAAGGACTTAGTTTTTGTGCGAGGTGAGTTTTTTAGTGTTGTTGGAGCTCAAAACGAGTCCCTAAGACTTATTATAATATATTATATTAAATTACACATTTGGGACCTAAACAACTTCGCTAGATTCACTTCGGAGCCAAAAAACCCATCTAATGGCTCGATTTAGGCAAAACTAATTACAAAGACTTAGTTTTTGTGCGAAGTGAGCTTATAAGGCTTGTTGGAGCTCCAAACGACTCTCTAAGACTTATTATAATATATTATTTGTTCAAATACTCATTTAGGATCAAATAAGTTTGCTAGAGTCACTTCGTAGCCAAAAAAACCCGTTTAAAAGCTCGATTTAGGCAAAACTAGTTACAAGGACTTAGTTTTTGCGCGAGGTGAGTTTTTAAGTGTTTTTGGAGCTCAAAATGAGTCCCTACGAATTATATTAATGTATTATATGTTCAAATAATGATTTGGGATCATAACAATTTTTCTAGAGTCACTTCGGAGCAAAAATACCCATTTAAGGGCTCGATTTAGGCTAACTAGTTATAAGGACTTAGTTTTTGCGCGAGGTGAGTTTTTAAGTGTTGTTGGAGCTCAAAATGAGTCCCTAAGACTTATTATAATATATTATATTAAATTACATATTTGGGACCTAAACAACTTCGCTAGATTCACTTCGGAGCCAAAAAAAAATCCATCGATAGGCTCGATTTAGGCAAAACTAGTTACAAAGACATAGTTTTTGCGTGAAGTGACCTTACAAGGCTTGTTGGAGCTCCAAACGAGTGTCTAAGACTTATTACAATATATTATTTGTTCAAACATTCATTTAGGATCAAAATAAGTTTGCTAGAGTCACTTCGGAGCCAAAAAACTATTTAAAAGCTCGATGTAGGCATAACTAGTTATAAGGACTTAATTTTTGCGTGAGGTTAGTTTTTTAGTGTTGTTGGAGCTCAAAACGAGTCCCTAAGACTTATTATAATATATTATATTAAATTACACATTTGGGACGTAAAGAACTTCACTAGATTCACTTCGGAGCCAAAAAAACCCATCTAAAGGCTCGATTTAGGCAAAACTAGTTACAAAGACTTAGTTTTTGCGTGAAGTGACCTTATAAGGCTTGTTGGAGCTCCAAACGAGTGTCTAAGACTTATTATAATATATTATTTGTTCAAACATTCATTTAGGATAAAAATACGTTTGCTAGAGTCACTTCGGAGCCAAAAACCCATTTAAAAGTTCGATTTAGGAAAAACTAGTTATAAGGACTTAGTTTTTGCGCGAGGTGAGTTTTTTAGTGTTGTTGGAGCTCAAAACGACTCCCTAAGACTTATTATAATATATTATATTAAATTACACATTTGGGACCTAAACAACTTCGCTAGATTCACTTCGGAGCTAAAAAACCCATCTAATGGCTCGATTTAGGCAAAACTAGTTACAAAGACTTAGTTTTTGTGCAAAGTGAGCTTATAAGGCTTGTTGGAGCTCCAAACGAGTCTCTAAGACTTATTATAATATATTATCTGTTCAAATACTCATTTAGGATCAAATAAGTTTGCTAGAGTCACTTCGGAGCAAAAAAACCCGTTTAAAAGCTCGATTTAGGCAAAACTAGTTATAAGGACTTAGTTTTTGCGCGAGGTGAGTTTTTAAGTATTTTTGGAGCTCAAAATGAGTCCCTACGAATTATATTAATGTATTATATATTCAAATACTGATTTGGGTTCATAAAAATTTTGCTAGAGTCACTTCGGAGCAAAAATACCCATTTTAGTGCTCGATTTAGGCTAACTAGGTATAAGGGCTTAGTTTTTGCGCGAGGTGAGTTTTTAAGTGTTGCTGGAGCTCAAAATGAGTCCCTAAGACTTATTATAATATATTATATTAAATTACATATTTGGGAGCTAGACAACTTCGCTAGATGCACTTCGGAGCCAAAATACCCACCTATAGGCTCGATTTAGGCAAAACTAGTTACAAAGACTTAGTTTTTGTGCGAAGTGAGCTTATAAGGCTTGTTGGAGCTCCAAACGAGTCTCTAAGACTTATTATAATATATTATTTGTTCAAATACTCATTTAGGATCAAATAAGTTTGCTAGAGTCACTTCGGAGCCAAAAAAACCCTTTTAAAAGCTCGATTTAGGCAAAACTAGTTACAAGGACTTAGTTTTTGGGCGATGTGAGTTTTTAAGTGTTTTTGGAGCTCAAAATGAGTCCCTACGAATTATATTAATGTATTATATGTTCAAATACTGATTTGGGATCATAACAAATTTTCTAGAGTCACTTCGGAGCAAAAATACCCATTTAAGGGCTCGATTTAGGCTAACTATTTATAAGGACTTAGTTTTTGCGCGAGGTGAGTTTTTAAGTGTTGTTGGAGCTCAAAATGAGTCCCTAAGACTTATTATAATATATTATATTAAATTACATATTTGGGACCTAGACAACTTCGCTAGATTCACTTCGGAGCCAAAAAACCCAGCTAATGGCCCGATTTAGGCAAAACTAATTACAAAGACTTAGTTTTTATGCGAAGTGAGCTTATAAGGCTTGTTGGAGCTCCAAACGATTCTCTAAGACTTATTATAAAATATTATTTGTTCAAATACTCATTTAGGATCAAATAAGTTTGCTAGAGTCACTTCGGAGCCAAAAAAACCCGTTTAAAAGCTCGATTTAGGCAAAACTAGTTACAAGGACTTAGTTTTTGCGCGAGGTGAGTTTTTAAGTGTTTTTGGAGCTCAAAATGAGTCCCTACGAATTATATTAATGTATTATATATTCAAATACTGATTTGGGATCATAACAATTTTGCTAGAGTCACTTTGGAGCAAAAATACCCATTTTAGGGATCGATTTAGGCTAACTAGTTATAAGGACTTAGTTTTTGTGCGAGGTGAGTTTTTAAGTGTTGTTGGAGCTCAAAATGAGTCACTAAGACTTATTATAATATATTATATTAAATTACAAATTTGGGACCTAAACAACTTCGCTAGATTCACTTCAGGGCCAAAAAACCCATCTCTCGATTTAGGTTAAACTACTTACAAAGACTTAGTTTTTGAGTGAAGTGACTTTATAAGGCTTGTTGGAGCTCCAAACGACTGTCTAAGACTTATTATAATATCTTATTTGTTCAAACATACATTTAGGATCAAAATAAGTTTGCTAGAGTCACTTCGGAGCCAAAAAACCATTTAAAAGCTCGATTTAGGCAAAACTAGTAATAAGGACTTAGTATTTGCGCGAGGTGAGTTTTTTAGCGTTGTTGGAGCTCAAAATGAGTCCCTAAGACTTATTATAATATATTATATTAAATTACACATTTGGGACCTAAACAACTTCGCTAGATTCACTTCGGAGCCAAAAAACTCATCTAATGGCTCGATTTAGGCAAAACTAATTACAAAGACTTAGTTTTTGTGCGAAGTGAGCTTATAAGGCTTGTTGGAGCTCCAAACGAGTCTCTAAGACTTATTATAATATATTATTTGTTCAAATACTCATTTAGGATCAAATAATTTTGCTAGAGTCACTTCGGAGCGAAAAAACCCGTTTAAAAGCTCGATTTAGTCAAAACTAGTTACAAGGATTTAGTTTTTGCGCGAGGTGAGTTTTTAAGTGTTTTTGGACCTCAAAATGAGTCCCTACGAATTATATTAATGTATTATATATTCAAATACTGATTTGGCATCATAACGATTTTGCTAGAGTCACTTCGGAGCAAAAATACCCATTTTAGGGCTCGATTTAGGCTAACTAGTTATAAGGACTTAGTTTTTGCGCGAGGTGAGTTTTTAAGTGTTGTTGGAGCTCAATATGAGTCCCTAAGACTTATTATAATATATTATATTAAATTACATATTTGGGACCTAGACAACTTCGCTAGATTCACTTCGGAGCCAAAAAACCCATCTATAGGCTCGATTTAGGCAAAACTAGTTACAAAGACTTAGTTTTTGCGTGAAGTGACCTTATAAGGCTTGTTGGAGCTCCAAACGAGTGTCTAAAACTTATTATAATATATTATTTGTTCAAACATTCATTTAGGATCAAAATAAGTTTGCTAGAGTCACTTCGGAGCCAAAAAACTATTTAAAAGCTCGATTTAGGCAAAACTAGTTATAAGGACTTAGTTTTTGTGCGAGGTTAGCTTTTTAGTGTTGTTGGAGCTCAAAACGAGTCCCTAAGACTTATTATAATATATTATATTAAACTACACATTTCGGACCTAAACAACTTCGCTAGATTCACTTCGGAGCCAAAAAACCCAGCTAATGGCTCGATTTAGGCAAAACTAATTACAAAGACTTAGTTTTTGTGCGAAGTGAGCTTATAAGGCTTGTTGGAGCTCCAAACGATTCTCTAAGACTTATTATAACATATTATTTGTTCAAATACTCATTTAGGATCAAATAAGTTTGCTAGAGTCACTTCGGAGCCAAAAAAACCCGTTTAAAAGCTCGATTTAGGCAAAACTAGTTACAAGGACTTAGTTTTTGCGCGAGGTGAGTTTTTAAGTGTTTTTGGAGCTCAAAATTCGTCCCTACGAATTATATTAATGTATTATATATTCAAATACTGATTTGGGATCATAACAATTTTGCTAGAGTCACTTCGGAGCAAAAATACCCATTTTAGGGATCGATTTAGGCTAACTAGTTATAAGGACTTAGTTTTTGTGCGAGGTGAGTTTTTAAGTGTTGTTGGAGCTCAAAATGCGTCCCTAAGACTTATTATAATATATTATATTAAATTACATATTTGGGACCTAAACAACTTCGCTAGATTCACTTCGGGGCCAAAAAACCCATCTCTCGATTTAGGTTAAACTAGTTACAAAGACTTAGTTTTTGCGTGAAGTGACTTTATAAGGCTTGTTGGAGCTCCAAACGACTGTCTAAGACTTATTATAATATCTTATTTGTTCAAACATACATTTAGGATCAAAATAAGTTTGCTAGAGTCACTTCGGAGCCAAAAAACTATTTAAAAGCTCGATTTAGGCAAAACTAGTAATAAGGACTTAGTATTTGCGCGAGGTGAGTTTTTTAGCGTTGTTGGAGCTCAAAATGAGTCCCTAAGACTTATTATAATATATTATATTAAATTACACATTTGGGACCTAAACAACTTCGCTAGATTCACTTCGGAGCCAAAAAAACTCATCTAATGGCTCGATTTAGGCAAAACTAATTACAAAGACTTAGTTTTTGTGCGAAGTGAGCTTATAAGGCTTGTTGGGGCTCCAAACGAGTCTCTAAGACTTATTATAATATATTATTTGTTCAAATACTAATTTAGGATCAAATAATTTTGCTAGAGTCACTTCGGAGCCAAAAAACCCGTTTAAAAGCTCGATTTAGGCAAAACTAGTTACAAGGACTTAGTTTTTGCGTGAGGTGAGTTTTTAAGTGTTTTTGGAGCTCAAAATGAGTCCCTACGAATTATATTAATGTATTATATATTCAAATACTGATTTGGCATCATAACAATTTTGCTAGAGTCACTTCGGAGCAAAAATACCCATTTTAGGCCTCGATTTAGGCTAACTAGTTATAAGGACTTAGTTTTTGCGCGAGGTGAGTTTTTAAGTGTTGTTGGAGCTCAAAATGAGTCCCTAAGACTTATTATAATATATTACATTAAATTACGTATTTGGGACCTAGACAACTTCGCTAGATGCACTTCGGAGCCAAAAAACCCACCTATAGGCTCGATTTAGGCAAAACTAGTTACAAAGACTTAGTTTTTACGTGAAGTGACCTTATAAGGCTTGTTGGAGCTCCAAACGAGTTTCTAAGACTTATTATAATATATTATTTGTTCAAACATTCTTTTAGGATCAAAATAAGTTTGCTAGAGTCACTTCGGAGCCAAAAAACTATTTAAAAGCTCGATTTAGGCAAAACTAGTTATAAGGACTTAGTTTTTGCGCGAGGTTTGTTTTTTAGTGTTGTTGGAGCTCAAAACGAGTCCCTAAGACTTATTATAATATATTATATTAAACTACATATTTCGGACCTAAACAACTTCGCTAGATTCACTTCGGAGCCAAAAAACCCAGCTAATGGCTCGATTTAGGCAAAACTAATTACAAAGACTTAGTTTTTGTGCGAAGTCAGCTTATAAGGCTTGTTGGAGCTCCAAACGAGTCTCTAAAACTTATTATAATATATTATTTGTTCAAATACTCATTTAGGATCAAATAAGTTTGCCAGAGTCACTTCGGAGCCAAAAAACCCGTTTGAAAGCTCGATTTAGGCAAAACTAGTTACAAGGACTTAGTTTTTGCGCGAGGTGAGTTTTTAAGTGTTTTTGGAGCTCAAAATGAGTCCCTACGAATTATATTAATGTATTATATATTCAAATACTGATTTGGGATCATAACAATTTTGCTAGAGTCACTTCGGAGCAAAAATACCCATTTTAGGGATCCATTTAGGCTAACTAGTTATAAGGACTTAGTTTTTGCGCGAGGTGAGTTTTTAAGTGTTGTTGGAGCTCAAAATGAGTCCCTAAGACTTATTATAATATATTATATTAAATTACATATTTGGGACCTAAACAACTTCGCTAGATTCACTTCGGAGCCAAAAAACCCATCTAAAGGCTCGATTTAGGCAAAACTAGTTACAAAGACTTAGTTTTTGCCTGAAGTGAATTTATAAGGCTTGTTGGAGCTCCAAACGACTGTTTAAGACTTATTATAATATATTATTTGTTCAAACATACATTTAGGATCAAAATAAGTTTGCTAGAGTCACTTCGGAGCCAAAAAACCATTTAAAAGCTCGATTTAGGTAAAACTAGTAATAAGGACTTAGTTTTTGCGCGAGGTGAGTTATTTAGTGTTGTTGGAGCTCAAAACGAGTCCCTAAGACTTATTATAATATATTATATTAAATTACATATTTGGGACCTAAACAACTTCGCTAGATTCACTTCGGAGCCAAAAAAACCCATCTAAAGGCTCGATTTAGGCAAAACTAGTTACAAAGACTTAGTTTTTGCATGAAGTGACCTTATAAGGCTTGTTGGAGCTCCAAACGAGTGTCTTAGACTTATTATAATATATTATTTGTTCAAACATTCATTTAGGATCAAAATAAGTTTGCTAGAGTCAATTCGGAGCCAAAAAACCATTTAAAAGCTTTATAACTAGTTTTGACGAAATGTAGCCTTTAAATCGCTTTTTTTGCTCCAAAGTGACTCTAGCGAAGTTGTTTTGATCCCAAAAGAGTATTTGAACACATAATATATTATAATATGTCGTAGAGACTCGTTTGGAGCTCTAACAAGCCTTATAAGCTGACTTCGCACAAAAACTAAGTCTTTGTAATTAGTTTTGCCTAAATCGAGCCATTAGCTGGGTTTTTTAGCTCCGAAGTGAATCTAGCGAAGTTGTTGAGGTCCGAAATGTGTAGTTTAATATAATATATTATAAGAAGTCTTAGGGACTCGTTTTGAGCTCCAACAACACTAAAAAACTAACCTCGCGCAAAAAAAAATTCCTTATAACTAGTTTTGCCAAATATATCCTTTCAGGGGCTTTTTTGGCTTCGAAGTGACTCAAGCATAGTAGTTTTGATCCCACCTGAGTATTTGATCATGTAATATATTATAATAAAGATTCGGGACTTATTTGGAGTTCCAAAAAGTCTTAAAAAGTCACTGCGCCCAAAAAAAGTGCTTATAACTAGTTTTGCCGAAATATAGCTTTTAAAGGGCTTCTTTTACACCGAATGACTCTAGCAAAGTTATTTTGATCCCAAATAAGTATTTGAACATATAATATATTTTAATACATCTAAAGGACTCATATGGAGTTGAAAAAACTTTAAAAAGTCAGTTTGCGCAAAACCAAAGTCCCTATAACTACTTTTGCCCAAATATAGCATTTAAAGGGCTTTTTTTTTTTTTGCTCTGAAGTGACTCTAGCAGAGTTGTTTTAATCCCAAATGAGTAATTGAACATATAAGATATTATAATAAGTCTAAAGGATTTACTCATAGATCCAACAAGCCTTAAAAACTCACTTCGCGCAAAAACAAAGTCCTTATAGCTAGTTTTGCCGAAATATAGCCTATAAAGGGCTTTTTTGGCTCCTAAGTGACTCTAGAGAAGTTGTTTTGATCCCAAATGAGTATTTAAAAATATAATACATTATCATAAGTCTAAAGGAGAGCTATGGAGCTCCAACAACCCTTAAAAGGTAATTTTGCGCAAAAACAAAGTCCTTATAACTAGTTTTGTCGAAATATTGCCTTTAAAGGACGTTTTGGGCTCCGAAGTGAGTCTGGCAATTTTTTTTTTATCCCAAATAAGTATTTGAACATATAATATATTATAATAAGTTTAAAGGACTAATTTGGAGCTCCAGCAAGACTTTAAAGTCACCCTGAGCAAAAAACAATGTCTTTACAACTAATTTTGTTTAAATATAACCGTTAAACGGCTTGTTTGGCTCCGAAGTGTCTATAGCAAAGCTTTTTTGATCCCAAATGAGTATTTGAACATAATGTATTATAATAAGTCTTAGGGACGCATTTGGAGATCCAAAAAGCCTAGAAAAGTCACTTTGCACATAAACAAATTCCTTGTAACTAGTTTTGCCGAAATATTGCATTTATAGAGCTTTTTTTTGCTACGAAGTGACTCTAGCAAAATTTTTTTGATCCAAACTGAGTATTTGAATATATGATACATAATAATAAGTATTGGAGGCTCATTTGGATCACCAAAAAGTCTTAAAAAGTCACTTCGTGCAAAAAAAAAGTGCTTATAACTAGTTTTGACGAAATGTAGCCTTTAAATCGCTTTTTTTTGCTCCGAAGTGACTCTAGCGAAGTTGTTTTGATCCCAAAAGAGTATTTGAACACATAATATATTATAATAAGTTTAAAGGACTCATAAGGAGCTTGCACATATCTTAAAAAGTCACTTTGCGCAAAAACAAAGTCCTTATGGCAGGTTTTGCCGAAATATAGCTTTTAAGAGATTTTTTTGCTCCAAAGTGGCTCTAGCAAAGTTGTTTATATCCCAAATGAGTTATTGAGCACATAATATATTATAATAAGTCTAAAAGACTCATTTGGAGTCCCAACAAGCCTTAAAAAGTCACTTTGCGTAAAAACAAAATCCTTATAACTTGTTTTGCCGAAATAAGGCCTTTAAAGGGATTTTTGAGCTTCAACGTAACTCTAGCAAAGTTTGTTAGATCCCAACTGAGTAATCGAACATAAAAAAAATATAATAATAACTATTAGGGACGTATTGGGAGCTCTAACAAGCCTAAGAAAGTCACTTCGCGCAAAAAAAAATTCCTTATAACTAGTTTTGCCAAATATATCCTTTCAGGGGCTTTTTTGGCTTCGAAGTGACTCAAGCAAAGTAGTTTCGATCCCAACTAAGTATTTGATCATATAATATATTATAATAAAGATTCGGGACTTATTTGGAGTTCCAACAAGTCTTAAAAAGTCACTTCGCCCAAAAAAAAAGTGCTTATAACTAGTTTTGCCGAAATATAGCTTTTAAAGGGCTTCTTTTACACCGAATGACTCTAGCAAAGTTATTTTGATCCCAAATAAGTATTTGAACATATAATATATTTTAATACATCTAAAGGACTCATATCGAGTTGAAAAAACTTTAAAAAGTCTGTTTGTGCAAAACCAAAGTCCTTATAACTAGTTTTGCCGAAATATAGCATTTAAAGGGCTTTTTTTTTTTTTACACTAAAGTGACTCTAGCAGAGTTGTTTTAATCCTAAATGAGTATTTGAACATATAATATATTAAAATAAGTCTAAAGGATTTACTCATAGATCCAACAAGCCTTAAAAACTCAATTCGCGCAAAAACAAAGTCCTTATAGCTAGTTTTGCCGAAATATAGCCTATAAAGGGTTTTTTTGCTCCAAAGTGACTCTAGAGAAGTTGTTTTTATCCCAAATGAGTATTTAAAAATCTAATACATTATAATAAGTCTAAAGGAGAGCTATGGAACTCCAACAACCCTTAAAAGGTAATTTTGCGCAAAAACAAAGTCCTTATAACTAGTTTTGTCGAAATATTGCCTTTAAAGGACGTTTTGGGCTCCGAAGTGAGTCTGGCAATATTTTTTTTATCCCAAATAAGTATTTGAACATATAATATATTATAATAAGTTTAAAGGACTAATTTAGAGCTCCAACAAGCCTTTAAAGTCACCCTGAGCAAAAAACAATGTCTTTACAACTAGTTTTGTTTAAATATAACCGTTAAACGGCTTGTTCGGCTCTGAAGTGTCTATAGAAAAGCTTTTTTGATCCCAAATGAGTATTTAAACATATAATGTATTATAATAAGTCTTAGGGACGCATTTGGAGATCAAAAAGCCTAGAAAAGTCACTTTGCGCAGAAACAAATTCCTTGTGACTAGTTTTGCCGAAATATTGCATTTATAGAGCTTTTTTTTTGCTACGAAGTGACTCTAGCAAAGTTGTTTTTATCCAAACTGATTATTTGAATATATAATACATAATAATAAGTATTAGGAGCTCATTTGGATCCCCAACAAGTCTTAAAAAGTCACTTCGCGCAAAAAAAAAGTGCTTATAATTAGTTTTGACGAAATGTAGCCTTTAAAACGCTTTTTTTGCTCCGAAGTGACTCTAGCGAAGTTGTTTTGATCCCAAAAGAGTATTTGAATACGTAATATATTACAATAAGTTTAAAGGACTCATATAGAGCTTGAACATATCTTAAAAAGTTGCTTTGCGCAAAAACAAAGTCCTTATGGCTGGTTTTGCCGAAATATAACTTTTAAGGGATTTTTTGGCTCCGAAGTGGCTCTAGCAAAGTTGTTTATATCCCAAATGAGTTATTGAGCTCATAATATATTGTAATAAGTCTAAAGGAATCATTTGGAGTCCCAACAAGCCTTAAAAAGTCACTTTGCGCAAAAACAAAGTCCTTATTATTTTGTTTTGCCGAAATAAGGCCTTTAAAGGGATTTTTAGGCTTCGACGTGACTCTAGCAAAGTTGTTTTGATCCCAACTGAGTAATCGAACATAAAAAAATATAATAATAAGTATTAGGGACGTATTGGGAGCTCTAACAAGCCTAAGAAAGTCACTTTGCGCAAAAAAAAAAATTCCTTATAACTAGTTTTGCCAAATATATCCTTTCAGGGGCTTTTTTGGCTTCGAAGTGACTCAAGCAAAGTAGTTTTGATCCCAACTGAGTATTTGATCATATAATACATTATAATAAAGATTCGGGACTTATTTGGAGTTCCAACAAGTCTTAAAAAGTCACTTCGCCCAAAAAAAAAAGTGCTTATAACTAGTTTTGCCCAAATATAGCTTTTGAAGGGCTTCTTTTACACCGAATGACTCTAGCAAAGTTATTTTGATCCCAAATAAGTATTTGAACATATAATATATTTTAATACATCTAAAGGACTCATATCGAGTTGAAAAAACTTTAAAAAGTCTGTTTGTGCAAAACCAAAGTCCTTATAACTAGTTTTGCCGAAATATAGCATTTAAAGGGCTTTTTTTTTTTTACACTAAAGTGACTCTAGCAGAGTTGTTTTAATCCTAAATGAGTATTTGAACATATAATATATTAAAATAAGTCTAAAGGATTTACTCATAGATCCAACAAGCCTTAAAAACTCAATTCGCGCAAAAACAAAGTCCTTATAGCTAGTTTTGCCGAAATATAGCCTATAAAGGGTTTTTTTGCTCCAAAGTGACTCTAGAGAAGTTGTTTTTATCCCAAATGAGTATTTAAAAATCTAATACATTATAATAAGTCTAAAGGAGAGCTATGGAACTCCAACAACCCTTAAAAGGTAATTTTGCGCAAAAACAAAGTCCTTATAACTAGTTTTGTCGAAATATTGCCTTTAAAGGACGTTTTGGGCTCCGAAGTGAGTCTGGCAATATTTTTTTTATCCCAAATAAGTATTTGAACATATAATATATTATAATAAGTTTAAAGGACTAATTTAGAGCTCCAACAAGCCTTTAAAGTCACCCTGAGCAAAAAACAATGTCTTTACAACTAGTTTTGTTTAAATATAACCGTTAAACGGCTTGTTCGGCTCTGAAGTGTCTATAGAAAAGCTTTTTTGATCCCAAATGAGTATTTAAACATATAATGTATTATAATAAGTCTTAGGGACGCATTTGGAGATCAAAAAGTCTATAGAAAAGCTTTTTTGATCCCAAATGAGTATTTAAACCGTTAAGGGCTTCTTTTACACCGAATGACTCTAGCAAAGTTATTTTGATCCCAAATAAGTATTTGAACATATAATATATTTTAATACATCTAATGGACTCATATGGAGTTGAAAAACTTTAAAAAGTCAGTTTGCGCAAAACCAAAGTCCTTATAACTAGTTTTGCCGAAATATAACCTTTAAATGGCTTTTTCGGCTCCTAAGTGACTCTAGCAAAGTTGTTTTGATCTCAACTGAGTATTTGAATATATAATAAAATGTAATATATATTAGGGACTTGTTTGGAGCTCCAACAGGCCTTAAAAAATCACTTCGCGCAAAAATTAAAAAAAGTCCTTATAAGTGGTCTTGCCGAAATATGGCCTTTAAAGGGCTTTTTTGGCAACGAAGTTATTCTAGCAAAGTTTTTTTTGTCTCAAATGAGTATTTAAACATGTAATATATTATAAACAGTCTAAAGGACTCATTTGGAGCCCTAACAAGCCTTAAAAAGTCATTTTGCGCAAAAAAAAAGTCCTTATAACATGTTTTGTTGAAAGATAGCCTTTAAAGGGCTTTTTTGACTTCGAGATGACTGTAGCAAAGTTGAGAGTCACTTTGGAGAGAAATGAGCCCATTTAAAGGGTCGATTTTGTCAAAACTAGTTATAATGACTTTTTTTAGCGCGAATTCACTTGTTAAAGCATGTTGGAGCTCCAAATGTATACTGGAGACATATTATAACGTATTTTATGATCAAATAATCATTTTTGATCAAAAAAAATTTCTACAGTAACTTCGGTGCCAAGAAAGCCTTTTAAAGGCTCGATTTTGATAAAACTAGTTTTAATGACTTTATTTCAGTGCGAAGTGACTTTTTAAGTCATGCCGGAGAGGCAAATGTGTCCCTAAGATTTATTATAATATATTATATGTTTGAATACGTATTTTGGAGCAAAACAAATTTGCTACAGTCATTTTAGGGCCGGAATAGCCATTTTAAGGCTCGATATTGTTCGCTCGAAAACACACGCGAATTGTAACCGTAAGTGCACGGGTCATTCAAGTAATAAAGTGGATTGTGAGTCCGAATATCGTCCCACGGAGAACAATTGCCTATATCTAATTACTACTATTAATGAAGAATCACTTTGTTTAGAAATTGAATTCAAATGAATGTTGTAAATTAAAATAAACAAAACAATTAAATTAAAATGACAAAGAACTAAAATTTTCCACTGATTCACTCAATTAACTAAATACTAGGTTCGATTGGCTTCCCTCGATGCTTCCTCAATTCAATCAATTACTAACTCCTCACCGCAACTTTCAATTTTATGCTAGTCTAAGAGATTATAAATTAGTCGCAGCTCTCGCTTATTGACCTAATTATGTGTTTAATCCTAACTCACGCGTCCACTTGCTAGAATTAAATACAATTAAGCTCAACCCTTATAGTTCTAAATCGATCACCTCTCGGTCCCTATGATTTATCACTAGACTACCTAGACTACCAATCACCTCTCGGTCCTTATCATGTCTAAGTTGTGGTTCTTACTATTCCCGATTCAATCCAATTTCCTCTCTCGAGTTTAATTAAATTGAACCTAGTTTCTTCTATTCAATCTTTCAATTGCAACAGAAAATAAAATAAACCAGCAAGAATCACAAGCATAAAAACTGAATGTTGCAGAAATTTATTACTTATAATTGAAAAGAATCAACATCGAGTTCAGCCAATCTCTCTTAGAAAGAGATATGTAGCCTCTCATAATTATATACAACGAATAATAAATTCTAGAGTTCATGATAAACATAGAGTTAAATGAGAAGAAGATATAAAGAAATAAGAGTGAAGAAAAACTCTGAAAATCGATGATCTTCGCAAATCCTTCAGCTCCGATGAATGCTCAATCTTCTTCTTCTTGTTCTCTTGAGTTTTCTCCATGTCAAAAGTCCTCTCTTTTCGTCCAAACTGTGTTCTATTTATAGATTACAGGGTTTGACCTAATTTTGGAGGAAATTCGGAACCTAAACCGCTTAGAAAACGACGTCGTACTGCGTGAAGAGCTTTGGTCGATTGATCGGCTGCTATGCCGCGATCGATCGGCGTTGATGCGGTCTCAGGTTTCGTTGGGCTCACGATCGATCGGCTCGCTTTCCACGATTGATCGGTGCTCGTTCTGTGTGACTCGCGTAGTTGGGCCGATTGATCGGCTCGTTTGACGCGATCGATCGGTAAGCTCTCTGCCTTTTTTTTTCTCGTATTTGCAACTCCTGCCGATCGATCGGCGATGGCTCTGTCTTTCTCTTCCTATTTTCCTTTGCTCCAAAATATTCTGTTTTGTGTACTTTTTCATCTCGATTTCCGTATCTGTGCTTAAATCACCCGTACACTCACAAAACTCATCAAATAACATAAACTTGAGGAATTAAACAACAATTCAAGCCTGAATTTGCGATATATGAGTGAGTATTTTGCTCGCTCATCACACCCCCTAACTTGAATCATTGCTTGTCCTCAAGCAACAATGAAGCACAAATTTGAATTCTATGATGCATGACTCCTATCTTAAACATGAATGAATGAATGAATAATTGAATAAATGAATGAGTAATCCTAAATGAAAACAAAGCAACGTATGATTCTAACTTCAACATCCGGATTCTTTGTCGTGTATGGCATGGATAGCTCTCAGGGACATTTCACCAATTCCCTTGTAGTATCGAAGTCCTCATCGAACTAGAGTTTTTACAAATCGATGTCACCTCGGAAATGGCCTTTCAAGTGTGTGTGTACGGCTCCTCTTTCAACCAACCGATTACTGCATACTCAAGAAGACTTAATGTTTCATACCGAAGAAAATCACCATAAACCCGACCTTGTCGCTAATCTCCACTAATGTAGAACATAAGTTGTTGAGGATCAAAAGGACTTTTCGGCTTGTATTATTACGGCCTCGGCTAAGGTAGGTTGAAGGTTAATGTTAAGCTCGATGTTCACCTAGACCCATGCCTTTACGGCAACACCACTGAATCTTTTCACACCTTCTTTTCCTTTCAATTTCTCCAACCGATTACCAAAACACCAAAACCACCCTTTCCCCAAACTTCGTTTTGACTACCCTTTTTGAATTAGAATACTGGATGCAATTATTTTCAACCGTTTTTTTTAAGTGATCCAATATTTTTATTGTGGATACGGGTAACGAAATTGGGTTTAAGGCTTTACATTGTTACCATATTCACTCTCCGTTATACGAAATTAAGCACTCTAGTCTAGGTGAACAAGGGTGATTGTGGATAGTGTAAGGCTAGTGAGTTTGTAAATATCATAGGTTGGTAAAATTTGAAATAAATGGTGGTTATAGGCTGAAAACTATGGGTGCAAAGATATATTGTCAAAGGTGTGCTATTTAGGCTCAAACGGTCCAAAAGATGGCCTTAATCATTTCCTCAAGTTCTTGTCACTAGAATTTCGCCTCGAAAAGCTACGAAGGTCGGGTTCTAGAGATCTCAAGCAAGTATTATCAGAAAGAACTTCTATTGCATACATTCATCAGTCGAATTTCAAGATAAGATATTACGTGCATAGAAGGTGAAATAGCCAAATCCTAAGTTTACTATCAATGTTATACTCAAAGAAGGGAGAAACTTACGACACAACGCAGGACTCGACTTCGTGCCAGTCCTTATCATCGAATCACGCCATTGCACAAATAAAAGAAACACTAAACGCTTTGTTAGAATTCATACAATAGCCAAGTTTATAAATATACATAATGAAAACAAGATACACAAAATTCTCTAAATGACTTTACTATCTATGAAGTGACTCAAACAAGTTTGTTTTGATCCCAAGTGAGTTTTTCAAAATATAATATATTATAATAAGTCTTAGAAACTCACTTAGAGCTCTAACAAGCCTTAAAAAAGAACTTCGCGCTGAAACAAAGTCATTATAACTAGTTTAGGTGTTATCGAGCCTGAAAATGGCTATTTTGGTCCTGAAGTTTCTATAGCAAATTTATTTTGTTCGTAAATGAGTATTCAAACATATAATATATCTTAATACGTCTTAGGGACACATATGGAGCTCTAACAAACCTTAAAAAATCACTTCGCGCTGAAAAAAAGTCATTATAACTAGTTTCACAAAATCGAGCCTTTAAAGGGCTTTTTTTTCTCCGACGTTACTGTAGCAAATTTGTTTTGAGCATAAGTGATTATTTCAGAATATAATATCTTATAATAAGTCTTAGATACTCATTTGGAGCTCCAACAAGCCTTAAGAAGACACTTCGCACTGAAAAAAAGTCATTATAACTAGTTTCGTCGAAATCTAGGCTTTAAAGGGCTTTTTTGGCTTCGAAATAACTGTAGCAAATTTGCTTTGAGCACAAATGATTATTTGAGAAAATAATATGTTATAATAAGTCTTAGGGACTCATTTAGAGTTGCAATAACACTTAAAAAGTCACTTCCCGCCAACACAAAATCATTATGACTAGTTTTATCGAAATCGATCCTTTAAAGGGCTTTTATGTCCCCGAAGTGACCCTAGCAAATTTTTTTTTGATCCAAAATGAGTATTGGAATATATAATATATTTTAATAAGTCTTAAGGACTCATTTGGAACTCGAACAAGTGTTCAAAAGTCACTTCGCGCTGAAACAAAGTCCTTATAACTAGTTTTGCCGAAATATAGCATTTCAAGGGTTTGTTTTGACTTCGAAGTGACTCTAGAAAAAAAAATTTATTGCAAAAGGGGTACTAGAACATATGATCTATTATAATAAGTCTTTAGGTGTTATCGGGCCTCAAAAGGGCTATTTTGGCCCTGAATTTCTGTAGCAAATTTTTTTTGATCAAGAATGATTATTTGAGAATATAATATGTTATAATAAGTCTTAGGGACTCATTTGGAGCTCCAACATGTCTTAAAAGTAACTTCACACTGAATCCAAATCATTATAACTAATTTTGCTGAAATCGGTCCTTTCTAGGGCTTTTTTTGTCTCCGAAGTGACCCTAGCAAATTTGTTTTGAATCAAAATCAGTACTGGAAAATATAATATAATATAATAAGTCTTAAGGACTCATTTTGAGCTCCAACAAGCGTTCAAAACTACGCACAAAAACAAAGTCCTTACAAATAGTTTTGTTGAAATATAGCATTTCTAGGGCTTTTTTTGACTCAAAGTGACTCTAGAAAAATATTTTTGATCCAAAATGGGTACTGGAACATATGATATGTTATAATAAGTCTTTAGGACTCACTTGGTGCTCCAACAAGACTTAAAAGGTCAATTTACGATAAACAATTTCACAATAACTAATTTTGCCGAAATCGAGTCATTAAAGGACTTTTCTATATGTGAAGTGACTCTAGCAAATTTATTTTGATCCCAAGTGAGTGTTTGAAAATATAATATATTATAATATGTCTTATGAACTCATTTGGAGCTCCAACAAGCCTTTAAAAAGAACTTCGTGCTGAAACAAAGTCATTATAACTAGTTTTGGTGATATCGAGCCTCAAAAGGGCTATTTTGGCCATGAACTTACTTTCGCAAATTGATTTTGTTCGCAAATGAGTATTCAAACATATCATATATCTTAATACGTCTTAGGAACACATTTGGATCTCTATTAAACCTTATAAAATCACTTCGCGCTGAAAAAAAGTCATTATAACTAGTTTCGTCGAAATCGAGTCTTTAAAGGGCTTTTTTCGCACTGAAGTTACTGTCGCAAATTTGTTCTAAGCATAAGTGATTATTTAATAATATAATATGCCATAATAATTCTTAAAGAATCATTTGGAGCCCCAAAAAGCCTTAAAAAGTCACATTGCGCTGAAAAAAAGTCATTATAACTAGTTTCAACGAAATCGAGACTTTAAAGGGCTTTTTTGGCTCCGAAGTTACTATAGCAAATTTGTTTTGATCAGAAAAGATTATTTGAGAGTATAATATGTTATAATAAATCTTAGGGACTCATTTGGAGCTCCAAGAGGACTTAAAAGGTCACTTCGCGCCGAAACAAAATCATAATAACAAGTTTTGCCGAAATCGGTCCTTTCAAGGGCTTTTTTGTGTCTGAATTGACCCTAGGAAATTGGTTTTGATCCAAAATGACTTTTGGAACATATAATATATTATGATAAGTTTTTCGGACTAATTTGGAGCTCCAACATGCCTTAAGAAATCACTTCGCCCAGAAAAAAAGTTCCTATAACTAGTTTTCTCAAAATATAGTCTTTAAAGGGCTTTTTTTTCTTCGAATAGACTCCAGAAAATTTCTTTTATCCCCTAATAAGTATCTAAATATATAATATATTATAATATGTCTTAGGGACTCATTTAGAGCTCGGACAAGACGTAAAAAGTTACTTCGTGCTCAAACAAAGTCATTATAACTAGTTTTCCCGAAATCGAGCCTTTAAAGGGTGTCTCCGAAGTGACTCTTGAAAATATTTTTTTGATCCCATATGAGTATTTGAACATTAAATATGTTATATTAAGTCCTCGGGACTCATTTGGAGCTCCAACAAGCTTTAAAAAGTAACTTCGCGCTGAAAGTAAATCCATCTATTTAGTTTTGCCAAAATATAGCCTTTAGAGTGGTTTTTTTTTATCTCCGAAGTGACTCTAGCAAATTTGTAATGATCCCAAATAAGTATTTAAACATATAATATATTATAATAAGTCTTAGGGACTAATTTGAATCCCCAACAAGCCTTAAAAAGTTACTTTGCCTTAAAACAAAGTCATTATAACTAGTTTTGCCGAAGTCAAGACTTTAAAGGGCTTTTTTTATCTATAAAGTGACTCTAGCAAATTTCTTTTGATCCCTAGTGAATATTTGAACATATAATATGTTATAATAAGTCTTAGGGACTTATTTAGAGCTCCAACAAGCCTTAAGAAAGCACTTCGTGCGCAAACAAAGTCATTATAATTGATTTTGTGATATCAAGCCTCAAAAGGTGTATTTAAGCCTTGAAGTTGCTATAGCAAATTTTTTTTTCTCAAATGTGTGTTCAAACATATAATATATCATAATAAGTCTTAGGGACTAATTTTGAGCTCCAACAAGCCCTAAAAAGTCACTTCGCGCTAAAAAAAAAGTCATTATAACTAGTTTCATCGAAATCAAGCCTTTTAAAGGCTTTTTTGGCTCAGAAGTTACTGTAGCAAACTTGTTTTGAGCATAAATGATTATTTGAGAAAATTATATGTCATAATAAGTCTTAGGGACTCATTTGAAGGTGCAATAAGCCTTAAAAAGTCACTCTGCGCTAAAACAAATTCACTATAACTAGTTTTACCGAAATCAATCCTTTAGAGTGCTTTTTTTTTTCCTCCGAAGTGTGTTCAGTCGAATACACACGCGAATTTAACCACAAGCGCATGGATCGTTCAAGTAATAAAGTGGACAAAAGAGTCTGAATATCGTTCCCACGGAGAACTAACTAACCTAATTAGTTAAGCACTATGATTAATAAATGTCTACTTTATCTAGGCTAGCAACTTAGATGAAGAATGATAAATAAACAAAATAAATGTAAACAAAAATACTATAAATAAAGTCTAGGATCGATTAGCTTCGCTCAACATGTCCTCTATTCAATTACTCCTTAATATCTCACCACAATCGTCAATTATATGCTAGTCTAGGAATTTATGAACTAAGTCACAGCTCTCGCTTATTGACCTAATTATGTATTCAATTCTAACTCACGCGTCCGCTCGTTAAGATTTAATACATTCACACACGATTCCTAGAATCCTAAATCGATCACTTCTCGGTCCTTACGATTTACAATTCGACTACCTAAACTACCAATCTCCTCTCGGTCCTTATGGCATCTAAGTTGTGATTCTTGTTATTCCCAATTCAATCAAATTGCCTCTCTCAAGTTTAACCTAATTGAATCTAGAGTTTCTATCCAATCTCTCAATTGCAAATAGAAATAAATAAACCAACAAGAACACAAACATGAGAATTGAGTAATTGCAGCAATTTATTAATGAAAACTATAATAGATTCGACATTGAGTTCGGCTAATCTCTCTTAGAGAGAGATTTAGCCTCTTGAAACTAAACAAATAAATATATAAAATAAACTAGGTTTCATAATGAATACAAGAAATACAAGAGAAGAAAATAAAGAGAATAGAGAAAACTCGGGCAAGAGTTGCAGGCAAATCAATCTTCATCTTCTCTTTGAAGAGCCAATCCTTCTCTTGGTGTTGTTGAACTTCTTGTGGTGTTTCTCTGTGTGTGTGAACCTCTTTTTTCATCCAAAACATGATATATTTATAGCCCAAGTGATTTCACCCAATTTCCAATCTTGAAACGAAGTTAAAACGTCATCACTTTTGCATCAACGATGTTTGCCGGTCGTCTCGATTTCCATGTTTGTTCTCAAATCACCTATATACTCACAAAACTCATCAAAACACATTAAAACTTGAGGAAATTACAACAATTCAAGATGGAAAATGTGATATATGAGTGAGTATTTTGCTCACTCATCAAAATGACTCTAGCAAATTTGTCTTAGGGACTCATTTGGAGCTACAACAATCCTTAAAAAGTCAGTTCGCACTAAAACAATGTCAGTATAACTAGTTTTATTGAAATCGAGCCTTTAAAGGACTTGTTTGGCTCCGAAGTTATTGAGGCAATTTTTTTTTATCATAAATGAGAATTTGCACAAATAATTTGTTATAATAAGTCTTGGGGACACATTTGGAGCTCCCACAAGCCTTAAAGGTCACTTCGCACTGTAACAAAATCATTATAACTAGTTTTGCCGAAATCGATCATTTAAAGGGCATTTTTGTCTCCAAAGTGGCCCTAGAAAATTTTCTTTGATTCAAAATGACAATTGGAACATAAAATATATTATGATAAGTCTTATGGACTCATTTACAGATCCAACATGCCGTAAAAGTCACTCCGCGTAGAAACAAAGTCCTTATAACTAGTTTTGCCTAAAGATTGCCTTTGAAGGGCTTTTTTGTCTCCGAAGTGACTCTAGCTAATTTTTTTTATCCCAAATGATTATTTAAACCTATAACATATTCTAATAAGTCTTAGGGACTCATTTGGAGCTCCAACAAGACTTAAAAATTCACTGCGCGATAAAAGAAAGCCCTTATATTTAGTTTTGCCGAAATATAGCCTTTCAGAGTGCTCTTTTTTTATCTCCAAAGTGACTCTAGCAAATTTGAATTGATCCCAAATGAGTATTTTAACATACAATATATTTTAATAGGTCTTATAGACTCATTTAGATCTCCAACAAGCCTTAAAAAGTCACTTCACCTTATAACAAAGTCATTATAACTAGTTTTGCCTAAATCGAGGCTTTGAAGGGCTCTTTTCTTCTATGAAGTTACTCTAGCAAATTTGTTTTGATCCCAAGTGAGTATTTGAACATATTATATGTTATAATAAGTCTCTGGGACTAATTTGGAGCTCCAACAAACCTTAAAAAAAATACTTCGTGCTGAAACAAAGTCATTATAACTAGTTTTGGTGATATCGAGCCTTAAAAGGGCTATTTTGGCCCTGAAGTAACAGTAGCAAAATTTTTTGTTCCTAAATACGTATTCAAACATATAATATATTATAATATATCTTAGGGACATAGTATATTATAATAAGTCTTAGGGACTAATTTGGAGCTCCAAGAAGCCTTAAAAGTCACTTCGCGCTAAAACAAAATAATTATAACTAGTTTTGTCGAAATCGATCCTCTAAAGGGATTTTTTTTTGTCTCCGAAGTGGCCCTAGCTAATTTGTTTTGATCCAAAACGAGAATTGGAAAATATTCTTTATCGAGCCTTAAAATGGCTATTTTGGTTGATATCTGATGAGCGAGCAAAATACTCACTCATATATCGCAAATTCAGGCTTGAATTGTTGTTTAATTCCTCAAGTTTATGTTATTTGATGAGTTTTGTGAGTGTACAGGTGATTTAAGCACTGATACGGAAATCGCGATGAAAAAGTACACAAAACAGAACATTTTGGAGCAAAGGAAAACAGGAAGAGAAAGACAGAGCAATCACCGATCGATCGCGGCATAGCAGCCGATCGATCGGCAGGAGTTGCAAAGACGAGAAACAAAAAGGCAGAGAGCTTGCCGATCGATCGCGGCATAGCAGCCGATCGATCGGCAGGAGTTGCAAAGACGAGAAACAAAAAGGCAGAGAGCTTGCCGATCGATCGCGTCAAACGAGCTGATCGATCGCCCAACTATGCGAGTCACACAGAACGAGCGCCCATCGATCGTGGAAAGCGAGCCGATCGATCGTGAGTGCAACAAAACCTGAGACTGCATCAACGCCGATCGATCACGGCATAGCAGCCGATTTATCGGCCAAAGCTCTTCACGCAGTACGACGTCATTTTCCAGCGATTTAGGTTCCGAATTTCCTCCAAAATTAGGTCAAACCCTGTGATCTATAAATAGAAAACAGTTTGAGCGAAAAGAGAGGACTTTTGACATGGAAAAAACTCAAGAGAACAAGAAGAAGAAGATTGAGCATTCATTGTACCTGAAGGATTCGCGAAGATCATCAATTTTCAGAGTTTTTCTTCACTCTTATTTCTTTATATCTTCTTCTCATTTAACTCTATGTTTATCATGAACTCTAGAATTTATTATTCGTTGTACATAATTATGAGAGGCTAAATCTCTCTTTCTAGGAGAGATTAGCTGAACTCGATGTTGATTCTTTTCAATTATAAGTAATAAATTTCTGTAATATTCAGTTTTTATGCCTGTGATTCTTGTTGGTTTATTTTATTTTCTATTGCAATTGAAAGATTGAATAGAAGAAACTAGGTTCCATTTAATTAAACTCGAGAGAGGAAATTGGATTGAATCGGGAATAGTAAGAACCACAACTTAGATATGATAAGGACCGAGAGGTGATTGGTAGTCTAGGTAGTCTAGTGATAAATCGTAGGGACCGAGAGGTGATCGATTTAGAACCATAAGGGCTGAGCTTAATTGTATTTAATTCTAGCAAGCAGACGCGTGAGTTAGGATTAAACACATAATTAGGTCAATAAGCGAGAGCTGCTACTAATTTATAATCTCTTAGACTAGCATAAAATTGAAAGTTGTGGTGAGGAGTTAGTAATTGATTGAATTGAAAAAGCATCGAGGGAAGCCAATCGAACCTAGTATTTAGTTAATTGAGTGAATCCGTGGAAAAATTTAGTTCTTTGTCATTTAATTTAATTGTTTTGTTTATTTTAATTTACAACATTCATTTGAATTCGATTTCTAAACAAAGTGATTCTTCATTAATAGTAGTAATTAGATATAGGCAATTGTTCTCCGTGGGACGATATTCGGACTCACAATCCACTTTATTACTTGAATGACCCGTGCACTTGCGGTTACAATTCGCGTGTGTTTTCGAGCGAACAAGTTTTTGACACCGTTGCCGGGGAACAAAGCTTCTAATTTTGTTTAATACTACAATAAACAAGAATTATTTTGATTTAGAGCTTTATTTTTATTTAACTAACGTGTGTCGATCTCTTTTGTGCTTTTGCTTCATAGGTTTATGCCAAGGTCGAGTGGTCAAGACATATTACCACTTGATCCAGAGATTGAACGCACACTCCGGTCGTTGAGAAAGATCAAAAGAAACTTGTCATCTGAGTTCACAATGGCTGACGACCTACCGGCTGCGCAACAAGAACGAAATGCTAATGTTCTACAGGCTCAACAGGGGCAACAACCTCAGAATGAAGCCCGTACACTTCGAGACTACTTGAGGCCTGTAGTTAATCAAAACTATTCGGGGATTCGGCGACAGACCATCAATGCCAACAACTTTGAGTTGAAGCCCGGATTGATCGCTATGGTACAGCAGCAGCAGTTTGGGGGTTCGCCATCTGAAGATCCTCATAACCACCTATCGTCCTTTCTAGAGCTGTGCGACACCGTAAAGTATAATGGTGTACCCCACGACACAATTAAGCTACAGTTGTTCCCATTCTCTCTCCGGAACAAGGCTCGCACATGGTTTCACGCTCTACCGAAAGGGTCCATTGAAACTTGGGACGTGATGGTGCAGAAGTTTCTCACGAAGTTTTTCCCTCCACAGATGACTTTGCAGCTGAGATTTGAAATAAGCCAATTCTGACAAGGGGAGAGCGAATCACTGTATGATGCTTGGGACAGGTTTAAGGACCTGTTAAGGAGGTGTCCACAACACGGGTTCGAGCTATGGTTTCAAGCTCTAACTTTCTATAACGGGTTGAATTATGCCACTAGAAGTATGGTGGATGCTGCAGCAGGTAGTTCTGTAATGAACAAAATAGCTGAAGAAGCTTGTGATTTGTATGAGGAGATGGCCACGAGTCATTATCAGGTACCTTCAGACAGAAACATGGGCAGACGAGTTGCAGGGGTTTTAGAAGTCGATCAGTTGTCTGCAATTCAAGCACAAATTGCGTCCCTGACCAATCAACTTACTAACCAGAAGGGGCCAACCATGGGACAAGTAGCGATGATGCAGGGCCAGCCAGAGCAGGTACAACATTCAGAGGAACAGTTTGGGGTAGAAGATGTTCAGTTAGTGGAGAACAGGAATTATCAGTTTTGACCAAACAATAATCTGCCTGCCCATTACCATCCAGGGTTGAGGAACCACGAGAATTTTTCTTATAGCAACCCAAGAAATGCTCTGAATGTACCACCTCCAGGGTTCCAAGGGCAATCCACCTCAAATTATAACGCGCCCGTGGAAAAGAGGGCGCCAAATCTAGAGGACAACATTAATGCTTTTGTGAGTGAGTCAAGGAAAAGAATGGATGCTTACGATAAGCGCTTCAACAGTTTAGAAACTCATTGTGTGAACATGGGGGCAACAATCAAAACACTAGAAACTCAGATTGGTCAGTTGGCTTTAGCAGTTCAAGAACAGTCTGTTAGAACATTTCCTAGTGATACAGAGAAAAACCCAAGGGAATGTAAAGCTGTAACTCTAAGGAGTGGGAAGGAGTTGGGAGATAATAAAAAGGATCAGTTGAAAGGAGGTGAATTGGAGAAAGTAAACGAAGACACTACCCAAGTCACATAACCTATAATTGTCACACCTGCTAACATTACCTTTCCTGACAAGCCGCCTAAAATAACCCATCCCCTTCCATACCCCCAGCGGTTCAAAAAGAAGATAATTGACGAACAGTTCTCCAAGTTTCTGAGCATTTTCAAGAAACTACAGGTGAATATCCTGTTTGCCGATGCTTTGGAACAGATGCCCCATTATGCCAAGTTTATGAAGGAGATAATGACCAAGAAAAGGAAAATTGAAGAACAAGGGATGATCAACTTATCAGAGCAGTGCAGTGCCATCATTCAGAGAAAATTACCAGAAACGCTGAAAGATCCAGGAAGTTTCACTATTCCTTGCTCGATTGGAGGCCACACTATTGAGAAGGCACTGTGCGATCTTGGAGCCAGTATAAATCTCATGCCTTCATCCATCCTTAACAAGCTGGACATTGGAGACCTCACACCGACTTCGATCTCTTTACAGATGGCAGACAGGTCTATTGCCTTTCCTCGAGGGATTCTTGAGGATGTGCTCGTGAAAATTGATAAGTTCATCTTTCTGGTGGATTTTGTGGTTCTCTACATGGATGAAGATAGGGACGTCTCCATTATTCTTGGTAGGCTATTTTTAGCAACGGGACAGGCATTGATTGATGTACGTGAAGGCCATCTCACTTTGCGAGTAAACGGTGAAGAGGTGAAGTTTAACATCCCTCATGCTATGAAATTTCCATCTGAGGAACCCTCGTGCAAGCGAATTGAGGTGTTAAAGCCGTGTGCAGAAAAGTATTTCCAGGAGTTGATTCATACTGATCCGTTGGAGAAGTGTTTGAGTGAGTCCTTATCAGAGGTAGATCTTGACAAAGAAACTCCAACTTGTGTCGATAGAGTGATTGAAACCATACTGGCCCTTGAAAACAAAGACGATGAGACCGTGATTGAGGAAGAAGTAAAGATTACAGATGGTCTAGTGTTGAAACAACTGCCAGAACACCTCCGCTACTCTTTTTTGGGTGATGATGGGACGAAGCCAGTAATTATCTCATCCGACTTAACTAAGGAAGAAGAGCTAAAACTTCTTGAGGTACTTCGCCAACACCAATCTGCCTTCGCATGGTCGATCTCAGACATAAAAGGAATCAATCCTTCGATCTGTATGCATAAGATTTTAATGGAGGATGACTACAAACCACTATTGAGCATCAACGGCGATTGAATCCAGCAATGAAAGAAGTAGTAAAGAAAGAGGTTTTGAAGTGGTTAAACGCGGGGTTCAAATATGTAATCTCAGACAGTTCTTGGGTCAGTCCAGTTCAAGTTGTTCTGAAAAAGGGCGGCATCACAGTGGTGAAGAATGAGAAGAATGAACTGATTCCCACTCGTACCGTGACATGATGGCGTATCTGTATTGACTACAGAAAGTTGAATAAGGCTACCAGAAAAGACCACTTTCCTCTACCTTTCATTGATCAGATGCTTGACAGGTTGGCTGGCCACCAGTATTACTGCTTTCTAGATGGATACTCCGGGTATAATCAGATTGCCATAGCTCTTGAGGACCAAGAGAAGACTACATTTACATGCCCGTATGGTACATTCGCCTTTCGCTGCATGCCATTCGGCCTCTGCAATGCTCCTGCTACATTTCAGCGGTGTATGATGGCTATCTTTGCGGATTTGGTTGAAGATGTAATGGAGATCTTCATGGATGACTTCTCTGTTTTTGGTTCTTCTTTTGATCATTGTTTGACCAATCTGGGTATGGTGCTGAAAAGATGTGAAGAGAAGCAACTGGTCTTAAATAGTGTCACTTCATGGTCAAAGAGGGCATTGTTCTGGGCCACAGAGTTTCAAAAGATGGGTTAGAGGTTGATCGAGCCAAAATATCTACCATAGAACATCTACCATCACCAATGAATGTAAAGGGCATTAGAAGTTTTCTAGGTCATGCTGGCTTCTATCGTCGATTCATCAAGGACTTCTCTAAAATAGCTCGACCATTGTGCAATCTCTTAGAGAAGGATGCGCCATTTGAGTTTGGTGAGTCATGTTTACAAGCATTCAACATTCTCAAGGAGAAACTGATTCAAGCACCGATTATGGTAGTACCAAATTGGGGGTGTCCATTCAAAATTATGTGTGACGCCAATGATTTTGCAGTAGGAGCCGTGTTGGGTCAGAGGAAGGATAAGGTGTTTCGAGCTATTTATTACGCTAGCAGAACGTTGAACGAGGCTCAAGGAAACTACACTACAACTGAGAAAGAAATGTTGGCAGTTGTGTATTCTTGTGACAAGTTTCGAGCTTACATCATTGGATCGAAAGTTGTAGTATTCACTGTTCATGCCGCCATCCGTTATTTGCTAGAAAAGAAGGATGCCAAACCTCGTCTCATTCGGTGGGTACTTCTTCTGCAAGAATTCAATATGGAGATCCGTGATAAGCGTGGAGTAGAAAATGTTGTGGCTGACCATCTGTCGCGTCTCGAGGGCACAAGAGAAAATTCTGAAACCTCACTTATACATGAGCAATTTTCGGATGAACAGATAATGGCTATTCGTGACTACATCCCATGGTTTGCAGATTTTGTGAATTTCCTTTCCTGTCATGTGCTTTCTCCTGATCTGACAACACAACAATGCAAGAAATTCCTCCATGATGCTAACTACTATCTTTGGGACGAGCCTTTCTTCTTCCGGCGGTGTTCCGACCAAGTCATCCGTCGATGTATCCCTGAAGAAGAGTTGATATCCTATATCATTGCCACTCCGCACCATATGGAGGACATTTCGGGGCCATTCGCACAGCTCATAAGGTGCTACAGTCTGGTTTTTATTGGCCATCACTATTTAAAGATGCCCATGCCTTTATTATGAGTTGTGATAGATGCCAACGGACGGGTAACATATCCCGACGACATGAGATGCCATTAACCTCCATTCTCAAAGTTGAAATATACGGTGTTTGGGGTATTGATTTCATGGGACCATTTCCTCCCTCTTTCGGGAATCTATACATTTTGCTAGCCGTGGACTACGTCTCCATGTGGGTGGAAGCGGTAGCAACAACAACGAATGATGCGAAGGTGGTAATAAACCTAATAACCTAAAATAAAGTAAATGAAAATGAAATAGTTCAACAATTACTGAAATACAACTGATAGAAATAGGGATAGAATGGTGACTCTTCTCGCTCTGGTCGTTGTGGCCTTGCCATGCAATGGAAAGCACCCCCCCCCCCCCCCAAACTTGGAATAGACAGTGTCCTCACTGTCTCAAATAAAGCGGTGGAAGGGGGCCTATTCGGGCCAAGAATCCCACCCATCGTCGGGTCGCTCTGAGGACGGGCTGTGATACGGCTGCAATAGATACTCGGGGAATGGCTCCCGCGGTTGGTGCTGTAGGTCCACCTCCAGGTTGTGCAAGTGTTGGGCGAGGTGGTACTGGCGTTGCTGCATGTCGGAAACACGGCGAAGGAGGCGGTCTTGACCAAACTGCAAATTCTCCTGACCCAAGCGCAGGGTCTCGAAACCCTGAGTCATCAGCGCGGCGATGGAGTCGAATGAATGGGGCTCGGATGATGGGGCACTGGATGAGGAGCCCTCGCCTGGCTGCTTGGCGGCGCTCCCGTTCCTCATCAACTCCGGCGTCGATGTTTTGAGTCAGAATCATGTTCATATGCCGAATGCGCGGTGGGGCGGCGGGTGGTGGCGGTGGCAGGGGTTGATTGGGGAAAGGCACAAAGCCCATCCCGTCAGGGTCTGGTGTACCGCCGGGCCACTGTTCGAAACGCATCAGACTATCATCGGCACACCGGCCTGAGCACATAAGTATGTGATCAAAATAGGATGAGTGAGTGCAGCTGGGTGCTGCCCAAGATTCACCCGATGGTAGATGGAGTCTTTAATAATTGTGGCAGCATCAATAGAGCAGCCAGAGCATATGCAGTAGGTGAGGAGTGCTCCGTTAGTAGTTATCTCGGATCTCTGGGAGGTCGGCATGAGATTGTGGCGGATGAAACGATACCACGCATGCGCAAAGCAGTTGAGAGTGTTGGCGCGGACATGTAGTGGCTGGTCGGGTTGGAGGCCGAATAAGATCAATGGTAGCCTGAAAAACCCATCTCCTGCAAAAGAGCCTCATAGTCGGCACCTTCATGTAAGAGGCGAAGGAAATCGTCATCCGCCATAGTAGGGAGGTTGAGAACGCTCCGTAGGGTTGCCGAGCTGAAGGAAACGTCCTTGCCGCGAACCAACACGACATTGCCCGGTCTGTTAATGTGAGCGTTGGCGTAGAACTCCCGGACCACTACCACATTGGCCGCGCAAGGTTGATCGCACAACCATTGCCAGCCGAGCCGGCGTATCCGAGCCTGCAAATGACCGTCGCTGGGCTCGGGAGCGAAGTCACACTCCACGTGCGTTGGTTGGCCGGACTGCACAAAGTGTTTATAAAGTCGTTCGGCATCGAAATTAACAAACACCAGGGAAAATGCCACAGGGAGTCGACGCACCATCTCGGACGGCACTCTAGTCTTTCTCTTAGCCATGACGGAGAAGTCGATAAACGATCTCAAAAACCACAACAAACGAAGCAAACCCGCAGCAACAGAATGAACCCACAAATATGAGCACCAACGAAGCAAGATCACACAATAAGCACATGAATCACGATGTCCAACCCCTCAGAACAAATGTTGCAGCAATAATGCCAAAACAAGTAACCAAGACCCAACAAAACGTGCTGACTACCAAGAGGCCACTGAGAAGAAAAATGGCAAACCTCGGAAGAGCGAGAGATAGCCGGCGTCGAAGATACGCGTGGCGTGGGCGGTGTGAAAGCGACGTTCGGAAGGCGTAAGCGTGGCGGAGGGCGGGAGCTCGGACGAGTGAGCGTGAGCGGCACTCGGGTTGGTGGTGCAGAGCGGCGCCCGGTAGGAGTGCGTGAGGAGGGCGAGAGAGGGCGCGGCCGAGGACGGGATGGCTGATCGAGTTGGAATACAGGGGAGGGGCCCGAGCAGTGCGCGGGAGGAGAGAGCACGGTGCAAGGGCCGAGTTCTGGTGAAGGAGAGTTCTGGTGGCGAGTGAGAGAAAAAGGGGAGGAGCGATGGCTGGGTGAGAGAGGGAGAGGGGGATTTGGTGTGGATGGGTGAGAAAGGGTGTTGTATGGGGGGCGGTGATTGGCGCGCGGTGATGGAAGAAGGAGAGAGAGGAGGGGCGGACGATCGGCTGGGTGAAAGAGAGAGGAGGAGAGAGAGGTTGTTTAGGCGAAGTAGGGAAATTGTGGAGGTTAAAAACCCTTGAAAGCAGTTAAACATGCCGTTTTAGACTTATGCACGCCTCGCCGATCGATCGGCCAAAGCCTCGCGATCGATCGGCTATCGATCGAGTGCCCTCAGTCGTCTCTCGAGATCAATCGCAGCAGATTCCGTGATCGATCGGCCGTGTATTGGCTATCACTGGTGTCTCCGTGCGAACGGTCGGCGTGAATCTCCCGACCAATCGGCTACGACTCGGCCCTGGTGAAGTGCGTGATGGGGATGAGCTGCGATCGATCACCCAATTGGTGCGATCGATCGGCGTTGAATCTGTGCTGCACACTTTTTTTTTTTTTTTTTTTGCATCTGAAAACCAAAAACAAAAAGATTAGCAATCTATATCGAATTTTCAACTAGAAAATCAAAATAACGTAATAAACAAATAAATAACATAAATTAAAAAGAAACTAAGCCGAAAAACGAAAACATAAAATAACGCTCGGGTTGCCTCCCGAGAAGCCGATCCGTTTAACGTCCATCTTGACGCTGCTTTCTCTTCATCAGACGAATGTAATGACAGCCACATGACGAACTTCATTGCCCAGATACGGTTTGAGTCGTTGACCGTTCACCTTGAAAGTTACCCCGTCGTCGCTTTTTACTTCAACAGCACCATGGGGAAACACTTTAACCACCGTGAATGGTCCCGACCATCGGGACTTCAACTTACCCGGAAAGAGTTTAAGGCATGAATTGAACAAAAGGACCTTCGCACCTTCTTCGAACTCCCGTCGGACTAAGTTTTTATCGTGCCATCGCTTTGTCTTTTCCTTGTAGAGACGAGCACTCTCATAAGCCTCAAGACGCATCTCGTCAAGCTCGTTCAAGTCTAGAAGACGCTTTTCACCGGCGGATTTCAAATCAAAATTGAGCTTCTTGATTGCCCAATATGCCTTGTGTTCCAACTCCACTGGTAGATGGCAGGCCTTTCCAAACACCAACCGGTACGGTGACATTCCTATCGGTGTCTTGAAAGCGGTTCGGTAGGCCCATAGTGCATCATCCAACTTTGTCGACCAATCTTTTCTGTTAGATTGTACCGTCTTCTCAAGGATCGATTTCACCTCTCTGTTAGACACTTCCGCTTGGCCATTTGCTTGAGGATGGTAGGCTAGTGTTTTCTTGTGCTTGATCACATACTTTGCCATTGTGGCATCGAACACCTTGTTACAAAAGTGTATACCCTCGTCACTAATAATAGCTCGGGGGGTGCCGAATCGAGTAAAGATGTTCTTGGAAAGGAACTTAACTTCGATTTAGGGAAAACTAGTTACAAAGACTTAGTTTTTGCGCGAAGTGACCTTATAACGCTTGTTGGAACTCCAAATGAGTCTCTAAGACTTATTATAATGTATTATATGTTCAAATACTAATTTAGGATCAAAACAAGTTTGCTAGAGTCACTTCCGATCCAAAAACTCCGTTTAAAAGCTCGATTTAGGCAAAACTAGTTATAAGGACTTAGTTTTTGCGCGAGGTGAGTTTTTACTTGTTGTTGGAGTTCAAAATGAGTCCCTATGAATAATATTAATGTATTATACGTTCAAATACTGATTTGGGATCACAACAACTTTGCTAGAGTCACTTCGGAGCCAAAATACCCATTTTAGGGCTCGATTTAGGCAGAAAAACTAGTTGTTGTGAATTTATTTTAGCGCGAAGTCGCTTTTTAAGTCTTGTTGGAGCTCCAAATGAGTCCTAAAGACTTATTATAATATATTATATGTTCCAATACCCGTTTGGATTAAAAAAAGAAAACAATAATCTACAGTCACTTCGAAGATAAAAAAGCCTTTTAAAGGCTATATTTCAGCAAAACTAGTTATAAGGATTTTGTTTCTCCGCGAAGAGACTTTTGAACACTTGTTGGAGCTCCAAATGAGTCCTTAAGACTTATTATAATATATTATATATTTCAATACTTATTTTAGATCAAAACAAATTTGCTAGGGTCACTTCGGCGACATAAAAGCCCTTTAAAGGATGAATTTCAGCAAAACTAGTTATAATGATTTTGTGTTCGTGCAAAGTGGCATTTTAAGTCTTGTTGCAGCTCCAAATGAGTCCCTAAGACTTACTATAACATATTATTTTCTCAAATAATCATTTGTGCTCAAAGTAAATTTGCTACAGTTACTTCAGAGCCAAAAAAGCCCTTTAATGTCTAGATTTCGATGAAACTAGTTATAATGATTGTTTTTCAGCGCGAAGTGACTTCTTAAGGCTTGTTGGAGCTCCAAATGAGTTTCTAAGACTTATTATAACATATTATATTCTGAAATAATCATTTATGCTCATAACAAATTTGCTACAGTAACTTTTAAGGTTTGTTAGAGCTCCATATGTGTCTTTAAGACGTATTATATTATATGTTTGAATACTCATTTGCGAACAAAATAAATTTGCTACAGTAACTTCAGAGCCAAAATAGCCCTTTACAGGCTCGATAACACCTAAACTAGTTATAATGACTTTGTTTCAGCGCGAAGTTCTTTTTTATGGATTTCTAGAGCTCCAAATGAGTTTCTAAAACTTATTATAATATATTATATTTTCAAACACTCACTTGGGATCATAACAAACTTGCTAGAGTCACTTCATAGATAGTAAAGTCGTTTAAAGACTCGATTTCCGAAAAACTAGTTATTGTGAATTTGTTTTAGCGCAAAATCACATTTTCAGTCTTGTTGGACCTCCAAATGAGTCCTATAGACTTATTATAATATATTATATGTTCCAATACCCATTTTGGATAAAAAAAACAATTTGCTACAGTCACTTCGAAGACAAAAAAGCCTTTTAAAGGCTATATTTCGACAAAACTAGTTATAAGGACTTTGTTTCTGCGCAAAGAGACTTTTGAACACTTTTTGGAGCTACAAATGAGTCCTCAAGACTTCTTATAATATATTATATATTTCAATACTCATTTTTCATCAAAACAAATTTGCTAGGGTCACTTCGGGGACATAAAAGCCCTTTAAAGGATCGATTTCAGCAAAACTAGTTATAATGATTTTGTATTGTCGCGAAGTGACATTTTAAGTCTTGTTGCGGCTCCAAATGAGTCCCTAAGACTTATTATAACATATTATTTTCATTTGTGCTCAAAGCAAATTTGCTACAATTACTTCGAAGCCAAAAAAAGCCATTAAAAGTCTAGATTTCGACGAAACTAGTTATAATGACTTTTTTTTCAGCGCGAAATGACTTTTTAAAGCTTGTTGGAGCTCCAAATGAGTATATAAGACTTATTATAACATATTATATTCTGAAATAATCATTTATGCTCAAAATAAATTTGTTACAGTAACTTTGGAGAAAAAAAAACCCCCTTAAAGGCTGAATTTCGACAAAACTAGTTATAATGACTATTTTTTAGCGCGAAGTGATTTTTTAAGGTTTGTTAGAGCTCCAAATGTGTCCCTAAGACGTATTATGATATATTTTATGTTTGAATAGTCATTTGGAAAGAAAATAAATTTGCTATAGTAACTTCAGGGCCAAAATAACCCTTTTCATTCTCAATAACACCTAAACTAGTTATAATGACTTTGTTTCAGCGCGAAGTTTTTTTTAAAGGCTTTTTGGAGCTCCAAATTAGTTTCTAAGACTTGTTATAATATATTATATTCTCAAACACTCACTTGGGATCAAAACAAATTTGCTAGAGTCACTTCATAGATAGAAAAGTCCTTTAAAGACTCGATTTCCGCAACACTAGTTATTGTGAATTTGTTTTAGCGCGAAGTCACTTTTTAAGTCTTGTTGGAGCACTAAATGAGTCCTAAAGACTTATTATCGTATATTGTATGTTCTAATACCCATTTTGGATAAAAAAAAATCAATGTTCTACAGTCACTTCGAAGACAAAAAAGCCTTTTAAAGGCTATATTCCGGCAAAACTAGTTATAAGGACTTTGTGTCTACGCGAAGTGACTTTTGAACACTTGTTGCAGCTCTAAATGAGTCCTTAAGACTTATTATAGTCTATTATATATTCCAATACTCAATTTGGATCAAATCAAATTTGCTAGGGTCACTTCCGGGACATAAAAGGCCTTTAGAAGATCAATTTCAGCAAAACTAGTTATAATGATTTTGTGTTGGCGGGAAGTGTCTTTTTAATTCTTGTTGCAGCTCCAATTGAGTCCCTAAGACTTATTATAACATATTATTTTCTCAAATAATCATTTGTGCTCAAAATAAATTTGCTACAGTAACTTCAGAGCCAAAAAAGCCCTTCAAAGTCTCGATTTCAACGAAACTAGTTCTAATGATTTTTTTCAGCGTGAAGTGATTTTTTATGGCTTGTTGGAGCTCCAAATGAGTCTCTAAGACTTATTATAACATAATATATTCTAAAATAATCATTCATGCTAAAAAAAAGTTTGCTACAGTAACTTCGGAGAAAAAAAAGCTCGTTAAAGACTCGATTTCGATGAAACTAGTTATAATTACTTTTTTTTCAGCGCAAAGTAATTTTTTAAGGCTTGTTGGAGCTCCAAATGAGTCCCTAATACATATTATGATATATAATATGTTTTAATACTCATTTGGGAACAAAATAAATTTGCTACAGTAACTTCAGGGGTAAAATAGCCCTTTTGAGGCTCGATATCACCCAAACTAGTTATAATGAATTTGTTTTAGTTCGAAGTGCATTTTAAATGCTTTTAGGAGTTCCAAATGAGACCCTAAGACTTATTATAATATTTTATATCTTCAAATACTCACTTGAGATCAAAAGAAATTTGCTAGTGTCACTTCGGAGTAAAAAAGCCCTTTAAAGGCTCGATTTCGGCAAAACTAGTTATTGTGAATTTGTTTTAGCGCGAAGTGAGTTTTTAAGGCTTGTTGTTGCTTCAAATGAGTCCCTAAGACTGATTATAAAATATTATATTCCCAAATAATCATTTATGCAGAAATATTTGCTATAGTAACTTTGGAGCCAAAAAAGCCACTAAAGGCTCGATTTCGACGAAACCAGTTATAATGAATTTTTTTTTTCAGTGCGAAGTGATTTTTTAAGGCTTGTTGGAGCTCTAAATGAGTCCCTAAGATGTATTATGATATATTCTATGTTTGAATAATCATTTGGGAACAAAAAAAATTTGCTATAGTAACTTCAAGGCGAAAATAGTCCTTTTTAGGCACAATATCATCAAAACTTGTTATAATGACTTTGTTTCAGCACACAGTGCTTTTTAAAGGCTTGTTGGAGATCCAAATTAGTCCTTAAGACTTAATTAAACCTATTATATGTTCAAACACTCACTTGGGATCAAAAGAAACACGCTACGGCAATTCATGGATAAAAAAAGCTCTTTAAAGGCTCTATTTCGGCAAAACTAGTTATAATGACTTTGTTTTATGGCGCATTCGCTTTTTAAGGCTTGTTGGGGATCCAAATGAGTACCTAAGACTTAATATAATATATTATATGTTTAAATACTCATTACGGATCAATTGAAATTTGCTAGAGTCACTTCGGAGATTAAAAAAACACTCTAAACGCTACGTTTCGGAAAAACTAAATATTAGAACTTTCTTCTAGCGCGAAGTGACTTTTTAAGGCTTGTTAGAGCTCCAAATGAGTCCCGAGCACTTAATTTAATATATTATGTGTTCAAATACGCATTTGGGATCGAAAAAATTTTGCTAGAGTGACTTTGTTTACAAAATAGCCCTATGAAAGCTCGATTTCGGCAAAACTGGTTATAATGGCTTTGTTTTAGCGCGAAGTGGCTTTTTCAATCTTGTTGGAGCTCCAAATTAGTCCATAGGACTTATTATAATATATTATATGTTCAGATACTCACTTGGGATCAACACAAATTTGCTAGAGTCACTTCAGAGACAAAAGAGCCCTTAAAAGGATATATTTCGCCAAAACAAGTTATAAGGACTTCATTTCAGCGCGAAGTGACTTTTCAAGGCTTGTTGGATCAAAAAATTAGTGTCTAAGACTTATTATAATATTCTATATGTTCAAAGACTCATTTGGGATCAAAACAAATTTGCTAGAGCCACTTCGGAGCCAAAAAGGCCCTCCAAAGGCTATATTACAACAAAACTAGTTATAAGGACTTTCTTTTAATGCGAAGTCACTTTTTAAGGCTTGTTGGGCGTTTGTCTGAGTCGCTAAGACATATTATAACAAATTATATTTTCAAATACTCATTTTGGCACAAAAAAAAAACTGAATAGAGTTATTTTAGAGACAAAAGAGCCCTTTAAAGGCTCGATTTCGACAAAATTAGTTATAATGACTTTGTTTTATGGCTTTTAGAGCTCCAAATAAGTCCCTAAGACTTATTATAATATATTATATATTCAAATACTCATTTGGGATCGAAAAAAATTTGCTAGAGTCACTTCGGATCCAAAAATAACCTTTAAAAACTGTTGCGAAAATAATAAACAATGCTTGCAAGTGCACAAATCGCTAAGTAATAAAGTAGTCCGAAGACCGATATCGTCCCACGAGGATTGACGGATAAAAACTATACTATCTATTGTAATTATCTATCCTATTTTGTCTAGGCAACTCAATATTAATTGCGATAAAAAAAATGTAAAATAAACTGGATTGAAATGATTAATAACTAGAACACGTGAGAATTAAAGGTCGTAAATCAATGAATAAATAAATGCTAGGGTTTCGATTTCACTCGATCGTAATACTACCTCGTCGTGTTAATGTGCTTAAATCTCATTCATCGTATCGCTAACCTAGAGCAACAATCATATCTCTATACCCTCTCTCGAGTGCTGCATAGAAAATGTGCAAGTGTCCCCGAGTCTATATCTCTATACAACCCGTTTACCTTACCTTCATTAAGTTTAACTCTAAAGATAATTTAAGAATTCCACCTCTCAGTTTCACAACTCAACTTATCTCGGTTACCTAGTTGAAGCTTATCTCTCGATCTCACACCAACTTAGGTTATTCTACCCGATTCCCGATCATTTGAACGTTCCCCTCTCGAGTAATGGTTCTCACAATCTAAATACATTCAATCAACTTGCAGAATTCGTAAACAAATCATTGCGCAACATAATTGAAACAATTAAAACCCAAATAGAATAAACGAATTACGATGAACTTGAATTAAACACATCAAACTTGAAATAGCATTCAACAATCGAGATTCATCTACACCCTAACAAATAAGGAATTCTAGCCACTCATAACGTCACTCATAAATGCGAATGAATTGGAAAAACTAAATTAAACAAACTGTTGATGCCGAAAACTGATGAGAATTGATCCGATGCTCTTCAATGATTTCCAAAACTTGCTCTCCTCCCCTTTTTTCTTTCTTTTCGTGTCCCTTTTATATCCTAGGGTAATTTTCGGCCAATATTTGGGCTTTTCTCCCCGTTTCTGACGAATTTCAAAGTGTACGGCCCAAATTTCCGACGTAGCGCCGCGGCGCTGCGTTTATAGCGCTGCGGCGTTGCGATAAAGACGTCAAGTGCTGGGCTTTGGGCGCCGCGGCGCTGTTTGAGTAGCGCCGCGGCGCTGGTGATGGCTGGGGTCAAGGGCTGCGGCGCTGGTGATGGCGCCGCGGTCTCCAGGGAGCTGCTATCTTCGCTTACATCTCCCAGCGCCGCGGCGCTGGCAAAGTGGCGCCGCGGCGCTCTTGCATTTTTCTCGTTTTTGCTCCGTTTCAACTCCACTTTGCTCCGTTTTAGCTCCTGCCATTTCTTTTCCCCTGTACATACCATTTGGCCATAAATTACCATGTTTTTATCATTAAGACACTTGAAATTTGGGGTTTTCTCATATCAAATTCTATGCAAAATGGTGACTTATCAAATACCCCCACACTTACATTTTTGCTAGTCCTCGAGCAAAACATCGAAATCAAAACAAATTAAATTAACTAAAACATGACTCTCTAAATTCTCTAAACATGGTGCTCAAATTATGTTTTGTGCATTGGTGCCTCAAAATTTTACAAAACTGTTTGGCAAAAATTTTATTATGATCTACTTAGGGTGTCTTCAACCCACACAAGTGTCGATTTTCAGTTACCTTCATGTTTCCTCTCACTCCTGTTCTCTTGTGTGTGTGTGTGTTATAGCCAATCACTTTTAATCTTTCACCCTGAATCAATTTCATGCAGATAAGAATTAATGATGAATATATAGTTCATTATTCCATAGGCTCGCCCTAAACTCTCTCTCCACTAATGTAAGTCACTATCACGATTACGGGTCGGTAGGTCTTTAATAGCTTGTAATGTAAGGCCTCGGCTAAGGTATGTCATTTGGATATTTGTGAGTTAAACACCTTAAACACATTAATCACCTTACTTTCTACTTTCTTCTCACCCGTTGGTCGACTCTACGTTTGTCATATGTCACTAGCACCAAGTTCTTTGTTTTTTTTTTTTTTCACACTTGGCTTTTTTTTTTTTTTCAGCTTTCATTTATGAGACATAACTCACTTTTTCACATTTTTATTCTCTCTACTTGCCAAATGTTACAACTTTTATAAATATGTTTCGGTGCTAATGACTATATTTCACTTCTCATCCCTTCATTCGGTTTGCAATTAATGTGCTTACGGTCTAAGGGTTAAGACTTGGTTTTGCATTTACGTCTCGGCTTGAGTTAGGTGACAACGACAATTGGTTATATCTGTTTAAGCTCAAAGTGGGTGACTAAGGATATATATTATGAACGGGTAGGCTAGAAAGGCTCAAACGGTTGAAAGATGGCCTACGTCATTCCCCTAATGTGTGTGACCTAGGATTTCGCCTCGAGAGAGTTTTCGGACAAGTTCTGGAACAATGTAGTCTACAACAAATTTTCTCCAATGGTTTGGACTATCAGGTCATGGCTATGTGATCAATGTTTGTAAGAGAACTATGAGCAAGATTGGCAATTCAGTTTCCAATTATCTAACAAGTGTAGACGTTTTCGGACACCCGAGTCGATCATTGATAAAATAAAAATCATGAAATTGTTTCTTATCATCGGCTGCACATTACAAGATAATCGCACCATTATAAAGAGAACTCCTAACCTAGTGACACTAACAAAACAAAAACAACAAAAACTGGAAATGACAAAATACGATAAAAATAAAGTCAAATGAACTAAATCTAAGAGTAATGATGCATCCAAGGAAATCCCCCAACACTAAGAGTCTACATTGTCCACAATGTTGAAAAATAAGAACAAGAGGGTAAGAAAACTCCCTGGATGGGTACCGCCCATCTAGTCGGAATCGGCGGCCTCGTCGGAGGCCTCATCGGCAAATGTCGGTGGGTGCGGTGGTGGAACAGCAGTGAAGGGCACGAAGGGCGGTGGGGTCGGGAAAGTTATCGGGTGGTCCCGATTGATGTCCATTCTGTTGAACATGTCTGTGTAAGCTGCCCACTGCTCCGCCTCAAAGATGGAACGCTGCTGAAAGTACGCCATTTGGTGTTGGTTTTGGCGGATGATGTAGTCATTCTGCGCCGACAAGTGAGTCCACCACTCGTCATCATCTAGTGGTGAGGAAGGATCCTCGAGAGCCGGTAAGTTTCCTTGTGGTGGAGCCATGGGGGCAGCTTCATTGGCTCCAGCGGGCATGCCCGGGAGGGCGGCCTCACGGTAGCCTCGGATGGTGCACCCGTTAATAGTGGGCTGCCCCGGTAGTTGCGACTCGTTGGGGTCTATGGGGACGTCGGCGTGGCGACAGAGTGCCGTGATGACAGCCGGGTGCGCCAGACCACCCGTTGTTTTCTGTTGGGCGACCTGTCGGATGTTCAACCAAATCACATGTCCGACATCAATCGACATGCCCTCAAGGATGGCGTAGAGGAGCACCGCACGATCGCGCGTGGCCTCCGAGTAGTTCTTGACTGGTAAGAGGCGCGCGGCGATGAAGTACATCCAGGCACGGGGAATTCGAAGCATAGCCGGCTTGGGAAGGAATTGGTGGATGCCATTTTTCATGGCCCACTGTGTACCCGGCAGACAAATGCGATCGCGCACGGCATTGTAGTCGATCTCACTCGATAGGAAGTGGCGATAGTCGTCCATGTTGGTGTCAAAGCGGGGTAGCCCTAAAATTTCGTTGATTGTGGCCGGAGTGAACGGGACCCATTTGCCGCGCACATAAACCCGATCCTTCCTGCTATCAAGCACATTCGCATAGAATTCTCGGACAACACTCGCCACTCCGGAGGAAAACAGTGGCTGACAGAACGGCTCCCAATGGCGAGTTATGATGTTCGACTCGATTTCACCCAGGGTGCCCATATCACAAGGTGCGATACTCAACCCACGTTCTCTGATGCATTCCCGATTAAGGCACAGGCGCTCAAATTTGTCCGCGCCGATTCGGGTGACAAAAAGGGTGCTGTAAATTTCATCTTCCTCTGGCTGGGGCCGTTTCCTGGTGTCTCGAGCCTTGATCCCGCTCGTAGAAGCACCGCCGCGGTTCGCTTTCAGTTTCTTGACGGGCATGGTGGAAACGAGAAGCAGTTGACCAAAAGCAAATGGTGGCGCACACGGCAAACAACCACACGGCAACAAACACCCCAAAAGCAGAAACAAACTCACAGAGCGCGCAGAAACAACCCAAGTGGCAGACCCACAATCCACGCAGAGAAGGAAAACCGTTCAAGAGTGGCCGAAGAATACCTGTTCGGTGGCGGCGCGGTGTTGCGGTGGGTGCGCGCGGAGAGGGGACGGAAAGGGGGCGCTCGGAGAGGCGGTGGTGGTGCACGCGTGGAGGCGGAAAGGGGGGGCGCTCGGAGAGGGCGGTGGTGGTGCACGCCGGCAGTGGTGAGGGGGGGGCGCTCGGAGAGGGCGGTGGTGATGCACGCCGGCAGTGGTGAGGAAGGAGGCGCTCGGAGAGGGCGGTGGTGGTGAACGCCGACAGTGGTGAGGAGGGGGTGTGGAGGCGGAACGGAGGGGAGAAGAGAAAATTGGGGCTGGAATTAGGGCTGGGTTCGAGAGAGAAGGAGGGGCCCTCGAAAAATTGGGGTTGCGCGACGGGCGCCGCGGCGCTGCGATTTTCTTTTTTTTTTTCGGTTTTTTTTGTGTCGTTTTTTTTTTCGTTTTTTTTTTTCCGTTTTTTTTTGTTTTTTTTTTTTTACAACCTATGATCCAACTACCAGGAAATAAAAATTTACAGAAAATTGACATCGGGTTGCCTCCCGAGAAGTGCTACGTTTAACGTCCAGCTTGACTCAGCATGATCTTTAATCGTCCTCGTGATTGGCGAGCTCGATACTCGCTATCTTTTCCATCACGCCTCCAAAATAATGTTTGAGTCTCTGTCCGTTCACCTTGAAGGCGGGTTCGTCTCCCTTTTGAATCTTGATGGCACCGAATGGAAAGACTTGTGTAACGACAAATGGCCCAGACCAGTGAGATTTAAGTTTTCCTGGAAACAGTTTGAGTCGAGAGTTGAAGAGAAGTACCTGTTCACCCGGAATAAACTCACGCCGGAGAATTCTTTTATCGTGCCACTGCTTTGTGCGCTCTTTGTAGATGCGTGCATTCTCATAAGCCTCATGTCGAATCTCCTCTAATTCAGTTAGCTGGAGGAGTCTCTTTTCACCCGCAGTTTTCAAGTCAAAATTCAATTTCTTGATCGCCCAATATGCACGGTGCTCGAGTTCGAACGGTAGATGACAGGCTTTACCAAACACCAATCGGTACGGCGACATGCCGATCGGTGTCTTGAATACTGTTCGATAAGCCCATAAACCGTCGTCAAGTTTGTTAGCCCAATCTTTCTGATTTGATCGCACTGTCTTTTCCAAGATCAACTTGATTTCTCGGTTAGATACTTCTGCTTGACCATTGGATTGCGGGTGGTATGCAAGAGCCATTTTGTGCCTGACGCCATACTTGGCCATAAGGGCATCAAACACCTTGTTCTTGAAGTGGGTACCTTCGTCGCTTACTATTGCTCGAGGAGTGCCAAACCGAGTAAAGATGTTCTTCATGATGAACCTGACGACCACCTTAGCGTCATTGGTGGGCGTGGCAATGGCTTCTACCCATTTGGACACATAATCAACCGCTAGAAGGATGTAACTGTTACCGTATGATGGCGGGAAAGGTCCCATGAAGTCGATGCCCCAGACGTCGAATATTTCAACTTCAAGAACATTTGTAAGTGGAAGCTCATGTCTTCGTGAAATAGTGCCCACTCGTTGGCAGCGATCGCATTGTTTGATGAACTCATGACAATCCCGGTGTAGTGTAGGCCAATAGAATCCACTCTCGAGAATCTTGGCGGCTGTGCGGGCTACGCCGAAGTGTCCACCCACAGGGGAAGAATGACAGTGGAACATGATGTCTTCTTTTTCTTCTTCGGGCACGCACCTACGGATTACTTGGTCGGCACATTGTTTGAACAAAACTGGATCATCCCAAAGATAGTGTCGTACCTCGCTGAGAAACTTCTTCTTTTGTTGAAACGAGAAATCGGGCGGTAGAATTCGACAGACAAGGTAGTTCACATAGTCAGCATACCATGGGAGCTTGATGTTTGCGACAAAGAGTTGCTCATCCGGAAATGTCTCAGTGATCAGTGTATTTCCTTGTTCTCCCTTTGTGTCCTCTAGGCGGGATAAGTGGTCGGCTACCACATTTTCAACACCCCGTTTGTCTCGAATTTCCATGTCAAACTCTTGTAGTAAGAGAACCCACCTAATCAATCGCGGTTTAGCATCTTTTTTTTCAAATAAGTAGCGAATGGCTGCATGATCCGTATAAATGATGACTCGTGACCCAATAATGTAAGGTCTGAATTTATCGCACGAATAGACCACTGCAAGCATCTCTTTTTCGGTGGTGGTGTAGTTCTCTTGGGCTTCATTGAGGGTGCGGCTAGAGTAGTAGATTGCTCGGAATATTTTCTCTCTTCGCTGGCCCAGGACTGCCCCGATGGCGTAATCACTCGAATCGCACATGATCTCAAAGGGTTCATTCCAATCAGGAACTATAAGCACAGGAGCCGTGATAAGCTTCTCTTTCAAACTTTCAAACGCTGTTAGGCAAGTGTCGTCGAATAAGAACACTGTGTCTTTCTCCAACAGATTACAAAGCGGCTTGGTGATCTTCGAGAAGTCCTTTATAAAACGACGATAGAAACCCGCATGACCCAAAAAGCTTCTGATGGTCTTCACGTTGGTTGGCGGAGGCAGCTTCTCTATAGTGGAAATTTTTTCTCGATCAACTTCGAATCCTTGTGAAGAGACTCGGTGACCAAGGACTATCCCCTCCTTGACCATGAAGTGGCATTTCTCCCAGTTTAGCACAAGGTTAGTCTCCACACACCGTTGAAGAACCAACCCAAGATTGCTCAAACAAGAATCAAAGGAGGCACCAAAGACTGAAAAGTCATCCATAAATATTTCCATTATGTTTTCCACCATGTCGTTGAAGATGGCCATCATACATCTCTGAAAAGTCGCCGGAGCATTGCAAAGGCCGAATGGCATCCGGCGGTAGGCAAATGTACCATATGGGCATGTAAAGGTGGTCTTTTCTTGGTCTTCAGGAGCAATGGCGATCTGATTGTACCCCGAATAACCATCAAGGAAGCAGTAGAACTCGTGTCCTGCTAAACGATCAAGCATTTGGTCAATAAATGGCAAGGGAAAGTGGTCTTTTCTTGTGGCCTTGTTCAACTTCCTATAATCAATGCAAACGCGCCAGCCCGTTACTGTTCGCGTGGGGATGAGCTCATTCTTCTCGTTTTTCACCACTGTCATTCCACCTTTCTTTGGCACTACTTGCACAGGACTCACCCAAGAACTGTCGGAGATGGCATAGATTATCCCTGCATTTAGAAGCTTCAACACCTCGGCTCTCACAACCTCCTTCATAATTGGATTGAGTCTTCTTTGATGTTCAATGGATGGCTTGTGGGAATCTTCCATTAATATCTTGTGCATGCAGATTGCCGGGCTGATACCTTTTATATCTGAAATTGACCAAGCAAAAGCCGAAGAGTATCTTTTTAGGACGGTGATAAGCTTGCTTTCTTCCTCTTGGTTCAATGAAGTTGAGATAATGACTGGCTTCGTAGAGTCCTCGCCTAAGAAAGCATATCGGAGATGGTTGGGGAGTTGTTTCAGAACTAACCCATCGCTAGTGGTAGCTTGTGGGTTCGATGTCTTCTCCGGGGTGATCTCTTTGTGTAATTCTTCGATTTTTGGCTTCTCTTTTACTTCCTTCAGCGCTTCCAGTGCAAAGACGTTGTCAATCACTTCCATGTCAACACCACTATCGATGTCCTCAATGTCCCCTTTAGAGAGCGGTGTTGAAAGACATCTCTCCAAAGGGTCCGAATAGGCTATGGAGCGAATGACATCTTCCACACAAGGATTTACAATATCAACCCGATTGCAAGTAGAGCGCTCTTCGGGAAACCTCATTGCATTGCTTATGTTGAATTTTACCTCTTCCCCATTCACTCGGAGTGTCAAATTCCCATCATGGACATCAATCAACGCCTTCCCGGTGCCTAGAAATGGCCTCCCAAGAATAATTGTTGCGAAAAACTTGTTGCGAAAATAATAAACAATGCTTGCAAGTGCACAAATCGCTAAGTAATAAAGTAGTCCGAAGACCGATATCGTCCCACGAGGATTGACGGATAAAAACTATACTATCTATTGTAATTATCTATCCTATTTTATCTAGGCAACTCAATATTAATTGCGATAAAAAAAATGTAAAATAAACTGGATTGAAATGATTAATAACTAGAACACGTGAGAATTAAAGGTCGTAAATCAATGAATAAATAAATGCTAGGGTTTCGATTTCACTCGATCGTAATACTACCTCGTCGTGTTAATGTGCTTAAATCTCATTCATCGTATCGCTAACCTAGAGCAACAATCATATCTCTATACCCTCTCTCGAGTGCCGCATAGAAAATGTGCAAGTGTCCCCGAGTCTATATCTCTATACAACCCGTTTACCTTACCTTCATTAAGTTTAACTCTAAAGATAATTTAAGAATTCCACCTCTCAGTTTCACAACTCAACTTATCTCGGTTACCTAGTTGAAGCTTATCTCTCGATCTCACACCAACTTAGGTTATTCTACCCGATTCCCGATCATTTGAACGTTCCCCTCTCGAGTAATGGTTCTCACAATCTAAATACATTCAATCAACTTGCAGAATTCGTAAACAAATCATTGCGCAGCATAATTGAAACAATTAAAACCCAAATAGAATAAACGAATTACGATGAACTTGAATTAAACACATCAAACTAGAAATAGCATTCAACAATCGAGATTCATCTACACCCTAACAAATAAGGAATTCTAGCCACTCATAACGTCACTCATAAATGCGAATGAATTGGAAAAACTAAATTAAACAAACTGTTGATGCCGAAAACTGATGAGAATTGATCCGATGCTCTTCAATGATTTCCAAAACTTGCTCTCCTCCCCTTTTTTCTTTCTTTTCGTGTCCCTTTTATATCCTAGGGTAATTTTCGGCCAATATTTGGGCTTTTCTCCCCGTTTCTGACGAATTTCAAAGTGTACGGCCCAAATTTCTGACGTAGCGCCACGGCGCTGCGTTTATAGCGCTGCGGCGCTGCGATAAAGACGTCAAGTGCTGGGCTTTGGGCGCCGCGGCGCTGTTTGAGTAGCGCCGCGGTGCTGGTGATGGCTGGGGTCGAGGGCTGCGGCGCTGGTGATGGCGCCGCGGTCTCCAGGGAGCTGCTATCTTCGCTTACATCTCCCAGCGCCGCGGCGCTGGCAAAGTGGCGCCGCGGCGCTCTTGCATTTTTCTCGTTTTTGCTCCGTTTCAACTCCACTTTGCTCCGTTTTAGCTCCTGCCATTTCTTTTCCCCTGTACATACCATTTGGCCATAAATTACCATGTTTTTATCATTAAGACACTTGAAATTTGGGGTTTTCTCATATCAAATTCTATGCAAAATGGTGACTTATCAAAAACTATATTTCGGCAAAAGTAGTTATAAGGACATTCTTTTAGCCCGAAATGAATTTTTAAGGCTTGCTGGAGCTCCATATGAGTCCCTATGACTAATTATAATATATTATATGTTCAAATATGCATTTGGGATCAAAACAAATTCACTAGAGTCACATCAGATAAAAAAAGGCTCTTTAGAGGCTATATTTCAACAAAACTAGTTATAAGCACTTTCTTTTATTACGAAGCGACTTTTTAAGGCTTGTTGTGCCAATAAATGAGTCCCTAAAACTTTTTATAAAATATTATATGGTCATATACTCAATTAGGATCAAAACTTATTTTCTTCTCACTTCAGATCGAAAAAAGCCCTTAAGAGGCTATATTTCATCGAGTTAGTTATAATAACTTTGTTCTAGCGCGAAGTTCCTTTTTCAGGCTTGTTAGATCTCAAAATTAGTCCCTAAGACTTATTATAATAAATTATATGTTCAAACACACAGCAGGAATTAAAATAAATTTGCTACAGTCACTTTGGAGCCGAAAAATCCCTTTAAAGGCTATATTTCAGTAAAACTAGTTACAAGGAGTTTGCTTCAGCGGGATGTGACTTTTTAAGGTTTTTTGTAGCTCCAAACAAGTCCCTAAGACTTATTATAATATATTATATGTTCAAATACTCATTTGGATAAAAAAATAATTTACTAGAGTCATTTCGGAGACAAAAAAGCCTTTTAAAGGATATATTTCTGCAAAACTAGTAATAAGGACTTCGTTTCAGCTTAAAAGTGACTTATCAAGGCTTTTTGGATCAAAAAATTAGTCCCTAAGACTTATTATAATATATTATTCGTTCAAAGACTCATTTGGGATCAATACAAATTTTGTAGAGCCACTTCAGAGCCAAAAAGGCCCTTGAAAGGTTATTTTTCAGCAAAACTAGTTATGAGGACTTTCTTTTAGCATGAAGTGACTTTTTAAGGCTTGTTGGAGCTCCAAATGAGTCCCTAATCCTTTTTGTAATGTATTATATGTTCAAATACTCATTTGGGATGAAAACAAATTTGCTAGTCACTTTGGATAAAAAAAAAGCCCTTTAAAGACTATATTTGGCAAAACTTGTTATAAGGACTTTCTTTTAGCGGGAGGTAACTTTTTAAGGCTTGTCAAAGCTCCAAATTAGTCCCTAAAACTTTTTATAATAAGTTATTCGTTCAAATACTCATTTGGGATAAAAAAAAATTTACTATAGTCACTTCCGAGCGAAAAAAGCGTATTTAAGGCTATATCTCGGTAAAACTAGTTATAAGAACTTTCTTTTAGCACGAGGCACTCCGCGCACCCCTCTCTCTGTGCCTGCATGCAGGCTGAGCTCCCGCGTGCCGCACGACTTGACAAGTCCACTCCTCTCGATGCCGTGAGCACCCAGCGTCGCTGGAGCTGACCTGGAGCTTCCCGCACCAGGCCTTCGAGAGCAGCCTCCTCAGTGCGAGCGCCAATTGCTCCAAAGCCACGCTTGTTCATACTACCATCTTGGACATGACTCGCCACAGTCGCATAGTACAACGAGCCATCATTTTTTACGTTATAGGAGCTTTGAGCTTGAACTGAAACTTTATATTCATTTGATCACGCTTTAACCTCGTAGTGTTTGGTGATTTGTGACAATTTTAGACGTGTTCAATATTGTGTAGCTGTGATTGTTTTGATGTAGTGGTGTTATTTATGGTTTATTTATGTTTTGAATTATGATTGTGTGGATTTTGGTGTATGAATATTCGTGCTAAAGCTCGAAATCTTTTTGATAAAGTATCAACTTTGTGTTGTGGGTCGACTTTAGCATGGGTCGTCTTTTGGGGCTAAATATTTTGTCAAATTATTAACTTGATAGATTTTGGAGTCCTCAAGAATTTTGGCGCTTGTTATAATTTTGAAAAGACTTGCAATGGTGGTTTCACGGATTGTAGCTTATTGCTAGTGGATTAATTGTGCGAGCATCTAGATCTCTATTTGATTTGTGGTTTAAAATATTGAGGAGAATGTGTTTATTTGAGTTAACGTGTCTATAGGGGTTGGTATTTTATCGTGTTCATGACCATGTTGGATTTGGTATTTTGTGTAGCTTGGCATTATGAGATTTTATGAATTTGTGCCATTTTTGTAAAAATTCGATCTTTATTCTCTTGAATAGTGCAGGATTTTCAACAAAGCTAGTACGAACACTTAACTCTTCACCACCTTTTTACTATAGCTATTAGCAGGCGGTTGGAAACAAGATCCAAGCATTATGGCTCGATGGCATCTTATGTGACTTTTGTTTTAGTTCATATGCTTATTATTATTTGTGCGGGATCCGAGCCACTAAGGCTCGATGTTGCAATGCAATTGTATTTTGAACCAAAAATAATAAAGTATTAAATTATTCAATGGTTGTTGTTGACAAGATTGTGACCGAACAGAGTTCGGTGTTGAGTTGATTTTAGGTGAAGGCTTCGGCCAAAATATCTGGAAAACAGGAAAAACTCTGTCGGATTTTTGCTCAAAATTTAAATCTTAGTTAAACTAAGTTAGAAACCAATTAAATAAAAGATTTCTTTTCTTGCCTAATCTAGTCAAATGACATATTCGTTGGTCGAGATTTGAATGGGACAAGAATATCTCTAGAGGAATTTCTGGACGAACCGTCTGTCATCTCACTGTCTAGAGTTCCCTACTATTAGTCCATCGAACCATTAAGTTTCATTTCTCATGAATAATTGGTAAATCTAGGCGTTGACCCTCTAATTCTTATGTTGGACAGAAGTGCCACAGATCAAGCTTCAATGAGGGACACCAGTAAGGAAGGGCTAGGACTAAGACGAGAGACTTAGGACCTCAGGTATGTGGATCCCCACTGTGGCACGAGTAGACTTTACCTTGTGTGGTTACCCTTGGGTACATGTATGATTATTCACTTGATATGTGATGGAATAAATCTTGTTGAATCTTATTGTTATTGTTTTTTTTTATTTCTTATAGGTGTGTCAGTATAGGCTCGCGTCCCTACTTGTCTTGTTTGGCTAGCAAATCTGTAAGTATGGGATTGTAGATTTGTTTGTTTTATTTTACGGCTTGTATGTGTGTATGTGCTTGTGTGTGTTTTTCTTTCAATGTGTTTATCTGTCGGTGGGTATAGGACTACAGATATTAAACTTCATAATAAAGAGTGTTAATCGATTCAAGTTGGGTGTTAATTTCTAATTAGACCGTAAGGGACTTAAAAAAGTTAAGGGTGGAAGACCTTTCGCATGATGCAATAAAGATGTCTAGATAGGCCCGCTAGGGGCCGAGGAGTCGAGTCCATCAACTCTTCATAATTGTATGAAAGAATACCAGATAGGCTTGCAAGTGGGCCCAAGAAGATGCTGCAATCAAGCCCTTATATTGCATTGCATTGGTAACTAGATAAGTCTGAAAGGGGCTCGTGGAGATTAGGTAGGCAAATCATTTCCATGGTAGTCTACGAGCGTGTCCTAACGTGCCCAATGAGGGTTAATGCAGTTTCGGTACTAACTTGAAACATATACTTGTCGATATGAAAAATTTGTGTGCATGTTTACTTGTCTGTGGGTATGGGATCATGAACATTAAATTTCACTTTGTTTATTAAAGTGATTAGCGTTGCTTGGAATGAGTAAAGACAGATTGGCCCGAATGGAGGCCCAGCACAAACGGGGGCATGCTAGAGTTTCGGAACGGTCTGAAAGAAGGCCTACCCCTAACGGGGGCGTGCTAGAGTTTTGGAACGACCTGAAAGAAGGCCGGGCCCAATGGGGTAATTGCTGCGATGGGTTCTGAAATGGGGATGGGACCATTGGCCGCGAAAGGTTTCGGAATGGCCCAAGAGGCCTAAAGGAGGCCAGTAGACGGGACTCATAATAGTTTATGATTTGACAATCTAGATTGGCCTGACGGGGTAAAAGTACTATAACGAATTCCGAAATGACCCGACGGGGTCACTGGCCACAAAAGGTTTTGAAAGACGAAGAGTAGTCCATAGGAGGACGAGTCCTTATAATCATAAAGAATACCGAGACAACCTGAGAGGCCAAGATCCATAGTATGTCCCGAACTATCTCGACGGGGTGATTGCATAATCAATTTTGAAACGGTCCGACGAAGCCATTGGTCGCGAGAGGTTTTGAAATTACCTGAATGGGTCTAGATGTATATAAGTTCTTGAATGATCCGTGAAGGGGTCTAGATATGTATAAGTTCTAGAACGACCCACAAGAGGTGTAGATGTATTTTAAGTTCTAGAACGACCCCCAAGAGGTCTAGATGTATATAAGTTATAAAATGACACACGAAAGGGTCTAGATATGTATGAGTTTTAGAACGACCCGCAAGACATCTATACGTGTTCAAGTTCTAGAACGGCACGCAAGAAGTCTAGATGTGTTTAAATCTTGGAACGACCCATGAATAGGTCTAGATGTATATCGTGTGCACATGTATCTTTACAAGCTAAGTCAGAGATTTGTGAACTTAAGTGAGATTAGCAAAAGACAGAGATTGACTCTCGAATCGAGAGTAATTGGTCGTTAAGTTCAACCTCATTTCATGCCATAGCTCTTTTACAGGTATTACCCCTCGTAGGTTTAGTATCCTATTTCTGAAATCTACTCCGTGGGCGATACTGTTAAAGAGTGACTTTCACTCTTTGGACTACAATGACTCAATCGTTGAGTCCGTCCTTATTAGACTGTTGCGATATGATGTCTTTTTATTATTATTATTTTGTTGCTTGTTAGGCTTAGCAGTCTCAATATATAATCTACTTACTAGGCTATTAGCTCACTAGTATACTTGTGTCGCAGGTAGGTTGAAAGAAAAGAAAATAGCCAAGCGACAATGATAGGAATCGCGAGTGTATACAGGACCGACTTGTAAGGTGTTATGTGAACTACCGGCTAATCATTGATGGGGAATAATAATGATTTATGCCCAACATGGTGAATTCTCGTACTTTTTTAATAATTGTTTCAATAGATGTATTAATGTAAAAAGTTCAAAATTTTTCGAATTTTTGAAAGAAAATACTACTCAATCTTATAAATAATATTATATTTTCAAGTATTAGAAGTAAAATATAATATTGAGCTTCTGGGTTATTACAAAGTTGGTATTATAGCCACGGTTTAGCCGGTCTTGTAGACAATCCCGAATGCACAAGCGTGATTCCCTTGTTGTCGCTATTTTAAGTAGTCTTTCCTTTAACTTCACGAGCCATAAGATGTCAATTTAGTAAGGTTGATTGCAGGTATACTCTAGGAGAATGATGGGAACATGATTAGAGGATTAAGTTTAGTTTTAGGGCTTTAGCTAACCATACAAAGAACGCAGTCACTCAAAGTGGTAGTTTTCCACTACCCTTACTACCTCTGAGTGGGGCCAAAGACTGTTAATCGCGATTCACTATCAGAGTCAATTCTTAGGAATATGCTCCTTAAGTTGGCAGCCGCCAAAAGCACTTGAAGAAGAGTGATTGCAGGCCCTCCATGAAACCAATGTTACGAAGGACATACATGTAGTAGATTATCCCTCAGGCGAGACTTCTAATAGACATGTTGATTTAACTCTAGTTGATGAGAACGTGGATCTTTTCTTTTCTTCTAATGTAAATATAGTAGGCTCATTTTTTTCTTTTACATAATTAGATGGTGTTATATGTATGTGACCATCAATTACCACCCTGTCTTAGTAGCCATCCTAAAGCCAGTTCCTTCAAAAGCAGTGGTTTAGTTTCGTACGGTTGTAGGACCACATGCTTAGTTGCAACGCAAAAAAAAATTGCTTATTGCTCGCTTGAACACCTAAGGCGTGAGTATCTGCCTACTTGGCCACAGCCATCGAACTCTGCTCAAGGTCCACTAAAAAAAAGTGAGAAGCCGCCTGAGAGTTCGAGTTGAGTGTCGGTCGATGTGGGACAATAAGGTGCTAATGTAGTCTGTTAGAGGTCTCAAATTCGCAAAAGAATCTAAAAGCATTGTACGATAGTTTATGTTCCTTAGTCTCCCATGCTTTGATGTTGCCTCAAATTCTATCGCCCTGGAAGATTAGATAAGCACTAGACAACGTTTCTGACAAGACGCAAGTTGCTGACCATGAATCTCTATTGTGTATGCTTTTTAATGTTTTTCCAATTCACGCGGAAGCGTGGAAACAGGTTCGAAAATAAGTTCAATGCTAATCCACCACCCGGTGGGTTGAGCCATGAAGTCGTAATTTTGTTTTAAAGACAGCTTTATCTTTATTATTATAATAAGTCTTTTATAATGTTTTCCATGTCTTAATGCTTAGAAAGAACGTTTCCAATCCTAGTCACTTTCTACGTCATGAAGTCCTGGGTATCGAGCCTTAAACTACTTATGAACAAAAGCCTTTACGAAATCTATATCGGAAGAGCAAGCAGTTGAGAATCATGACTATCCCAATGGTCAAGTTTCTGTGGGGAATCCACATTGAAGAAGAGGCAACATGAGAGTTTAAGACTGCAATGAGAGAAGAATACCTACACTTGTTCTGAGTTTTGAGGACGAAAGTTTTGTAAGGGGGTAGGATTATAATGACAAAAAATAAGACTACTTTTACAAGCATTTAATTTTTATTTTTGAGACAAATAGCTTGTAATATTATCTTGGTTGTGATTATTTTAAGGAAAATTGATTAGTTTCGTCAAATCTGGCCAAATTTTGACGATGTAAAAATATTTGTGCAAATCTCAATATTTTGACTTTTTGTAATTTTTGGACTTATTAGGAATTGAATTCAACTTGAAAGTGACATAAAAATTTATAATTCTTCACGTTCAATTTGTTAGTGCAATTTCTTAATTTTTGGGAATCTCACCAATTATTTTATTCTAATTGGCCCATTTGACCCAACCCTAAAAGCCTAATTTTTTTTGGGGTTTTATCTTATTCTATCCCTTTCTCTCCCTCTCTCTTTCTGCCCTGCCCGAGCCTCTCTCTTCCTCTCCCATATCTCCGCTGACAACCACCACCACCAGCTCTAGCGAGCCTCGTAGCCCGTACCACCACGAGCACTAGCCACTCCGTGCGTCTTTTTCTCCGTGCCTACGCGCGACCTCCTCGCGCGAACCCGGCCCGAGCTCTCTCGTGTCGCGATTCGTCCTCCTCTCACATAGACCTAGTAGGCATGTGCCTCTTTCGCATGCCAAGCCTCCTCCGGCGATCCCGAGCTTGCCTCGTCTCGATGCTCGGCCTTCTCCGTGAGCCTTGTTGTGATGCTGTAGTGCTCGTCACCACTGCGTGACCTGAGCTCTTCTCAACCTCGACATTAACGCCTCGCGCCACCCTCCACTGCGTAAGTCCCTTCGACCCGCACTACTTCGGAGCTGCTGCTGCGCATCCCAGCGAGTCCGTGCCTCTTAACGTCGCAAGCACGTAGCCTCGCTCACGCTGACCTTTCTCTTCTCACGCCTCGCCTTCGCGAGCAGCCTCTTCACCTCCACGGGCTCAGCGCAAGTGCCCACTGCTCCAAAGCCACAACGCCCTCATCGTAACACTGGTCTGTACCACTGTCTCACGCTTGACTCGCCACAGCCACGAACCATAACGAGCCACCGTTGCTCACATGAGGTGAGCTTTGAGCTTGAATTAAAAATTATATTTATTTTATCGCGTTTTAATCTCGTAGTGTTTGGCAATTTGTGACAGTTTTAGATGCGTTCAATATTGTATTGCTGTGATTATGTTGATTTAGTGGTTCTATTTTGGTTCATTTATGTTGAGTTTGAATTAAGATTAAGTGGATTTTGGTGCATGAATAATTGGGTTGATTAATTCGTGCTAATCGACTTTATGTTTAAGGGCGACTTTAGCGTGGGGTCGTCTTTTGGGGTTAAAGATTTTGTCAAATTTTTAACTTCATCGATTTTGGGGTCGTTGTCAATTTTGAAGCTATTTATAATTTCGAAAAGACTTGTGATAGTGGTTTTACGGATTGTATCATATTGCTAGTGGACTAGTTGCTCGAGAATCTAGATCTCCATTTGATTTGTGGTTTAAAATATTGAGCAGAATGTTCTTATTTGAGTTACGTGTCTATAGGGATTGGTATTTTATTATGTTTGTGACCACGTTGGATTTGGTATTTCGTGTAATTCAGCATTGTGAGATCGGGATTTCACCACGATTTTTAATCTAGTCATATTGAGTTGTATTTCTTTGCAAATATACCCATTTGAACTTAAATCGATTAATCAAGATCTGATCGTGGTTCTTAGTGTTCACATTGTGTTTTTCCATTTAAACTCGAAGTCTAAAATTGTCAAAGTGTTGTTAATCAAGAACCGTATCTAAATGATTCGATATTTATTCTCTTGAATTATGCAGGATCGTCAACAAAGCTAGTACGAACGCTCAACCTTGGACATACTTTTTACTAAAGGTATAAGCGGGTGGTTGGAAACAAGATCCAAACATTATGACTCGTTGACATCTTACGTGACTTTTATTTTAGTTCATATGCTTATTATTATTTTGTGTGGGATCAGAGCCACCGAGGCTCGGTGTTGCAATGCAATTATATTTTGAAGCCGAAAATGTTAAAGTATTAAATTATTCGGTGGTTGTTGTTGAAAAGATTGTAACCGAACAGAGTTTGGTACTTGGTTGATTTTAGGTGAAGGCTTCGACCGAGATGTCCGAAAAATAGGGAAAACTCTTCCGCATTTGGCTCAAAATTTAAATTCTTAGTTAAACTAAGTTAGAAACCAATTAGATCATAGATTTCTTTTCTTGCTTAACCTAGTCAAATGACGTATCCATTGGCCGGGATTTGAAAGTGACGATACATGGGACAAGAGTATCTCTAGTGGGATTTCTCGACGAACCGTCTAGAGCTCCCTTCTATTGGTCCATTGACCCTTTAAGTTTTTTTCTCGCAAATGATCGGTAAATCTAGGCATTGATCCTCTAATTCTTATGTTGGATAGAAGTGCCACACATCAAGCTTCAAGGAAGGATGCCAGTGAGGAAGGATTGCGAGGACCAAGGCGAGAGACTTTGGACCTCAGGTAAGTGGATCCCCATTGTGGCATGAATAGAATTTACCTTGTGTGGTTAGCCTTGGGTGATTACTCTCTTGATGTGTGATGGAGTAAATGTTGTCGAATATTATTGTCATGGTCGTTGATTGCTTTTAAGTGCGTGAGTATGGGATCACGTCCCTTCTTGTCTTGTTTGGTTAGCAAATTTGCAAGTATGGGATTGTAGATTTGTTTGTCTTATTTCACTAGTTGTATGTGTGTATGTGTCGGTGTGCGTTTTTCTTTGAATGTGTTTATCTGTCAGTGGGTTGGAACTGCAGACATAAAACTTAAGTTCTAATTAGACTGCAAGGGACTCAAAAGAGGCGAGGTTGGGAGACCTTCCGCGCAATGCAATAAAGATGTCTGAACAGTCCCGCGAGGGGCCGAGGAGTCGAGTTGCACAACTCTTCCTAATTGTATCAAAGACTTTTGGATAGGCTCGCATGGGTGCCTGAGAAGGTGATGCAATCAAGCCCTTATATTGTATTACATTGCTATTCAGATTGGTCCGAAAGGGGCCTGAAGAAATTATTCATGCTAATGATTTCCATAGTAGTCTACAAGGTGTCCTAACGTGCCCAACAAGGGTTAATGTAGTTTTGGTACTAACTTGAAACATATACTTGTCGCTATGAATATTTGTGTGTGTGTTTCCTTGTCTATGGGTATGGGATCATGGATATTAAATTTGACTTTGTTTATTGCAGTGAGCATTGCTTGGAAAGAGTGAGTAAAGATTGGCCCAAATCGAGTCCCAGCCCGAACGAGGGCGTGCCAGAGTTTTGGAACAGCTTAAAAGGAGGCCTAGTCCGAACAGGGCACTTGGTATAGTTCTGGAACGGCTTGAAAGGAGGCCTGGCCTGACGGGGCAATTGCTGCGATGGGTTCCGAAACGGCTCGATGGGGCCATTGGCCGCGAAACGTTTCGGAACAGCCCAAGGGGCCTAAAAGAGGCCGGTAGAGTAGCCCGTAGGAGGATGAATCCTCATAATTGTAAAGAATACCGAGATGGCCTGAGAGGCCAGGATCTATAGGGTATTTTTGAACTATCCCGACGAGATAATTGTGCAATCAATTTTTAAACGGTCCAACGGGACCACTGGTCGTGAGAAGTTCCGGAATGACCCAAATGGGTCTAGATGTATATAATTTCTAGAATTACCCGTGAAGGGGTCTATCTATGTATAAGTTCTAAAATGACCCACAAAAGGTCTAGATGTGTTTAACTTCTAGAACGACCCACAAGTGGTCTAGATGTATATAATTTCTAGAACGACCCGCGAAGTAGTCTAGATATGTATAAGTTCTAGAATATGTGTTCAAGTTCTAGAACGATCCGCATGAAGTTTAGATGCATTTAAATTCTAGAACGACCCATGAATGGGTCTAGAAGTATATCGTGTGCACATGTACCTTTATAAGCTAAGTAAGAGATTTGTGAACTTAACTAAGATTAGAGAAAGACAAAGATTGACTCTCGAATCGCGAGCAATTGGTCGTTAAGTTCGAGCTCATTTCATATCACAACCCTTTTGAATGTATTGCACCTCGCGTAGTTTTAGTATTCTTATTAGACTGCTCGGACTATGATGACTCAATCGTCGGACTATTATGTACCCTGCGTAAGTAAAGTATTCTGAAATTTACTCCGCGAGCGAGGTCGTTAAAGAGTGACTTTCACTCTTCGGACTACATGACTCAACCGTCGAGTCTGTCTTTATTAGACTTTTGTGATTCGATTTCTTTTGATTTTTATTATTATGTTGCTTGCAATCTCTGTATATAATCTACTTCTTGGGCTATTTTACTCTCTACTATACTCGTGTCGCATGTAAGTTGAAAGGAAAGAAAATGGCCAAGTGACAAGGACAGGAATAGGAAGTGTATACGGGACTAACCTGTAAGGTGTTATGTGAACTACTGGCTAATCGTTGGTAGAGAATAATAATGATTTCCACATTTTTTAAATTTATGGTTAAATCAAGTTCTTTTGGTCAAATAAGATCACGATGAGTTCATATGCTTTTGTAATAATAGTTTCAATAGATGTATTAATGTAAAAAGTTCAAATTTACCAGCATTTTTGGAAGAAAAATTTTACTCAATCTTATAAATCATATAATATTATAAGTTTAAGTACTGATTTGGGATCAAAATAAATTTGCTACAGTCACTTCAGAGCCAAAAAGCCTATATTATGGCTGAACTAGTTATAATGACTTTTTTTTAGCATGAAGTGCCTTTTTTTAGGCTTGTTCGAACTCTAAATGAGTCCCTAAGACCTATTATAATATATTATATGTTCAAATACTTATTTGGGAACAAAACAAATTTGATAGAGTCACTTTAGAGACGAAAAATTCCTTCAAAGTGCCAGTTTGGCATTGTTGTGCTTAAGAAAGAAGCACTGTAAGTTTTACTGAAGAAAGAAGCTGCTAAAGCTATAAATAAGCATAGCGTTTTGTAAAGTTTACTTTTAAAATTATTGTTTATAGCAGAAACAGTATTTAAGTGTTGGGTAAAACTATTGTGAATATGTATAATTACCAAAATAGACATGATTTAATATTTTTTCTTAAAATGATTTATTATTCAGTTATATATTATTATATATGTGTATATATTACGAGATATATTTTTGCATTTTAAGAATATAAATGGAGAACATAAATTAAATTTTGTTATAGTAATTATTTTATGGATAGAATGATTAGTGGCATGGAATGAAACGCGATGTGTCCCAATTCATTTCAAAGTGTTTGGTTTGTCAGCAAGTTAAGGCGGAACATCAGAAACTGGGTGCCACTTTTAAACCTTTGCCTATCCCTGAGTGGAAGTGGGACCACGTGGTTATAGATTTTGTTACTGGCTTATCTCAGACACGCCAGAAGCACGTTGTTGTTTGGGTGGTAGTGGATAGATTGACTAAGACAGCTCGATTTCTTCTAATCAAGACAGATTATCCAATTTCTAAGTTGAGTCGTTTATATGTTGAGCACATAGTTAGACTGCATGGTGTGCCAGTTTCAATTTTATCAGATACAGATTCCAGGTTCACCTCAAATTTTTGGAGGGATTTGGATTGAACATGTACCGTTGGTAGAGTTTTCCTACAATAATAGTTACCAGGCTAGTATAGGGATGGCTCCCAATGAAGCATTGTATAACAGGCCTTGTAGATCTCCATTGTGTTGGGCGGAGGTGGAAGAACGTTTGGCGCTAGGGCCAGAGTGCTACAAGAGCCTACTGATAAAGTTCAAATTATTTGCGACCGTCTTTGAGTTGCACAAATTCGCTAAAAGAGTTATTCTAATACAAGAAGGCGACCCTTAGAGTTTATGGGGGTGACTTTGTCGTTCTAAAGTTGACCCCAAAACGCAGTATGTCTCGTTTTGGCATAAAGTAAAAGCTTTGCGCAGATATGAAATTCCATTGGTCAAGGTTCTATGGCAGCACCATGGAGTGCACGAAGCTACATCAGAGCTCGAGTCGGAGATGTTAGAATGTTTTTCCCATCTTTTTTTGTGATTTGATGTGTAGTAATTTCGAGGGCAAAATTTCTTAAGGAGAGAGGTATTGTAATACCCAAAATTTTATTTGTAGATTAAAATATTATGAATAGTTGTTTGTGGGGACTTTTTAAAAATTTTCAAAATTTGAGGGTTAAGATTTATTTTATTGATAATTTTTCAGCCTATTAACCCCTTTCCTCCCTTCTCGTGCATTCCATATCTCTTCCTCGTTCTATCTCTCACACAAAAGCCAAAAATCTGTCCTCCACCGTACCCACTTTGAGCGCACTTTCTGACCACCACGGCGAGAGTCGGAGTAGGCCACCACCGGAGAATCGAAGTACAAGTGGCGGGAAACACCGAGGACCCACCGTCCGACCTTAAGGACGTCGTTGTGTTACGACCCGCTTCAACAGATCGCGACTCATACTTACTTACGTACGTATAAGTTTTATACTTAAGCTTGTCAATCACAATGTAATTTATAGAAAGTAGTGTCCATTGGCATAAACATCTCTTTTCTCTTGATCTGGCATATTTCGGAAACAACTCATGACAATTTCGCTATTAAACCTATCGGTATATTCTTGAGCAGACTCTCCAAATCGTTGGTGAAACCTGCTCAGTCTCCGGTACCAGACCTTTTCTTTAGATCCTTTCATAAAGTTATGGATCATTATACTCTTAAAAATTGACCATTCATGGACTTCTCTTCTTGTTATTATTGCAGTCCAAAATGTGAGGGCTTTTTCTCTTAAGAGGGTTGCAGCTACATCTACCCAATACTTCTGAGGTATTCTAATAAAAATCATCCATTGGGTTGTGTAACCTAGCCATTCTTCAATAGTCATCTTGTCTGCAGTTCCTATAAAACACTTAACATTCTCTGGTACTGAGTTTAGAATGTCTGTCGGGGTTCGTTCTATTATCACTGGTCCGACGACACTATACTCACCAGACAGCTCGGGAACCACATCAGGAATGACCTATTCTACTTCTGACATCCTGCAAGTTTTCATTAGTTAGTTTAAATCTCATTAAAAATTTATGTAATAAAGCTTACCCACTAAGGACAGAAACGAGGCTGTCAAACAATGTGCGTGGGTGGTCTGCAGAAACGACTCAACCTGGGCTCTGATACCACAAAATCTGTCACGACCCTCTTCAACAGATCGCGACTCGTACTTGCTTACGTACGTATAAGTTTTATACTTAAGCCTGTCAATCACAATGTAATTTATAGAAAGTAGTGTACGCTCGTACTTACTTTTTTTTTTTTTTTTTTTTGTAAAACATTACTACAGCATTACTACAACATTTTAAGAACTCTTAATTATACTACAGCATTGCTGCGGTATAACCAAAATATTTCTTAACTATGCTACTCCAATGGCATCACAAAATATACATATTGTTGTTCTTTAAATTATTTTAGTTTGATGTATTCATATTTATAAATCAACAGTACAAAATTACAAGCCAAGGGAGTCTTCATCCACCATAGGTTGTCCACATGCTTGTTCTAGCATCCTCGACCTCATCCTCAGCTTTGCATCTTCTTACCTATGTCTACAATACAAGAAACCTAGTGAGTTGCTAAACTCAGTAAGTGACGAAACTATCTATGCTATGTGCCATGACAATCAATGCATCACATAAGAAATATAAATAATAAGCAGTACACGTAACAATATAAGAGGTCATTTGTCCCATACCAAATGATCCCTACAACAGGAAATAGTTTCTTAGTATTCCTAGCGTTGTCTCGACCAACCTTTTTGTGATCAGAGACCTTAGTCGACGAATCAGCAAACATACATCATGAGAGAGTGTAGGATCCACTGATGGTACCGCATCATGAATCATAACATGAGACGCCAGGCGGGGAGTGGGCCAGCTCAACCTTTAGAGCATCTCCCGGCCACATTACATCCCCTACATTAGTTTAAAAACTAGAGCATACTATATTGTATCAAAAATATTGCCATCATCATTATCAGGAGGGCATAAGTGTCAAAGAGCACTATCGGTACTATCGACTTGTTTTCGTAACATTCTATCTTATGTTGTTGACGTTTCAATCAACAACCCCCGGTACCGTATCATTTCAGGCGATCGAGCCACATATTCCTTGAGGGTTATTCATCTCGGGGTGTAACCCTGACAAATACTTTCATTAAACTCATATTCTTTCATTTTACGTTCATTATTAATCATCTGGAGCTCGGAAGAATATTCTGAGGTCTTGATATTATTTCGCGCAGGTAAGATTCCACGACGGCAAAACTATTCATTAATAACCCTCGTGGTTCCTTGACGTATAAGTCAAAGGATATTTCATCATTTGGTTGGTTTACAACATATTACAAGGCTCGGCTAGTTTCTAACCTTCATCTTAACTTATCGGGCAAAGCCCGTACTAAGTTTTATGAGTTATAAAAGCCAAAGCCATTAATCTTGTTAGTTTTGTCATTACCGGGTTTAAACCTAATTTTGCTTACTAGCAAAGGCATTTAGATGCATAACTATACAATTCCTAGCACATAATACAATTTATTCTTGTATTGTAGGTGCATTGTCACTTACTTGGAGTCACTCGGTGCGAAAATTGTCGCTCCGGGTCGTTTTGGTCTTCCGAGGGTCGGAACTTTGTATTTCCTATTAAAACAATGTAAAAACCATTAGGTTTTAAAATTTATTCTATCAAAAATTCATTTAAAGTGTCTAAAATTCATTTTAAATGTTTTTGGGCCAATTTGGGTCAAAACGAGACGTAGAAAAATGTTTAAGGTCATTTCGGAGTCATTTGGCCCCAGCCGACACATGCTGGGCATGCAAGGGGGCTGTTGGGCGCGCGCAAGGCCGCACACGGGGCCTGCTGGGCGCGTACGGGCCGCCAGCAGCACGCCTGGTGCGCGCATGGGGGCTGGAAGCATGCCTGGCGCGCACACGGGTGCAGGCAGCGCACCTGGCGCGCGCGCTAGGCACCTGTCTGGCACGCCTGGTGCGTGCTGGGCACCGGCCGCACGAGCTGGGCCTTGGCCGCGTGCGGTGGGCGCTGCCGCACGCGTTGGGCGCGCCTGCTGCGCGCACTGGGCGCCTACAGCACCTAGGGCCCGGGTGGTGTCCAAAATGCACTAAATTTTGTTATTGGGCCTCCTAACCAATTTTTAAAGCTTATATCACTATTTTATACTTCAAAACACACCAAAATTCATTAAAATCTAATAAATCATCAAAAATTTCCCTCTTAGACCTATGATCAAACAAAGCATATTCAAGAGTTAACTAACTTTGTAATTTCTTGCTCAAGCAAGATTAACCTTTCCTATTACCTTCAATTTACTAATTCTCAAACAAAAACACAATTCAACATCATCAACATCAATCACAACTCAGTTTAACATCATTGACATCTTGATTTATTTCAAAACATCTCAAAACACACTTGTACAAACTCATGATTTCTAAGGAGAAGAATTCTACCTTTTTGTGTTTTTTTTTCCTTGAACTTGTAGAATTTCCCTTCCAAACTCTTCACCAATCTCTCTATGGTTTAAAACACAATATAAAGAGTTATTAGGTACTGTAACTTAGCTTTAGAAAAGATGAAAGCAAGAAGAAATTAAAAACCTTACCAAGCTTGTTCAAACTAGCTTTTTCTTCTTCAACTTCTTAATTTTTTTCTTCTTGTTCTTCCTTTCCTTTATCTCTTCTTTCTTTTTTTTCTTTCCCTTCATTTCATTTCTTCACTTTCTATTCTATTTTGGTGCTTCAAATTCGTGCTAAGGCTGGTTATTTAAATAAAAACCTAAGCTAGTTGGTGTGTCGCGGCGACGTCACCGCGAGGTAATCGCCTTTCCACCTCAAGCTTGGCTTTTGACACCTCTAGCTTAAAGTTTGCTTACTAAGCTATTAAAAGATCAGATTTAATATCTAAAGGTCAGCTCATACTTGTCCATGTGATGGTGAAATCCGTCGTGCTTATTTCTTTTACGAAATTTGCACGTTAGTCCACCGAAATAAACCCTTAACAACTTAGTCCTTTGCTACATTTTTAAAAATATTTCTAAGCCCTTCAAGCACAATTTCTTTCTTAAAACACCATATTTATATAATTATAAAGCACTATATACATTTTCAGAATTTATAGAGCTCATTTCCTCTTTTTTCTTGGTGTTACAATTTCGGTCCCAAAATAGCGGTTTTTGCCGAAATTTCACTGTAACTTCTTCGTTTGACATCGGATTGACCTCAAATTTTATACACGAGCTTAATTTACTGATATAAGCTCAAAACAAATTTATTTTCTTGATTGGTGACCATTTTCTTAATTTTTTCCAAATTTGGTCCAAAAATTCAATTTTTTGAAAAGTTTCGGACTCGTTGTGCAATTTGTGGCTGTAACAATAATTCTTAAACAAAAATCCTTGTCTTTTGTCACCAAAATCTAATACTAAACTCATTCCTTGACATAACAAATAACTTACTAACACTTATTTCAGTTATTCAACTAATCACGCCTTAATTAGTCGAATTAGGGTTTCGGACTCGCTAGGAATTTTATGAAAGAAAACATTCTCGTACTCAAGAAATACACAAAAATTTATTCATCATAAAATTTTTGGGACATTGGGGAGTCGGGGTCACAGGTTGCTCGCCCGAAATCGAGGGCAAAGTTTGGAGAAAACCACGGCGGAGTTTTTGGTCACCAGAACTTTGACGAGCCGTAAAATTTCCGTCCGAACTCCGATTTACACGATTCTTGTTGCATTGGATTCCTTGCAAAACATACTACATGTTTAGAAATTTATTATGGCCAAACTCTACCAGGAAGGACATCGCCGGAGCTTTTCCAAAAAATGGGATTTTTGAACTTCCGGCTTAGATCCCGGTCACCTCAGGATGATTTTAGGAAAATGGCCACCGCCACGGTGCTTGGGGAGTTGAGAGCTTCAAAGCATAGCCTTGCTTTGCTGGATTCGCCGCTACCGGCCGCCATTGACTTCGGTGTTGACCGGTTAACTTTTCGATGAAATCGGGTAAGCGAGCTCTCGAACATTGTTTCGATCTCCTAAACACAATTGTGAACTCGATTTAACCAAACTCTATATGAGTAGGAAGTTCGGTCGACTCAAAGTTTCTGTCCGACGCGGAAACGAAAGAAAATTAGCGGGAATTTCCGATCCGTAGATTTTGCAAACCTTTTGGTTGGTCCAAAGAGGTCGGGATTCTATTGCTCGCTTTTCGTGATATGTTTTGCAAATAAACGGTAAATTGGAAAGAAAATGAAAACTAAAATTATATTATTTTTTTATATGTTTATGTATCACTTGTGAAAAGTTGGTTGTTATTTTGAAATGACATGATTATTTATGAAATTATTACTACATGGTTGTTTGGGAATGAGAAAGTTAGTGTGTGTTGAAATTATTTGTTCACATAGGATTCGCATCGGAACAGTGCACGTGCCGCTAGTTACTGTGTAGGCTAGGTCCGAGAGGTATCGAGTCCTCACGGGGTGAGTCATGGTATAAGGTTGGGCAGTCCACGTTAGTGGGCTCTCGTGCCACATGTGGGTTGATGATTTGGATGTTTATTATGTTTATATCATTTTGTGATTTTCGTACGGTTTTGGAAAGAGAAAAGAGAAGCATCTATAGAATACACACTAATGAAATTATATATATATATGTTATTATTTTGTAAACTCTAACCATGCGGGTTTATTTTCAAAGTAAAACTAGTAAAACCGAAAAGCGAGTAATTGTTTCTCTACTGGGCGCGTTAGCTCACCCTTTATTTTTTACCCCTCAGGCGGAGTTCAGTGTAATATTCCTGGTGGGAAGTAATTGGAGCATTGGAATGAAGTTAGGCTCGGATTTGCTAATCTGTAACTGTTAACTCTTTTGGTGTAAGAATCTTACTACTTTTGGATGCCTGTATGAGATATTTTAGAATCTTTGTGTTTATCCAATGATGACTGGTCCTGTTGTTTTTATTTTATTTATACTTGGTGCTACACTAAATTGTGAAATTTATGTTCTCTGTTACTAAGTATTTTCATGTTTGAACTTTTTTTTTAAAATTCCCCGGGGAAAACCATTTTATGCGTCCATGACAGATGTTTTAAACTTTGAATTTACGTTTTAAATGATTATTTTTACGCTCAAACTCTAACCTCCATATAAGGGCGTTATAGATTTTGGTATCAGAGCCGAGGTTCGATAAATCTTGGGAATGAAGCACCATTTTCTTATTTATTTAATTTGTTTTTCAAATTTTAAAAACATAGCCTTATCATTGGAAAGCAAGCGTTTGGATAAAACATTGTATAGTAAAAATAATTGGCACCTAGAATTAGAGGGGTAGGAAGAGGGCAAGCGAATGCAGGACGAGATCCGGCTATGAGACGTGTATTTGGCGATGCTCCACGGGCTCTTAGGGTGTAGAATCGTAGACAAAAAGACGATGCCTTAGGACGATTCCTTAAGGTGACTCCTGCTACTTTTGTGGAAGAATATGTTCCTGAGACGGCTAGTAAATGGCTGAAGGAGGTTCTGCGAATCTTCAGACTAGCGGTAGTACCAGATAACTTTCGAGTTGAATTTGCAACTTATTTGTTGCGGAGTTCGACGTTAAAATGGTGGGAGCTGCAGGAGGAATATCATGACACGAACAATCTTACTTTGGATGAGTTTAAAAGGCTATTCAGAGAAAATTACATTCCTGAGGCCAACAAACATGATATGATTGCTGAGTTTAGTCAGCTAGTTCAAGCGGACATGACGGTATCCGAATATCATGCTCACTTCATCAACTTGTCTCAATACAATCGTAGCGTGGTGGCTAATGTCATTTCATGATGTATCAAGCTTAGAGAAGGATTGAGACCAGATGTTAGATCTCAGTTGGTGCCATTCTCCCTTACGGAGTTTCATAAGTTATTTTCTACTGCATAGCGCATAGAGAATGACATCCTGAGGAACACGGAAATAAGAAATATATATAAGAACGCTAGCCAAAAAAAGAAGAAGAAGAAGAAGAAGACAAGGGAACATCAATGTAAGGGCAACGATCGCAAGGGACTGCTACTAGTGGCAGTAGTGAATCTTTTGGAAGTGGTCGGTTCATGCCCTGTGCTGGTTCATCATAAAGGGGAGTGTCTCTTAAGGCAACTACAAACTTTGTTGGTTGAAGAAGGGCAACAAGGAAGTCAGTTTGGTTCAGTGTCTTAGGGAAATCAAAGTAGGCAGCCTCGACCTACCAGTTTTCAACAACAGGCTCCATCAAATCCTGGTTTTATGACACCGCAACCAAGAAGGCATCTTCCACAGTACTACCCTAAGTCACAACCTCAAGGATCGGGTTTCCAACAAAGTCAAGCCACACATTTTGCCTCGAAGGTATCTGGAAGTCAAGGTGGCCATCATCAAAGAGGAGGTGCTAGTTCAAGCAATGGACATAGAGGCAGGGGTAGGGGATGCAATGGGAATGAGAGGACCCAAAGCCAAGCTTGTGCAGTTACCGAGGCTCGTGCTGAGAATGCTGTTGTGGATGGTATGATTCTTACCTCTCATTCTTAGACTCATGTATTGTTTGATACTGGTGCTATCCACTCTTTCATATCTATGTCATTTTCTACTAGTTTGCAATTGGAAATGATTTCATCTACCTCTCCATTGTTACTTACTACGCCAAAGAGCAGAGTGGACGAGGTCTCGATGATATGTATGTCTTGTTTTGTGATTATTGGAAACCACAAACTTTTTATATATCATTTTGTGACACATATGGGTGAGTTTGATGTCATCTTAGGTATGGATTGGTTGTCCAAATACCAAGCAACGGTAGATTATTTTAGGCGGCAAATTACTCTTGTCGCCAAGGATGGACAAGTCATCGAGTACTTAGCAAAATCAGGAATTGTAACGCCATATCCTTCACTCAAGATATGCATAGGGGGTAGGAAGAATTTAGAGTGTCTGGGAATGATCTTTACGCTCGATCGAGAGTTGGGTACTACGAGTCCCTCTCCTGTTGATATGGTGGAAAGTTCCTGGGATGTTTTTCCAGACGAGTTGTTAGGCCTTCCACAAGATAGAGAGACCGAGTTTTGCATTGATGTGATTCCCAATATCTCTCTTGTTTCCATCCCTCCGTATCGCATGGCTCCTGCCGAGTTAGCCGAGTTGAGAAAGCAGTTAGACGAGTTATTGGAGAAAGGGTTCATACATTTTAGTGTATCCCCTTAGGGAACGTCTAAAGAATATGTCAGAAATCCGAAGCTTTCTCGGATTGGCAGGATATTATAGGCGATTTGTTGAAAACTTTTCTCAAATAGCCGCCCCAATGACGGGACTAACAAAGAAGAATGTCAAGTTTGTATAGGATGATGATTTTGAAGGGGCATTTGAGGAACTAAAGCGTCGACTCACTAGCGCACCTATTTTTCTGGTGCCCAATAGTGATGAACCTTATACAGTTTATATTGATGCTTCTAGAAGTGGGTTAGGTTGTGTCTTAATGAAACGTCGACAAGTAATTGCTTACGCATCGAGACAACTCAAGCCACATGAGAAAAATTATCCTACTCACGATCTAGAGTTAGCTGCGGTAATATTTGCCTTAAAAATAGCTTTATGGTGCTAGATTTGAACTGTACACTGATCACCAGAGTCTCAAGTACTTGTTTACCCAAAGAGACCTCAATCTGAGGCAACGAATGTGGGTTGAGTATATAGAGGACTACGTGTTTGATCTCTAGTATCACCCCAGTAAGGCAAATGTCCTCGTAGATGCTCCAGTCGAAAGAATCAAGGGATAGTCACAAATATAGCTCTGGAAAACTGGAAATTATATGCCACGATTTCGGGAGTTTGATGTGCAATTTTGTCAAGATGGTGATAGAGCATATGTTTGTAATATAGTAGCTACCCCTTCTTTGATCTAGCAGGCGAAGCAAGGCCAATGACAAGATGAAGAACTCCGTAAAATTGGGAATCAGCTTTAAAACAGAGGGTAGATAGACAAATGGAAGGTAGGACATGACGGGTTTCTCTTTGACAATGGGAAACTTGTAGTACCTGTAGACCCTTACCTTCGGGAGCATGTATTAAGTGAAACTCACCGCTCTAGACACTCGGTATACCCTGAGAGTACCAAAATGTACAAAGACCTTAAGCGCCAGTATTGGTGGCGTGGAATGAAACGCGATGTAGCCCAATTCATTTCAAAGTGTATAGTTTGTCAGCAAGTTAAGGCGAAACATCAAAAGCCGGGTGTTACTCTTAAACCTTTGCCTATCCCTGAGTAGAAGTGGGACCACATGATTATAGATTTTGTTACTGGCTTACCTTAGACACGTCAGAAGCACGTTGTTGTTTGGGTGGTGATGGATAGATTGACTAAGACAGCTCGATTTCTTCCAATCAAGACAGATTACCCAATTTCTAAGTTGAGTCGTTTATATGTTGAGCACATAATTAGACTGCATTGTGTGCCAGTTTCAATTTTATCAGATAGAGATTCCAGGTTCACCTCAAATTTTTTGAGGGGTTTGGATTGAACATTTACTGTTGCTGGAGTTTTTCTACAATAATAGTTACCAAGCTAGTATAGGGATGGCTCCATATGAAGCATTGTATAGTAGGCCTTGTAGATCTCCACTGTGTTGGGCGGAGGTGGAAGAACGTTTGGTGCCAGGGCCAGAGTTGATACAAGAGCCTACCGATAAAGTTCAAATTATCCGCGACCATTTTTGAGTTGCACAAAGTTGCTAAAAGAGTTATTCTAATACAAGAAGGTGACCCTTAGATTTTATGGTGGGTGACTTTGTCGTTCTAAAGGTGACCCCAACACGCGGTGTGTCTCGTTTTGGCATAAAGTGAAAGCTTTGCGCAGATGTGAAATTTCATTGCTTAAGGTTCTATGGCAATACCATAGAGTGCATGAAGCTACATGGGAGCTCGAATCAGAGATGCTAGAATGTTTTCCCTATCTTTTCTTGCAATTTGATGTGTTGTAATTTTGAGGGCGAAATTTCTTTAGGAGGGAGGTATTGTAATACCCAAAATTTTATCTATGGACTGAAATGTTATGAAGAGTTGTTTGTGGGGACTTTTTTCAAATTTTCAAAATTTGAGGGTTAAAATTTATTTTATTGATAATTTTTCAGCCTATTAAATCCCCTTTCCTCCCTTTCTCGTGCATTCCCTCACTCTACCTCATTCTATCTCTCACACAAAAGCCCAAAAATCTATTCTCCACCGTACCCACTTTTAGCGCACTTTCTGACCACCACGGAGAGAGTCGGAGTAAGCCACCACTGGAGAATCAAAGTGCAAGTGGCAGGGAGCACCGAGGACCCACCGTCCGACCTTGGGGACATCGTGGCTCGCCGAAAATCAAAGGCAAAGTTCAGAGAAAACCACGGCGGAGTTTTTGGTCACCGGAAATTTGACGAGCCATAACTTTTACGTCCGAACTCCGATTGACACGATTCTTGTTGCATTGGATTCCTTGTGAAACGTACTACAAGTCTATAAGTTATTGTGGCCAAATTCCGCTAGAAAAATAGGATTTTTAAACTTCCGGCTTAGATCCCAGTCACCTCGGGACAATTTTGGGAAAACAGCCACCTCCACGGTGTTTGGGGAGTTAAGAGCTTCAAAGCCTAGCCTTCCTTTGCTGGATTCACCGTCGTCGACCGGCGTTGACCGATTAACTTTTCGGTGAAATCGGGTAAGCGAGCTCTCGGACATCGTTTAGATCTCCTAAACGCAATTGTGAACTTAGTTTAACCAAATTCTATTTGAGTAAGAAGTTCGGTCGGTTCAAAGTTTCTTTCTGATGCGGAAACAGGAGAAAATTAGCGGGAATTGGCGATCCATAGATTTTGCTAATGTTTTGGTTGGTCCAAAGAGGCAGGGATTCTATTGCTCGCTTTTCGTGAGATGTTTTGCAAATAAACGGTAAATTGGAAAGAAAATGAAAACTAAAATTATATTATTTTGTTTTATATTTATGTATCACTTGTGAAAAGTTGGTTGTTGTTTTGAAATGGCATGATTATTTATGAAATTATTACTGCATGGTTGTTTGGAAATGAGAAAGTTAGTGTGTGTTGAAATTATTTGTTCACATGGGATTCACAACGGCACAGTGCACGTGTGACTAGTTACTGTGCAGGCTAGGTCCGAGAGGTATCGAGTCCTCACGGGATGAGTCATGGTATGAGGTTAGCCAGTCCACATTAGTGGGCCCTCGTGCCACATGTGGGTTGATGATTTGGATGTTTATTACGTTTTATATCATTTTGTGATTTTGATATGGTTTTAGAAAGAGAAAAGAGAAACATCCATAGAATACACACTAATAAAATTATATATATGTTATTATTTTGTAAACTCTAACCATGCAGGTTTATTTTCAAAGTAAAACCGGTAAAATCGAAAAGTGAGTAATTGTTTCTCTACTGGGCATGTTAGCTAACCTTTTATTTTTTCCTTCTCAGGCGGAGTTCAGTGTAATATTCCTAGTGGGAAGTGATTGGAGTGTTGGATTGAAGTTCTTGGATTTGCTAATCTCTAACTATTAACTATTTTGGTGTAAGAATCCTACTACTTTAGATGACTGTATGAGATATTTTAGACTCTTGGTGCTTATCCAATGATGACTGGTCATGTTGTTTTTATACTTGGTACTACACTAAACAGTGAAATTTATGTTATCTGTTTCTAAGTATTTTCATGTTTGAATTTGTTTTAAAATTCCCCGGGGAAAACCATTTGATACGTCCATGACATATGTTTTAAACTTTGAATTTATGTTTTTAATGATTGTTTTTACTCTTACACTCTAACCCCCGATATAAGGGCGTTACATTTCGGATCTATCTTTTACAGATTTGGCCCACTGCCACGAGAGCCAGTAAGGTGTGCTCCCATACAACTCGAGGTCTGCATCAGAGATGCGCGACCCTCGGTAGTTGACTGACTTCGCAATGGGTCAGCTACCACCGCCACCAGCAGGCAGACCTTGGGAAACTAGGATTTCTCGCCCGCGGAGATCGAACGTCTCTGAGGTCTCCTAGACCGAAGATATTCTCACCGCTTTCATCCTGACCGTGATGGCATCTTGGACGGGGATTTTACTCTCCTGACCGAAGATATTCTCACCGCTTTCATCCTCGATTGACTCAGCTTGCCGAAGGTAAACCCGTTCGATGGGACCGGGGATCCTTCTGACCACTTGGGGATTTAGTCCTCGTGGGCCCGCGCTTATAGCTATTCTGACGCCATCAAGTGACGACTGTTCGATACTACCCTCGCGGGCGAAGCACGCAGGTGGTGGTACCAACTTCTAGCCAACTCAATCGCAAACTGGCAAGATCTAAGGGTGAGGTTCACTTCGCAATTCTTGGGGGGCCAGAGGCATCTCAAGAACCCGATGTACCTTGTCCGTGTCAAGCATAAGGACGATGAGACCCTCCAGGCTTGGCTGAAGCGATTTACCAAGGCTACGGTAGAGGCTGGGCATCTGTCGGACGATGCCTTGCTGCTGGTTACGAACTCTACAGTTCGCGAAGATACTCCGTTTGCATTTTCTATAAATAAGAAACCCCTGCAGACATACTCAAACTTCCTAGATCGAGCCAGGAATTATATCAACGCCGAGGCCTTGACTTCGAAGAAGTCCGGAGGCACGAAGACTTCCCAAGAAAACCCTGAAAGGGGCCAACGGAGGGAGAAGAAGAGACCTATGGAGACCCCGCAAGAGGAAGCTAGCAGCCTCGCGAGGATAAGAGTCCTCACCATTCAAGTTCGGCGAACGAGGCAGCCCGAGCTCGTAAGCAATGGTACGGCACGTATCACGATCTTACCACCTCGATCGATGAAATCGTCGTCAACTCGTGAAGCAAGGTTGACTTTCGACCCCCATTACCAATGGAGGGGAAGGTCCCGGAGAAGCATAAGGACAAGTTCTGCTTGTTCCACAACGCTCACGATCACACGACCGCGACCTGTTTCGACCTCAAGGATGAGATAGAGTTTCTCATATGCAGAGGAAAGCTCGCGAGCTACCGCAAGGATGCAGATTTCGGAGCTAGGAACCTGCCTAACTGAGAGATTGAGAGTGAGATCCAAACGAATGTGGGAGGCCCATATCCTGTGGGGAAATCTCAGCGATCGATGAAGAGCTATGCCCTGGAGGTACTGCCTACCAGAGGAGTTTTTCTAGTCGCGAAGAAAATTTTGCGACCTCCACGTGGTGCCGCGAACGAGCTTTCGTTCATAGAAGCGGATGCTGAAGGCACTCGATTTCGGCACCACGACCTCCTAGTCATATCAGCTATGATCGGGAACCATTTGGTCCACCGCTGCCTTGTTGACGATGGTAGCTCCGTGGACATCTTATACTTGGACATCCTCGAGAAGATGAAGATTACTCCTCAAAGCTTACGAGTGGCCGCGAGCCCGCTCCATGGCTTCACAGGAGATTCTATCTTCCCGGAGAGAAGCATAGATTTGACCGTGTCATTCGACGAAGAGCCAAGGAGGACAACCAACGTGTCTAGCTTTATGGTGGTCAGTGGTACATCTTCTTATAACGCCATCATCGAGCGTCCTATCCTTGTGGCCGTAAAGGCGGTCACTTTTATATATCACCATTGCATAAAGTTTCCCACACCCCGTGGCATTGGAGTCGTTCGAGGGAATCAATCTCGGATGTGCTACACGATGAGCGTCAGATTGGCTCCCGTGGACTCGAAAGGAAAGTGGACAGCTGGGGAAGCGGAGTTGTCACGAGAAGAAGCCTTCACCATCGGGGTTCCCAAGATCCAGTATGAACTGGACCCCGACTACCGGCCCAATAGCAATCAACGGGCCTGGCTGAAGACTCAGAAGAGGTGGGAATAGACAGCCTCGACTCAGTGCGCAAAGTCAAGATTGGGATTGGTCTAAGTCCATAAATGCGCGAGGCTGTTAGCGCCTGCCTTCAGTGTAATTGAGACGTGTTCGTATGGAGTCGCAGCAACATGAAGGGTATAGACCCGAGCTTATTTGCCACCGTCTCAACATCGATCCTCGGGTCCCGACCCGACGGCAGAAGAGGAGACCATTCGACCCCAAGAGAGCCCAAGTGCTTAAAGACAAAGTTGATAAGCTAATCAGGACCGGGTTCATTCGTGAAGTGAAGTACCCAGCTTAGGTTTCGAATCCCGTTTTGGTCCCGAACCCAGACAGAAGATAGAGATGTTGCATGGACTTTACCAAGCTTATTGAGGCATGTCCGAAGGATAGTTTCCCAGTGCCCCGAATCGACCCGATGGTTGACGCGACCGCGGGTCATGAACTTCACAGCTTCATGGACACATATTCAGGGTGCAACCAAATTCCAATGTTCCACCGAGACGAGGAACATACTACATTCATCACCGATCACGGGCTTTACTGTTATAAAGTCATGCCTTTCGATTTAAAGAATGCCGGGGCAACATATGTTGGTGAACAAGTTCTTCGCGGAGCTGCTGGGAGTCTCAATAGAAGACTACATCGACGATATGTTGGTCAAAAGTGAGAAGACTCAAGATCATGTCACGCATCCTCGACATGGAGTCCCCTCGGAGAGGTAAAGAAGTCCAAAAATCACGGGGTGTATCGCGGTATTAAACAGGTTTGTCTCTCGGTTGACCGACAAATGTCTCCCATTCTTCAACGTTCTCAGTGGCTGTAAGGAGTTCATTCGGGCCGAGGAGTGTGAGCGAGCCTTCCAAAAGCTCAAAGTCTACTTTGGGCACACCCCGATTATGGCAAAGCCATTATCGAGGGAGAAACTCTTCGCTTACCTCACGGTTTTGGAGCATGCAGTTAGTTCGATGCTCATCAAGGAGGTTGCTGAAGTGCAAGCACCAGTGTATTATGTGAGCAAGCACCTTCTCGATGCTGAACTTAGATATCCTGAGTTGGAATGACTCGTCTTCGCTCTTATCGTCTCGACTAGAAAGCTTTATTATTATTTCGTAGCTCATCCGGTGATCATTTGCACTAATCACCCGATGAAGCAAGTATTGCGCAGACCGGAGGCTTCGGGCAGACTTATGAAATGGGCTGTCGAGTTGACACAGTTCGACATTCTTTACCAACCACAGACTGTGATCAAGGGGCAATCCCTCACAGAATTTATTACCGAGTTTACCTTTTCTTCGAAGGAGGATCGGGATCGACAAATGGAGCTCCCGACGTGGAAACTTTACGTGGATGGATCTTCGAACGAGAATGGCTCATCAACGCCTTGCGGTTCACATTAAAGGCCCGAACAATGAGGTACTATACAAAGCGTTGTTGGCCGGCCTTAGACTCGCCAAAGAACTTCAAGTAGATTCACTTCTAAATTTCAATGAATCAAATTTCAGGCGAGTTCCTAACCAACGATGATAGAATGGCAGCTTATCTGGAGAATGTCAAAGCAGAGCTTCAAAACTTCTCTAGGTACGAAGTGAAACACATCAACTGCGAGGATAATTCGTACGTGGATGCCTTGGCTAAGCTAGCGACATGCAAAGACGCCGAGCTTCTTCGTCTAGTCCCGGTTGAGATTATCCCTAAACCAAGTATCACGAAGTGTGATTTCATGGAAGCGATCGACTCAAAGCTTTCCTGGACGGACGAAATAGTCATGTACTTGAAGGAGGATAAGTTGCCAGAAGATCGAGAACAGGCCCGGAGGCAGGTACCACGCTGAACATTACTTGCTGCTGAATGACAGATTGTACAAGACAGGAGTTTCAACAGCGCTGCTTCGATGCCTCAACGACAAGGAAAACAAAAAAGTCCTAAGCGAGATCCACGATGAAGTCTGTGGGAATCACGCAGGGGGACAGTCCCTTGAGCACAAGGCTTTGTTGCAGGGATTGTTTCGACCCACGATGCAGCAAGATGCCACCGATTACGCGAAGAAATGTGATAAGTGCCATAGGTACTCTGCACTTATTAGGGCTCATCCCGAACGGCTCACGGTCATCTTTTGTCCGTGGCCCTTCGCGAAGTTGGGAATCGACATCATCACTCCTCTGCCTACGGTCGCCGGAGGGCTTAAATTCGCCGTCGTGGCAGTGGACTATTTCACCAAATGGGCTGAGGCTATTCCTTTGTCAACTATCACCGATAAGAACCTATCAAAGTTCATTCGTGAACACATCATGTGCAGGTTCAGGATCCCTCACTCCTTAGTCTCAGATAACGCTCTCCAGTTCGACAATCAGGCTGTGAGAAATCTCTATGATCAGTTCGGCATCATCAAAAAATTCTAAGCACTATATCATCCGCAAAGTAACAGTCAAGTTTACGCTGTCAACAAGATCATCCAGGTCACCTTGAAGAGGCGTCTCGACACACTCAAAGGACGATGAGCCGTGGAGCTGCCTTTAGTCCTTTGGAGTTAACGCACCACGACCAGAACGGCCACTGGAGAAACTTAATTCTCCATGGCTTATAGCAACGAAGCGATGATTTCTACTAAAGTGAAAATTCCTTCGTATCGATATGAAAACATCGACAAAAAATTAACACTTCACTCTTGGCCGCGAAGAGGGATATGATCAAGGAATGAAGAGCAATCACGAGGATTTGCATGGAAGCCCAAAAGCAGCGCAAGGCGAGGTATTATAACTCCAAGGTGAAATAAAGAAAGTTTAAGGTCGGGGACACCGTTCTTAGGCAATTATTTAAAACACCAAGGAGCCTGGAGCTTGAGCACTCGGATATTCATGGGAAGGACCTTGTCAGATCACTGAGGTTTTGTGATTGGGGGCATATCGACTCGCGAATCCTGCTGGAGTCAAGATAAAACATCCTTGGAATGCGGAGCATCTCCAGAAATATTTCCAGTAGGCTCCATTCGCATGTAATTTATTTTCGTCTTGTATTATAAAATTTGTACTTCAGTAATTATCAATGAAAATTCAGCAAGTTTGGTACAAAAAATTCAGTTCTCAATTATTTATTATTTTGATATGCGGAGTAGACTATAAATTCGGTGTATAAAGGAAAGAATCGTGAAGCAAATGATTCCTAAAAAAACTACCATCGGTTGTCTTCTAGCCCGCGAAGCGGCGCCCAAAAAGACATGGGCATCCGGGGTACCATAAATAAATAGGTGCGCACTATAGATACCTCGAAGATGTGCAAGGCTAGAACGCGTAAGTCCGGAGGGCTTACGTAGGCTTTAATCGTTGAAGCTTCCTACCACACAAAGGTTTTTCTTGTCAGGTCTTAACCTGTTCAGGGATTTACTTTGGAAGCATTTGACTGATTTTCTCCTAGAACAATTCTATACTTCGATGAAGATAGAAGACCTAGGTATGCTTAAAGGGGGAACCCCGAGGTTTGAAAGACTTAGGAAAATTTTGAAAAAATTGGACTAAGTTTTTTTTTCTGAAGCGTAAAATTAAAGAGGACACGCTCTATTCAGAAGCATCGGGGACCGATACGAGTGATAGGGTGCTTATAAATTTCTTCAGTTATTAGATTTGATCGAGATCTTCCTTCGGAGAAGGAGACTTGGTTCGGGATAATCCTTCGGAGAAGGAAAAACCCAGAGTGACTTAGAATATTTTTCGAAAAAAAATTATGTTCGAGTTACGGTCTAATTAATCGCTTAATTTGCTTTAATTGTGACCCTCGGAGAGGGCATGATTTAGGTAAGTTGTGATCATTGAAGAGGACATGACTTACGTTTATATGGTTGATCCCGGAGGGACTCGATCGTGTTAGCCAAGGGAAATAGAGAAACGTAAAGTAAAAAATTAGACTCGCGAGGAAATAAATACTTAGATAATTTTTTGTGAAAATAAAAAATTAAGTTTAATTAATAACAATGAGGAATTACAGGAGATGGGCATCTTGAAGACCCTGAGGCAAAAAAAAAAAAGGAATACAAAAAAAACCGAGGGAGAAAGCTGATTCGGCTAGCGCTTGACTTCGTCGTAGATGTTCCACTCAAGGTAAAGAGCATCGAGCTTTTCTTGCACCTTTTTTGCACCCTCGAGTGTGGCTTGCCGCATCTCAACTTTATAGCTGGGGCTTTTTTGGAAGTTCAAGAGCAACTTTTGCCTTTTTGATTCGACATAATTATCGAAGGTAGTGCTCTTTTTGTAGTCTGCTACGGCAGTGTGTATCTTAGCCCTGGCTTCGTTGAGAGCAGCCTCACTCTTTTTGAGCTCTGTGTTTGCTTCTTGAAGCTCACCCTTGAGCACTTGAACCCTGGTCTCAGCTGCCCCTCTCAACCCCTTCTCCTCCTTGATCGCCAATTCAAGAGCAACCTTCTCGGATTGAAGGTTCTCCTCGTTACGCTCTTCTTCGAGGGCCTTCCATGCCTCCTCGCTGATGCACTCTCTTTAAGTAACTCCTCCCGGAGTTTGGCCACCTTATCATCGAGGGTCTTCTTATATTCCTCCACCTTTTCTAGGCTGTCGTTTGCCAAGGCCATTATTTGGTTGCCTTGTCCAAAGTGGCTGTAGCCTCGGCAAGCTGCGCAATCAGCCTTTTGTTCTCATTGCAAAGATGAAGGAGGGCTTCTTGACCTTTCGCGAATGTGGCCTCCATCCTTCGAGAGTAAATGAAGTTCGTGAGTAATGCCTGCATCGTTTGAAGAGATTATGATCAAGAGTTTAAGACATAAATTTTCAGAAAAAAATATAAACAGTCTCACCTTCGAGAGTAGCCGCATCCCTTCTCGATTGCCAGCCTGGAGTGGCTCCTTGAACAACTCTTGGAAGCTCTCCTTGGACCAGATCTCGTCCAGCATGGGACCAAGATCAACAATCCAAGGAAATGATCCCGAGGAGTTGAAAGACACCTCGCCGTAAAGAGTCGTAGTCGGAGGAACTACGAAGTCCTTCAGTGGATCTTTAGGGACTTCGATGGGACCTCTCTTCCTAGCTTATGCAACAGGTGAAGAAGCCTCCAGAACTACTCCCATTGGCGTCTTCGGGGTTGGTAGAACCGACTCCTCGTTGGACTCGGTCTCCAGAGCATCCCAGCCGGAGGTCACCCCGTGCTCACGCCTAGCATCGTTTTTCATCTTCTTCGGGGGCGGAGTTCCCGAAGAAGGATCACCTTCCATTGGCTGTTTTTCCTTGGGCTTGTCCTTGATGGAAGGTTCGGGGACAAGAATGATTTTTGCCGCGGGCCTCAAAGGCCTCGAACGCCCAAGACAGCTAAAAAAATCGTCTGCAAAGGCAACAAAGCAAAACAAGTTAGTGTTCAAATTTTTTTCTAAGTATAAAATGTTTCATAAATTTGTTTTGCAGGAAACAACTACTTACCCTCTTCAAGGATGATCGGGGTAGAACGTGCCGACCCAGGCGTAAGATGGTTCGGCGTAGCCGAGGATCTTCTACTAAGGCCGCAGGAGGGTTCGACGTAGCCGAGGAACCTTCTGCGCGAAATATCTCCTCCGTAGCCTTTAATGCCTCCCGGGAAACTTCATCAAAAGAGCCTCTATTGGGAACCGTCTTCAAAGGGGCCTCTGGGGGCACCTGAGATTTCTTATACTCTGGGGAAACCCAAATCAGAGAAGTCGGAACATCTTCATTCCCAGAGGGAGGAGGATCCGACAGAGCCATCTTCGAAGGAGCTGGCTTTGACTCCTTGGTCTTCGACTTCTTCTTCTTCCTCTTCTGCGGTTCCAGAGAAGACTCAACCTCGACTTCTTCAGTCAATAACAGATCAGGTGCAGCCATGGGCTTTGAAGAAGCTGGCCTTTTCGAAGAAGAGGCAACCTTCTTTCTCTTTGAAGCCTTGGAGAAAGTGGACTTCTTTGGTGGAGAAGCCACACTCTCTTCAGGCACAGCGGTAGATGCCCCGATCTTGGACTTGGGCTTCTTCGAGGTTGGCACATACGAACGGAGTTGGTCTGGGTCCAACTCTATACGGGTGGAGATCCACGCGTAGGTAACTAGATTGCCCTCGTTGACGAGGACCCGGACATCTCTGTCTTCATCCGGGAGGGCAAGGGCTTACAAAATCCTTCGCCGTTGTTCACAAGACAGAAAAAGGAGAAATAAAAGTTTATGTATAGAAATTGCCAGGAATGTGGTGATTCCTCGGGACACCTTGGGCTCCCACGATGGAACTAAATGGGTTGAAGTTACCCCTGACCCAAAAGTTCTTGTCCTTCCATCATTTGCAAGAGGAGGACAGGTTGGTCATCATAATCTTCTTCTTCACCCAAGATGCCAAGAAGAAGTAACCAACCTCAGACTTCTTCGAGGAGGACTTGTAGATATGGCACACCTCCTCCACGGTGAGGTTGACCCCGAACGCCCTCTTCCAAAAGATGTGTATCCCCGCCATGATCTTGTAGGCGTTTGGGTTTAATTGGCTCGGAAAAAGTCCATAGTGCGCCAGCACTCCCCGAACCAACGGATGCAGCGGCAGCCTGGCTCCATGCTTTATGTGGCCCTGTTGAAGGCCACCAGAGGATACGGAGGACAGTTTGAATGTTCCTCTGTGATCATCGCCCTGGTCGCTATATCCGCGGGCAGATGAAATTGTTTACGCACGTGCTCGATATCCGCCTCCGTGCACGTAGAGACTTTGGTCTCTTCGACAATTGTGGTCGAGGGCACCACAAGGACCTTCTCGATTGCCGCGATTATCGTCGAATCTAGTGGAGGCTGCGGGACAGCCATTGCCTGGGTTGGCAGCACGGGTCCAGCTTCGACAACCTACGGAGCAGGAGTTAAGGGGTTCGGCTGGGTTGTCCACCAGGGTCGCCGGGGAAGAGGGCCAAGCGACAGAGGCCTTACTCGTTTTCTTCTTCTTCTTTTCCTACTCCAGCGTCAAAGACGGTGGAGGGATCACAGGAGATTCCATATCCGCTGCCGAAGGCGGCAAAGAAGCCAATGGCTAAGCCCCGGAGGAAGACGAACCAGATTCATCAGATATTTTTCCTGACAAGAAAAGATACCAAATTTAGTATCTCGAAACTGAAAAATCTACCTAAAACCCTAAACCATTCGAGGAATGGGGATTGAAAAGGAGTCTGGAGAACTTACCAGAAAGGTGTATAAGTAGGACGGTCATAGAGTGAATTGGATTTTCGACGAAGATTCCTGAGGAATCAGACGAAGTCTCTGAAAACTTTAAGAACTCAGAGAGTTTTTGAAGTTTTAGAGGGTTTTGAATGCACGAAATTTTGTAAGTTCGGAATAAGAGAAGGAAGATGGAATTTATAGAGGTCGAAGAAAGCGAAGAGACACGTGAACCGACTTCCTCATTCGCGTCCTTTAACCTGTTCCCTCGAACTTGAATTTGGACCGTCCGATTCGCATATCTTCCTTATCATCTGATGGTCAGGGATTTTCGGAGAAAATCTAATCATGACCTGATGTCAGCAAATCACGTTGAACGATGTGAATCTCCCAAAAGATGTCAGAGCATTAAAAGCCTGTCCAACAAAAGACGCAACTTTACAGCTTTTAAGAAGGGAAACTTCCCAAGCAAGAAATCCAGCAAGGCACGATTCATACCTTCGGGATTAGGGGCAAATGTTGTAAGTGATTTTCGTCAGCAAATGTTGCCTCGGGGAAGGAGTCCCTAATGAACATTTAATGCGAGCACAGGCCCCCGATCCCAATAGAAAAGGAATGCTACGTCATCACAGGAGCCTTCTCCGGACGTGAAATGGACGAGGATCGTCGGAGTTGATCCTCAAGCGTACACCCACGAAGATAAGCAGGAGAAACATCACCGAAGGTAATGTCGACTTTATGACAAGACTCTCGAAGTAGGATTGACGGAAAAGAAGGCCGTAGATCATCGAAGGTGATCCACCCACGCGAAGCTAGCCTCGGAGAGGAAGCAAGAACTTCACTCAAGACGGAGGGCTCGACCCGCGAAGCTGGTGACCCCCGATCGAGTATGAAGTTCGCATGTTGTAGTTTTTGTCTCTCTTTCTGTTCCGCTTTTCTAGCCCCGATCGTGGGATATTGTGTAACTAAGCCCGTAAGACTCGAGATTGATATAACCGTTAGAATATTTAATTCCCGAGTCATTAAGGAGAAATAACCGCTCATTTAATTTAGTAATGACTCCGGATTTATAGGAGATCGTGCGTTATGTTTTCCCTCGCCGGATTCTAATTCCTAGACTATAAAAGAAGAATGAGGGAGCCAGAGAAAGGGTTGGTCGAAATTTCTTGTAATCAAAGTATTCCTAATATTATTCTCAGTGGACGTAGGTTATTACTCCGGATGAGGACCGAACCACTTAAAAAATTCTCTGATTTACTGTTTTCTTAATCTCAATTCCGACCAAAATTATTTTTCATTGGTGCAGCACATCCTAGAGGTGCGGATCTCTTCGTTCCTTCAACTTTTATGCCAATATATATATTTTTCGACAATTTTAATAATATATAAGTCAAGTAATGTATATACGTGTAGCATGTTTAAAAAAGTAGGTGAGTTAAGTTGGTTATTAAGTTTGAAAATTAGGGTATTTTAGTAATTGTAAAATTGGAAGAAGAATTAGTTATAAAAAATCAACTCTAATCTACTTCTTAAACTCTATTAAATTTCTACTACGTAAAAGCAAAAATGGTTAGCAGTTTCTTTAAAAAGAAGGTTAACCAAACGCCTAAAACTACTTTATATTCTTTTGTAATCTATAAGCAGCTCATAGAAGCAATGCCAAACTGGCCCAAAAGTCTTTGTTTCAACGCGAAGTAACTTTTTAAGACTTGTTGGATCTCCAAATAAGTCCCAAAGACTTACTATAATATATCAGACCTTCAAATACTCATTTGGGATCAAAAAAATATTTGCTGGTGTTAGTTCGGAGAAAATAAATCCCTTAAAGCCTTTTAAAAGCTCAATTTCGGCAAAACTAGTTATAATGACATTGTTCTAGCGTAAAGTGATTTTTAAGGCTTGTTGGAGATACAAATGAGTCCCCAAGACTTATTATAATATATTATATATTCAAATACTAATTTGGGATCGAAACTAATTTGCTAGAATCACTTCGGAGACAAAAAAGCACTCTAAAGGCTTGATTTAGAAAAAACGAGTTATAATGATTTTATTTTACGTGAAATGACTTTTTAAGGCTCGTTGAGCTCTAAATTAATACCTAAGGCTTATTATAATATATTATATGTTCAAATACTCATTTGGGATCCAAACACATCTACTACAATCACTTCGGACCCAAAAAAAAGCCTTTTAAAGGCTATATTTTCGCAAAACTAGTTACAAGGAGTTCCTTAGCCTTATTATAAATATATGTATAAATGCTAATTTGGTATCAAAACAAATTTGCTAGAGTCACTTCGGAGACAAAAAAGTAATTTAAAGGCTTGATTTCGGTAAAACTAGTTTTAATGACTTTGTTTTAGGGCGAAGTGACTTTTGAAGGTTTGTTAGAGCTCCAAATGAGTCTCTAAGACTTTTTATAATATATTAAATATTTAAATACTCATATGGGATTAAAAAAAATTGCTAAACTCACTTCGGAAAGAAAAAAGTCCTTTGTTTTTGTGCGAAGCGAATTTTTAAGGCTTTTTAGAGCTTCAAATGTGTCCCCAAGACTTATTGTAATATGTTATAAGTTCAAATGCTCATTTAGGATTAAAAAAATTTTGTTGCAATCACTTGGGAGCCAAAAAGAAGCTTTCTAAATGCTTTATTTCAGCAAAACAAGTTATAAAGGCATTGTTTCAATGTGACTGACTTTGTTTTAGTGCAAAGAGAGTTTTTAAGGCTTTTTGGAGCTCAAAATGAGTTTCGAAGACTTATTATAATATATTTTATGTTACAGTCACTTCGGAGCCAGAAAATCCCTTTCAAGGCTTTATTACAGCAAAACTACTTATAATGACTTTGTTTTAGCGCGAAGTGATTTTTAAGACTTGTTGAGCTGAAATTGAGCCCCTAAGACTTATTGTAATATATTATATGTAAATACTCATTTGGGATCAAAATAAATTTGCTAGAGTCACTTCAGAGACTAAAAACCTCTTTAAAGCCTTTATTTAAGAAAAACTAGTTATAAGGACTTTGTTTCTGCGCGAAGTGATTTTTTAAGGCTTGTTGGAGCTTCAATTAAGTCCCTAAGACTTATTACAATGTCCTTTAAAAGTTACATTTCGACAAAATGAGTCGTCAGAACTCTATTTCAGCACGACGTGACTTTTTAAGTCTTGTTAGAGCTCCAAATAAGACCTTAATACTTATTATAATATAATATATGTTTAGACACTCATTTTGGATCAATATAAATTTGTTAGAGACACTTTGGAGCCAAAAAAGCCCTTTAAAGACTATGTTTCTGTAAAACTAGTTATAAGCACTTTGTTTTAGCGCGAACTGACTTTTTAAAGCTTGTTAGAGTTCTGAATAAGTCTCTAATACTTATAATAATATATTATACGTACGAATATTCAATTGGGATCAAAACAAATTTGCTAGAGTCACTTCAGAGATTAAAAAAAAAGCCCTTTAATGGCTCGATTTTGGAAAAACTAGTTATAATGACTTTCTGTCAGCACGAAGTGACTTATTAAGGATTTTTAGAAATCCAAATGTGTCACTTAGGCTTATTATAATTTATTATATGTTCAATTACTCATTTAAGATCAAAAGAAATTTGCTACAGTGACTTCGGAACCAAAAAAGCTCTTTAGAGGCTATATTTTGGAAAATTTAGTTATAAGGACTTTTTGAGTCTTATTGGAGCTCCAAATGACTCCCTAGGACTTATTATAATAAAATATATGGTACAATGCTCATTTTGGATCAATACAAATTTGATAGAGTAACATCGGAACAAAAAAAAGCCCTCAAAAGGCTATATTTCGGCAACACTAGTATTAAGGACTATTTTTTTGCGCAAAGTGACTTTTTAAGGCCAGTTGGAGCTCCAAATGAGCCCCCAAGACTTATTATAAAATATTATTTGTTCGAATACTCATTTGGGATGAAATCAAATTTGCTAGAGTCACCTCGGAGACAAAAAAGCCCTTTGAAGGATCGATTTCGACAAAACTAGTTATAATAAATTTTTTCAGCGCGAATTTACTTTTCGAGGCTAGTTGGAGTTCCAAATTAGTCCCTATAACTTATTATAATATATTGTATGTTCAAATACTCATTTGGGATTAAAGAAAATTGTTACACTCACTTCGGAGCCAAAAAGCCCTTTTTAAGCTCGACATCTACAAGACTAGTTATAAATTATTTTAGTGTGAAGTGCCATTTTAAGGATTGTTGGGACTCAACATTAGTCCCTAAGACTTATTAACATATTTTATGTTCAAATACTTATTTGAGATCAAAACATATTTGCTAGAGTCACTTCGGAACTAAAAAAGTCCTTTAACGTCTATATTTTGACAAAACTAGTCGTAATGACTTTGTTTCAGCGAGAAATGCCTTTTTAAGGCTTGTTGGAGTTCAAAATTAGTTGCTAAGTGTTATTGTACTTCATTACATGTTAAAATATTAATTTGGGATCGAAACAAATTTTCTAGATTCACTTCGGAGACAAAAAAAAGCCCTTTAGACGCTCCTCGATTTCAGCGAGAAATGCCTTTTTAAGGCTTTTTGGAGATCCAAATGAGTCCCTAATACTTATTATAAAATATTTTATGTTAAAACACTGATTTGGGATCAAAATAAATTTGCTAGTTTTACTTTTGAGACAAAAAAGCGCTTTAAAGGCTCGATTTCGACAAAACTAATGTCTTTGTTTTAGCGTGAAGTGACTTTTTAAGGCTTGTTGGAGCTCCAAATGAGTCCCTAACACTTATTATATTATATTATATGTTCAAATACCTATTTCAGTTCAAAACAAATTTGCTAGAGTAACTTCGGAGACAAAAGAGCTCTTTAAAGACTCGATTTCGGCAAAACTATTTATAATGGATTTGTTTTAGTGCGACGTGACTTGTTAAGGCTTATTGGAGCTCAAATAAGTCCTAAAACTTATTATATGTTCAAATCAAAACAAATTTGCTAGAGTCACTTCGGGGGAAAAAAAGACCTTTAAATTTTCAATTTGGAAAAAACTACTTATAAGGACTTTGTTTTAACGCGAAATGGCTTTTTAAAGTTTTTTAGAGCTGTGAATGAGTCCCTAAGACTTATAGGACTATATTATATGTATAAATACCCATTTTGGATATAAAAAAAATTCCTAGAGTCACTTCGAAGAAAAAAAAACCCTCTAATGGCTCGATTTCGACAAAACTAATTATAATGACTTTATTTTAGTGCTAAGCGACTCTTAAACACTTATATGTTTAAATACTCATCATTTGGGATCTACATAAATTTTACGTAGTCACTTCGGAGCCAAAAAAATATCCTTTAAAGGCTATATTTTAAAAAATTAGTTATTAGAACTTTATTCTTACGCGAAGTGACTTTTTAAGGATTTTCGGAGCTCAAAATGAGTCCCTAAGACTTATTATAATATATTTTATTTTTCAAAACTCATTTGGGATCAAAATAAATTTGCTAGAGTCACTACGCAGACAAAAAATGCACTTTATAATTTATAATATGATTAAATACTCAATTATGATCAAAACAAATTTGCTACAAACAATTCGGAGCCAAAAAAGCCCTTTAAAGGCTTTATTTCTAGCAAACTAGATACAATGACTTTGTTTCACTGCGAGCTGACTTATAAGGCTTTTTTGAGCTCCAAATGAGTCCCTAAGACTTATTATAATATATTATATGTTCAAATACTCATTTTGGACCAACACAAATTTGCTACAGTCGCTTCGGAGCCCAGAAAGTCTAGTTGAGGCTCGATATCCGCAAAACTAGTTATAACGACTATGTTTTATTGCAAAGTACCATTTCAAGGCGTCTATTAGCTCTAAATGAGTCCTTATAACTTTTATACTATATTATAGGTTCAAATACTCAATTGGGATAAAAAATAATTTACTAGAGTGACTTTAAAGCAACAAAAGCCTTTCAAAGGCTATATTTCGGCAAAACTAGTTATAATGATTTTGTTCTAGCACGAAGGGATTTTTAAGGTTAGTTGGAGTTCCAGATGAGTCCCTAAGAATTATTATATTATATTATATGTTCAAATAGTCATTTGGGATTAAAAAAAATTTGCTACAGTTACTTTGATGTAAAAAAAAAAAAAAGGCACTCTAATGGCTATATTTCGGCAAAATTAATTATAAGGACTGTCTTTTAGTGCGAAATGGCTTTTTGAGGCTTTTTGGAGCTTCAAATGAGTCCCTAAGACTTATTATAAAATATTATATTGTCAAATATTCATTTTGAATTAAAATATTTGCCAGAGCAAAAAAACCCCTTCAAAGACTATATTTCGGCAAAACTAGTTATAACGACATTGTTGTGAAGTGACTTTTTAAGATTTGTTGGAGATCCAAATGAGTCCCTAAGACTTATTATAATATATTTTATTTTAGAAAATTTATTTGGGATCAAAAAAAATTTGCTAGAGTCACTTCGGAGCCAAAAAAGGCCCTTTAAAGGCTCGATTTTTGAAAAACTAGTTTAATGACTTTGTTTTAGCACGAAGTGACTCTTTAAGGCTTGTTGGAGCTCAAAATGAGTCCGTAAGACGTATTATAATATATTATCTGTTCAAATACTCATTTGGGATCAAAACAAATTTACTACAGTTACTTCATAGTCGATAAAAGGCCTTTAAAGTCTATGTTTCGGTAAAACTATCTATAAGCACTTTGTTTTAGCACAAACTGACTTTTTAAAGCTTGTTAGAGTTCTGAATGAGTCCCTAATAATTATAATATATTATACGTTCGAATACTCATTTGGGATAAAACAAATTTGCTAGAGTCACTTCGGAGATAAAAAAAAAAAGCCCTTTAATGGCTCGATTTTGGAAAAACTAGTTATAATGACTTTCTGCCAGCACGAAGTGACTTATTAAGGCTTTTTGGAGAACCAAATGTGTCCCATAGGCTTATTATAATTTATTATATGTTCAATTACTCATATAGGATCAAAACAAATTTGCTACAGTGACTTCGGAACCAAGAAGGCCCTTTAAGGCTATATTTTGGAAAAATTAGTTATAAGGATTTTTTGAGTCTTTTTGGATCTCCAAATAAGTTCCTAAGACTTATTATAATAAAATATATGGTACAATGCTCATTTTGGATTAATACAAATTTGCTAGAGTCACATCGAAATTAAAAAAGCCCTCAAAAGGCTATATTTCGACAATACTAGTTATAAGGACTATCTTTTTGCACAAAGTGACTTTTTAATGCCAGTTGGAGCTCCAAATAAGTCCCTAAGACTTATTATAAAATATTATTTATTCAAATACTCATTTTGAATGAAATGAAATTTGCTAGAGTCACCTCGGAGACAAAAAAATAGTTTGAAGGATCGATTTCGACAAAATTAGTTATAATTAATTTTTTCAGCGCGAATTGACTTTTCAAGGCCAATTTGTGTTACAAATTAGTCCCTATGACTTATTATAATATATTTGGGATCAAAAAAAATTTGCTAGTCATTTCGGAGACAAAAAAGCCCTTTAAAGGATCGATTTTGGCAAAACTATTTTTAATGACTTTATTTTTGTACGAAGTGACTTTTTAAGGGTTATTATAGCTCCAAATGCATCCCTAATACTTATTATAATATATTACATTTTTATATACTCATTTGGGAACAAAAAAAATTGCCAGTCGCTTCCGAGCTAACAAAGCCTTTTAAAGGCTATATTTCAGCTTAACTAGTTATAGGACTTTGTTTTAATGCGAAATGACTTTTTAAAGCTTGTTGGATCTCCGAATGAGTCCCCAATACTTATTATAATATATTATATGTTCAAATATGCATTTTGGATCAAAACAAATTTGCTAGAGTCACTTCAGAGACAAAAAAGCCTTCTGAGGGCTCGAATTTGAAAAAAACTAGTTTAATGACTTTGTTTTAGCGTGAAGTGTCTTTTTAAGGCTTGTTGGATCTCGAAATGAGTCCCTAAGACTTATTATAATATATTATATGTTCAAATACTCATTTGGGATAAAAAAAATTTGGTACAGTTACTTCGGAGCCAAAAATACCCCTTTAAAGGCTATATTTCGAAAACATTAGTTATATGGATATTGTTTTAGCACGAAGTGAGTTTCCAAAGCTTGTTGGAACTCCAAATGAGTCCCGACGACTAATTATAATAAATTATATGGTCAGATAATAATTTAGGATGAAAACAAATTTACTAGTATAACTTCGAAGACAAAAAAAATATCTTTAAAAGCTATAATTTGGCAAAACTAGTTATAAGGACTTTTTTTTTGTTTTTTCTGAGCATAGTGACCTTTTAAGGCTTTTTGGAGCTCCAAATGAGTCCCTAAGACTTATTTTAATTCATTATGTTTGTTTTCAGATTACATTAACCCAAAAATTTTTGCAATTTTGATCAGATCATAGATGCGTAACGGAATATTATAACGTGGTAATTCAATTAATAATTAATTGAATACTACAAAATGGATTTCATGAAGACATTGAGTTACAAAAAATTTTCATCAAACAATTATCACATAATTTAAGACATAGGCTTGGAAGAAATTATACCATAAGCTTTCTTCGATTAGGTCGATCTTGTTAAACGGACACCGTACGTTGTGAGACCGCTATGGTTGGGCTCGTGTTTATCCTACGCTCACAACGAGTTTACCGATCACTTCACGATACCACAGTCTTCCACTCCAATTCTCAGATCTCACTAGAACAATAGTATGGGCTCTCTCGATTGTTTTTCTCACTCACAACAAGAGAGCAAAAATTTTCTCTCTTGCTTACACGGGCCAGCAACTAGGGCTTATAGGAGAGTGGAAAATTGTTTTTCTTAACTTAGCACTAGAGAGAATTGTTTTGGTATTCCAACACATCAAAAAATTAGGTTAAATTGTGTTGCAACAAGTGACAAATTTATAGCCACATGAGGGTGTAATTTTCTCCCACAACTATTAGAATAGGATTAAGATTATTCCAAATTGAACATTAGGATTTATCCTAAACAATTATTTTCACAAAATAAAATTTGACCAAATAATCATATGAATAATTATATGATTTTTAATAGGATTACAAAAGCTAATCCTAATCCTTATCCATATAAAATTCGGCCACTCAAGAAAATTAGGGTAAATTATGTTCAAATACTCATTTGGGCTCAATACAAATGTGCCAGAGTCGCTTCAAAGATAAAAAAAAAAGGCCCTATAAAGGCTATATTTCGGCAAAACTAATTATAAGGACTTTCTTTTAGAACGAAATGATTTTTTAAGGCTTGTTGGAGCTCCAAATGAGTCCCCAAGACTTATTATAAAATATTAAATGTTCAAATACTCATTAGGAATTAAAAAAAAATTGCTAGAGCCCCTTTGGAGACAAAAAAATGCCCTTTAAATACTCATTTGGGATTAAAAAAAATTGCTGGAGTAGCTTCTGAGACAAAAAAGCACTTTAAATTCTCGATTTCGGCAAAACTAGCTATAATGACATTTTTTCAGTCCGAAGTAACTTTTTAAGGCAAGTTAGAGCTCCAAATGAGTCTCTAAGACTAATTATAACATTATATAAGTTCAAATACTCATTTGGGATAAAAAAAAATATTTACTGAAGTGACTTCGGAGCCAAAAAAAACTCTTTAAAGGCTTTATTTCGGAGCTAAAAATGCTCTTCAGTGCGAAGTGTTTTTTTAAGTCATGTTGGAGGTTAAAATGAGTCTTTAAGAGTTATTATAGTATATTATATTTTTAAATACTCACTTGGGATCAAAACAAACTTGCTACAGTCACTTTAGAGCCAAACAAGCCTTTTTGAAGCTCGACATCAGCAAAACTAGTTACAAAGACTTTGTTCAGTGCGAAGTGCCTTTTTAATACTTGTTGGAGTTCAAAATTAATCACTAAGATTAATTATAACATATTATATGTTCAAATACTCATTTGGGATCAAAATAAATTTGCTAGAGTCACTTTGGAGATAAAAGAAAAAAGCCCCTTAAAGGCTTGATTTCGTCAAAACTTGTTATAATGAAATTGTTTTAGCGCTAAGTGACTTTGTAAGGGTTGTTGGAGCTCCAAGTTAGTCCCTAAGACTTACATGGTGTACAATATGATCAAATACTCTTTTGGGATCAAAACAGAATTGTTAGAGTCACTTCAGAGGCAAAAAAATCCATTTCACGACTATATTTCGATAGAACTAGTTAAAATGACTTTGTTTCAACGCGAAGTGGATTTTTAAGGTTTGTAGGAGCTCCAAATTAGTCTCAAAGACTTATTATTTTATATTACATGTTCAAATACTGATTTGGGATAAACCAAAATTAACTAGAGTCACTCCGGAGACAAAAAAAAGTCTTTTAAAAGCTCGATATTGGCAAAACTAGTTATAATGATTTTGTTTTAGCGCGAAGAGATTTTTCAGGCTTCTTGGAGCTCTAAATGAGTCCCTAAGACTTATGATAATGTATTAAATGTTAAAATACTCATTTGGGATAAAAAAAGTTTTGCAAGAGTCACTTCGGAGCCAAAAAATTCCTTTAAAGTCTCGTTATCGGAAAACTAGTTGTATTGACTTTGTTTCAGAGCGAAGTGCTTTTTTAAGGCTTGTTGGCATTCCTAATGAGTTCCTAAGACTTATTATAATATGTTATATGTTCAAATATTCATTTGGGATAAAACAAATTGCTAGAGTTACTTTGGAGCAAAAAAAAAGCCCTCTAAAGGCTATATTTCAACAAAACTAGTTACAAGGACTTTGTTTTAGCTCGAAGTGACTTTTTAAGGCTTGTTGAATCTCCAAATAAGTTCCTAAGTCTTATTATATTACATTATATGTTCAAAATACTCATTTAGTATCAAAACAAATTTGCTACTGTCATTTCGGAGCCAAAAAAGCCCTTTTAAGGCTCGATATCAGTAAAACTAGTTAATAATGACTTTGTATCCGCATGAAGTGCCTTTCTAAGGCTTTTTGAGGCTCTAAATTAGTCCCTAAGAATTATTATAATATATTATATGTTCAAATACTCATTTGAGATCAAAATAAATTTGTGAGAGTCACTTCGGAGACAAAAAACCCTGAAAAGGCTATATTCCGAAAAAACTGGTTATAAGGACTTTGTTTCAGCGCGAAGTGACTTTTTAATGCTTGTTGGAGTTCCAAATGAGTCCCTAAGACGTAATATGATATATAATATATTCAAATACTGATTTGGGATAAAAACAAATTTGCTAGATTCACTTCAGAGCGAAAAAAGCCCTATATTTCGGCAAAACTAGTTACAAGGACGCTCTTTTAGCACAAAATGACTTTTTAAGGCTTGTTAGAGGTCCAAATGAGTCCCTAAGAGTTATTATAATATATTTTATATCAAAATACTCATTTGAGAACAAAAAAATTTCTCTAGGGTCACTTCGGAGCTATAAAATCCTTTTAAAGGCTATATTTCAGCTGAACTCGTTATAATGACCGTGTTTATGTGCGAAGAAGCTTTTTATCGCTAGTTGGAGCTGAAAATAAGTCCCTAAGACTTATTTTAATATGTTATATGTTAAAATGCTCATTTCGGATAAAAAAAATTTCTTATAGTCACTTCAGAGACAAAAAAGCCCTTTAAAGGCTATATTTCGTCAAAACTAGTTATAACGACTTTCTTTCAGCGCGAAGTGAATTTTTAAGGCTTGTTGGAGGTCCAAATGAGTCCCTAAGACTTGTAATGATATGTAATATGTTCAAATTCTCATTCAGGATAAAAAATTTGCTAGAGTCACTTTAGAGCCAAAAACGCCCTCTAAAAGCTATATTTCAGCAAAACTAGTTGCAAGGACTTTCATTTAAAGCGAAATATCTTTTTAATGCTTTTTGGAGCTCCAAACGAGCCCCTAAGACTTAATATAATATACTATATGTTTAAATTCTCATTTAAGATAAAAGCAAATTTGCTATAGTCACTTTGGAGACCAAAAAAGGGCCTTTAAAGGCTCGATTTCTACAACAATTAGTTATAATTAATTTGGTTCAGCGCAAAGTGACTTCTTAAGTTTTGTTGTAATTCCAAATAAGTCCTTAAGACTTAATAAAATATATTATATGTTCAAATACTCAGTTGGGATCAAAACAAATCTCCTAGGGTCACTTCGTAGCCAAAAAAGCCCTTTAACGGCTATATTTCGGGAAAAGTACTTATAAGGACTTTCTTTTAGCCAAAATGACTTCTTAAGGCTTGTTGGAGCTCTAAATGAGTATCTAAGACTTACTTTAATATATTATATGTTTAAATACTTGTTTAGGATAAAAAAAGAAATTGTTACAGTTACTTTGGAGCAAAGGAAGCCCTTTTAAGGCTCGGTATTAGCAAACTAGTTATAATCAATTTGTTTCAGCACGAATTGCCTTTTTAAGGATTGTTGGAGCTCCAAATTAGTCCCTAAGACTTATTATAATATATTACATGTTCAAATACTCATTTGGAATCAACGCAAATTTGCTAGAGTCACTTCGGAGACCAAAAAAAAATCTCATTAAAGGCTATATTTCGGCAAAACTAGTTATAAAGCCTTTGTTTCAATGCGAAAAGACTTTTTATGGCTTGTTGGAGTTTCAAATGAGTTCCTAAGACTTATGATGATATATTATATTTTCAAATACACATTTGGGATCAAAAAAATTTTCTAGAGTCAGAGCCAAACAAGCCTGCTAAGGGCTATATTTCTATAAAACTAGTTACAAAGACTTTTTTTTTTTAGCACGAAGTGACTTTTTAAGACTTGTTAGAACACTAAATGAGTCCTTTAAACTTATTTTAACATATAACATGTTCAAATACTTGGGATCATAGAAAGTTTTCTAGAGTCAATTTAGAGACCAAAAAAAGCCCTTCAAAGGCTCGATTTAGGCAAAAGTAGTTATAATAACTTTATTTTAGTGCAAAAAGAAATTTATAAGGCTTGTTAAAGCTGAAAATGAGTCCCAAAGGCTAATTATAATATATAATATGTTAAAATACTCATTTGTGATCAAAATAAAATTTGCTAGAGTCCATTTAGATCCAAAAAAGCCCTTTAACGACTATATTTTGGTAGAAATAGTTATATTGACTTTGTTTCAGTGCGAGGTGCCTTTTTATGGCTTGTTGCAGCTCCAACTTAGTCCCTAAGAGTTATTATAATATATTATATTTTCAAATACTCATTTAGGATCAAAAGATATTTGTTAGAGTCAATTCAAAGACAAAAAAGCCCTTAAAATCCTCTATTTTGACAAATGTTGTTATAATGACTTAGTTTTAGCGAAGAGACTTTTTAATGCTTGTTGGAGCTAAAAATGAGTCCCAAAGACATATTATATTATATGATATGTTAAAATATTCATTTGGTATCAAAACAAATTTGCATGAGTCACTTGGAGCCAAAAAAACCCCTTTAACAACTAGATTTCAACAGAACTAGTTATAATAACTTTGTTTCAGTGCGAAGTGCTTTTTTATGGCTTGTTGGAGCTCCAAATTTGTCCCTAAGACATATTACAATTTATTATATGTTCAAATTTTGGTATCAAAACAAATTTGCTAGAGTGACTTCGGAGACAAAATATAAACCCCGAAGTTTTCTTATCATCCTTTCGTATAATTATGAATAGAGACATGTGTAAGTAATGTAAATTATGTTAGCATTATGAAAATTTCCTTATTCAACTCACAAGAATAAGTTTAAAGTTTAAAATAAGTTTTCGAACACGGGTGGCATAGAATTAGGAGAATTCGGGATTTAGTAGAATTTTATAATTCTTGAAGCATGGAAATTAGAGTTTTAAGCGATGAAAATGAATTTTAAACTTTGTATGGTGTATCATTAGTATTTTTAAGGTCACTCGTTAATTTTGAAATGTAACAAAGGACTAGGTTGTTAATGGTGTATTTCGGTGGACTAAAGTGTAAATTTCTGAAGAGAAGCAAGCACGACGTGTCTCACCTTCACATCGCCAAGTATGAGCTGGCCTTTAGACATGAAATATATCTTAAGTTTGCTTGCTTCCACCATCTGTCAAGTAATATTTCACAGTGCACCGACAGCACTGTGGGCGAGCACCCCGCAATATCCGTGCATCCAGGGCATACGCTAGGTGCCCAGCGTGCACGGCAGGTGCGCTGCCTACGCCCGTGCACGCACCAGGTGTACTGGCTGCGCCCATCTAGCCTCATGTGCGCGCCCAGCACGCCGTGTGTGTGCCTAGCATGTGTCGACTTGGTCCAAATAACCCCTATTTGACCCGAAAGACTATTCTAAGCCTCGTTTTGGCCCGAAAAACTTTGAAATGAATTTGTGAAAGAATTATTTTTAAAACCTAATTGGTTTTTATATTGTTTTAATAGGAAATCTAAAGTCCTGATCCTCAGAAGACTAAAATGACCCAGAACGACGATTTTCGCACCGAGCGACTCCGAGTAAGTGACGATGCACCTACAATACAATAATAAATTGTAAAATCTGTTAGGAATCGTATGGTTATGGATTTATGTCTTTGCTAGTAAGAAAACTAAGGTTTAAACCCGGTAACAGCGAAACTAACAAGATTATGTTGGAATATAATGCAAGGCGGAAGCGTGGATTTAAAAAAAAATTCTAAAACACGAAGATCATATCACATATGAACATATAGCATAGAATTCACAACAAAGCATAGGATCAAAAATTCATATATATGTAAAATAAGAAGATTAAGAGAGCGAGATTTATACCGAGACGATTGGTCTAAATATGTTTCCTTCAAAAATCCAAACGATTCTAAATCCTTCCAAGCTCCTTGATTTAGAACCGAATTACAGTATGTTGGTGTAGTTCGAAACGAAAATCTTCCAAACCGATCTCAAAATCGATAAAGAACAAAGGGTGGGCTTTGTATTTCAAATTCACATGGGGAAACTAATTTTCTAGCCCTTGTGGGAGGGGGATGAGCGAATTTTATGAGGAGTTTTTCTCTGAGAAAAACACTTTCTCCGATAGCTCTCTCTCTGAAAAAAATGTTACGTCTGATTGAAAAACCAAGGCTAAGGCCTTTTTAAAACAGTTTGAGAGGAGTGGGTTGTGGGCTAAAATCTAGCCCACTAACCCATGTAAATGGCACCATTTAGGGGAGATTTTTTCTCTTAATTAATATATTTCAAAAATAAATTAATTAGATAATTATCTAATAATTATCTTTAATAGAAATTAAAAAGGAAAATACAATATTTAAATCAAATTTAAATATTTATATTTTGTTCATATGATTTAATCAATCTCATTAATTAAATCATGTGCACCATTTATAATAATTATTTAACACTTAAATAATTAAAATACAATAAAACTCCTTTTATTTTATATGTAATAATTCGTTCTTGTGTGTGATCATATAATTAATCACATTAATTATTATTTGCTTTCTGCATCAATTTGTTCGGAGTCGGTCCAGGGACCATGGACCCGATAATTCAAGCTCCAATAAATTAAGAAATTTAACTAAAGCTCTTTAGTTAAAAATCTAATTTATTAATCCCGGGGTTACTCCACTATAAACCCGAGATTGAACTCTTGAGATTTTCAAAATAATTTACTCGATGAGTACGTCCACTGATTTAGTCATTACATGAGATTTAACCATCCAGATTGGTTCATGTCTTGAGCAGGTGAAATTACCGTCATATCCTTCGAGTCACATTTATTCCTTAAGTACCGTTATTTCACTATTGAACGATTTATTTACAATCTTATTGTAAATGTGCGCGTAACCATTCAATTCCAGAAACAACACTCAAGTGAACCAATATTAACTTCTTTTAATTAGAAGCCGGATTTTGTATCTGCAAATCCCATTCCTCAGTGATCTCGCTTCGAGCTCCCAAAACGCAAGTATTCGTCCCAATGCGATAATGGTACTTAACGAACAAATTAAAGAACTTGCAAACGAGACCTCGAGGTCTTTGATTGCTCAGGATTGAAATCGATTTTCATATGACCATCTTTTGACAACGAAACGAAATCTCGCAACGGTTCTTAATGACACTTTGTAACGGGTCGGTCCTAGCCGTGTACAGTCCAACTATATATAACGCTCCCACTATGTGTCTCTACACGATTAGTGTTCTGCGTATGTGATTTCCAATCAAGTAATCCAATCTTGATTAATTATCGACTTAATTTTAAACGTGTTAATTTTATAATTCGATATTTCATAGGACACTTATAAATATCGAAATAAAACTTTTTGGAATACGTTAAGGATTTAGATGAATGGTCGTTTAAAACAATATTTCAAACAAAATAATAAAAATGTCTTCTCGTTTGATTAATTAAGCAAAATAATAATATTACAAAAACCCTTTTCTAGAGCAACATCCAACAGATAATGACTTCAGTCTTATTAGCTCATAAAACTTAGTACGGGCTTTGCCCGATAAGTTAAGATGAAGGTTAGAAACTGCCCGAGCCTCTTAATATGATGTAAACTAACCAAACGATGGAATGTCCTTTGACGTACAGGTCAAGGAATCACGAGGGTTATTAATGAACGATTTTACCATTGTGGAATCTTATTCCTGCGAGAAATAACATTAAAGCTTGAAATATTCTTCTGAGCTTCAGATGATGAATAATGAATGAAAAATGAAAGAATATGAGTTTAATGAAAGTATTTGTTGGGTTTACACTCCGAAATGAATAACCCTCAAGAAATATATAGCTCAGTTGCCGGAAATGATATGGTGCCAGGGGTTGTTGATTGAAACGTCAATAACATAAGATAGAATGTTACGAAAACGAGTCGATAGTACCAATAGTACTCTTTGACACTCATGCCCTATTGATAATGATGATGAAAATCTTTTTAAACAACATAGCATGCTACAGTTTCTAAAATAATGCAGCAGGATATAGTGTGGCTGGGAGATGCTTTAAAGTTTGAGCTGGCCCACTCCTTGCCTGGTGCCTTATGTTGTGATTATGATGCAGTACCATGAGTGGATCCTAGACTCCCTTATGACGTAAGTTCACCAATTCGTCGTCTATGGTCTTTGATCACAGAAGGGTGGTCGAGAGAACGCTAGAAAATACTAAGAAATTATTTTATGGTGCATGGATCATTTGGTATGGGACAAATGACCCCTTATACTATTATGTGTACTTCTCATTATCTATATATCTAGTGTGATACATTATTATTTATCGCGCGTACACTACTTTTCATAAATTACATTGTAATTGACAGGTTTAAGTATAAAACTTATACGTACGTAAGCAAGTATAAGTCACGATTCGTTGAAGCGGGTCGTAATAGATTTTGTTGTATCAGAGTCCAGGTTGAGTCGTTTCTACAGACGACCACACACATAGTTTGATAGCCTTGGTTCTCCCTTTAGTGGATAAGCTTTATTATCTAAATTTTAAAAAACGTTTAAACTAACTAAAGAAAATTTGCAGGATGTCACAAATAGAACACGTCATTCTTGATGTCGGTCCCGAGATGTTTGGAGATGATAGTGCGTCGGACCAGTGAAAATAGAATAGACCCCGATAGATATTCTGAAACTGAACTTAGTACTAGCGAATGCCAAATGTAATATAGGAACTGCAGACAAGATGACTATTTTTGAGTGGCCAAGGCTGACTACCCAGTGGATGAGTTTTGTTAGAATACTGATATATTATGTATAGTTTCACTATAAAATATGCAAGTTGAGTGTTTGAATGACCTGGATAAATGTGATGAAATTGTGAACCTTATTTATTGAGATAAATATAAGCTTACCATTGCTATGTGTCATGACATGATAGGTTGAGTAAGAGCAACTGTTGAAGACATGTCAAGAAAAAGTGCACGTCAGAATCCTCCCAATGAAGTAGCTGAGCTCCGTTAAATGATCGAAGCTCAAGCTACAAAAGCTGGAAGAAAAAATAAAGAAGCATGAAGGCGAGGCCAGTGGATTGAGCAGAAAAGAGAAATGCTAAGCCAACTACTTATCCGTCTCAATGATCAACAACAACAACCGCAACCACAACGACAAGCAGAAGCGGCAGGACCAGCTGGAGTGAACGTACCTATGCCGCCTGTGCTACGACCTAATATACAACTATCGAGGATGGCCCCTCTAATTGATGAACCAATTTAAGAATGCTTCAGGAATCAAAAACCACCAATGTTCCAAGAGACACCCGATCCGGCAAAGGCTAAAACTAGATAAAGTGCATCTAGCAGCCTTTTGAATACATGCAGCTGACGAAAGCATAGAAGTTAGCCTGCGATGTGTACCAGTTTGATGATGAAGCTAGATTCTGGTGGGAGATGATTGTGCAAATGTATCCTATTGAAAAAATCTCTTGGGAACGGTTCCTAGACCTATTTTATGCTCAGTACCTTGCAGAGGCTCGACTTTTTGGAAGGGTTAAGGAGTTTATAGATCTTTGAATGGGAAAAATGATAGTAGTAGATTACACAACTAAATTTGATGAACTGGAGCGATATGCACCGACCCTGTTAGCTACAGATGACGTTAGAAAGATAAAATTCATGAATGGCCTAAATGTTGAAATTATAACTCAGGTGGACAGCGGTGAAGTAGGACCTCGTACTTATACTGATGCAATGCAGAGAGCTTTAAGAATATATGGCTAGAATCTAAAAAAACAAGCTAATCTCTACGCAAAGTGTAGTTGAATCAGGTGGGATGTTCAAAAGTCAGAAACGGGGATATTTCCTCCCAGACATGATAGATTTAAAAAAAAAACTATGGGAATCGACCCCAAATGCAGGAACGCAACTTTACTCTACCTGCTAATACTAGCAATTTTCAGAACTAATGAAGGGCAAAAAGCAGGTCAAAAGTGCGGTCAACATGGGACAAATGAAAGAGTAAATCATTGCTGTCGAGATGAAAGCCCTGGAAACATTGAAATTAAACAACAAATCCCTCCAAAGTGCGCTCGTTGTGGGAAGTTACATAGTGGTGAGTTCAGGATGGGGAGGGATGTTTGTTATGCTTCTGATCAAGACGGTCACTTTGTGAAGTCCTGTCTAAAATATAGAAAAGAAAGAAAACCAACTAGTAGTATTGGTCTACAGCCTATCAAAAGATGATGTAATATTGGTCTATCAACCGTAGTAACAAGTCAGCATCTTATAACTAACCTTTCTCTGTATAGTCTTATTGATTCTAGCACTACACATTCATTTAAAGCAAGCAAAGTAGCAGAAAATTAGAATGGGATAGACAAATATTATCATACCCATTTATAACTATAACTCTGGCAGGAGATACGTATGAATCAACTAGTTGATATAGAAATGTGCCAATCTGATTTGGAGAATGCACCCTCTATGCTAATTTAGTTGTTATAGAAATAGGAGATTATGTTGTAATTTTGAGTATCGACTGGTTGAGTACACATCATGCAGTCATAGACTGTCGAAAAAGGCAAGTTCAATTTCACCCATCTGATGGTGAAGAATTTACTTTAAGGGAATAACACAAAAAAAGCTAGTTCCTATAATTTCAGCGCTCCGAGCATTAAAATTATTGGAAAGTGGATGTCGTCGTGGCTATATAGCTAATATCCTTGATGAGACGAAGAAAGTCAAGCTTATGCGAACAGATGTACCTATTGTAAGAGACTACCTCATGGTATTCCCAGAAGATATGCCAGGATTACCACCAAAACGGGAGATTGAATTCACCATTGAGTTAATCCCTAGAACGAAATCAATTTCAAAGGCACCTTATCGGTTGGCTCCTGCGGAGTTAAAGGAGCTAAAGACCCAGTTACAAGAATTGGTTGATGAGGGATTCATTCGACCCAGTCACTCACCATGGGGCGCACTAGTTTTGTTCGCGAAGAAGGAGGATGGAACGTTGCGACTTTACATTGCTTATTGGAAACTTAATAAGCTGACGATTGAAAATGAATACCCGTTTCCTCGTATAGATGATTTGTTTGATCAACTAGTTGGGATTTTCGAGATTGACCTACGATTCGGGTATCATCAACTGAAGGTACGAGATGAGGGTATTCCCAAAACAGCTTTCGAAACTCGATATATGCACTATGAGTTTCTCGTAATGCCATTCAGGTTGACCAATGCACCAGCTACTTTTATGGATCTGATAAATAGGGTATATGAGGACTATTTGGATAAATTCATCATTGTATATATCGATGATATCCTCATTTACTCAAGGTCAGAGGAAGAATATGCAGAATACTTGGCCTTGGTTTGGAAGAGACTGTAAGACAAACAATTATATTGAAAAATTAAGAAAAGTGAGTTTTGGCTGTACAAGGTAGTTTTTATAGTCATGTTGTATCTAATGAAGGAATATTGGTAGACCCAACGAAGGTAGAAGCCGTTGTGCAATGGTCATAACCTAAGAATGTAGCTGAAATAAGAAGATTTTTTGGGTTTTAGCTGGGCATTATCGAAGATTTTAGAAGTTTTTTTAAAGAGTGCAACACCTACGACAGAACTTACACTGAAGGGACATAAGTTTAAAAGGATAGAAGCTTGTGAAAAAAGCTTCCAGTAGCTAAAGAGAAGATTAACCACTACTTCAATTCTAATGATACCTATGGGAACAACCGTTTTTTGCTATCTACTGCGATGCCTCAAAATTGGGACTTGGGGCTGTTTTAATGCAGCATGGTAAGATGATCGCCTATGCCTCCCGTCAACTTAAAGATTATGAGAAAAGGAATCCTATACATGAGCGATCGTGTTTGCATTAAAAATTTTGAGGCATTATCTTTATGAGGCACAATGTGATATTTACACCGATCATAAGCCGCTGAAGTATCTTTTCACTCAAAATGAGTTGAATGTGCGTCAAGGAACATGGTTGGAGTTGCTGACAGATTATGACTTCGACATTCATTACTACCCGAGAAAAGCTAACCGAGTGGCAGATGCTCTAAGTCAAAAGTCAACCGAAAGAGTTACAGAAGGAAATTCGTGATTTTGGCATTCAGATACTGGTTGGAAGGCTAGCAGTACTTCAAGTATAAACAATACTTCTCAATCAGATACAAGAAGCACAGTTGCAAGATGAAGAATTGACAAAGATCAGACATAAAGTTCAAGAAAGAAAATAAGAGGAATTTTCCATTTCCAAGGACAGCACCATGCTTTCTGGAGAAAGAATTTGCATACCGAATCAGGAAGTTCTAAAGACACAACGCTTAACAGAAGCTCATCAGGCTCTTTACTCAGTGCACTCGGGGACTACCAAAATGTATCAGGATTTGAAGCAGAAGTATTGGTGCCCGGGTATGAAACTTGACATAGTAACTTTTTTAAGTAGGTGCCTTACTTGTCAATATGTAAAGGTAGAGCATCAAATACTAGCTGGATTACTTCAACCTTTGGAGATTCCAAAATGAAAGTGGGATCAAATAACAATAGACTTTGTGTCGGGATTACCCAAAACAAGGGGACACGATTCTATTTGGGTCATTGTCGATCGTCTAACAAAGTTTGCTCATTTTTTTCCAAACATAATGACTTACACACTTGACAAGTTAGCTGAAGTCTACGTCCGAGAAATTTGTGCGTCTGCATGGAGTGCCAAAGTTAATTATCTCAGATCCAGATAGTTGATTTACCTCCAAGTTTTGGAAAAGCCTCCAGAATGCTCTAGAAACCAGTTTGAAATTTAGTACAGCTTTTAATCTGCAAACAGACAGATAGAGCGAACGCATAATTCAAACGCTCAAAGATATGTTAAGAGCTTATGCTCTTGACTTTCAAGGAGCTTTGGACAAATACTTACCTCTGGCAGAGTTCTCCTACAATAACAGTAATTATACGAGCATCAACATAGCCAATGGAGCAGGCTACCAAAGCAATTGAAAAGATTAAACGCCACATGAAGACGTCTCAGAGTCGAAAAAAATGGTATACCGATAAGAAGCATAAACCAATCGAGTTCACTATAGGAGAACATTATTTTTAAAGGTATCACTCATGAGAGGGATAATGCGGTTTGGTGAAAAGGGCAAGCTAAGTCCTAGATTTGTCGGACCATTCGAGATCCTTGAGCAAATTGGTCTAGTGGTATATCGACTTGCTCTAACGGATTCTATGATAGGTGTGCATGATGTTTTCCATGTTTCCATGCTACGTAAGCACATCCGAGATCCCTCTCATGTTCTTCGACACTAGGAGATAGAATTTATGCCAGAAGTATGAAGTTCAAACCGAGAAGATTTTAGATCGTCAAGAAAAAGTGTTGCGTAACAAGAAGATCCTTTTTGTCAAAGTACAATGGAAGAACCATTCACCCGAAAAAGCCACCTAGGAGCTAGAAAAGGAAATGAAAAGTTAATACCCAATGTTGTTTTAAGTTTCGTGGACAAAAATTTTATAAGTGGAGAAGATTGTAAACCCTAAAGTTTTCTTATCGTCTTCATGCCTAATTATGAATAGAGACATATATAAGTAATGCGAATTATGTTTGAGTTATGAAACTTTCCTTATTCAACTCACAAGAATAAGTTTAAAGTTGAAAATAAGTTTTCGAACTCGGTTGGTGTGGAATTGGGTGAATTCGGGATTTAATAGAATTTTATAAGTCACATGGAAATTAGAGTTTTAAGTCATGAAAATGAATTTTAAAGTTTGTATGGTGCATCATTAGCATTTTTAAGGTCACTAGTAAATTTTGAAATCATTCTAATGAGAAAAAGTGTCGTTTCAGTGAAAAATGTCAAGTTAAGGGCAAAACGGTAATTTATCAAAAAAAGGGAATTATCGGGAAAAATAATGAATAATCCAACAAGATATCTTCTTTATGAAGCGGTTTCATGGTTGGGAAATTTTAAAATTATGGGCCGAAGTGGAAGAATAAAAGGTTTAGAAATAAGGAACTTAGTTGTGAAAAATTTAGGTAAAAATCGCTATTTCGGGACCGAAATCATAAAGCCTAGGAAAAATGGGAAATGAGCTCTATAAATTCTAAAAATCCACATAATTTTGTATAATTAGATAAAGAAGGGGATTAAAGAAAGAAATTGTGCTAGAAGGGCTAAGAAATAAGTTTTGAAATGTAACAAAGGACTAGGTTATTAAGGGTTTATTTCGTTGGACTAAATTACAAATTTCATAAAAGAAGCAAGCACGACATGTCTCACCTTCACATGACCAAGTATGAGCTGGCCTTTACACATGAAATCTGATCTTAAGTTGGCTTAGTAAGCAAGTTCATGTAAGAGGTTTCAAATTCAAGCTCGAGGTGAAGAGGCGATTACCTCGTCGTGACACACCAAGTAATTAAGCTTAAACTTGTAGCATTCAGCCCTTGGATGACCTTATAACCAAAAGTAGGCAGAGAGAGTGAGATAAAAATGAAAATTAAAGAAAAATTTAGAAGAAGAAGAAGGACCAGAAGAAGAAGAAAGTGCACAAAAAAAGTTTGGTTTATAGCAAGCTTAGTAAGGTTTCCAATTTCTACTTGCTTCCACCATCTGTCAAGTAATATTTCAGCTCTTAATAACTCTTAATATTGTGTTTTAAACTTTTGAATAGCATGGAGAAATGTTTGAAAGGAAAGTTCCACAAGATCAAAGAAAAAAGAACTACACCAAAGGTAAAATTCTTCCTCTTATTTCATTGATTTGTACAAGTGTGTTTAAAGAGTTTTAGAACTAATATAGGACTTCATGATGTTGAATTTTGTTGTTGATTGAGAATTAATGAAATGATGACAAAGGAAATGGTTATCCTTGCTTGAAAAAGTAATTTACAAAGTTGAAACTAAGTCTGGAACATAATATGTTTGATCATAGGTCTAAGAGGGGAAGTTTTTTGATTTATTAGGTTTTAATGAAGTTTGATGTGTAAAATAGTGATTAAAGCTTAAAAAATAGGTTTGGTGGTGAAATTGCACAAATTGGTGTAATTTGTTCACCACCTAGGTAGGCGCTGTGGGCGTGCACCCCCTGTTGCCAGTGTGCCCAGTGCACGCGGCAGACGCCCAGCATTTGCGGCAAGCACGCTGCTTGCGCCCGTGCACTTACCAGGCGTACTGCCTGTGCCCATGCGCGTGCCAAGCGCACCACCTGCAGCCCATCCGCGCCCTGCACGCCCACTGTGTGGCCCGTGCGCGCCCAACACGCCCCTTGAGCAGCATGTGCGTGTCCAACACGACCGGTGTGCGCGCGTGTGCGTCTAGCATGTATTGGCTTGGGCCGAATGACCCCGATTCGACCCGAAAGACTATTCTAGGCCACTTTTTTCCCTTAAAACCTTTAAAATAAATTTTAAACACTTTAAATGAATTTTCGATGGAATGATTTTTAAAACCTAATGAGTTTTTATATTGTTTTAATAGGAAATCTAAAGTCCTAACCCTTGGAAGACTAAAATGACCAACGACGATTTTTGCACCGAGCGACTCCGAGTAAGTGACGATGCACCTACATTACAAAAATAAACTGTAAAATGTGTTAGGAATTGTATGGTTATTCATTTACTTCTTTGCTAGTAAGCAAAATAAGGTTTAAACCCGTTAACGACGAAACTAACAAGATTAATGGCTTCGGCCTTGTAAACTCATAAAACTTAGTACGGGATTCGCTCTATAAGTTAAGATGAAGGTTAGAAACTTCCTGAGCCTTTTAATATGTAGTAAACTAACTAAATGATGAAATTTCCTTTGACAGACAGCTCAATGATTCACAAGGGTTATTAATGAACGGTTTTCCCGTCGTGGAATCTTATTCACGTGCGAAACAACATTAAGACCTCAGAATATTCTTTTGAGCTTCAAATGATGAATAATGAATGAAAAATGAAAGAGTATGAGTTTAATGAAAGTATTTTCTAGGTTTACACCCTAAAATGAATAATCCTCAAGAAATATATGGTGCCGGGGTTTGTTGATTGAAACGTCAACAACATAAGATAGAATATTACGAAAAACGAGTTGATGGTACCAATAGTACTCTTTGACACTCATGAACTCCTGATAATGATGATGAAAATCTTTTTAATACAATATAGCATGCTACAGTTTCTAAAATATCGCTGGAGGATGTATTGTGGCCGGGAGATGCTCTAAATTTTGTACTGGCCCACTCCCCGCCTGGCGCCTTATGTTATGATTTATGATGTAGTACCATCAGTGGATCTCAGACTCCCTAATGATGTAATTTTGTCGATTCGAAGGGTAAGGTTTCTGATCACAAATTGGTGGTCGAGACATTGCGAGAAAATACTAAGAAACTGTTTTGTGGTGCAGGGATCATTTGGTATGGGACAAACGACCACTTATACTATTATGTGTACTTCTTATTTTTTTATATTTCATGTGTGATGCATTAATTATCATGGCACATAGTATAGATAGTTTCGTCACTTATTGAGTTTAGCAACTCACTAGGTTTCTTGTATTGTAGACACAGGTAAAAGCCGCAGAGCTGAGGAGGTGGTCGAGGATGCTAGAACAAGTGTGTGGACTACCTGTAGTGGTTGAAGACTCCCTTAGCCAATTATTTTTTACTATTAGTTTGTAAATATGAATATATTAAATTAAAGTACTATTATGAACAATAGTATGTATATTTTGTGACACCATTACGGTAGCATAGTTAAAAAGTATTTTTGTTATAGTTCAGCAACGCTATAGTATAGTTAAGAGTTCTTACTATGTTGTAGCAATGCTGTAGTTATAAAGATGTTGTTTCAGCGCGAAGTATATTATAATATATTATACGTATAAATACTCATTTGGAATCAAAATAAATTTCTTAAAGTCACTTCGGAGACAAATAAGCCCTTTTAAAGGCTATATTTCGACAAAACTAGTTATAAGGACTTTGCTTGAGCGCGAAGTGCCTAAGACTTATTATAACATAATATATATGTGTAAATACTCATTTAAGATCAAAACAAATTTGCTACAGTCACATCGAAGCCAAAAAAGCCCTTTTAAGTCTCGATATTGGTAAAACTAGATATAATGACTTTGTTTGTACGCGAAGTGCCTTTTTAAGGCTTGTTGGGGTTCCAAATTAGTCCCTAAGACTTATTAAAATATATTATATGTTAAAATACTTATTTAGGATCAAAATAAATTTTTTAGAGTCACTTCGGAGAAAAAAAAAACCACCTTTAAAGGCTATATTTTGGCAAAAGTAGTTATAAGGATCTTGTTTTAGAGCAAAGTGACTTTTTAAGGCTTGTTGAAACTCGAGATGAGTTCCTAAGACTTATTATGATATATATTATGTTTAAATACTCATTTGGGATCAAAAAAATTTGCTAGGGTTACTTTGGAGCCAAACAAGCCTTTTAAAGGCTATATTTCGGCAAAACTAGTTACAAGGACTTTCTTTTAGAATGAAGTGTCTTTTTAAAGCTATTTGGAGCTTTAAATGCATCGCTAAAACTTATTTTAATATATTATATGTTCAATAAATTATTTGTGATAAAAAACAATTTGCTAGAGTCACTTCGGGGATAAAAAAGCCCTTTAAATCCTTATATTTCAGCAAAATTAGTTATAATGACTTTGTTTTAGCGCAATGTGAGTTTTTATTGTTTTGTTGAGCTCCAAATGAGTGCCAAAGACTTATTTTAATATATTATATCTTACAATACTCATTTGGTATCAAAATAAATTTACTAGAGCCACATCGGAGCCCCAAAAGCCTTTTAACGGCTATATTTCTGCAGAACTAGTTATAATGGCTTTGTTTCAGCGCGAAGAGCCTTTTATGGCCTGTTGAACCTCCAAATTTGTCTCTAATAATTATTATAATATATTGTATGTTCAAATACTCATTTCGGATCCAAACAAATTTGCTAGAGACACTTCGGAGACTAAAAGCCCTTTTAAAGGCTCGATTTCGACAAAACTAGTTATAATGATTTTGTTTTAGCGCGATGTGACATTGTAAGGCTTGTTGGAACTCCAAATGAGTCCCTAAGACTTATTATAGTATATTATATATTTAAAAACTCATTTGGGATTAAAAAAATATTTGCTAGATATACTTCGGGGATGAAAAAGCCTTTTAAAGGCTACATTTCGACAAAACCAGTTATGAGGACTTTGTTTCTGCAGTGACTTTTAAAGTCTTATTGGAGCTTCAAATGAGTCTCTAAGACTTATAATAATATATTATATGTTAAAATACTTATTTAGGATAAAATAATTTTGCAACAGCCGCTTCATAGCTAAAAAACCCATTCTAAGGCTCAATATCGGCAAACTAGTTATAATGACTTTATTTAAGTTTGAAGTGCTTTTTTAAAGGTTGTTGGAGCTCCAAATAAGTCCTTAAGACTTATTATGATATATTACATGTTCAAATACTAATTTGAGATCAAAATAAATTTGATAGAGTAACTTTAGAGCCAAAAAAACTCTCTAAAGGCTATATTTCGAAAAAACTAGTTACAAGGACTTTCTTTTAGCGCAAAATGAATTTTTATGGCTTGTAGGAGCTCTAAATGAGTCCCTAAGACTAATTATAATACATTTTATGTTCAATTACTCTTTTGAGATAAAAAAAAATTTGCTAGAGTCACTTCGTAGAGAAAAAAGCCTTCTCACCGCTCAATTTCAGCAAAACTAGGTATAATGACTTTGTTTCAGCGCGATGTGACTTTTTAAGTCTGGTTGGAACAAAAAATGAGTCCCTAAGACTTAATACAACATATTATATATTCAAATACTCATTTTCGATCAAAAAAATTTGCTACAGTCACATTGGAGATAAAAGAATTCTTTAAAGGCTTGATTTCAAACTACATATAATGACTTTGTTTTAGCGCTAAGATACTTTTTAAGACTTTTTGGAGCTCCAAATGAGACCCAGGGACTTATTATAATATATTATACATTAAAATACTCATTTGGGATCAAAACAAATGTTAATAATGACTTTGTTTTAGCGCGAAGAGAATTTTTAAGGCTTGTTGGAGCTCCAAATGAGTCCCAAAGACATATTATAATATATTAAATGTTAAAAATACTAATTTGCTAGAGTCACATCGATCCAAAAAAGCCCTTTAAATGCTAGATTTCGGTAGAACTAGTTTTAATGACTTTGTTTCAGCGTGAAGTATCTTTTTATGGCTTGTTGGAGCCCCAAATGAGCCTCTAAGACATTATAATATATTATATGTTGAAATACTCATTTGGAATGAAAACAAATTTGCTAGAGTCACTTCGGAGCCAAAAAAAGCCCTCTAAAGGTTATATTTCGGTAAAACTAGTCACATGGACTTTCTTTTAGCGCGAAATGACTTTATGAGGCTTGTTTGTCACGACCCAACTCTCTCAGCCAGAGGGCGCGACAGGGGTTATTTTCCTTTTACTATTTTTAATCTTACTTAAAACGTAAAACACAAATACTTTATAACATAATGAGCTCCTAAATCAAAATACTGTCTCCTTACTTATCTTGAGTTCAAGAAAAGAGCCACCACTTTATCTCAAGTTTAGGGCCTCGGGATATATTTCGGGTCTCAATATTACATCATTGCTATCAAAATACAAAATGCGGAATTAAAACATATATGCTACGGGGTCTTTCTCTTCTTGGGTTACACATTGCCCATCGCCAGCTGCACTACTTCTAATGTTCTTCTGGTTTAGTTTTTCCCTTATCTATAACTTCACGAAAAAACTAATGAGTTGATAAACTCATAAAGGGCAAAACTACTCTATCTTAATGATGTAATGCAATGCAGCAAAGATTCATATATGCAACAACAATTCACAATGCAAGAGGTAGAGAGTTTGATCATCTTCAAACGATCAAACCATAACAAACCGTTCTTTCTGTGAGTTACCCCCTCTGGGGTCGACTCTTCTTTCTTTCTTTCTCATTTCGGCCTCTGAACTGACCATAACAAACCATAACACTTTCTCTCAAAATTTTGTCTGGGATCTATTGATGGAAACTGCTTCTGTCTCAATAATGAGGAAGGCCAAATCTCCCGACAATCAATGATACAACTCTCTCTTGGAGTCGACGGTTCCATTGACATACGTTTTACTATTGTTTGTACGTCAACTCACAAGGAGGATCGGGGTCTAATAAGAGGCGTTAGTTTCTCTAACGATGAAAAGACACATGTAATCGGGCTCCTCTAGAGTCCCAGAGTTTTAACCTCTTATATCGGGGTACTAAGGCCTGCAGTAATAATTTCTTCGGCCTTCTAGGCTCAACAAACAACAAGGCTTGGTTGTCTTTTTAGCCCTAATCTCGCTCGGGTCAAAACCCAGCTTCAATTCTTACACGGACCGTAATCCGACTATCTTAAAGTTTTAGTCACATTTTCTTCTCGAGGCTAAGCTCTACTTAATTACTTTCTCTTTCGTTTTCTTACTTTCTTTCTCTTTTAGTTTTCATTCTAAGGCTCAATACGGCTTTTTACTTCTTTGTGTTTTACAACACACAGATATATTCGGACGAAATAGTTATCTGGAATAGCAAGTAAAAGCCAAACAAACAAGCATACATAAGCACAAACACACAACTTGGTGTCATAAGTTCATTGCCACTTACCTTGCGTAAGCGATAAAGTTTCTCGGAGCTTATCCTAAGTAATGCTCTAAGCTTCAACCTCTTCTTCGTCGTTTAGTCCTTATAATAGAAAAGGAACCATGTCTCGTTAGGTCGCTTGTCTCGCTAACCCAGGGCAAAACTAATTCTTATTTTAAATGTTCTAATGCTCGAGACTTTCTATATTGTCTTAATACTAAGACGGGGTTGCCTAGGAGTCTTAACTAAGGTTTATTAACCTTACTTGGGTTTGGGACTATTCTGAACCCTAATTAGTGCTCCCGACGTGCCTCGAAAGTTTACCGAGCAATCGTGAGGGTCGGTTTGGACTATTCACTATTTACGGTTTAGAAATTTACCTAAGTTTCTTACTTGGTCATTCTCAGGTCTAACATATAATATCTAATACCATTTGATTTATCCAAGACCATGAAAATCCTTTTAGGGTTTTAGAAATTTATTTTTCAAAAATCATGGTCAACTTGGCTCGAGTTTTACTTTTCGAATTTTAAAGGTCCGAACCCGAGTCTTGGCCAAAAAAAATTAAATATCAATCATATTTAATATCTAAAATTGTACTCCAAAGGTACAAAGACTAAAAAGTCCATGTTGTTTAATTAAAACTCTAATTACCACTCTTGTAGTTTTATCGAGCTGTTGATTACAGTTTCGTTAGAAAATGCCATCTTAACGTAAGTCATTGTCTTTTCTTTGAAAATGCCAACCACACTAGGTGGGAAGCAGCTTCTAGGTTTCTTTTAGTTCATATTTAGTCCTTCTACTCAACCTTCATCGAAGCTTTGAGAGCTTGTTTCATTCCATCTTTAAAACGCCTCATTTTCCTTAACTCATTTTATGATTTCGCTATTTAAAATTTAAAATAATTTAACGTTCTTTTTCCACTGTCAAATACATTTAGTGGTGGGTTCTAGGTTTTAAAGGATCATTTAATCCTTATCATAACCTTCATCGAAGCTTTAATAAAATCTCTTATTATCTTAAGTCTACGAAATAGGACTTTTTTTTACGTCATTTTCACGGTTTCGCTCAGAACCGTTATTGTAGGTCAAAACCTTTATTATCTTTTGATAAATGTCACTTCTAGTATTTGGACAGTAGCTTCTAGGTATTTAAGGAAATATTTCATCCTCATTTCAAACCGTCATTGAAGCGCTAAAGGTCCATTTGAAATCTCAACCTTTAAAACGACGCGTTTTCTAGCTTAATCACGGTTTTGCTTGAACCAATCATGTAGCATCTCGTCTTTTTAAAACTTATTTATTTTCTTTACAAAGACATCTTAAGAACAGTATAATAAGGTATTAGAAGGGATCTTAATAATCTATATGATTTTGCTTGAGAGCATTAAAGCTCAAGTTCTCAAAGTTTACAAAAACAAAAACTTACTTATTGTAAATTTAAGATTTTGATCGGAAGTTTATCACACGAAATTCTTTTTGACATTTCTCTTTTCTAATTTCTAAAAATTTTTTAGGGCAGAGGCTATTGGAGCCTGAAATCATTTTATAATTTCATTTCAAGGTGTTCAAAAGGTTTAGGAACTCAATTTGGTCTGATTTTACATTTATCTCTCGTTTTATAAGAATTTCTCTACGGTTGTCACGGCGGTTCGTTGGAAAATATCGTGCTCGTAAAATCATTTGTAACCATTTCCAATCCTTCATCAAGGACATAAATGAACAGTATCGAAGGCATGCAAGAAGCTAAAAGAAACGTTTATGGTCAAGGCATTTAAGCTAGCTAAAATCGACACACACACATACACACAAGCCTCGAAAGCTAGGGTTTCTAGCTTCCGTTCAAGATTTTATTCGGATTTTCACCAAGAAAAACACAATGAATTCTACTTATTACAATACATCAACACCAAATACATGCAGTTACCATAGCAAAATAAGAACTACTTCTAAAACTACTCAACAACTCACAAAGTTTAGAGATATACCTAAGTTCAAGGTTGAACTTTTTGGTGGTGTCTTTCTGGTGCTAGGCCGGCTTTCTCTAGTATATTTCTTCCAAAAATCCAACTTGGTGACCTTTAACACTTTAGGACAGAGATGAAACAAGTTTTTTTTTAGAGTGTTCAAGAGGATAAAATAAAGGAAGAAGCCATGATTGTTTAGATCTTACCTTTGGTTTTATCAAGCTTTAGAAAAGCAAGCTTTTTCTCTCTTCATTCCTCTTTCATCAAAACTGACCTCTCTCTCTTTTTGTCACTAAATTTTTTTTATTTTCTCTCTTCTCTCTCTCTTTTGCTCGGCCACTCTCTCAATTTTTAGAAATGGAAGCAAAAATGGGAGCTTTTGGCCCTAGGTTCCATTTTATAGGCAACTTGAAAGCTTGTTGAACAAGCTTTACCATTTACACCTCTCTCTCTCTCTCTCTCTCTCTCTCTCTCTCTCCATCATGGCCGAATATAACACTTAATTTTTCTCTAAAATTTAATTCAAATACTATTTCTACTTTGATTCATCAAGGTTTGCTCATCTTTGCCATTCATTTTGCGTAGTAACTCATCTAATGGCTAGGGTTTAGCATCAGTAACTTTTTATGAATCCACTTTTCAAAACCACCTCAAACTTGACCAACACCTTGACACAATCCCTTTCCCATCAAAGAATTACTAAGGGCTGATGAAATTCGGACTTCCCTCCTATTTTTACATTATTTTAATTGCTTTTGGTCATCATGGTTTAAGAATATAAAAAATGTAGAAAACCACATACCACTATTCATGGCCCATGGTTTTTCCTTCAAAAATTAGGCAAGAATTATTTCTTTTCATTAATTACTAGTAGAATAATATTTATCTACTGTTCCGCAGCTGATTGTTATTTGGAAAAAATCCTGAGGAGTCCGTCATCATGGTAACAGTGACTAAACTGCACTTTCCCGGCTTACAGTAATCTACTTTTCTTATTCTTAAATTCTATTATCCCGAGACTTTATGAGACTCTTATTTGTTTCTAATAGCCTCCAAAAATGTAATTAGAATTTAAGTTTAACTCTTCGTGGTCATTTTTGAGCTCAATCACGATTTTTTCGTTCTTTATAAAAAATCTCAGATTTACCGAAATCCTCTTGTTTCGGCTTCATTTTAGCTCGGAATAACTCCAAACTTTAAATTAAGGTCTGTTATGTGCCTTAAGTTGTTTTTTAGCATTATAAACACGTTATGATTTTTGAGAGTTGTTTTTCTAAAAACTGAGCGAAACTACTATTTTTTAAAAGTTCAGGGGCTATTGTACAATTTTTGCAAATGAAGCCGAACTTTGCTTTTGTGACCACTATTATGTAAAACTTATTTCTTAATGGATAAAATTAGTAGTGAAAGTACAATTTCATACTTCATTCGATGATTCGAGAAAACATTCAAAAAATGTCAGAGTTTACAAAATACAATTCGTTCTTCGAGAATTTTATCCCAGCATGGAGTCAGTAGGATAACCCCAGAGCCGAGGGTTACATTGTTGGAGATCCAAATGAGTCTCTAAGACTTATTACAATATATTATATGTTTTAATACTCAATTAGGATCAAAACAAATTTTCTAGAGTCACTTCGGAGACAAAAAAAAAAAGCCCTTTAAAGGCTCGATTTCGGCAACACTAGTTCTAATGACTATATTTTACCGCGAAGTGACTTTTTAAGTCTTACTGGAGCTCCATATTAGCCCGCGAGACTTATTATAACAAATTATATGTTCAAATACTCATTTGGGATAAAAAAAAATTTGCTACAGTCACTTCAGAGCCAAAAACGCCCTTTTAAGGTTCGATATCGGTAGAAATAGCTATAGTGACTTTGTTTAGGAATAAAGTGCCTTTTTATGCCTCGTTGGAGCTCTAAATAGGTCCCTAAGACTTATTATCACTTCGGACTAAAAAAAGCCCTTTCAACGCTCGATATCGGCAAAATAAAGTTGTAATGACTTTGTTTCAGCGTGAAGTAGTGCCTTTTTATGGCCCGTTGGAGCTCCAAATTAGTCCGTAACACTTATTATAATATATTATATGTTCAAATACTCATTTGGGAAAAAAAAATTTCTAGAGTCACTTTAGAGACAAACAAGCCCTTTAAAGGCTCGATTTCAGCAAAACTAGTTATAATGACTTTGTTTTCGCGCAAAATGTCATTTTAAGCCTTGTTGGAGCTCCAAATATGTCTCTAAGCCTTATTATAATATATTATATGTTCAAATACTCATTTAAGATCAAAACAAATTTGCTAGAGATACTTCAAAAATGAAAAATTATTTTTGAAGGATATATTTCGACAAAACTAGTTATAAGGACTTTGTTTCAGCACAAAGTGACTTTCTAAGGCTTCTACGATCTCAAAATTAGACCTACATACTGATTATGATATATTATAGCTTCAGATACTCATTTAGAATCATAATAAATTTGCTATAGTCACTTCGGAGATAAAAAAAAAAGCCCTTTAAAGGCTCGAGTTTAGTAAAACTAGTTATTATGACTTTGTTTTAGAGTGAAATGACTTTTTAATGCTTGTTGAAATGCCAAATGAGTCCCTAATACTTATTGTAATAAATTATTTGTTAGAATACTCATTTTGCATCAAAACAAATTTGCTAGAGTCACTTCAGAACTAAAAAGGCCTTTGAAGGCTTTATTTCGGTAAAACTAGTTAGAAGGACTTTGTTTCAGCATGAATTGATTTTTTAAGGCAGGTTGGAGCTCCAACTGAGTCCCTAAGACGTATTATAATATGTTATAAGTTTAAATTCTCATATAGTATGAAAATAAATTTGTTAGTGTCACTTCAGAGACAGAAAAGCCCTGTTGGAGCTCAAATTGAGTCCCTAAGACTTATTATAATATATTATAAGTTCAAATACTCATATCGTATCAAAATAAATTTTTTAGTGTCACTTCAGAGACAAAAAAGCCCTTGAAATGCTCGATTTCGATAAAACTAGTTATAATGACTTTATTTTTACATGAAGTGGCTTTTTAAAGCTTGTTGGAGCTCCAAATGTGTCCCTAAGACTTATTACGATATATTATATGTTAAATTACTCATTTGGGATCAAAACAAGTTTGCTAGTGTCACTTCGGAGATTAAAAAAAGCCCTTTAAAGACGTGATTTTTGCAAAACAAGTTATAATGACTTTCTTTTAGTGCGAAATGAATTTCCAAGGCTTGTTAGAGCTCCAAATGAGGTCCTATGACTTATTATAGTATATTATATTTTGAAATATAAATTTTGGATCTAAAAAAATTTGCTAGAATCACTTTGGATCCAAAAAAAAAAAACCCCTTTTAAAGGCTAAATTTCGACAAAACTAGTTATAAGGACTTTGTTCAAGTGCAAAGTGGCTTTTTAAGGATTGTTGGAGCTCCAAATGAGTTCCTAAGACTTATTATAATATATTATAAGTGCAAATACTTATTTTGGATCAGATAAAATTTGCTACAGTCACAGCGTAGCCAAAAAAAGTCCTTCAAAGGCTATATTTTGGCTAAACTAGTTATAAGGACTTTGTATCCGCGCGAAGTGACTTTTTAAGGCTTGTTGAAGCTCCAAATGAGTCCCTAAGACATATTATAATATATTATATGTTCAAGTACTCATTTGAGATCAAAACAAATTTGCTAGAGTCACTTTAGTGGGACAGAAGCCCTTCAAAGGCTAGATTTCGACAAAACAAGTTATAATGACTTTGTTTCATCGCGAAGTGACTTTTTAAGGCTTGTTGGATCTCCAAATGAATCCTTAAGACCTATTATAGGATATGTTATGTTCAAATACACTTTTTGGATCAAAACATATTTGCTAGTGTCACTTCAGAGATAAAAAAAAAAAGCCATTGAAAAGCTCGATTTCGGCAAACCTAACTATAATGACTTTGTTTTTGTACGAAGTGACCTTTTAAGACTTATTGGAGCTCTAAATGAGTCTGAAAGGCTGATTATAATATATTTCATGTTTAAATACTCATTTGGGATCAAAACAAATTTGCTTGTGTCACTTCGGATACAAAAAATCCCTTTAAACGCTCGATTTAACCAAAACTAGTGATATGACTTTGTTTTCGCGTGAATTGACTTTTTAAGGCTTGTTGGAGCTCCAAATGAGTTTATAAGACTTATTATAATATATTAGATTTTCAAATATTTATTTGGCATCAAAACAAATTTTCTTGTGTCACTTCAGAGACAAAAACAATCCCTTAAAAGAGTTGATTTCGGCAAAACAAGTTATAATGAATTTGATTTAGCACAAAGTCACTTTTTAACGATTGTTGGAGCTAAAAATGAGTCCCTAAGGCTAATTATAATATATTATATGTTAAAATACTCATTTAGGGATCAAAACAAATTTGCTAGTGCCACTTTGGAGACAAAAAAGACCTTTAAAGGCTCGATTTCGACAAAACTAGTTATAATGACATTCTTTTAGCGTGAAGTGACTTTTTAAGGCTGGTTGAAACACCAAATGAGCCCCTACAGCCTATTATAATATATTATATGTTCAAATACTCATTTGGGATCAAAAACAAGTTTCTAGAGTCACTTCGCATCCAAAAAAGCCCTTTAAAGGCTATATTTCGACAAAACTATTTATAAAGATTATGTTTTAGCGCGAAGTAACTTTTTAAGGCTTGTTGGAGTTCCAAATGAGTCCGTAAGACTTATTATAATATATTATAAGTTGAAATATTCATTTGGGATCAGAACAAATTTGCTATAGTCACTTCACAGCTAAAAAAGCCCTTTAAAGGGTATATTTCGGCTAAAATAGTTTTAAGGACTTTGTTTCCACTCGAAGTGACTTTTTAATACTTTTTGCGGCTCTAAATGAGTCCCTAAGACTGATTATAATATATTATGTAACCCCGTGAAATTTTTAAGCCGGTCAACTTTTTGACCGAGGCCAGGAAATAGATCATGGATTGTAAATTCTGCAGTTATAAATAAATAATGGTTGCTTCAGTCAGATTATCTCATTATTCTTCAAAAGTATATATATCCACATATATAAAGAGGCTATTTTACAGATTAGGTTAAGAAAGCCTAAATTATAAAATAACTCGAAAAAAAAAATAACCGAGTCTTAGCTAATAAATTTTGTTATTCGAAGGAAACAATGATAGATCACTAGTAAGGTCTATAGAAGTATTATTATGGCCTAAAAGTAATTTAAGTATGATTTTGGGATCAAACAAGGAAGAACTTAGAATTTGTACCGAAAGCCCTTGAACTTTTAAAAATTTACAAATTGGTCCATAAGGTGGGAAAAATTACGAAAATGGTCACTAAATAAAAAAATGATTTAATGGAAGTCTAATATGGATATTATTACCCTAAGAATAAAATTTTAAGGCCAAAAGATCTATATCGAATTAGTTACAATGAAATTTCAGCGAAATTAGTACCTAATCGTAAAATATGGAAAAAAAAAATAGCAAATGAGTTCAGAAAAATCTCAGAAATTCTAGAAAGGCTTTTTCTTATCATAAAGGATAGGAATCCACAAAGAGATTTCAAGCATAAAATCCGGAAGATAATCGGATTGCTCACAATGACCAAAATGCAAAAAATTTCACCCGAAGGGGCATTTTTGTAAACTTTTAAGGACAGCTTTTAAACAACCCACTTTTGCTTGGAAATGGTTACTTTTAAGTTGTCACCATTTGAAGAAGCCATGTTAGCTAAAAGTTTGAGGTGTCAAGCATAGGTTGGATCTAGTTGGAACTTTGTTACTTTGTAACCAAGTTTTGAGTGCAAACCAAATGGAACAGTTTGAGTAACTAAGTCATCAGATTTTATTGAGTATACAGCAAGAAAGCTAAAGTTGGGTGCCAAGATTTGAAGTCTTGACAAGTCAAGGTGTCAATGAAAAGGTTTAGGCGTCAAAAAGGCTTAAAACAAGTGTCACAATGTCCTAGTTTAAGTGCTTAAGGATTTTGACTAAATATAAAAAGGCTCCTAATAGAAGTGGAAGACTTCTTGGATGATCAGATTTAGAGAAAGAGGAGAGAGAGAGGAAAGAAAGAAACAAAGAAGAAAAAGAAGAAAAGGATAAAAGAACAAAGGTAAGAAACAAATGGATTTGGATATTCCATGATGTTTTTTTAGTGCTTCTTTTCTTCAAATCTTACGTGTGTTTATGTTCGTGTAAGATAAGAAAAAGAAGAGCAAAGAATCGGGTACAAGGAAAAAGTAAAGTTACTCGAAGTTTTCTACAAAGGTAAAAATCTTGCTCTTAAGTTTGAACACTTTGAAAATTTGGAACTTGAGTACCAAGATTTTGTGTAAGTAAGTTTCCGCTAATGATTAAAATATGATCTTAGACTTATTTATGACTCGTGAAAAGTGTTAGATTGCAAAGAAGTCAGTTTGGGAAAAAATTTGGTCGATACATACTCAAAAAGTGGAAAAATTGAGCTAAGAAGCTAAAATTTTTATACGAGAAGTTTCTGCGAAATTTCAGTTTTCAAACATGATTTATGTGTCATGTATGATATGTATGTTAAGTTTGTTTTGCTAGAATTAAGCTTTGGTGAAAGTTTGGTCAACTTTTAAAAGTCGAAATTTTGCTTGAAATTAGCCAAAAAGAACCCAAGGGGTCAAATTTTGAAAAAAAAAACTATTTCTTTAGAAAACCAACTTTATTCTATGATCTATATGATATTCAAGACTTATGGATGGTGTTAGTATGATTAAAAGCTTCAGGAAATGAAAGTTTGTTTAAGTTGAAGTTTTGGACTAAATTGTAAAATTTTGAGCAAATCGAGTCAAAATTAAAAAGAGAAATTTTCACCAAAATGTGTTTGAAGTCACACATATCATAATAAAAGGTTATGTAGAGTTATAAAGTGTTTTGAGGAGGTTGGAAATAAGTTTGAGTGAAAAATCAGTAAGCAAGACGGATTTTTGCAGCAGTGGGCACACACGGGGCCATCCGGCGCGCCCATGACGCATCCGGCGCGTGCACATGCCCTTCTAGAATGCGCACGGGCACCCAGTATGCATCTGTTGTGTGTCTAGCGAGCACACCGCGCAGCGGGCAGGAGCGCGTGCAGCGCCCCTAGCACGCATCTGGTGCATGCACAGCGCCCCTGGCGTGCGCGCAGGATGCCCAGATGCAGCGGCCAGCGCCTAATATGCTAAGTCCGACCAGTTTTTCCTATGAATCGAATTTTCATGACACGAAAAAGTTTTTACACATGCCAAATGTCTTAAAATAATATTTAAACAAGTTTTAGGTCCGGGTATGATGTCGGAAGATGGTTTAAGGTATCCGACACTTAATTAAAGAAATAAGAACCAAATTGAATAATCGGATAATATTACGGAAACCTAAGGAAGAAGTTAAGGTTAAAATGCCCTTAAATGGTTTCTAATAATGTAAATATCTTTAGGATCCGAGCCATAAGTATGGGTGTTACAAGTGCCAGAACTATTTTACGATGAAGACGGGAGCCGGATCTAAGCCGGAAATAAAGGTGATGTAAATGTATCAGAACCAAACTCATGATAAAGACGGAACACTGTAAGTCGCGATGCACCTACGACATCAAGATCGTATGTGTTTGAATGAATTATAGGATGTTTTTATACTTCTCCTGATAGTAAAATACACAGGCACGTCCCTAAAACACCTTTGACTAGGGCAAGATGTATTTTCAATATAAAACTAATTGTGACTCATAAGACTAAGTAAAGTTTGATACCGCAACTAATGAACTATGACTACCTGAGACTCTTATGATGATGTTGCCACCTATATACGAGTAAATGCCCTCAGACTGATAGGTTGAAGTTTCTAAAGGATTTTTAGAGCTGACGTAAGTAACCACCGGATTTACAAACGAGCGGAACGTCAAGGTTGTTCCGGAGTAACATCTCAAACAACCATAACCACCCCATATGGGTTAAGATTGAGATACCTCAGGATTTAACCCAGAGATGAATGATACTTCCTCTGACGTGTGATCATGTGGCTCGGTTTCCTGAAATGATAAGGAACGGAGGTTGTTGACTAACAATCAACAACATAGGCTCAACATACAGTAAAAAAGTTACAGAGTCACCGTGATATAAAGATCGGAGATATAAGGAAGAATAAAGAAACGCTATATGATGTTGATTGTACTAAAGATGAGTAATCACTTCAAAACTCCTCGTAAGACTCGGGTTCAATTTCGGAGAAGAGTCGAGTATATAGGCCAGGAGATGCTCCGTCAGGTGAGCTGGCCCACTCCCCGCCAGCGCACCAACATATGCAGAACAGAAGTATCATCAGTGGATCCCATACATAAGAGAAGAGAAAGAATGATCGAACGAAGTACGACTAAGGTCGGAACGATCAGAAAAAGAACAAGTTAGAATCAGATTTTATTATGTGAAGGAACTAGTTAGTATGGGACGACTAGTTTCGATATATTGTTTCCTTAGGATAGAATAAGTTTTAAATTACCCGGTATGGGACAAGTGAAGTTGCTGCATTAGAATCCTGCTGAGATTATTGTGAACGTTATGAATGTCATGACATATGTATAATATTAATTATTTAGTTTCACACTTGCTGAGTTTAGCAACTCATTAAGTATCTTGATGTTGTAGATAAAGGACAGACAAAGATCGAGTAAGTATAAAAAAGGACGCCGAGTTGAAGAAGAACACATGTGGACCAGATTAGAGGGAAGAGTTGAACCACCCGGCTCATAATCTGTTTTTGTGTTGATTTTATAATAATTAGTAAAATATACTTTGAATGTTTAAGTTTCGCAATGTGAAATTAAAAAAAAAACACAACAAAATCGCATACATGTATTCTAATATTATATTTTGTGACTTATGGATTTAAGTATCATGAAAGAATAGCTAGTAAAGATGTAGCGGCTCGTAGTGTCACGACCCGCTTCAACAGATTGTGACCCATACTTACTTACGTATGTATAAGTTTTATACTAAAATCTGTCAATCACAATGTACTTTATAGAAAGTAGTGTACGCGCGTACTTACCTTTTTTGTTTTTGTAAAACATTACTACAGCATTACTATAGCATAGTAAGAACTCTTAATTATAGTACAGCGTTGCTGTAATATAACCAAAACACTTCTTAACTATACTACCACAATGGCGTCACAAAATATACATGCTGTTGTTCTTTAAAGTACTTTAGTTTGATATATTCATATTTACAAACCAACAGTATAAAATAACGAGCCACGAGAGTCTTCAACCACCACAGGTAGTCCACATACTTGTTCTAGCATCCTCGACCTCCTCCTCAACTTTGCGTCTTCTTACTTGTGTCTACAATACAGGAAACCTGGTGAGTTGCTAAACTCAATAAGTGATGAAACTATCTATGCTATATGCCATGACAATTAATGCATCACATATGTAATATAAATAATGAGCAGTACACACAACAATGTAAGGGGTCATTTGTCCCATACCAAATAATCCCTATAACAGGAAACAATTTCTTAGTATTCTTAGTGTTGTCTCGACCACCCTTTTGTGATCAGAGACCTTAGCCGACGAATTGGTGAACATACGCCAGGCGGGGAGTGGGCCAGCACAACCTTTAGAGCATCTCCCGGCCACATTACATCCTCCTGCAGTCTTTTAAAAACTATAGCATGCTTTATTGTATTAAAACGATTTTCATCATCATTATCCGGAGGGCATGAGTGTCCAAAAGGACTATCACTACCATCTACTCATTTTCGTAACATTCTATCTTATGTTGTTGACGTTTCAATCAACATCCCCGATACCATATCATTTCTGGCGACCGAGCCACAAATTTCTTGAGGGTTATACATTTCAGGGTGTAAACCCGACAAATACTTTCATTAGACTTACATTCTTTCATTCTTCATTCATTAGTCATCATCTAAAGCTCAGAATAATATTCCTAGGTCTTAATGTTATTTCTCACGGAAATAAGATTCCACAGCAACGAAACCGTTCATTAATAACCCTCGTGATTCCTTGACTTGTAAGTCGAAGGATATTTCACCATTTGGTTGGTTTATGGCATATTAAAAGGCTTGGGCAGTTTCTAACCTTCATCTTATCTTACCAAGCAAAGCCCGTACTAAGTTTTATGAGTTATATTGGCCAAGGACATTAATCTTGTTAGTTTCGTCATTACCGGGTTTATACTTAATCTTGCTTACTAGAAATGACATTTAAATGCATAAACATATAATTCCTAGCACATTAAACAATTTATTCTTGTATTGTAGGTGCATCGTCACTTACTTGGAGTCACTCGGTCCTAAAATCATCGTTCCGGGTCGTTTTGGTCTTCCGAGGGTCAGAACTTTGAATTTCCTATTAAAACAATGTAAAAACTATTCAGTTTTAAAATTTATCTTATAAAAAATTCATTTAAAGAATCTCAAATTCATTTTAAAGGTTTTTGGACCAATATAGGTCAAAACGAGGCTTAGAAACATGTTTCAGGTCGTTTCGAGGTCATTTGTCCCAAGCCGACACGTGTTAGGCACGAACACAAGGTGCTGGGGTCGCACACGGGCCTGGCTGGGTGCGCAGAGCCGCACACGGGGAATGCTGGGCACGTACGAGCTGCCAGCGGCATGCCTGGCGCACGTATGGGCGCTCGCAGCATGCCTGGGGCATGCATTGGGCACCTACTAGGCACGCTGGACACCTTCCACACGCGCTGGGCGCGCCTGCTGTGCGCGCTGGGTGCCCATAGTACCCAGGCAGTGCGCCCACATCGCATAGGGCCCGGGTGGTGACCAAATTGCACCAAATTGGTGCAATTTCACCTCCAAACTAATTTTTAATGCTTTAAACACTATTTTACACTTCAAAACACACCAAAATTCTTTAAAACGTAATAAATCACAACAATTTTCCCACTTAGTTCTAAGATCAAACATAATATGTTCAAGACTGAACTAACTTTGTAAATTCCTTTCTCAAGCATGGGTAACCATTCCTTTTAACATCAATTCACCAATTCTCAATCAAAAACACAATTCAACATCATCAAATATCAATTCTCAACTCAGTTTCACATGATTAACATCCTATTCTAATTCTAAAACTCTTGAAACACACTTGTACAAATCAATGGTTCTAAGGAGAAGTATTTTACCTTTAGTGAATCCTTTTTGCTTGAACTTATGGAACTTTCTTCCAAACACCTCTCTAAGATTTTCAATGCTTTAAAACACAATAAAATAAAGTTATTAAGTGCTGAAAGTTTGCTTGAGAGAAGTTGAGAGCAAGGAAATATTAGAAACCTTACGAAGCTTGTTCAAACTAAACTTTGTTTTCTTTTTCAACTTCTTCTTTTTCTTCTTCTCTTTCTTTTACTTCTCTTTCCCTTTTTCCTCACTCTCTAAACTTTATTTTTGGTTTAATGTTCGTGCAAGGGCTGATTGCTACATGTTTTGGCTTAAATACTTGGTGTGTCACAAGTTACATCATGATGAAGTGTGAAACTTTCCACCTCGAGCTTAAAAACTATCAACTCGTTTTCTAATTGACACCACCTACTTAATTTAGCTTACTAATCTATGTTAAGATTAGATTTCTTGATTTAATGCGAGCTCCTACATCGCCATGTGAAGGTGAGACATGTCGTTCTTGCTTCTTATAAGAAATTTGTAATTTAGTCCACCGAAATAAACTTTTAACAACTTAGTCCTTTGTTACATTTCTAAAAATATTTCTAACCCTTTCAGCACAATTTATTTCCTTAAACACCTTATTTATCCAATTATAAAATATTATATAAATTTTCAAAATTTATAAAGCTCATTTTCTATTTTTCGTTGGCGTTATGATTTCGGTCCCGAAATAGGGGGTTTTATTGAAATTTTTTGCAACTAAGTTCCTTATTTCAAAACCTTTTATTCTTTCACTTCGGCCCATAATTTTAAAATTTTCCAAGCATGAAACCTCTTCATAAAGAAGATATCTTGTTCGATTGTTCATTATTTTTCCCGATAATTCCCAGTTTCTCGGTAAATTACCGTTTTGCCTTTAACTTGACATTTTTCACCGAAACGACACTTTTCTCATCGGAATGATTTGAAAATTTCTGAGTGACCTTAAAAATGCTAATGATGCACCAAACTAACTTTAAAATTCATTTTCATGGCTTGAAGCTCTAATTCCCATGCTTCGGGAATTATAAAACCCAAATTCACCCAATTCCACGCCACCCGAGTTTGAAAACTTATTCTTGTGAGCTGAATAAGGAAAGTTTCATAACTGTAACATAATTTACATTACTTGCACATGTCATAATTCATAATTAGACATGAGGACGATAAAAAAACTTTGAGGTTTACACGTAGTGATGGGTTATGATATATTATATGTTCAAATACACATTTGGGATCAAAACAAATTTGCTAGAGTCACTTCAGAGAGAAAAAAAGCCCTTTAAAGGCTCATTTTGAAAGAAAAAAACTAGTTATAATGAATTTGTTTCATCCTGAACAGAATTTTTAAAGCTTGTTGAATCTCCAAATGAGTCCGTAAGACTTATTATAATATATGATATGTTCAAATACTCATTTAATACTAAAAAAAAAATTGCTAGTGTCACTTCGGCGACAAAAAAGAACTTTCAAGGCTCAATTTCGGCAAAACTAGTTATAACGAATTTGTTTTTCCGCGAAGAGCCATTTTAAGGCTGGTTCGAGCTGCAAATGAGTCCCTAAGACTTATTATAATATATTATATGTTCAAATACTCATTTGAGATCAAAACAAATTTGGTAGTATCACTTCGGGGCAAAAAAACCCTTTAAAGGCTCGATTTCGGTAAAACTAATTATAATGACTTTGTTTTAGTGCAAAGTGACTTTGTAAGACTACTTACAGTTCCAAATGAGTCCGTAAGACTTATTCTAATATATGATATGTTCAAATACTCATTTAGGTTTAAAAAATTTTTGCTACGGTCACTTTGGCGACAAAAACTTTCAAGGCTCGATTTCGACAAAACTAGTTATAATTACTTTGTTTTAGCACAAAGTGACTTTGAAGGCTTATTGGAGCCCTAAATGTGACCCTAGGACTTATTATAACATAATATATGTTCAAATACTAATTTGGGATAAAAAAAAATTTGTTCCAGTCACTTCAGAGCCAAAAAAATGCCCTTTTAAGGCTCAATATCGGCAAAATATATAATAATGACTTTGTTTCAGCGTGGAGTGCCTTTTTAAGGCTTGTTGTGTCACCAAATAAGTCTTAAGACTTATTATAACATATTTTACGTTCAAGTACTCATTTAGGATAAAAAAAGTTTGCTATAGTCACTTCAAAGAAAAAAAAGCCCTTTAAAGGCTCAAGTTCTACAAAACTAGTTACGATAACTTTATTTTTAATGGAAATGAACTTTTAAGGCTTGTTGGAGTTCTAAATGAGTCGTTAAGAATTGTTATAATATAATATACTCATTTGGGATCGAAACGAATTTGCTAGAGTCACTTCGGAGCCAAAAAAGTCCTTTGAAGGCTATATTTCAGCAATACTAGTAATAAGGACTTTGTTTCAGAATGAATTGACTTTTTAAGACTTGTTGGAGCTCCAACTGAGTCTCTAAGATTTATTATAATTTATTATAAGTTCAACTACTCATATGGTATGAAAATAAATTTGTTAGTGTCACTTCGAATACAAAATAGCCCCTTAAAGGCTCGATTTTGGTAAAACTAGTTATAATGACTTTGTTTTATCATGAAGTGACTTTTTAATACTTGTTGGAGCTCCAAATGAGTCCCGAAGACTTATTATGATATATTATATATTAAAATGCTCATTGAAGATCAAAACAAATTTACTAGTGTAATTTCGCAGACAAAAAAAGCCATTTAAAGGCTCAATTTCGGAAAATAAGTTATAACGACTTTCTTTTAGCGCGAAGTGACTTTCTAAGGCTAGTTGAAGCTCCAAATCAGTCCCTATGACTTATTATAGTATATTATATGTTCAAATACTCATTTTGGTTCCTATCAAATTTGCTACAGTCACTTTGGATCTAAAAAACCTATTTGAAGGCTATATTTCGACAAAACAAGTTATAAGGACTTTGTTCTAGCACAAAGTGACTTTTTAAGGCTTATTGGTGCTCTAAATGAGTCCCTAAGGGTTATTATAAATATTAAATATTCAAATACAATTTTGGGATTAAAACAAATTCGCTACTGTTACTTCGGAAACAAAAAATCCTTTTTAAAGGCTCGATTTCTGCAAAACTAGTTAGAATGACTTTGTTTTGGTACGAAATGACTTTTGAAGACTTCTTGGATCTCCAAATGAGTCCCTAAGACTTATTATAATGTATCATATGTTCTAATACTCATTTGAGATAAAAAAAAAATTTGCTAGTGTCACTTCGGCGACAAAAAAGCCTTCAAAATTTCGACAAAACTAGTTATAATTACTTTTTTTTTTGCGCGAAGTGACTTTTTAAGGCTGGTTGGCACTGAAAATGAGTCCCTAAGATTTATTCTAATATATTATATGTTCAAATATTCATTTAGGATAAAAAAAATTGCTAGTGTTACGTCGGCGATAATAAAGCCCATTAAAGGCTTGATTTCGGCAAAACTAGTTATAATGACTTTGTTTTAGCGTGAAGTGACTTTTTAAGGCTTGTTGGCACTCCAAATGAGTCCTTAAGACTTATTATAATAAATTTTATGTTCTAGTACTCATTTGGGATCAAACCAAAATTTCTACTGTCACTTTAGAGACCAAAAAATCCCTTTAAAGGCTCGATTTCAACAAAACTCATTATAATGAATTTGTTTTTCCGGGAAGTTGATTTTTTATGACTTGTTGGAGTTCAAAATTTGTCCCAATGACTTATTATATAATATATTATATGTTAAAATACTGATTTGAGATTAAAAAAAATTGCTAGTGTCACTTTAGAGCCAAAAAAATCCTTTAACGGCTATATTTCGGCAAAACTTGACATCATGACTTTGCTTCAGCGTGAAGTGCCTTTTTATGGATTGATGGGTCTCCAAACTTGTCCCTAAGACTTATTATAATATATTATATGTTCAAATACTCATTTGAAATCTAAAAAAAATTTCTAGAGTCACTTCAGAGAAAAAAAAAAAATTTAAAGTCCAGATTTCGGGAAAACTAGTTATAATGACTTTATTTTAGAGCAAAGTTACTTTTAAGGCTTGTTGGAGCTGGAAATGTGTCCCTGAGACTTATGATAATATAATATATGTTCAAATACTCATTTGAGATCAAAATAAATTTGGGACAATCACTTAAGAGAAAAAAAAAGCCATTTTAAGGCTCGATGTCGGCAAAACATGTAATAATGACTTTGTTTCAGCGCGAAGTGCCTTTTTAAGGCTTGTTGCAGTATCAAATAAGTCTTAAGACTTTTTATAACATATTTTACGTTCAAATTCTTATTTGGGATAAAAAAAAAAATTTGCTATAGTCACTTCGAAAGAAAAAAAAGCCCTTTAAAGGCTCGAGTTTAGCAATACTAGTTATTATAACTTTGTTTTAGAGTGAAATTACTTTTTAAGGCTTGTTGGACTTTCAAATGAGTCGCTAAGACTTATTATAATAGATTATATGTTAGAATACTCATTTGAAGGCTATATTTCGGCAATACTAGTTATAAGGACTTTATTTCAATTTGAATTAACGTCTTAAGGCTTGTTGGATCTCCAACTGAGTCCCTAATACTTACTATAATATATTATAAGTTCAAATACTCATATGGTATAAAAATAAATTTGTTAGTGTCAGTTCGGAGACAAAAAAAGCCTTTTAAAGGCTCGATTTCGGTAAAACTAGTTGTAATGACTTTGTTTTAGCATGAATTGAATTTTTAAGGCTTTTTGGAGCTCCAAATGAGTCCCTAAGGTTAAAATACTCATTTAGGATCAAAACAAATTTGCTATTGTCACTTCGGAGACAAAAAAAGCCCTTTAAAGGCTTGATTTGAGCAAAATAAGTTATAATGACTTTCTTTTAGCGCGAAATGACTTTTGAAGACTTGTTGGAGCTCCAAATGAGTCCTTAAGACTTAAATAATATATTATATGTTTAAATAGTCATTTGAGATAAAAAAAAAATAAATTGCTTGAGTCACTTCGGAGACAAAAAAGGCCTTCGAAGGCTTTCTTTCGGCAAAACTAGCCATAAGGACTTTGTTTCACTGCGAAGTGACTTTTAAATGCTTGTTGAAGCTCCAAATGAGTCCATAAGACTTAATATAATATCTTATAATATATTATATGTTAAAATTTTATAACTCTTTGACAATTAGAGTTATTCATTTTGTTTTTGTCGTTAAATTATAGTTTTTAGTCTTGTTTTAAGTTGTTATTAGCTTGATTGTAATGAATTTCTCCAAGAGCATACTACAATGTTAATTTGCTTCTTTGAATCATGAATATGCAATGTTGAGATGTATATTTGGTGTCTAAAATTCAGGTAGACTAATGAGGGCAATATGTGGAAGCAAGAGCATATTTCAGAGCAATGTTGAAAACAATACCATAGCATTGCCACGAAAAATAGACGTGACAGAGTTGACCATGGATCTGACAGAAAGGAGAGAAGACACATGACTACTGAAATGACAAGACTACCCTCGTTTAATGATCTGATGTAACCCCCGACCCTGGGGTTACCCCACTGACTCCATGCTGGGATAAAATTCTCGAAGAATGAATTGTATTTTGTAAACTCTGACACTTCTGTGAATGTCGTCTCGAATCATCGAATGAAGTATGAAATTTCGCTTTTACCACTCATTTTATCCATTAAGAAATAAGTTTGATATGATAGTGGTCATAAAAGCAAAGTTCGGCTTAATTTATAAAAATTGCACAATAGCCCCTGAATTTTTAGAAAATTATATTTTTTGCCCAAATTTTAGAAAAACAACCCTTAATAGTCGTAGCATGTTTGTTAGGTTAGAAAGTAACTTGGTTTAGAGTTTGGAGTAATTCCAAACTAAAACGAAGCCGAAACGTGAAGATTTCGGTAAAGTCGGGATTTTACTGTAAAGAATCGAAAAATCATGATTGAGCTCAAAAACGACAACGAAGAATTAAACCTAGCTTCTAATTATATTCTATATTTTATTAGAATTAAATGAATAAAAAAAATTATCGTCAAGTCTCGGGTTCGATAGAATTCAAAATGGAAATGCAATTTATCACGAAAGTGACGGTTTAGTCACCGTCGTTTAAAGAACGGGTTTCGAGATTTTTCCTAGCAGAGAAACAGCCCCGGGATAATAGGAAGACGTTACTATGATGATTAAAAAGTAATTGAAATTATTCTTGCCTATTTTCAGTGTCAGAAATCGTAACACACTGTATTAGAAAATTAACATTTTTACGGTTCATGTTTCGAGGATTATCGGTGTTAGTCTAAACATTATCATTGTGTATTAAGCGTTAACAGTGTAAAAATTTAGTGGAGTAGGCTGATTATAATCTCACCAATTAGTAAAGAGATACATGCTAGAGATGAGACAAAAGAAAGGGACAAAAGGAAGAGACAAAATAGAGAAATGAAAGGATTGTTATCATGATATTAGTCTTACATATTGTGAACCGTTGGATGAGTGGATTGTTAAATCCAATGGCCAAGAAAATTTGCAGCCCATAAGTAAACATAATAAATATTATATTTATGAATTATAATTTGAGAAAAATGGGCTATAATAGTCGGATTTTGGGAGAAGAGAGAGAAGGAAAGACAAGAAAAGGAAGATTGAAAGATAGTGAGCTTAATGATTAGCTCTTGAAAAATCTAGAACAAAATCAATTAAATAAGGTCAAAATATTAGAAAAATCCGAATTTTCCAGCTATTACTCAGCCATTGACTCATCCTTGGATGTGAAAAGAGTCTTGGCTAGGTGTTGAGAAATTTTGAAGTTATTTTAACAAGTGTCAAAACCGCGGGACCTTATAAGTGAAAGCTTGCTGAATGTAAACCATTGGATGCGAGATCCATACAAGTTGAATGGTCAAGATTAACCAGCCCATGATGAGTGAATTAAGGAATGATATTTGAAATAACAAATTAATAGAAACATGGGTTAAGGGTCGGATTTGGAGAGAAGAAAGAGAGAGAAGCACACACAAAACCATGTGCTTACTACACCAAGTCTCAAAGCTTGTCTTACAAGCCTTAAATAGAACCCAAGGCTTTAAAGGTTCATTTTAGCACTTTATTTCAGCCAAGAAGAGATAGAAAGAGAGAGAGGGTCTACAAAAATGAGAAGAAAATTTTAGAGAGAGAGAGAGAGAGAGAAGAGCCGGCCTTGGAAGAAATAAGAAGGAGAAGAGAAAAAGCTTGATTTTTCAAAGCCAAAACCTATGGTAACCTAGCTAGATTTTCCTATGGCTTTAGTTCTCAAAAATACCTCTAAACCTTTCCTTTAACCTCTGCCCTAAGGTATCAAAGGCCACCAAGAAGGATTTTTGGAAGAAAAATCCTAGAGGAAGCCGGCCTAAGATAAGAAAGAACACCACGAAAAAGTTCAACCTTGAACTTTAGGTATATCTCTAAACCTTGTGAGTTTTGAGTAGTTTAAGAAAAAGTTCTTATTTTGGTATGATCATTGGATGCATTTGGTGTTGATATGTTGTAATAAGTAGCATACATGGTGTTTTGCTTGGTGAAAATCCGAACACAAGCCTAGGTTAAAGCTAGAAACCCTAGATTCTAAGGCTTGTATGTGTGTGTGTGTTTGTGCCGATTTTTAGCTAGCTTTAATGTCTTGTACATGAATGTTTTTTTTAGCTTCTTGCATGCCTTAGACACTGTCCGTCATGAACCGTTGTTTACAAGCACGATGATTTTCAACGAACTGTCGTGACAACCGTAGAGAAATTTTTTATAAAAGTGAGCTAAATGTAAAATTCAACCAAAATGAGTTCTTAAACTATTTGAACACTTTAAAAAGAAATTATAAAATGATTTTAGGCCCCAATAGCCTCTGCCCTCAAACTTTTTTAGAGATTAGAAAAGAGAAATGTCAAAAATAATTTCGTATGGTAAATATCCGATCAAAATAATAAGTTTACGATAAGTAGGTGTTTGGACTTTGGTAAACTTTGAGAACTTGGGCTTTAATGCTCTTAAGCAAATTTATGTAGATCATTAAGATCACTTTTAATACTTTAGTCTACTGTTCTTAATGTGTTTTTGTAAATAAAAGAAAGAGGTTTAAAAAGAAAAGACGCTACATGATCGGTTTGAACAAAACCGTGAGTGAGCTAGAAAAATGCGTCATTCTCAAAGTTGAGATTTCGAACGGACTTTTAGTGCTTCGATGACGGTTTGAAATAAGGATAAAGTATTTCCTTAAATACCTAGAAGCTACTGTCCATATAGAAAAAGTGTCATTTAAGATAAGGTAATAAAGGTTTTGACTTAAAATAACAGTTCCGAGCGAAACCGTAGAACGAGTTAAGAAAATTTGTCGTTTTAAAAGAAAGAACGGAATGAGCTCTCAAAGCTTCGATGAAGGCTGAGTATAAGGACTAAATATGTCCTAAAATAAACCTAGAAGCTACTGCCCACCTAGTGTGCTTGTCATTTTTAAAGAATAGATAAGGTATTCATTAAAACGACGTTTTCTAACGAAACCGTAACTAAGAGCTCGGTAAAACCACATGAGTGGTAATTAGAGTTTTAATTGAACGAACATGGACTTTTCAGTCTTTATACCTTTAGAAAATAATTTTAGAAATTAAATATGATTGATGTTTAATTTGTTTTGGCCAAGACTCGGGTTTGGACCTTTATAATTTGAAACGTCAAACCCGAGCCAAGTTGACCATGATATTTGAAAAGTAAACTTCTTAAAGCCCTAAAAGGATTTCCATGGTCTTGGATAAATCAAATGGTCTTAGAAATTTTATATTGGATCTAAGGATGGCGAAGTATGTAATTTAGATAAATTCTCGAACCATAAATACTAAATAGTATTTACCGACCCTCGGGATTGCTCGGTAAGCACTCGAGGCGCGTCGGGAGCACTAATTAGGGTTTGAAATAGTCTCGAACCTAAGTAAGGTTTAATAAACCTTGGTAAAGTCTCCTAGGCAGCCCCGCCTTGGTAATAAGATAGTATAGAAAGTCCCGAGCATTAGAACATTTGAGTTAAGAATTAGTTTCGCTCTCGGTTAACGAGACAAGGGAACTAACGAGACTTGATTCCTTTGTATTGAAAGGACTAAAGGACGAAGAAGTGGTCGGAGCTCGGAGCATTGCTCAAGAAAATCTCGGAGAAACTTTATCGCTTAGGCGAGGTAAGTGGCATTGCACCTATGACACAAAGTTGTGTGTTTGTGCTTATATATGCTTGTTTGTTAGGCTTCTACTTGTTATTCCCGATAACCGTATCGTGTGATTATATCTATGTATTATGAAACTAAAAGAAGTAAAAAGCCATACCAAGCCTTAGAAAGAAAGTAAAAGAGAAAGAAAAGAAAGAAAGAAAGCAAATAAAAGAAATTAAGTAGAGCTTTGTCTCTAGAATAAAACGTGACTAAAACGTTAAGAAAGTCGGACTACAGTCCGTGAAAGAATTGGAGCCGGGTTTCGACCCGAGCAAGTTTAGGGCTAGAAAGACAACCAAGCCTTGTTGTTTGTTGATCCTAGAAAGCCCGATGAATTAATTATCGTGGGTCCTGGTACCCTGATACAAGAGGTTAAAACCCCGGGACCCTAGAAGAGCCCGGTTTCATGTGACCTTTCTTTGTTAGAGAAACTAATACCTCTTGTTAAACCCCAATCCTCCGAGAGAGTGGACGATGGGTCATAATGTACAAATATAGTATAACGTAAGTCGATGGAACCACCGGCTCCAAGAGAGAGATATATTATTGATTTTCGGGAGATTTGGCCATCTCCCGTGGCGTGCCTCAGTATTGAGACAGAAACGGCTTCCATCAGTGGATCCTAGACAAAAGAAAGAAAGAAAGAAAGAAGAGTTAACCCCAGAGGTGGTGACTCAAAGAAAGAACGGTTTGTTAGGGTTTGACCGTCCGAAGACGATCAAAAACTCTATCTCTTGCATTGTGAATTATTGTTGCATATATGAATCCTTGTTGCATAGCATTGCATCGTTAAGATAGAGTAGTTTCACTCTCACTGAGTTTACCAACTCATTAGTTTTTCCTTCGTGTTATAGGTAAGGGAAAAGCTAAATCAGAATAGCAGTAGAAGTAGAGCTACTGGTGACGGGCTACGTGTGTGACAATCAAGAAGAAAAAGACCCCGTGCATATGTTTTAATTCCGTATTTTGTATTTTGGTAATAGTGATGTAATATTGAGACTGAGAATAGATCCCGAGGTTCCGAACTTGAGATAAAGTGGTGGCTCTTTTCCTGAACTCAAGAAAAGTCAGGAGATAGTATTTTGAATTAGAAAAGTACTTTAACTTCCGGATTACAAAAAATAAATAAATAAATACGAGCTTGTTATGTTATAAAGTAATTTGTGCTTTACATTTTAAGTAAGATTAATAGTAGTAAAGAGAAAATAACCGCTGTCGTGGCCTCCGGCCGAGAGAGCTGGGTCGTGACAGAATTTTTGGTATCAGAGCCCGGGTTTAGCCAATTCTGAAGACTCGCCACACACGTCTCCTCACCAGCAAGTAGAAAAGTATTAAGAGCAGTTTTTTTCTATATTAGTTAGGGCTTGTTGTTATATCTTCTTAACATTTATATTCTTACCCTATCTGACGAAGTAGCGACGCAAGATGTCCGAGGTAGATCAGCCTTCAAGCGAGCCGTCAGTGGACTCGGGCCAGCATAGCGCGGCTGGACCCGTCCCCGCTGTCAACGTTTTGGCAGACTACATGCACTTAATTTCGCCGCACGCACTTACTTACTCAGATGAGGCTGACACTATGCCTTTTCAAGAGTGAGAGGCACGAACTCTAGGATGGATGAGATCTCTTCGGATCCCAGAGGTGTATCAGGCCGACCTGGCGTAGACCCATCCTCTTCCACTAGAGGGAGAGAGAGAACCGAGTATGGCACGAATATAGATGGTTCCTCTTGAGTGCCTGCATGCTTGCCACTTTTCATATGGTCGACGACATAACCACATGGACTCGCAAAGCCAAGAGGTTCCGCCAGTGCCCTAGAGAGACTATCCGTTCATACTCCGACCGCTTCGACCTTGAGAAAGTCGAGACATACCCCACTTATGGCTTCAAAGATCTGTTGTAGATGCATATCTTCTCACAGGGTATTTACCCGTACTTTCGACCCTCTCGCCCGTGTCCCCGATTTCACACGATGCAAGCTATGAAGAGGGCGTACTTTGCATATGCGGATAGAATTTTCCCTCTGATACCGTGCTCCGAGAATGCGGCACCTCGCTTCGCACATGTTCATCCCGAGCCTGTCCTAGCTGCTCAGGCTTAAGACGTACTTCACGATAGTGAGAGTTCAGACGATGACGACTTCGAGACCTAGTCAGAGATGGAGATCGACGATAGTGATCCATATTACGACCCGCGCCACGATGATTAGACCATTAGGACGACGCATATATAGGGCTAGAACGCTCTGTGAAGCGCCTTTTTGACCATGTCCTAATTTTTCTCGCTCTATTGAAGTGACTTATACTTTTGATTATTATATATATATATGCGACCAGAAAGAGCCATAGTGGCCAGTGAACCTCCGTTTTCTTTTGTTTCCCATTACTCTTTTGGAATCTTGTATGGTGAACGAAGATATATGTATGTATGTTAAACAGTGAAATGAAAATGGAAATCTTTGCCAGCTATGCCTCATTCATTATAACTAAATTTTTGCTAAGCCTTCGACCTTACTTGCTTCGTTTACTTATAATAAATCAAATAAAAAAGGGAATTGGCCAAATAAGGAACTCACGAAATGCGCGCTTACATGACTTAACTTGAAGACAATGAAACCATGCCGCCAAGAGCTATTCCTCAGGCTATGTGATGTGAACTAGATGAGGTATGAAGATTGCTAGAGGAATAGCAGAACGCTGCGCAACAAAGAGACGAACGGATCCGAACTCAAATTGCAACACTTTAGTAACACCTCCACTGCCTAAATAATATGGCTAGACCGCCACCCGTTACCTGCTGCACAATAAGTGCCAAACCCTATAGCAGCAAACCTTATTGTACCTGAGCCGCCTAGAGCAGTCGGACAAGTTGGAGAGCCGACCTACGAGCGATTTAGGCGCCAGAAGCCATCCAGATCTGACGGGACTCCCGATCACGCCACTGCAGAAGAATGGATTAAACGTCTCCAATATATCTTCGGTTACATGGGCCTTACTGATGCTGAGAAAGTCGCTTGTGCCATCAATCAACTAGACAAGGAGGCCTTGTGTTGGTGGGAAGTGGTTGGACAGACAGAGGATGTTAATGCTGTGACTTGGGAATGTTTCGCCATGTTGTTCCGCGATAAGTATCTCAGAGAATCCCATTTGGCTGGAAAGGTCCGAGAATTCATAAGCCTCCACCAAGAAAGGATGTCGGTGGCGGAGTATATCGCTAAGTTTGATGAGTTGGCATGCGTCGCCCTAACTATAGTCCCTACGGACGATGCCAGAAAGATGAAGTATATGTATGGGTTGAGGATTGAGATAGTGAAACAAGTGGATAGCGGCAAGGAAGGGCCAGAATCCTATGCCGATACTGTGCAACGAGCTTTGAGAAATAACGGATGGGATAGACAAGAAGACAAAACCAGTGGAGGAAAGATAGATCGCCCGGCTAATGGACGGAACAAGGAGACCAGATACGAAAAGAAGAAACAGTTTCAGTCTCGTACTGGATACTTTCGCAGGAACAACTGCTTCAACTTCAAGAAGTGAGATTTCAGCAAAGATAATCAGGGACAGAGAAATGAGAATAGAAAGAGAAGTTGGGAGCCCAGGAGGGGACAAGACAGAACAGAGATGAGAAATGTAAGAGGGCGTTGGACGCCTCGTGAAGAAAGTGCCCAAGAAAGGACATCATTAGTCCCTTAATGCCCAAAGTGCCAGAAAATGTATTCCGGAGAATGCCGATTTAGGACCACACGAGGCTGCTACAACTGCGGCCAAGAGGGATACATAGACTGCAACTGTAAGAACAACGCTGCGAAGACGACAGAGTCAGCCACTCTGGTCGCCCAAATGCGTGGGTGCATAGCTTGAACGAGGGAGACATCGAAGCAGGCCCTTCTACATCAGTCTTAGGTCAACTTCTAGTCTCCAATCTTAACCTCTTTTTGCTCGTCGACTCTGGAGCGACACATTCATATATCGCCAAGCGTCTTGGTGACAAGCTGGAAGGTAATAGAAGGACCCTCAGTAGTCTCTTTGTTACTGTTACTCCAGTAGGAGACGTCTACAAATCATCGTCTTGGTTTAAGGATGTGCCAATCAAGATTGGAAACTCCATCCTTTACGCGAATTTGGTAGAAATCAAAATGTGCGATTTTGATGTAATCCCTCATATGGATTGGCTTAATGCCCATTATGCAATGATAGAATGCCTTTCTACCAAATGCGAAGTCATTTGAGTTCCAAGGAACTCCGCGCAGTCGGATAGCCCCGACGATTTATACGCTTCGAGATAGGAAGTTACTCAATAGCAGATGCAAGGGTACTTGGCCAACATCGTCAATAAGACAAAAGAGCGAGAGTCAGTGCCAGAGGACGTGCCTATAGTATGAGAGTACTGATCAGTCTTCCCAGACGACCTTCCAGGGTTGCCACCCGATCGAGAGATTGAGTTTTGCATAGAGTTGATCCCCTGGACTGCACCTATCTCCCGAGCCCCGTATCGCTTAGCTCCAGCCAAACAAAAAGAGTTAAAGGCACAACTTGAAGAGTTGATTGAGAAAGGCCTTATCTGACCTAGCCATTCCCCGTGGGGAGTGCCGGTCCTATTTGTTCGGAAGAAAGATGGCTCACTGAGACTTTGCATAGACTACTGGGAGATCAACAAGGCGACCATTAAGAACAAGTGCCCGCTATCGCGAATCGATGACTTATTCGATCAACTAGCCAAATCTGTGATATTTTCAAAGATCGATTTAAGATCCAGCTACCATCAGTTGAGAATAAGAGAAGAAAACGTTCCAAAGATTGCTTTATGTACTGGATACGGGAAATATGAATTCTTAGTAATGCCGTTTGGCCTCACCAATGCTCCCGCAGCTTTCATGGACTTAATAAACCGGGTGTTTGAGGATTTTCTTGACAAGTTTTTCATCGTCTTCATGGATGACATATTGGTATATTCCAAGAACAAAGAAGAACATGCCCAGTACCTATGGTCAGTGTTGCAACGACTCCAAACGAAAAAGTTTTACGCCAAATTCAAAAAGTGCAAATTTTGCCTTGACAAGTTTGTCTTCTTAGGACACACCATCTTTAAAGAAGGAGTAGCAGTAGACCCCGCTAAGATTGAGGCCGTCATAAGCTGGCAACGGCCGAAGAATGTGACCGAGGTGAGAAGTTTTCTGGGATTAGCAGGGTATTACCGTAGATTTGTCGAAGGATTTACCAGGATCGCGAGCCCTCTAACGGCCCTAACCCGCAAGGAGCATAAGTATGCACGGATGAAACTTTGCGATGGAAGCTTTCAAGAGCTGAAGAAATGCCTGACAATTGCTCCCGTTCTCGCCATACCTCAAGGAAACACCAGAAATGCCATCTATTGTGATGCGTCAAAGTCATGGTTAGGGTCCGTACTGATGTAACGCGGCAAAGTAATCGCCTATGCCTCACGACAATTGAAGGAATACGAGACCCGATATCCTACTCACGACATGGAGTTAGTAGCAGTTGTATTTGCCCGTAAGGCTTGGCTACACTACCTATACGGTGTGCATTATGACATCTACACCGATCACAAAATGCTGAAATATCAGTTCAAACAGAAGCAACTAAATGTATGTCAAGGATGATGGTTGGAGGTCCTCACGAACTATGACTTCACTAGCCATAATCATCTCGGGAAGGCAAACAAAGTTGCAGATTCACTGAGCCGAAAATCCATAGGGACCCTAGCAATGCTACAAGGGCTCCCAAGGAATTATTAAAAGAGATCATGGATTTTGAACTAGTGATAGTGTGTGGAAGATTAGGAAGCCTCTAGATGCATCCAGTAATACTGGACGAGATACGGAAGGCCCAATCCAATGATGAATTCCTAACAAAAATTCGAGAAAGAATAAAGAATAAGCCCTAGACGGAGTTTGCCAGTAATAAGGAAGAAACCTTAGAGTTTAAAGGCCACACTTACATCCAAAATGTCCCTATTTTTGGAGAACAATTACTCGAAAAGGCACATCAGACGCCTTACTCGGTGCACCCTAGAGTTACAAAGATGTATGATGACCTCAAACGGCGATATTGATGGCCACGCATGAAGAAAGACGCAGTTAGATTTGTTGAAAGATTCCTCACATGTCAACAAGTCAAGGCCGAACACCAAAGACCCGTCGGAATGTTACAACCGCTAGAGATTCCTGAGTGGAAATAGGACCAAGTCACGATGGATTTTGTCGCCGGACTACCCAAAACCCGACATAATCACTATTCTGTTTGGGTCATTGTAGACCGTCTTACCAAGGTCGCTCATTACATTCTTGTCAACACGACTTATACGATGGATAAGCTAGCAGAACTTTATGTTCAAAATATAGTGAGACTCCACGGAGTGCCATGATCGATCGTGTTAGATAGGGACAATCACTTAACGTCCAAGTTTTGGAAAAGCCTCCAAATCGCACTTGGCACAAGACTCAACTTCAGCACCGCATACTACCCATAATCGATGGATATTCTGAGCGAACAATATAGATATTAGAAGATATGCTTAAAGCGTATGCGTTAGACTTCCATGGAACCTGGGAAAGATTTCTTCCGTTGACAGAGTTCGGATATAACATTAGTTATTAAGCGACCATCGAGATGGCACCATACGAAGCCCGTACAAAAGAAAATGCCGTTCCCTATTACATTAGGATGAAGCGAGAGAAAGAAGATACTTGGGTCAAGAACTGGTAGAGCAAGCCACAGAAGTAATTAAGAAGATTCGGCAATGGATGAAAACAGCCCGAAGCCGACAAAAGAGCTATGTCGACTAGAGAAGGCGCCCGTTGGAGTTTGAAGTGGGAGACAAAGTATTCTTGAAAACGTCTCCAGTCAGAGGAATCACAAGATTTCGTAAGAGAGGTAAACTAGGCCCTCGATACATTGGACCTTTTGAAATTCTCGATAAAGTTGGCAAGGTAGCTTACTGATTAGCGTTACCTCCCACAATGGCTGCAGTACACGACGTATTTCATGTGTCCATATTAAGAAAGTACATAACAGGCCCCGAACACATTCTTAAGTACCCAAGAGTGGAAATTACAAAGGATCTCAAGCATAAAGTGCATCCCAAAAAGATTTTTGACCACAACGAGAAGCAGCTGAGAAATAAGACGATACCACTGGTCAAGATACAGTGGAAGGGACGCATAGTCAATGAAGCAACGTGGGAATGAGAAAGTGAGATTCGAGATGGATACCCGGCCTTATTCTAAGTTTTAGGGATGAAACTTTTTATATTAGTTAGGAAATTGTAACCCCTGACCCCGGGGTTACCCCACTGACTCCATGCCGGGATAAAATTCTCGAAGAATGAATTGTATTTTGAATTAGAAAAGTACTTTAACTTCCGCATTACAAAAAATAAATAATAAATAAATACGAGCTCGTTATATTATAAAGTAATCTGTGCTTTACATTTTAAGTAAGATTAATAGTAGTAAAGAGAAAAGAACCCCTGCCGCGGCCTCCGGCCGAGAGAGCTAGGTCGTGACACCTGAGAATTAGTGCCCTAGCTGAAAATGGTATAGAGGACACAAGAAAATGAGGAGACATCAGATTTTTTTCCATCTTGGACAAGAGTGACGGCTACAACTTCGGGAAGAGAGGCCAGCTACTATTTTGAGGAAAAAGCCAAGGAGATTCACAAAGAGGGGACCAAAACCCAGAGGCTACAACTTTGGGCTAGTTTCTTTTCCTCCTTTTTATTTTATATCACCATGAACTTCTATTTTAGTAATATTATGAATGTATTTCGTAGCTCTAGCTTAAACCAAAGTATGAGCTAAATTTCTTTGCTAGAACTAATGTGGATCTTTGATTTGTAATAAACCTTGTTATGCTATAGCAATGTTGAAGTATGTTTAGTCTAAGTTCAATCAAGGGAACTTTATATTTTATTTCTTGCTTTTTTTTGGCCATCAAAAGTAGGATACAAGCTTATTTTAATGCTGAAAGGGATGAAGTTAGTGGAAATAGCTGATTGATGCATGAAACTTAACAATGAATATTGTTAGTTAGTACATAGTATAGGCATATACTATCTACCTTACAAAACCTAAAGAATTTGTGCTTAATCTTGTGTTGCTGAATTGAATGGCATAGACGTATGTTTGATTTAGCTTAGGAATGCATTTCATGGAATTTGAAAGAATTACATGTCCTGTGAAAATTATGGTTTACTAGACAGATTTTGCAGAAACTCTGTTATAGCATTCTGAAAAATTGCAGATTTGAGTGAAACATTAGTTCTAGCTTTGTTACCATATATTGTACCCTTAATTAGTTTTCTAGTTGTTCTTTACTTGTTATTTACCTTAGTTTAATTAGTTGATACATACAAATCTAATTTTAGCCTAACAACCGTTCATCGTTCTCGTTATTTCTCGTTAATTTAGCACTTAGATCAATATCCATTTTGCACACACATTTTGCACTAAACAATCCATGTGGAGATGATACTCTTACTCACTATTATATTATTTGTTACGATTACGTGCACTTGTGTATAAATTTTATTAATACATTGATCTATTAATCACAACAAGTTTTTTACGCCGTTGTCGGAGATTGAGATTAGTGAAAAAAATTTCATTTTGAATTATTTGACGTAATTGTGGGTTTTGGTGTCCTTTTTCAGATTCCAACGCTCTTGCATGAGTGGGATACCCGAACTTTCTCTTGTTCCTTTCGACCCTGACATTGAATGGACTTTTCATAGGCGATTAAGGGAGCAACAAAAGTTGGCCGAGGTCGAAGAAATGGCTGATCATAGGGCTGCCGAAATTGGGCAGAATGCTGTAGCATTAGGGGACGACCCAGATAGGGCCATTCGAGATTATGCCGTGCTCATTTTGCAAGGACTCAAATCGGGCATTGTTAGGCCGAAAATCCAAGCTCCGCAATTTGAGCTTAAGCGGGTCATGCTTCAAATGCTCCAAATAGTGGGTCAATTTAGTGGATTGGCGACCGAAGATACACACTTGCATCTCCGTCTCTTCACAAAAATGAGAGACAAATTCAAGTTACCGGGGGTGACCGAGGAAGCTTTGAGGCTTAAACTCTTTCCTTATTCCTAGAGGGATAGAGCCAGAGCTTAGTTGAACTCACTACCTGTCACGACCCACTTCAACAGATCGTGACTCATACTTGCTTACGTACGTATAAGTTTTATACTTAAAACCTGTCATTCGCAATGTAATTTATAGAAAGTAGTACGCGCGTACTTACTTTTTTTTTTTTTGTAAAACATTACTGCAGCATTGCTACAACATAGTAAGAACTCTTAATTATACTACAACATTGCAGCCGTATAACTAAAACCAATCTTAACTATGCTACAACAACAACGTCCCAAAATATACAAACTGTTGTTCTTTAAAGTACTTTAGTTTAATATATTCATATTTACAAACCAAAAGTAAAAAGAAACTAGCCGAGGGAGTCTTCATCCACCATAGGTAGTCCACACACTTATTCTAGCATCCTCGACCTCTTTCTCAGCTTTTTTGTTTCTTACCTATGTTTACAATACAAGAAACTTAGTGAGTTGCTAAACTCAATAAGTGACGAAACTATCTATACTATGTGCCATGAAAATCAATGCATCACATATGAATTATAAATAATGAGCAGTACACATAACAATATAAGAGGTCATTCGTCCCATACCAAATGATCCCTGTAACAGGAAACTATTTCTTAGTATTCCAAGCATTGTCTCGACTATCCTTTTGTGATCAAAGACCTTAGCCGATGAATCGGCGAACATACATGATAAGGGAGTCTGGGATCCACTTATGGTACTGCATCATGAATCATAACATAAGGCACCAGGCTGGGAGTGGGCTAGCTCAACCACTAGAGCATCTCCCGGCCACATGACATCCTTCTGCATTCTTTTAAAAACAATAGCATAGTTTATTGTATTAAAAAGATTTTCGTCATCATTATCAGGAGGACATGAGTGTCAAAAAGGACTATCGATACCATCGACTCATTTTCATAACATTCTATCTTATGTTGTTGACGTTTCAATCAATAACCCCCGGTACAATATTATTTCTGGCAATCGAGCCACATATTTCTTGAGGGTTATTCATTTCAGGGTGTAAATCCGAAAAATACTTTCATTAAACTTACATTCTTTTATTTTTTACTCATTATTCATCAGCTGAAGCTAGGAAGAATATTTCGAGGTCTTAATGTTGTTTTGCGCGGAAAATAAGATTCCACGATGGCGAAACCGTTCATTAATAATCCTCGTGATTCCTTGAATTGTAAGTCAAAGGACATTTCATCGTTTGGTTACTTTACAGAATATTAACGGGCTCGGGCAGTTTCTAGCCTTCATCTTAGCTTATCGGGCAAAGCCCGTATTAAGTTTTATGAGTTAGTAAGGTCGAGGCCATTAATCTTGTTAGTTTTGTCATTATCGGGTTTATACTTAATCTTGCTTATTAGGAAAGACATTTAAATGCACAACCATACAATTCCTAATACATTTTACAATTTATTCTGGTATTCTAGGTGTATCGTCACTTACTCAGAGTCACTAGGTGCAAAAAGCGTCGTTCCAGGTCGTTTTAGTCTTCCGAGGCTCGGAACTTTGAATTTCCTATTAAAACAATATCAAAACCCATTAGGTTTTAAAAATAATTCTATCAAAAATTCATTTAAAATGTTTATAATTCATTTGAAACATTTTTGGGCCATTTTGGGTTAAAACGAGGCTTAGAAAAATGTTTCGGGTCGAATTGGGGTATTTGGCCCAATCCTACAAATGCTGGGTGCACACACGTGGCTGGCTGGGCGTGCAGGGCCGCACACGTGGCGTGCTGGGTGCCTACCAGGCGCTAGCGCGCCCACCAAGCCCAATGCCTAGGTAGTGTCCAAATTGCACCAATTTTTGTTATTTCACCACCAAACCAATTTTTAAAGCATTAAGAACTATTTTATATCTCAAAACACACCAAACTTCATTAAAACCTAATAAATCACTAAAATTTCCCCTCTTAGACCTATGATGAAACAAAACTTGTTCAAGACTTAACTAACTTTATAAATTCCTTTCTCAAGCATGGTTAATCTTTCCCTTTGTCATCAATTCACCAATTCTCAATCAAAAACATAATTCAATATCATCAACATCATATTTTTTTTTATCATTTCTTAATAATTATCTAAGGCAAATTCCTTCACCAAGTTTGAACAAAACCTAAAACATGAAAACCAAGTTTATTTCACTAATACTTGCATCAAATTGGTTCCAAACAAATCCAAAACACCAACAACTCTTCAATCATGATTAAATCATATCAAAACAGCCCTTAAAACAATAATTAACTATGATAATAATTCCAGGTACAAGGCTTAATCAAATCAAAGTTTCAAAACCTAAATACCTTAGTTGTGAACTTGTTTCTCTTTCCTTCCTTTTCACTTTCTTCTTCTTGTTCTTCCTCTTCTTTGTTTTCTCTTTCTCTTTCTTTGTTTTCTTTTTCTTTTCTACTTACTTGAGTTTAGCTAGCTACTCAAGTTTGTTGAAGATCGCAAATAATAAGCAAGTTGCTTAATACTTAACACTTAAGTCCTTTTTTTTTTCTTTCTTTCTTCCTTGCTTACCGCCTCCTACTAGTATTACATGGTGAGTCACCAACCCTAGTAGAGTTTTAACCCCTTCTAATCATTCTTATACCGGCCATGTAGGGTAAAAATTAGATTTGAACTACTTTTTATCAATTTCTAAAGAATTACACTTGAACCGTTAAAACCAAAATATTTCACTACTAAGTTCCGTATTTTTTAACCTTTTATTTTTTCACTTCGGTCCATAATTTTAAAATTCCCAACCATTAAACCTCTTTATAAAGAAGCTATCTTGTTGGAATATTCATTATTTTTTCTGCTAACGCCCGATTTCTCGGCAAATTACCGTTTTGCCCTTAAATTGACGTTTTTCACCAAAATGTTGCTTTTTATCATTGGAATGATTTCAAAATTTACGAGTGACCTTAAAAATAATAATGATGTACCATACCAACTTTAATGTTCATTTTTATGGATTAAAACTCTAATTTCCATGCTTTGAGAGTTATAAAATTCTATTAAATCCCGAATTTACCCAAATTCCAGGCCACCCGAGTTCAAAACTTATTTTCCACTTTAAACTTATTCTTATGAGTTGAATAAGGAGAGTTTCATAACCTTAACATAATTTACATTACTTGTAAATGTTTTTGTTCATAATTAAACATAAAGACGATAGGAAAACTTCGGGGTTTACAATCCTTCCCCTCTTATAAAAGTTTCATCCTCGAAACTTAAAACAACGTCGGATATTTACTTTTCATTTCCTTTTCTAGGCCCCAGTTAGCTTCTTCGGGTGAATGGTTCTTTCATTATACTTTGACCAAAGGGATCTTCTTATTACATAATTTTTTCTCTTGATGATCTAAAATCTTCTCGGGCTGAGCTTTGTCGAAGAAGATGAGAGGGATCTCGGATGTACTTACGTAGCATGGAAATATGGAAAACATCATGCACACCAATCATAGAATTCGGTAGAGCACGTCGATATGCCACTGGATTAATTCCCTCAAGGATCTCAAATGGTTCGACATATATAGGACTTAGCTTGCCCTTTTTTCCAAACTGCATTATCCCTCTCATAGGTGATACTTTAAAAAACACATGTTCTCTTATTGTGAACTCGATTAATTTACGCCTCTTATCGGCATAACATTTTCGCCGACTTTGAGACGTGTTCATGTAACGTTGAATATTTTCAATTGCTTCGGTAGTTTGTTCCACTAGCTCCGGCCCCAAAAACTTCCGTTCACATGTTTCATACCAATGAATTGGTGATCGGCATTTCCTTATATATAGTGCTTCGTAAAGAACCATGCTGATGCTCGAATGATAATTGTTATTATAGGAAAACTCTACCAGAGGTAAGTATTTATCCCATGCTCCTTGAAAGTCAAGAGCATAAGCTCTCAATATACCTTCGAGCGTTTGAATTGTGCTTTCGCCCTGTCCGTCTGTCTGGGGATGAAAAGCTGTACTAAACTTCAAACGGGTTCCTAGAACATTCTGTAGACTTTTCCAAAAGTTGGAGGTAAATCGACTATCTCGGTCGGAGATAATTGACTTTGGTACTCCATGAAAATGCATAATTTCCCAGACGTAGACTTCAGCCAACTTGTCAAGTTTATAAGTCACTCTAATTGAAAGAAAATGAGCATAGTTTTTTAGACAGTCGACAATAATCCAAATAGAATCGTGTCCCCTTGCTGTCTTGGGTAATCCTGACACAAAGTCCATCATTATTTGATCCCACCTCCACGCAAGAATCTCCAAAGATTGAAGTAATCTAGTTGGTCTTTGATGCTCTGCCTTTACTTGTTGACAAGTAAGGCACCTACTTACAAAAGTTACTACATCACGCTTCATACCCGGCCACCAATACTTTTGCTTCAAATCCTGATACATTTTGCTAGTCCCCGGGTGCATTGAGTAAAGAGCCTGATGAGCTTCTGTTAAAAGTTACATCTTAAGCACTTCCTGATTTGGCACGCAAATTCTTTCTCTAAAAAGCATGGTACCGTCCTTGAAAATGGAGAATTCCTCTTGTTTTCCTTCTTGAACCTCATTTATAATCTTGGTCAATTCTTCATCTTGCAACTGTGCTTCCCTTATCTTATCGAGAAGTACTATTTGAAGTGCAGCTAGCCTTCCAACTACTATTTGAAGACCAAAATCACGAATTTCCTTCTATAACTCTTCTGGCAAGCCTTGGATCGCCATTAGGGTTCCTGTTGACTTTCTACTTAGAGCATTTGCCACTTAGTTAGCTTTTCTCGGATTATAGTTAATGTCGAAGTCATAATCCGTCAATAACTCCAACCATCTTCCTTGACGCACATTCAACTCCTTTTGAGTGAAAAGATACTTCAATGTCTTATGGTTGGTGTAAATATCACATTGTACCCCATAGAGATAATGCCTCCATATTTTTAAGGCAAACACAACCGCTGCTAACTCCAGATCGTTTGTGGGATACCTTTTCTGATAATATTTGAGTTGACAGGAGGCATAGGCGATCACTTTACCATGCTGCATCAAAATAGCTCTAAGTGCCAATTTTGAGGCATCGCAGTTGATAGCGAAACCTGTTATTCCCTAAGGAATCGTTAAAACTAGAGCAGTGGTTAATCTTTTCTTAAGCTCCTAGAAGCTATTTTCACAAGCTTCTGTCCATGTAAACTTCTGCCCCTTCCATGTAAGTGTTGTCATAGGTGTCGCAATCTTTGAAAAACCTTCAACAAATCTCCGATAATACCCAGCTAAACCCAAAAAACTTCTTAGTTTAGTTACATTCTTCAGTTGTGACCATTGCACAACAGCTGCTATCTTCGCTGGGTCTACTACTATTCCCTCTTTTGATACAACATGACCCAGAAAAACTACCTTGTCCCTAGGACCTTGAGTAAATGAGGATATCATTGATAAATACAATGACAAATTTATCTAAATAGTCCTCAAATACCCTACTCATCAAATCCATAAAAATGGCTAGTGCACATAGTGCCCATATCTAGTTCTAAAAGCTGTTTTGGGAACATTCTCTTCTCATACCTTCAATTGATGATATCCGGATCGCAGGTCAATCTTGGAAAATACTTTCGTCCTGGCTAGTTGATCAAACAAATCATCTATATGGGGAAATGGGTATTTATTTTTAATTTTCACCTTATAAAGTTCCCGACAATCAATGCAAAGTCGCAACATTCTATCTTTCTTCTTTACGAACAAAACTAGTGCGCCCCATGGTGAGTAACCGGGTCTAATGAATTCTTTATCAACCAATTCCTATAATAGGGTCTTTAGCTTCTTTAACTCAACAGGAGCCAACCGATAAGGTGCCTTCAAAACTAGTGTTGTTCCAGGGATTAACTCAATAGTGAAATCAATCTCTCGTTCTGGTGGTAATCCTGGAAAATCTTCTTAGCATACGGTGAGGTAGTCTCTTACAATAGTCACATATGTTAGCTTAAGTTTGACTTCCTTCGTCTCATCACAGATGTTAGCTATATAGCCACGACATCCACTTGCTAGTAATTTTAAGGCTTGGAGAGCTGAAATTGTAGGAACTAGTTTTTTCCGTGATGTTCCCTTAAAGTTGAATTCTTCACCATCAAGTAGTTGAAATTGAACTCGCCTTTTTTGACAGTCTACGACTACATGATGTGCAGTCAACCAATCAATACCCAAAATTACATCATTATATCCCATTTCTATAACAACTAGATTAGCATAGAGGGTGCGTTCTCTAAATCGAATAGGCACATTTCTATAGCAACTAGTTGATTCATACGTATCTCCTGCCGGAGTTATAGTTATAAATGGGTATGATAACATATGTCCATCCCGTTCTTATTTTTCCAGCTACTTTGCTTGCTATAAATGAATATGTAGTGCCAGAATCAATAAGAATATACAAAGAAAGGTTAGAAATAGGAAGCTGACATGTTACTATGGTTGATGGGCCGGCGTTTACATCATCTTCTGATAGGCTGTAGACTCTGGCATTAGGACGGGTCTGGGTCTGGGTCCTAGCTGGTTCTCTTTCTTTTCTCTAGTTTGGACAGGACTTCGCAAAGTAACCCTCTTTACCGCAATAATAGTAAACATTCGTCCCTATCCTATACTCATTACTATGTAACTTTCCGCAATGAGTGCACTGTGGAAGGATCTGTTGTTTTGTTTCAGTGTTTTCTCGACTTTGATCCTGGCGGCGATGATTTACTCTTTCATTTCTCCTTTGTTGACCGCGTTTCTAACCTCATTAGTTCTGAAATTGCTAGCATTTACAGGTGGATTATAGTTGCGTGCCTGCATTTGGGGTCGATTACCATAGTTTCTTTGAAACCTGACACGTCTAGGAGCGAATTTCCTTGTTTCTGACTTCTGAACACTGGTATTCCCACCTGTTTCAGCTACACTTTGCATGCAGGTTGGTTTGTTTGTCAGTTTCCAGTCATTTATTCTTAAAGCTCTCTGTACTGCATCGGCATAAGTACATAGTCCTACTTCGCCTCTATCCACCAGAGTTACAATCTCAACATTCAGACCATGCATGTATTTCATTTTTCTGGCGTCATCTGTGGCTACCGTGGTCGGTGCATATCGCGCTAGTTCATCAAGTTTAGCTGTGTCCTCGCCTAAACTCCTTAATCCTTCTTGAGAGTTGAGCCTCTGCAAGATACTTGGCATAAAATAGGGCTAGGAACCGTTCCCAATAGATTGTTTCAATAGGCTACGTTTCCACAATCATCTCCCACTAGCATCTAGCTTCCTCATTAAACTAGTATACAGCGCAGGCTAACTTCTGTGCGTCCGTCAGCTACATGTATTCAAAGATCTACTAAATGCGCTTTATCTAGTTTTCAGCCTCTGTCGGATCGGGTGCCCTAGGAATATTGGTGGTTTCTGTTTCCTAAAGCATTCGTAAATCGGTTCATCAATTAGAGGGGCCATCTTCAGCAAATGTACATTGGGTTGCATCATAGGTGGCACAGGTATGTTCACTTCAGCTGGTCCTGCTGCTTCTGCTTATTCTAGAGGCTGTTGTAGCTTGGGTTGTTGTTATTGATCATTGAGGCGGGTAAGTAGTTGCCTAAGCATTTCTCCTTACTGCTTAATCTACTGATCGCGCCTTCTGCTGCTTCATTTCTTCTTCGAGCTTCTGCAGCTTGAGCTTCGATCATTTGACGAAGCTCATCTACTTCATTAGGAGGATTTTGACGTGTACTTTTCATTGACATGTCTTCAACAGTTACTCTTACTTAACCTATCATGTCATGGCACATAGCGGTGGTAAGCTTTTATTTATCTCAATAAATAGGGTTCGGAATTTCATCACACTAATATAACATAAACACATTTATCCAAATCATTCAAACACTTAACTTACACATTTCCCAGTGAAAGTGTATATAACATATTAGTATATAATTTACACTCAAAACGTTTTAGTATAGTTTTTTTTACAAGTCATATTCTAGATCTTCTAATCTTCATTTGGATTTGAATCATCCTCGGGGTATTCCTCTTCTTCTGGGTCCTCTGGATCCTCCTCCGAGTCTTTTTCCATGTCATCCTCTAGATCCTTTTCTGGGTTCTCTTGAAGTTGTTCATCAAAGATGAGCACTACTGTCTTGAGCTCGTCAAAGGTCTTATGTTTTTTCATTAATTCTGACACTTTAAACCATTTAAAATGTCCATTAGCATAAAAATCTCTTTTCTCTTGAACTGGCATATTTCGGGGACATCTCATAATAATTTCGCTATTAAACTTGTCGGTATACTCTTGAACGGAGTCTCCAAATCTTTGGTGAAACCTGCTTATTCTCCGATACCAGACCTTTTCTTTAGATCCTTTAATATAGTTATGGGTTATTATATCCTTAAAAATTGGCCATTCATGGACTTCTCTTCTTGTTGTTACTGAAGTCCAAAATGTAAGGGCTTTTTGTCTTCAGAGGGTTGTGGCTACATCTACCCAATACTCCTGAGGTATTCTAATTAAACTCATCCATTGGGTTGTGTAACCTAGCTACTCATAAATGGTCATCCTATTTGCAGTTCCTATAAAACATTTAGCATTCTTTGGTACTGAGTTCAGAATGTCTGTCGGGGTTCGTTCTATTATCACTGGTCCGACGACACTATCCTCTCCAGACAGCTCGGGACCCACGTCGGGAATGACCTGTCCTATCTCTGACATCCTGCAAGTCTTCATTAATTAGTTTAAACCTTATTTAAAATTTAGATAATAAAGCTAACCTACTAAGGAGAAAACTGAGGCTTTCGAACAATGTGTGTGGGTGGTCTGTAGAAAAGACTCAACCTGGACTCTGATACCACAAAATCTGTCACGACCCGCTACAACGGATCGTGACTCATACTTGCTTACATACGTATAAGTTTTATACTTAAAACTAGTCAATCACAATATATTTTATAAAAATTAGTATACGCGCGTACTTACTTTTTTATTTTGTGAAACATTACTGCAGCATTGCTATAACATAGTAAGAACTCTTAATTATACTACAGCTTTGCTGCAGAATAACCAAAGTCCATCTTAACTATGCTACAGCAACAGTGTCTCAAAATATACATACTGTGGTTCTTTAAAGTACTTTAGTTTAATATATTTATATTTACAAACCAACAGTAAAAAGTAACTAGCAAAGGGAGTCTTCATCCAGCACAGGTAGTCTACACACTTGTTCTATCATCCTCAACCTCTTCCTCAACTTTGTGGCTTCTTACCCGTGTCTTCAATACAAGAAATCTTGTGAATTGTTAAACTCAATAAGTGACAAAACTATCTATACTATGTGCAATGACAACCAATGCATCACATATGAAATATAAATAATGAGCAGTACACATAACAATATAAGAGGTCATTTATCCCATACTAAATGATCCCTGTAACTAGAAACAGATTCTTAGTATTCCTAGTGTTGTCTCGACCACCCTTTGGTGATCAGAGACCTTAGCCGATGAATCGGCGAACATACATCATGAGGATGTCTGGGATCCACTGATGGTACCGCATCACGAATCATAACATAAGGCGCTAGGCGGGGAGTGGGCCAGCTCAAACTTTAGAGCATCTCTCGGCCACATTACATCCTCCTGGATTCTTTTAAAAATTGTAGCATGCTTTATTGTATTAAAAATATTTTCATCATCATTATCAGGAGGACATGAGTGTCAAAAAAGACTATCAGTACCATCGACTTATTTTCGTAATATTCTATCTTATGTTGTTGACATTTTAATCAACAACCCCCGGTACCATATTATTTATGGCAATCGAGCCACATATTTCTTGAGGGTTATTCATTTCAGGGTGTAAACCTGACAAATACTTTCATTAAATTTACATTCTTTCATTTTTTATTCATTATTCATCAGCTGAAGCTTGGAATAATGTTCCAAGATCTTAATGTTGTTTCACACGGGAAATAAAATTCCACGGCAGCGAAACCGTTCATTAATAGCCCTCGTAATTCCTTGACTTGTAAGTCAAAGGACATTTCATCGTTTGGTTGGTTTATAGCATATTAAAGGGGTCGGGCTGTTTCTAGCTTTCATCTTAGTTTATCGAGCAAAGCCCGTACTAAGTTTTTTGAGTTAGTAACGCCGAGGTCATTAATCTTGTTAGTTTCGTCATTATCGGATTTATACTTAATCTTGATTATTAGCAAAAACATTTAAATGCACAGCCATACAATTCCTAACACATTTTATAATTTATTCTTGTGTTGTAGATGCATCGTCACTTACTCGGAGTCACTCGGTGTGAAAATCCGAGTATAAAGAAATTATATCAAAAATTCATTTAAAGTGTTTATAGTTCATTTGAAAGGTTTTTTGGCCAATTTGGGTCAAAATAAGGCTCGAAAAATGTTTCGGGTCAAATTGGGGTCATTTGGCCCAAGCCGACACATGCCGGGAGCGCACAGGCCGCAAGCAGCATGGCTAGTGCGCGCACGGGCGCAAACAACACGCTTGCCGTGCGCACTAGGTGCACGGGCTGCGCACCCACAGCTTCCAATGCCCGGGTAGTGTCCAAATTGCATCAATTTTTGTCATTTCACCACCAAACAAATTTTTAAAGCTTTAAACACCAAACTTCATTAAAACCTAATAAATCACAAAAATTTCCCCTCTTACTAGTATTACATGGTGAGTCACCAACCCTAGTTGAGTTTTAACCCATTCTAATCATCCTTGCATCGGCCATGCAGGGTGGAAATTAGATTTGAATTAGTTTTTATCAATTTCTAAAGAATTACACTTGAACTGTTAAAACCGAAATTTTTCACAACTAAGTTCCATATTTTTAAACCTTTTATTCTTTCACTTCGGTCCATAATTTTAAAATTTCTAACCATGAAACCTCTTCATAAAGAAGCTATCTTGTTGGAATATTCATTATTTTTCTCGGTAACTCCCGGTTTCCTGGTAAATTATCGTTTTGCCCTTAACTTTATGTTTTTCACCAAAACATTACTTTTTGTCATTGGAATAATTTCAAAATTTATGAGTTACCTTGAAAATACTAATGATACACCATACCAACTTTAAAATTCATTTGCATGGCTTAAAACTCTAATTTTCATGCTTCGAGAATTATAAAATTCTATTAAATTTCGAATTCACCCAAATTCTACGCCACCCGAGTTCGAAACTTATTTTCAACTTTAAACTTATTCTTATGAGTTGAATAAGGAAAGTTTCATAATCTTAATATAATTTACATTACTTGTACATGTTTCTATTCATTATTAGACATAAGGACGGTAGGAAAACTTCGGGGTTTACACTACTCCCTGACTCGGTGGCTACTTGCGATGACTTGGCGGAAATATTTTTGAAGAAATATGTCCCTTCAACAAAGAATGCCCAACTTCGAGTTAATATCACATCATTCAAGCAAGCGAAAGGGAAGTCATTATATGTGACTTTGGAGTGCTTTAAGGAGTTACTAAGGAAGTACCCATACCATGGGATTCCTCATTGAATGCAAATGGAGACTTTCTATAATGGTCTCAATGCTTTAAATTGTACTTTGGTGGATGCTTCGGCGAATGGTACGCTCTTATCCAAGTCTTACAATAAAGCTTATGTAATATTAAAGTATATGGCGACCAACAATAGCCAATGGCCCACGGTTAGATTGAGCGAAGGAAGGCGAGTAGCGGGCATACATGATCTTGATACGGTGACAACTTTGATAGCTAAAGTTTCCTCACTCTCCAGCATTTTGAAGTCTATGAACTTTGCCGCCGTTGTGCAACAACAAGTGGCTGCGATCTCTTGTGTTTATTGTGGTGAGGGGCACACTTTGACATTTGTCCATCCAACCCCGCTTTGGTATGCTATGTTGGAAAATTCAACCGCAACAACAACCCATACTCCAACACCTACAATCCGGGTTGGAGGGAACATCCTAATTTTTCTTGGAGTATCAAGGGGCGAGATCATCTTGTATGCCCAACAAACCAAATCAACCACCTAGTTTCTCGCAGCCCGCTCCTCCTTAAAGACAATATTTTCAAGAGTAATATTTTCATTCTCAATGGGACCATTATTATGTACTATTCATCACCCTCTCTTTTGGTTTTGGGTTCCTTATATCTTCTGGAAAAAAAAATGAAATAAATTTTGATTTAATATTTTAGTTACAAGATTAATATAACGGTAATTCTGTGTTGGGGAAAAGCTAAAAAATAGACCGGTTGGGATTAAATAGAGTATTATTATTGGATGTTGAAAGAAGAACACAACTCTAATATGAACCTTACCATATTTAATTTCTTTTTCTTTTTATTTTCTTCTTACCTCTATTCTCCTCCTCATTCACTATGAACCCTAATTATGGCTACCCACCATCTTCGTCTTCGATGACTTTTGCAGACTTCAAATGACTCGACATCGCTATCGATGTTATACGGATCCTAGAGGCACGCGTGAGGCACCAAAAAAGAGTACATATAGCCCTTTATATTGTTGGTTTAGGAATTGAGAGAAAATTGGTGAGTTTAGGAATCGAGTGAGTCCGAAGCCATTGATGACTCGGTGGTGCTTTGGCAGTGACAGAGGAACAAAGTTTGGGCTCGTCGGGACCGGTGGATGAGGCTTGAGTTCCTCTCAATCTGAAAAAAGAAAAAGAAAAAGAAAAAAAAAAAAAAAGAAACCCACTCGAGAGTTCGTGCATTTTGTTCGTCTTTGATTTCGCAATATTGTTTGGTTATTGTGCATGAGACTTATGTTCCTTTGATTCAAAATGTACTTTCTACATTTCAGATGAGGACTCCGGTGATGATTGCCTCAAAAGTCGTAAGCAAAATCTTTTGTTTGATATCAAAACTTCACATGGATTTTGTTGAAAAGTTTTCAACTGCTGCTTCTTTTCTTCAAGCTTTTTTTTTTCCTTTTTTGTCTTCGTCTTTCCAGTAAGTTGGGATTTGGGCTTTTAACAAATATATTTATTATTTTCTTTTCTTTAAGTGTTGTTATTGGAAAATCGTAGTAAATAGCCAAAAAAAATATTGTTTTTAAAGTCTAGCCCATGTTTCAAAAAATTAAAAAAATAGCCATGTTACGAATTATATAACAGAAAAATAACACACAAAATATAACACATTTGTAAATATTTGTAAGATATTTTGTAACACTTCAAGTTTTACTCATTATTTTTTGAAGTGTTAAATAATATCTTACAAATACTTATAGATCTGTTATATTTTGTGTGACATTTTTTTGTTATACAATTCGTAAGATGGCTATTTTTTAAATTTTTTGAAACATAGACTATCATTTAAAACAAACATTTAATTTTGGCTTATTTTTGCAACTCACCCTTTGATTTCTCTATGAAGTTTGAGTGATGAATATGGTTGATATTGTGAGGTTTACATCATCCTTTGAACAAACAAAATTTACGGATGGGGTAATTTGGTTTGAGAAAGTTCAAGCAATGTTTAAGTGGCTGGAAGCAACGATTTTGACAATATAAATTATTAGGATTTTTTTAAAAAAAATTTATTTGAGCAATAATTATCTACACTCAATATTATTTTAAAAAACTTAAATCTTTTTACATCACTTACAATTTTTACATCATTACCCGTCCATTTGAAATCAATGGAAAGTTTCCCATACTTTTTCCTAACATAGAAGTACCCTTAATATAATATCTAGAATGCAATGGAACTATATCTTTTTCATTTAATTTCTCAAATCTATAAGACAACTTTCTGGAGATGCCGAAGATAAAAAAAATACTCAAAAATCGTCTTCGTGGAGAAGCATGCAGGCCGAAAATTTGCTGACTTGTGGGCAAGAGTCTATGACAGTGTTCAATGCATGATAATCTAGGAAGCCGTATTTCCTAGTCGCGCGACTACGGTAGTCAGATAGGCGACGTGATGATGAAGAGGATGGTTTCGAACGGTAGATGAAGAAAATAGTTGCTTAGATGTCAAAAACCACTTTTAATTAAGCTTTATTTTCTACCTTCACCTTGTTTTATTTTGCAGTAATTTTTCTGGATTGTATATATTTTTTATTTTTTAAATTTGGATTTAAATTTTGTTATGGAAATTTGGCAGTGATGAATATGTGGTTGAATTACTTTCGTACAAAATCTTGCACAACAGAAAATTTCTTAAATTCAAGTTGCCTTTTGATAAAAAAAAAAAAAGCACAAAAAACAAAAGGCTGAAATATTGAACAACAGGCTTTGTCGAAACCTCGACATGATGACTCAGATATTGAAGGTTGATTACAATACTTACAAGTCAAGACATAAACTCACAACAAGCAGAGTTCTAGACTAGTTTCGCCTCACACCATTTTCCTTATGGAGCCTCACAAGGTGCAGCCAAGAATAGAGATTTGTCGAAGAGTATCCCAATCGAAATGCATGTTGAGCGTTTCTCCTAAAAGAGAGAGGGAGAGAGAGAGAGAGAAAACGCAGAGAAGTGAGCGAGTCTCAACCTTTTTCAGGCTTAGAGTTTTCAAAGAGTTCAAAAAGTTGTTCCGAACAGTTGCAAATACCAGAAAGAGAGTAAACAATTCGTACCATGTTTTGGTTAATATTATTTTTTTAAACTGGATTAAAAGAAATAGAGTGATACAGGTCTTACAGTAAGTATTTGTGATAATCGTTGGATTGTTCCCTAGGTACGGAATAATATTATCCCCCACCATAGCTGCTTCCATAATATCAATCATCATAATATTGGCAACTACTCTATTGTGTATTTTTGGTTTTTTTTGGAGAAAATAATTTTGAATTGTTATTTTAACTTTTTTAAGATATGGAATTCACTAAAAACATAAACTTAGACGATTCAAGATACCTACAAGATAATTATCCCATAGAATTATGAAGGATACATACATACATACATATATATATATATTGTTGGATGTTGCCCTAGAAAAATGGTTTTTGTAATATTACTATTTTGCTTAATTAATAAAACGAGAAGACATTTTTTTTTATTATTTTGTTTGAAATATTATTTTATACTAACACTCATCTAAATCCTTGACGTGTTCCAAAAAGTTTTATTTCGATATTTATAAGTATCCTATGAAATATCGAACAATAAAATTGACACGTTTAAAATTAAGTCGGTGATTAATCAAGATTGGATTACTTGATTAGAAATCATATACGCAGAATACTAAACGTGTAGCGACACATAGTGGGAGCGTTATGTATAGTTAGACTGTACACGGCTAGGACCGACTCATTACAAAGTGTCGTTAAGAACCGTTACGACATTTTGTTTCGTTGTCAAAAGATGGTCATGTGAGAAGTTATTTGACCATCTTTTATAAGTTATTTGATTCATTCGTTAAGTACTATTATTGCAATGGGACGAATATTTGCGTTTTGGGAGCTCGAGGCGAGATCACTGAGGAATGGGATTTGCAGATACGGAATCCAGCTTCTAATTAAAAGAAGTTAACATTGGTTCACTTAAGTGTTGTTTCTGGAATTGAATGGTTGCGCGCACATTTACAATAAGATTGTAAATGAATCGTTCAATAGTGAAATAACGGTACTTAAGGAATAAATGCGACTCGAGGGGTATGACGGTAATTTCGCCTGCTCAAGACATGAACCAATCTGGAGGGTTGAATCTCATGTAATGACTAAATCAGTGGACGTACTCATCGAATAAATTATTATGATAATCTCAAGAGTTCAATCTCGGGTTTATAGTGGAGTAACCTCGGGATTAATAAATTAGATTTTTAACTAAAGAGCTTTAGTTGAATTTCTTAATTTATTGGAGCTTGAATTATCGGGTCTATGGTCCCCGGACAGACTCCGAACAAATTGATAAAGAAAGCAAATTATAATTAATGTGATTAATTATATGATCACGCACAAGGTTGAATTATTACATATAAAATAAAAGGAGTTTTATTTTATTTTATTTTAATTATTTTAGTGTTAAATAATTATTATAAATGGTGCACATGATTTAATTAATGAGATTGATTAAATCATATAAATATTTAAATTTGATTTAAATATTATATATTTTTTTAATTTCTATTAAAGATAATTATTGGATAATTATTTAATTAATTTATTTTTTAAATTAATTATTTTCAAAATTAAAAAAAAACGAAAATTCTCTCCTGAATGGCGCCATTTACATGGACTAGTGGGCTAAATTTTAGCCCACAACCCACTCCTCTCAGACTGATTTAAAAAGTCCTAGCCTTGGTTTTTCAATCAGACGTAAGATTTTTTTCAGAGAGAGAGCTATCAGAGAAAGAGTTTTTCTCAGAGAAAAATTTCTCACAAAATTCGCCCATCCCCTCCCACAAGGGCTAGAAAATTATTTTTCCGTGTGTGTTTGAGATACAAAGCCCATCCTTTATTCTTTATCGATTTGAAGATCGGTTTGCAAGATTGTGGTTTCGATCTACACCAACGTCCTGTAATTCGATTTTGAATCAAGGAGCTTGGAAGGATTTAGAATCGTTTGGATTTTTTTTTAAGGAGCCATATTTAGACCAATCATCTGGGTATAAATCTCATCCGATTAATCTTCTTATTTTACGTTTATATGAATTTTCGACCTTTTGCTTTGTTGTGAATTCTATACTATATGATCATATGTGATATGATCTTCGTGTTTTGGGGAAATTTTTTTTTTAAATCTATGCTTCCGCTTTGCATTAAATTCCAACAATTGGTATCAGAGCCTTAGGTTCTCGATTTTTCATATTTACATGTAAAATATTTTTTTTATCCGTTTTGCATGATTGAATGGTACTGTGAATGAATTGCATTTGATGTGAATTTATTTTTATTCATGTTTGATGAATGGATCTTCGTTGGTCGTTAATTGTATGGTTTCCATGATTTTAGAATTTTGTTCGCCCTAAAATTGGGTTAGGAATTTCCTGTAATTTTTGCATTATTTTATTATTATTTTTTTTTCATGCAAAATTTTGTAAAATACGTCCTCTGCACGAACAATTTTTTTTCGGCGTTGGCTCTTTGAGTTTTATGAATTTACGGATCCAACGACGATGGCGACGGGGTGCGGATCCGGCATCGGTTCTGGGTCGGCGGCGGAGACTTGGTGGTCACTGCATATCTGCTGAGGAGCGGCAGCAGAAGCCACCTCTGAACTGCCTCGGCTTGGCCGTTTTTCAGAACACGTGCATGGAGGTTTCAACTACGAGTTTTGGCTTGGCAACGTCGGAATTCAAATGGGGTGCGAGAACAGCCGCGTGTTCACGGTGGTGATCGTACCTTTGCGGAAATGTCGCAGCGATTATAACCGCAAGCTATCGGATTCCAAAGTGGGAGCAAGCTTACGGCCCGTGCGGCGTTTCAGCGGTGATGACCGGCTGACATGTCGGTAACTCCGTGATTCCTCTAGGATCATGGCATGGCCACGAAGGCGTGGCCGCAGGAGCATCCGCGAGAGGTCTCGACTTCGCAGTGCAGGCCGCCGCATAGTCGAAGAGGTTCAACGGCAGCGGCGACCTTGTGGCGGAGTCGGCTTCTTTTCGGTGCATGGTGGCACCGAAGCGGCTTGACGGCGGTGTGACTGCCGGGCGATTCACGGCTTGAGGGTAGCGTTTCGGCGATGGCGATCGGCTGAGACGTTGAGATGCAAAATCTTCGGCGACGTGGGATTGCATGGCTCGGTCTTCGTGCGAGAAAATCGGCGAACGTGGCGCGACTTCTTCGGACTCCACGCGATTTTTACTCGGCAAAGAAAACGTGGCCGAGAAGTGTGGAGGCGATCTCGAGGCAGTTTCGATCACCCAATGCGGCTTTTCTTTAGGACTTCACACGGCATGCTCAACGAAGAAGAAGACCACGTTGGATAATTTTGTTTTCAAATCCCATGCATCAACAGGATAAGCCACGTGATATATATATCTTGGGCTTTTGATGATAATGTTTTTGGTCCCATGCAACTAGAGCCCACGTGAAGTATGTGAAAGCTTTTAAGCTTTTGGTGAAATTTTTGGTCCACTGATAGTTTTGGTCTAGGATGTGCCCATTTAATTTTTTTTTATTATGGGTTGTAATTTAAATAAATCATGGAGACCTGGCCAACCAATTATATTATTAATTTATTAATTTATTTTATTATGTTTTATAACATGTCATTCATAATCACATGTCATATAGTGTAGTTAGTGCCATTCAATCAAATACTGTATTCACACGTTTATTTTTCATATTCAATTTTATGAGATATTTTCAGAATATGATTAATAATGGTTTGATTAATTTAATATATATTTTGATTTAACAAACCTTATATTGCGGGCTTATTTTTGTGAAAAATTATTAAGTTGTTAGGATAGTTTTTAATGAATAAGTTGAACGGATCATAAAGACTTTGACACAAAGACCGATAAGAGGTCTAAGATTTTGGGGTTTTAAGCGGACGACAGTCCCTCCTTTAATCTGAAAGTTCTTTTCGTGAAGTGAGACTCTAAGTAAAACTACTTAGTACTAATTGGGTTAATTAAACATGAGATGATTAATTTTCCAATTAGTATATCACGAAAAGTACTCATTCTAAGCAACTTTAAAATGGGTTTTAATTGGGTAGCTTAGAATCACCTAAATTTAAATTTAAGTTATTAATGAGATTAGTTAACTTAAAAACGAATTTGACTTGGTTAATTGAACTAGTAATAAAAATGCTATTTGAATAGTGAATCTTAGGTCTCCATCGTTATCGAGCACCGTGAGGGTTGAGAGGGGCCTAGTGGCGTTTTTTAAACGTCCCCCTACGGAAGGTGTTCTCTTTGCCCAATACCAAGGCTCGATTCACATGATAGATTAATTTGGTGTATTTCAAGTATGACCTATCCTACGATGGCATATTTGAGTTAAGCTGAATGAATCAAAACGATGGGTCAATTCACAAGACGATCAAGTGTTGAGTCATCTGGCCAAATCCTGTATCGGTTTTTAGTATATATAGAAATAAGAGTTGTTTCGATCGTATCTATTAATCGAGAACGTCCCGGTTTGGTTAAGTAAGTGTGGTGACCTACCCTACGGCGGCACTGGATTTATGGTTAATTGAATTATCGAGGGATTTTTAAACAAAGGTTTTTTCTAAGTAATTTTTTTGTTTCATTCATGCATTCACGTTTAAATTCCCGAATTCATGCTGAATATTTTATTTCAAGCAAATTTTAATTATGTTTCTTATTTTACCAGCAAAACCAATGTCTATGGGAAATCCAATCACCGCCCTCTTGTCTAGGGACGTACTTACGGGTGAAAACTTCCAGAAATGGAAGTCTAATCTCAACGTAGTCCTAGTCCTGGAAAGCATTAGATTTGTGCTTACCGAGGTGCGTCCACTTACGCCAACTGCGAATAGTTCGCGATCGGCTAAGGATCAATATGATCAATGGGTCACCTCTAACAACAAGGCCATAGGCTATATGTTAGCAAGCATATCTGATGCATTGCGGGCCAAGTTAGAGGGCAAGTAGACTACTATAGAAATGCTCAACACTCTGCAAGAAATGTTCGGGAAGCAGAGTGAACAAGCTCGGATTGAGCTTACGCACAAGTACTCTGGTGCTAAGATGCGTTCGGGCACGTCTATGAGGGACCACGTCATGATGATGACGAACTGCTTCACGGAGGCAGAACTCCATGGGGCTCAGATTGACAAGGTCACACAAGGGGGAATTATTCTGAATTCCCTTTCGTCTGACTTCATTCAGTTTACTTCGAACTACATAATGAATAAACTGAAATATGGGTTAACACAGCTTCTAAATGAGCTGCAAACCTTTGAGTCGATCCAAAGGCTGGGGAAGAAGCTTGGGTCAATAAACATTGCTGACAAGGCCTCCACCTCAAGAGCCAATCCTCGAAAGAGGAAAAAGCCCACCAAAGAGGTAAAGGACAAGGGCAAGCCGGATCGTCTAACGGGAAGGGTCCCGTGCTGGGCGTCCAAAAGAAAATTCACAAAAAGGATAAGAAAGGCAAAAAGCACGCGAATGCAAACCCACCACCTCAAGCTCAACCTACTGCAAAGGGAAAGTATTTCCATTGTGATGGGGAAGGCCACAGGAAGAGGAACTGTCCTCTTTATCCTTCAGAGCTAGCAGCGAAGAAAAACGCTGGTAATGTACCACTATCAAACTTACATGTTTTAGAGGCTAATGTAGCTGAGGATTTGTTCTCGTCCTGGATAGTTGATTCCGGATCGACTAATCATGTTTGTTCTTCTTTGCAGCTACTTAGCTCATGGAGAGAGCTTAAGGAAAGAGAGCTTACACTGACCGTGGGAAATGGAGATTCTATTTCAGCGAAAGCAGTGGGAGAAGCTCGGCTCATAATTGAGAATAAATATTTGTTTTTAAATTCAGTTTATTTCATTCCTTGTTTCAGACGAAATTTGATTTCAGTTTCTGGATTATGTGAACAATTATTTTCAGTTTCGTTAAATAATAATGCGATTGTTATTTCTCGCAACGGTTTGAATAGTTGTTTTGCACACTTGGAATATGGGCTTTATGTTTTGCGACCTTTTGAATCTTAATCTTTCAACACTGAAATGTTTAGAATAGCTAATCTAATTTCTAACCAGAAACAAAAAGTATCACCTAATGATGAAACATATCTATGGCATCTTAGACTTGGTCATATTAGTCTAGATAGGATAAACAGATTAACAAAGGATGGTCCTTTAAGGGAACTAAGTGTTGGAACCCTACCCGTCTTTGAATCTTGCCTAGAGGGAAAAATGACTAAGAGATCTTTCTCGGGTAAAAGGAAAAGAGCCGATGAACCTCTCGAACTCGTTCATTCATATGTCTGTGGACCTTTGAATGTTCAAGCTCGTGGTGGTTATGAGTATTTCATCAGTTTCATTGATGACTTCTCAAGATATGGATATATTTACCTAATGCAACGAATATCTGAAGCTTGTGAGAAGTTTAAAGAATTTCGTGCAGAAGCTGAAACGCAATTAGGTAAGACTATAAAAACCTTCAGATCGGATCAGGGAGGTGAATACCTAGATACTGAGTTTACTGACCATCTCATTGAGAATGGAATTGTGTCAGAATTGTCGACTCCTGGTGATCCTCAACTCAATGGAGTTGCAGAAAGAAGGAATCGAACTTTGTTAGACATGGTTAGATCCATGATAAGCTATTCTTCGCTGCCAGTGTCCTTCTGGGGCTATGCAATAAATACGGCTGTTGACATTTTGAATGTCATGCCATCTAAGTCTATTCCCAAAACACCCCTGGAATTATGGAATGGTCGTAAACTCAGTTTGTGCCATTATCGCATATGGGGTTGCCCAGCACACGTGCTGAAGAAAAAGGTGGGAAAGTTGGAATCAAGGACAGAAGTGTCTCTGTTCGTTGGATACCCGAAAGGGACAAGAGGAGGTATATTCTATAGTTCAAAAGAGAAGAAGGTGTTCGTGTCGATGCACGCCACTTTTCTTGAGAACGACTATATGAATAGCTTCAAACCTCGAAGCAAAGTAATACTCGAGGAAATATTAGGGACCACGTCTTCTCCTCAACCATCAACAGTTGTTGGATTGGGAGGTAAAGAAGCAGAACCTTCTTCGTCTAGATCAACAAGGGTTGTTGATTTGAGAGAATAAGGAGAAACCACAGTTCCTAGTTAAGAACCCTCGACCTAGACGTAGTGGGAGGGAAATACGATAACCCGTTTGCTATCGAAAGGAAAATGAGGCAAATGTTGTTGTATCTGATACGAATGACAATGACTCAGTCTAATATGAAGAGGCTATGGTCAATTTTGACAAGGAGAAATGGCAAGCAGCCATGAACCAAGAGATGGAATCAATGTACTCCAACTCTGTCTGGGAACTTGTAGACCCACCTGAGTATGTCAGGCCCATTAGATGTAAATGGATCTACAAGAAAAAGAGAGGTGCCGATGGAGAGGTCGAAACCTATAAGGCTAGACTGATAGCAAAGGGTTATACCCAGAAGGAAGGGATTGACTATAAAGAAACCTTTTCTCCTGTTGCCATGCTTAAATCCATTCGCATACTTTTGTCCATAGCTGCCAGTCTTGATTATGAGATATGGCAAATGGACGTCAAGACGGCATTTTTGAATGGCTATCTTGAAGAGGAGATTTATATGTCTCAACCAGACGGGTTCATAAAGGAAGGCCAAGAGCAGAAAGTCTGCAAGCTGCGTAAATCCATTTATGGGCTTAAGCAAGCCTCTAGGTCTTAGAACTTAAGGTTTTATGAAATCATCAAAGCTTATGGTTTCGAAAAGAACCCTAATGAGCTTTGTGTTTACAAACTCATCAAGGATCAAACTGTGGTATTTTTAGTTCTTTATGTTGACGACATTCTACTTATTGGGAATAATGTAGCAAAGTTGTCAGATGTGAAGAATTGGTTGGCCGAGCAATTCCAAATGAAAGATTTGGGAAATGCGAGCTATGTTCTAGGAATCCAAATCCTTAGGGATATGAAGAACAAGCTATTAGCACTATCTCAAGCAGCTTATGTTGATAAGGTGCTCGCTCGTTTTTTGATGCAAAACTCTAAGAAAGGTCTCTTGCCGACCCGACATGGAGTTTTTCTCTCTAAACAGCAGTGTCCAAAGACACCGCAAGAAGAGGAGGACATGAGACGGATTCCATATGCTTCTGCAGTTGGAAGTCTAAAGTATGCTATGTTATGCACTAGACTAGACATCTGCTATGCAGTGGGAGTAGTTAGTCGATTCTAGTCAAACCCTGGTCCAGAACATTGGATAGCAGTTAAACACATCCTCAAGTACCTAAGAAGAACGAGGGACTATATACTGGTATATTCGAGTGGGGACTTGAATTTACTAGGATACACCGATTCTGACTTTCAAGGGGATAAAGATTCCTGAAAGTCAACTTCAGGATCAGTGTTCACTCTTGGTGGTGGATCGGTAGTCTGGAGAAGTATCAAACAATCCAGTATTGCTGATTCAATAATAGAGGCTGAATACATAGCAGCTTCAGAAGCAGCTAAAGAGGCAGTATGGCTCAAGAATTTCTTGAGTGATCTGGAAGTTGTTCCAGATATGGATAAGCCCATCACACTTTATTATGATAATAGTGGTGCTGTGACTAATTCAAAAGAACCACGCAGCCACAAGAGAGGAAAACATATAGAAAGGAAGTACCACCTCATCAGAGAGATCGTCAACCATGGAGATGTCACCGTGACGAAGATCCCGACATTGGAAAACTTAGCAGATCCCTTCACCAAGACTCTAACTGATAAGCAATTCAACAAACACTTAGAGGGAATGGGTATGAGAGAGATGCCTCATCTGCTATAGGGCAAAGTGGGATATTGTTGGATGTTGCCCTAGAAAAAGAGTTTTTGTAATATTATTTGTAATATTACTATTTTGCTTAATTAATAAAACGAGAAGACATTTTTTTTTATTATTTTCTTTGAAATATTATTTTATACGAACATTCATCTAAATCCTTAATGTGTTCCAAAAAGGTTTATTTTGATATTTATAAGTGTCCTATGAAATATCAAACAATAAAATTGACACGTTTAAAATTAAGTCGGTGATTAATCAAGATTGGATTACTTGATTGAAAATCATATACGCAGAACACTAATCGTGTAGCGACACATAGTGGGAGCATTATGTATAGTTAGACTGTACACGGCAAGGACCAACTCGTTACAAAGTATCGTTAAGAACCGTTACGACATTTTGTTTCGTTGTCAAAAAATGGTCACATGAGAATCGATCTCAATCCTGAGCGATCACAGACCTCTAGGTCTCGTTTACAAGTTCTTTGATTCGTTCATTAAGTACCATTATCGCAATGGGACGAATACTTGTGTTTTAGGAGCTCGAGGCGAGATCACTGAGGAATGAGATTTGCAGATACGGAATCCAGCTTCTAATTAAAAGAAGTTAACATTGGTTCATTTAAGTGTTGTTTCTGGAATTGAATAGTTGCGCGCATATTTACAATAAGATTGTAAATGAATCATTCAATAGTGAAATAACGGTACTTAAGGAATAAATGCGACTCGAGGGGTATGAAGGTAATTTTGTCTGCTCAAGACATGAACCAATCTGGAGGGTTGAATCTCATGTAATTACTAAATCAATAGACGTACTCATCGAGTAAATTATTCTGATAATCTCAAGAGTTCAATCTCGGGTTTATAGTGGAGTAACCTCGGGATTAATAAATTAGATTTTTAACTAAAGAGCTTTAGTTGAATTTCTTAATTTATCGGAGCTTGAATTATCGGGTCCATGGTCCACGGACTGACTCCGAACTAATTGATAAAGAAAGTAAATTATAATTAATATGATTAATTATATGATCACACACAAGGTCGAATTATTACATATAAAATAAAAGGAGTTTTATTTTATTTTATTTTAATTATTTAAGTGTTAAATAATTATTATAAATGGTACACATGATTTAATTAATAAGATTGATTAAATCATATAAATATTTAAATTTGATTTAAATATTATATATTTTTTTAATTTCTATTAAAGATAATTATTGGATAATTATCTAATTAATTTATTTTTTAAATTAATTATTTTTGAAATTAAAAAAAAAAGGAAAAGTCTCTCCTGAATGGCGCTATTTACATGGGCTAGTGGGCTAAATTTTAGCCCACAATCTTCTCCTCTCAGACTGATTTAAAAAGCTCTAGCCTTGGTTTTTCAATCAGACGTAAGATTTTTTTCAGAAAGAGACCTATCAGAGAAAGAGTTTTTCTAAGAGAAAAACTTCTCACAAAATTCGCCCATCCTCTCCTACAAGGGCTATAAAATTGTTTTCCCCGTGTGTGTTTGAGATACAAAGCCCACCCTTTGTTCTTTATCGATTTGGAGATCGGTTTAGAAGATTGTGGTTTCGATCTAAACCAACGTCCTGTAATTCGATTTTGAATCAAGGAGCTTGGAAGGATTTAGAATCGTTTGGATTTTTTTTAAGGAGCCATATTTAGACCAATCGTCTCGGTATAAATCTCATCCTCTTAATCTTCTTATTTTACATTTATATGAATTTTCGATCCTTTGCTTTGTTGTGAATTCTATGCTATATGATCATATGTGATATGATCTTCGTGTTTTAGAGAATTTTTTTTTTAAAATCCACGCTTCCGCTTTGCATTAAATTCTAACATATATATATACACACACGATTAATGTTGAATTTCTATGATCATTCTATTATATATATATATATATATATATATATATATATATATATACGGAGAAAATAATATTAAAGTAGGTGGTAAGAACTTACACGAGCGAATATAATGTAGAGAAAAAAATTAAAGGTACCTGTTCTGACCCATAATTGTTGAGAGAGAGAGTCAAAAGTCCTGCCAAGTTTCTTGCCGTACAGGTACACACGAAATACGTGAGGCAAATATTGGAATTGAAGTAACCTATTTAGGTACTCCCTTGGTCTCAGTGGTCGGCAATCTGATCCCGCGATTTTCAGAAAATAAAATAGAATTATCACCTACTCAATCAGGATAAGTGTCCCGTAATTAATATATATTAAGTTATTCGTGTAAAAGTTTATAGAATTTTGTGTCTAAAAATATTATTAAAAAAAGAATAAAATAAAGTATATATTCTGATGAATCAATTTTGTGCATTGGATTGTTGTTGGTAGTTGGGAAAATTTTCAAATTAACATGGTCCTTACAAAATTTAATAATTAAAGAATGTATATGTACATAATAGCTAGTGTAGGTACGTAAATGTTCCGTATCATGTGTTTGTGGTAAATATATACAAGTTTTCTTAAAAAAAAAAAAAAGAAGAGAAATGTTGATGAATTATGTACCGGTGGGAAAGAAAGAAGGGAAAGAATATCAACAAGGAGGTCCAAAGTGAAGGCCCGGGAATCATGCAACGGAATGTGACGGGCAACTTGATCGGGCACCGATTTCAAGAAATGTCACGATAAGAAAACACATTTTCAGCGGCCATATTTATGGTTGTTGATAACTATCAGCGACCATTTCAGCGACCATAAATATGGTCGCTGAAAGTCCATCGCTGATAGTCATCGGCGACCACTTATTTCTGATCACTAATGTCAGCGACCACTTATGTGGTCGTTGATGCCATCTTTATGGTCGCTGATATTTTTCTTCAGAGCGACAAAAATTTGAATATCAGTGACCATTTAATTTTAAAAAATGGTCGATGATATTGTTTTTTAAATATATTTTTTAATTTGTTTAATTTTAGATGTTATTTGTAAATAAAGTGTGTTTGAATTTAAAACATTATGAGAATAGCAAAGCGATCTACGAATCATATTTATAAAACTTCATAGTCACATAATAGCACAATGTTATGAGAATACTAACTAACTAAATATGTCCATCGATTTATAAAATACTACATAGTAATCAAAATATATACCATATCAAAAGATGCAATAACATATATAATAGATAATGTTAAGTAGGTTGGTCGTCAGCCACCAATACCCGCCATGTCCTCGTTGTCGTCATCATCGGCACCATAAGCTCTAGCTCCGGTATGATCATCATGTGATGGCGGCGGCGGTGGTGGCTGTACTGGAGATGCACCATCTACAGTTAGGAATTGGAACGGCTCAATGAATTGCAAGTGTGCAGTCGCATCAGGTACAATGGCTCGAACTGCTACGAATAGCTGAGAGTATTGTGCTTCGACCTGTGCTATATTTTGTGTCATTATGGTAGCATCGATGGCGATATCATAGTCTAGGACGTCGAAGTCTGAGAAGATGAGTCAACATGATCCCCGGTGCGGACACTCTGATTTATCTTAGGGCCGATGCGCTAAGACGAATCTTGAGTCTGCTGCGTCTGCCGAAGCTGAGTTATCTTTCCTAAAAACAACAAGAAAATATTTAAGTTTATTATAGTTATCAATTAAAGTCTAATAATATTATAAAATTCTAATCTTACTAGCTATGTTAACTTACATGGTGATCCGAGCTACCTTTGTCACCCACTTATTATTTTTGCGATGTTGTACTTCGTAATTGTCTATCAGACTCTGAAGTTGTCCTCGTGCATTCTTCTGTTGTTAAATAATTATTGACTTAATAAAAAATATATTTAAATTACGGTAATGCAGGCATGTGATCACCTTAGCAAACCTATTAGCCGTGAATAACCTAGTCCCTTGCGTACTCTTCTTTTTCCTTTTTGCGTAATTCACCTTTTTCCTCTCTGAAATTTCCTGCTAAGGTTGGAAACAGAAATATTAAATCATTAGTAATATGTAATTATTAGGTAAAAGTTAAGAACATATTAATAAATTAAATTTATCGGACTTAATGTGCGAGATGTAAGATGCCTATTCTGAACGGTCCGTAAGCGGTCCAACTTCATCTTGCGCGCCGCTTCAAGTCTAAACTCAGAAGACGCCTGGTCCCAGAACCTATGCAAGTCATGCTTCCAGTCCGCCAAGCACTTGTGCGATCATCAGAAGATGGACTTATAATTCTCAGAAGTATCCTGGATGTTAAACTGGCTGGTCATCAGCTCCCAGATAAGATTGTGTTATGCTGCGGGTTGCTCTGTCCATCCAAAGAAATAAGGTCACAGACAATCTCTAGTGGCCATCCCTATCGCATTATTATAATGTGCAGCCTCAGTACCAACAGCCTTATAGGTGTCGTTGATCGTGTCCAAAATAACTTCCGCCCGTCCGTCGGGTCTCAAATTACGAGCCTCGTAGAACCTAGCCAAGCGGTTGCCCTTTCTCCCTTTCTGCTTCGTTGATGATGATCCTTCCCTTTTAAAACAAGAAAACTCATTAATATTGGCAAACTAAGAAAAAAAATGTAACAAAAGTTTTTAAAAAATGTTACCAAGCTCATCACACTGCGTAAGTAGGGAGCGCAGATGTCTAGGATCCTCAGCACCACTATCGCCACTGTGGCTGCGGGCGAATGGTCCGATAGTGGCCATCAAAATTAGGAGAAAGGGATAATATGGCACTGCTTAGGTGTAAAACCTGCAACAGTAAGAGATAGTAAGTGTCAAAGTATGATAAATTATTGACGAAACACTTTTTAAAGTTTAAATATATATATATATATATATATAGTATTACTATTTTTATGAATCATCATCTGTCGTCCTCCTCAATCGAATCATCTCTATCAACTATTTCATTTCTAGTATCATCGTCTGAGTCCTTATCTAAACCAAGGTACTCAACTAGTATGTGATCAATTGTGAGATCCTCATTGACATCATCGTCATCATCATCCGTATCTATGACGGAAAGTATGTCACCATTCACAACAACATCAACGACTAGAAGCTAGACAAATAATTCAAAATTTGCACTAGTTGTTTCTTGGTGGGCTTTTGGTTCAATATCGTCAAACAAATCCCAAATATGTCTTGCTGAATGTTGATGTGCAACTTTCCATGCAAGTCTATTCACAAGATTTTTTGTGTAGAATACTTGTTGAGCCTGTGTAGATAATATGAACGGATCATCTTTATACCACTCTGCATTTGTATAAATATTGGTGATATTTTAACACTTTTTTATTTGTTTTTTTAGTTTATCCGTGTAAAACCATTTACATCGCATCAGGACTACAAAGAATCCATAGATATACTACAATATAAGAACTTCGTGAAGCTCACCGTAAAATGGTTCAGCTTCGCAACTTCCAACACAGACCCCACTGTTTTGTGTGTTTCGATTTGCATATTGGGATTGATCAACAAAGTTAACGCCACTGACAACGAAAGCGTTATAAGTTAACACTGTCGGTATACATCCACTGACCAATGAAACAAATGGTCAGTCATATCTGGATCTCCACTGTCACGTAACTCAAAGGCTTCGGTAAGAAACCAAGCACGAAATTGTTCTAGGTGTTCTTTTTCAATATTTCGTGAACCTGTTATTTGTAATTCCAACATGTGGTCCCTGATAGTGTGCACATATATAATTAATTAATCATTACTAGTTGTTCAAATTAGACTCTACGCCAAAAAATAAAAATAAAAAATAAAACAGTTACTCTCTATACTTGTCTACTTCAGGGCAATTGTTTAAAATGTACCACTTCGCCTTCTGACACACATTGTCTTCTAACAGAATAGGAGTCACTTTCCTAACGAGCCGTGTTGCGTGCTTAAATACTGATAATGTCTTTGTATTGTAAACTTCGCAATCGCCTGCATGTTGTTCAGGCCTATTAAACTATGTCTTAACTCCATGAAAATACATTGAAACAAAAGCAAGAGCTTTGTTCACGACGTAACCCTCAGCAATTGAGCCTTTAAGTCGCGCTCGATTCCTAACATATTATTTAAGAGTACCAATATACCGTTCAATTAGATACATCCAACGACTGTGTACTAGACCCCCTATATGGCCTCATCAGGCAAATGCATTATTAAGTGCACCATGATGTCGAAGAAAGCTGGAGGGAAGATAAACTCTAACTTGCAAAGAATTGATATGACATTCTTCTGTGCCATCTTCAAGACATCAACCTTTAAAGTACAAAAACATATCAACTAAAAGAAATTGTCCAACTCACTGATTGTCTCACTCACTTCCTTTGGCAAATATTTTCAACCTCCATGGGAAGTGTTGGTGGGTACAAACATTTTTCGATAATGGCATGTAGAGAAGGCCCAAGCCCAAGAGTATGTTGAACAAACTCGGCCTGTGTGCTCATCAAGTTTTTATGTCTTACGTGCTCACGTACTTGTTGAACAAGCTCGAACTCGAGAAAGACAGACAAGGCTTGGCCTGTGCGCCTACGAAGCAGGCTCTAGCCCGATAAGGTCGGGCAAGCCTACGCCCGAGCAGCCTCATAGCCGAACAAGGTTGAATAGGGTCGCGGCGAAGCAAGACCGAGTAAGCTCGCGCCGGAGCAGGACCGAGCAGGCTGGCGCCGGAGCAGGACCGAGAAGGCTCGCGACTAACTAGATTCGCATCGAAGCAAGACTGAGTAGGCTCGCGCCGGAGCACGACAGGGCAGGCTTGCGGCCAAGCGGACTCGCGTTGGAGCAGGACCGAACAGGCTCGCGCCAGAACAGGACCGAGCAGGCTCGCATCGGAACAGGACCGAGCAAGCTCGCGTTGGAGCACGACCGACCAGGCTCGAGGCCTAGTAGACTAGCATCGAAGCAAGACTGAGCAGGCTCGCGCCGGAGCATGACAGAGCAGGCTGACGGCCAAACGAACTCGCATCGGAGCAGGACCGAGCAGGCTCACGCCGGAGCAAGATCGAGCAGGCTCGTGACCTAGTAGACTCGCTCCAAAGCAGGACCGAGAAAGCTCGTGTCGGAGCAGGACCGAGCAAGCTCGCGGTCGAGTAAACTCGCATCGAATAGGCTCACGTCGGACTAGGATAGAGCAGGCTCGCGATCGAGCGGACTCGTGTCGGAGCAAGACTGAGCAGGCTCGCGTCGAAGCAGGACCGAGCAGGCTGGTGCCGGAGCAGGACCGAGCAGGCTCACGGTCGAGTAGACTCGTATTGAAGTAAGACTGAGCAGGCTCGCGCCGAAGCAAGATAGAGCAGGCTTGTGGCCGAGCAGGTTCAAGTCGGAGTAGGACCGAGCAGGCTTGCGACCGAGTTGACTCACTCCGAAGTAGGACCAAGTAGGATCGCGTCGGAGCAGAACTGAGCAGCCTCGCTCACGATCGAACATGGCTGAGTAGACTCACGTCGGAGTAGGACCGAGCAGGCTTGCAGTTGGACATACTCACGCCGGAGTAGGACCGAGCAGACTCGCGCCAGAGCAGGGCCGAGCAGGCTCGCACCAGAGCAGGACTGAGTTGGCTCATGGCCGAGCACGACATAACAAGTATACGCCAAGCAAGTCCAAGCATGTCTGCGCCCGTGCATACGAAGCAAGAACTGCACGGTCGCTAAGGATGGTGCTCCCCTACGCGTGCCAAGTATGCAAACCTGTTCCCGACCACTGTGGACGTCAGAATATGTCGTCCACTACCCGCTAGTACCTGACACAAGGACGCTACCACGGACTGCGAAGCCAGACGGTACGACTCGTACATCCATATGCGAGGCACAATGTGACTAAAGGAAAATGAACCCGCATCAACACCTGAATGGCGGATCCGACCCGCAACTATATCTATAAATACGACCTATCTCGTTGTATTAAACAGGCTCATTTTACTTGTGCAAACTTGTATCAAGTTTTTAGCATCAACATTTGGAGCTAGAAGGAGGGCCCTCGTGAACACTTGTATTTTGCGGCTCTCACCAGCAACCTACGATGGGATGCCGCGGTGAAACTTCTCACGCGAACACAATCGGAGAGAACTCTCATCGAGAACAAGCCGTGAGAAGAGCAGACCCACCGCCGCGTGCTCCTTCACGAACAATGGTCCTCGAGAATCAAGTTCGCGACCATACAATTACATCAAGTAGCTTTTCTAGGCCGTCGAGAATAACGTTCTCGAGAAGCCTAAGAAGGATCGCGACCAATAAGTCTAAGAAGACTCGCGTCCGAGAAGGCTCTCAACAAAGAAAGCCAAAAAGGCTAACGTTCGAGAAGGACAAGAAAGCTCGCATCTCAGAAGGTCAAAAAGGATCGCATACTTGCCGAGTAGTCCCAACCAAGAACTTATCGAGCAAGTTCGAGCACGTGTCCGCCGATCAAGTCTGAGCATAACCGACCAGGCTTGCGCCTGAGTAGAGCACGCCAGACTTGCGCCCGAGCAAGATCGTGCAGAATTACGCCCAACATGAATCGGGGCCGAGCAGATTTGAGCAGACTCAAGGCCGAGCAAGTCCGAGCATAGCCGACCAGACTTGTGCCTGGCAGAGCATACCAGATTTGCGCCAGAGCAAGACTGTGCAGAATTGAGCCCGGCCAGACTCGCAGTAGAGCGGATCTAAGCAGACTCACGGTCGAGCAGAGCCGACCAAAGTTCACGTCCGAGAAAGCTTGGAGGGATCGTGACCAATAAGTTTAAAAAGGTTCGCGACCAAGAATTCAGAGTATTTGCGACTTAAAAAAATCAACAAAGACCATATCCAAGGCTGTGTCCAAGAATGACCATAGCCGAAAAAGGTAAAGAACAACTCGGCAGATAAATATGACAAATACGTGGTCGAGAAGGACTGGGAAAATTTAAGAATCAAGTTTTTAGCGCATTCCGACTAAGGTCGGACCGCTACCAAAAGGCCACGGCCTATACGACTAAGGTCGAATTGGGACTGAGTTCCATTCGGCTCCGACCAACGAAGCGCGTTCTGACTAAGGTCGAACAACCACTAAAAGGCTACGGCCTATGCGACTAAGGTCGAATCGGGACCAAGTTCCATCCGTTCTGGCCAACGAAGCGCGTTTCTGGCCAACGAAACGCGTTCTGACTAAGGTCGAACCACCACCAAAAGACAACGGCCTATGCGACTAAGATCGAATCGGGACTAAGTTCTATCCAGCTCTGGCCAACGAAGCGCGTTCCGAATAAGGTCGAACCGCCACCAAAAGGCTACGGCCTATGCGATTAAGGTCAAATCGGGACTAAGTTCCATGCGGCTCCGACCAACGAAGTGCGTTCCGACTAAGGTCGGACTGCCACCCAAAAGGCTACGGCCTATGAGACTAAGGTCAAATCGGAACTAAGTTCCATCCGGCTTCGGCCAACAAAGCGCGTTCCGACTAAGGTCGAGCTGCCACCAAAAGGCTTCGGCGTATGCGACTAAGGTCGAATCAGGAATGAGTTCTATATGATTCCGGCCAACGAAGCGCGATCCAACCTTAGTCGAACTGCAACGAAAAAGCTACGGCCTATGCGACTAAAGTCGAATCCGGACTAAGTTCCATCCTTCTCCGACCATGTGGCTAACAGCCACCTGTTACAAGGAGGCATTCTTGTTACTAGAAGGCCTCTTCGTTCCAACTAAGGACGGACCGCCACTAAATGGCTACGGCCTATGCGACTTAAGTCGAATCATGCCAAAGTTCCATCCGGCTCTGGCCAACGAAGCGCGTTCCGACTAAGGTCAAACCGCCACCAAAAGGAAACGAACCTGAATCCTAAAAGTATCTCCATCGATTACTATCAATCAAGAGACTTGGGAGGCTAATGTTGGTGGGTACAAACATTCCCAATAATGGCATGTAGAGAAGGCCCAAGCCTATGAGTGTGTTGAACGAACTCTGCCTGTGTGCTCATCAAGTTTTTATGTCTTGTGTGCTCACATACTTGTTGAACAAGCTCGAACTCGAGAAAGACAGACGAGGCTTGGCCTGTGCTCCTACGAAGCAGGCTCTAGCCGATGAGGTCGGGCAAGCCTACGCCCGAGCAGCCTCATAGCCGAACAAGGTTGAGTAGGCTCGCGGCGAAGCAAGACCGAGAAGGCTCGCGTCGGAGCAAGACTGAGCAGGCTCGTGCCGGAGCATGACCGAGAAGGCTCGCGGCCGAGTAAACTCGCATCGAAGCAAGATTGAGTAGGCTCGCGCCGGAGTAGGACAGAGCAGGCTTGCGGCCGAGCGAACTTGCGTCGGAGTAGGACCGAACAGGCTCGTGCCGGAACAGGACCGAACAGGCTCGCGTCGGAGCAGGACCGAGTAGGCTCACGTCGGAGCACGACTGATCAGGCTCGCGGCCTAGTAGACTAGCATCGAAGCAAGACTGAGCAGGCTCGTGCCGGAGCATGACAGAGCAGGCTCACGGCCGAGCGAACTCGCGTCGAAGCAGGACTGAGCAGGCTCACGTCGGAGCAAGATCGACGAGGCTTGTGACCTAGTAGACTCGCTCCGAAGCAGGACCGAGCAAGCTCGCGTCGGAGCAGGACCGAGCAAGCTCGCGGCCGAGTAAACTCGCATCGAAGCAAGACTGAGCAGGTTCGTGCCGGAGCAAGATCGACGAGGCTCGTGACCTAGTAGACTCGCTCCAAAGCATGACCGAGCAAGCTCGCGTCGAAGCAGGACCGAGCAGGCTCACAGCCGAGTAGACTCGCATTGAAGCAAGACTGAGCAGGCTCGCACCGGAGCAGGATAGAGCAGGCTCGCGGCCGAGCAGGTTCAAGTCGAAGCAGGACCGAGCAGGCTTGCGACCGAGTTGACTCACTCCAAAGCAGGACCAACTAGGCTCGTGTCGGAGCAGAACCGAGCAGCCTCGATCGCGATCGAACATGGCCGAGTAGACTCACGTCGGAGCAGGATCGAGCAGGCTTGCAGTTGGACATACTCACGCTGGAGTAGGACCGAGCAGACTCGTGCCGGAGCAGGACCGAGCAGGCTCGCACCAAAGCAGGACTGAGTTGGCTCGTGGCCGAGCACGTCTTAACAAGTTGATGAGTGAGCAATATACTAACAAGTTGATGTGTTTTGATGAGTTTTGTGAGTGTATAGGTGATTTGAGAATAAACACGGAAATCGAGACGAAGAAACTTGAAAAAACGGACAAATCATAAAGAAGAAGTAAGAAAAATCAAGGAGAAAGATCAAGAGCCTGTCGTTCGCCCATCATGGGCCGAACGACAGCCCAAAACAGCCAAAAAGAAAGAAAAACCCGAGGCATCGCCGGTCGTTCGCCAAAATCACGCCGAACGATCGCCCGGGTAACGAATCGCGAAAAAACTCCTTGGGGCGAACGTTCACCAACTTTGGGCGAACGTTCACCAAGCTTGGCGGTCGTTCTCCCAATCTAGACGAACGTTATCCAGGCCAATTTTTAGCATCAACGTTTTATGAGCCGAACGTTCGCCAAACTCAGCCGAACGACCGCCAAACTTCGCTGATGCGAAAACGATGACGTTTTAACTTCGTTTCAATAGGGAAAACTAGGTTAAATCACTTGGGCTATAAATATATCATGTTTTGGACGAAAAGAGAGGTGGAAACACAGAGAGAAACAACACAAAAAGCTCAAGAACACCAAGAGAAGATTGGTTCTTCAAAGAGGAGATGAAGATGGAATTGCTTGCGAATCTCACCGGAGTTTTCTCTACTCTCTTTATTTTCTTCTCTTGTATTTTTTGTATTCATTATGAACCCAAATTTATTTTATATATTTATTTGTTTGATTTCAATAGGCTAAATCTCTCTCTAGGAGAGATTAGCCGAACTCAATGTCGAATCTATTTTAGTTTTCATTAATAAATTGCTGCAATTATTCAATTCTCATGTTTGTGTTCTTGTTGGTTTATTTATTTCTATTTACAATTGAGAGATTGGATAGAAACTCTAGATTCAATTAGGTTAAACTTGAGAGAGGCAATTTAATTGAATTCGGAATAACAAGGATAACAGCTTAGAAGCCATAAGGACTGAGAGGTGACTGGTAGTCTAGGTAGTCGAATTGTAAATCGTAAGGACCGAGAGGTGATCGATTTAGGATTCTAGGAATCGTGCGTGAATGTGTTTGATCTGAGCGAACGGACGCGTGAGTTAGAATTGAATACATAATTAGGTAAATAAGCGAGAGCTGCGACTTAGTTCTTAAATTCCTAGACTAGCATAGAATTGAGGATTGTGGTGAGATATTAACGATAATTGATTAGAGAACACGTTGAGGGAAGCTAATCGATCTTAGGTTTTATTTATAGTATTTTTGTTTATAGTTATTTTTTTTATTTATCTTTTATTATCTAAATTGTTAGCCTGGATAAAGTAGACATTTAGTATTCATAGTGCTTAGTTAATTAGGTTAGTTAGTTCTCTGTGGGAACGATATTCGGACTCTTCTGTCCACTTTATTACTTGAACGATCTGTGTACTTGCGGTTATAATTAGCGTGTATTTTCGAGCGAACAAATTTTTGGCGCCGTCTGGGGAACAAAGCGGCCTAATTTGATTAACACTGTGATGAAAGATAGAAACTTTAATTTAGGCATTTATTATTCAGTTTAAAATTTTTTTCTTTTCTTTTATTCTATCCTGTCTTTGTTTTGCAGGACGTTAAAAATGTGGGATCAACAAGAGATCTTACAGTTTGTGCAAAGGAATCACGAGCCTTACTCTCATGTGTGGGAGAGATACAAGGACCTCCTCCGGGAGTTTCCTTACCATGGCTTCAACCGAGAGGGTCAACTAATCAACTTCTTGGATGGGCTCACCGCTGCAACACAAGAATGGGTGAAAAGTGGAACTATCACCTCTTTCTACAATTTCACCGCGGACGAAGCCTATCGGTACCTAGAAGATCTAGTTGAGTACGATTACCAACGTTGGAATCCTCCGCAAGCATATCAATGTTTTGAGGAGGAGATATACAACCCAGCGATATACCAAGATCATTTAAACCCGATAATGGAGTGCTTCCTCGAGTTCACACCAAATCTACACCATATTTGGAAGCGACACGGCTGCATGAAAAAGAGCAAAGAAGAAAACAAATCGATCAACTGCAGACTCAACTAGATAATCTCCAAATAGTTGTGTCAACAACACTCATACCTCAAGGAGATTCAATCGCAGCAAAGTCAAGGAAAGATGAACTGAAAAGAGTACAACTCCAACTCGATCAAATCCAAAAGAAGTTGTCAACCTTGAGTATGACTCCTACAAACTCCATTGAAACCGTGATAAAAGAGGTAGAATGTCAATGCGATCAAACGCCGAGTGGACTTTGGGAAGACCATGATGTTGTCACATTTGATGAGAATTTCATGGCGGAGATGTCGGAAGCCATGATCGAAGATGATAAATTAGACGACGAGTCATATCCTTCCGAGACTCAAGACATCACATTATCACCGTCTGTTGAAGATTTCAAAAGTGAATATCACTTATGGACGACGCCTTCACCACCATCTTTTGGAGATTCCTTCAAAACCTTCCACCCACACAAATTGAAGAGAAGTCCATTTGCACGTACATTCAGAAAGCCACAGTTTGCCAAGCTTGAGGGTGTTGAAGACCAAAACCCGTGGGACGTGTTGTATGACACGTACTATGGGCGGAAGCCGTTATTTGAAGACTTGTGGCAATGCCGAGTCAAGCTAGACGTTAAATGTAGCGCTTCTTGGGAGGCAATCCAAGGTAAGTACTCTTAACCTGTGCAATATAGTAGGCAGTGAGGACACTGTCTATTTTAAGTTTGGGGGTACGATTCTATCTTTTAATTATTTTTCATTTAGTTATTTTTAATTCATGTTCATTGCATTTTAGGAGTGATTTTTGTGTTTAGTATTAGTTTTCTCAGTCATTGATAAAATGAATAACTTTTGGTAAGCTCTTTTTAAAAATTTGTGATTGTGAATCGATTGAGTGAGAAGTTCATACTTTCGATTATGCTTGATGTTTTTCAAATTTTTGTGCACTTATGTCTCAAGTCTTTAAGTCTTGTAAACCTTTGGAATTGAATTTGTACTTGTGAGAGTTCGTTTTGTGAGCACTAGAACCCTTTTTAGCACTCTTCGAGGTGAAATCCGAACGCTTAGAGTAGTGAGAGAGATGATTAAGGCCTTCATTTGAATCGTTTGAGCCAAATAGCCAACCTATTGATGTTTAAACCTTTTGATGTTTAAACCTTTGTGTCCCGTTTTGAGATTTATTAGCCTTTTCTTTGGTAAACCCAAAGCAAAAATCCTTAGCCAATAAAATAAACCTAACCCGTCATCTGAGCTAGGATAGCTAACCTTATATGATCAAGGTAATGCCACCACCCATAAAAGACCATGTACATCAAACCCTCCTTCACAAAAAAAAAAAAAAAAAAAAAAAAGCTTAACCCTCTAAAATCAATAAGTTTGGGGGAGGATTAAAAGAAAGAAAATATATAATGGAGGAAGAGAAATCATAGAAAGGTCAATATTGAGTGAGAGTTTGAAGCATTCGCAAGGTTAGTATCAGGATGTATTTTACGACCTTAGGATCGTCAATGTCAATTGAGACGATTCGTAAGAAGAGAGCTAGGATGATTTGAGCTTAAATACACTATTTCTATCTACCCCTAGCCTGAGCCTATCGTTACAAGCCTACAAACTCTTTTTGATCTTTTACAACTCTTAAGTCTTCCATTAGTGGAGAAGGGTGCGAAAAGTGGGCATATGGTTGTTCGTCATACATATTCTAAAAATGTGACACTTACTTGTACTTACGAGAAACCAAGTTTTGAGACTAAGAGAGGAGAGACAACTCACACATACACGAAGAACTCGAACATTTGAGAGAGGTGTACCAAAACAAAGTCCTTTACAATCATTATTTTTCCTAAAAGCTCTACAGATGAATTCTAATTTGAGATGTAAATCCGGGAGACTAATTACGAGACATATTCATTCATAATTTTGCACATTTATATTTTGCATTTAGTTCTTCATTTCTCTCATGTATAAATAAAATGGGTATGATGATACACTTGTTAGAGCTTTGCTCCTTGAGGACAAGCAACGGTTTAAGTTTGGGGGTGTGATGAGTGAGCAATATACTCACTCATATATCACATTTTCCATCTTGAATTGTTGTAATTTCCTCAAGTTTTATGTGTTTTGAGAACAAACACAAAAATCGAGACGAAGAAACTTGAAAAAACGGACAAATCTTGAAGAAGAACTAAGCAAAATCAAGGAGAAAGATCAAGAGCAGGTCATTCGCCCATCATGGGCCGAACGACCGCCCAAAATAGCCAAAAAGAAGGAAACACCCGAGGCATCACCGGTCGTTCGCCAAAATCCCGCCAAACGATCGCCCGGGTAACGAATCGCGAAAAAACTCCTTGGGGCGAACGTTCACCAACTTTGGGCGAACGTTCGTCAAGCTTGGCGGTCGTTCTCACAATCTGGGCGAACGTCCTGTAGGCCAATTTTCAGTATCAACTTTTTATGAACCGACCGTTCGCCAAACTCAGCCGAACGACCGCCAAACTTCGCTGATGCAAAAACGATGACATTTTATTTATCTTTCATTATCTAAATTGTTAGTCTAGATAAAGTAGACATTTAGTATTCATAGTGCTTAGTTAATTAGGTTAGTTATTTCTCCGTGGGAACGATATCCAGACTCTTCTGTCCACATTATTACTTGAACGATCCGTACACTTGCGGTTATAATTTGCGTATGTTTTCGAGCGAACACAAGTATACGCCAAGCAAGTCCAAGCATGTCCGAGCCCGTGCATGCGAAGCAAGAACCGCATGGTCCCTAAGGATGGTGGTCCCCTACGCGTGCCAAGTACGCAAACCTGCTCCGAGCACTGTGGACGTTAGAATGTGTCGTCCACTACCCGCTAGTACCTGACACGAGGATGCTACCACGGACTGCGAAGCCAGACGGTACAACCCGTACATCCATATGCATGGCACCACGTGGCTAAAGGAAAATGAACCCGCATCAACACCCGAATAGCGGATCCGACCCGCAACTCCATCTATAAATACGACCTATCTCGTTGTATTAAACACGCTCATTTTACTTGTGCAAACTTGTATCAAGTTTTTAGCATCAATAGGAAGCAATCGTTGCAATATTATATGACAATTATGAAATTTTAATCCAGTGATTTTTCCATCCTGATCGTTCACGCTCCTTTAGAGGTTGGAAAATCACACGGACTTCAACTAGAAAGCGAATTCTCATTGTTCTTCTGTCGTAAGCGTATATTGCGCATGTGGCTTTATCCAACGTTCACCTTGTTTATATAGATGTAGTTCCTCCCGCACTCCTAAGTCCATCAAATATAATCTTGCTTTTTCTATGTCTTTAGACTTACCGTCAATGCCTAACACCTTACCAAGCAAGGCATCGCAGACATTTTTCTCAATATCCATAACATCTAATCGTTGATTGGACCAGTAAGGCAATTCAAAGAAAATGTTCTTTTCGTCCAATTCAACTCGAACGGATTCCGGTTACGCTTCTTACCACCAAATTATTCATGCTTTCTCGGAATCTTTGCAGAAACTTGTTGCAACTGGACTTCTATATCCGTCATTGAAAATTCACGCGGTGGCTTTCGTTTTTCAACTTGGCCAGTAAACTTCAAGTTCCTCTTCAACGATTGTGTCATTGGCAACCATCGTCTGTGTCTGACATATTGAGTTTTACTTCGCCCCCCAAACACTTGTGGTTTCTTCATTACATGTTGGGCACGCCTTATACCCCTATCTAGACCATCTTGATAAGCTACAATGAGCTGGAAAGTCGTTGATTGTTCACAATAACGATGCACACAATTTGAAATTACGCTGTGAAATGGAATCTTTCACTATGACCCCATCATCTCACAATTCCTTCAACTCGTCCACAAGAGGTCGGAGAAAAACAACCATGTCTTTGGCAGGAGCAGAAGGCCCAAGAATTAATAGGGTCAACATAAGATAAGGCGTCTTCATACATAACCAAAGAGGCAAGTTATATGTTGTCAAAACCACTGACCACATACGGTAAGGAATAGCATTTGACCGAGTCCAACCACTTTTTTTGTGTCATTCTTACATTAACCAAATATTTCAACACAAATGGCACCCAGCAACAACAACCAACTAAATCAAAACATATAATTTATCCAACTTAACAACCAACTAAATCAAAAAAAAATAAAAAAAATACAATTTGTCCAACTTAACAACTAACTAAATCAAGGTCTTTAATTTATCCAACAACGACAACCACCTAAATCAAATCATATAATTATCCAACAACAATCAACGAAATCAACAATCAACAATCATGGGTTGGTTTGTTTTCTTTTCACTTGAATCTGTTTATAAAACAAATTGGATGCAAATTTGCTTAGTAGATATAACATTGTGTTGCCATGATCATCTAGATAACCAAAGCAATTAGCTAGCTTGCTCACATATATTTTTATTTTCATTTACAATACGGGCATTGTTCTCATCGTGAGAATAATTACAAAATCTTGAGAGCATATAATGTGTATAAGCGTATGTGTCTACAATTAAATTCTACTTTATATATTCTTTTTTTGGGTATTTTAAAACTTACAGCAGCGGGTTGCGGACGGCGGCGGATGGTGCTCATCATACAGCTAGCGTCGGACAGCGGCGTTTGGTGCTCGGCGTAGAGCTAATGTCGGACAGCGGCGTTTGGTGCTCGGCGTACAACGACATACTTGAACGGCAGAGCAGAACGGCGTCGGGTACTTGATGGAGCCGCACGGTGAGAGAGACTTGGCGAGGTTTGGCAGGTAAGGAGATGACACAGGGGATACCGTGCTGTTGGTCGGGCAGGAGAGGTGACCCAGGAGAGGTGACCCAGGAGAGAAGGCCAGGTGGCGCTGTTGATCGCACAACAGTTGGATTTTGGGTGTTTGGGCGTGGCGGAGGTTTGGGTGAAAGGGGGCCGGCGAGGCGGGGGTTTGGGCGGAATAGGACTGGCGTGGCCTAGGTTTGGGCGAAGACGGCCGACGTGGGCTGTTATTGGGCGGAGACGGCCGACATAGAGGATGTTTAGGTGGATGGGTCTAGGGTGTTTAGGATTGGAAGGAGAAGTCCGAGTTTTGACGGGGAGGGTCGGCGTTGGCTAGGTTTCGGCGGAGAGGGCCGGCGTGGGCTGGGCTTAGGCAGAGACGGCCGGCGTGGAGGGTGTTTGGACGGAGGGGGGCTGGTGTGTTAGGGGTTGGACGGAGAAGGTGGGTTTGGACGGAGAGGGTTGGCGGGGGCTGGGTTTTGGCAGAGAGTGTTGGAATTTTTATATAATTTGGGGCCACACATGTAATTAATAAATGTGTTTGTGGTCATCATTAAATAAGTCAAAATTAATGTGGTCTAATTTGGAATAACGTTTGTGACTTAAGGGCATGACTGTCATGATATTATTATGTGGATACCATATGAGCAATTTCTAATTTGATGAGGGGCCAAATTAGAAATAGCAAATAGTTATTAGTAACTGTAATTTGACAGTTATAATTAAAGGGTTATGGTCCCCAATTAGCAGTACGTAGAATTTTTGTTCTTGAATCCCCATCATCAAGACTCTAAGGTTCCTAAGGTGTACTGCATGATTGGAAGAGCATAATCTTTCAATGATTCGATTTTATGATTAAGGTACGCTTCCGTATTTTGATTATTAATTCTTAATGATTGAACATAAACGATTCTAGGGTTTGAAGGTGATGGTTTTCACCAATAAAGTTAATTTATGTTCTAACAAGTGGTATCAGAGCAATCATGTTTGATTATTAGGAATTATTTGGTTTAATTGATCAATGATATATTGCGATTATAATGAACTGTCGATTGACTATGCTCATAATCGGTGAAATATAATTGAGGATCATGGTTAAAGTTTTCTAATTGATATATGCCGTATATATGTTATAGATATGTAGATATTCAATTATGAATTCAGTGGCTCTTGAATCATGAATTTGGATTCAATTCATGTGATGTGGTATTTACTGGTTTTGTTCGGTTAAAAGGAAATTTGGGGTCATAAAATATATATGATTTTTGGGAAGTGTTTTCTAACACATACTCAGTTTGGTTGCTTTAGAAAAAGGGGCGTTATACATGTGTAGTTGGTAATCTAATTGAATTTGTCTATTGTTTATGCATAATCTTTATATGGGTTTTATTACTCAATTTTGATTTTATGCATTTGCCGATTATACATGCCTCTTGGTTTATGTTTTATGAATTCAGTGGCTTACGAATCATTAGATTCATATGACTTTGAATTGATTATATATATATATATATATTTCGGTTAAAGAAAACTAAGGAACATGGGCTTTGGGATCTTGAGTGGGTTTTGCCACATTGAAAAGATTCAATTTGTTTTGCCATTTAGTTCAATCTCATGATGTCTTCGTTCTTTAGTGCTGAAGAATTAATCGAGTTTTATTATATATATATATTGTGAAATTGATTCTTATTCGAATCACTTTGAGAAATATATATTGTTCATTGGGCATATCAGATGTGGTGGGTTTATTCCCGTTGATATGGCTTTGGTTAGAAAGCTGCTGTTTGGGTATTTAATTCAGGGGTTACTAAAGTTAAAGGCTATTCATAATGCCATGTTTTTTCTTGGCTTTGATATATTATATTTGGTGCTTTGTGATAGTAGGTTGAATTAAATCTTTTGCAGCTTTTGTTTGTGTTCTACTACTTCTGCCCATATTTTTTTTTCTTGCAGCACATATTTGGTTATGTTAATAATAAAGTTTGAGAATTTGAATAAGGTTTACAAGTCCAATCAGATTTAAAGTCTTTAAGGTATTATGTAGACTTAATTATTTTGACACATTTTGGGCTTAAGGTTTGAGTTTTGTGGGTCATTTTTGGTTTTGCGTTCTTTGACGCAGTAAGTCTTGACTCAACTAGAGTTAACTATGGTTAACCGATATTGATTTTGATCCAAATTATGGTATAATTTTAAATTCAAATATTTGTGTGTTTGTATTTTAAGATGAATTAATTGAAGCAACATACCACCAAAGTGGTCCCTCTTGTGGAAATTAATTTATTTTGAAATATAAAAGGTTGTGTGCTGTAATTTATGTGAATATTTAACCGGCCCAAAGGAAGATTAATATTTAACAGAATTGCAAGTACACTTGTGGTAATAAACGCGTGATAATTGTTTGGTTTTACATATGAGCAATAAATCGGCCCAAAGGAAGATTTATTGTTTGATATGTTCTTATTGTTAGTGTTTGATTATTACACCAAGATATCACTTAGTAGTTAATGTTTCGTCCAAAGATAAAATATTAATGGACTGCCCGGTATCTTGAGATGGGAGTTTGAATTTATTATTATTATTATTATAATTATTGTGTTATTATGGCATCCCATCACATGGAATATGGTTACAGAATTTTGTCACAAGTGTGCATCTTATAAGGAATTGAAAGACCACTAAAGTTATTTTATGACAATGAATCAGCTGCATTGTATTCCAACAACAATTTGAGATTATAAAGGAAAGAGTACAGAGTGGTCAGTTTTTTATAAAACACATAAGAACGAACTCCATGATTGCAAACCCTCTTACAAATGGTCTGTCACCCAAGGTCTTTCTTGATGATATTCAGATTCAGTGGGAGTTCGTATCATTTGTATTTTATGCTTTATGCTTGATTGTGTACATGTTTATGCATTTGGATACTTTCTGATCAGAAATGAGGCTATTAAGTTTAGTACACTCTGTACACTTATGTTTAAGGTTTGGTTTCACTAAAGTTTAAGGTGGACCAGTTGAAAATTGACATGAACAGACCACATTCCATGTAATTTTCATGCCACACATTCATGATTGATCTGTGTCATTTGACTATATTGATATATGTGACCATCGATGGGTTTAGTTGTGACAGATACAACGAAGACCGCTTTGATCCTATGTTAATATAGTCAATGGACGAGATTGTTCATGCCCTATGGTTATGATGACAAAGTTTTGAGCTCATTAAGGTTAAAGTTAATACATTTATAAAATACATATATGGCCCAGTGGGAGATTGTTGGAATTTTTATATAATTTGGGGCCACACATGTAATTAATAAATGTGTTTGTGGTCATCATTAAATAAGTCAAAATTAATGTGGTCTAATTTGGAATAACGTTTGTGACTTAAAGGCATGACTGTCATGATATTATTATGTAGATACCATATGGGCAATTTCTAATTTGATGAGGAGCCAAATTAGAAATAGCAAATAGTTATTAGTAACTGTAATTTGACAGTTATAATTAAAGGGTTATGGTCACCAATTAGCAGTACGTAGAATTTTTGTTCTTAAATCCCCGTCATCAAGACTCTAAGGTTCCTAAGGTGTACTGCATGATTGGAAGAGCATAATCTTTCAATGATTCGATCTTATGATTAAGGTACGCTTCCGCATTTTGGTTATTAATTCTTAATGATTGAACATAAACGATTCTAGGGTTTGAAGGTGATGGTTTTCACCAATAAAGTTAATTTATGTTCTAACAGAGAGGGCCATCATGTCTAGGATTTGGGCGGAGGAGGCCGGCGTGGCCGGGGTTGGGCAGAGGAAAGGTGGGTTTCAGAGAGAGGGGAATAGAAAGCATACTGAGAAGGAAAAACATCAGGGTTAAAGTAACCCATCTTAGCGACCGTTATACTAGTATCAGCGACCATTAATGGGAGCCACCGAACCGCGGGAATTAATTTTGGGCCAAAAAAATTGCGCGTTTTTTTTTTTAATTTTTAGTGACCATTAACGGTCGCTAAAAATAAATCTTTTAGTGAAAAACTATTGCGCCAAAATTATGGTCTAAAATTACTTTCCGCGATATACATGGTCGTTGATACTTAGGTATCAGCGACTATTAATGGTCGTTGATAATTTATCTACGAAAAAAAAAATTTGGTCGGGTTTTATTTTTAGCGACCACTGATGGTCGTTGATGCTTAGCTATCGGCAACCAGTTGGAATGGTCCCTGAATAAGTGGTCGCTGATATATATATATATTTTTTTTGTAGTGTATGGAAGCCAAGCATGTATACGTGAGCCTGGTTTGGTAGCCTTAGACCAAGCAAAGTAGAGCTGATTATAAAATATAGAAGCAAGGTGAATGAGGTCAGTGAGGGATCACTAGATGATAGCCCCAATGGTGGTAGTTTGGTCCATTTTGATGCACTTGCGGTTGTCGTCCGTTATGGGAATGTAGAGGAATAGTGGGTCAATGCACACTCCGATCACACATGATGCCAGAAATATCTTGTTCCCCTTCAGCATTCATAGGGACGACTCCCATTCTTTCTTCTCCTCCGCTGAAGATTCATCATCTTTTTTGTTTTTTCTTAGGCTCCTTACTGCTGAACATATTATATTACACCCAAAAAAGTGAAAAAAAAATTAGTTAAGTGGCGGAAAGCAAAACAATGACAATCTTTATCTTGATAAAAAAAATATTTTGAAAGATGAACATTTTCTAGCGGATAATAAATAATGTCACAAATATATTGAGCAGATCACATTAAAGAAAAGATATTTATTGCGATTGGAATACAAATAAGGGTGAAGTAGGAAAATGCTTAGAAATTATATAATGATAAAAATAAATACTCATAGTTTTCAAATAATTGAATAATTATCCAATTCATTAATTATAATTACTTACACATATTTTCTGTAATTAAGTTAGTTACTACCAATCATCACTTTGTAAGTAATTAAATCACTTGGGTATTTAATTTGTTGTATTTTTCAAAATATTGGGTATATTTAAATTAAGTTTTGAAATTAGGTATACACTATAATATCTCTAAAAATAAATTTAAAGATTCTATACAATTTAGGGAGAAAATTCGAAAGATCTGCTTTAATATTTGGGGTAAATATAATACTTTCATAGCACCTAGGAAAAATTTATAAATATGAATTTTGGGGCACATGTGCCTCCGAACATAAGGAGATTGGTAGGAATTTTTTAAATATTCTTTTGAGTATTTTGCATTATTGCACCCAAAATTACATTGGGTGTGTCAATTTATCCTCTCACTTTTTCAATTTTGACATGTTGCACCGTGAATTTGAATTTCTCGATAATTCCTGCACGAATTGATAATGGGTTTAAAATTTAGGATTAATAATTCATTTGGTCCTTAAACTTTTACTCGATTGACATTTTAGTCCTCAACTATTTTTTATTAGCTAAAATATTCCTTGAACTTTTTATTTGTTGTTGCAACATTAAAATTGGAATATTCTGTTTGAATTTAAACCGAATATGCACGTTCAATTACTTACATACAAAAATGTATAAAACACCCTTGAACTAAACTTAAACCCTTAATTTTCTTTACCTTTTTTTTTTTAATTTTATTTGAACAAATAGGAGGCGTCGAGGGCCGGAGAGGGGGTTGGAGGAGATCGTGTCGCAGAGGGGGCGTTGCGGAAGAAGGCCTCGCCGAGGGGGTGGTCGCATCGCGGAGTGGGTCGTCACCGAGAGGGGTGTCATCGCGGAGGAGGTCATCGCAGAGGAGATGTCACAGAGGAGGTCATCGCGGAGGAGACGTCACAGAGGAGGTCGTCGCGGAGGGGACGTCACCAATGGGGTCGTTGCGGAGGTCGCGTTACGAAGGGGGTGTCGCGGAGGAGCGTCGGCCCGAAGAGGGCGTCGCGGAAGGGGTCGGGGGTCGGGGGTCAGAGGAGAGCGAGTCGCGGATGAGGCCGGCGCGTTCGAGGTCAGCTCTCTGGTGGAGGCTCCGGCGAGTGAGGCCAACGAAGCTCGGCCTTAGAAATAGAAGGTCTGGTTTAATTTTGAAATGAAAGTTGTGAGATTTTTGTGGCTATAAAGATGCAAATTGCAATGTTGTCATTAAATAAGAGATTTTTTTTTTTTTTTTTTTTTGCCATTTCCATGATTTGGAAAGAAAGCATGGGAAATAAGATAGTAAAAGTCCTTAATTTTTTAAAGTGTGTTGTTGCATAAGAATTCGAGTTTGGCGATGAACAGTCAGAGGGCGGCGGTGGCGGTGTCGCCGGAGAAGGAAGATCGGTATTACATGACGAGAGGTTTGTTGGGATTGGATGAGAAAGGGAAGATGTTTGGATTGGATCATCACAATGGTCATTTACGGGAACAAGGGAAGCCTTGTTTGATCAAAACTGTATATTTCATTGTCTAGTAAGGAAAAGGAAGAGGATTTTATGGCTATGATGTGCTGTAAACTTCCATTTTGACTCTAGATTTTTTTTTTTCCAAAAACCTTAATTATTCACTTATCTTTTCTTTATTATTTAAGAGCATTTTAGGTATTTTTAATTAGGGTTTTTTTGCACCTATAGCCCCTCAACTTATCAGTTTTGATAATTTGGCATCCCTTCTTTTTTTTTTGGCATTGACCCCCTCGAATTTAAAAATCGTTGCAATTAACCCCAAATTAAAAACAGACATCCATTTCTAAACGGAATTTTGCACTTCCTCGTCACGTGAGAGCTTATTTAAGGGCATTTTTGTCTTTTAATACCAAAAAAATAATTTATATACCCATAATTTTTTTCAGAGCAAAAAAAATATAAATATGCCCAGAGATTTTCACCATAGCCACAAAAACACAAATTTATCACATATAAATACACACTGATCTATAAAAACACATATATATCACACACGCACAGTATATATATATATATATATAAACAACATAGGCAGATTACAATTATAAACAACTCACTTTTATACAAACATATATATATATATCTGAATAATAACTTCTCATATTCAAACAATTTTTCCAGATTTGTCAATCTTCCCAATTGTTCCACATTGATAATCAAACAGAATAATAATACATTCTCATAAGCACTTTTTTCTCCACTTGAGTAAAACATTGACAAGCTCGGTCAACTCCACATTATCTTATATCAATCACTTAGTAAAACATTAACAATTACTGAATTGAACAAAGAAAAAATTCTGAAAAAAACTCTAATGCTTGAATGACAATGCGGCACTTGGGCTGCTGTTGAGCCACCAAAGATCTCCAGACCTGAAAACTTGCCGACGATCTGGTGTCGCCGCTCCTCCATCGCCGTGTGCAACCTTCCAAAGCTTGGACGACCCAGATCCGCGTGGAATTAGGGTCCTTTGCCGCCGTTGGAATTGCTCTGACGGACCCACGAACATTCCGGCGACGAAACTGCGATGAGTACCCACGAACTCTCCGGCACCACGAGAGAGATCTTCGCTGCGATGAAGGACAACAACCTCGAGTCGCCATCCCGTGCGCGTGTCGTTCTTGCTGCGAATCTGGACGTCGATGGTGGAGGAGCTCGGTGAGGCTCGGAGTTCTAAAAGATCAACCTCGACGAACTCGGCGAGGCAGCAAAGAGTCCACCGGCCGAGCGCGATGGCGCTGGGTTCGCCGCCAAGCCTTCCTACCGCCTCCCCTACTCCGTCCTCAACTGCGCCACCGCCTCCAGTTGCGCAGCGGTTGAAAGGGCAGGGGTTCTCGTCCGATGAGGTTGATGAAGAAAAAAAGAGTACCAAATGAGTAATGACGATGGGTTTGTTCCTCGTCATGGGATTGTTCTTTTGTTCTTACACCCTTTTTTTTTAATTGTTTTTTAGTTTTATTTTATTTGGCTAATAAACTCCCATGTGACAAGCCACGTAGGAGTTCAGAGTAGAATTCCGTCAAAAACTGGACGGACGTTTTAAATTTGGGTTAATTGCAACAATTTTTAAATTCGAGTGGGTCAATGCCAAAAAAAAAAGGGGTGCCAAAGTGTCAAAATCGATAAGTTGAGGGGCTATAGGTGCAAAAAAACCCTTTTAATTATAACACAAACCACGTTCAAGTCACGTGAGGAAACAAATGAATTTTTTAAAACTTAACGGTGCAGCGACAAATAAAAAGTTCAAGGACTACTACAGTTAATAAAAAAAAGATTGAGGACTAAACTATTACCCGAGTGAAAGTTCAGGGACCAAATGAGCTATTAACCATAAAATTTAATAGAAAAAACTCTCACATGAATTTCGCGTGAATTTCCTAAAGATATTGATGACTTTTTATGGTCTAAAACCTCCAGACGTCTTTCCTTAAAAAAAAAAAATCCAAAACCTCCTTTCATTTTTAATCACGAGTCTACTTGATATTTGATTATCTTCTTTCCATGTTTTAAGAAAATAGCCAACGTTATTAAAAATTAAAAAAATTAGTCATTAGCTCCTTATAAATAACATCACACCACTACACAAGCAATTAAGAATATGAATATTTTCTTCATTAATTGAAGCGTTGATTATTTCCTAAAATATTATTTTAAAAATAACTATTTTCTCAACTATCTATTTAATCAATTAAAAGAAAAAAACAAACTCTAAGGTAAAAAACCACATTCCTGTATCGACGACCAATCTAGTCAGACCGCCGACGAACACAATCCCACAACCCGTGCAAAAGTGCGAGCTCGCTGCAATATCCCTCCGATATGACCAAGAATCATGCCGCCCAGCCTCAAATCGCGCTGTCCAAACCTATTGGAAACCACTGCAACCCGGTTCATATCATGCTCCGACCTAACCCCGAGCCGCCTAGCCAAGCTCCACGCCTAAACCAGCAGTTCTACTCTTCGACCCCCAAATCCCTATTTTCTCCAACCCGAAACGCCTCAAGCTGTCAAGTCCTGGTCCTCTTGCCGCCATGCCGTCTTTTCCCGACCCAAGTAGCAAACATGTATTCCTACCACTGAGTCTTCGTGCTACTGTCGAAGTTGCCAATAGGATGTGAAAGTCCTTTGATGAAGATGGGACAATATTTTTTTATAGGCTTTGATGTGATTGTTTTGTTTGGACTTTTTTGTTGTTGGACTAAATTTTTCAAAAAGCCACTGCCCATAGCAAATTAAGAGCATTTCTTCAATGCAAATATTAATGCCAATGTTAAATTTAGCACAAAAAAGTATCAAAATGTTATATTTGACATAAAATAGTACTCTAATAGTCTAATGCACTAGTGTCATTTTAAATGTTACTTTTATTATTTTATTATTATTTAGTTGTACAACTCATTAACGACAACAAATGTTAGCCAATAATAGAAACACTACATATAATAATGATGACTTTTTGGTACAATAGACTTTTTATAATATAAAATTATAATCATAATTACTTTTACATTTAATGATGAAAAAAGTAGTCAATCAATGCTCATTTTCAAATATTAAACTTTGGCATTGTGTTATATTTAGTGCTAAATTTGACACCAAGTTTAACATTTGTCAAATTTGACATTGAAAATAGCATTACATTAGAGAATAATTTTTTTTACTTAAATGCCAATTTTAGTATTGATACATCAATTTAGCATTGCACTGCGGATGCTCTTACTAGTGCAATTTGGGCTTCATAATCTGATTATCAATTTGGTCATCTGAGGCATATTGTTTATGGGTTTGTTATTAGTAATCTGATGATTGATTTGGATTGTTTATTGGGTTTGTTACGATTTGATCAATAGTTCATGAAGGTTATTTGTAGAAGATAATATGGAAAGAAATAAGAGTGTGTGGCTTTTTTATTATTTCTTTCTTGTATTTGATATTATTTTAAGATGAGATTTTTAAAATTTAAAAAATACCCCATTAAATTCATGTGGAAAACAGATGAGATGGTTGTTTTGTTAAAAATTAGATGGTGATAATCAATTTGTAATATTTCTAAAAAATTCAAATTGAAAGTTCAAAATGTAAAACAATCAGCATGGTATGACTTGTCATATCCAATTTGAGTCAGGGTCATCAATGCAGAATACTATATTTTTTTTATCCATTATATTCTATAACTTAATTGCTAATAAATAAATATGTCACAGTACTGGAGCCGAGGTAAAAGAAAAGACTAACCACAATGCCATTGCATCAGCCAATGAGTTGCTCATTATATTGAAGGAAGGCCATCAGTCGTGCATGAGGGATCTTCTTGATCCATGAATCGCACGATGGGATTTGTAGCGCAAAGACCTTCAAGATCAGGTATGGCACAGGATAAGGAATGCCTTTGAGATTGTAGACGACACCGAGAATCGGGCATCAGTGGATTGACAAGGACAAAAGGCATTATGAGACTAGAAGAACGACGTAGTCGAGTGGAGAAAGGCGATGATCAGCGAGTTGGGCAAAGAAGGAGTGGGCGAGAAGATAAAGCATCTAACTGTGAACACACATGAGCTCTGGGAGAAGCAGTTGCGATCTATACATTCAGATGAGTATAAGGTAATGATTATTATTTACACTTAACATTTTTAATTATAATTTCTTTAACTCAATTATATTTGATTTAGAAAATGTATTCGCGCAATCGGAGTAAGGTGCAGACAGTTAGCTAACACGGATCGAAGTCAATCCCCAGGCTTCGATCTGAGAAGATTTGTAGTAAATTTGGTTATATATTTTTTTACTACATAAATTGTTAAATAAATTATTGTTGTTAGTAATTTATCTTTGTCTTATGCCGAGGGACGCAGCTGGACGCATACAAAGTCCGATTGTTTGTTTCTGCGATCGACACATGACTCTGAAAGGCTGGAACAGTGACCGCGCTAGGCAACTTCATGTATGATAGCCTAGTTATTATATTTACATTGCATTATTTCAATATTTTTTCAAATTTCTTCACATTGATTTCTTGTATTTTTTTTTTTTTTTTGTAGGAGAGGATGGTCGAGTCCCAGACACAGCTGACTCAAAATCCTACCATCAACATCACTGTTGAGGACATTATCACATAGACTTTGCCAGTACGACGCGACCATACCACCAGCATCGGCCCCACGCTTCTGAAGAGAGTGATGCGCAATGCTAATCGCTCTACAGATTCGTCTAATGTTCCATCCACATCGACTCCAACACTGCCACATGCACCTTTGCTATCACCAAAGATGCATGCCAGCATTAACAGTTTTTTTGGCTCTATCATGGCGTCGCAACAAGTGATGGTTGTCGAGCTTCACAGGATCAACCCTAACTTTCAGGCTCCAACCCTCAACTTACTGCCTTACTTCTCGATGGGTCCTCCAACAACAACCACTACACAGCCGCCTCAGCCAGTTGATCATCAAATGCACAACGCTGATGACGATGGTGATAGCGACGACAATGATGCTTACTTAGGGTTATCGTAAAAACTTTTTTAGTTGACTTTATCAGTTATCAGTTTTTCTGTTTAGAAACTTTATTATCTAATGTTAGTATTTCGACTTTTTATATTTTACTTGTGTTGGACATCATATGTTAATGTTTTGATTATATAGATAATTAATGGTGTTTTCATTATTTAGTTTTCATTAATTATGAATAAAAAAATGAAAATTAAATTTATGTGAAATAAATATAAATTATTAAATAATAAAAATATTAAAAACAAGGTATTGGCGACGACATTTTTGAAATTATCATCACCGTTGATGTCGTCCACACAGATTTTTTCGACGACCCTACGGCGACAACGTGGTGACAACTTTTTGTCATCGCTATTGACTTCAAGCGACGCGGCTTCCGCGACGACTTATGTCGTCGCCAATTGTCATCGCCAATGACTTTTGGTGACGACATTTCCACTACTAGTGACGACAAATGTCGTCGTCGAATCCCCTATTTCTTGTATTGTTTTTTAAAAAAATGAGAAAGCTAAGATAAGAGAAATGGGGTAAAAATTAGTAATTTATTGTTGAAAAAGTCGCATGAGATGATATGTAATAGTGATATCAATTGCAAAACTTGAATGTCAAAGGTGGCATTAGATCATACCTCGGTCCGGCCCTTAACATTTTAAAAAAAATAAAAGAAAAAAGTGGGGTAAGTTAGTGGTGGAAAAAATCATTCCGGATCGTTAGATTTGCCTATAGTGGACCTCACATCTTAGAAAGGTAAATTTGACCATCCAGAATCGTTTTCTACCACAAAAAGAATCCATCAGAGAAGTTTTCTAAAATATATTTTTAAACGTCACATCTCAATTTTAAAGATTATTGAGCAAATTACCATTTTTGAATGATGTTTTAAGAAAATAATAAATGCTTTCATTAATTAAAGAAAAAATCATTTATTTAATTACATAATTACATGATGTTATAGTTTTACCTTTATGCCTTTAATTATTTGTGGACTAATAGTTAATTTCTAAATTTTGTAAACGTTGGTCATTTCATTGAAATATGGATAAAAAATTATCGCCAAATACCAAATATGCCCCTTTTTTTAGCCAAATTCTAAATTCCAAAAGCATATATACACTAGCTCCAACCCTAAACAAAAAGAAAATATTGTATAACTTTTATATTAGCTGTTTTACTAATCATTTTATACAAATTAATAAACTGCATAATCATCTTAGAAGTTAGAAGAGTAATTTATCCCAAAATTCTTATATAACCGATATATTAATTATAATCCATATTCAACTATGAAATTGTATCCTAAGATAACTGATATAAGCCGATCGTCTTGATAACCCATCAATTATGAATGCCCTTTGTTTGGATACTTAATAATTTATGTCCCATCCTAAATGCACTTTTAATTTATATCCTTTTTTTTCTCAAATTTTAAAACACAAAATTACCCCTGTTATAACTTAAGAGTTTTCTCTGAAAGCTTGAAGAATTCAACAATGGAGTCCTTGGAACTCTATCTCTGCCAAACATGCCACTCGTCGGAGCTCTCTGTCATCGGAAATCAAGACGGCGCTCGAGCATTAAGAATTATTTTTATCCATCGGCCAGATTTTGAGCTCCTTCCTACCGGCGCGATTACTTTCCATTTAGTAGCCATCACTAGTTTGTTTTGGTCGTCCTTGATCGTGAAGTTTCTTCTTCTTCAAGAGCTATAAATCTCCTTTTTCTTCTTCTTCTTCTTCTTCTTCTTCTTCTTCTTCTTTTTCTTCTTCTTCTTCACGCAACAATGGCATTCTTCGAGCGAATAAGGAGGCTGGCCATAGATTGTCATTAGAAGATTTATTGATTTTGAGTTATATTCTTGTTGCAAAAATTATTAACTATGCTTGCAAGTGCACAAATCGCTCAAGTAATAAAGTGGACTAGAAGAGTCCGGATATCGTACCCACGAGGATTGACATTAAGAATTAAAACTAACTATTGCGATTCAATATCCTATTTTATCTAAGCGACGAAATTTGAGTATAACGAGAAATTAAAATAAACTAAATTGAAATATTAAATTAGAATGAACAAGAATAACAAGCTAATAAATTAAAGACGAAAAATAAGAAGAACGGTGCTAGGGTTTCGATTTCACTCAATTACGATGTTATTTCTCTATATTAGTGTGCGTTAATCCTAATTCATCATCTTCGCTAACCTAGAGCAATGTATTATCTCTATACCCTCTCTCGAGTGTCGCATAAAGAATGTGCAAGTATTCTCAAGCCTAAATGGTAAATGGTAACTCAACAGGTTACCATCAAGTAACTTTTTTTTTTGGCTGAAATTACTATCTAGTAACTTAGTAGGTTATGTAAAGGTAATTTGTAACTCAACAGATTATGATCAAGAAACTCAATGGGTTAAAAAATAGTAACTCCAAGTTACTCCATTTGTTTGCCCCATCCATTTCAACCATTCAATTCCATTCTATTTTTTTCTTTTTTTCAACTTTCCTAATCCTCCAAACTATTCCATTCCATTCAATTTTTTTTCCACTATTTTTTTCAACTTTTCAAATCTCTATACAATATCTTTGAATCTCAACCATTCATATCACCTCGAAATTAGTAAAGTCAAACCATTTTTACATCATTTTTCCAAACCATTTTCAAACCATTCTAAACCATTTTCAAATCATTTTTTTCATCCCAATAAATGGGATGGAATAGGCAAAATGCCCACCCCAACCAAGGAATGTAAATGAGTAGCATCTAATAACTCAATTGATAATCTAATGGTAACTCAATCATGTAAAAAAAAAAAATTTTTTTGTTAGTTTGGTTATTTAGTCGTTGTGTAAGAGAATTAATTTCTAAATTCTCGTTTGACTTTGGTTTTGATATTATGGTAATTTAGTTGATAATGATTAAAATTCAATTGATTGTAGAAAACCAATTTATGGTGATAGAAAAACGTGTGAAAAACTAGCAGCAATACATCCCAAAACTCCTTATTGTGAAGACAAATAATGAACTGTTGTAGATTATTGAACTAGTAATAATTCTTGTTAGGTTATCCAAAAGTTACTTAATAAATGTTATCTAATAACTTAATGGGTACTTATTCGTAACCCAGTGTGTAACGTAATGGTAACTCAATAGGTTAATGACTTACCGTCTAGTAACCTAGTGATTTACTTAATCATTTGTAGTAAGTTACTTGATTGTATTTCATTATGTTATTTGATAGTAACTTAAGGAGTTACCATCTATTAACTACAAACTAAGTGAGTTACCTTCAAGTAACTCAGTGGGTTAAAAAATAGTAACTACGTGGGTTACCATCTAGTAATTTAGTGAGTTACTAAATGGTAACTCACCAGGTTACCATCATAGTAGATTATGTAAAAGTAATTTGTAACTCAATAAGTTACCAAAGTAATTAAGCAAATTATGATCAAGAAACTCAATGGGTTAAGAAATGGTAACTCTGTAAGTTACTTAATGTAACTTAATGGGTACCATCTAATAACTTAATAGGTAACGTAATAGTAACTCACTAACTCACTAGGTTACATATTAACTCTTGGTAGATAATTTTGGTGGTAAAATAAATATAACAACTTCTTGATTTTGATAAGTATATTGAGAAGAAAAAAAAACCCTCAAGAATCTTCACAAGCAATACTAGTAACTAAGTGGGTTACTTTATGATCCAAAAGTGAATAACAAGTGAATTAACAATTCTTTAACTAAATTATAGTCAATATCTATGAAGCGATATTGTAGTTCTTATGATCCCATTGTCCATATTATTTACAAACACATTAATTACTTCCATGACTGCAAACAAATGGTGGGGTAACTATGGTTGTATGCGGATATCTAGAAAATGACCAAAACAATAATTCCTAAATGCTTATTTTTGAGTCATTCAACTTCGTTCTTATCTCTTTGATCACTTTAAACTCGCCAAAAGTTTGCACTTTACTTTTAAACCTATTACGCCGGTCGACGATCTCAAGCCTCAAGTCTAAAATATAAATAAAAATGTAAGTTATCATAGCATCTCATAATGGTAGCTCAGTGGACTACCAAATGACAATGAGTTACCAAAACAAAATATTACTGAAAACATAGGTAATTACTGATTAGCCAAACTAATTGAGTGATTCTGAAAGTTGAGTTATAAGCAATGAGTATAGGAAAAAAATATGTGTTTTCACTTCTGGAGCATGTAAATTATATTACATATATCATTGATCAATTCATTTTCTACAATTAATTGGAAGCACAAGCATTCCTCAAAGTCTATCTATAAAGTTGTCATTTTATAGCTTACATGAAGACAATATCATAGATAAGTATGACTCTAATCACCAGCACTAACGAATACAAAGTTTTAAGTAAGTTTATAAAAATTCGAACTTAACAAAATTCTAAAAGTCCAAAGTTAAAAGAGTTCAAACTCCATGATTACTTATCATGAATTCAACACTGTCCTAAGTTCGATGAAGCTTACTCAACAAAGATTCCAAATGGCTATTATATCTAGAACAAATGTGAAAATAACAAGAACCGCATACAAATGCAAAACTTTAAAGCTATTGTAAAATGAATGCTAATCCTTTCAAACATTAGAGACTACAAGTTTTTCTTAACTGTTATTATTTTATTCTTTACCACAACGCATTATTTGCAGAGAAAGAATTGGGCATCTGGGCTAAGAATAAATAAAAAAACCAAAAAATAAAAAAGGGTGGCTGACAGTTTTGTGGAAGAGTTTCGCTACCAAATTCATTGATGTTCAACAAGGAGTGAAAGTATGACACTGGAAGCAGAAGTGTATGAATTAATGTTACAACATTTAAAATAGCCATAGCAGAAAATACAAAAGAACCAATGGATCAAATTTAAACTCTAAATGTACTGTGTCATGAAATGAGATTTAATCCTACACAGAGTTAAATTAGCTAAATCGAAGAATACCTTAAAATCTTGATAAAGCGCGATAAATAAAAGAGAAAAACCTTGAAAACCTTGTTGAAGAACGGTGAGATAATCTCTCGCAAAGCACGGCTCGGCGGAGCGTGACCTAGGTAAGATGGTTTGTGACCAAGAGCCGCTGAGAAGAGTGGTCGGCGATCAGAGGTTGGAGCTTGGTCAGCGAGGGACGGCCGGAGCTTAGTCAGCAAGGGACGACCGGAGCTGGGTCAGTCAACGAGCAGTGGTCGGAGATAGCTAGAGAGAGAATGTGTAGGAGAGGAAGAGTGAAAAGAAAAACTGAATTTGAGTTTTTGAAAGGGGTATTTTTGTCAATGCAATAAGCGTGTAAAGAAAAACGAACTGAACTAAATGGGGAATAAATTAATAAAGGGTTCCCAAATTGGCTTTATATTGCAATTTTCCCTTTTTTTTTTTAAACTATCTCATGTGAAAAGCATTGATAGTGTGTCTTTAAGCTCTTCTAATCCTCTTTTCCTCTCCAAATTTTTATTGTCATCGGAAGATGAATCCCCTTGATTTGTGAGTGTGGTCCCCTATTTAATGATCAAACTCGTGTTTGGGCATTTTTGAATTTGACCAAAGGCTGTAAATGAGTTAAACTTAGATTAGAAATCACATGGATAGCAAAATGGGCACTATTGAGGCCGCACATTACTCACCCATAACACACCATCGCATACGGTATGGCACTGTAAAAATACTTCAAAGATATTTAATTTGATATGCATACAATACAAAAGTTTCAAAAATTTTCACGTAATCCAATCACAAAAGTAAGTAACAGTTTTTTTTGTCTTATTTCAAATTGCTCCAAATTTACTATTTTTACTATGATTTGTTCTAAAGTGGCTTCTAAACCTACACACACCCACATAAGACATTATAATGAGAAAAACTTAAAGATTTTGCATTAATTGGTATCACAAAATGTATTGAATGAGTGAGCAAAAGTTTTTAAAACACCCACTATATTAATTTTACAATGTATTTTATTTATTTACAATATCTTGTAATTAGGTAATTATAATGTGACAATTTAATTAAAGGCATATCTTCATCAACAAATGTCTATTAAAATATCGATGCTAAAATTTGGTATTGAATTTTAAAATTAGGCTAAATCTTTCAATAAGTATAGCATATCCCCAAGTTTTATTTTTTTTATTCCTTTCAGCGGTATTTTAATTTACATTTTGGTTTTATCGGTGACCTTTTCAAATAATGACATCTTCAATGATGTTTGGAAATAAGTGACTTTACAAAATTTTATGCAGAATGTTAATATCGCGAATTGCAAGTATTATTTTATATAAATTCAGCATGTGATAATATTAGTAAAAAATGATGTAGCATGTTGAAATCACAAATTAACCGGACAATTTTAAATTAAAACATTATGAAAAAAACAAGATTCATAATACAAAATTTGTTATAAGGAAGACACGGTTCGTTTTTATAAAGTAAATCTATTTCACAAAAAAAATGTTAAAAGAAATTTATTTTTATGTTAAAATTCGCCCATTATAAGATAGTAGAGGGAAAATTAATTCCCACCAAAATATGAATTTAAATAAATTCTTACCATTATTTATTTAACACTTAAATAAATAACTAGAACTAATTTATATGTTGTGAGACTATATAATTAATCAACATTAATTATATTGTAAAGTTTTTCTATTGATTCTTACGGCGTCGGTCCGCGGACCATGGACCCGATAATTCAAACTCCAATAAATTAGAATAATTAACTAAAGCTCTTTAGTTAAAAATTCAATTTGTTAACTCCGAGGTTACTCAACTAAAAAACCTAGAGACACTACAAGAAACAGCGGATTCAGCGACGACATTTGTCGTCACTAGAAGTGGGAATTTTGAAGATCATCGGCGACGATAATTGGCGATGACATGTGTCGTCGAATCATCGTGGAAGCCGCGTCGCTGGAAGTCAATGGCGATGACAAAGAGTCATCGCCCATATCAAGTTGTCGTCACCGTGGGGTAGTCGGAAAAATCTGTATTGACGCCAACAACGGCAACGACAAATTCAAAAATATCGTCGCCAATACCTTGTTTTAATTATTATTTTTATTTAATAATTTATATTTATTTCACATAAATTTAATTTTAATATTTTATTTTTAAATAATGAAAACATCATTAATTATATATAGAATCAAAACATTGACACATAATGTCCAACATAAGTAAAATATAAAAAGTTTAAATACTAACATCAGATAATAAAGTTTCTAAACATAAAAAACTAATAACTGATAAATGCAACTAAAAAAGTTTCTACGACAACCCTAAGTTAGCATCATCGTCATCGGCGTCGTGCATCTGATGATCAACTGGCTGAGGCGGCAGTGTAGTGGTTGTTGTTGGAGGACCCGTCGAGAAGTAAGGCGGTACGTTGATGGTCAGAGCCTGAAAGTTATCCTGCGAAGCTTGTCAACCATCACTTGTTGCGACGCCATAAAAGAGCCAAAAAAACTGTTCATGCTAGCCCGTATCTCTGGTGATAGTGAAAGAGCATGTGGCAGTGCTGGAGTCGATGTGGATGAAACATTAGACGAATATGCAGAATGACTAGCATTGCACGTCACTCTCTTCGAAACGTGGGGCCGATGCCAGTGGTGTGGACGCACCGTACCAGCAAAGTCTGTGTGATAATGTCCTTATCAGTGATATTGATGTAGGATTTTGAGTCCGCTGTGTCTGAGACTCGACCATCCTCTCCTAAAAAGAAAAGTTATAAAAAATCTATGTGAATAATGCAATGTAAATATAGTAACTAGGCTATCATATAAGAAGTTCCCTAGCGTAGTCATTGTTCCAACCTTTCGGAATCACGTGTCGATCGCGAAAACAATCAATCAGACTTTGCATGCGTCTAGCTACGTCCCTCTGCATAAGAAAAAGACAAATAACTAACAATAATAATTTACTTAACAATTTATGTAGTAAAAAAATATATAACCAAATTTACTACAAATCTTCTCAGCTCGAAGCCTGGGGATTGACTTCGATCCGTGCTGACTAACTGTCTGTACCTTACTCCGATTGCACGAATCTCTCTCAGATATTTTCTAAATCAAATATAATTGATTTAGAGAATTTATATTTAAAAATATTAAGTGTAAATAATAATCATTACCTTATACTCATCTGAATGTATCCATCGCAACCACTTCTCCCAGAGCTCCTGTGTCATCACAGTTGGATGCTTTATCTTCTCGCTCGCTTCTTAGCTGCCCAACTCAATGATCATCGCCTTTTCTTACTCGACCAGGTCGTTATTCTAGTATTGTATGCCTTTTGTGCTTGTCGATCCACCGATGCCCAATGCTCAGCGTCTTCTACAATCTTAAAGACATTCTGTGTCTTGTGCCATACCTGGTCTCGAAGGTCTTTTCGTTGCAAATCCCATCATGTAACTGATGGATCAAGAAGATCTCTCACGCACGAACCGACGTCGTTGTTCAAATTGGCATTGGCGTAGCTGACAACTTTGTAGGTTTTTCCCTCATTAAACGTAACAGACAACTTTTTCTAGGGGGTTCTCCACGAGGAAACGCTCGACATCTAGCCCCTTATTGCGTCCACGATGGCGCCGTTTCGCGTTATCGGTCGGGCCACCAACTACGAAAAAAGTAAATCTAATTAATGTAAGTCATTTTGATATACCATTTTTTATCATTAAATATTAATCATACACTTTACCTTCCTCGCACTACATTGTTCTCGCGGCCAGCGAGGGTCCTCGGTACCTCCATCTCCGCCATGTGAATGAGATATAATATCAGCCATAACAAAAATACGTGGACAAGATAAACGATACAAATTAGTTTCTCGCTTTCAAACAGAGAGAAGCAAATAAATATTTAGTATTACATCGATAAGTAATTACATATACTTGCAAATCATCTATTCATCAGCTGATGTATCAATAGTCAACAACACGTTAGCATGTTCAACGTCTGAATCCTCAGAATCTTCTTCATCAACGTACTCAACTAGTGTATCATCAACTTTGACGTCCTCGTCTATATCTTTGTCATCAATTTCTACTATGGATATTATTTCATGATCTACCACAACGGAAGAGATGGCACCTTCTCGTTGATAAGACATTGACTCAGTAGTTGGTAGATTGACCACTAATTCATAAGTAGGAGTGGTATAATTATTTTCTTCTATATAGGGTAAATCCCAAACATGAAAATGTGCAGACAAATGGACTACATTCCAATTTGGGCCATTTAGTAAATCATCTGTATAAAAAACTTGTTGCGCATGAGTGCACAAGACAAAATGATCATTCTTATACCATTTTGCGTTCACGTAAACACTTGTAATGTTTTGTATAACTTTCAATCGCTTCTTTTTATGGTCGGTATCAAACCATTTATAACAAAAAAGTACAGCCCGACACCTTTCCAAATACTGCATGACAATGACTTCTTCGAGCTCACTGTAAAAAGGTTCTGAGCCAATGCCGCAGACATACACTCTACTATTCTGAGTCTTGCGATTCACATCACGATTCTTGCACACATATTTAACCCCGTTTACAACACAAGCTGTATATGATGGAACCGTTGCTAGTGACGCAGATGGCAAGCTAAAAAACTCTTTTGAAATCCTGGGTTTTTGGTATTCAATGCAAAAATTCATCTTGAGAACCAACTCGGAAAGAACCGTTCATGTGCCTTTTGAATGTCAAGGGTTCCAACATCTTCCAGTTCTTTAAGGTGCTCTCTAAACAATTATAAATTAAGTTAGTATCAATCAAAATTACATCATAATAAATAATTACAGAAATTAACTTACTGTTTGAAGTCGTCAATCTCTGAACAATTGTTTAAAATATACCATTCCACCTTTTGTCGTTCCTCCTCTTGAAGCCGCAAAGGAGTCGATTTTTCAAGTAGCCGACAACGATTACAGAATACAAAGAATTCTTGACCTTCAATATCATCGGCGTTGTCTCCCATATTTCGATCATCTTGATTACATCGTGTTTCGAGGCTATGAAAGTATATTGAGCAAAATATTAGATCTTCGTTAACGACATACCCTTTTGCGAAAGAACCTTCTAGTCTTGCCCGATTACGAACATACTTCTTAAGAGCCCCAATATCCCTTTCAATCAGATACATCCAACAGTTTTGAACAGGTCCTCCAATGATCACCTCATCTGGTAAATGCAATACCAAGTGCATTATTATGTCAAAAAATGCAGGTGGAAATATCAACTCCATTCTACATAACATTAAAAATATGTTTTCCTGTGCTGCCTTCAAGTCTTCAACCCGCAATGTACGAGTAGTAATTATATATAAAAAAAAATATAGAGCTCGATTATGGTCTCTCGTACCTCTTTTTTGAAGTACGGCCTAATTCCTGGTGCAAGCAGTCGTTGAATCATGACATGACAATTATGAGATTTCAACCCTGATATCTTCTTATCAGCATCATTAACATTCTTCTTTAGATTCGATGCAAACCATTTAGAAATCAAACCCACTTGATGTAATTTGCAAACTCTTTGCGCTCCTGAACAGTTACCGCGAAATGAGCATGTGGTTTATACCATCAATCCCCTTCTTTGTAAAGGTGCAATTCTGGACGAATTCCCACGTCCTTCAAGTCTAGATGAGCCTTATCTGTATCCTTCGTCTTTCCTTCGATGTTCAAAATAGTACCCAAGACGCTGTCGCATACATTTTTCTCAATGTGCATAATATCTAAATTATGCTTGAATGACTGTTGAGCCCAATACTCCAACTTGAAAAAAAATACACTTCTTTGACCAATTTAGCTCATTTGAATCACGCCCACGCTTCCGTCCTCCATATTGTTGATGTTTCTCAGCAGTTCTTGGTCTGATTCGCCGCAGTTGCTCAAGTATTTCTTCAGGCGTTTTGGGTCGCGGCAGAATTGCATTCCCTACTTTACCGTTGAATTTCGATTCGGGCACTGCGGCGCTGGTGCTGCATCGCCTAGTCTCTATGAATTTTCGGTTGCCTTCCGTTTTTCCTCTTGATTTCATAAGACATGTCATTTTTGCATGTTGTTTCACCCTGTTTGATGTCATTTTTCCCAGTTTTTGCCCGTTTCACTTGATTTTCACTGTTTTAATAATAAAACCTACACAAACAACTCCCAAACTACCAAAAGACATGATCTTGCATAAATTATCAATATAATCATCAATTAAAATATAAAGTTAAGCGTCTTATATCATAGTAAAATGGAAGCAAGAATGCATCTATCAAACTCCTCCACACTTGATTCATTGCTAGTCCTCGAGCAATACATACGCTACCTAATCCTACAAGCAATAATTATGTAAGCTAGACCGAAATGCAACATGCTTATAGTATCACCTAATCATCGTTCTCGTAATACCTTTAGGCATTTGAATGCAATGAATGTCGAATCACCGATTGATAGTTTCAGTTCTAGAACGTTGAATTTGTGCACTTTACATCAACAAAACCTCTATCCTGAAAAACATATTTGATCACACTCTTAAATATTAATTTACTCAATCATATCAATGGATCACATTATTATCACCTAAGACTTAAAATGCTCATATTCCATGCCACTCTCCACTAATGTAGTTTAATCATACCAAGGGTCAATAGGTCTTTCTTAGGCTCGTAATGTCAGGTTCGGGTAAGGTTCAAAAATTTGGATTTAAGTGACTAATCTCACTCCAGGCAACCACAACATCTTTCGATAACTACCTCCCTCGAAATATTTCTCATGGTACTATCACAATTATTTTGAATGCACTTTTTCAACAAAATTTCACACACACAAACATTTTCTTTTTTTTATTTTTTATTTATTTTGTGTGTGTGTCATGTATTTCCCAATGTGCATCCATAACTTTGCTTCTTAAAATACTCACCAATTTTCCCTGAATATACTATCAAACATTTTCCCCCTTTTTTTTAATCTCGAGTGCTTGACTGAGTAAAAGGGTGAGTGATACAACGATTAATAAGGCTAAGGTCAATTGTGTTGTTATACCAAAAATATGGTTTTTGTTTTTTATTTAATTCGGGTTGTAATAGAAATATATTTAAGGGTGTACTTGAAAGGCTCAAACATCCAAATAATGGCCTAAATCATCCCCTCAGTATGACCAATCCTAGGATTTCGCCTCGAGTGTCAATCGTACAAGTTCTAAAGTTTGCGGTGTTTTATAGTGATCCAAGAGTCATAACCAAACAAATACCGTTAAAGAGTGATAAAATATATATCTATTCATTCAAAAGAATTCAACCAAGTCAAACACACTCATTTACGAACACAGATTAAAGACTATCGCATGAATCTTCTTCAAAACATTGAATTCACAATTAAATATCATCATCAGCTAAGAACGGAACCTAGGATGTTTTTCTAAGCATGCTTTCCTAATCATAACAAAATAGAACCTAAAGATGAATCCTAAACTTAAATGCAAAAATGCAAGAATGAAATGCAATCCTAACAACAAACTTCTAAATAAACTGTAAATATGCAAAAACTAACTAACGATAGAATGTGTTTAAACCACCTCAATGAATACAATAAAGCACAAGTGAAGGATGAGAATACTTACCTCTCACGGGCCTACACCCGTTACTCCATCTCATCTTGTTGAGAGCCATCCACTCCCGCATCACCATCATCACTTCCTTCTTCATCGTCACCGACGTCTCCTTGGTCAAACCGTCAGCGTCCATAAATGCGCCCCTCGCCTCAAACTTTCTAGTCGAGAAAAGCGGGCGCGCTCTTCTTCCCTAACCAAATAGCCCAGAATGTATGGAAAGAAGTATTGAGAAGGTGGAGGGTAATGGGGAATGCCCTCTTCCTTCTTTACATTCTTAGGCATTTGGGGTTCCTCCTCCATGATGTGTTCTTTGATTGCCACTTCTACCCTGTCTTCTCCGTGTAAATTATTCATGTCCTGCACAAGAGAATCAGTAATGTCAATTACACATAAAGAATGAACATCCGATGAGTATCGCATTGCTTCAAAAATATTAAAGCGAATGGCTTTCCCATCGAATTGTGTGGTTAAGGACCTATCATGGACATATATCTTAGTCCTTGCTATCTTCAAAAAATGGTCTCCCCAACAATATTGGAGTAGAGTTGGGTGAATTGTCATCCTCTATATCAAGGACGTAGAAGTCTATGGGAAATACCAATTCGTTCACCTGCACCAAAACATCTTCAACTACCCATTTGGGATAGGCATTAGATCTATTGGCAAGTTGAATAATTATGCCAGTTTCCTCTAATGGTCTAAGACTTAACGTAGCATAAATAAAATATGGCATAATATTTATAGATGCTCCTAAATCTAGCATGGCTCATTTAACTCTTGTGTTACCTATTTTGCACGGGATGGTAAATATATCGAGATCCTTGCATTTGGTTGGCATCTTCTTTTGGAGCATGGCCGACACATTCTCGCCAACAGAAACCTTTTCATTCCCCTTGAGACGCCTCTTGTTGGTACAAAGTTCCTTGAGGAACTTCGCATATCGTGGCACTTGTTTGATTGCATCAAGGAGAGGTATGTTTACCTCAACCTTTGAAAACGTCTCAAGAAGTTATTTCTCGCTCTCCTCCTTCTTTGATGATTTTAACCTGCAAGGAAAATAAGGGGGGGGGGGGGGGGGGGGGGGGGGGGGGAGAGTAATATGAGAAGAAACACAAGGGTTTGAGGGATTTACCTGAGGGGCTGCCCCTTGTGAAGTGCTGGGATTGTCATCCTTGTGTGCGGTGTCTTCATCACGTGTGGCAGACACTTGTTGTTTTCCACTCCTTGTAGCTACCGCACTTATATTTTTCGTTGGGTTCACTGCAGTCTGTGAAGGTAGTTTACCTGAGTGTTGCGCTTCAAGCCGGATCACCGTGGTGGCGAGTTGCCCAATCTGATTCTCTAAGTGTCGTTTGTGGACAGCTGTCTTTTGTAGGTGACCATCCGTCTTTTGCATGTATGCTTTGACCTTTTGTTGGAATTGAGTGTTGCTCAAAACCAATGTTTGAATCATCTCTTCAAGAGAAGAGTTGCAGCCTTAATTAGATGGATTCGGCCTCTGTTGATACACTCCTTGTGGTTGTGGTTAATTGAAGCTCGGAGGTCTATTAGTATTGCCTTGAAAAGCACTGTGGTGCATATTCCAATAACTTAAGTTGGGATGATTCCTCCATCCTTCATTTCATTATAAGTGTTGGAAAAGGGATCACCGCGTTGTTGTCCAGGGAATCCTCCAATAAAATTTACTTTACCTTATCAGTTTGGAGTGTGGGACATGCATCAGTTGGATGTCCCAAGATGGAACATATCCCACACACCCTTTGTGTTGAGGAGCCACCGATTGCCATGTTTTGCACCAATAAGGTTAGATTAGTGATTTGTTGTTCAACTGATGATACACTAACCTCATTGACCTTGTGAGTTGGCATTGAAAGAATGCTTGCTCTTGTCCCAAATTGTTGTGAGTTTGCCGCTATGTTTGCAACAATTGACGGGCTTGCTCTGTTGTCTTGTTAACTAGTGCTCCGCCACTAGCCATGTCAATCATGTTTCGGTCCATAGGGAGAAGACCTTCATAGAAATATTGGATGAGCAGTTGTTCTGAAATTTGGTGATGTGGACAACTAGCGCAGAGGTGCTTGAACCGCTCCCAATACTCATATATTGTCTCCCTACTCAGTTGACGGATCCCACAAATCTCCTTTCGAATAGATGTGGCCTTCGAGGTAGGCAAGTATTTCTCTAGGAATGTTCTTGTCATCTCAGTCCATGTGTTGATAGATCTGGGCGGTAGGTAATAGAGCCACTCCTTACCGGAATCCACTAAAGAGAACGGGAAAGCCCTCAACTTGACTTGTTCCTCTAAGATGCTGGCGGGTTTCATACTTGAGCAAACGACATGGAACTCCTTCAAATATTTGTTTGCATCTTCTCCGGGAGTCCATGGAATGCTGGCAGGAGATGAATGAGGCCAGACTTGAGTTCAAATGTTGTATTGAGAGCCGGGTACATAATACATAAAGGTTGTTGGTCCAATGCAGGCGCCGCCAATTCTTTCAATGTGCGCTGCTCTTGTAGTGCCATAACTTCCTCTTCGTTGCTTAATATAGAATTGTCGGACGGGGGAAGTGGCGCGCGAATGGCTCGGATGTACTTCCGTGGTAATGTGCGTTCAAAGTTGGAAGATGAAGCGGGAAAGTCGGCTGGGTTGCTCTTAGAGTGAGGTGTGGACTGTAAATACGCCTTCACTCGTTCCAAACATTCCTCGATATCCCCGTCAGACATAAACACCTACGCACAAAGAGAAACAAAAACGAAAAACAACTAAGTAGATGTAGAAAACAAAAATTAGCAATAAAATAATAAGCCAAATATGGCTAGTTCCCCGGCAACGGCACCAAAAATTTGATGAGCGTCGTAATTCACCAAATTTAGAACCTCTTTCCTATACACTACAAACGTAATATAATGGGAATAAAGGTCGATCCCACAGAGAACTTACCTATTCGATATACTATTTTATTACTAAAAAAAAGGGGACTGGATTTGAATAATAAGAAATTAAATTAAAGATCTAATTGCAAGAAAATTAAATAAATGAATAACGCAGTGAAATAAAGTTCAACTAAAGGTTGCTCGCCACTACGAATACCAATATAAATTTGCTATGTTACTTTTGATTTTAATCAATGATGGTAGTGCTGTAAATGTTTAACAAGCTCTAAACATTCCTTATCTTCCTTATTTATTCACTAAACAAAACAAGCTCTTTATTTAGTTTCTTCTAATTTGACAATCTGGAATAACTTCTCTAGATTTAATCAAACCAAAGCATTAAGTTATGAAGATTCAAACACTCTCAACAAGAATTGCATAAGTTCGAATCCTTTAGTTTATGTTGATTTACTCTTTACAATTATCAAATTGTACCTTGCTACGCACTATTGAATCCTAGACAATGACACAGATCTACGGTTCAATTTTAGTATCAATCAATTACTCAATTATTTAGTTGGTCACCCAAACAACAAAAGCAATCAATATTAACAATTAAGGCGGAGAAAATCAATCAACTTCATTGAATTAAAATATGTAACACTAAATGCAAAATATAAAGGATTTGGGTTTATGAGTTTCCCTCTAATCAAATAAGAAATGTAACTACACATACTAACGTAGAAAATAAAGAAAATCATGAAGAAAAGTTGAAAAGAGATAAAACTCGAAAGCCACAAAAAGGTTGAACGACTCTGATCTTCAATGTCTTATCGTCCAATGCTAAGCTCCTTGAATTATTTGTTTTCTGATTTTTCTTACGCCTTTTGTCGTGCAAAATTGGGTATTTATAGTTTTGGAAGCTGCTGGTGAAAATTAGGTTAATTCTGGTGCGGGTTGAGCCTGAAAAGCCCAAGTTATGTAGTTTATCTGGCTGGCACTGTGGCGTTGCGCTACAACGCCCTTAGACTTCTAGGCTGTTGGGATGCAGCGCCAGCGTTTTCTGGGCAGAATTTTAACTCGGGCGCTGCGGCGCTGATGCTGCATCGCCGAGTCTCTGTGAATTTTCGGCTGCCTTCTGTTTTTCTTCTTGATTTCATACGACGTGTCATTTTTGCCTGTTTGATGTCGTTTTTCCTAGTTTTTGCCCGCTTAACTTGATTGTCACTGTTTAATAAATAAACTTGCACAAACAACTCACAAACTACCAAAACGCGTGATCTTGTATAAAATATCAATATAATCATCAATCAAAACATAAAGCTAAGCGTGTTATCATAGTAAAATAGAAGCGAGAATACATCTATCAGTTGCTAACTTTCTAATTGAACTTAAATGGACGTTGTGAATACAATTTGCTTCCAGAGAGTAGCATCGCCTATTTTAGCGAATTTGTTACAACAAGCAAAAGCAAAGGACGGTATGAGATACATTAAGATTCTCGGGGTACCGTGTGATGCAATATGCCTGTTCTTACGCTTTCTTTACCCTTCCTGGTATGTTGGATTAAATTTCATACCATTACGCCTTTTTATTCTCATTATATGTATTACAACTACATTTCTTATTATTTGTTATTTTATGTGTACCGAGTCTGTGCAGATATGAAAAGGAAAAGATGAAGAAATTTGTTATCCATCTATTGGTTCTGTCGCACTCCTACTCAGTTCCATCGATAAAGAGAGTTTGCACATACTTTATTGAGCAGGACTGGCTGACTAAGGGAAACGTAGTGGATATTCTTCAACTATCAAGGAATTGCGACGCACTACAACTCTCCTTATTTTGTGTGCGTATGATTGTGAATGACTTCAAGGCCAAATCCACAATTGAAGATTGGAAAGTCATGAAGCGAGCTAATCCTGCTCGCTCTTGAGCAGGAGCTACTAGAGTCTGTTGTTGAAACAGATACTGTAAGATGGACCCCTTCTCTCTTTACAAATATTTGTTAAGCTTTGCATGGATTTCTTTTTCCTTTTGTGCGGGTAATCTAGCTTTATTAAATCTCAGAGAAAGCAGGAGAGGTTATTTCACTTTGCACCTTTTTGTCAGTTTTTATAGTCTAATTAATTAAGGGCGGGCAAGCTACACCACTCTTCCTATAAGCAAGCAAAAATAAATAAATAAATGGAATCAAAGGCAATTTTAAAATCTGACTGTCATTCATCAGGATACCACCATTAAATAAAAATGGCTCTTCAGAGAGTTCTCTCTGTGACGCTGGCCTCTTGAAAGGGGGTGTCATTAATATCAAAATAAACAACAAAAGCCTTAACTAACATCATGCATAGTCTGCAGCTCATTACATTCTTTAGATCCAAAATCCAAAAGCATAATAAATACTAACACACTTGTGAAACTTAAGAGCATAACAGTATCAAGAAACTAGGCCCCATCTGCTAATGTCCTCTTTGATGTGCTGATGTAAAGAACTGCATCAAACATATAAATTCCAATTATTGTTTGTTACACACATTTGCCACTGATAAAGAAAATTAGATAAACATAAATCATTTGGCAATTACCATTATTTCCACGAATAAAGGCATCGCCGTATTTGTTTTTCAACTGTCCGTTCACATACTCCTCTGTTTGTTCCATTGCAATATTCATGTACCCATCCAAACATGCTAGAATACCTGCCACAAGAAACTTGCCATTCAGAAATTCTTTTTCTTCAAACTTTTGATTCCTCACCCAAACCAGGCAGCTTTTTTTTTACTCTCATCAATGATGGAGAAAGAGAAAGTGACTAGAGAGAGATTAAAGCCCCACATGTTATAATCTATTATTCAGGTAATCCATGAAAAATAGATACTCTAACCTCACCTATGCTCCACTGTACAGATAGGAAAGAGGAAAAGATGAGAAAACCGAAAAGACTAACCTCTGTAGTCGACACCAGAATTTAGTTTAACAACAACTGGTCGTCCTCGAATTGATTTAAGGAAATCTGCCGGGGTCTTTGTGGTTGTTGACCCTTTCTCTCCTGCTCCGCTCATTTTCTGTCCTAAATCAAAGCTTGCTGCGCCTGATGTAACTTCAAATGCTGATGAAAACAAAAAAGAGTCAGAATAGCATCATATGAGGAAGAAAGGTTATCACCACATACAGAATAAACTAACATACGTCTGTACCTTCGAGATATAAATTAAAAAACTATAATAAGAGACGCTATTAGGCCTGTACATTGGGCGTTTATTTGGTTTTTTGGGCGATTTCGGTTATTACCAAATTTACCAAAGCTCTATTTTTGAAAACCAAAAATCCAAAAAATAAAGGTCGGTTTCCGTATTTTGTTTCGGTTTTTGGTCGTAATTTGGTTGGATAACCCAAAAATTAAGCAAAACGAAACAAACCGAAAATTTTCTACAGCAATTTACAGCAAGAACTCAAAAAGAATAAACTTTAATCTCAACTCAATTCACAACAAGAACTCAAAAAGAATAAACTTTAATCTCAACTCAATTAACAACAAGAACTCAAAAAGAATACACTTCAAGTAATGGATTTCAAGTATTTTGGTGACAAGTACTATACAAGGAACTAAACATATATTCTCAGCATTCACATACAATTTTCAAGAGAACAAAGCAACAGAAGAAATCATATCTTATTAGAAAGACTGAAATTTAACATTTTGTTTGATTCAAAGGCGAGCATATCATAGAGCTAAGCCTTGTGGAAACAAATCTCTAAATCTTACATTGTATTATGTTATTTCCAAAAAAGCTAGGCATAATAAAGTTTAAACTTATATGGTCTAGTGCACAAGTGATGAAATAAAGCAATCATATTGCAAATCAACAATCCATATATAAATGATATGCTCAACGTAAATCATTATCAAACTTCTAACCAATATACACAAACACACAAAACAATATACACGTACTCGTACACACACACAGAACAGTAAACACATACACACATAAGGGTGTAATTGAGCTGAGCCGAGCCGAGCTTTGAAATGCTCATGCTCAGCTCGTTATATATTTCCCAAGCTCGAGCTCGATAAGAATGGAAAAGTGGAGCTCGAGCTCGAGCTCGATTATCATGCTCGTTCGAGCATTTTTTGAGCTCGAGCTCAAAAAAAGCTCATTTTGAGCTCGAGCTCCAACTCGAAAAGAAGCTCGTTTTGAGCTCGATTCTCAATCTCAATTATTCTAGCACAATTAGATAATAAAAAAATTGTTGGATATCATTTACACAACCATAAAGTTCAAAAATCCACCACAAAACATCATCACAACAACATAAAACTAGATAAAATGACATAAGAGTAAAAAAAACTAAATCATAAAAGTCTTAATGGTACAAGTTCATTTTCAAGGGATTATAAACTCCTTAATGCTCTCCTTGTCCTGTAAAGATATTAAAGGTGTGTTATGTTAAATGATAAAAAATAAATAAGTAGAAATAAAAGACTAAAGAGTTAGAGCACAACCATAGAAGGCATGAAACCAATCTTTACCAAATATCACAACCCATTCTCAATACAACAACTCATTTGCAAAACCAAATAATTATCCCATAGAAGGCACGGAACCACCAATCTTCACCAAAGCAAAATCAAATAATTAGAGCACAACCCATTCTCAATATAATAACAACCCATTTGCAATATCACAACCCATTCTCAATATCAACAACAACCCCTTCTCAATATCAAAACCCATTCTCAATATCAACAACAACAAATGATACACCTTATGATCTATACCATTTCCTTAATTGTTAGGATAGTTGGTTAGATAGTTAATTAGCCTTATTGAACCTAAAGACTATATAAATGTATCAATGTATTTTGAATTGATCAATTAATGAATGAAATTACTCAAATTCTCTCTCTATCTTTCTCTCTGCTTCTCTTCCTCACTCTCCCTCCCTCTATCTTCTCTTCCTCTGAACATTTCACTGTTCCATTGAGCTTGTGCTAAGCTCCATTAGCACCTTTGATAAGGCATGCCTTATCATTGGTGCTTTCATTGAGAGGTCCCGATGTTGAAGAACGCCGAGCTCAACGAGGTCGTCAAACGACTCTAGTCACAAACGAAAGCCCTGCAGACGCAGCAGGCGGATATCCTCCGTGCCCTCGCCGACCAGTCGGAGTCCATGAAAGTTCTACAACAGCAAGGAGAAGAACGAATGCTCACTTTTCATTCCCTGATTCAGCAAGTTCACAATCTCCAAGTGTCGTCTCTACCTAAGAAGGATGCCTCACCACCAACTCCGACAACCGGACTGCTCCACCTGTGCGTTTCCAAGGTGTTGCTCTGTTCAGAATCGATTCCGACAGACGAGCCGAGATCAAAATCAGAACTCTCAGATCTGAAAACAGCGACTGCCGATCTCGTCGGTGACGACAAGCACATGTCAGATCTGATCAACACAGATGCGATCAAGGCGGATGGGATCGGCGGCGTCACTAAGATGCCGGATCTCGTTTAGACTAAGAACGAGGAGGAGGAAACTATTGACATTCAAGCTGAGGCTGCTGGAGCAGCTGCTACTGTGACCGCAACGACTGTTGCCGTCTCCGAAGATGTCAATGACTTTCAAAAGACCGGCATCGTCGCGGCGACACCCGTGGTCGTCGTAAGGATAGCGATCACCGGCGTGGCATTGCAAACGAATAACCACGTCGCAGCGATGACAAAACAGAGTTCGAGTTCGTCGGCGTTGACATCGGTGAAGAAGAACACGAGGGACACGACCTTCGTGAAGGATCGCGGGAAGCCACGCGTCGCTATACGAAGTTGCAAAGCGGGGTTGAGGCATGATGATGGCGGCTATCGGAGATGCGGAGACTGTGGGGAAGCTTGGTCGTGGCAGAAGCACGGCAGGCCGAAACCCGTGGCGGGGAAAGGCGAGATCGAGATCGAGGTCGTGACGTGGCGAAGCGAAGGTCAAAATGACGAAAAGAAGGATGGCGGCATTTGGGAGGGTCTCGATGACCCCGGCGGAGACATGGGCGGCGCCGTTGCGACCTTGGTGGTTATGGTGGTGAAAGAGCGGCTCCAACATGAGGAGATTGCTCAACGAAGAAGGGTTCAATTGTGACCTAACGTGAAGTTGGGCTAGACCCATGGGATTGAGGTGATCCATTCACGTTGAGGCCACTAATAATTGGGTCTGGGGGTTAGTTTAGCTGAGCATAAAAAAAAAAAACGAAAAAAAAAAACAAAAAACAAAACACCTTTTATTTAGAAGTTTTCAGGTGAATAGGTGAATTTTTGGCTGAAGTTTGATGACCACCTTGAGGACAAGGTGTTTTTGAATGGTTAGGGAATGATACACCCTATGATCTATACCATTTCCTTAATTATTAGGATAGTTGGTTAGATAGTAAAGACTATATAAATGTATCAATGTATTTTAGATTGATCAATTAATGAATGAAATTACTCTAATTCTCTCTCTATCTTTCTCTCTGCTTCTCTTCCTCACTCTCCCTCCCTCTGTCTTCTCTTCCTCTGAACATTTCATTGTTCCATTATGCTTGTGCTAAGCTCCATTAGCACCTTTGATAAGGCATACCTCATCAACAAACCTAGCCATCCAATTTAAAACTACTACAAAGCAACGATTTTGTTGTCTAAATCAATTGTGAATCAACGGGCCAAAGAGTTACGGCTCGTCCTAAAATCAGCATTGCACCTTTTAATCAAGTTCAAACACATATTTACGTTTAACTTCTTATTCAAAATTTATTAATTCAATTAACACATTCAATATGACAAGCAATCCAAATGAGCTAATTTTGTATCTAAAAGATTTTCTCGATTCTCATGAATTTTGTCCTTTTTTGTTCGCTGGAAACCAAGGAGCTGGTTTGTTATCCTTCATAATCATAGGCTTATTTGGTTTACATAGTTGGTTCCTTCGAAATTCCTTCAAGAAAAACTAGCAGTGATTTAAAGAGAGATACAACGAATTTCTTGAACCAAAGCAACTCATTAATTATTTGCACAACCCATTCAGATTTCAGATTCAACTCGAAATAACCAAACCAAAACTGAAAAAATAAATAAATAAAAGTTACTTACTGAAAACGGTTATGAGGAAGATGATATGGACTCGAGTTCGACGCCCGGAATTGTACTAGAGGTCGGCGGCCAGAGATGAGCTCCTGTTCGGTGGAGACGGGCTCGACTTTGGGTGGCCGGAGACGAGAGAAGAGAGAGAGAGGCAGGAGACGGGCTGAGAGCGAGACGCAGGAGACCGGGGGGGCGGAGAGGAACGAGAGAGAGAGGCGCGAGACGGGCTGAGAAACGACAGAGAAAGAGGTGGAGAGGCCGCGGCGGTGTTGGTCGGGCGGGGAGAGGGGCGGCGGTGGCGCTGGCCGGGCAGGGGAGAGGGGCGGTGCTGCTGTTGGTCGGGCAGGGGAGAGGGGCGGCGGTGTTGGTCGGGCAAGGTAGAAGAGGGGCGGCGGCTTGAGGTTTGAAATGAGATTTGAGGAGCGAAAGTGATAAGTGATCACCTAGGGTTAAAAATTAGCAAAGAGTTTGGGCAAACCATTCTGCTCATTTTTTACCATTTTAAATGGTTTGAAAATAGTTTGGAAAATGGTTTGAAGAATGGTTTGGAAAATAATTTGACTTTACAAATTTTGAGGTGGTATAAATGGTTGAGATTTAAAGATATTGTATAGGGATTTGAAAAGTTGAAAAAAATAGTTGAAAAAAGTGGAATGAAATGGAATGGTTTGGAGGATTGAAAAAAGTGAAAAAATAGAATGGAATGGAATGGGTAGAATGGTGTAAACAAACATGGGGTAGAATCGACCTAAAATATCTAACTATCTAACTATACTAGCCGAGTAGCTTACGTGTGCGAAACGCATTTTAATTTTATATGATAAATTTATTAAAATTATATTTTTTTTAAATAAAAAATACAATAATAGAATAAAAATTTAAAAAAAAATTGTCAACATTATAATTTTTTTTGTATTTTAAAAAAAATACAAGAATAAAATTAAAACAAAAAAAAGAAACAAAAACAATAAAAAAAAAGAAACAAAAAAAGAAATTGAAGGGAAAAGGGGGAAAAAAAAGAGAAAAGCAAAATAAGGGAGGGGAAAAGAAAAGAAAGAAAAGGAAGAAAAAAAAAAGAGAAGGCGCGCGTAATGGGAAAGAAATGAAGAAGAGAAGAGGGACGAAACCCTTTAAGGTTAAGACAAATATAATCTAACTATATATAATTTGCCGTGTACGATTCGTTGGGGAGTTTCGTCACGTTTTTTCAAAGCGGTTTCGTGGCCTTTTTTTTACGTTTTTTTTTTTTTGAAAAAACGCGTTTTTAAGGGTAAAAATGATTTTTTTTAAAAAAAAATAGGCCCAAATAAGAATAACATAAAATTTAGGGTCAGAAAAATAAAATAAAATAAGGCGAAAGTGCAATTTTTAATGCGTCAGAAAAGGGCCTGACGCGGGCCCCGCAGTGCGTCAGGCCCAGTATGACGCGCGTTGTTGGCGCGTGCAATACACGCGCCACTCGCCCCTTTTGGGCGTGTGTAGCGCACGCGCCCGTTCCTTTCTCTTTTTTTTTTTTCCTCCCTCTCTCTCTCTCTCCCCCTCTTCTCTTCTTCCTCTCTTTCCCCTACACGCGCCCGTTCCTTTCTCCTTTTGTTTTTCCCTCTCCTTCTCTCTCTCTCTAACAATCATTAAGCCTTTTCAAACTAGGATATATTTTACAAGAAATCATCTGTGGGCTCGGCCTAGTGGTTCAAAATGCGATATAGCTCTTTCAATGAGAAATGCTCAGTTTTAAGGAAAATCGAGCCTTGCTGTGTTTGAAAAGCCTGTTTGGTTCATCTTAAACAACAGTGGTTCTCATCTCACTATGTTTGGGCTGGATTAAATCAATTTAACTCACAATAACCATTTTATATTAGTTTGAGATTTCATCGAACCTTCGATTTCGGTTAAGTTATGCGTGCAAACGTCACTTGAGCCTTTAATTTTATTCGTTCTTTTATTGTTCTTAAAGTCGTTAAAGGGCAGCAAGCTTACTATTTGAAAAGAGATACATTTTTATTTTTAAACCCTTCTTGAGGTATAGAAAAGTTACACAATTTCTTCGATGAAGTCTCAAACTAATGTAAAACGGGTGTCGAGACTTAAATGGACTTAGTCCAGCCCAAAAATAGTGAGATGAGAACCATAGTTGTTTACATATTTTTAAAGCGATTTCGTGGCTTTTTTTTTTTGCATTTTTTTTTCGAAAAAATGCATTTTTTAAGGATGAAAATGATTTTTTAAAAATAAAATTAGGCCCAAATAAAAATATTATAAAATTTAGGATCAGAAAAGTAAAAAAATAAATGCTAAATTGCAATAAATAAAACCATCAGAAAAGGGCCTGACGTGGGCCCCACAGCCCGTAGCGGAGCTAGGACTTTATCTCAGTGGGGGCACATTTAAAGAAAAAAAATTTAATTTGTGGAGACATATCTATAAATTCAATTAATTTTTTGGCAAATTTAAAAATTTTTAATTTTTATGGGGACAAATTCATAATCTTTTAAAAATTTATAGTATAAAATTTAGTTTTCAAAATTATGAGTGGGGGAATATTTTAAATTCTTAATATTTTATAGGAGAATATTTATAATTTTTTAAAATAAAATTAGTACAAAATTTAATTTTTAAAATTTGAGTGTGGACAATTGCCCCCACTCGTCACCACCTCCCTCCGCCCCTGCCCACAGCGCGTCAGGTCTCGTAAAACGCGCCTGGTGAGTGCGTGCATTACTCACGCCAGCTCGCCCAATAAGCGCGTGTGATGCACGCGCCCGCTCTTTTTTTTTTTTCCCTCCTCTTTGTCTTCCTTTCTTCCCCTTTTCTTTCTTATTGCACGTGCACCCTTTTTTTTGGGTTTTTTGCACCTATGGCCCCTTAACTTATTGGGTTTCTACACCTTGGCACTCCTTCTTTTTTTTTTTTTGGCATTAACCCCCCTGAATTTAAAAATCGTTGCATTTAGCCTCAAATTGAAAACTTCCGTTCAAAATTGGACGGAATATGCCCCCAAATAAGCTATCACGTGTGAAGCACGTGCCAAATTTTGTTAAATTTTGGGCGGACGTTTTCAATTTGAGGCTAAATGCAACGATTTTTAAATTCAAGAGGGTTAATGCCCAAAAAAAAAAGAATGAGTACTAAAATGTAGAAACCCGATAAGTTGAGGGGCCATAGGTGCAAAAAACCTTTTTTTTTTTCATTTTCTCTCTTTTTTTCCCTTTCTTTTTTTCTTTTTGCGTCTCTTATTTTCCTTCTCTTTATTTTTTTTTCCTTTTGCTTTCTTCTCTTTTTCTTTTCTTTCTTTTTTTTTTTTTGCTTTTATTCTTGTATTTTTTTTATTACAAAAAAATATATAATTTTAACAATTTTTTTTCTTTTTTTTCCTTTTTCCTTTTTTTTGTGTTTTTCTTTCTTTTTTGGTTTTAATTTTATTCTTGTATTTTTTTACTAAAAAAAATATATAATTTTGACAAATTTAAAACGTATTTATACATATTTAAAAATTCTAATTTGACAAATTTATCATATAAAATAAAATGTGTTTCGTACGCACGAAGCGTATGCAACTTTGCTAGTATACATATATATATATATATATATATATGTATTTTAGGAATCTAAAGTTTTTTAAACTTTGATTCACCACTTTCTGACACATGCCATCATTGTTTTTTTATTTTTCTTTTGTTTTTTTTTTAAATTGTATTTGGAAAATTCTGTAGTGGGTTTTTTTTGTGGTGGGAAATAATTTTGAATGGTGAATTTCACAATTTTAAGATGCGGGACCCACCGAAAAGATGAATCTGACGGTCCAGAATTGTTTTTCACCACAAAAAAAAAACCCATCACATAAGTACCCTTGTATTTAAGGGCTCTTTTTAAAGGATTTTAAAAAAAAAATTAAAAATTACGTTTAAGGGCCTCTTTTAAGGGTTTTTGTAAAATTTTAAAGACAAAAATTTACACGTGCTCTACATGCACAAAGCGCTTGTTGTAGAAACTATTAAATAAATTATAAATCGATTTCTGCCAATTCTTTGTTGGGGAAAGGTAGAATACCACACTGGTGGGAAAAAAATTAAAATTATTATTGGATGTATTGATGGCTCATAATTATTAACGTGTGTCTTATCTCATCCAATTCTTTTTTTTTTTGTTTTGTATCTTCCCATTTTCAGTCGGTTATCTCTATTTCTGTTTTTTTTTTCCCTCTCCCTTCTTTTAAAATTTAAACCATAATCAAACTTTGAAAGCTCAAAAATATCAGCACGGCAAAATCGATCATGGTCACTTTACACCATCTCCCGTTCCCTTATAATTTTCTTTGTGAACAACCTCTTGAATAACCTAAGCCTCAACGGGGTTTATGTCGGCATGATCTACTCCAATAGACGAGGACATCGTGCAATCGCAACGAAGATGTTGAGCCTATTTCTGCCGTTAAACCAGATCCACTCTCGATCCCAAACGCCACCCTGGCGACCTCGCTGCACACGGCTCGTGATGCTCCATCCTCAATGAGGTTCGAGCCCTCCTGCAGATCACCTCGCGTTTGGTGTTGTAGCGCCCTTGTTCTCTAATCTTTTTTGTTTTGCCAACGCTGCAACAATACTTAATTCCCTCGGGGACGTCGACTCTCCAACACCCAGTTCACTGCCCTCCTGCTCAATCTTTGCCACCCGATGTCGCCGACTACTTTCTCGCTGTCGTCGTAGTTCCAAGAAGTTAATCCAATGGGTTTTAAGAATTTTGTTACTTACCCTTTGGTTTGGTGGGCATCTTGAGTTTTGTTTCTTGATTTTTATTTATTTATTAGTTATTATTTTTGGATCTTGAGCTATTTATAGTAAATGTTAGCCGGCTCTGGGTTTTAAGCCCCCTTTCATAGAAAAACAAATGCTATGAGAATTTTTTATTTTTTATTTTTGTATAGTATATGTTGGATTCTTTGTCGGTTAAAGAAAATTATGTTGTTGTCACATATGGTTTTGATTTTTTTTCCCTTTTCATTGACTTCTCTGGGATTTGTGTTTTGTGCCTGAATCGATTATGAAAATATCAAAAACTTTTAATCCCTAAACTCTGCAGGTCTTTTCTTGAAATTGGGTCAGTTTATTGTAAGACTGGAACATAAGAAGTAGAAAATAGAGTGTGTTAAGGCCTATACTTAAATTTGTATGCATGTGTGTTTTTGAGCCTTTAGATTTAGATCCAACAGTCAATATAAAACTTTCCTCATCAGTCTACCAAATTAACTTTCCCCAAATTAGAATTGGCGATTAATTTGTGTTTAAAAAATAAAAAAAATTAAAAGATAAAAACTATAAATATCAAAATATTTTTATGATAAAATTATACAAATGTATAAGAATTAAGAGAGATGATAAATTTTAAAATTACAATCACAAATATATATATATATATATATATATTGTATATATATTCTTCGCATATGTTAGGAAATTTGTTAGAGCTAGCAAAGATATGTTAAGATTCCCGGGGTACCTTGTGATGTAGTACGCCTGCTCTTGCGCTTTCTTTATTCTTCCTGATATGTTGGATTAAATCTCATACCATTACGCCTTTTTACTACCATTCTATCTATTGTAGCTAAGCATGCGCAAATGGGGACGGGAAATTCCCCATCCCTGTGATCCGTCACTCGTGATGCTACAATGTAGCAAAAAACAAAAAATCCAATACTATAAAAACCTTCTCTCTCTTCGTGAACAAACCACACCTTCTTCCATCTCTCTTTTACAACTTGTTTAATCTCTTTGTGAACACCCTCTTCCATTTCTCCTTCTTATGCCCGATTGCTTGGTAAATTTAGTAGTTATAATATTTAGTTAAATAAAATGTTAAATTATTAGTTATAATATTTTAGGATTATTAGTTAAATTATTCTAGTTAGAATATAGTTTTCATATATTATTAGTTATAATATAGTTTTCATATACTAATTAAATAGTTATATATTTTTCATATATTAATTACTTTAGTTAAATTATATTAACTATATTAATTAGTTATACTAATCGATGAAATTAGTCAACTTGTATTAATTATAGTAATTAGTTATATTTAATTGGTTATATTATTGCAGTTGAAAATCATCAACGTCGAAACCGAATGTACGTTTCATTAGTTATATTAATTGGTAGCTTTATATATTTTTCGTATTTTATTAATTATTAAATTATATTTTCTTTTCTTTATTTAATTTGTAATTGTAACTAGTTATTGAATTTTGGTTATAACCTTATAATCTTAACTTTACAGGTTATAACTTTATGTAATTGTAGTTAAATTGTATTAAAATTTTATGCATGATATATTACTAGTTAAATTTTATTAATTTTTTTTTATATATTTATAATCTTAATAAGAATCGGTTTGCACATTGGGCAATAAGGAAAACTAGAACGTTCAGTCTATAAATGATTTTTAAATAAGATGCGCTTTGTGTTTGTGATCTCCGTCATACTTACCTAGGAATCTCGGGAAGTTCTATCTAGGTAAGACGAGACCATAGCACCCTTCCCAATTGATCTAACAATGTTTCGGTGAATATAAATGCACTATATTATGAACTTATTCTTATTAATTAGTTATATTTTTTAATTAGTTAAATTAATTAAATATCTATCTTATTGATTATATTCGTTAAATTTAATCTGAATTTTTAGATAAATTATTATGTAATTTTTAGTAAAATCATTTGCTTTGGCTATTTGCTCATTTTTTTTCTTCTTAATTTGACATTAGATATCGAAGATGTATCTGTATCAAGACTCGCAGCCAGTGTACAGCGAGACTCAGGGAAACCATATCAGCCAAACACAGGAACAAGATCCTTGGGTTTAGGCGATGCAGCAAGAAGGCCTGCGTTTGTTTGGTGGCCCACAGTTGCCTCTACACAGATAGTGCGGTGGATCGTGCCCAACAGATGTTGTTTGATCCATCTACAGCTTTCCAGTTGGCCCACAGATGGGAGGGACTACTAGCTCGTCCTATGTTCCGCCTTACGACAGTTATTATCAGATGCCGACTATTGCAAATTATGCAGACAGGAGACCATCATTTGCGATGTCTGGGATGTCGTCGTCTATCCCTATGCCTTCATTTATCGGTCCTACCCATGTCTCGTCTGTGTAGTAATATCCATGGCCGACAACAAACACCTCATTCGAACCTGAGGTAGGCAGTACATCAGGCGGACCTGACATAGGCGGTTCATCAGCACTACGTCAGGATGAAGAGAATGAGGACGAGGATGACGTCCATGAGGAAGTGAACGTCCAAGCTCCACAACGGAAGAGAAAGAAATATTTCGTGTGGCGGAATATGACACAAACACGAGAAACTAAGGTAGACGAAATTGTCAAAGTGTACACGCATTGTAAAGGATGCGGGAAGAAATTGTCAGGTCATTTCAGTGATGGTACGAACCACCTCCGTTATCACATTCTAAATTGTGAGAAACTGCTTGACGGTACACCCGCGCCTGGGGAGGGGTCATCATCAGCAGCAGGGTGTCAACAAGAGGCATAGGCAAGCCCTTGCTCGATTTGTGGCCGCCAGAGGGTTGGACTTGAACTTTGCCGACAATCCACACTGAGAGCACATCGTATAAACATCGTTCTATTCCGAGTATCAATGTCCTAATAGGACGACTACTCGAAGGGACATGATTGAGTACTACGAGTAGAAAAGGAAGGAGTTGATTAGGCGATTAGTGGAGATGGAGCAGCGAGTGGCATTAACGAGCAGCATATGATCGAGTTGGATGTCGCACGATTACATCGGCGTCTGTAGTCACTGCGTGGATAAGGATTAGAACGTCGAGAAGAGACTTATAGGGTTCAGACCTATGGATGTAGGTTACAACGGAGAGCTAATAGCCGAACAGGTCTTACAAGTTGTCTCAACCACCATGGATAGTGCCGCAGCCAATGGCAAAGCTATCGCTATTCTCCGCCAGTCATTGAACTCACTTTCCGACCCATTCTTTCTCCACATCCGCTGTGTCACACACATCTTGAATCTAGTGGTTCAAGATGGTCTTAAGGTGCTGGAGTCATTGCTAAATGATATTTGAGACACCGTAACGTTTTTTAACGGCTCCCACCAACCCGAGCAACGATGGAGAAAAGCATGCATCACCAATCAGTTGGCGCCTAAAATGATAGCTACTGACATGCTGGTTCGATGGAATTCGACCTTCTTGATGCTGCAAAGCATCATTCCGTACACTACCTGCTTCACCGTTTGGTACAATGGTGAGAGGAGATTAAATGTGCTTACCGACCGGCATTGGGATGACATCACCATGCTTTGCAAGTTCCTTGAAGTATTCTATGAAGCAACCAATGTTCTGCCATCCTCTTTGTGACCATCTACCCTTCTTGTCCTGAACGAGTTGATCGTTATTGGCAATGTCTTCAAGGCTTACAGGCACCACTAATGCCTCGAAGGGGCTGTTTTATAAATGCTTGCGAAGTTCCTAAAATATTTTTATCCCTTACTGCATCTATACACTTTCGCCCTCCTACCGGACTCTCATTGTAGAGTCAAAGATTTGAATAAATTTTTAAAGTTGTTGGGAAAATTACTAAACAAAGATTACACGAGCCATTTAGAGGGCCACAATAATGCCTTGCAAGAGGCGCACAAGCAATACGAGTTGCGGTTTGGGGGAACTTCATATGCGGGCCCGATTGAGCAAACGTCGCCGGCGACGAGGAGTTGGAGATTGATCTGCGTGTTTGATCAGGAAAAGGAGAAGTTGCCGTCCATCATGAGTCTAACAAGAGCAGCAAAGAATAACGAGCTAAACATGTTTTGGATACCAAGTTCACAGACACACGACATGAAAACCTAGATTTGGTAAAGTTTTAGCAAATATTCGATGTTTTGTACATTGGCTCGTGACATCTTCTCGATTCTCGTGTCTACAGTCTCTGTAGAATCTGCATTTAGCATGGCCGGCAATACTTTAGATCATCATCGAAGTCGGGTTGAAGAGTGGACACTTCAGTGATGTCGCCTTGCCCCATCCCTCCCTCCAAATGAACCCCTCAGAATATAGAAATTGATTTCGGTCCAAATTTTTTTGTTTTTTGATTATTTGTGAAAATTCTTTATTTTACAATTTGACTAATTTTTTTAATTAATACTTAATTCATATACTCATTTTTTTGTACTTATTCTTTATAAATAATATATTTACCAAATTATCGTTATAACACTTAAATTAAACATTGAAACAATTAAATTCAAACTTAAACAATAAAAACAATAAAATTAAACCTTAAAACAAATAAATTAAACCTTAAACCCTAAAAAACTTAAACTTACACCTTATAACACTTAAATTAAACCTTAAAACAATTAAATTAAAAACCAAAAAAAAAAAATTTCGGGTAATTTGTTGGTAATTATCCGGTAAATTATGACTGGGTAATTCCACGTAATTACCCGAAAATTACCCGATAATTTCGAGCAAGTAAAAGATTTTTACTCGCTTTTGCATGCCTAATTGCAGCTACATTTCTTAACATTTGTTATTTTATATATATCGAGTTTGTGCAGCTATGAAAAGGAAGAGATGAAGAAATTTATTCTCCATCTGTTGGTTCTGTCGCACTCCTGCTCAGTTCCATCACGAAAGAGAGTTTTCACATAATTTATTGAGCATGACTGGCTGACTAAGGAAAATGTAGTAGACGTTCTTCATCTAGCACGGAATTGTGATGCACCATGACTTTCCTTATTTTGTGTGCGTATGATGGTAAAGGACTTCAAGGCCATATCTATAACCAAAGGTTGGAAAGTCATGAGCGAGCTAATTCTGCTCTTGAGCAGGAGCTACTAGAGTCTGTTATTGAAATAGATTATGTAAATTGGACCTCCTGCTCTGCTTATTTTCTGTGCCTTAAATCAAAGCTTACTGCACCTGATGTAACTTCAAACACTGAAGAAAGCAAAAAAATATTGTCAAAATAACATCATATGAGGAAGCAAGGTTATTGCCGCATACAAAATCGACTAATATACATTTGAACCTTCGAGTTGTAATTAAAAAATTATAATATGAGACGCTGTATATTATGCTTGTTTTCCATTTTGATTCTCGCACGCTTTGTATCTTTCCTTTGAGGAAATCGCAAGGACATAAAGTTATAGGAACATATATTCTATTGTTTGTTTATATATATTTATATATGAAAATTGATATTAAGTTGGAACCCTTCGTGACGAAGTGGGTATAATTTACAGAGAGTAACTGTTTGTCCGATCTTAAATTTTAATAAAGTTGCTCAGTAACACAACAAATCTATGATAAAGTTCCAAAATAGTTTTATTATTGATAACTTCAATCAAAGCTTCAGAAACAGTTAAAGAAGTAGATTGGTCATAAGCTTGTTAAGATGTTTGGGGTTAGGGGCTTAAATAAGATATTTGCTATAGTCTATCTAGTCTAGAGAACCAAAAACTCATCAACCCATCAACTAATGAACATAAGTTATTTTACGAAATTTGTATAAAAATACACTTGATGCTTTTCTCTTCTTCTTTTTTTTTTTTTTTGGTTAAATTGTAAGGAGCTAATGGGTGAGAAATAAAAACAAAATAAACCGAAAAATCCATCAGAAAAAAATTAGGTTTGTAATTGAATTAAGAAGGTGAGTAGGAGAAGGGTCTGATAATGGTGTAAACAATGAGAAAGTTTATAAAGTTTGAAACTTGATGCAAACATCACAGTTTCTACCACAAGCTGTCCCGTTGTTATAATATAAACTAGTGATGCAATGAATGGATAAATAAAATAATGAACGAACTGTAAATAAATTACAGTAAGTAGACGACACCGGAATTGTTGATGCGGTTTAGTAATGTGCCTACGTCTGCGGGGCCTCACCTAGATGGTGGAAAGATTTCACTATGAAAACGTGCGAACACGATGTTACAGCTCTAAGGACTCCCTCATTATCAACCTATCGTCGTTCAACCCTGTCTCCTACCGGAACCTCTCCCGAGGCCCCTCCAATAACAATTCACTCTTTGTCTCACAAAATACAAAAGAATAAACTCTCTGCCATATCTCTCAAGCTCTCAAACCCATACAACTATGAACCCTAGCAGAGAGTATGTAAAAGCACACACCCCAACAATCAGAATAATAATAAAGTGCGTAAAAAGAAAAGATGACAACCTAAAGTATTTATAATTTTCGTTTTAGGGTTTTTTCCTCTTGATATGCGGCACCTTTTTGGATCTGAATATAGCTGGGACGTGATTTTCTAGATTTAAATATATTAGGATATTTGTAGTTATCCAAATAAATTCGAATCTATTAAATTGCAAAGGCCTTCTAAAATCTCGAGCTAAAATACCTTCCGGAACTTCTTCTAAAACATCTTCAAGACCACCTCGCCAGAATGTAAACTTGATAACAACGAGCTCTGAGATTTGTGCCACAATATCAAAATAGCATATATCATAATCGATATTAGCTTTTACATCAAAATATGTTTGGCCAATTATCATGCCAATAACACATACACTAACAATTATGGTGTGTTCATTGTTACAAAGTTTCGGCAGACGGTAGAGAGGCGTTGAGGAGGCGAGGCAAGATGGCAAATAGGCACTGAGGCGAGACGGCGTCAAGGCGACGAGGCGGCGGAGAGGTGGAGAAGGCTATGATAATGAAGAAGTGGCGGAGAGAAGGGGATGAGTGGAGAGTAGGGATGACGGGAAGAGGAAGAAACAAGAAAAATACCGGCTAAGACGACAGAGAGGTGGAGAAGGCATAATGGGTAGAGAGTAAGGGCAGATAGAGGTTTTGGTAGAGCTGAATAAGGAATAGCGAGAAGAAGAGGAAGTAGAGCGAGAAAACAAAAAATAAATACATAAATAAAAAGAGGAGGAAGAATGGGAAAATTAGGTCTAAAAGATGGGTATTTAGTATTTTGACATGTTTTTAATATTTTAATAAAAAAAATAAAAATGAAAACATCAGCTTAAACTGAGATCTATTTACTAAAATCGTAGTTTTTTGGGATTTATTGACCTAAAGTTCTTGTAGGAGAAAGCAAAATAGGCATCTAGTCAAGATTAAAATGGATTAAGAAGCCTTAGTTATAGCCTAATGTAAAACCCTTGAACCTTGATTATAGTGGTAGTAGTAACAAATATTTAAAAGGGGAAATCTTATTAAAAAGAAATTAAAAAAGAAACCTAAAACCACAATAGAATGAGAATGGGGTTGGAGATTTAGAAAGAGGCAAAGAGTATATTGAGGTCAGAAAACAACTGAGACAGTACAAGATTACCTCAACTGCAAGTGGTCTGCTAGGCCGGCCGGCCGGACGAAAGACAGAGTATCCGAGAGCGAGAAAGACGTCACTTTCAACTTGTATTTCCACCACAGCCAGCGCTACTTAACTTTCCAATTTTCATTATTTAAAGTGATATTGGATAGGTACATTGGTACAGTAGTCCCTTTGTCTTTAGGCTTGGGCCTTAAACACAAACCCAATCCGCTACTTGTTTTCTATTGGGGAAATTTTGAAAAATGCGGACACTATGGTTTGAAAGTGAATTTAATTGAAGGGAAAATTATAAAACAAAGCTATTTTTAGTGACACTTAAATATAGACTAGAAAAAAAAAAAAAAACAAGCACATCACTCGAGGTATAGATTATTAAGTGGAATTAAGAATGACTTTGTTTTGTAATTCCCTTTTCTTTTTCCTGGTGGGGAAAATGGATAATTTGACGAATATTTGTGTTAAAATACTTCTAATTTGTACCTTTATTTAATATATATATATATATATATATTTATACACACACACATTAATTCATAAAATATTAAACAACACTTAAAATAATTTATTTTGTAACTATTTAATATAAATTTACGTCCTTAATAAGTTTTACCGATAAAAAAATAAGTTATTTAAGTCGTAAATAATTGAGTGAGTTAGAATGTATTTTTTTTTTCAATTCTCTTTTTTCTATAATCTAATTCTTCTCCAATACTATACTCACTTTCTCTTTTTTCCAGGAATAGTCAGAATAGTCTCAACTGTACTGTCACAAACATTCTTCTCAATATGCATCACATCAAGATTATGACGAAATAAAATATGCTTCTAGTACTCTAATTTGAAGAATATAGACTTCTGTTTCCAACAACAAGTATCTAAATATTTCTTGCCATGCCTCAATCTTTTTCTTTTCTTATTAGTCTTTCCAAAATGGTTGAACGTCATTGCTGATAATTTGTTTTCAAGCTCAATCCCAAATAAAATTTCAGGAGCCATCTCATCATTATTTTGTTCATCGTTGTATGCTTCTTTCCATTTTCTGTAAGGATGATTTTGAGGTAAGAATCTTTTGTGACGCATATAAACTACCTTCTAGCTATATTTCAAATATTGAGAACATGCATTTTCTGAGCATAATGGATATCCAAAATACCATTTAATAGAACAACCTGATAAGTTTCCATACACATGAGAGTCATTAATTACCCACATTAAAATAACCTTAAGTGTGAAATCAACATTTTTATTTACGTCAAAAGCCTTGACACCAATTTTTCAAAGAAGATTTAGCTAATCAACTAATGAGGCTAAGTACATACAATGTCATTCCCGGGTTATTATGGTCTAGGTATCAACATAGAGAGAAGCATGAATCTTCTTTTCACACAAAATTACGATGGAAGATTGTAAATCACAACTATAACCGGCCAACAACTGTACTGGCTACTTAGCGAGCTATGAGGATTGATTCCATCTGTACAATTGTTGTAAGCTGATTTTCGTCCGAGGTACTAACATCGGAGGTGATCCCCGATGGAATGCGACCTCAGGAGAGAATGCCTAGGTGACATCGCCACGTCATCAAGAGTGCCAGCATCAACGGCAGCATGAGCGAGGGTCATCGAAGATCACCCTCGAACTTATATCCGCGATCACGGTGAGTAGGGGCACCATCGAAGGTGGACACCGGCTCGAAGTGGGATCCTCGAAGGAAGACGGTTAAGCTGGAAACCCTAGGAGCCCGAGGACGAGCTAGACCTATGATAATAACCGTTTGAGTAGAAGATCAGTCGAGCCAGAGGCCTCTCCGCTATGCTGGAGATCCCCGGCTAAAGATTGAAGCCCGCATGGTTGTGATAAATTAACCCCGATGTTAAGGCTGTCTGACAGGTACTATAGACGTCCCGTTTCTGATTGACTTGAGTAGATTAGTTGGTAACCCACTCCCGTAATTCAGGATAGGGTATGGTCGACTGTGTTAAGGTCACCTAATCCTGGGATTTAGGGGATAATTTGTCAGACACCATTAATGCACCCTCCCCTCTCTCCTCTGAAAATTCTATAAAAGGAAGAAGAGGAGAAATGGGAAGGGTTTGGAAGAAAAAATGGAAAAATACTCTGTAAAACACTTCATATCTAATTTCATAAACAGTGGACGTAGACTATTACTCCGGAGGAGGGTCGAACCACATCAAAACTCGCTGGTGTTTTACTATTTATCACCGTATCTTCCTGTTCATTGCCGTATCACAATCTAGAGATACGGAGCACGGCGTTGGTTCAAATTCCACACCAACAGCTTGGCACTAGAAGAAGGGCGAGCTCCGGGCCTCCTGTCCAGTTTTTAGCCTCCTTCCTGACGGCTAACCTCTTCCCGTCTTCTTGTTGCTTATTGCGCTAACTGATCGGAAATCAAATGGCACCCAACCTGAGAAGCAGCGGCAAGAATCCCCTGACCTCCGAGCAGGAGATGCTCGAAGATCGAATCCGGAGCATGGAGGAATCCATGGCAAGAATGACCGGACTAGTGGAAACTTTGGTGCACAACCAAAGCCCACCGCCACTTCTGACTGACGCAGAGCATGCAAACGTGCTCCGAGCACGGCGTAGGGCCGATGACGCAGCTGCCAACATCTGAACTGCAGGTGCGACCCTTGATGAGGACTCGGGTAGTGATCCCGCTCACGAGGCCCACCATTCCCGCCGTCGGAGGAATACGCCGGCTTTAGAAGTCCACCATCCGTTCTGGAAGAGCGCAGCTACCGGCTGATACCGCAGGACCTTCGCACCCCGCGGCCGAAGGCGAGGCGCCAGTTCAGCCCGGCTCAGTGTTTAATAAGCTAGGCCCTTTGCCACGGGGCACCGCGGGGCACGCGCTTGCACGTGCTGGAGTTCGCACCGAAGGCGCGCGACTCCCAGTGCGGGAGCGTCTCCGTGAAGAATAGGCTACCACTGCTACTAGCCGACAGACTGAAGAAACCCAGGAGTTCTCCCTCGCACAAATAGAGCGCATTCGCGGGATCCTTGGCGAGCCATCCTGCGACGGAATCCTTGATGGGGATTTCACACCGCTCACGGAAACCTTTCTGGCAACCCCCGTTCCTGATCGTCTCAGGCTCCCGAAGGTGAGCCTGTTCGATGGAAGCGGGGACCCTTCCGACCACTTGGGGATTTACTCCTCGTGGGCGCGCACTTATGGCTATCCGGAAGCCATCTGGTGCATACTCTTCGACACCACTCTCGCGGGTGAAGCCCGTCGATGGTGGTATTGGCTCCCTGCCAATTCAATTGAGAGTTGGCAGGATCTGAGAACGAGGTTTGCTGCGTAGTTCTTAGGAGGTCGTAGACAGCTCAAGAACCCGGCCTACCTTTCTCGAGTCAAGTAGGGAAAAGGCGAAAGCCTCTAGGCTTGGCTCCGACGGTTTACTAAGGCCACAGTAGAGGTGCGGCATTTATCCGACGATGCCTTAGTTCTAGCCACGAGTTTCGCAGTATGCGAAGACACTCCCTTCGCGTTCTCTATCAGCAAAAAACCCCCGCGGGTGTAGGCTGACTTCCTGGGGCGAGCCAGGAACTATATCAATGCGGAGACATCGACTTCGAAGAAGTCCGGTCCTTCAAAGGCATCCCGCGGCAACCCCGAAGAGGACCGCCGGAAGGAGAAGAGGCCTGTCGAGGCCCTGGTAGGCTGCAACCGGCAGCCTCGCGACGAGAAGAGGCCTCGCGATTTCGGCCCAGGTTCGGGGGCAGTCCGGGCTCGCAGGCTGCGGTACGACACGTACCAAGAACTCACTGCCACCATCGAAGAGATCTTCGTCAGCTCACGGAGTGAGGTTGACTTCCGGTCCCCTGCACCCTTGAGGGGGAAGATGCCGGAGAAGCACAAGGACAAATTCTGTTTGTACCACAATGCGGCAGGGCACACGGCCGCAACGTGCTTCGACCTAAAAGGATGAGATAGAATATCTCATCCGTCGAGGGAAGTTCTCGGGATACCGTAAAGAAGCGAATCCCCGAGAGTGGAATTTGCCCAATCAGGAGATCGAGGGCGAAATCCGAACGATCGTGGGAGGCCCTTACCCTGGAGGACGCTCCCAACGGTCTATGAAGAATTACGCCCGGGAAGTGCGACAGGAGCCCTCTAGAGGAGTGTTTCAGGTGTCACGAAGGTCTCTACAACCCCCTTGGAGGACCATGAGCCCGCTCACATTCACGGACACGGACGCCGCAGGTGTCCGGTTCCTACATCACGACCCCCTGGTCGTCTCCGCAATGATTAGGAACCACCTCAACCACCGTTGTCTGATCGATGACGGTAGTTCAGTGGACATCCTATACTTAGATGTTCTCGACAAGATGAGGATCAGTCTGCAGAGCTTGCGAGTAGCCGCAAGTCCGTTACATGGCTTCACGGGAGACTCTATCTTCCCAGAGGGAAGCATAGAGTTAGCCGTCTCGTTCGACGAAGAACCAACGAGATCAACTGCCATATCTAACTTCATGGTAGTCAAGGGTAGGTCTTCTTATAACGCCATCCTCAGGCGTCCTACCCTCGTAGCGATGAGAGCCATCACTTCCATCTACCACCTCTGCCTCAACTTTTCCACTCCTGGTGGAGTCGGAGTAGTCTGGGGGAAACAATATGAAGCCCGGATGTGTTATACGACGAGCGTCAAATCGGCCCCCGCTGAACCGAAGGGGAAGCGTACGGCCGAGGAGGCTGCGTTGAGGGAAGCAACCCTCACCATCGGCGTATCTGAGGCTCGTTGTGAACTGGACCCTCGCCTCTCGGTCCAATAGCAATTAGCGGGCCCGGCCGAGGATACCGAAAAGGTGGACATTGATGACCTAGGCACGGCTCGAAGAGTCAAAATCGGGACTTCGCTAAATCCCGAAGTGTGCGAGGCCGTCATTGCCTGCCTACGAAAAAATCGAGACGTGTTTGCATGGAGCCACAGTGATATGAAGGGCATAGACGCGGATTTGATGTGCCACCGTCTCAACATTGATCCTCGGATCCCAGCCCGTCGGCAGAAGAGAAGGCCACTCAACCCCGAGAGAGCCCAAGCTCTTAAAGACGAGGTTGACAGGCTCATCATGGCCGGGTTCGTTCGCAAAGCGAAGTACCCGGCTTGGGTGACGGGAGGTGGAGGTGCTGTGTGGACTTCACCAACCTCGATGAAGCTTGTCTAAAGGACAGTTTCCCTGTACCCCGAATCGACTAGATGGTTGATGCCACCGCAGGCCACGAACTCCTCAGCTTCATGGATGCGTATTCAGGCTACAACCAAATCCCTATGTTCCATCGAGACGAGGAGTATACCGCATTCATTACCGATCGAGGGTTGTATTGCTACAAGGTCATGCCCTTCGGCCTCAAAAATGCGGGTGCAACTTATCAGAGACTGGTGAATAAGATCTTCGCGGAGTTACTGGGAGTCTCGATGGAGGTCTACATTGACGACATGCTAGTCAAGAGTGCGGCGGCATAAGACCATGTCAAGCACTTAGATCAGACTTTCGCCGTCCTTAGGCAGACCATCATGATGCTCAACCCAAACAAGTGCACTTTTGCCGTTAGAGCGGGCAAATTTTTGGGTTTCATGGTAAGCCAACGAGGAATAGAGGCCAACCTGGAGAAGATCCAAGCCATCCTCGACATGAGGCCTCCTCGAAGAGGAAAAGAAGTCCAGAAGCTTACGGGATGCATTGCCGCATTGAATAGGTTTGTCTCCCGTTCAATTGACAAATGCCTCTCTTTCTTCAACGCTCTCCGCGGCAGTAAGGAGTTCACCTGGACCGACGAATACGAACGGGCGTTCGAGGAGGTTAAGGTCTACCTAGGACATACCCCGATTCTGGCGAAGCCATTGTCGGGGGAAAAGCTTTTCACTTACCTCGCGGTGTCCCAGCATGCAGTCAGTTCGGTGCTGGTCAAGGAGGCTGCTGGGATCCAAGTACCAGTTTACTACGTTAGCAAACGCCTCCTCGACGCCGAACTCAGATATCTTGAGCTGGAACGACTCGCCCTTGCTCTCGTCGTCTCCACCAGGAAGCTTCGCCACTACTTTTTAGCTCACCCGGTGGTGGTTTTCACTAATCACCCGATGAAGTAAGTTTTGCGCAGGCCGGAGGTTTCGGGCAGACTCGTCAAGTGGGCCGTCGAGTTAACCCAATTCGACATTCTATACCAGTCGCGAACGGCGATCAAGGGACAAGTGCTAACAGACTTCATCGCCGAGTTCACCTTTCCTTCGGAGGAGGATCGAGATGGACAAAAAGAACCCCCGAAGTGGAAGCTCTTCGTGGATGGATCCTCGAATGAGAATGGTTCGGGGGCAGGACTCATGCTGGTCAGCCCCGAAAATCATCGGATCAGCAGCACGCTGCGGTTCACCTTCAAGGCCTCGAACAACGAAGCGGAGTACGAAGCCTTGCTTGCTATCCTCAGACTCGCCAAAGAACTTCAGGTAGATTCGCTTATGATTTATAGCGACTCGAAGCTGGTGGTCTCTCAAGTTTTGGGCGAGTTTCAAGCCCGCGATGATAGAATGGCCGCTTACCTAGAGAAGGTTGAGGCAGAACTTCGAAACTTCTCAAGATACGAGGTGAAGCACATTGACCGCGAAGATAATGCGAACGCTGACGCCCTGGTAAAATTAGCTACCAGCCGACACGCGGAGCTTCTCCGCCTGGTCCCGATCGAAGTCGTCACAGAGCCAAGTATCACGAAGCAACACTCGATACAGGCGATCGATGCACAACCTTTGTAGATGGATGATATTGTCATCTACTTAAAGGAAGATAGGCTACCTGAAGATCGAGATCTGGCACGAAAGGTCAGGTATCACGCTGAGCATTATTTGCTGCTGAACCGCAGACTTTACAAGAGAGGGGTCTCGACTCCGTTGCTGCGCTGCCTCAACGTCGAGGAAGCCAGGCGAGTCCTCAATGAGATCTACGACGGAGTTTACGGGAACCACTCCGGTGGGCAGTCACTCGCGCATAAGGCATTGTTGCAAGGGTTTTACTGGCCCACCATGAAACAAGATGCCGCCGAGTACGCAAGGAAATGTGATAAGTGCCAGAGGTACCCGGCACTCATCCGAGCTCATCCAGAACGGCTCACGGTCATCCTTTGCCCATGGCCCTTTGCGAAGTGGGGGATCGACATCATCGGCCTAATGCCTACAGCGCCCGAAGGACTTAAATTCGCCGTGGTGGCTGTCGACTACTTTACCAAATGGGCCGAAGCGATTCCCCTAGCCGCTATCACCGAGAAGAACCTGTCGAAGTTCATTCGCGAGCACATCATTTACAGGTTCGGGATACCTCACTCTTTGGTTTCAGACAATGCCCTTCAGTTCGATAACCAGGCTGTAAGGGATCTCTGTGACCAGTTTGGCATCAACAAAGACTTCTCCGTGCCATATCACCCGCAAAGCAATGGTCAGGTCGAGGCTGTCAACAAGATCATCAAGACCACTCTGAAGAGATGACTTGACGCACTCAAAGGACGATGGGCCGCGGAGCTGCTCCTAGTCCTCTGGAGCTATCGCACCACAGCCCGCACGGCCACTGGAGAGACCCCATTTTCCATGGCATATGGTACTGAGGCGATGATTCCGGCGGAAGTGAAAGTCCCCTCGTTTCGTTACGAGTACTTCGATGAAGTCACCAACGATTCACTCCTGACCGCGGAGCGGGATATAATCGAGGAACGGAGAGAAGTCGCTAGGATATGGATGGAGGCCCAAAAGCAGCGTATGGCGAGGTACTACGACTCTAAGGTGAAGGAAAGAAAGTTTAAGGTCGGGGACACCGTCCTCAGACAAGTATTTCAGAACACCAGGGAGGCCGAGCCATGGGCACTTGGATATTCGTGGGAGGGACCCTATCAAGTCACTGAGGTTCTGCGATCGGGAGCCTACCGACTCGCGGACCTCGCCAGGATCCCGATAAGACTTCCTTGGATTGCGGAGCATCTCAAGAAGTATTACCAGTAGGCTCTCCTAACTTGTAATTTAATTTTATTTCTTTGTAATTTTATTCCTCATATTGTAAGCAATATTTAAATGAATAAAAATATATATGTTTCTATACATCCTTGAATATGTTTAATTAAGTCTGCAGAGTAGACTATAAACTCGGTGTGTAAAGGATAAAACCGCGGAGCAGATAAATCCTAAAAACACCACATGAAAAGTCTGCGGAGTAGACTATAAACTCGGTGTGTAAAGGATAGAACCGCGGAGCGGATAAATCCTAAAAACACTACATGAAAAAAAACACTACCCTGTCTTCTCGGCCGCGAAGCATCCAAGAAGCCGGGGGGCATTCGGGGTACTAGAAAGAAATTGATGCGCTCTATAGGTATCTCGAAGGTGAGTGAGGCTAGAACGTGTGTGTTCCAAAGGGCTTACGTAGGCTTTACTAGTTGATACTTCCTAGCACATAAAGATTTATCTTGTCGGGTCTTTCCTTCGTAAAAGGAAACCTGTTCGGAGACTAACTTGTGAAGTTTGGCTGACTTGTTCCTAGAACCATTCTATTCTTCTAAGAAGATAGAAGAACTAGGCACGCTCAAAGAAAGAACTTCGAGGCAGATCTGACAGGGAGATTCCTAAAAATTTCTCAAAAATTAACCTGCCTAGTCGCCAAAGCGTGGAACTTAAGAGGCCGCACACTGTTCATGCCCTCGGAGAGGGCATATTTCAACCATTGATCCCGAAGGGATTTAGTTGTTAATTGTTAATTGATCCCGAAGGGATTTAGTCAGTTAGTAGAGGATAAATTCAGTGAAATTGAATTCCTGTTTTATTTATTGTTTGAAAAAGAATACAAGAGATGGGCGTCCAAAATAAGGACCCCGAACAAAAAAAAAAATACAAAAATGGCCCTACAAGCTAAGGTGGCGGCTGCGCAGGAGGCTACTGCTGGGGGCGCGGGATCTCGCGACGGATCTCCTCGACGAAATTCCACTCGGGGTGGAGGGCCTAGAGCCTGTCTAGTGCGCGGTTGGCTCCGTCGAGGGTGGCAAACTTGATCTCGTTGTGGTAACCCCTCGCTTTGCTGAAAATCGACGAGCCATTGCTGTCTCTTCAGTTCGATGAGGTTATCGAACGCGGGGCTGTTCTTGAAGTCGGCCACCGCGGAGCGAATTCGCGCTCTAGCCCCGTTGAGATCAGCCTCGGTCCGGCTCAGCACGCCTCGCGCTTCTTTTAGCTCTCCCTCGAGGACTTGAATCCTCGACTCAGCCGCGCCCTTCAAGCCCCTTTCCTCATCAAGTGAGGCCTCGTACGCCGCCTTCTCAGAAAGGACGCTCTCCTCGCGTTCCCGACGCTCCTTCTCCAGCGCTTTCCACGCCTCCGTCTGCTGGGCCTTCGCTTGAGCCGGCCCCAACTTGAACTGGATCTTCGACTCCACGTGGGCCCTCCTCTCCTTCTCCAATTCCTCCCGGAGCTTAGAGGTCTACTCCGCGTATGCACTCCGTTGATCCCTGGACTTCCTCAGGCTGTCGTTGGCCATCTCCATCATTTTAACGGAGAGGTCCGCCTGAGCAGAGATCTCTTGGAGCCTGGCAGCGAGCCTCTCCTTTTCAGTTCGCAGCTGGAGCATAGCGTCCCAGCCTTGGGCAAAGATTGCCTCGGTCCTATGGGAGTAGAGAAAGTTGGAAAGGAATGCCTGCGTCGACCAAGAGTTGTTAGTAATAGAGCTAAAGAGCTAAAAAATCGAAACAAAGACTTATCCAATCTCACCTGCGCAAACAGCCGCACCCCGTCTCAGTTGCCGGCTTGGAGTGGTTCCTCGGAGAGCCTCCTAAAGCTCTCCTCGGACCATATTTCGTCCAGCATCGGACCAAGCTCCGGCATCCAGGGGAACGACCCCGACGGAGTATGTGATCCCTCGCCGAAAGAGGTCCCTGCAGGAGGAACTCTAAAATCCTCCAAGGGGTCCCTGGCTGGGATCGAGCGGTCAGGAGAACCCTGAGAGGCCCCAGCTCACTCCTCGCTAAGGACCTCCGTGTCCGGGACTCTGGAGGAAGATGGCCCCGCAGTATCGGCTAGGGCGGTGCCGCTCTCCTTCGGGGGCATGGGTCTCGAAGGGGAAGTAGGGTCTTCCGCTACTTGTTTCCCCTTAGATTTGTCCCCGATGGAAGATTCGGGGACGGGGACTGAGGGGTCGGCGGCCTCCGTCGATGGCGGGAACCCTAGAAGCCCGAAAAGCTCATCTGTAGACTATACATCAGTTAGCATCCGTCTGGCATTGAAGTAAATACCTAAAGATTTGCAAAGAAGCTATCGCTTACTGTCGTCAATGACGATGGGAGCTGAACGGTGCGATCTTGGTGGGGGTTGGGTCGAAGGCCCAGCAGGCGTCGCCCGTCCCGGGGAAGAAACCGCCCCCGAAGAAGACGGATAAGCTTGCTCTACCACGAAGTCCTCGACGCTCAGTAGAGGATCTCGGACCAGGACCGGTGGAGGGCTTGGCGCGACCGGAGGAGGTTCGCGGAAAATTTCCTCTGTCGCCACAAACGCCTTTTGGGCCGCCTCACCAAACAGGACTCCTTTACGGGCCATCCTCAGAGAATTCTCCCGACGCGCCTGCGAGTTCTCGGACTCCTAGACGGGCGTAGACAGGGGCGCCTCGGAGTCCTTGGCAGTTGGCGCTGCTCCCGTCTGAGACTTCACTCCCTCGCCCGAAGCTGCGGGGCGAGCGACCTCGGGAGTTGACCTAGACTATGTCTGCGGTCGCTTCGGCCCCACGGATGAGCCTTCTTCATCCCCAAGCCTCGCCGTCGGAGACGGTAGCGTCGCGGACTTGGAAGACGCGGCCTCCTTCGAGGCTGTGGCCGGGACTTTTCTCTTCGGCGGCCGAGGGGCATCAATCGTTGGCTGCAAGGCCTGGGTCGAAGGCTCCACCTTAGCCTTCACCTTCTTCGGGGCCGGCTTTTTCCCGCGGAGTTGGTCCGGGTCCAACTCCATCCGAGTGGAGATCCACCCGTACTCCACCATATTGTCCTCGGTGACGAGGGCCCGGACGTCCCGGCCCTCGTCGGGACAGGCAAGGGCAGTTGCGATCCGCTCGACCTGCTCCGGGGTCACCGAGGTGCGGAGGAAGGTCTCTGAGTACGGAATCATGTTAGCAAAAAAATAGCATGAAAAACATTAAGAGAAACGGAAGGGGGAAGTCAAAGAGAGAGCTTACCAGGAACATTGTAGTTCCTCGGGACAGGCCTTGCTCCCTCCGCGGAGCTAAGGGGGTCGAAGTTCCCCCCGACCCAGAAGTTCTTGTCCTTCCATACTTCGCAGGACGATGACAAGTTTGTCATCAGGATCTTCTTCTTCTCCCACGGCGCCAAGAAGAAGTAGCCCGCCTCAGATTTCTTGGAGGAAGGTTTGTAAAAGTGGCAGACCTTCTCCACTGTTATGTCCGCCTCGAACCATATCCTCCACAGGATGTGCATCCCCGCCATTATCTTGTAGGCGTTGGGGTTGAGCTGGCTCGATGCAAGTCCCCAGTGGACTAGAACCCTGCGGACTAGGGGGTGCAGCGGAAGCCGCGCCCCGTGCTTCATGATAGCCTTGTTGAAGGCTACCCTGGAACTAGGTGGGCAGTTGGAGCGGTCCCTCTGAGACATCGCCCAGGTCGCAATGTCCTCCGGCAGGTGAAACTGCTCCCGAATGTGCTCGACGTCTTTCCGGGAGCAGCTGGAGGTTCGAGCCTCTGCGGTGATGGCGGGACATGGAGACTCTATTGCTGCCTCGACCGCCAGAACCGTTTGGACATCGGACGGAGGCTGCGGAGCAGCGGAAGTCTCCCTCATCTCCATGAGTGTCGCCTCGCGGTCCACCCGGGAGCCCGAAGCCGAGGGGTTGGACGGCATGGCTAAGGCTCCTGAGGACCGCGAGCCCAGACCGCTCGCCGTTGGCGCCGCCGGAGAGGCAGAAGCGACCAAAGTTTTCTTCGACTTCTCTCCTTTCTTCTTCTTCGCCCCTGCTGCCGCTACCAGGGCCGTTGGCGGCGAGGGCGCCGCAGGTGAAGCCGGAGGTGAAGGGTCAGAGTGCGCAAACGTCGGCGCGGACTCGAGTCGGGCGCCGGAGGAAGACGATGTCGAGTGAGACATTGTTTCTAAGGAAAGCGGAAAACTCCGGTAAGTCACCCCGGAACCCCAAACACAGAAAAGAAGAAGAAAGAAAACTCGACAGCGGCGAGTTCAAGAAGCTTACCGGTATTGGATGAGCGATTAAAGGAAAATACCGGTAAAGTTTTGACTCCGGAAACTCGCAAAGTTTCAGAACGTCGGAGAACAACAGAAATGTCGGAAGGTGTTTGCGCTTGAGTTTTTCAAAAAGATGGCGAGTTATGCAAAAGTTCGGATAATGGAAAGTGAGAGGGAATTTATAGGCAAAGTGAGGAGGCGAAGGGGCGAAGTCCCTTCGTGTCTTTTTATCTTCAAACCTCGAGCACATTCCTGGACCGTCGGATGGGAATCTTCCCACCATCATCTCACGGCCAAGGATTTTTGACGAAAAGTAATTATTACCTGACGTCAGCATATGCCATCAGAAAAGGCAAAATCCCCGAAAAGAGAGTCAGGGCATTAACTGTCCGTCACTCAAACGGCGCGGCTTTTCAGCAGAGAAGCGTCCCTAGGAATGAATCCCAGAGGGCGCGACACGTGCCCTCGAGGATTGGGGGACAGATGTTGTAAGGTAATTTTCGTCCGAAGTACTAACATCGGAGGTGATCCCCGATAGAATGCGACCTCAGGAGAGAATGCCTAGGCGACATCACCAAGACATCAAGAGTGCCAGCATCAACGGCAGCATGAGCGAGGGTCATCAAAGATCACCCTCGAATTTATATCCGCGATCATGGTGAGTAGGGGTACCACCGAACGTGGACACCGTCTCGAAGTGGGATCCTCAAAAGAAGACAGTTAAGTTGGAAACCCTAGGAGCCCGAGGACGAGCTAGACCTACGATGATAACCGTTTGAGTAGAAGATCAGTCGAGCCAGAGGCCTCCCCGCTATGCTAGAGATCCCCGGTTGAAGATTGAAGCCCGCATGGTTGTGATCAATTAACCCCGATGTTAAGGCTGTCTGACAGGTACTGTAGACGTCCCGTTTCTGATGGACGTGAGTAGATTAGTTGGTAACCCACTCCCGTAATTTAGGATAGGGTATGGTCGACTGTGTTAAGGGCACCAAATCTCGGGATTTAGGGGATAATTTTTCAGGCACCATTAATGCACCCTCCCTTCTCTCCTTCAAAAAGTATATAAAAGGAAGAAGAGGAGAAATAGGAAGGGGTTGGAAGAAAAAACGGAAAAACACTCAGTAAAACACTTCATATCTAATTTCATAAACAATTGACGTAGACTATTACTCCAGAGGAGGGTCGAACCACTTCAAAACTCGCCGGTGTTTTACTATTTATCACCGTATCTTCCTGTTCATTACCGTATCACAATCTAGAGATACGAAGCACGGCGTTAGTTCAAATTTCACACCAACAACAATGTCCTAATTGAACAAAGTCCTAAGTGAAGATGTCTCGGCTATTTCTCAAATTCATGCCATATTGAATCAACTTTTTGCCATGCAGGGAATCAGCTTGATGACGCATCTTACCATTTTGAACTCTATCACTTGCATTCTAGGTCAACTTTTTAGCATGATCAGAATTTTGAAACAACTTAACAAAACGTGGAGCAATTGGCATATACCATAACTTCTTCGCAAGGATACCAATCAAGTCCTTATCACTATTCTTTTTCTTCTTCCATCTCGATTCATAACATATAGGACAAGTCGTTACATCTTTAAATTCCTTACGATATAAAATGAAATTTCTCGTACAAACGTGTATTTTTTTGTAACCATACCTTGTATGCGTAGAGTTTTTTTTAATTCATAGAAAAAAGAAGGCATTTCGTTCCCTTCTGGCAGTAACTCAGAAAGAAACGAAAGTAATTGAGAAAACAAATGTCGCTCACTCTGTGCCCCGTCTTCAAATTGTATAACCTGACCAAAATTGATAACTTTGTAAATTTGCAGAGTTTGGATAAATAGGTTTTTCAGCATCTAACAACAATCTCTGAAACTCCTGTGGGTTATCTAAAAGTTCTTCTTGCGCATCTCCAACCATTTGCAAAACAAAATGAGAGTCAAAGGAATCATTAAACCCTCCTTCATCTGCAAAATCATCATCCAACAAATTACTTTATATTGGGCAACTTTCATCGTGATAAACACCCATTCAGTATAACTTAGATCAACCCTTTTTAATATAAGATGTGTTTCAATTGAGCAACATTAATTCTTCTTGTATTCTCACAACTTGAACACGGGCACTTGACGAAAATTGAATCACCAAAAGTAGCTTTGCAATTCCTTACAAAAATTGTTACACCAATTCGATATTGTTCTGACATTCTATCCACCGACATCCACTCTTTACTCATATCTATAATCTTAAAAATTAAAATAAATTCTATCAGTCCGAAAAAATCCCTAACAATAAGTTTATGCATTAATTTACTACTAATTACAAAATTAAAGTATGATTTGCGCTTTTCAATCTACTGCATAATTATAATAACAAATTGCTAAAGTCAATTACATTTTAACGTAATAAATAGCTCACAAAAATGACTAAGACAAACAAAATTCTGGGAATTAAAGAACAATAACATAATCACATCAATTACATAAACCGAGACAAAAATTTTGGCCAATTTTTAGACGGCGCACTGATATGAGCTTTGGCTTTATTATTGAGTTTTCAACTAACTAGAACTTTCTGATCGGGGTTTCAACCAGTGAAAAATACTAAAAAATAAATAATTAAAAAACAAAAAGATCACTAACATTTCTCTACCAAGAATACCAAAATCATAACCGATATACAAGATGTGCCAACCAAATCAAACACAATTCACAAAAAAAAAAAAAATTATAACAAGAACAAGAACAACAATCAAAATATGTCAAAGATTTCAAAACCACAACCAACACAGACCATATTCGATAACTTTAACAAATTAACAAAAAATAAATGTTAAATTTTGCAAGCGATCGACAACTCACACTGATAGTCGAAATCAGGGCTCGACGATTGGCAAGGCTGCGCTTGTGAATGCGAGCTCTTGAACAGCGGAGATGAGACTGCTTGGATGGCAAACAAGAGGGCTGAGACGACTGCTCTTATGAAGGTAGGCTCCCGAGGTCTAGGCTCGCAACAGGGGCACTAAGACGGCCTTGGCTCACGACACCTTGGCTCAGGAGGGCTCGTATGAATTAGGCTCGGGCTCGATAACGAGTGCTAGGCATGATTGTTTGCTCGGTAGGGGCTTAGGATGGTTCAACATGATGGCAAAGTCTGCAACAGAGGATAGGGTTGAGTAAATGCAAGAACTGGCTAGAAGTTTTACTCGGGAGGAGAGGAATCCTGGATGGCGGCGCTCGGGAGGAGGGGAATCCGTACAAGAGCGACGGCGGAACAATTGGCTAGGTTAGCGATTTGACGATGTCGGCTCACGAATATTGGACTCGCCAAGTGTAATCCCGGCCCCCAGGATTATCCTTCTACGGTACTTTTCTGATGAATTAGATAGATGTCTTTGTATTATTGATTCTTCGATAATTAATTTAAGGAAAAATTTTATATATGGCCCCTGAAGTTTGGGCACTGTTTCAAGTTAGCGCCTAATGTATAAAACATCTCACAGGTGATACATGATGTATACAAAAGTTTAAAAATGGTCCTTCCGTCTATTTAATAGATGAAAAACGTTTATTTGAGGGCATGAACATAATTATACGAGAAAAAAAAAAAACCACATAAGCAGCTTTGGTGACATTTTTTAGTAACTTTTCACATGATGAATCTGAACATAAGTTGTTTTTTCATATTTTTTTTTGTTTAACTAATGTGAACATAGACACAAGTAAATTGTAAAAAAAAAAAAAAACCCTTGTTGGATTTAGTTGTTCATTACATAGATATTGATGATTTTATTTTTGTTCAAATAAGATAAGATTTAGGTTTTTTTTTAAGTATTTTTAAACTAAAAAAATTTTAAAAATGTCTAACATGGGCATTTATTTTCTACTTGAATTTCGTATTTTTGGTTTTGATTCCGTCATTCAACGTATGTGTTAGCGTCATATGGATTTCAATCCACTAAAATAGACGGAATGACTAAATATAAATTTTTTCAAACATCATGTATCCGCTATGAGATGTTTTATAAATGGAAGGGCCATTATTGAAACCTTTTCAAATATCATATACTACCTGTGAGACGTTTTATACATTAGGGGGCCAACTTGAAAAAATGACCAAACTTCAGGGGCCATTTATGAAATTTTTCCCTAATTTAATATATCATCTTGCGATTAGAACTCACTCTCATTATTGCATTATCTAATTTATAATTGGAATACTTGTTTTTGAATTCTTAGTGGCCATTAGATTTGAAATCGACTCCTTAAAATGAAAAATTGCACTGTGAGTCTCCAAACTCTTAAGTAATTATAAAATTAGCCCAATTTAGAAAAGCATCAGTTTTTGGGTTGTAATCCATTTCAAAGGCCACAATATGACTTATAATCATATAATTAATCTTAGTTTCAAGTTTGAAAACATTCTAAGTTAAAACGAAATCGGAACGGCTTAAACTTGAAGACTCGAGAAAAACCGTGTAAACGCGGTTAAAGAATGGAACGAGCTCGGAACGACCACTATTAAAATTAATATTTCTAAACAGTATTTTAGAAGTTTCTAGTGATCTAGGTAGGTCTCGTTAAGTCTTGGATGGAATGGAATTCAAATTAGGTTAAAACCCCGATCGAGAGCTTAAAAAAAGATATGTTTAGGTCATTTCGTGAGAAACAAGCCTCGAGAATGACTCCTGACCCTTCGGACCAGCCCATTACCGCCCCTAAACAACAAGTATTTGGCTTGCAGTGTTACGAAATAATTTTAGGCCCATTTCGAAGCCCAAAATGTGGGCCCAAGTGTTGTAAAGTTTGATTGAGTGTTTTAACAGACTCAGTGGTATAATAGGTGAACCAATGAAATATATCAAAGAATTTTTTCATTGGTGGCATATTTAAACCAACCAACCAGAAAAATGGTCATTATGGGCTCCATTTTTAAAGAAAAGAAAGGGATATTGAAAAGTTTCCAACTCAATTTCTCTTGTTTTATCCTAGCCGTGGTATTTGATTTCACTAAGCTTTAAGTTTGAATCAAGGGTCAAGATTAGGTGAATTAACAAATAAATTCACAATTGTTGGAATTAATATTTGAAGAATAGGTGTGAAGTTCGGCCTTCGAGGAGAAGAGAGAGAAAGGGAATAATTCATTAAGTTGTTTGGAGAAATACAGCTTAATGATGAGGGCCTTGAAAAAATAAAAAGTTTCCTCTTGTTAAATCACAATCGTAAGATTGATTGATGTAAAGAAAGGAAGGGCTAAGATAAGCCATAGGACTTAACAATTATTTTAAATGAGGAATTAAAATAATTGAAAGGGAGAGAGGGGAAGAATTTTGCAAGAAGAGAGAGAGAAACAAGGGCAAACTCTCTCTAAAACTCTATCACATGTATATAGTTTTTAGACCTTTAAGCTCCCATTTTGCTTTTCCTTTTCCAAAAACTTGAGAGAAAAAATGTGGAAGAGTGAGAGAGAAAAGAAAAGAGCAAGCTTTGAGAGAGAGCAAAGAAAAGAAATAGAAGGTTGAGAGAGAAAGAGGAGACAGGCAAGGAGAAAACAAGAAGCAAGAAGGCTTTGAAAACCCTAGCTTTACTAAGGTAAAAACTGTGACTTGCTCTAGTTATGTGCACCTTCTTATGCCTCAAAAACCTAACCAAAACCTTCTTTACATTATGCTTTAAGAGTTTATGAAACCACAAGGGGTGGTTTCGAACCAAACCATCAAGAGCAAGCCGGCCAAGGAGGAAGCACAACAAGGAAAACCCCGAGCCCGAAAGCTAAATATAAATCTCTAACCATGAGTGATGTGAGCTTTCTTATTTAGCCCTAAGTTTCCTTTAGATTAATTATATCTAGGCTTTGAGTTGTAAATGTTCATGCATGGTCTCTATTGGTTAAGTTTGCCGAAAATAAGTTTAAGGAAGCTAGAAAGGCTAGCTTTCGGATATTTCAACTTGTGTTCGGTTTGATATAGTTGTGTGCTTACATGTCTAGAGGGTTGAGCCACTTGTTTGCCATGACCCTCTATTTCTTATTTTTGCTTTTTGATTGCTTGCATGGCTGCCTCTATGTGTTAAAAATGTGAAAATGATTTCAAAATCACCATGCACACGATGGTTTCCAACGGACCGAAGTGTAACAACCAAAAAGGTTAAATTTAGTAATTTTCCACCAAAAATCCGAACCTAAAACTTGTGTAAATTAAACTGGATTGTTTGGTTTCTTATTTGAATATTTAGTTACTATTTTATTTTGTGCTAGAAATCAAATGGTAACCAAAAATCTGTGATAACAGTTCGAAAGCTTTTAGCTTGAGAATCGTTTTCACTTAAGATTCAAGCTTCGATGAAAAGTTACAAAACAATGAGCGAAAAATCTTCTTAGAACGTAGAAGCTGCTTTTCTTATTGTTTATAATAAGATTTGAAAAAAGTTAAAGACGACATTTAAACCTAAAATGGCGGTTTCGCGAGAGATCGCGAAACTAGATTAAAAAAAAAACTCTATATTTTTGCAAGCTAGAAATTGTGTACATTTTCTATACCTCAAGGAAGGTTTAAAAATCAAAATGTATGTCTTTTCAAATGGTAAGCTTGCTTCCCTCCAACGATTTTAAGAACAATAAAAGAACGAATTAAAATTAAAGGCTCAAGTAACATTTGCACAACTTAACCAAAATCGAAGGTTGATGAAATCTAAGACTAATGTAAAATAGGTGTTGTGACTTAAATGAACTTAGTCCAGCCCAAACATAGTGAGATGAGAACCATAGTTGTTTAAGATGAACCAAATGGGCTTTTCAAACAAAGCAAGGCTCGGTTTTTCTTTAAAAACCGAGCATTTCTCATTAAAAGAGCTATTTTGCATTTTGGGAAAAATATATCCTAGTTTGAAAAGGCTTAAAGAACACAATATATCCTAGTTTGGGAAAAATATATCCTAGTTTGAAAAGGCTTAAAGAACACAATTTTAAATAAAAAAAGGCTTACTAACAAAGCTTGGTGTTCAAAAGAATTTTGCAAAAACGTCAATCGACGATCTTCTCGTTTTCAAATACGAAGGCTATCTTAGGCCTTATATCGATCTTTGAAGCCCAAACCATGTTGAGCCTAGCAGTTTGAAAACTGTGAAAGCCATTTTGGGCCTTTACCATGTTAGGAGTCCAAACCTTATTGGGCCTAACAATTTGAAAACTATGAGGACCATTTTGGGCCCTATTCTAGCCCAAAGCCGAATCACCTTTTGGGGCCCAATAAATAGTTCAGGTCCATATGATTTAGAGCGAAAATTTGTAATAGGGCCTTTAACCTAAATAGTGGACCGCTTACGGTGGCCTAATCAAAGTGAGCCCATCAGAAAGCCTAATTAGTCTGAATTAGACATCCTCTAAGCCCAAACAGATTTTTAAGTAGTTCGAAGATTTCAAACGATGAGAGACCGTCTGGGAAAGCTTAAGTTGAAAGCCTGAACACTTTGGAATTAATTTTTAATAATTTGCTCTCGTGTTTACGAAACGGGCAAACTAACGAGACCATGTCTTCTATTCAAGGACAAGGAGACAAGAAGTTGGTCGGAGCTCGGAACAAGTTCCTGAAAACACATCGGAACTGCCGTAATGCCCACAAAGGTAAGTGGTGATGCACCTACGACACCGAGTAAATATGTGAATTGTTTGCTAGGGTTGCATTAGTGATTTATAAATAAGTGCTATGTAACTGCTATGACCTTGTGTTGTGTAGTGCTTAAACTATAATAGCCGAAGGAGAACCCTAGCATAAATAAATCATGAATAAAGCGTTTATAACTAGAAGTGGTCTAATCTTATTAGATTGGAATTACATAAGCCTCAAGAAAAGAGAATACGCTGTAAATAAGATACATTGGTATTACTTTGCTCGTACTTGATCTCCATCGAGTTTTCTAACACAGGTGTGAGAAAGAACTCGGCATTATGCTTCCATACAACTGAAAGAGAAACACGTTAATCAGAAAAGGAAAGATGCATGAAGGCATCATTATTAAACTAAGACTGTGAGTACAAAAGGATGAGATTAAAACATTAACTACTAAAGAATGAGTAATTAAAAAAACCTTAGAATGAGCATGATATCGATCAATGGATCGATAGAACATTGTAATCAACGGCACAGTTGGGTGTTTACCCATGCACGGTGCCTCTCAGGCTGTGATCTATCCAAGTAATCTTGTAGGAAAACCTACCCAGCTTAATTGTATATTTATTGTGGAACCACTCGACGAACTAAATCAAGGGTCTCGTGCCCAAATACAAGAGGCCAAAGTATGAGACTCATGAGAAGTCCATTCATTGATTTAAAATCATAAACTAAAACTATAAAGGCGCCTCTTGTGAAGCCCCGGTCTGCTGTGTGAGCAGACAAAGGGCTTTAAAGATACTTGTAATCCAAGTCTGCTGTGTGATCAAACAAAAGGATGCATAAAAGATTAGAGTCCCAAATTCCTTAAGAGCATGATGGAGGGACATAAATATGAAATGAGCCTCAGTCCTCCATCAGGAGTAGATAAGAGATATACGAATACAATCTAAATAACGTAACGAATAAAAGTCAATGGTACCACCTGGCTCCAAGAGAAGAGAGCGCTGGCTACGAGAGAAAGAGTGCACTCCTAGAGAGTGAGCGTATTCCTCTCACAAAGCTTACAAATTGGGTATGAGACGAAGTCTAAGGGACTGCCGAGAGATTGGCTGTCTTCCCGCCTGTGCGCTTGAGAAATTGCGGTGACCATTAGTGGATCCCAGACTTGAGAAAAGTTTCGAGCTCGAATAAAAAATTAATTGCTGTGTGAAACCATTAAGTTCGGAGTCTTACAAGAAAAATCCTTCAGAAGAACGATACAGATGCGTGGTGGATCCATAACCTATCACAAGGCCTAGTAGTTACGAGGAGAGATGTTGTGTGCAAGAGACTCGCTGTCTTTAAGGTCGAGTTGCCACCTCAGTACAAGTTAAACCAGGATTACGTGAGTGTGCATAAAACGGTGAGAATGAGCTACCTCATATCGGTAGCTCTTGTGTGAGAACCAAGTACGAAGTACTCGGTTGTGAAAAAGAAAAAGTTGAGGTACATGGGAAAACACAGGGGTAATAAATCATCATTATCATGTTTGCTGTTTGAAGGGTGTTAGTTGGAATAGGGCGGCTAACTCTCTGTATGTTTGTTGCATAATATGAAGCTGTACTGCATATCATTTAGGGTAGACTAGTTTGCCCTTACTGAGTTTAGCAACTCATAGGTTTCTCGGTGTTGTAGGTAAGAAGCCGATAAAGTTTGCGAGTAGGAGCTGGCGGAGATGGTGTGTATGGCATACAATGAAAATGATGATCCGTGGCATTATATAATTCTACACTTTTGTTATATTATAAACAATATATGACTTTTGATACCGGGACAAGATTCCTGGGATTTTTAAGACTTGAATACTGTAATATTATGATGGTAGACTCCATGTGAGCCGCAATATATTTTGAGACCGAGACGTGATCCCAAGGACTCTTAAAAATATGAATTACGTAATAATATGGTAGCAAACTATGCCTGAACAACCTTACTATGTTATATAAGTGCTTTCTTTGACAAAGTCTTCTGCATTATAAATATATATATATATACAGAATTTCCTCTTTCAAAGTTTTAAAAGAGTTTACGAGAGTATGAAAAAGAGTTTGTACTCTCCTGTCGCGGCCTCAGCCGAGCTAGGGGGTCGTGACAGGGTTTTTCGTATCAGAGTCTGGGTTTAGCCGATTCTATAAACTTGCCACACATATCTCCTCGCTAGCAAGTAGTTGAGAGACGAACAATAGAAATAGGAACGTTCTTTACTTATATTATTTATACTTTATTCCCGATTTTGACGATGATGGGATTTTTTATAGGATTTCTGAGCTCGAACAGTCATCTGGAGAGCGATTCTCCGATTCTGCCCAGTATAGCGTAGCTGGACCCGTTCCTGTCCACCATACCCTCGCTGAGTTCATGCATCTGATCCTCTCTCGGGCACCTATTCCGCTGAGCCCGACACGATGCCATTTTAAGAATGGACGATGCTGACACTCGGATGGATGCAACCATTCCTTGTTCCAGAGTAGTACCATGCCGATTTGGCCAAAACTTTGCTCCGCGGTCCTGCTTTTTACCATTGGCACCATCGGGAGGAAAGCTTGGGTCACGAACGCGATTGGATTACTTTTACAACCGATCTAGTGAGATTCTTCGATGAGATCGATCGGACGACGATTTGGAATTTTAGGGCCGACAGCTTTAGCCAATACCCTGGAGAGATTATTTGCTCGTACATGGCTCATTTCTATGTTGTCATAGCCAGCACGTACCATTTCGCCAACAACACCGATCTATTCTTTATGCAGATCTACTCTTATAGAATCCGTTCATACTTCCAACTTCCAGACCTACGACCTACTTTCGGCACCCTAATTACTATGATCCAGGCATACCAGAACTGCCGACACCCTTTATCCCGAGTCAGGGCCAGATCCCGCCGTGGACCCCACTCCCGCTCTTGCCACTCACGACTAGTTACCCCAGATGCCACTGGTACTGGAAGATAAGGATTATGAGAGCTCCGATAGCAGTGATGATTCCAGCTACGACCCCGAGGGCGAGTCGGATATAGAGATAGAGAGCAACGCTTCCAGCATTATCCCTGACTCTAATCACGTCGATTCACAGATCTATCTCTCATTTGATTCTTAGCATTCTCGAGTATTTTGGACCCAATCTCGAGAAATGCCTTTATGACGCCCTGACATGCTGCTCACTTGAAGCTATTTACTATCATATAAACATTTTATTCCCGTATAACTAATTCCTTGACATTTACTGGTTCGTGGAGCGAAAATTTTCTTTTATTACCGCTCACGAAGCCACTGATGCTATATTATTATATTGTGTTCGTTTTGGAAACAGTTATAACTCGTGGGAAAATTTATATATAAATAATAATGACTACTGATATTATACATATGCTGGTATGTCTAAATAATGACTAAATTTTGTGGGGTTCAAATCCGAAAATAAGCATAATTCGTTTAAATAAAAAGCTGTGAGTGTAGTAGAATTAAAGACTCAAAATGTGCGCATTTATAGGAATACGATAACCACTAAGAACAACCATGCTACCTAGGTGTGTTCCTGTCACCGTCCGCGGGGAGATAGAAAGAGTTCGCGAGGGGCTGGCGGAGCAGCAAGAGGCCGCCCGCCACGTGACGATCAAGCTTGTTCTCAAGTGGCGACCCTGAAGCAGCTTTTAGTTCAATTGAATGAGATGATGAATCCTCCTTCTACACAACTAGTGCCCAACGTGCAGAATTTTCCTCCTCCCGCACAATCAGCTTCCTAGGCAGCTAACCCGGTTGTACCAAAAGTATCTTCTATTATGAATCAGGTTGGTTAACCTGTTTATGAGAGGTTCACGCGTAAGAAGCCGCCTCAATTTGATGGAACCAATGATCCGACCATTGCGGAAGAATAGTTCAAGCACCTCGAGCATATCTTTGGGTATATGGGACTCACAGACGCCGAGTCAGTGGCGTGTTCTAGGAACCAACTTGACAAGAAGGCCATGTGTTGGTGGGAAGTGGTAGGTCAGAGTAAGGACCTCACCGCTGTTACCTGGGAGCATTTAACCAAGCTTTCAAGAGACAAGTACATGGGAGAGGCCCGCCTAGCAGGTAAAGTCCGGGAATTCCTAAGCATTCGGCAAGGAAAGATATCAGTAGCAAGATATGTGGCCAAGTTCAACGAGCTAGCCCGCTTCACACCCATTATGGTCCCTACTGACGAGGCATGCAAGGTAAAGTTCATGCATGGACTAAGCTCGGAAGTCGCAAAGTAGATTGACAGTGGCGAGGAAGGACCAAAGTCCTATACCGATGTTGTCCAAAGAGCCCTGTGTAACGATGGATAGGGCAAACAAGAGGACAAAAGTGTTGAAACTCGATCAGCCCGCTAAGATGAAGGGAAGGAAAGAAAAGAGAATTTTGAAAAGAAACGAAAATCTTCATTACGATCTAGAAACTTTAACAAGAGCAGCCTCCCCAACTTCAAGAAGCAGAGTTACAATTACAGTGAACCCAAACCCCGATATGAGAACATGAACATAGAAGGTAGTAAAAGGAGGACGGAAAGGCTGAAAAACTGGATGGCGACATTCGCCCCAGAAAGATAAGACAACATTGGTACTACAATGGCCCAAGTGCCACAAGGCTCACCCCGGAGAATACCGCCTTGGAAACAGTCGCAAGTATTTTAAGGAAGGTCACATTGTGCGAGATTACAAGAGCGCACCAGCCAAGGCAGTTGAGCCGGCACCACGAGGATGCCTGAATGTCCGAGTGTACAGCCTTAACGAGGGAGACGTCAAAGCTGAATCATCTACTTCGGTCTTAGGTCAGCTTCTTGTCTCAAACCTCAACTTATATGCACTCATATACTCAGAAGCAACTCATTTGTCTATAGCAAAATGTTGTTGATAGACTAGAGAGTGACAGGAGAACCCTGAACAACCCGTTTATTACTGTTACCCCAACCAAAGATGTTTACCAATCAACATCTTGGTTTAAAGACGTGCCCATTAGGATAGGAGAGTTTGTCCTCTTCCTTAATCTAATCGAAATTGAGAAGTATGATTTCGATGTTATTCTTAGAATGGATTGGCTTACCGCACATTACACGGTTAAGTATTATCGGAAGAAACGCGTGCGTTTCAGTCCTCCGAACGCCAATTCATTTGAGTTTCAAGGAACTCTAGGAGGTCGGTCGATACCGACTATTTATGCTCTCTAAGCTAAGAAACTAATCGATAGCGGATACAGATGATACTTGGCCAATATTGTAGACTCTACGAATGAGCGAAAGATGGTACCGAGTGATGTACTGATAGTACGAGAATACCTAACAGTATTCTTGAAAGATCTCCCAGGATTGCCCTCAGATAGAGAAATCGAGTTTTGTATTGAACTGATTCCCAGGACCGCACCAATATTGCGAGCCCCATATCTATTAGCTCCAGCTGAGCAGAAATAATTGAGGCCCAACTGGAAGAATTGTTGGAAAAAGGCCTCATTCAACCCAGTCACTCCCCCGTGAAGAGTGCCAGTTCTCTTTGTGAGAAAGAAAGACAGCTCGCTGAGACTGTGCATCAATTACTGGGAACTAAATAAGGCAATCATAAAGAACAAGTACCCGGTTCTACGAATCGATGATTTATTCAATCAGTTGGCTGGATCCACTACTTTTTTGAAGATAGACCTACGATCTGGTTACCACTAGCTGAAGATAAGGGAAGATGATGTGTCGAAGACTAGCTTTCAGGACGAGGTAAGGGAACTACAAATTTCTAGTAATGTCATTTAGCCTCACTAATACCCCTGTTGCTTTCATGGACATGATGAATAGAGTCTTCAAGGACTATTTGGATAAGTTCATTGTCATTTTTATCGACGATATCTTAATCTACTCAAAGGACAGAAAGGAATATGCTCAATACTTACGGTTAGTCTTACAACGGCTCGAGACTAAGAAACTCTACGCCAAGTTCAAGAAGTGTGAATTTTTCCTTGATAAAGTGGTTTTCCTCGACCACGTGGTATCAAAAGATGGAGTAGCAGTGGACCCTGCCTAAGTCGAGACTGTTCTGAAGTGGCCATAACCAAAGAATGTAACTGAGATAAGAAGTTTTTCAAGACTGGCTGGGTATTATTGTAGATTTGTGGAAGGTTTTACGAAGATTATAAACCTCATGACGGCATTAACATAAGTATAACTGGACAGAGTCTTGCGAACAGAGCTTCCAAGAGCTAAAGAAGCGGCTGGCCACCGCAACGGTCATTTATATATTGCAGGGCAGTATCGGGTCTGCCATTTACTGTGACGCCTCGAAGTCTAGATTAGTAGCCATGCTCATGCAAAATAACAAATTGTATTGCTTGTGCCTCTCGACAACTAAAGGATTATGAGACTAAATACCCTACTCACAACATGGAATTAGCTGTCGTAATGTTCGCACTTAAGACCTGGCGATACTATTTATAAGAGTTCACTGTGAGATATTCACTAATCATAAGACCTTGAAGTATTCGTTCACCCAAAAGCAGCTAAACGTGCGTCAAGGACGATGGTTGGAGCTCCTCAACGATTATGATTTCAGAATCAACTAGCACCCCGACAAAGCAAACAAATTCGAGGACATACTTAGTTAGAAATTCATTGGCAACGTGGCAATGTTGCGAGGACTCTTAAAGGAATTAATTAAAGAGATAGTGAATTTTGAGTTGGTGATAGTGAGTGGTAAACTTTCAAGTCTGCAAGTACGTCTGTCAATACCAGAAGAAATAACAGAGGAACAACGCAAGGACAAAGATTTGATTAGAGCTAAAGAAGAGGCAGAAAAGCAAACCTGGACGGATTTCAGCTAGAGAAGAGGCAGAAAAGCAAACCTGGACGGATTTCAAAGTTCGTCCTTACAGGAATTTACTCTTCAAAGGACGCACTTGCATCCTAAACATCTCTGAGATTAAGGAACAACTGTTTGAGGAAGCCCACCAGACATTGTATTCCGTGCACCTTGGTGTCACGACGATGTATCAAGATTTGAAGAGACAATATTGGTACCCAGGTATGAAGTGGGATATCATAAGGTTTGTGGAGAAGTGTCTTGCTTGCTAACATATCAAAGCTGAGCATCAAAGGCCAGCTAGAACCTTATAGCCTTTGAAAATCCCAGAATGGAAATTGGAACAAGTAACGATGGAATTTGTCTCAAGATTACCTAGAACTCGTCAAGGGCACGGCTCTATTGGGGTTATAGTAGTTTGTCTCACCAAGTCGGCACATTGCATCCTCGTCCACACTACCCATACTATGGATAAGCTCGCTAAGCTATACATTTAAAACATCGTGAGACTTCACAGAGTGCCTTGCTCGATCGTCTCCGATTGAGATAGTCGTTTCACCTCGTACTTCTAGAAGAGTTTACAACTCGCGCTCGGGACAAAGCTCAAGTTCAGCATAGCCTATCATCCATAAATAGATGGACAGTCCGTATAGATAATTCAAATACTGGAAGATATGCTAAGAGCCTGCGTATTACATTTCCTAGGGACATGGGAAAGATTTCTCCCATTTGTCGAATTTTCCTACAACAATAGTTATCAGGCTACGATCGAAATGACACCGTATGAGACACTCTACGAAAGGAATTATCGATCCCCAATACATTTGGATGAGGCCGGAGAAAAGAGATATATCGGCCCAGAATTAGTGGAATAAGCTTTCGAGGCAATTTGAAAAATTAGACAGCGGATAAAAACCACGTAGAGCAGACAGAAGAGCTACGCCGACAATAGAAGATGGCCATTAGAATTTAAAGTGGGAGATAAGGTATTCCCAAAGACTTCTCCCGTGAAAGAGGTGATGTGATTTCGCTATAAAGGCAAGCTAAGCCTTCGATATGTCGGACCCTTCGATATCTCGAGAGAGTTGGCAAGGTTGCTTTCAGATTGGCATTGCATCCCACAATGTCTGGATTGCACGACGTGTTCCACGGGTCGATGCTGAGAAAGTACGCCATAGATCCCGAACACATTCTGAAGCACCAAGAGGTACAAATCACTCAGGACCTCAAACACAAAGTGCAGCTCGTGAAGATTTTGGGCCGAAGCGAGAAGCAATTAAGGAACTGAGCCATTCCTATAGTCAAAGTTAAATGGGAAGGCCATTCCTCTTAAGAAGCCACCAGGGAGCGAGAAGATGAGATTCGAGAAAGTACCCAGCTTTACTCTAAGTTTCGAGAATGAAACTTTTGTTATATGTTAGGGATTTGTAACCCGGCCTCCGGGGTTATCCTTATACGGTACTTTTCTGATGAATAAGATAGATGTCTTTGTATTATCGACTCTTCAATAATTAATTTAATATCTTATCTTGCGATTAGAACTCACTCTCATTATTGCATTATTCAATTTATTATTGGAATACTTATGTTTGAATTCTTAATGGCCATTAGATTTGAAATCGAATTCTTAAAATGCAAAATTGCACCGTGAGTCCCCGAACTCTCAAGTACTTGCAAAATTAGGCCAATTTAGAAAAATGACTCTTTTTGGGTTGTAATCCGTTTCTAAGGTAACAATATTATTTATAATCATATAATTAATCTTAGTTCCAAATTTCAGACCATTCCAAGTTAAAACGAAGCCGGAATGGCTTAAGCTCAAAAAGTTGAGAAAAACTGTGTAAACGCGGTTAAAAAATGGAACGAGATGGGATCAACCACTATTAAAATTAATATTAGACTTCTAAACAGTATTTTAGGAGTTTCTAATGACCTAGGTAGGTCTCATTAAGTCTCGGATGGAACGGAATTGAAATTAGGTTAAAACTCCAATCGAATGCTTAAAAAAAGGAACGTTTAGGTCATTTCGTGCAAAATGGGCCTCGAGAATGATTACGGACCCTTCGGACCAGCCCATTACTGCCCCTAAACAACAAGTAGTGGGCTTGAAGTGTTAAGAAATAATTTTAGGCCCATTTCCAATCCCAAAACTGTGGGCCCAAGTGTTGTGAAGATTGGTTGAGTGTTTTATTGGACTTAGTAGAATAATAGGTGAACCAATAAAATGAAATCCAATAATTTTTTCATTGGTGGCACATTTAAACCGACCAACTAGAAAAATGGCCATTATGGGCGCCATTTTTGAAGAAAAGAAAGGGACACTGAAAAGTTTCCAACTCAATTTCTCTTAGTTAATCCTAGCCGCGGGATTTGATTTCCGTAAAAGTTTGAATCAAGGACCAAGATTAGGTGAATTAACATTTAAATTTAAACTTGTTGGAATTAATATTTGGAGAATATTGAGGTGTAAAGTTCGACCTTTGAGGAGAAGAGAGAGAAAGGGAATAATTCATTAAGCTGCTTGGACAAATACAACTTAATGATGAGGGCTTTGAAAAAATGAAAAGATTCCTCTTGTTAAACCACAACCATAAGATTGATTGATGCAAAGAAAGGAAGGGATAAGATGAGCCATAGTACTTAACAATTATTTTAAATAAGGACTTAAAATAATTAAAAGAGAGAGAGGGGAGAATTCAGCAAGAAGAGAGAGAGATACAAGAGCAAACTCTCTCACATATATATAGCTTGTAGACCTTTAAGCTCTACTTTTGCTTTTCCTTATCAAAAACCTTGAGAGAAAAACCGTGGGAGAGTGAGAGATAAAAGTAAAGAACAAGCTTTGAGAGAGAGGAAAGAAAAGAAATAGAAGGTTGAGAGAGAGAGAGAGGAGCCGAGCAAGGAGAAAATAAGAAGCAAGAAGGCTTCGAAAACTATAACTTCACTAAGGTAAAATCCATGACTTGCTCTAGTTATGTCCATGTTCTTATGCCTCAAAAACCTAACCAAAACCATCTTTACATTCAGCTTTAAGAGGTTGATAAACCACAAATGATGGTTTCAAGCTTAACCATCAAGAGCAAGCCGGCCAAGGAGGAAGCACAACAAGGAAATACCCGAGCCCGTAAGCTAGGTATAAATCTCTAATAATGAGCGATGTGAGGTTTCTTATTTAGCCCTATGTTTTCTTTAGATTAACCATGGTTGTATCTAGACTTTGAGTTGTAATTGTTCATACATGGCCTCTATTGGGTTTAAGTTTGCCGAACACAAGTTTAAGGAAGCTAGAAAGGCTTGCTTCCAGATATTTCAACTTGTGTTCGGTTTGATATGGTTGTGTGCTTGCATGTCTAGTCGGCCACCTTTTGGCCGTGACCCTCCCTCCATTAATTATTTTTGCTTTTTGATTGCTTGCATGGCTGCCTCAATGTGTTTAAAATGTGAAAATGATTTCAAAATCACCATGCCCACGATGGTTTCCATCGGACCGAAGTGTAACTACCAAAGAGATAAAATTTAGTAATTTTCCTCCAAAAATCCAAACCAAAAACTTGTGTAATTTAAAATGGATTGTTTGTCTTCTTATTTGACTATTTATTTACTGTTTTGTTTTACATTTTGTGTTAGCAATCAGATGGTAACCGAAAAGACACGATGAAACAAGTGTCTCGGTTAAAATCAGTGAAAACGGTTCAAAAGCTTTTAGCTTGAGAATTATTTTCACGTTAGATTCAAGCTTCGATGGAAGTTTACAAAAAAAATGAGTGAAAAATCTTCTTAGAACCTAGAAGCTGCTTTTCTTATTATTAATAATGAGATTTGGAAAAAGTTAAAGACGATGTTGAAACCTAAAATGACGGTTTCGAGAGAGATCGTGAAACTAGTTTAAAAAAATGCCACGTTTTTGCAAGCTCCTTATAACTAGTTTGCCTAAATCGAGCCCTAAAATGGGTATTTTGGCTCCAAAGTGACTCTAGCAAAGTTGTCGCGATCCAAATCAGTATTTGAACATATAATACATTAATATAATTCGTAGGGACTCATTTTGAGATCCGACAACACTTAAAGACTCACCAAGCGCAAAAACTAAGTCCTTATAACTAGTTTTGCCTAAATCGAGCTTTTAAACGGGGTTTTTGGCTCCGAAGTGACTCTAGCAAACTTGTTTTCATCCTAAATGAGTATTTGAACATATAATATATTATAATAAGTCTTAGAGACTCATTTGGAGCTCCAACAAGCCTTGTAAGGTCACTTCGCGCAAAAACTAAGTCTTTGTAACTAGTTTTCCCTAAATCGAGCCTTTAGATGAGTTTTTGGCTCCGAAGTGAATCTAGCGAAGTTGTTTCGGTCCTAAATGTGAATTTTAACATAATATATTATAATAAGTCTTAGGGATTCATTTTGAGCTCAAACAACACTTAAAAACTCACCTCGCGCAAAAACTAAGTCCTTATAACTAGTTGTCTATTCACACAGTAGACAGAGGCTTCACAAGAGGCGTCTTTGTAGTTTTAGTTTCAGGTTTTAAAGCAATGATTGGACTTCTCATGAGTCCCACACTTTGGCCTCTTGTGTTTGGGCACGAGACCCTTGATCTATTTCATCGAGTGGTTTCACGACAAACATACAATTAGTTTGGATAGGTTTCCTACAAGATTCTTTGATGGACCACAGTCCGAGAGGCATCGTGCACAGGTAGAGACCTGGCTGTACCGTTGATTTCAATGTTCTATCGATCCAATGATCGACATCAAGCTCATTCCAAGGTTCTTTAAAGTATTACTCATTCTTTAGTAGTTAATATTTTAATCTCATCCTTTTGCACTCACAGTCTCATAGCGACTTTCTTCTCACACCTGAGTTAGAAAACTCGATGCAGATCGTGTATGAGTGAACTCATACCAATATATCTTATTTACAGCGTATTCTCTTTAACTGAGGCTTATGTAATTCCAATCTAAGGATTAGACCACTTCTAGTTATAAACGCTTTATTCGTGATGAATTTATGCTAGGGTTTTCGTTTGGCTATTAGAGTTTAAGCATTACACAGCACAAGGTAATAGCAGTTACACAGCATTTATTTATAAATTACTAATGCAACCCTAACAAATAATTCACACATTTACTCAGTGCCGTAGGTGTATTGCCACTTACCTTTGTGGACGTTACGGCAGTGCCGAGGTCTTTTGAGGAACTTATTATGAGCTCCGAGCACCTTCTTGTCTCCTTGACCTTAAACATAGTCTCGTTAGTTTTCCCGTCTCATAAACATTAGACATGGTCTCGTTAGTTTGCCCCTCTCGTAAACACGAGAGCGAATTATTAAGAATTAATTCCTAAGTGCTCGAGCTTTTAACTTAAGTTTTCCTAGACGGTCTCTCGTCGTTTAAAATCTTCGCAATATTTAAAAATCCGTCTGGCTTAGAGAATGTCTAATTCAAACTAATTGGGCTTTCTGATGGGCTCACTTTGATTGGGCCACCATAAGTGGTCCACTATTTAGGTTAAAGGCCCTATTACAAATTTTTTACTCTAAATCATATTGGCTTTAACCATTTACGAGGCCTAAGAAGCTTATATGGGCTTCAGGCTTGAATAGGGCCCATTATGGCCTTCACAGTTTTCAAACTGCTAGACCCAACAAGGTTTAGGCTTCTAACAAGGTAAAGGCCCAAAATGGCCTTCACAGTTTTCAAAGTGCTAGGCCCAACATGGTTTTGGCTTCAAAGATCGTTAAAAGGCCAAAAATGGCCTTCGTATTTTAAAACGGGAAGCTCGTCAATTGACATTTTTGCAAAATTCTTTTGAACACCAAGCTTAGTTAGTAAGCCTTCTTTATTTAAGAAGCCTAGTCTTGACTATACTTCATGTTTTTAAATAAATTTAGGATTTCTTAATCTTCATAGGCTTGAGTTTAACTTAAAAAAAACTTTAAATTAATATATATGGGCTATAGATAATTATTGGATTTGACTCACTTATTTGTATAAACAAATTATTAATGAATGAAGTAGGAAAATATCTAAAACCAACACAACATTGAAAATAAATACCCAAACTCAATTCGTTAATTACTTGCATATGCTTTTGGTAACTAAGTTAATTATCACCAGTTACAACTATATACATAATTGAACCACTTGGATAATTTATTATATTTTTTAAAAGATTAAGTATTAATTTAAATTAGGTGTTAAAAATTGGTATTCACTATAATTTCTCATAATATTCAATTATATCATAAATAAACAATAATTATTGAGTTTTATTCACTTATTAAATCAATAATCAATAATTCTCTGATAACATAAGGATCTTTAATAACATTGAGAGACAAATTTTACAAAGAATTAAGGAATTAATAATTCCTAAATACCACCACCAATTGTGCACAACCCATGAATCAAAGTGGTATAAATGACGACATCTAGAACAATGCCTCTTCTATTCATTTTCGAAAACAAATCTAAGGCATCAAGATCTAACCCATCCTTGCAAAGGCCATCAACAACTATGGTATAGGAAAATACGTCAGGCAGGCAGATATTATTCTTTTCCATGTTGCTGAGCAACTGAACAGCTCCACGTCTTACAAAAACCATTCAGCAACGTGGTATAAGTAATAACGACCGGCTTAAAACCTCCTTCAACCATATTCTCGTAGCATTGTTTAGCCTCATCAATCTTTCCTTCACTCAGAAACCCTTTTACTAGAGTAGTCATAGTCACCGTGGTCGGTTCACAACCGAGTTTAATGTTTCAAATGACGGACATGCCAAACCCCATTCGTTTCATAATCATGTGGGAAAGCCAAGCTCTTTGTTTATTCAAATAGAGATCATACCATACTTATCTCCATTCCTTATTTGAATAAAGAAATTATGAAATTTAATTTTCTAGGAAGAACAAGATGGCAGGCATAAAAGAGGAAGAGCTGGTAGGCTACCCAACAGAGGTAAAGAAGCACTAACGAGGTACTGTAAATGTATGCACTTTTAAAGAGTTTATAATGAATTTTGACACAATTTATGCTTCAAACAAAAGTTAAACTCACGACCATATTGGTATGATATTGTTCGCCTTGGGTATAAGCCAACAATTTTGATATTAGATTTTACTCAGAAGACTTCATACAATTAGAAGGTGAATGCAGTTGCTTATAAATTATTACACTTGACCTCACACAGACAATGTGAGACTGAATAGCTTACTCTATCTTGCTCTTCTTGGCTCAAAGAATTGAGAATGTCACAATAGCATAAACATGAAAGTTGTGTGATAGAAAAAATTATATTTAGTTGAACAAATTTTGACTATATAAAATTATTGCAACTAAAAACATATTGATGAGAGGTTCTTATATATTGAGATTTGAGACTTATATTAAGAGTATCAAGGCAAATAATAACAGCTTCAATTAGTATACATATTCCTGACAGGTCCTTATTTATTGAGTTCTTTTTTTTTTCCTTCAAGATATTCACCGTCTTTATAACAAACTCAATTACCAGATGAGATTCATAGAGAACAAAATACCGAAGTTTACTAATCCTTTCCGACATACTAATCACTATGGCGTGTTAATAACTTGCAAGCCACTTTTCTCACGTACTAATAGTGAGAGTAGATAAGGCAAATACTAAAAAATCACTAATCTATTAACTAAAATCGAGATGAATGAGAGAACAAATTAAAAATGTAGAAAATAAAAAGACACAAGAATTGATAATGCGGTTCGGGCCAGATTACGTCTGCGCGGTTAGCTCATATGAGTCGTACACGCAATGACTCCCTTCTTCCTACCTCGTGTCTGAGATCCCCTCGTTTTCACAGAATTTCTACGAGACCCCTTTTCTCAAATTCACTCAATGTTCTCTCAAAATTACAAAGGAAAAATGAAAATTATCTGCAATATTTTTCTCTCAAACTCACTATATAATTTTTTTTTTTTTGAGGTAAAAGCAAAACACAATAGGAACGCATCCCAGCTTTGCATATGCTTGATTATTTGGAAGCTTACCAACTAGGTTGATCATCCTCCAAACAATCCACTATTGGTTCCAAAATTCATTAATAGAAAAAAGAAAAACATAGAGTATTCAATAGCAAGAGTACAACCCAGAGGACAGAAAGAGACAAAAGAAATAAAAATGTAAAAAAAAATAGAGCAAATAAAAGGACAGTCCTATAGAGTCTACCCAATAAATTGAGGCATCGTTAAAACCTCTCAGAAAAACAACCCAAAGGGAAAAATCTTAAATAGAGATGATATACATGCCCAAAAACAACCAGAAAGCATTAAAAGCAAATCAATCACATGAAAGAGTAATTTCTTTCCTTCGATGCGTGCCACCTACCAATCCATAATCCATGACAATTCTTGGGCGAAAATATGGCCATATATAATGTCTATAAAGTCAAATCGAATTTTGGAAATTTCAATAAAATCCACAAAATTTGGAGCAAGGAACATCTTCTGGATAATATTGAGGAATTTCTAGCAAGAATCTTTAAAAATTTAAAATCATGTTGTCCGATTGATGCTAGAAAATCATAAACTAAATCAAACCAAATAATAATTTTAAACAAATGTATGTTTTGCAAAAAATAACATGCCAATACTAAATGCACTAACAAATACAATAGGGCTTCCAAACAAATAAACGGGGTGTCCAACAAACTCCATTCACACCATAAGAACATATGAATAATAGCAAAAGAAAAAAACCAAGTTAGCTCTTTTTTTTTTTTTTCCCTTATCCGGTCTAAATTTTCATTGCAAGCATGAGACCAATCTTTTGATATTTCTCCACCAAACTTAAAAATAAATCTGCATAAGCAAGAAAATTATTTAGTTAAGTGAGAGTGAAAGCATTCAATTCTAAACATTATCGAAAAACACTTTTCTGAATTGTGAAATTCAATACAAAAGAAAATGGATCAGAGTACATCAATCTTATACAAAACTTGTCTTACTTTCATTTTGGATGACGCTATTACAATACCAACTTTGACAAACTTAAATTCGACCACTTATTTTTTCATATGGATTCTTTAGCTGCTGACGTCCTTAGACGGAACCTAAAACAGATTAAAATTTAACAACAAAATAAACAACATCAGCGAACAAAGATTGTAATACCTTATCAACTAGATTAATACTTTCATTTTTAATAAACCAACTTGTTACGAATGCTCATTTTTTTCTTCCCAATTTTGTCTATAATAGAATAAAAATAGACGACCGAATGAATAATCTTAGCTAGTTGATGTCAAAGCAAAGATACATGTTATTGTATACTCGAGTGTTGTAAGACAAATCCAATCCACAAGAATTATTTTCTTAATTTAAGCCTTTGTTAATACCAAGACTTTTGATTATTCTTAAATCGTTATTTGTATAGCAGAGCATCACTCAAATAAAAAACCAGGGGATATTATTTGTCTGTCTTATTTTGTGACCTTTTCTATTTTAGCTTATGAATAGTTCTAAGTTCTAATTTTAAACTATTCGTGTTTAGATGCAACAAATACTAAGCTATACAAAATTAATTTGAAAGTCACTCTAAGTAGAACAAGATCCAGTAGGCAATGAGGTTTGTACCTATAACGACCCAAAACACCAAACGATGTTTTAGTCCCGAAAAATACGGACAAATTTGAACTTTTTAAAATAAGTTACATAATTGAGCTTTTAATAACAAACATAAGGATTATCAATCCTCATCCTAATAAAAATGGATTTAATTTAAACATTTATAAAATATGCAGAATTGAAAACTTTCTTTGCCAACGATTAGCCGGTAGCACACATAAGATTTTACAGGTCGGTCCCATATACACTCGCTGCTCCCGTCATTGTCGTCTCGCCCTTTTTGCTTTCGTGATAAGATACCTGCAACACGAGCACACTAGTGAGCTATTAGCCCAGTAAGTAGATTAGATAGATAAACTCCTAAGTCTGCAGGTCATAAACAACCAAAACATCACAGCACAATAATCTAATAAAAGGGGCAGACTCGCCGATCGAGTCATCGTAGTCCGAAGAGTAAATATCACTCTTAGACAACCTTGCTCGCGAAATAGATTTCAAAAATAGGTTGCTAAACCTGCGCGGGGTATAATACCTGCAAAAGAGTTGTGACGTGGAATGGGGTCGGACTTAGAGACCCAAAAATCTCGACTCAAAAGTCAATTTCATATTTAGTTATAATCTCACTCAAGTTCACAACTCTCTGACTTAGCTTATAAAAATATGTGTGCACACGATTTACTATTTAAGAATTCTTGATTCTATAATATTGGGGAGGTCACATCGGTCTTACCCCTTCTTTAGACCTCTCACGGGTCATTCCAGAATTTAATACACATCTGGACTCATTCTCGGGTCGTTCTAGAATTTAATATACATCTAAACCTGTTCGCGGGTTGTTCTAGAACTCATTAGCATTCTAGACCTCTTACGGGTCGTTCTAGAACTTATAAGCATTCTAGACCTCATACGGGTCGTTCTAAAACTCAATACACTCTGGATCCTCTGCGGGTCGTTCTAGAACTATACAACTCTGGACCCTCTGCGGGTCGTTCTAGAACTAAACAACTCTGGACCCTCTGCAGGTCGTTCTAGAACTTATATAACTCTGGACCCTCTGCGGGTCGTTCTAGAACTATACAACTCTGGACCCTCTGCGGGTCGTTCTAGAACTAAACAACTCTGGACCCTCTGCGGGTCGTTCTAGAACTTATACAACTCTGGACCCTCTACGGGTCGTTCTAGAACTATACAACTCTGGACCTTCTGCGGGTCGTTCTAGAACTAAACAATTATGGACCTTCTGCGGGTCGTTCTAGAACTTATACAACTCTGGACCCTCTATGGGTCGTTCTAGAACTATACAACTCTGGACCCTCTGCGGGTCGTTCTAGAACTAAACAACTCTAGACCCTCTGCGGGTCGATCTGAAACTTCTCACGACTGGGGTTCTGTCGGACTGTTTCGGATTGATTGCGCAATCACCCCATTGGACCGATACGGATCGTCAAGTCACAACTGTGGGGAGGGCCGTGGCTCTCCTCCCCAAGGCCCCTTGGGCCGTTCCGGAAAGTCGTCCACCGACCTCCTCAAGATCTCTTGGGTCATTTCGAAACCTTTCATGGCCAGTAGCCCCGTCGGGTGGTTTCGAAACAAAATCATGATCGCGGCCCCGTCGGGCCCCTCTCGAATTATCAAACTACACATACAAAGAAAGGTCGTCCGCCGACCTCCTCGAGTAGTTCCGAAACCTCGTACGATGGCCCCGTCGGGCGTTCTCGGAACCGATCATGATTCGCGGCCCCGTCGGGCCCTACCCGAATACATACGGTGCTTTAACTCCCCTTGGCTTGTCTTAGAGTTTCTCTTTAACCTGCAATAAAGTCTCAATAATAACAGAAACAGTTTTATGCCTGTGGTCCCATACCCACCGACATATAAGTCATATTAACACATATACACATACAAACAGACACACACACCCTGCATAATAACCTGAACCACAAAGTTGAGTAGTTTTATGTCGGTGGTCCTATATCCACAGACAGATATGTATATAAATGAACACACGCACCAATACACACCTAAACAAACATAACATATTATAAACGAACCTACAGTCACATACCTACAGGCTCGTTGCACAAACAAGACAAACATGATCGAGGGCCCGTATTCGCAGCCCTAGCAAGAATGAAGATCCACACAGTTTAATAGCCACAACTTTAGAAGCATCGTATGCTTAACATAATCTCAACATATGCACAATTAATTCAAGCAGTGTAAAGTCTACTCGTGTCACAGTGGAGATCCACTTACCTGAGGTCCTAAGTCTCTCGTCTTTGTCCTTGCGATCTTTTCTCAGTGGCGTCCCTTCTTAAAGCTTGATGTGTGGCACTTTTGTCCAACACGAGGATTAGAGGGTCAACGTCGAAAGCCACTAAATATTCGAGAGAAAGGAAACTTTAAGAGTTAATAGACTCAAAGAATGGGACACTAGACGGTGGGTCGACCAATGGTTCATCGAGAAATCCCTCTAGGGGTATTCTTGCCCCGTGGTTGTCGTTTTATCCCTAGTCGTCAATCCCAACTAATTGTTACGCCGCTTGACATGTTTAGGTGAGAAAGAAACTCTTGGACCTAAGTGGTCCTTGACTTAGCCGTAAAAATGTCTAAGCTTCGAGCCGAAAATCCGGCAGAGTTTTCTCTGTTTTTCGGATATCCCGGCCGAAGCCTTCACCTAATTCAATCCAGCGCCGAACTAATTTCGGTCACAATCCATCACAACAATCACGTAGAATAATTTTCACATTAATAACTTAACATATCATCATCATCGGTTTCAAAACATGCTTGCCAACACCGAGCCTTAGTGGCTCAGTTCTCGCACAAAATAATAATAGGCATAAGAACTAAAACAAAAGTCACTTAAGATGTCATCGAGTCATAACGCTTAGATCTTGTTTCCAACCGCCCGCTTATACCTTTAGAAAAAGGGCGGTGAAGGGTTGAGCGTTCAAACTTGCGTTGTTGATGTTCCTGCACAGTGCACGAGGATAAAAGAAATAGAATCAAGTTTCGAACTTAAATAAAAGCAGGACGCATGACTCGATACTCGTTTTAAGCTCAAACGGGCACGTTGATAAGAAATACAATCCAATACAACCAAGGCTCGTACAAAAACCAAATTCTCGAGATCATACAATTTTCTTTTTATTAATTTTCTGAATGCGACAACTCTAGATTTCCAAGACAACACAAATCTTTACAATTTTACAATGGCAAGGCACTTGAGATAGTACTCCCCTCGACTAGCACATTAGCCAAATTATTTTACCTCGATCCGATAAACCTGCACGAGTATCTCACACCTTGAAAGCCATTAGATTGTCAAACTCGTAAATTTTTCTAAAATTATAAATTAGCTTTGAGGTTGCCAAAGACTCTAGAATTGTGAAATCACTATGATAATTAAAAAGGGTTATAAACATAAACAACTTCCAAATCTTGGCATAATTCCACGCAATCGTGCAAATATTATAGAATATGCACAAACATACTACTATACATTTGAAAGACTGGAGAGTCAACACCATGGCAACCTTGCATCTACACAATCCTCAATGATATAACTTCTCAGAAAATAGGCAATCTTGAGAAGCTCGAAATTTCAAAATAATCAAGGCACTAAGCCGATCACAGCCGCAATTTTCACAAAATTGTAAAATACCAAACTAACAAAAAATGTTAACTCTAACTAATGCATTTGCCGCAACATTGATAAGCCGACCATAAATAACACTAGGATTTAAAACAATCATCGACAATTTATCATAACAAGTCAATGGGATCAACCAAGGTTTATTTCGTAAATTCAAACAACCACACGATAATAAATTATAAGCTTAAACTCACACCATCTCAAATCAAATTCCAACACGATTGACCAAAGTAACGCACCAAGCGGCACAAATTAACAACTTTCGCAACGCCGACATACTCGAAGATAGATTGAACTAGACATGATCGCGAAACATAATCAACTTCAAACCCACAATAATACGATCAATATACTCAACTAATCTTATTCATACCCCATAATATGAAACCGATTCCGACACAACGATTCAACAAAATCAAGCAGTAGAAAAGCTAAATTCTCGCTCACGACTTATCAATGAATAACAAGCAATGCTCAATCACTACAAAAAGGACACGAGGCTCACCGACTCGAGCAAGGACGGCTCAAGGAGACACGCTGCAGTGCGGAGGCGAGCTTGACAAGGCGCGGGAGAGGTTGGCCGGCGTCGTACGACGGTGGCCGGAGCTGTGGTGGTCGGCGACGAGCAGAGCTCGGGGTTGGACTGCTCGGAGGCACGCGCTGGGCGCGGGGAGGGAGCGTGGCTACTTCGCGCGCGGGGGGACTCGCGCTGATGTTGGAGGGTCTGAGCTCGCGCGGAGGGTCGAGCGGCGCGGGGTGTAGTGGAGGCGCCGGAACGGGGAGGTGCTAGGGCGCGAGGGTAGGCGGCTGCGCGAGAGGCTGGGGGAGGCCGAACGGTGACGAGCTGAACTCGGGACCGCCGGAGCTCGCACGCGCAGCTGGTCGCCGGTGCCAGGAGACGCGACGAGGTGGAGGGGTCGCGCTCGCTCGGAGGCTTAGGCTGGGTGGCTCGGCGGCACGGCGTGGAGGAGCTTGGGCTCTGGTCCGAGATGAGGCAGCGCGACTGGGCTCGTCGCAGAGGAAGGTCGTGCGATGGCCGAGCCTCGCTAGAGCTGAGCGCGAAGAAGCTGGGCCGGCGAGGCTCGTGGGCAGGGGAGCATTCGGCGCGGGAGGGCGCGACGGTAGTCGCATGGAGATGGCGCCGGAGCTGGGTTCGCACTGCTTGCGGAGCTCGGACGGAGCTCGGGCGGAGCTGGGTCTGCGTCGGGCCGAGCGACTGGGCTCACAAGAGGGAGAGAGAGGCGTGCAGGGGCCTTGGCTTCGCGCTGGCGGGGGCTAGGCACAGCGCACAGGGATGCGCGAGGGGCGCGCGAGGGGCACCGCGACTGGGGCTGGGCTGGGCTGGGCTGGCCAGCGGCTGCACGGGGGAGGCTCGGCAGTGAGAGAGAGAAGAAAAATTTGAGAGGGAGGGGGGTGTTTTTGGTCGGCTGAGTGGAGGGGAAGAAGGAGAAGAAAAAAGCCCTAGTGGGCTTGGGCTCAATTTGGGCCCAAATGGCAAAAAATTGACGAATTAAAATTTGGTAAGAATTTTCCGTGAAAATTTAAAATTGCACAAGTAATTGGATACCGAGACTTAGGAGTTTTAATATCATTCCCGAATCAAAAATAAATTCCTAACACGTTCAAAAATTCAAAAAAATGCAAAATGATCATCCCAATTTCATAATTATACTCATAGTTCCAAATTGGTCAGATTTGACGAAACTTGCTAATTTTACAAAATAGTTAAAACTAAGGTAAAAATACAAATTAATTAACTAATATAATAATTTTAAATTTTCAGGTCATTACAGTACCAATAGTGTCATCATTCTAGCACCTTGTATAGAGGTACCTTCTCTAAAGCAATCCTCAACATCCTAAAAAATTACAATTATCAAATAAGAAAAAAAAAGGTAAATTGTAGTAAATAGCCAATATATATATATATATATATTTATTTATGTTTTTAAATGATAGTCTATGTTTCATCAAATTAAAAAAATAGTCATGTTATGAATTAAAAGAATTAGTACGATATTTTGTAACACTTCAATTTTTACTCACCATTTATGTTTTTAATGGGTTTTTTTTCTTAAGAATATTAAAAGAAACTAAGCCGCGGTTTGAAGGAATTTCGTGTTTTTCTATCATCAAAGAATTTAATCATGAGAATAGATCAGTAAACATACCGTGACAGCAAAGGACTGTTGAAATGATGAATTTGAACTTTCCTCCCAACGCTTCCTAATGGTTGTATCAACATCACCATTCCAACATTCTCGTTTAGGTATAGCATTGTCTTCCATATGATAAGTATAATTCCACATCCATTCTTCCTCTATCTCTGTGATGACTTTCTTCAATATCAAGGTGGTTACAACTCCACAAGAGAAACTCTTCATATCGGGGCATTGACTCACAAATAGCTTTTGCAGCCGTGGAAACATCATTGCATTATTTCCAGAGTAGAAGCTTTTGAGAGTGGGCAGATCACGAAGCACTAAAACCTCCAATCTCTGGAAATCAAAATCAAAAGCATCATCTTCTGTTGTTTCACATTCTTCGCAGTCTCTAATTATGTCTTTCATTTCTCCGCAACTCCTTATGATCATTACTCTGAGTTGTATAAGACTTTTAGCTGTTGAGGAATCTAATAAATATGTCAATTCATGGCATTTTGATACTTCTAGCTCTGTCAAATTGTGGAAGGACATAAGGAGTCGGGAAGGGCTACTTGTTTGGATATGTGGGAGTGTTCCTTCATGATGCTCATCACGTTGGTATGTTCCATAATAAATCTGGGGAAAATAACTTAGAATCAATTACAAACTTACTCAAAAATCAATCTTTTCTAATTAACGAACATTTCATAATAAATCTCCGCAACAGTTTAAAAGCTGGGTTACAATATTAACCGTTTTTTCCCTTCTATTTGTTATTGGTATATTTTATTTGTTTTTTTTTCTCAAATTAAATGAAGAACGTAAAAGTGAACTATTACAGATTTAAGGTTGGGAAAAGCAACCTACAAATTGATTACTCAAGCTTTAATATATAAACAAAAATATCAAGATTATCTAATATTCACAAAATAACCACTCACGTTAAGTCAAGATATTCACAAAATAACCACTCACGCTAACTCACGCTAAGTCCGGATTTTTATATATGTAAAGAATTTCAAAAATCGAGAAGGGGTGGAAAGAAAAATAGAGGATTTGGGTTCTTTTTGAATTTTATGTTTAATGAGGTAGGGGTTGGACAAGCTACAAAAGCTAGAAATATACATTTAATTAAGTCTCTTAATTGATCTACCTAATTTTCTAAAATCTGGGGAAAATAACCAACGATTGGTTAGAAGCAATTACAAATTTACTCAAAAATCAATCGTTTCTAATTATCGAACATTTCATAATAAATCTCCGCTAGAGTTTAAAAGCTGGGTTACAGTATTAACCGAATTTTTCATTCTATTTGTTATTCGTATTTTTTATTTCTTATTATTTTTTTCTCAAATTAAATGAAGAACGTAAAAGTAAAATTATACTAAGCTATAAAATTTAATTAATGACAAATTAAAATTGTCCTCCCACAATTTTTATGAATAATCAGCAACGACGAAATTTACTTAGATAACGAAAAATGGGAACAAAAACATTGACAACATTTTTTTGTCAAATCTATTAGATGTTGCTAAAGTGCTAAGACTTTTTAATTTTAATAGTTGTCATTAAAAACACTGTCTGTTGTAGTGCAAAAGGGAATAATCAATAGGGTGAGTTGTAAAAATAGGCCAAAACTAAATGTTTGTTTTAAAGGATAGCATGTGTTTCAAAAAATTAAAACAATAGCCATATTACGAATTGTATAACAGAAAGATGTCATACAAAATATAACAGATCTATAAATATTTGTAAGATATTATTTAACACTTAAAAAAATAATGAGTAAAATTTAAAGTGTTACAAAATATCTTACAAATATTTACAGATATGTTATATTTTGTGTGACACTTTTCTGTTATACAATTTGTAACATTACTGTTTTTTTAATTTTTTGAAACATGAGCTGGACTTTAAAAACGATTTTTTTTTTGCTATTTCTTACGATTTCCCTAATCAATATCATAGAAGACAAAAGAGGAAACTAAAACGTCAACATTATGTAATTATTTAATATTTCATAAAAATATCTTTGGTGCACGAGGTAGATTTATATTCGATATGACTTATTAATATTTAGGAGGGTTTCCCAGCAAAATATATATATATATATATATATATATATTTAGGAGGGATTAGATCGATTATATTATTTTTATTGACATCTTATGTTTTGTAATTGTTAATATTTGTAAATATAGAAAAATATTTAAAATTTATATTTAAATAAAAATAAATATCTTTCAAAAATAAAATTAAAATAAGTATCCTTTCAAAAATGAATAAAAATAAAAATTTATACTTTTTAATAAAAATTAAGCAGGGAAACTATACTTTAAAAATTTCAATTCCTAAATGAAGTGATATGTATCTAATTATATATATATTATAGTAAGAACGACTAAGGGTATTTCCCCTATATATCACTCATTGAATAATAGGGTTTTAATAGTCATATGACTTCTGTATGATATATATATATATATATATATATATATATATAACAAGATTTGAAAATTAAAATAAGTATGTAGACTTACATTTTCATGGAAGAAAGGTTTTGTTGCGTCTAGCTCGTTCTCTCCTTGCTTATCAACAAATGTTTTCAGTTTGGGACAATTTTTTATCCATAGATTTGATAAGTTGGGAAGTTGGATGCAATGATCAGCTCCCCCACAGAAGCTTTTGAGGCCTTCAAGGTTAGAAAGCTTAATACTTTCCAATTTAGGGAACAAAATCTGCTCTGAGGTTGGTGGATATTCTTCTCTGGCCAACTTCTTTCTGGCTGCGACAACGTCTTCCATCTCATTGCAATCACTCACTTCTAGTGATCTCAATTTTACAAGCCTTTCAGCCACAGCAAAAGACAATAGATATTTCAACTTATTGCAGATCTCAACTTGTAAGCTTGTTAGATTTTCCATGTCCGATGTAGTTGCCAGAGGCTTGTGATCAAAATCTGGCCATAAACTTTCAATATTCAGCCCATTTAACACCAGATAATCTAATCCAGAAAAGTCAATCTGAAAGTTAAAAAGAAAAAAATAAAGACGAATGAGATTTATGATTATTACCGTAAAATGCTTGAAATTTATACGCACAGCAAATTATATGACATTATGCTATACTTACATGTGATCTTGCTATATATCACAAAGAAGAATGATATATGAAAAAATAATGATTTACAAGTTAAATAAATTGTTGATAATATTATTTATATATAGTGATAACAAATACAAATTGTTATCTCTTGCAGTGAGAAAAAGTAATGTCTGTATTTGTATATATATGTCCTGAATATATGCATGTTAAATAAATTTTTAAATTTCAAGACAATTAGTAAATTATTAGCCGAACATTGAACTAATTTCTACGTTTCACAACACTATGTAGCTAAACTCTTCTTCCTAGTCAAACTCAAATATATAGCCAATTGTATAGTACATTTCATCATTAAATTTCTTTTTTCCTAAAAAAATGATTTAATAACATTCGAGTGATACCTCACTTTCTATTGACCATGATTATTCGGTCAAACATGAAGATGAAGCAGGACCAACGATTCTTTGACATCAATAATATTGGGAATTTTGAGGAATGTCCTATTTTTTGCACAATAATAATCTATACCCCATGTGTGTTGCATTTTTAATTTATACACCAAAATTTATACTACAAACATAGAATATAAAAAAAAGACCAATTAAGCAATTAGTCATTTTAAAGATAAAGTTTGAAGTATTTAGCCATAGTTTCACGAAATTAGGGATTTAACTATAACATATAATATTTTTTGTAACATGTAACATGTATATACGTGTAAAAAATATAACATTAAATGAAACGTTTCATTTAATATTACATTTTTTATACGTATATATATGTTACATGTTATAAAAAAATGTTACATGTTATGGCTAAATCCCTAATTTCGAGAAACTATGGCTAAATACTAAAAAATTACCCAAAAGTTTAGTTAAATACCTAAAAAACTCTAAAAAAAAGTGCATCACTTGGGATATAAATTGTTAAATAACATCAAAAATGACTTTATTTTGAAGTTCTCCTAATTATAATTAGCCATTCAGTCAAGTGTCTGAGCACTTAACCACTCCTCAAAGATTTTTAATTATTTAACATAAGATTTATTATGGATTTTAATTTTAAGGGAGAATTTAAAAAAAATGAGAATAATCGAAAACTAATAAAGGAAAGAAATGAGAACTGAGAGTAATAAATATTTTCTCTTCTCCTATGATGTTTTGAAAGATGAAGAGAAAATAAAATGATTTTTCCTTCCCTTATTTGGTGGCAAAAGTAAAATGAAAAGATAGAAATTTTATATACATATAATTTCTTATACGCATATAATTATTTGGTAACAAATACATATTGTTATTTCTTGCAGTGAGAAATATAAATGTGTGTATATTTGTATGCATATATGTCTATATGCATGTATGCACGTTAAATAAATTTTTTAACTTTCAAGACAGTTACGAAATAAGATGAAAAATGAATTTATTTCTAAGTTTCACCATGCCTGAATTCTTCAAACTCTTCATAATCAAATATATGACCCACATACACTTTTCACCTTAATTTTCTCTTTTCCTAAAAACAAAAACAGGATTTAGTAAGATAATTTGTGTGGTGCTTCACTTTCTAATTAAGCCATGAGCATTTGGTCAAACATAAAGGTTGAACCTCGTGACCTCAAACATAAAGGTCAAGTGCTCTACCACTTCAACACAAAATAGACATCCATTAGATGTGCAATAATTGATGCTTATGTAAGTTGATTTGTATTTCTGCATGTTTTAACCTGTTTAGATTTAATGAACAAATTAATAAACATGTGTCCTTTTAAAAAAATAAAGTTTTATATTTTTAGGAGGATTCTCAATTGGGTTATGGTAAAAAAAAAATAGACCGTGGGAAACAATCCAAAGGCTGTTATTGAATCTCAAGAGGTGCACAAAATGTATGATAAATCTAATCCTACTTTAAGTTTTTTCCCTAATTTTAATTTTCAATTTTTTTTTTAACCTCAAGATCCTCTGCAAAAGTCATCCTCATTTAACTACTAATGTATCCTTTCAGGATTGTTTTATTGCTCAGATCTTGTCACTAATCGCCTTGTTTTTCAGATTGGCGTCTGGTCATCGTGATCACAGGAAACGAGAGAGAATTTGATTTGTTCAAAGGAAATGAAAAAAAAAAAAAAAAGAAAAAAGAAAGCATGCTTCGAAGAGGCTCGGCCATGGCGAAAGAGCCTGTCTCCGAAAGCCCGCCGACCATGAATATCTGCTCTAAATGCTACAGAAAGCAACAAAATGCCTCAATAATCAAATCCACAGTCGAAGCCTCTCTCTCGGTGCCTTCTTTGTCGAGATGGCGAAGCCCAGAGCACCCAAGACGACATCGTTTCGCCCTCGGACTCGACGCCAAAAGGGTGCTCGGTGTGTCCGAAGCGGGTCGGGCATGACCAGGTCCACGGCTTCCTTAGCTCGTTCTCGGTTTCTTTTTTTTTTTTTTTTTTTGTACTGTAAATATTTGTGGTGGCTGTTGGGTTCTGTTTTGTGTATTGTGATTGAAAAATGGTGTATGTTATGTTGATTTAGGATTTTGGGATTGAGGTTTCTGGTTTCATGGGGTTTGAAATATTTGTGTGGAGTGTGGTTGTGAATATAATTTTTTTTTAATAGTTCTTTCCTGATGGCATTAAAAGATGATACAATAATTGGTTGATATTTTCTTCTACTATATATAGATCTGTTCTTTTTCTTGGGGTGGAGGAGGATTGCCGTCCCCTAGTTGTGTAACGAGATGCATTACCGAGTCTTTAGACGAAGAATATATCTTCTAATGATTCTGTGTATCAAGAAACACACTAATTTTTGTACTCTCTCTTTAAGAACCAATGATAATCGTTCTCCACTGGTCTATATTTTTAATCGTACCTCAACTGAGAATACTCCTATATTTTATATTTGCCTTTTTTTCTTTTCTTGCAAAACAAACAAAAAGTTTTGTATGCTGGCATAGAGATTATAATGAACTTCAACAAAATTTATGCTTCAACTATAAGTTAAGAACAACCACGATCATTTAAATTTGCATTATGTGTTTTGCAATTAGTGAATAGGTGATAGTGAGATATCATTCACGAAAAAAAAATATCTAACCGTGCATCATTATTACTCATACAAAAAGTGGTACGGGATAAAACCCAACGTGGCAAAGGTAAAAAAGAAACAGGTAAAATAAATGTATATGTACCATTCCATTGAAGAGAGGTTGTTGTTCACCAAGTTGCGCGTTTTCTCTATCAACTGTTCCACAAAGCGTTTTGAGGTTCGGAAGATCAGTAAGCTCAAGAGATCGTAGTTGAGGAAGCAAAAGCTTTTCCGACAAGGATGTTTCATCTTCCTCTCCACTTTGTTTCATGGTCACTAAAATTATCACTTCCAAGCTTCTGCATTCTCTTATATTCACCCACTGAAGCTTTACGAGATTTTTAGCCACATCAACTGATGAGAGATACTCTAACTCATTGCATTTCTCAACATCCAATCCACTTAAGTTTTGCATGTGATTAGAAGTTGATGGAAGCCGGTCTGCCCATAACTTTATGACATTAATTTCATGCAACCGTAATAATCTCAATTTAGGAAGCGCGACCTACAAAAGACAAATTCTAGTTTCATTCATAATGATAATTTGGAACTTATAAACGTAAATAATTAATTACGAAGTTACTGGACGTATATTTATAATATGCAAGTAACTGTGCTAAATTCTTTTTTATATTAATTTCATACAAATCCAATGTGTCCAACTTATTTAGGAAGCGCAACCTAAATAAACAAATTCTAGTTTCATTCATAATGAAAATTTGAAACTTATAAACTTAAATAATTAATCAAACAAAGTCATGGGAAAATAGGGCCAGATATGCATAAATGTGTTTCTACATATTCGAATGATAAATGTTATAACACAGTTTTAAAATAAGAGAATTTTAATAAAATAGTTATATTTTAGAAAATAGTCAATGATTCAAAATTTTAAGAAAATAGTCATTCAAAATTTTATTACTTTGGTAAGAAATTTCTTACGGTAGATTTTATGTGTATTTTTAATATGGTAAGAAATTTTTTATCTTAGTAAAAAAAATTAATTATGGCTATTTTTTGAATTCTTGAAACTATTTTTTTAAGGGTGAAGTAGGCAAATACCCAGAATTTATATAACAATAAAAATAAATAGCCAGACTTTTGAAGTAATTGAGTTTCTAGTCAATTTGTGAATTACTTGCACATGCTTTTGGTAACAAAGTGAATTACCACCACTTATCACTGTGTAAGTAATTGCATTTTTGGATAGTTGATCACATTTTTCAAAAGATTGGGTAATAACTTACATTAAGTTTTAAAAATTGGGTATTCACTATAATTTCTCTTTTCTTAAAACACACCATTTAAAATGGTTATTTACCTAATTGGCCCTTAAAATAATTATTATTTTTCAATTAAACGAGCAGCAACTCTCTTTTAATATGTAACTGCCAGAAAAAAAAAAATCTGAAAAATAAAGGTATCAAGAGCTTGTAGGAAAATTTGGGTCTCGTTTTTATGTTCAAAAAAATTATGTTTATAATGAGTGTAATTGTAGTTTTTTATATTCGAAACATTTTGTATGAATTAGATTTTTCTTTACTTGAAAAGAAATTAATGCTTCAGCACATATATATAATTAAAATAAGTAGAAAGCAAAATTGCATTTTTCTTTCATTATATTGAAGACGATTGTACCTTTTCACCCAATAAAGGATAATTGGTAGATTCTACTGAGGAAGATGTGGTAGTCACACCCAACTGAGGCCAACACATGAATTGAACTAACTTTGGTAGAGACGATAGACGCAAGAAGCTCAGTTCATCAAACGCAGCTTCATCTTCTCTCGGCTCATCATGCTCAACAATCTCCTCCACCAACTCACAATCACCCACTCCAATTGAATGAAGTCTTTTGGCGATGGACAAAGGAAAGAGATTCTTCAATTTCCCACAATTGCTCACATAGACATCTCTCAATTGCTTGAACGAATCTGCTGTGAGCTTACAAGGGTGGATGGTACTCTTCTGCACCAAAGCATCAACCATATATTGAACTTCATCACAACCAATGATCTTCATCTGAGAAAATCCATCTAGTTCTAGTCGTTCTGAGCTTCTCATCAATGCTTCAAGACCATGCCCCATACGTACGCTTTCTTCACAGTCTCTTAAGACTAACGACCTTGAAAGTTCACTATATTTATAATAGTCATTTCCAATCCCTATTCTGTATCTCTCTAATTTTTTACTAAATACGAAGCCTTTTGGTAAAATTTTAGCATCCGGTATGCTCAAGAATAAAGCTGTGAGTTTCTGCAAATTCATCAGTTCAGCCAAATTTGCATTTCTTCTGTCAGTACCAATTTCTCCAGCGTCCCAGTTCCTAAAATTTGTTGGCATATACAACTCTTCTAATTCCATTAAACTCGAAATGACATTCTCTCTAATCACTTTAAGATCGTCACAATCTCGTAAATTCAATAATTGTAAACGAGTTAGTTTCCCAATTTTTGAGGGCAACTGCTGAAAAGTGGAGCTTCTAAGATCAAGAACTCTTAAATCTTTTAGGTCCCCAATATAATCGATGTCATCAAGTTTACAATCATGTAGACGTAAAGTTTTGAGGTTTTGAAGAAAGCTGAATGATGTAGGCAACAACAAATGATCTGCTCTATACAAAGACACAACTTTGAGATATGTACTTTCACTTAGAAAGTCCATAATAATCGGAATACGTGGATAAGAATCGCCGTAAAACTCACGACGACTGATAAGGAATAACTCCAACTTGGGACATTCTAACTTCCGGAAAGGACGTTGAATAGAGTCTGAATTTCGAAGTAGTGAGAGTGCTTTTGTGTCTTTGAATCTTTTCTCGCTTAAGCAATCTTCCATCCTATCATTTATCATAAAGCTACGCATACCCCATCTATCTTCCGATGCAATGAATATCGCAACATCGCGTACAACATCATGCAATTTGACCGCATCCAAATAAGAACCATTTAACAACAGGCAACGAGCTTTTAGTTTAACTACCAATGAGTCTACCCGCTTCCTCGCAGCTGCCACGCTATGAACGTCTGGAAACAAGCCCCAACCTAAGCTAAGCATCATAAACTCCTCAACTTCTATATCCACATCTTCTCCATAGAGACTACATAGCAACAACAACTTCTTCTCTTCTTCACTTCCTAATGAATCAAAACTCAACCTTATACTAGGGTAGACTCGTGTTAGCATTCCGTCGATGTTTGTCGGTGCAGAGTTTCGTAGTTGGAGCAAAGCATCCTCCCAAAAGGACAAGTCATTATCTTTTAGTGCACTTGCGACCGTTCTGATGGCAAGTGGCAAGCCTCTACATTCTCTAACCACATCCTCAGCTAATCTCTGAAAATCCGGTTGCTCGACTACATATGCACCGACAAGTGTAGTGAACAAACTCAGTGCTTCGGCCGAGGACAAATCTTCAACCAAGATACTTTTGTCAGCACCCATGTATTTACGTGTAACTTCATGAGATCTAGAGGTCATCAATATCTTACACCTCTTTTGATCATGGTCAAACTTCAGTCCTACCTCTCCCAGATCAAGTATGTCCCATATATCGTCTAAAATTATGAGGATCTTTTTTTCTTCCTTCAATCGGCGTTTAAGCCGATCTGATCTTTCAGCTATGCTTTCGATCCCATTCAAATCCAGACGAATCTTCTCAGCAACACCTTGTTGAATTGCTTTAAGATCTTGAGTCTGGGATACAGTAGTGAAAACCACCTCGCTGAACAGCTTCTTCTCCGTGGCCAGTCGAGCAACTTCTTTAGCAAGCATGGTTTTGCCAACACCGCCCATGCCATACACTCCGACCTTTCTGACCTCATCAGAACTCAGCGCAGCCATAATTTCCTCTAAAACCTTCTTCCTCGAGACAAAGTCCTCGTAACCGTCCCTATCAGCGATACAATTCTGTAAAGCAGGACGATAAGCAATTATAAGAAAGTGATCCCCAGCTGCAGCCTGAATTGTGCTTGCAACCTCGTCTGCCTTCTCCTTGGCTCTCCTGCTCAGCCGTCTCCTTGACACCAAATTCGGAAGTGACCCACCAAAACACTTGATATCCGCCCTCTGGCAGTCATTGTCTAGAAAAGTCTCGGCCTCTTGAGAGATACGAGCTGCTTCGTCTATCCAGTTCTGAACGTCCTCCGTGATTACGCCCCCGTCTCGTGCTGCCTGATCAACTCGGCCTTGTAGTGCGGCTTTTGCAGTTCCCAGTTCTTGAATTTTTGCTCTAAGGTCCTCCACATTGCTTGTGTAGCGCGCTAGACGGCGAACCACTATAAATGTGTGCTCAACAACTTTGGTCACAAGCGAAGCGCCAACCCCAACAACAAACTCCATTATATCTGTGGTGTGATAAACTATTTCCTTTTTATTTGTTTATGTTCCTTTCTTGAGTACTCTTAAGAATAGGATAACTACTACTTGAACTGAAACAGGACTAATCTACAGCAGAAATGTAAAGAAAGAAGATGAGAAAAAAGTGAAAATAAAACCACAAAGCAGATCGTTTCTTATAAGTTTTTTTGTCCTTTTTCTTTATCTTCTTTCTCTCTCTTTTCTTGTTCCTTCTCTTTAACCTTATCTATAAAAAAATTTTTACTGAACTAATAAAAGGACAGAAGAACGAAAGGAATATTGAAAAACAGAGCAAAAAATGAACAAAAGGAAGATTGTACCACACTAGAGTAGTGATTCAAGCCCTTTCTTGACTTAAGCAAATGAATCAAAACGGACAAACAAAGATCCAGAAACAAAATTTTTTATTTTTTTTTCTTTTGGAATAATTAGCCAAAGAAAGCAGAGAGTGGAGTAAAACCAAAAGAAAACGTAGCAGTAACAAAGAAAGAAATAAGGAAAACGAGAAGCACAATGACAAACCAGAAAGGACGAAAATGAAATGCGAAATGCACAGAAGTTATAATATATTTCTCCTTCTCCTTCTTTACCAGCTTGGATTAAGCTTTCAGATCACAGAGACGAGCAAAGTTTGTCCAGAGAAATTATTAGAATGATCAAACATCAAAGTGAGAAACAGTGTGCATCAATAATAATAATAATAATTCACTCTGTAATAAAGTGAGTGACAAGAAAGTAGGTTTGAAAATTGCGCGTTTGTTTTTGGAGTATTTCAGCGATGACTTTAAAAAACGAAAAGGAAAAGTATGCCAAAGAAAGGAATCCAAGGAGGTAGTCAGGTAGGTGGGAATAGGACCCATAAGATTTATGACGACTAAATTATTGATGAATTATGCGACTAATACAATGGGGCCTTGTGATACCGAGATCACTGCTTTTTTTTTTTATATTTTTTATTGTGCTTTCCTTTTAGGGTAATTGAAGGCAGCACATGATCCTTTGTACTCTTAATTTTTATACATTTTGGTTCTTGAACTCTTTTTTATAGGCAAAAATCTTTTTGAATGAATTTTTTTTTTTTTGACAATGTTAGTCCAATTATCACGTGTGTATCGATAATAATAATAATAATAATTTTTAAGGATTTAACCAAATTTTTGGTAATTTTTTTTAAGAATTAGCCATAGTTTGACGAATTTAAGGAATTAGCCATTTTCGTTATGTAACAATTTTTGTTACACGTGTAATAAATTTTATTACCCATGCAACAAATTTTATTACGCCCAGTAATAATTTTTGTTACACGGGTAACAAAAATTATTACACGTGTAACGAAAATTGTTACACGTGTAACGAAAATTGTTACACAACGAAAATGGCTAATTCTTTAAATTCGTGAAACTATGACTAAATTTTTGAAACATGAGCTTAAAAATGGCTAAAACCCAAATCTTCCCTAATAATAATAATAATAATTCACCCTGTAGATCACCTGTCTGCTTTCCCTGTCCGTTCTCCTGTCCGGCAAATAACCATTCGACACGTAAGCATTGTTTTAAATACCAACACAAAAGCCGTTTAGCATACCGTTAAATAGCTCATATTTCCCTCTCTCTCACAAAAGGGTATTGTTATGTATAGGGATCTATACGTGTATCCACGTGTCTCACTTAAAACCTGCCATGATTTCCAAAACACTTCTTAATTTTTTTGGAGAGAGAATATTTTCATATGTTGTCCAAAAAAAATAAACATCTTCATATTTTTAAACCCAAATAAAGCGTTCCTTTTCACTATTTGCCATGAAAAAAAAAAACTCTTGCTGCCTATCGTTCCAATGTCAATCCGTTCGCTTCAATAGCCTCACAATTATAACCAACAAAACTCTTTGAAATTCTCGATCTTTTCAGTCAAGAACAAGCTCATATTTTTAAAAGAGAAATAAGTCAGAGAGAGAGAGATAGAACAAACTGTAAATTTGGGATTTTTTTTCCTTGTTTGAAGGAAAAAAAAAAAAAACATAGTTCCGGGTATATATGGCTTTATGTAGATAATCCCTTAGTACTTTTGAAGGGAAGAGAAAAAAAAAATTAAAAACAAATCTCGGGATAAGGATTTTAGAAAATTGTTTTTATTTTTTTGTTGAATAAAAAAAAACACAGATATGGGTACTTGGATTTTAGGAAATTGAATATAAACAATTCTCTCATCAGGAAGAAGAAACCTAATAGAAGAAAGAAATGCCCCAGCCAACTCTCTTTCTTGGCATTCTTTTATTTTCACTGTCGAGCGCCAGTGAACGTCGAAGACCATGGTATTGTGACTGTGAGAGAGCGATAGAGAGAAAGTTGTGCTCTAAAGTCGTTGAAACGTCTCAGAAATTATCATTGTAATTATTATTTTTTAGAAACTGGTTTGACGGCATTATAACGGTGTTTATGTTTGCTTTAATGAACTTCGACGTGTTGGAGTATTATTTGTCAGACAGGAAAACCGATAGGAAAAGCTGACAGGTGATTTGGGTCCCACTCGGTAATAAAGTGAGTGACAAGAAAGTAGGTTTGAAAATTTTGTTTTTGGAGTATTTAAGCGATGGCTTAAAAAAGGAAGAGATTAGAATAGTGCACGATTTTTTGTATTATAAATAGTGTATCGCTTATAATAATTTAAAAAATATATAAAATTAATTTTTTTTACACATAAGTACATTACAACGTTTATTAACATATTATCCATTTATTTATCAAATTTAATCAAAGAATTATGTTTAATCGGAGATGAAAAAAGAAGTTTGTCCTTTTAATTTTTTATTTGTTATTTTTTTCATTTCATCTCCAATTGACATAATTTTAGTTTCAAATTTGAGAAGTGAATTGATAACTTAGACGTTGTAATGTACTTATGTGTAAAAAAAAATTTTAATTTTATGTATTTTTTAAGTTATTATGAGCCGTACACTATTGATAGTGTAAAAATCGTGCACGCCACTTCTCTTTAAAAAACGAAAAGGAAAAGTAAGCCAAAGAAAGGAATGCAAGGAGGTAGGAGGACCGAAAAGCTATTTTATGTGTGTAAGATAAGATTAAATTATTGATGCAAGCGTGTGGGGCCTTGTGATACCGTGATCACTGCTTTTATAATTGTGCTTTCCTTTTAGGATAATTGATGCACGTGGTCCTTGTACTTTTAGTTTTTATACATTTTGGTCTGAATTTTTTTTATAGACAAAAATATCTTAAGATTTATTTTTGGGTAATGTTATTCCAATTAATAAAGGAGAGTTAATTTGGACGGAATTTCATAACGTGTGTGATATATAACTAACTAATTTATTTTTTGGATTAATTAGATAAATAACTATTTTAAATGATATGTTTTAAAAAATAATCATAATTTTAAAAAATTTAAAAAACAATCGTAATTTTTTTTTAACAAAGATAAGAAATTTTTTTTTAATATAACAAAATTACATTTAAAATTTATAATAAAAAATTTCTTATCAAATCATAAATTTTTAAAATTGTTATTTTTTAAAAAAATTTCAAACATTGACTCCATGTTTGGGCAAACTATCCAAGCCATCTCATTTCATTCTATACTATTCCAAACCATTTAACTTTCTAATCCTACAAACCATTTCATTTTTTTTTCAATCTTTTGTTTCAATTTTCTAAATCCCTATACAATATCTTTAAATCTAACCATTTATATCACCTTGAAATTTACAAAGTCAAACAATTCTACTCATTTTTCTAACCATTTTCCAAACCATTTTGACCATCCCAAAAAATGGGATGGAATGGGCAAAATAATTTGTCCAAATATAAGCTTACTATTTTTTAAAATCATTATCTAAAAATTGAGTATTTATCTTAAAATTCTCTTTATTTTCTTAAAGTTCCCCTAATACCTCACTTGAGGTCAAAAGAAAAAACATAAAAAAAAAACCACGAGACCCAAACCAAAGCCAAACCCTAACCCATCTCCTCCTAGAAGCGTCCTAACTCTCCACCATGACCAAGACTACCTTTCCGCCACAAAAGGACATCGCCAGTACTGCCTCTGCGTCATGGTTTTTGAACATTCCGCTGTCGAGCGCCTCATCGCTGTTGGCCTCTTCGCCATAACCTCTGACTTCCTCTTCCGCAAAAGATCTTGATATGATCATGCCAATTTCATGATAATCTGGTCATGATGTGATGTAGGTTTAATTGCTATGAAATGAATGGTTGTTATGAACTTATGGAAAAGTTTTTATCTTTTAAATTATTTTTTTTATTCTCACTTTATTAGATCTCTAGCTAGGTGAGGATTGTAACGCCCGTGTGGGTCGTGCAATAAATAATAATTCTCTAAGTGAACTAAATTTTTAAAACAACACTTTAAATTTAATTAAAAATCACAAATGAGAAAAACTCAAAAATACCGTAGGGTCTTAAATCATTTAAACTCCAACAACAACAAAATAGTTTGATAAAGTTTAATAAGTCTCAAATCCACAGTATAATGTAGCACCATGTGAAAATAGAAAATAATACCTGTCATCATTCAACAATCCTACAACATTCAAATCTTATACAGTCATCAAAAATAGCGCAAAAGATTAAATCTTACAAGAAGAAGATCTCAAAAAGAGGATAGAAGCCTCAGGCCAAAATTTCTCCAAAGCCAACTGCAGCTCACAGTAAATCTACTGCTCCTCGACACTCTGCTCCTCTCCTGAGGGGGTGGGGGAAAGGAATGGGTGAGCTACACATGCTCAGTAAAAATCACCAATACTTATCTTTCGATTTTTATAACCATAATATTGATGACTTCCTGCATAGTTAGGTTTCAACAAATACAAATACAACAAATACAAGTATGTCTCAACTGAAATACCTTTTTTCACAAATATGCTTTTTCATAGATAATACATAATACAAAGAGATATAATCAAGTATTTCAGTTCTGTTAACACATTGGCAAACCCTGTGGATCAGAACCTCCAACGGTAACCTAGACTTGCGTAGAGACTAGAACGGCATGCGGACTGTGCCAAAATAAACCACGTATGATAACAGAACAACCCAGAGACATATTATCGTTTCATTTCAACCAAACCATTAATTTCAATATCAGAAAAACAACTTCACATTTCAAGTCATATATATGTATACAAAGTAACATATATATATAAATATAGTTTATTTTTCTTTCCAATTACTAGTTATTCAGTAAAATTCTCACGAAAGGCAAGCACTAAAGATTCCTACCTCTTTGGATCAACCAAAAAGGTTAGCAAACTCTACGAATTGTCTATTCCCGCTAATTTCGTCCCGTTTCTGCGTCGGAAAGAAACTTTGAGTCGACCAAACTTCCTGTTCATATAGAATTTGGTCAAACCGAGTTCACCATTGCGTTTAGGAGCTCGAAACAATGTCCAAGAGCTTGCTTACCCGATTTCGCCGGAAGTTGACCGGTCAACGCCGGAGTTAACGGCGGTCAACGACGGCCGACGGCGGCGAATCTGACAAGTGTCGGCTGAGCTTTCCGAACACCGTGGTGGTGGCCGTTTTCCCCAACTCGTCCCAAGGTCACCGTAATCTACGCCGAGATTTCAAAAACGCCGTTTTTCGGCGAAGCTCCGGCGATGTCCTTTCCGGTGGAATTTGGCCACAATAATTTATAGACTTGTAGTACTCTTCACAAGGAATCCAATGCAACAAGAATCGCGTCGATTAGAGTTCGGACGGAAAAGTTACGGCTCTTCAAATTTCCGGTGACAAAAACTCCGCAAGTGGTTTCTCCGGACTTTGCCTTCGATTTCCGGCGAGCCACGGCGTTCCCAATGTTGGACGGTGGGTCCTCGGTGTTCCCCGCCACTTACACTTCGATTCTCCGGTGGTGGCTTACTCCGAATCTCACCGTGGTGGTCGGAAAGTGCGCTCAAAGTGAGTACGGTGGAGGACGGTTTTTGGGCTTTTGTTTGAGAGAGAACGAGGAAGAGAGAGAGAATGCACGAGAAAGGGAGGGAAGGGGTTTAATAGGCTGAAAAATAATGAGAAAAATTATATTGTTGACCTCATATTTTGAAGATTTACAAAGTCCCCACAAAGAAATTTTTCATAACATTTTAGTCCAAAAAAAATGAAATTTTGGGTATTACAAGGATATATATTTGAGGAAATTCAAACAAATTTGTCGTGCACGTGGTATTCATGTGAGGATTTCCATGCAATTGGACTAACATTGCCAAAAAAGTTTAATTTAGAAAGATTGTATAAGCTAAAAATATAGAGACCACGCCCATGGACGTCCATTATCCTTTCTTTTATTTATTTTACATTTTAATACAACTAGTGGACTCATAATTAGTGAGTTTGTCGATTATTATTTTTTTTTTTTTACTGAAATGGTTCTAATCAGATCAATATATATATATATATATTTATTAATATTAGTTAGTAGTGCTTACAAATACATAAATATATGTCAAAATTTTAATATTTTCCGTTCAATCATTTGAATAAAAAATATTTGAGAAAATTTGTTGGAATGCCATATTTTGAAAAGTGGTTTCCATCTAATCTCACTTTTTAGGTTTATTTGCATCTATTGTCATTTTTTTCTTTTTAGAAAATGGCATAAGATGAAAAGATTAATAAGAGGTGGCAAAAATCTACATCAACCTTTCAAAGGTGGCAATTTTTTAAACTTCCCTAAAATTTTCTTTACAAATTATGATATTTGTGCCAAAAAATTATTTCACACCCGACTCCACATAAGGTTTCCTAGAAAGTCGCGATGATTTAAAAGATGCCATGAAACAAACACACGGTAGATACCATGCTATGAAAACACATAATCAAAGAGACCACATGTCAAGAAAGAGAACTAAAAATTTATTCTCACAAATATTCAAACCTTCCTTATTAGTTTACATATATTTTTTTGTGAAGTAGGCAAATACCCAGAATTTATATAACAATAAAAATAAATACCTAAATTTTTGAAGTAATTGAGTTTTTAGTCAATTTGTGAATTACTTGCACATGCTTTTAGTAACTAAGTGAATTACCACCACTTACTACTGTGTAAATAATTGAATAATTTGGATAGTTGGTAATATTTTTCAAAAAATTGGGTAATAACTTACATTAAATTTTAAAATTTGGGTATTCACTATAATTTCTCTATTTTTTCTCACTCATTACCCTCTAACCAGATATCCTAAAGCTTAATTTCAGATTTTTCACATTTATTTTCGTATCTTATTTTTTTTTTATCTTATTATAAACAATTTTTAGATTTTTTGGAACTCGCTTTTATATCTCATTAGATGCCACAAATCACATCTCAGAAGTCAGAATGACTAGTCTTCCTTCGATAATATCGAAGAATTATAATCTTTCTGCATTAATACAAAATCAGATGGCGTAAAAGTTGAGGTGAATTTGTTTTTAGGTACTTCAAGAAAGTGCCTGAAACTTAGTAGCAAAAGAAAAAAAAGAAAGTGCCTGAAACACCCTCCTCCAACCATATAACATATTAATTCAGGAATATTGATAGACATATTTAGAAAGTGGCCGAAACATCCTTTGTGAATCAAGGCTTTTTCTTCTCAAAGTTTCAATATTGTTTTAGATGTAGCAATAGATTCCAATTTTTAATAATACGTATCCATTAATGTATTAAGATTGTTCGCAGATAATGCGAAACATGTACGAAAAAACCCAATGATGAGAATAAGATTGTTCACCTCTGTAAACCAATCTTTGTTTCGGCTGACACGTATGACTTGTTGCTCATGTTTTTCCTCTGAATTTTCTAATCTAAAACATCTAAAATGGCAGGACATTGTTGTACAAGCTCTAGCAATATCGATTTTCGGATCTTAAATATGATTAGGCTGTCAGATTTTCGAAGATGTCAATGCAGCTTTTCAATAACGACTTGGCTTCCCCATTTTTCTCCACTTGATGGACATGAATCAGCTCATTCATGAGATCCGCATTCGCCGTCCGATACGTTGACGGCAGAGAGGCTACCAGTCCAAGGGAACCCGGGTGAAAGAGACGTTATAAGCAGATCCATGAGGTTCTCTTGTCGCTCGAGAACGTCGTTTATATTTGCAATATGGATGCTAGTTTTCAGACAGACCAAAACTTTGTCGTTTGAAACAGTGATCTCTTCAACATCGTCTCTTTCTGCCCAAAATGAAAGATAAAGCTCAGAAAAGATACATGTCCATAAAGTCATTAGTCCGTACTCATGAATCAGCTCATTCATGAGATCCGCATTCGCTCCGTATAATTTAACGATTTCCATTAGACACTCTGAAGCACTGATGTGAACCTAAAATTGGAAACGATGTTGTTAAGCACGAAAACTTTCAACGAAATAAATAATCCACTAGTTGCGAGTAAAAACTGAACGCAGGAAATTTGATATTATTGCACTCAATAATGGAGGAAAAAATGAAGTGAGATACCTGAGCAATCTTCACCGTGTTTAAACATTCCACCACCTTAGGTATCATCGATTCACACATCTAAAGACAAGAAGAAAAATGAGAGTTTGCACGAGATTAAGAAGAAATGAATATAGGGAAACAGGTTTCAACTCGAACTACCTTCTGAACCAAAGAAGCTATCTTAGGGTGTATCGAGATTTCGTTGGAGTCGTCCAAACAATCCTGTGTTAGAATAGTGCCAAAAAAGGAGACTATTTTTATGATTTTGAATTTGCTGATTAATAAAATAAAAGAAATTTTTCATGAATTGTTTGAGACTTTATTTTAATTATGAATATTCATCAATATCCATAACATATTATGTAACTGAAATTCTAGTATATAAGTGTGTTATATACAAAGGATTAGAATTTTGGTTGATATGTTTAAATGAGTCCGTGATTGATCAAGAGTGGGTGACTTGATCCGAAATCACATATGTGGTCCACTGACATATTGGATGCGATAACCTTAGGAATTTTGTATATTTTATTTTATTTTACATTATGTAAATTTATAAAATTATATAAATTTCACAATGATCATCAAATCATATTCAAGAAGACTTTGAAGGACAAAAACTTAGGGTTTGGTGAAACCCTAAGTGGTGGATTTTGGTGGCTAAAATTCTAGAGTTTTGACCCTAGGATAGCCACCACCATAGGAGGCCAAAACCCTAGAGTAAGACTCTAAGGTTGATTGGCCAATGATGGGCCCTAAACCTAAAGTTTTCAAACCCTAGGTTGCTCGGCCCATTATAGTATGCTCATAGGTTTATGAAACTCATGTTGGCCCGACCCAAAATTAAAAGTGTTTTAATTTTAGGTCAAATCCACAATGATGGACCCGAAGATGGACTTGGAGACGAAGCCCATGAAGAGGAGGCCCGTTAGATTAGTTTTATTTTATTTTATTTATTTATAAACCAAAGGAACTCGGTGAATTCCAATGTTTTATTTTTTTTTTACTATGTATTTATATTATGTCATGCTCGTCACATGTCATATAGTTTAGAAGTGCCATTCAATATTAAGTTCCGCTTGCATCATTTATTCATATTGTTAATGTGATTAATATGTAATATGATTAAATGATGGATTGGTTATTTTAAAAGTGTTTAAAATTTGACCAACACAATTTGGGGCTTATTCAATTAAAATTACCTAAGTTGTTAGGAGTAGATTTTAATGAATAAGTTGAGCAGAGCGAAAAGACTTTGTCAAAAAGACCGATAAGAGGTCTAAGGTTTGGACGGATTTAAGCGGACCATTGTGACCCCCCTTCTTACTTGGAAGTTCTTTTCGTGAAGTGAAACTATAGGTTATAATTTCACGTAGTACTAATTAGGTTTAATTAAACATGAGATGCTTTATAAACCAAATATTAGTATGTCACGAAAAGACATATTCTAAGCATATTTAAAAGGGTTTTAAATGGGTAGGTTAGAATCACGTAGAATTTAATTCTACACTTTTTAGGTTAATAATTAGATTATAAACCTAAAATCAATTTCACCTAGTTAAATGTTAACTTAGGTTTAATAAAATACTACATTAATAGTGAGTTTATGGTCTCCATCGTTGATTTAGTACCGTGAGGGTCAAGCGGCGCCTCGAGGCGCTTCGATTTCGTCCCCCTACGGGTGGTGTCCGCTTGGCTCAATACCAAGGCTAAGTCTCGTATGATAGATTTTTTGGATGTATTTCAAGTGTGACCTACCCTACGGCGGCACATCTTGAGTTAAGTCTGAGAAGTCGAAACGATGGGTCAACTTATAAGACAAATCAAATGTTGACTTGTTTGGCCAAACTTTTCCACTTCGGCATTTAATAGGCATGGAAATAAGAGTTATTTTGGCCGTGCTTATTAATCGAGAAGAGTCTCGGTTTGGTTAAGTGAATAATTGACCTACCCTACGGCGGCACTTTATTCATGGATAACCGAACTGTCGAGGGAATAATAACTTAAAGGTTTTAGTATTTTTCCCGTTGCATTCATGCATACACGTTTATTATTCCCGAAATCATGATGAATGTTTTGTCTCAAACTTTTCTAATTTCTGTTTAATTTTATTATCAGCATTTTCAATATGTCGTTTGGAAATCCTATTACCGCTTTATTGTCCAAAGATGTGCTAACTGGGGATAACTTTTCCAAGTGGAAAAGTAACCTCAACATCGTGCTGGTCAGTGAGAGCATAAGGTATGTTCTTACTGAGTCACGTCCACCTGTTCCTGCCGCAAATGCTGCGCGGGCGCTCAAAGAAGATTTTGAGCGTTGGAACTCCTCCAACAACAAGGCTAAGGCCTATATGCTCGCAAGTATGTCTGATGCTCTGCGAACAAAGTTGGAGAACAAGGAGACTGCTGTTGAGATCCTAGACACTCTTCAAGAGATGTTTGGGATGCAAAACGAGCAAGCTCGAATGGAAGCCACTCGCAAGTACATGAATGCGAAGATGTCTCCTGGCACCTATGTGAGAGACCACGTCATGATGATGACGAACTATTTCACAGAGGCTGAGATGCATGGCGCCACTATCGATGAGGTGACGCAAGTGGGAATCATTCTAAACTCACTTTCGCCTGATTTTGTCCAATTTACGTCCAACTATATTATGAATAAGTTGAACTATGGACTTACTCAACTCCTCAACGAGCTCCAGACTTTTGAGTCTATAAGTGGGATAGCTAAGAAGAAAGGCGCGGCAAATGTTGCCGAAAGGGCCTCATCTTCTAAGGCCCAATCTAAAAAGAGAAAGGCCTCTGGCTCAAGTGGCACCAAAGGTGGACAAGAAAGCAAGTCCAAATGGAAGAGTTCCAATAAGGACTCAAGCAAGCCCAAAGGAAAAGATTCCAAAAAGCCCAAGAATGCAAAAGAGCAAAAGCAAAGCAACAATAGCAAAGGAAAGTGTTTCCATTGCGACGGTGAGGGACATTGGAAGAGAAATTGTCCAGGATACCTCGCTGAATTAGCCGAGAAAAAGAAGAACGGTATGACCGATTTACATGTATTAGAAGCATTTTATGCTGAGGATACTTCCTCAACCTGGATAGTTGATTCAGGCGCAACTAATCATGTTTGTTCTTCTTTGTAGCTGCTTAGCTCTTAAAGGGAACTTAAAGATGGAGATCTTACACTGAAAGTTGACAATGGAGAGTCCGTTACAGTCAAAGCAGTGGGAGAAGCTCGCCTCGCATTCAAAAATAAATTTTTAGTTTTAGAATTAGTTTATTTTATTCCATGTTTTAGGAGAAATTTGATTTCAGTTTCAGAACTATGTAAACATTCCTTTTCAGTTTCATTTAATAATATTTCGATTATTATTTCGCGAAATAGTTTGGAAATTTGTTCTGCAAATATGGAATATGGGCTTTATGTTTTAAGACCAATGGAATCTTTTATCTTAAATACTGAAATATTTAGAGTAGCAAATCCTAAACCTAACATGAAACCTAAAGTATCAAGTGATAATGAAACATATCTATGGCATCTTAGACTTGGTCATATTAGTCTAGATAGGATTAGTAGACTAACAAAAGATGGTCCTTTGAGAGAACTAAGAGTTGGTTCTCTATATGTCTGTGAATCCTGTTTAGAGGGCAAAATGACTAAAATGACCTTTTCGGCTAAAGGAGAAAGAGCCAAAGAACCACTTGAGCTTGTACATACAGATGTCTGCAAACCTTTGAATGTTCAAGCTAGAGGTGGTTATGAGTACTTCGTCAATTTTATTGACGATTAGTCTAGATATAATTATATTTATCTAATGCAACGAAAATCTAAAACTTTTCAGAAGTTTCAAGAATTTCGTGCTGAGGCTGAAAAGCAATTGGGTAAATCACTTAAGACTCTTCGATCAGATCGATAAGGTGAGTATCTTGATACTGAGTTTGCCGACCATCTCATTGAGAATAGGATCTTGTCGCAACTCTCGGCTCCTGGTGATCCGCAACAAAATGGTGTTGCAGAACGAAGGAACCGAACCTTGTTAGACACCATGATAAGCTAATCTTCACTTCCAGTATCTTTCTGGGGCCATGCTATCAAGACGGCTGTCGACATTCTAAATGTCGTTCCGTCTAAGTCTGTTTCTAAAACACCTTTAGAGTTGTAGAATGGTCGTAAACCTAGTTTACGTCATTATCGCATATGGGGGTGTCCGGCACACGTGCTGAAAAAGAAAACAAGCAAATTGGAGTCAAGAACAGAAGTGTGTCTGTTCATTGGTTATCCAAAAGGCACGAGAGGAGATTTGTTTTATAGTCCTAAAGAAAAGAAGGTATTCGTGTCGACAAATGCCACTTTTCTTGGAAACGATTATATGACAAATTATAAACCTCGAAGTAAGGTTGTACTCGAGGAAATGTTAGCACCCGCTTCTACTTTTCAACTAACAAGAGTTGTTGAGTTGAGAGAAGAAGAAGAAACCACAGTTCCTAATCAAGACGCTATAGTACTTAGACGTAGTGGGAGGGAAATAAGATTACCCGTCCGCTACCGTACTGAGGCGAATGTCATTGTTTCTGACACAAACGATGACGATCCAATGTTTTTTTTTAGGGAGACAATGGATAATCCTGATAATGAGAACAAGAGACTATGTGCTAGTTTATTAAGGTGGTGACCTAAATTTACTAGTATACACTGATTCTGATTTCAAATCGGATAATGACGCTTGAAAGTCGACGTCTACTTCAGTGTGTACTCTTTAAGAAATAGGTCTGAGAGGAATGTCTCATCTCCTTTAGGGCAAGTGGGAGATTGTTAGAATAGTGCCCAAAAAGGAGACTATTTTTATGATTTTAAATTTGCTGATTAATAAAATAAAAGAAATTTTTCATGAATTGTTTGAGACTTTATTTTATTGATGAATATTCATCAATATCCATAACATATTATGTAACTGAAATTCTAGTATATAAGTGTGTTATATACAAAGGATTAGAATTTCGGTTGATATGTTTAAATGAGTCCGTGATTGATCAAGAGTGGGTGACTTGATCCGAAATCACATATGCGGTCCACTGACATATTGGATGCGATAACCTTATCCGGGTTGTCGGTGTGGTGACACTAAGTGGAAGCATTCTATATAATTAGATTATATAGGACATGGACCGACTCGATTCCGAAGTATCGTTTAAGTACCGTTACGATACTCGTCTCGAAGTCATAAGATGATCATATGAGAATCGATCTTAATCCTGAGTGGCCACAGACCCCTACGTTATCTTTACGGGCCTTTTGATTTGTTCGTTACGGCTCATGATTGATCTGGGCTAAACACTTGCATTTTGGAGGTCCGGAAAATGATCACTGGGGAATGGGGTTTCACGGATATGGAATCCAGCTTCTGATAAAAAGGAAGTTAAAATTGGTTCCCTTAATGTATTGATTCTGGAACTGAACAATTGCGCGCACATTTATGATCAAGATCATAAATGAATTATTCGCTAGTGAATCGATGGTACTTAAGGAACAAGATATGATCTGAGTGGTAAAACGGTAAATTCACCAACTCAGATCATGAACCAATCTGGAGGGTCGAATCTCATGAAATGATTATATCAATGGACAACTCACCGAGTAAATTATTCTAATAATTTCAGGAGTGCAATTCCGGGTTTTTAGTGGAGTAACCTCGGAATTAATAAATCAAATTTTTAACTAAAGAGTTTTAGTTAATTGTTTGTATTTATTGGAGCCTGAATTATTGGGTCCATGGTCCCCGGACCGACTCCATTAGATCGATAGAGATACTCTAATAATTAATGGTGATTAATTATATTTTTCTCACATTTATCGGATTAATAGTTTAATTCGATAATAAATAATTAATTTTAGTTATTTATTTACTTGTTAAATAAATAATGGTTAAAATTAATTTAAATTAATTTTGGAGGGAATTATGAAAATAGTTTCTCGCTAAAATTAGTTTATTTGGGAGGCAATCAATTTAAATAAAAGAGTTTTATTTAATTGTTAAATTATTCAAGAGTTGGATAAAAAAAAAAGGAGGTATTTTGTAGAAATCCTAATTAGATTAGGATTTGTACAAATTTATTTAAATAAGGATAGTTATCCTACTTGGAGTAGGATTGGAAATAACTCATCCTTATTAATTATTTAAGGGTTAGATAATTATTTATTTTGGATATTAAAAATAGAATTAGATTCTATTTAAGATTTGATTTAAAATTATATATATATATATATATATATATATATATAATATATAAGTTGAAATCGTATTTGGATTTGACAAAGTATATATATATGCGATATATATTTATATATATACTTATTTTTATGTATATGTTTAAATAAAGTTAAAATCGCATTTTTTCTTTTTCAAAGGACGGTAACTTTTTCAAATTTATTAAATCGCATATATATATATAGATATATATTATATTATATATAAGATATATATAGAATATATATATATATATTATTTGTATATATATATATATTATTTGTTATCAAATTCTAAGAAGTTGAAAAGTTCGGCAGGCTTCAGTTTTACGCTTTTAGGCATATATATATATATATATATGATATATATATATAATTAAAATATATGATATTTTAATATATCCAAAATAAATAATAATAGGTATTAGTTTGAATCCAAGTAGAACTTGGAGTATGCCTATTAAACACCTCTTTATTCTCTCTATAAATAGGACTTTATTGTAGAGAGAAAACCTAACTTTGTTAGACCAAGCATACAAGCTCATAAGCTCCATTGAGAGAATTTCTAGAGAGAGAAGCTCCCTCAATTGCCATCCCCATATAGCTATTACTATAGCCTAATTATACACTAAAGCAGTGTGCTTGAGAAAAATTAGAGTGAGCCCACACTCTCGTCTCTTTCCGATCCGGAGGCACGGTTTGGAAGATTGTGGTATCGGCAAAAGCAAGGATTCCCAAAGGCCGATAAGTTCGTTTCGAGCGTTCTCTTAGCCCAACCTTGGCGGTCTCGAAACGCACGGCGTGAAGAGAAGAAGTCAATCACTAGAATCTTATTGGTAAAATTCTTGATCACTATAATTTATTTATGAAATAAATTTTGTGCATATTTGTATGCTTGTTTGCTTTTCTAATAAAATTATGAAAAGATCCTTGTTCTATGTTCTTGATGGTTTGATTAAAGTGTTTGATTATAAATTTTAGAATACCATGTTTCCGCCTTACATAGAACTTTTACGTATTATTACAAATTTTTTTATCCAACATCATGTAGCCTCGAGCAGAGTTCTTTTATTGCTGAAAATCCCGATATTTTGACTACAAAAGTATTTAGAGATAATGAGGATTAAACCCATTGCAAACAGGAAAAGTACAGAGGAACAGAGAGGCTACCAGTCCAAGGGAATCCAGGTGAAAGTGACGTTATAAGCAGATCCATGAGGCTCTCTTGTCGCTCGAGAACAACACTCAAAATAGCATTAGGAACATCACTCGAAATTGCTTTATGACATGACTTTGAAAGAGAACCTATCGCATCAAGTAGAGCCTCCTTGCCCTGAAACATTCAAAAAATCACAATCGACAGACAACGGTACTTAATCCATACGTTTCAGTGCACTGGCTACAAAATGTCACTTCTATTCTTGATTTTAATTACATGCCAATTTGTTAAATGTTAAAATCTAAAGGCAGCGAAAAAATGAAAATGACAACCTAATACAAAAAGAAATGAAAACTGACTGAACCTTCTTTTTACTCGACCACGATGAGGATGTAATGCTTTGGCATATAAGAGAGACAATCTCTCCCAAATATAACTGTGTTTTTTTCCCACAACTCCTCAAACAGACCAGACACGCGCTTGTCATCCTCAAACCTGTGCTTGTACACGTCATGTTAAGACCTTACAAAGAGATACCAGAAAATTTTCTTAGACGAAGCTGATAATCTTGGGTTTATCGTTCTGTGTATATCATTAAGTACTTTAAAGCACTAAGTTTAAAACAATCTTTTATAATATACCTAAATAAATGACTTGAAAAGAAACAAACGTTTATTAGAATTATCAAATTTATAGCGTTACATGATCTCCTCCAAAGAGAAGACAAATCAACGAATAAAGACATGCACTCTGTACTCAATCAGAAAATTTGAGATGGCTAAAACGTAACTTTTGGTCCAAATTTTTTTTTTTTTTTTTTTTTAGATTGGGAACTATTTTATAGTTATGTTCCATTCTCAATCCTGATGTGGATTTATTGTCCTCTTCTATTTTAATAATATTTAGCTTCATGAAAGAAATAACAAAAGTGACGGTTTTTGGTCAAGCCCGACAATTTTGTTTTAGACAAAAGTCGCACCTATTATCATTAATGGAAACCAAGCAACAGAGTTATAGCTATATTATTTGACAATGTAACAACAATAATATGCCCTTTCGAATTGAAGAACAAGAAAGATATGAGTCAGAACTTGATATGAAAATAACTGGAACAATAATATGCACTAGCAAAGGCATGTTTGACAACCGGAAACAACAGTTTCAGTAACATGCTTGTGTATGCTTTGATGTCAACGCCTACTTTTTGAACAATTAAGCTAATAAAGCTGGCCACACCAACCCTGTGAGAGAACATATTAGGTCAGGCAAGGTACTGGTAAAATTAATAAGTAGGCTAATTTCACGTTCAAAGTCGTCAAAGAGCATGCAGATTCTTTTTTATGGAATTGCCCGGAAGACACAGAGTTCCTAGTTCTTGTATTATTGAGGATACTGTACATTTCTGGTGATTAAATCTGGAATAGAAGCAGTAGTGGAATAATTAACACTCACCTAGTGTTGAGACCGAATCCAGATCGGTCCAACTGAGCAAGCCGAGGAACCAAATTAATCTAAGAAAACGCCCTAGTTGTCATGAATTTTTCAAGTACAGCAAATACAATGGGGTGTCAAACGCACTAACAAGTACAATGGGTTGTCAAACGAATTCTATTCACACCATAAAAATATATGAAAAATAGCAATAGAAAACAACCATATTAGCTTTTCTTTTTTCTTTTTTATTTTATCGCAAGTAGGAGACGGCCAATGATCTTTTGATATATCTCTACCAAACTTGAAAATAAATCTGCAAGCAAGAACATTGTTTAGTTAAGTGAGGTGTAGGCATTAAATTTTATACATTATCGACAAACACATTTTTGAAGTTTGAAATTCAGTGCAATAGAAAATAGATCTGAGTACATCAATCTTATACAAAACTTGTCTTACTTTCGTTTTGGATGATGCTATTACAATGGCAGCTTTAACAAGTTCAATCTTATAAAAACTCATATTTATTAATCTTGCACATCAATCTTATACAAACTCATATTTATTTATGTTTTTGAAGTCATTTGGAAAGTTTGAGGTCATTCCGATGCCTATTTAGGGTGATTTCGTCAAAATATCGCCTTTTCGGTGTCAAACGGGAAAAATCTGAAAAAATGGTAAACGGACTCGTAAAATTCTAAAAATTTTCAGTATAAATTATTTTAGTATATATTAGTGGAATATAATTATAGTTTTCCAAATAGAGGTATCATAATTATAGTTTCTTTAGAGAGTGACTAAAACGAAACAAAACGTATTTATCGGGGGGCAAAATAGGAATTTTAGCTTTAGGAAGAGCTATGAATTGAGGGGGCCAAACAAGGGGTTAATATTTTTTTTCATGGCTTATTTTTCTTCTCTGTTTGGTGTAGAGCTTCATGTCTATATTTATGCATATAATTGTGCTAGCTTGAATTTGCCTTTCGTTGCCAATGATTTCAAACCTCGCAAAAAATTCTATGACAACTGATGTAATAGCTCACATATTAATCCCATGTAACTTTGTCATACTGTAATGTTTTTGTGCTCATTATGTTTCTTTTTACGTGATTGGTAATTCAGCTCAACTCCGGAAAGGTTGTTGCCGTCGGTCAGGGAGCCCGTGATCGAGACGGGAAAGTAACTCCCGTAAATTTAAAGGAAGGAGAAGTGGTTCTTTTGCCAGAGTATGGAGGAACCGAAGTTAAGCTCGCGGATAAAGAGTAAGCTTTCGTTGACCATTGTTCTGTTGATTTTAGCTGTGTATGTTAATCCACTTTGTATAATTTTTAAATAGGAAACTCGAGCTTTTTTGAATTGAAATGAAAACCTACTTTTGCCGTATTCTTATTATCCACTTTGTGAAGGTTGCGTTGTATATTCTTGTTGATTTGAAGCTAACTCGTATACCAAAAGATTACATGCTACATGGCTGTTGAATTTTTTGGCCTGTTGCCTAAGGGCTTTTTGTCAATGCTTTTGTTTGAGGGCTCTTTTTGCTCAGGACATGGACTCTTTGGCAAATCTGTTTCGCTTACGCTGTTTTGAAAGATGAAGAGAAAATAAAATGATTTTTCCTTCCCTTATTTGATAGCAAAAGTAAAATGAAAAGATAGTAAAGGTTTTATAGATATATTACTCTACACATTATATTATATTAAAAAAGAATAAAAATACATCATCATCCTCAATGTTATATTGAAATACCACGTTCTTCTTTACGTTTGAAGTAATAAAAAAATTTGTCCCTCAATTTATAAAATTGACAAAAAAAGTACTTTCCTTGACTTTCTGTTAAAAAACGTAACGCAAAATTTTCATATTGTACTTAGAAATGTAAATTGTGTCATGCCGTTCCGACTCAACCCGTTTATTTTCGTGTCTGTCGTGCTTTCGTGCTAGTCCATTTAAAAAAAATGAGAATAATCGAAAACTAGTGAATAAGGAAAGAAATGAGAACTGAGAGTAATAAGTATTTTCTTTTCTCTTATGATGTTTTGAAAGATGAAGAGAAAATAAAACGATTTTTCCTTCCTTTATTTGGTAGCAAAAGTAAAATGACAAGATAAATTTTTTTATACATATAATTATTTGGTAACAAATACGTATTGTTATCTCTTGCAGTGAGAAATATAAATGTGTGTATATTTGTATGCGTATGTGTCTAATTGCATGTATGCAAGTTAAATAATTTTTTTTTAACTTTCAAGACAGTTATAAAATAAGTTGAAAATTGAATTTATTTTTAAGTTTCACCATGTGTGCCTAAATTCTTCAAACTCTTCATAATCAAATATATGACCCCACATACACTTTTAACCTTCATTTTCCCTTATCCTAAAAACAAAAACAGGATTTAGTAAGATCATTTGTGTGGTGCTTCACTTTCTAATTAAGCCATGAGCATTTGGTCAAACATACACTTAAGATTTATTATGGGTTTTAATTTTAAGGAGAATTTAAAAAAATGAGAATAATCGAAAACTAATAAAGGAAAGAAATGAGAATTGAGAGTAATAAATATTTTCTTTTCTCTTATGATGTTTTGAAAGATGAAGAGAAAATAAAATGATTTTTCCTTCCCTTATTTAGTAGCAAAAGTAAAATGAAAAGATAGAAATATTTTATACATATAATTATTTGGTAACAAATACATATTGTTATCTCTTGCAGTGAGAAATACAAATGTGTGTATATTTGTATGCGTACGTGTCTAGATGCATGTATGCATATTAAATAATTTTTGGGCTCATTTGTTAAATAGCCACTTGGAAGCTTATGTTTTAAAAAAATGGCCTAAGAATTCAAATATTAAGTTATTAGCCTCAAATCCCTATAAAATCTCATTTTTATCTCTCATGACTCTTCTTCTAACCTCTATCAAAGGACAAAAAAGTCAATACATACTGTCTAAAGGCTAATAACTTAATTATAACAAACTCAGGTCAATTTCTTAAAATTAAAGTTAAAAACAGGTCATTTACTTAATAATCTCTAATTTTTTTAAACTTTCAGACAGTTACGAAATAAGTTGAAAATTGAATTTATTTCTAAGTTTCACCATATATACCTAAATTGTTCAAACTCTTCATAATCAAATATATGACCCCACATACACTTTTCACCTTAATTTTCTCTTTTCCTAAAAACAAAAACAGGATTTAGTAAGATCATTTGTGTGGTGCTTCACTTTCTAATTAAGCCATGAGCATTTGGTCAAACATAAAGGTCAAGTGCTCTACCACTTCAACAGAAAACAGACCTCCATTACATGTGCAATATTTGATGCTTATGTAAGTTGATTTGTACTTCTTGAGGTTTTAACCTGTTTAGATTTAATGAACAAATTAATAAACATGTGTCTTTTTTAGAAAATAAAGTTTATATTTTATATTTGCCTTTTTTCTTTTCTTGCAAAACAAACAAAAAGTTATATTTGCTGACAAAGAGGTTATAATGAACTTCAACAAAATTTATGCTTCAACTAAAAGTTAAGAACAGCCACGTTCATTTAAATTTGCATTATGTGTTTTGCAATTAGTAAATAGGTGAAAGTGAGATATCATTCTCGCCAAAAAAAAAAAAAAATCTAACCATGCATCATTATTACTCATACAAAAAGTGGTACTGAATAAAAAACAACGTGGCAAAGGTAAAAAAGAAAAAAGTAAAATAAATATCTATGTACCATTCCATTGAAGAGAGGTTGTTGTTCACCAAGTTGCGCGTTTTCTTTATGTACCATTCCACAAAGCGTTTTGAGGTTCGGAAGATTAGCAAGCCGAAGAGATCGTAGTTGAGGAAGCAAAAGCTTTTCCGACAAGGATGTTCCATCTTCCTCTCCACCTTGTTTCTTAGTCACTAAAATTATCACTTCCAAGCTTCTGCATTCTTCTATCATCACCTTCTGAAGCTTTACGAGACTTTTAACCACATCCACTGATGAGATATACTCTAACTCATTGCATTTCTTAACATTCAATTCACCTAAGTTTTGCATGTGATTAGAAGTTGATAGAAGCTGGTCTGCCCATAACTTTTTGATATTAATTTCACTCAACAATAGTGATTCCAACTTAGAAAGCGCGACCTATAAAAGACAAATATTAGTTTCATTCATAATGATAATTTAGAACTTATAAACTTAAATAATTAATTTAGCAAAGTCACATTACGAAATATATATATATATATAATAACAAATAATATTGTTATCTCTTGCAATGAGAATACAAATGTGTGTATATTGGTATGCGTACGTGTCTAGTTGCATGTATGCATGTTAAGTAAATTTGTTAGCTTTCAAGACAATTACGAAATAAGCTGAAAATTGAATTTATTTCTAAATTTCACCACGTGTGCCTAAATTCTTGAAGCCATTCATAATCAAATATATGACCCCACATACACTTGTCAACTTAATTTTCTCTTTTTCTAAAAACAAAAACAGGATTTAGTAAGATCATTTGTGTGGTGCTTCACTTTCGAATTAAGCCACGAGCATTTGGTCAAACATAAAGGTTGAACCTCGTGACCTCAAACATAAAGGTCAAGTGCTCTGCAATAATTGATGCTTATGTAAGTTGATTTGTACTTCTGCAGGTTTTAGCCTGTTTAGATTTAATGAACAAACTAATAAACATGTGTCTTTTTTAGAAAATAAAGTTTATATTTTATATTTTCCTTTTTTTTTTCTTGAAAAACAAACAAAAAGTTATATTTGCTGACAAAGAGGTTATAATGAACTTCAACAAAATTTATGCTTCAACTAAAAGTTAAGAACAGCCACGTTCATTTAAATTTGCATTATGTGTTTTGCAATTAGTAAATAGGTGAAAGTGAGATATCATTCTCGCCAAAAAAAAAAAATCTAACCATGCATCATTATTACTCATACAAAAAGTGGTACTGAATAAAAAACAACGTGGCAAAGGTAAAAAAGAAAAAAGTAAAATAAATATCTATGTACCATTCCATGGAAGAGAGGTTGTTGTTCACCAAGTTGCGCGTTTTCTTTATGTACCATTCCACAAAGCGTTTTGAGGTTCGGAAGATTAGCAAGCCAAAGAGATCGTAGTTGAGGAAGCAAAAGCTTTTCCGACAAGGATGTTCCATCTTCCTCTCCACCTTGTTTCTTAGTCACTAAAATTATCACTTCCAAGCTTCTGCATTCTTCTATCATCACCTTCTGAAGCTTTACGAGACTTTTAGCCACATCCACTGATGAGATATACTCTAACTCATTGCATTCCCTAACATTCAATTTACCTAAGTTTTGCATGTGATTAGAAGTTGATGGAAGCTGGTCTGCCCATAACTTTTTGACATTAATTTCACTCAACGATAGTGATTCCAACTTAGAAAGCGCGACCTATAAAAGACAAATTTTAGTTTCATTCATAATGATAATTTAGAAACTTAAATAATTAATTTAGCAAAGTCACATTACGAAATATATATATATATATATATATATATATAATAACAAATAATATTGTTATCTCTTGCAATGAGAATACAAATGTATGTATATTGGTATGCGTACGTGTCTAGTTGCATGTATGCATGTAAAGTAAATTTGTTAACTTTCAAGACATTTACGAAATAAGCTGAAAATTGAATTTATTTCTAAATTTCACCACGTGTGCCTAAATTCTTGAAACCATTCATAATCAAATATATGACCCCACATACACTTGTCAACTTAATTTTCTCTTTTTCTAAAAACAAAAACAGGATTTAGTAAGATCATTTGTGTGGCGCTTCACTTTCGAATTAAGCCATGAGCATTTGGTCAAACATAAAGGTTGAACCTCGTGACCTCAAACGTAAAGGTCAAGTGCTCTGCAATAATTGATGCTTATGTAAGTTGATTTGTACTTCTGCAGGTTTTAGCCTGTTTAGATTTAATGAACAAACTAATAAACATGTGTCTTTTTTAGAAAATAAAGTTTATATTTTATATTTTCCTTTTTTCTTTTCTTGCAAAACAAACAAAAAGTTATATTTGCTGACAAAGAGGTTATAATGAACTTCAACAAAATTTATGCTCCAACTAAAAGTTAAGCACAGCCACGTTCATTGAAAAAAAAAAAAAGGTAGTTATTATGTTAATTTTTCAAAATTCAACTATTGTTCTCCATACTTGGGATATGAACATAAATTTTTTCTACATATTCGAATGAGAAATGTTAGCATACATTATTTTCAAGTAACAACTATTAATTTTTCATTTGAAAATAAAAATAAGGATGTCTTTGTTGGTTCAACAAATAAACTTACAGCATAACTTGATAAAGCAAGGCCATGATCAGGATTATTTATACTATACTAATAGTATTCCATATGAATTATGCTATATAAACAATGATCACTCAAGCACCAGAGCATAAATAGGTAAAAGTAAAATTGTTCTTTTTTTTTTCCCTTTTCTTTTACCTTTTCACCGAACAAAGCATGACTGGAAGATTCTGCTGAGGAAGAGGTGGCAGTCACACCCAATTGAGACCAACACATGAACTGAACAAACTTTGGTAAACAGAGTAGACTCAAGTAGCGCAGTTCATCAAACACAACTTCATCTTCTCTCTCATCATGCACAACAATCTCCTCCATCGTCTCACAAACTTCCACTTCAATTCGAAGAAGTCTTCTGGCGATGGACAAAGGGAAGAGATTCTTCAATCTCCCACACTCGCTCACATCGACCTCTCTCAATTGACTGAACGAATCTGCTATGAGCTTACCATGACATATCATTTCCAAGTTTTTTAATCTTCTAAGTTATAGTTTCTCCAGACTTAGAAAGGCAGGACTACAAGTGTGAACGGTACTCTTCTGCTCCAAAGCATCAACCACATATTGAACTTCATCACACTTACTAAGCCCAAGTCTCTTCAGCTGAGGAAATCCATCTTTGTCCAGATCATAAACAGCGTTATTCTTGCCTTTAGTCAATCCAATTAACGATATTCGTTCTGACTTGCTCATCAATGCTTGAAAACCAATTAATTGGCTTCTTTCACAGCCGCTCAAGAACAACGACGTCCTTGAATCTTCGTAATATCCATTTTTTCCTATACGTATTTGATATCTCTGTAATTTACCACCAAATAAGCTTTCAGTTGGAAACATTTTGATGTCTTGTACACATAAATATAGAGTGGTCAGCTGTCGCAGATTCTTTAGCTCAATAAGACTGGCATTTCTTCTTTGATTGTTGACTCCTTCAACCTCCCATTCATTAAATGCCTCCGCCATGTACAACTCTTCTAACCGTACCAAACTCAACAACACATTTGGTTCAATCACTTGGAGACTCCAACACCCTCGTAAATCTAACAACTGAAGACGGTTCAATTGTCCAATTTTATCTGGCAATTGGCAAATATCGGTATATGAAAGATCAAGAATCTTTAAACTCTTTAGATCTCCAATTAAACCAACGTCTTCTAGATTAGAATTACGAAAACATAATGATTGAAGATTGTGAGGAAAATGGGAGGATGAAAGTGGTGGACTTTCGTTCAATACCAGAACTTTAAGCTCTTTAGTTTCTTCGAAAAAGAGTTCAGGAATTGTTCTCGTAGAAGAGTCTGGATCATTACAGCGTATAATAAGTAACTCCATGTGTGGGCATTCAAGCTTTTCAGGAAGTTCACCAAAATCAGTATCCAATATTGAAATTACTTTTGCATCTTTGAGTCTTTGTCTGTTCGATAATTGCTCCAACTTCGAGACATCAGGTAAGCTATGTGTACTCCTTTCATTAGCTGCAATCCAAATCGAAACATCACGGATAATGTCATGCATTTTCACTGCTTCATGGACATCACTATCCAACAACAAACAACGTGATTTCAATGTATCGACCAGTGAATTCACCCTATTTCTTGTCTCTTCCAATGTCACAACATCTTCAAACAAGCCCCAACCTGCACTGTATTTCATCAAATCCTCAATTCGAATGTTTTCATCTTCTCTATGTAGACTACAGAGCAATAATAGTGACTTGGCTTCCTCATTTTGTAAAGCATCGTAACTCCACCTTATAGATGAGTACACTTTGTTAGGCATTCCCTCAATGTTTACTGGGTTAGAGCTTCTTAGTTGTAGCAATGCATCCTTCCAGATGGTCGAATCTTTGGTCTTTAGCGCAGATGCAACTGTCACGATGGCAATCGGCAAACCTGCACATTCATCAACCAATTGAAGCGCTAAATCTCAAAAACTTGGAAGTTCCATTACATTACGTACAACTTTCCTAAATAAAGCTTTCGCCTCGTCAGACGATAGAGGATCAAGACTGAAACTGTTTTCAACATCCATATCCTTACATACAACATCTCGACTTCTAGATGTTAGCAATATCTTGCATCCTCTTTGGTCATCCTCGAAATGGATTCCTATCTCGAGTAGCTCAAGCTTATTCCAAATGTCATCTAGGACCAAGAGAAACTTCTTTTCTTGCTTCAAACGATTTCTTAGCTGGTCGGCTCGTCCTGCAGTGCTCTTTACTTGATCAAATCTAAGACCAAGTTTGTCTGCAATTTCTTGCTGAATTTCTTGGATATTAGGAGTTTGAGAAACAGAAGTCATGACCATCTCATTAAATAACATTTCTTCCTGTCCTTGTCTCATGACCTCTTTGGCAAGCATAGTTTTGCCAATACCGCCCATGCCATATATGGAAACCATTCTCACATTAGGATCTCTTACTGCTTCCATGACTCCCTTTAAAGCATTCTTTCTTGTCTCAAAAGCTTGATATCCTTTGAACAGTCCAATTGCACTCTCAATTCGAGGGCGATAAGAAATTGTACTAAACTTTTCCGCACCTTCAATAGAAGTTACAACTAGAGCAGTCATCTTCTTTGCCTTCCTACTCAGTTGATGACGTGAAAGCAAACTCGGAGAAGATCCACATGAAAATCTCGCCTTTGCATGACCTTCATCTTTTAGAAAAGTCTCTGCCTCTTCCAGCATACGATCTGCTCTGCTCATCCAGTCCTGGACACCGGTTTCAATTTCTTCACCGTTTCTTCTGGCCTCGTCGATACGATGTTGCAGACTTTCTTTCTTCTTCTCCAACTCTTGGGCTTGACTTTTAAACTTTTCTACATTGCTTGTATAGCAAAATAGATAGCCCATCTGCCGACCAACGGGTGCTACTGTATACTCGAAAATTTTTCCAAGAATTCCAGTACCAATTGCAACGCAAATCTCCATACTTTCTATTCGTACTCCTCTTTCCTCTTGATTTTCTTCACCGTAAAACTAACTTGAAGCTAATAAAATTGAAGGTAATATATAGTTAATTGCATAAGAAGCTAATTATATGATAAAGATCTAAAGCAGACCATTTAATAACGCTTATGCTTCTGATTTTTGTTTAATTGATCAAAACTTAAACAAAAGTTAGAAAGGAGTTGTCGTTCTATTATATTAGTTATGTGTTAGTGTATTTGGTGTTGGTAATTATTTTTGGCAACCTTATCTTTGTTTAAAAGCTAATATTCAGATGATGTATTTTCAAATATGTTGTCTATGATTATCTGACACAAATCCCGAAGCAGTTTCATGAAGATTCGAATGCTTTTACAAGGTGTACCAAAAGGTGTATCAGAAGGTGTACCAGCAATTTTAAGAAGGCGGCGATATCTCTGTGATTTGAAATATCCTGATATGATTTGAATCAGTATCTTATCCTTGATCGCGTAGAATTCGAATTTGGCTAGATAAATACGCACAGTTATTAAAGATTTTGAAGAAATGAAGATATTCGCAATGTGTACTTCAAGGTGTACTAGAAGATGTTCCTTGCTGCTCCGGATTTCGAGGAGGCGGCCATATCTCCGTAATTCGAATTTATTCAGATATATTCTAATTAGGATATTTATCTTTGATCTAATGAGATTCCAATTCATCAAGATAAATATGGAAGATTACCCAAGATTCAAGGAGATAATGAAGTGATATTCAAACTAGAAGATCATGTATAAAAAGGAAGATTGTTTCCTTATTTTATTTATTCCCTCTTTATTATTTTTGGGTGTGTGATATATCTCTCTGTTGGAGTTTGACTTTGTATTCGTGGGTTTCTCAAACTGAGAGTTGAGAGTGAGTATTGCAGAGAGAGCTTAGGTCTCCATTGTTATTGAGGGAGATCATGAGTGAGATCACTTGTGAGTACATCAGAGAATTGGGTTATAGGAAGCTCGGGAGAGGTTCCTGTGGAAATAAGGGGATCTCGGGCACAAGGGGAGCTTGTGTCGGGTTCACGTAGCAGACGTAGGAAAGCGACGACATAGTAGGAGGGAATCCGACTAGTATAAGACCGGGTGTACACGCCTTGTAGTGAACGGTTTTCCACTTAACTGGGCGAGGCCCCACGGATGTAGGCACATTGCCGAACCGCGTTACCAAATCTAGTGTCTTTTATTTTTCCGCATTTTACTTTCTGTTCGTACTGTTTATTATCTATCTCGTTGATTATTCGTACGGGTGCACTCTCCTGACGTGGTTCACTCTCTAGATCACCAGTCAGGTGCACCTAACAGATTAGTTTTTTTTTTTTTATATTATGTAATTGCAATTATATCAAAATCGAAGAATGAACTTTACAATATAAAAATCTTTCTAATGTGATTTTACCAACTAAACATTGTAATTTGTTAGTGTATTTGTGCGTTGGCATGTATTTTTGGCAAAATATATTTTAATATGGCTTCTCAGTTTATAATATATAGGATTTGAAGATTCTGGAGATAGGTATTTTCAGAAGTATTTTTCTATGTGTTCCTTTAAGAGTTGCAACACTGGATTCGTTTGGCAAGTATCATTTTGGCATCAAAAGAATTTGGTATGATTTATTTCTTCTCTCAAATATCAAGGCTATCCATTTATATCAAGATTGCTGCTTTATTTGGATGAGATGAACGGATTTTTTATTTATAAAAAGTAGTAGATTTTTTGTGATTTTTTTGTCAAATAAATCTGGAGGTATTTCTGGTATCTAGGGAAAAGGTGTTGTAACACCTTATATTTTTTGTTAGTGTAGATTCTGATGCGATCGTGCCTAGCCAACCGAGAGAGATTATCGAGGCACCTGAAGGTCCGATGACGAGAGCTCGCACGAAGAGATTCAAGGAACAACTCAACTTGTTCATGGCGAGTTTCTTCAAGGAACAAGAACAGTCAAGAGAGTCCAAGACAACGTGCGTGCACGTTATTCAAGCAACTGAAGGCCACAAAATAAGCCCGACGGGTTACTAAGTGCTCGTCGTCGAATTGACAATACTTTTTTTTATGTAATTTTTCTTTAAGTATTATTTAAATAAGTGTTAGAATGATGTCGGAACATTTTTTAGGATTTTTAGGCTTGTTTTGGTCAAGTTTAGAAGAGGAAGACCCGAGGCTCTGCCGATCGATCGCCAACTTCCAGCCGATCGATCGCGACGATTTCCAAATTTTGCACAGAGGCTGCGCCGATCGATCGCCCATCCTGGCCGAACGATCGCGCGCAAATACGCGGATTGGAGCCGAGGCATCGCCGATCGATCGCGTACTCCTACCGATCGATCGCGACTGCAGCCGATCGATCGCCCCATCACAGCCGATCGATCGTGACGAATCGCAGAAATCATAAATTAGGTTTTGCACGTTTCCTTAGGTTATTTTAGGTAATTTTTTATTATGTTTAGGCTGTTTCCGAATTTCTAAGTTTCCTAGTTGGTAATTAGGGTTGTAAACTTCTAAAGGCCTATATAAAGGTCCTTTGATCAATAATAAAGCAGATTACGTATTTTCATCAAAACACTTTGTGTGAGACTATTTTTCTCTGAGTCTTCTCAGAACTTGAATCGATCAAGATCGCCTTGACGATTTGTTATCGGACTTATCAAACGGCCTTTCACAACCGTTTGTGGCGTTCTTCACTCCACGGACTTATCAACGGATTACCATCACCGTTGTAGCGTCAAAATCGAATCCATCCTAGCCGAGTTTCGACGGGGCTTTTATCCAATCGTTCAAGTCCAACAAGAAAGCGATCGTCATAACGCGATTCCTCTAACGAGGATCGTATCAGATTCGAGATTGATTATCTTGATGGATTTGGATGATTTGATTGACTCCAAAAATCACATTTCAAGACTCTTCCTTGATCATATTAATGTTGAAGATATTCCAGTTATACCATCTGCAATTAATGGTTGTTGAACAAGCTTTATGATGTGAATTTCTATCATTAGAAGGTCAAGGATTATGGTGATTTTATCTGGACGTGTTTCTGACTTGTAGAAGAAAGGTGTTGTGACATCTTGGTCATATTTGGCAAGCCTTGGATTTGTATTGATTGTTTTATTAGATTTTGTGGTTGGCTTCGTAGCTTTTAATTCGTATATCCTTTGTGCTGGTTTTTTTATGAAGAGATTCCAGCCTTATCATTTGCTTTTAATGATAGTTGACTAGCTTTATGGAGATATATGGTTTTGCTCATATGGAAAGAATGATTAATTACTCACAACAAGAATTCTCTCTATTTGGAGTGTTGAATACGTGAAGGATATACTAGGATAGATCAGAGAAAATATTCAGAGTGAGTTTTTGAGAGCTGAACACAAAATTTGGGTTTGTGTTCTTGGGTTTTTCATGCACTCTTGTGAGGTGTTTTTTCATGATGTCGTGACACTGCACTATGAATTTGAGTGTTATTGAGTGAACTTATAATGAGAATTGGTGAGAGTTTACATGAGATGTGTGACTTGTGAGGCGAGGGGATCTCGTCTGGGTGTGTTTGTAAGACAAAGGGAGCTTATTACTAGGAGTCACAGAAGGACGGCAACAAAGACTGAGAGGGAGTCGAAATCTTGTATAAGTCTGAGGTGTTCGTTTTTCTTGATTTGCTAGTGAATCTTTTTATCTGGGTATGGCCATGCAGACGTAGGCAAAATTGAGCTGCATTGCCAATTTCTGTGTGCCATTTACTTTATCCGCTGCACTTTTCGTTATTGTTCACTCATTCTATTTTTCATCTCAATTTTAATATTTCATAGTGTTCTTTGTAAGTGTCGCAACACTGACAATGAACACCTGCTAACAAAACGGTTCTTTTATACTTGACCCAATATAAAGGAATGGACTTCTTTACATCACATTCCTTCCAACTAAAAGCCATCTTAAATCTTCTCAAAGTTTCCTGAACCAAAAATTTGAGTCAAACTTTGTCAAAGTTTCCATTTTAACAAAAACTTGTTTGGTAATTTATTTTGTTTATTTTTTTTTTCAAAAAAGCATAAAAATAAGATAAAACAAAATTTGTTGTTCAGAAATATTTTAAAATGAAATAATAATAAATAAAAAAAAGATCATCACAAATAAGGCCATTTTTTGCTAACTTTAATATCACTCGATTCACTCTTATTTTGACTAACCAAAATAGTTTTCCAAAAATATTATATTTCAAAAAATTTAAGTCAAAACGAAAAACAAAACATTTTTGGGTTTACATAACAAAATTTCTTTATATAATTAAATAAAAAGAAAAAAAGAAAACAAAAACGATACCAAACAAATTGCGAGCTAGATCATAAAAAAGGAGCAAAACAAAGCAGATCAAAATAAGAAGAGCCACTGAATATTGCATACCTTATCTTGCTATGCCATAGATCACTAACTATCCAAGGTCGTTGCTTCGTGAACTAATTTTGTTTTTCTTCTTCTTCTTTTCTTTTTTGGTTTTTCTAATAATTAGACTTTTCTGATCAACTGCAAACGCATGGATAAAATGAAGATAGAACAATGACCATAAATATAATGAGATGATATCTACACAGGTTGTTTATTTTATGTAGCTTCATTTACAGGTTCTCTCTAGCAAAAATTGCATATAATGAGAAAAATTACAGAAATGCCATGGTTTTATAGGAAGTAATTCCCAAAAAAAAAATCACATATTCAATGACATGATCAACAGGAAGAGCTTGCATCAATGAAGTACAAAAATTTACTTTACAGACGAATAAAAAAAATGTAAAATTTAGAATTCACCAGCTTTATATAGATTTAGTCCAAAGGTTTTGGCGTTTGAGATTAACTTGACAATTGGACGATAATATATAGTAAAGTATGTGACAAAGGATGTGCTAAATGTAGTTGACAAAATGCAATTCAAATCCAAGATAAAAAAGCGCAATTCAAAGCCAAGACAAAAAAGCCAACAATTAAAGAAATTGTTAATTTTGGGAAGTTTTGAAATTTTAAAGAAAGAAAAAAGAAATATAAACTATAGCTTAGTTAATTTGTTGCATTGTTAAAAGATAATTATTGTTTGGGATATATAGATGTTCTAATCATTTTCTGCGAAAACAATTAAATATTTTTATTTAGGTGTCAAAATTTTATTTGAGATATAGAAGAGACAAAATAAAAGGATAGATGATCTAGATTTAATGATAAAAAGGCTATTTTGATGAATACTTTTTTAATAGGATTATTTTATGTAATATCATAATTTAAAGAATAACTATGATATAGTGATTATTGGGAAGCGCTTTTTTTTTTTTTTTTTCAAGTTTGCGTTATGTCTCTATTTTTCCAAATTTCAATGGTTAAACCCATATTCATTGAATAAAGTTATATTTATAAAATAATAACATTGAACAGAGAACTAAAAAAAGTGCAAAGCTCATATACTAATAAAGAGATATTTTGTTTTATTATTTTAAGAAAGCATCTTCAAACAGAAACTAAAGACTATTAAATGTAATTTATATAAAATTAAAAAAAATTTGGTATTTATATATATCAACAATTTCTAAGCATGTATTTTATCATGGTAAACACAATCAATAGATCTTGTGTTGTTTTTGGTTACCATTATGAAGAAATCTGTACAAGTTTCAGTTTCCTACTAAAAAGTTTTGGAAGAATTTTAAGAACTATTGCGTTGGAGCTTTACAGATCTAATAATAACTCAAAAAATTCAATCTTAATTTCGCATAAACTAATAAAAGAACATGAGAAACAACAGAAAATGAAAGAGCAAAGAATATATGAATTAAAGGAAGATAGTACCTCATCAGATTACGTATTCAGGCATAGCAACTTGATGCAGAACAAAGTGTTCCTCTCTGTTTCTTTTTTTCTTTTTTTTTTTTAATGAGATTTAAAGACAAATATGGCAATGATTATACCAGATGATCAATTCAAGTACAAACTTAAAGACAAAAAAGGAAATAAGAATTTTTTTTTTTTTTTCTATTGACAAACCAGAACAAATAAAATTTGATATGAAATGCGCATAAACTACTGCGATTTTTTTTTTTTTTTGGATCTTTGACAAAATCAAAACAAGGAAAATTAGATATGAAATGCACAGAATTTTTTTTTTCTACTTTTTAATATATCACAAATTAAAACAAGGAAAACTAGATATCAAATGCACAGAACTACTTGTTCTTTTCTTCTTCTGATATTTCACAAATCAAAACAACGAAAATTACATATTAAATGCACAGAAACTACTTCGTTTTTTTTTTTTTTTCTCTTTTTCTTTTGATATTTCACAAATCAAAAAAAGGAAAATTAGATATGAAATATATAGAAACTAGTACGATTTTTTTTTCTTTTGATAATTGATGAATCAAATCAGAAAGAAAAGAGGAAAAAGAGAAGCAGAAGGAAGAATCAGAACAAGGAAAATTAGATATCAAATGCACAGAAACTATTCGAATTCATTTCTCCTCTCTTTACTGGCTTGGATTAGTGTGTGCGGTTTTTTTTTTTTTTTTTTTTTTTGTGGCTAAATTCTTGGATCAGATTACTGATGACAGAGACGAGTAAAGCTGTCTTGAAAGTGTGTCAATAATTCAAACTTTTAAAAAGTAGTGGCAACAAATATAGTTGTTTCTGATAAAAGAAAATACAAAAAGTGAGTGAGAACTAGGGGTGACAACTCGTGTCTCGTGTCGTGTTCGTGTCGTGTCTTATCGTGTTGACCTTTTTTTGGACCCAGACCCGACCCAACCCATTTAGTAGTATTTACTTATCGTGTCGTGTCGTGTTACTCATTAACGACCCATTAAGACCCATTTAATAATCGTATCTTAATGATAAACATATATTAATAGTATTAGTATTACAATCCATATACGACTCATTTAAATTTTAAACTCATTTATGACCTAAATTAAAATAAAAAGATAATTCCACACATAGAAACAACAACAAAACTAACAAGACTACATGTCCAATAAAGAAACAAATAACAAAAGTAATCAACAAAATATATGACATGACTAAATCAACAAAATATGTTGTTCTATTTTATAAGAATGAATATAAAATTAAAGAAAATATATATAAATATTAAAATTTTTTTATTAATCGTGTCTTAACGTTCTTAATCGTGTCTTCGTGTTCCTATCGTGTTCACCCATTTAATTATCGTGTTAATCATGTCGACCCGTTTAAGACCCATACCTATTAAGGGTGGACCCAGACCCGTTTATTTCGTGTCGTGTTCGTGTCGTGTCTCGTGTCCGGACCCAAATTGCCACCCCTAGTGAGAACCAATAGTATGCCCAAAAGATACCTTGTTTGGGGAGGTCATTTTGGCCATTTTATCTCATTTTTTGGATAAAAAAAATAGTTTGAAAATAGTTTGGAATGGTTTGAAAATAATTTTAACCATTCTATTCCATTCTAATTTTTTCAACCTTTTTTCAACTTTCCAAATCCCTATACAATATCTTTAAATCTCAACCATTTATATCACCTCGAAATTTGTAAAGTCAAACCATTTTTCAAACCATTTTCCAAACCATTTTCAAACCATTTAGAATGGTAAAAAATGACCAAAATAGTTTTTCCAAACGGGGAGTTAAAAAAATGATATAAAAATAGTTTGATTTTACGAATTTCGAGGTGATATGAATGATTGAGATTTAAAAATATTATATAGAGATTTGAAAAGTTGAAAATAATGGTTGAAAAAAATTAAAATGGAATGGAATAGTTTAGAGGATTAGGAAGGTTGAAAAAAAATGAAAAAATAGAATAGAATGAAATAGGTGAGATGTGTATGCCAAACAAGGAGACTGTAGAGGAATGAAGGGAGTGGAAAAGTAAAAGGCTATCATCAATTATCTGGCAAAGAACTTCATTTTTTATTCAAATACCATAAATATATGTCAAAGTTTTAATATTTTTCCGTTCAATTATTGTAGTAATAAATTGGAGAAAATTTATTGGAATGCCACATTTTGAAAAGTGGTTTCCATGTAATATCACTTTTTAGGTTTATATTTGCATTTATTGTCATTTTTTTCTTTATAAAGAGGCGAAAGATGCAAAAATTAATAAAGAATGGTATAAATCTAAATCAACCTTTCAAAATATTAGGGCTAAACAGAAAATTGTGCCCGCCCGCCCACCCGACTAACCGATTATTGCCCCGCCCGTACGGACGGTTATCGTGAGCTTTTTTCAATAGTCGGTTGGCACCCGACCGAGGCTTCCCTTCAAACGGGCGGATGGCGGGTGATGAAGGAGTTGTTCGGGTGAAACCCGCCCGACCGAGTACTCACAATTAATGGTTTTTTTTATACATAAAAATAAGTAAATAACATTCACATTTCACATTCATAGGGTCGGCAGCCTAGGGTTCTAAAATAAGATTCAGCCGCCTCCCTCCTCCATCCCTTTCGCCCAAGCTGCGATCGGCGACGGCCCTCGCCCCTCGAACCTCCACTGGCCAGCCTCACGCCTTCACCTTCACGGTTCACGCCACGGCTTCACGCTCCCTCTTCCACAGAGTCTCGCCCAGTTGCGTCTTGCGTGCGCCGTCCAGCACTCGGTTCCTCACCGTCCGCCGTCCAACCTTCGGTTCCTCACCTTCCACCGTCCAGCTCTCGCGCCCAGCCCTTGCTGTCTTTGTGTGCCCACTGCTCATTGTTGTTTTTGGTATATTTTTAACCCCACTATTGTTAACTATAATTAGGCTCAAAACCGCCCACCTGACCGGCCAACCGACCGCCCACCCGCCGCCCACCCGTCACTCATTCGGTCGGCCACCGGTTGTGTACTTCCGCCACCCGCCACCCGCCGGATATTTATTTTAACCACTCGGCACCCGCCTGCCCGACCGCCGTGCACCCCTATCAAATATGCATGTGCTTAAATAACTGGATCCCGAATGACCATCCGTCAATATTAAAATTGCCCCAAAAAAAAAAAAAGTAAAATTTAGTGCCAAAAAATTTTTGGGCGGTTTCAATAATTACAAAATCTTTATGGGCGGTTTTGCATTTTGGTAAATTATTTTCGGTTAACCAAAAAACCGCCCAAATTAGGGATGTTTTTCTTTTTTTTTTTTTTGGGGATTCTGAGGAATGCCCTGTATTTTGCACTTATCCTTTTAATTTAAAGGGATTTTGAGGAATACCTTATTTTTGATACAATGATAATATATACTTCATGTGTGTTGCATTTTTAATTTATACTTCATGTGTGTTGTATTTTTAATTTAGACCATAAAATTTACACTATAAACATAGAGTGGAAATGAAATGAGCACACCACATTCAGTATAAATTATTAAGTGATATCAAGAATGACTTTATTTTGAAATCTTCCCTTTAATTTATACCCTAAAATTTATAATACGAACATAAAGTGAAAACAAATGTTACACGCATGCAGCATAACACTCCAGCAGCCAAAACACTCCAGCAGCCAACTCCAGACCCTCTAGGTTTTTCATCATATATATATTTGTTAGATATATACCGTATATATATACACACTCATATATATATATATATTATATATTTGCTAGGTTAGAAAAATTGTCAGAGAAATTTTTAGAATTTAGAATGATCAAACGTCAAAGTGAGAAACAGTGTGCATCAATAATAATAATTCACTCTGTAATAAAGTGAGTGACAAGAAAGTAGGTTTGAAAATTACGCGTTTGTTTTTGGAGTTTTTCAGGTTTTGTAATCCCAGTGTGCTGTGTGATCAGACAAAGGGATGTATAACTGATTGAGAGTCCCAAATTCCTCAAGAGCGAGATGGAGGGGCAAAAATCTTAAATGAGCCTCAATCCTCTATCCGGAGTAGATAAGAGGTATACGAATGCAATCTAAATATCGTAATGAATAAAAGTCGATGGTACTGCTTGGCTCCAAGAAAAGAGAGCGTTGCCTCTGAGAGAAAGAGCCCGCTCCTAGAGGGTGAGCATATTCCTCACACAAAGGCGGCTAGTTGGGTATGAGACGAAGTCCGAGGGACTATAAGGAGATTCGATGTCTTTTCGCCTGCGCGCTCGAGAAATTGTGGTGACCATAAATAGATCCTAGACTTGAGAAAAGTGTCGAGCTCGAATAAACAATTAATTTTTATGCGAAGCCATTAAGTCCAAATGTGGTCTAACATTGCAAACCTCTAAAAGGACTATGAAGATGCTTGGTAGATCCATAACCTATCACAAGGCCTTAGTTACGAGGAGAGATGCTGTGTGCAAGAGACTTGCTATCTTTAGGAGTTGCCTCCTCAGTATAAGGTAAACCAGGATTAAGGGGATGTACGTAAAACGGTGAGAACGAGCTACCTCATATAGGTAGCTCTTGTGTGAAAACTGAGTACGAAGTACTCAGTTGTGAAAAAGAAAGATTTGAGAGACATGGAAAAACACAGGGGTAATAGATCATCATTATCATGTTTGCTATGTGAAGGGTGTTAGTCGAAATGGGACGGCTAACTCTCTGTATGTATGTTGAATAATATGAAGCTGTGTTGCATATCATTTAGGGTAGACTAGTTCGCCTTTACTGAGATTAGCAACTCATAGATTTCTTAGAGTTGTAGGTAAGAAGCCGATGAAGTCTGACGAGTAGGAGCTGGCGGAGATGATGTGCGTGGCATACGATGAAGATAAAGACTCGTGGCATTATATATTTATATACTTTTGTTATATTATAAACAATTTATGACTTTTGATACCGGACAAGATCTCGAGGATTTTTAAGACTTGAACACTGTAATATTATGATGGTAAACTCCATGTGAGCCACAATTTATTTTGAGTCTGGGATGTGATCTCGAGGACTCCTAAAAATATGAATTATGTAATAATATGGTAGCAAACTATGCCTGAGCAACCTTACAATGTTATAAGTACTTTCTTTGACAAAGTCTTCCGTATTATTAAACGGCGGAGCTCAAGAATGTGAGACGGCGGACGATAGGAATAGTAGGGAGAAGGATCACGACGGTGAATGACGGGAATGGGAGAGATTTGCGACGGCGAACGGCGGGAATTTAAGGGAGAAGAATCATGACGGTGATGATGGGAAGGTGCAGACTCGGTCGCGGTTGTGCTGCTCGGGAGGAAGAAGGCTCGCGATGGCTGGGCATGAGTGGGGACGTGTCAGTGACACTGGGCATTGGCAATGAACTAAAAAGGTGTTTTATTTTATAGACTCTTCGATAATTAAATCGTATCTTGTCTTGTGATTAGAAAAGCCTCTTACTATTGCATTATCCTACTTATAGTTAGAATGTTTGTGTTTGAATTTGTAGTAATCGTTCGAATTGAAATTGACTCCTTAAAGTACAAAATTTCACCGTGAGTCCTTGAACTCTTAAGAAATTACATAATAGACCAAATTTAGAAAAATGAACCTTTTTGGGTTGCAATATGTTTTTAAGTTTACTAAATGACTTATAGTCATATAATTAACTTTATTTTCGAATTTGAAACCATTCCGAGTTGAAACGGAGCGATGAAAGTTAAAACTTGGAAAAAACCGGTATTAGCCCGTTAGGTCGGGAATGCCCAAATCAAGCTCAAACAACCGCCGGAGCTTTTAAATATAAATATACTTAGAAAATATTAATGTGCAATCTAGAGGTCTCTTTAAAGTCTCGGGTTCCGTAAAAGACCAATTCGGTCAAACCAATTTCGACAAGCTAAGATTGTACATTTTGAGCTCACAAAGAAAGAACGGACCTTGAAAGCCCACCCAGCCCACAACTCAGCCCATGGCCGAAAATGACTTGAGCTCAATGGGCCTAGCTACATCGTAAAGCAAATTTAAGCCCAAGTTTTGATCTAAGACAGTGGGCCCAATGAGATAAAAGCGTGGAAAAATTAAATCAAAAGCCAACTAGGTCGAAGTAGTGGCCAATGGGAATATCCCAAGGATTTTGTAGTTGGTGGTTGGTTTAAACCAACCAATCACAAAAATTAAAGAAAAATGGTGCCTAAGGGAGGAGATGAAATGACAAGGGTGAGTTGGTTTGCCTTAACTTCGATCATTGGATCAAATTTTTCATTTCAATCAGGGGCCAAGATTAACCTTTATAAACTAGTTTGAATTAATTAATTAGGAATAAATCCTTAAGGAAGAAGAGATGTATGCCATGGTTTTTAAGTGGAAGAAAGAAAGAGAATTAGTAGGAAATTAATAATCAATAGGAAATAGTGATGAGAAGATGAAAAGATAAGGGTTCAAAATGCTTGTCTTAATATCAATTATTGGATCAAGATTTTCTTCCCCATCAAGGGTTGAGATGAGTTTCGATGCTCAAGTATAATGCATGAATTAGAAAATAAATGCTAAGTGGAGGAGAGGAAGGCCACGGCAACCAAGGAGAGAGAAGGTGAGCAATGATGGAAAAATTAGGAAAACCAAAAGGTTTTGCTCTTCTTAAACCTCCACCATGGAATTAAAAAGAAGTAGAGACATGAAGGGTCGAGATAAGGCTTCAACTATTAAGAGATTTATTATGGAATTGAAAAATTAAAATTAGATAAGAAGAGAGAGAGGCAATCGACAAGAGAAGAAAAGAAAGTGAGAAATTACACATACTTTTCTTTATCCATATAAATAGTTCACAACATCTTTGTCTCCTATTTTTCACTCCAACCCAAAAGACTCTAGAGAGAAAACTGTGGGAAAGGAAAAGAAAAAGAAAGAAAGAAAGAAAAGAGAGAGATGCTGAAATATATATAGAGAGAGAGAGGCAAAGGAAAGCTTGGAAGAACCGAGCACAAGCTAAGTTAAGAACTCGACCAAAACATTTCTTTTAGGATTGTATGGTTCAACATTGAAGTTTTGTTTTATTTAACCTCCCAACCGCGTGCACTACCTTTCCAAACTTAGGAAAATCCGAGGAGAAGCCTTGGCATGGGAACTTCAACAAGGAGATGGAGCAAGGAAGCCACAACCTGTGAGATTCCGAGCCTAGCTGAGGAACCCTAAAAGCCAAGAGCTAGGTATAATCCTTTAGACCTTAGTACGAGTTCTTCTTCTTAGACTTATTTCGTTTGGAAACTCTTAGGTTGTAAAGTGAAATTTTTTTTAAGACTTTGGTTATTAGTTTTTCTCGTTTGTATGGTGAGTGGCCGAGCACATTGCATGGTTCTCGGCCAATCATCAAGCTTGTGTGATTGTGTTTATTCCTTATGTTTGTGTTCAATTTTGCAAATGGGTAAATGTGCACGAATGTGGCTGAGTGTTCGGTTTTTGTATGGATTTTGTGAACGTCAGATTTCCTTGATGCGTGCCATAAATACTTACCAACACATACACGGTTTCCTTTAAAAATAAAAATAAAACCGTGCACACCGATTTCCAACGGACCGGTGCTCAAGTTTTCTTAAAATGATAAAAGTCAATAGTTTTTACTTGTAATGGCCGAATATCACCATGAACCGAAATCAAGTTTGGCTAAGGAATTATATCTTTGTATAATGGTTCAAGTGTAAGCACATAACTTAGAGTTTTACAAAATTTGATAAAATCTAGTAAGGGTTTAAGCCTAACCCGAAACCCTAAGTGTGCGGACAAAGAGATTGAAATTTTTGTGGTTGTTAAATCATAATACAAACTATTTTTTTTATATATAATTATTTTGAGCCTCACAATACACGGTTTTATAGCAAGATTAGTAAGAGAAATTAATTCAAAAGCTAAAGTCCAACCAAGCTAAGTTTTCCTTGGAAAATAATAAAGATAGAATTGGTTTTGTTGTAATAAGTGTTTCAAAAGAAATTAGAGAATAATAAAGTGGATAAAGCCTTAGGAAAAATATATTCTCAGAGATTGTAATACTGTGTAAAGACAAACTCAAATGGTTTTTCCCGAGCCTAACGATGAATAAAAGTTCAATAAAATCTTGAAAGTGTATGATGGGTGTGAGACTTAAATGGGGCTAGCCCAACCCAAACACATAGAGATGAGAACATTAAAGTAATAAGTGGATTAAGCGAATTGTTTTCGAAACAACAACGACTCGGATATCCTTTAAATCCGAGCAACATTCTTTAAAGTAGACAAAATGAACATCACGATGGGACTTGAAGAACCGTTAAGGCCATTTTGGGCCTTCACCTTGTTTAAGGCCCAACTATGTTGGGCCTACCTATTTTGAAAGCTGTGAAGGCTATTTTTGGACTTCACATTATATGAGGCCCATATCAGGCTCGGCCCAATTATTGTGAAAACTATGAAGGCAATTTTGGGCCTTTACCTTGTTTGAGGCCCAGATCGTGCTGGGCTTAACTACTTTGAAAACTGTGAAGGCCATGTTGGGCCTTCATCTTGTTCAAGTCAAAAACTATATTGGGCCTAGCAATTGGAAAATGCGAAGGCTATTTTGAGCCTTATTCAAATCCGAAGCCCAAATCATCTTTTAGGCCTCATGTCTAAGTTTCAGACTAAGGTGATTAGGGCCCGAATCACTAATCGGGCCTTGAACACAAGAATTAGGCCTCTTAAGAAAGACCAACTAAAAAGCCCATTAAGCCTAATTAGATCCTCCTAGGCGTTGAACCCAAAATAGTTCAAAGTTTTCGAACGAAGAGGGACCGTCTTGGGAGGATTACCTAGAGAACCCGAGCACTTAAGAGTTAATTCCAAGTATTTTGCTCTCGTGTGTACGAGATAAGTAAATTGACGAGACTAGACAAGAAGGTGGTTGGAGCTCGAAGTAAGTCTCCCAAGAGACCTCGGAATCGCCATAATGTCCAAGAAGATAAGTGGCGATACACCTACTACACCGAGTATATATGTAAATTGTTTGCTAGGGTTGCATTAGAAATTTATGATTAAATATTGTGTAACTGCTGTATCTTTATGCTGTGTAGTATTTAACTATAATAGCCGAAGGAGAACCCTAGCATAAATCAAGCACAAATAAAACGTTCATAATTAAACCATAACCTAATCTTTAGATTAGGTTATTGTAAACCTCAATAAGCAAGAATAAGCAGTAATAAAACACAGTAGTACAATTTCGCTTGTACCCGAACAACTCGAGTGTGTGAATAAGGTCGGCTTAAGCCAAACTTCTACATAACTAAAAGAAAAACAACTTAATAACTAAGGAAGGTGGCCTTAAGCCGCCAAAAATAGTTAAGGCTGGGAATGCCGAAAGACGAGGTTAAACACTAAATACTAAGATTGAGTAATCCTCTAAAAACCTAGGATTATGTTGGATGTCGATAAAACTTGAAGGATAACAGTACAGCCAGGTCTTTACCTGCGTGCTGTGACCTATGGACCATGGTCGATTAAGGAAATCTTATAGAAAAACCTACCCAGCCTATTGTATGTTGCTGTGAACCCCTTAATGAACTAAATATTTGGTCTTTGACCTAAACGCAAAAGGCCAAAGAGTGGCACTCATGAAAAGTCCATTCGTTGTTTTAAAACCGTAAACTAAAACTGTAAATAGGCCTCTTGTGACAACCCAATCTGCTGTGTGACCAGACATGGGGGTTTAAATGCATTGTCATTCCAGCCTGCCGTGTAATCAGACAAGGGAATGGTTATCAGATTCCGAGTCTCGATTCCTCGATAATGAGACGAACATACAAGAATCTAAAATAACCCTCATTCCTCGGAAAGGAGTTGATAAGAGAGAAGCAAACGTAATCTAAACATTAAAATAAAACGAAGTCAATGGTATCGCCAAGCTCCAATTGAAAGAGCCCCGTGCCCCCCGAGGATAAGCGTATTCCTCACACAATGCTGGCCAAGTTGAGTGTGAGATATAGTCCAAAGGACTACTGAGAGATGCCGCCTACCCGCCTGCGCGCTAGAAAAATCGTGGTAACAATTAGTGGATCTCAGACTTGAGGAAGCTGACGAGCTCGAAATAAAAAATAAAATGATTTGTGTAACCATTAAGTCCGAAGAGAGTCTAACAAGACGTATCCTCTAGAAGGACTATAAAGAAATATGGTGGGTCCATATCTTATACATGGCCTTGCAGTTTGAGGAAGTGCTGTGTGCAAGAAACTATCCATCAAAGGATGAGTTGCCTCCTTGATGCACAACGAATCAGTGCTATTATGCCGGTACGCGTGATATAGCAGGAGCGAGCTACCCCGTATAGGAAGTTTGGGTGTGTAAACCTCGGCTGTGAAAAACTAAGAATTGAGAGACATGGGAAAACGCATGGGTAATAGACCAACTTTGTTATGATTGCTGTGTAAAGGGTGTTAGTCGGCATAGGACAGCTAATCCTCTATGTGTATATTATATGTTGCATATCATTCAGGGTAGACTGGTTCGCCCTTACTGAGTATATTAAACTCATAGGTTTCTCGGTGTTGTAGGTAAGAAGCCAATGAAGTCAATTGAGTCGGAGTTGGCGGAGAGGGTGTGCCATATGTTGAAGATGAATACCTGTGGGATTATATTCTGCACTTTTGTTATGTTATGAACAATTTATGATTTTGATGCCGGGATGAGGTCCCGAGGATTTTAAGACTTAAATATTGTAATACTATGGCAATAGACTCCGCGTGAGTCATGTTCTATTTTGAGACTGGGGCCAGATTCTGAGGACTCCTATAAATATATGTATGTATCGGTTATCATGCTTGAACAACTTTAATATGATATAAGTATTACTTATGATAAAGACTTTCGCATTTAAAAAAATATAGAGAATTTCAGCTTTCAAAGTTTTAAAAGGAGTTTACAAGAGTATGAAAAGGAGTTTGTAATCTCCTGTCGCGGCCTTAGTCGAGTCGGTGGGTCATGACAGGGTTTTTGGTATCAGATGCGGGGTTTAGCCGATTCTATAAACTCGCCACATGCATATCCTCGCTAGTATGTAGTTGAGAGATGAGTGATAGAAATATGGGCTACCTTACTTACATTATTTATCCTTTATTTTCGTTTCTGACAAAAATGAAATTTTGTTGTAGGATGTCCGAGGCCGACCAGTCGTCGGGTGAGCATTTTGTCGATTTTGCCCAGTACAGTGCCGCTGGACCCGTTCCTGCTCTCAATACCCTCACCGCGTATATGCGTTTGATTCTACCTCAGGTGCCTACCTATCCTGACGAGCTTGAAACTACGCTATTTCGAGAGTGGATGATGTTGCTCTGCGGTCCTACGCTTTATCACGGGCACCATCGGGAGGAGATCTTGGGTCATGAATGTGATTGAGACACATTTATAGCCGATCTGGCAGGATTCTTCGGCGAGTCCGACTAGAGGACGATATGAAACTGAGGGCCGAGCATTTAGCTAGCACCCCATAACGTCATAGTCGGAATGTACCCTTTCACTGATGACTCCGACTTACTCATTATACAGACTTACTCTCGCGGAGTCCCCTCAGCCTGCCTTCGGTACCCTAGCCAGCATGATCTAAGCATACTAGGACCATGCCGACACCCTTTATCCAGAGCCCACAGCAGACCCTACTTCTGCTCCCGCCGCTCACTATCAGTTTCCCCAATACCGTTGGTACTTGTAGACATAAGCAACAATAGCTCCTATAGTAATGGCGATTCCGGCTATGACCTTGAGGGCGAGTCAGATATAGAGATGGAAAGCGACGCTTTCCACATTGTCTCCGACCCCGATCAGATTCAGAGTATCGATTCCTCGACAATGAGACGAACAGATAGGAATCTGAAATAACCCTCATTCCTCTGAAAAGAGTTGACAAGAGGGAAATGAACGCAATCTAAACATTAAAGTGAAACGAAGTCAATGGTACCGCCTAGCTCCAATTGAAAGAGCCCCGCTCCCTGAGGGTGAGCATATTCCTCACACAACACCGGCCAAGATGAGTGTGAGATATAGTCCGAATAACAGTCAGGAGATAGGCCATCTATCCACCTACGTGCTAGAGAAATCGCGATGACAATCAGTGGATCCCATACTTGAGGAGGGTGAGGAGCATAAAATAAATAACAAAATAATTGTTGTGTGAAATCATTAAGTCTGGAGAGAGTCTAACAAGACATATCTTCTGGAAGGAATATAAAGAAACGTGGTGGGTCCATATCCTATCACAAGTCCTTGCAGTTTGAGAAGGTCCAATGTTCAAGAGACTCGCCATCGAAAGACAAGTTGCCTTTTCAGTGCATGGCAAATCGACAGTATTAAGCGGGTACGCGTGATACAATGGGACCGAGGTACCTCATGTAGGAAGTTCGGATGTGTAAACCTCGACTGTGAAAAAGTAAGAATTGAGAGACATAGGAAAACGCGGGGGTAACATACCAACTTTGTTATGATTAAAGGGTGTTAGTCAGTATGGGATGGCTAATCCTCTATGTGTATATTGTATGCTGCAAATCATTCAGGGTAGAGTAGTTCGCCCTTACTAGTTCATCAAACTCATAGGTTTCTCGGTGTTGTAGGTAAGAAGCCAATGAGTCAGATGAGTAGGAGCTGGCAGAGAGGGTGTGTGTGGCATATGTTGAAGATGAATACCCATGGTACTATATTCTGAACTTTTGTTATATTATGAACAATTTATAATTTTGATGTCGGGACAAGGTCCTGAGGATTTTAAGACTTAAATATTGTAATACTATGGTAATAGACTCCGCGTGAGTCATGTTCTATTTTGAGACTGGGGTGCAATCTCGAGGACTCTTATAAACATATGTATGTATCAGTTATCATGCTTAAACAACTTTAATATGATATAAGTATTATTTATTATAAAGACTTCTGCATTTAAAAAAAATATACAGAATTTCAGCTTTCAAAGTTTTAAAAGTAGTTTACGAGAGTATGAAAAGGAGTTTGTACTCTCTTGTCACGGCCTCAGCCGAGTCGGTGGGTCATGACAGCGACAACGGAGATGCACGGGCTAGGTTTTTTTTTTTTTTTTTGTGTATTGGGTGCGCGTTTGGAAATATCAAGGTTTTTTTTTCTTTTCTTTTTACTTTATTTATTTGAAAACACTTTTCTTTGTTTTTTCTAATTCTAGCGTCACAAAAATTTAGATAGACAACATTTAATCTCCAAATGTTGTAAATAGTTATTCACATTATTTTTTTACAAATTGTTGTTAAAGGTTTACTTTTGACAATATTTATAATTTTAATGTTGTTAAAAATATATATTCATCACTTATTTTCATCGACTGTTGTTAAAAAACCTCCAATATTATTTTCAACAACATTTTGAATTTCAATGTTGTGTTTTCTAAACAATGACATTTAAATTGGCATATAATGTCAATTCTTGTGTCCATTGTTCTAGTGTTTGTAGTAGTGGATGGGATTGGGTGGGATGACCAAAATAATAGAAATAGAAAATTGATGAAATCTATAGCATTGCCTCTCATTCATTCAATTCTCAACTCACAATTGACAAACCATGAGAGGACAAGTTTTTCATCGTCTTATTCTTCCTCTTCTCTGTCTTCAACGGTGCCAGATGTGCAAACCCAAGTTGTACGTCCACATCGATTCACTTGGAGGTGTAGAAGATGATTCAATCCTACTCCCAGGCCCAGAACGTACCACTTTCCCTTCAGCAACGCCCTTTCGGAGGCACGATCAACCATATTCGAGTCCGACAAGTCCCTCTGACCTAACAACCCCACCCAATCGCCCACCAAACCTCTTTCTCAAAGCCAGATCACCTTCCTCTATAAGTTCTCCTCCGATTACACTCTGAGAGAGCAGTACAGAAACCCTTGGAATGAGACTAGGATTGGCAAATTGCTCGAGGACCTTGATGCTCTAGCCGAAGCCATTGATTTCAAGGTTTGTTACTCTATTCCAAATCAATACTACAATGAAGAAGCAGTAGTCTAGTGTTAAGTGTTGTGTGTTTAATAATGTTGATGTTGATCTGACCTAATTACCAAGAACACTGCTGCAACGAAGATGGAAGCACCATGTCTTTGCTGCTGGTCACTGCTTTTATTAACAAGATGGTTATCTAGAAGCCAATTAGTGTTGACAATGATTTTAAGTATAGTCGGCATTGCCACGTGGGTCGAACGCTCCTGTATGGACATTCAACTTCAACTCATTCAACTAACACATGATAGTGAATCTGATCCATGAGCTTTTTTTTTCCTAGTTGTCTTTTGATTAGAAGATTGTAAGGTTACAAACATGAGTGTGTCTTTACTAAATTTGTATTGTATGAATGAATTATGAAACATGTCGACTTATGTATCTTTAGCGCCTGTCTCGCCACCTTTCTCACTTATTGCAAATTCTTGTGTTGTAGAATGCTAAGATCCGTCAACCCCTTTGCGCTCGTGGAAAACTTCAGATTTGTGGCCCGTGGCTCAAAGACGAAAAAATCAGCTCTAATGAACCAGATCTTGCTTGAAACGGACATATAAAAAGTGTTGTTGAAAGAAGTAGAAGAAAGAAACAAGATGAGGAAATAGAAGAGAGAAGAGAAATGAGAAATGTATAGACAGGACACAGACAGGCTCAATGCATTGTTGGTGGAAGGTCAAATCTTGTGTGACATACCAGCATTGGAAGACAAAGACAAGATCCTCATAATGGACACTTGCCTTGACAACTCATTCATTTGTCAATTGCAGCAAAGGAATATCCATGGTCTAATTTTCGGTGGATTCTTGATAAGAAGAGCATTTGAACTTGCCTTCTCAATGTCTTATTCGTTTACTAGTATGGAACCATATTTTCTATAAGTCGAGCGCGTTGATTTCTTTAAACCTGTGCTTTGGTCACCCAGCATGGTATCTTAGTTAAATACTGCTTGGAATGAATTACACACAATGTATATTGGCATATATTGAATAGATTCAATGAGTAAAAAAAAGTATCATATACGAATAATATGCTAATATAATGATTCGATTAAAACTTGATCGGTCAAAGAATTGCCAGATATAGATTTTCTTTGTTTTTTTAAAGATTAAATTACATCTCAAAAAGTCACCTGTACTTATCACAATTATTGATGCAGATGGATGCAGGAAATTTCCTTTGTTTTAAAGCTTGTATTATATACACAGAAATTAAGACCCCAACAAAGCCTCTGATAAACGTGGAAGTCATTGCTTATGTCACAAGGCCCAAGAGTAGGTCTAGTGAGGTAACCTGAGAACCTCTCCGAAATCCTTTCATACACTTGGTTGCTACTGTTAGTTACTTTTGACTTTTAAGAAAAACCTAAAAATGACTCCGCTATCTTGCAAATAAATATTCATTCCCTATAATTCATAGCCTAAACAATCAAGTTTCATGTCAAAATATGAACCAATATTTACAGATCATCTCCTTCTTCATAGCCATTTTTGTTGCCGAATATTTATGTTGTTACACTCATGCGACATGCCTTTAGACTAATGACTTTTCTACATTGGAATAGGTGTCAAATAAATTCTATTTCACTTTCTCAGTTCCACCCAAAGCTGTGAAAGATGGAATGCGTATACAGAACATTGTTCCTGCTACAAAAGAGGAAGCAAGGCGAGTACTTGAATAGATGGATGCCGAGAGCTGCCAGCTTTCCAACTCATAAAAAGCATTAAAATATTCTTCTACATCTATAAAGAAGCCCCAGATGACATCTGTAAAACCTACATATGATATTACAAATGAAATATTATACTTATTTATAAAAAAAACCTCCACTTTACATAAATATAAAATGAAAAATTTATACAAAATTTAAGTAATGTGTACAACAATTCTTGATTGTATAACGACATAATGACATAACAAGACTGATTATGATATATGAAATTTATGTATGATGTTTTCAAATATATACATATATATATATATAGAGATATATTAGTACCCCATATATAGTTTGATACTAAAATATTAATATGATATCACATATGTTAAAATGGAAAAAAAATCTTAGAATAAAGTTGAAAATATATATATTTTTTGTGTGAGATTAACCAATCACTAGAACTAAATAGTGACAAAATGAAGAATATGAATATTTGGTAGGAAACCATTTAATGCAACAATCTAACTGTGCGAGAGAGAAAATTAACCTAATTATCGAGTATCTAGGCATTGCAAGACAAAGAGAAAAAAAAAAGGGCTAGCAGATGCAAAAATACTAGAGACTTCAAGAGAATAGACAATTTTCGGCTTTAAATAATTAATAAATGCAAAATTGGAGATTTGAAATTGCTTCAATTTAAAAGGAGTTTTTAGCATTGGTGCCCCTCGACTTCTGCGGGGTATGACAACTTGCCCCTTAATCTTTTATTTGTGGCATATTGCTCCTTGAGCTTGAAAATCTTGACGACTCACTACAAATTGATAACTTCCGTCAAATTTTTGAACGGAAATTGACATGTACATTCCACGTGACTAACTATTAAGAGTGTTTGGGTAACTTCTTAATTTTTTTTTCCTTATTCGTTTCTTCTACTCTCTCCTCTTCAATTTTTTTTTCTTCCCTTAGATTCAGATCTACTAGAACTCGCAGCAAGGGGAGTGGGGCGTCGGTGATCAGGGGTAGCGAGGTGTTTGGCTATTTTGGGTTGGGTCTGGAGCAGTGTCGGCATAGGGAAGAAAGGGCGTTGGTGATCTGGGGTAGCGGGGTCGCCGACGATTTCGGGTTGGGTCTCGAGATGTGGCGGCATTGGGAGGAAGGGGCGTCGGTAATTTTGGGGAGCGAGGTTCGTCCGGGATTTTATAGGGTCGCCGGTGGTCGTAGGGTCTCGTTGAGAAGTGGGCTTCACCCATAGAGCTCGTTGCTTTCCCTCACCTCCAACCCCACCGGCTACACCATCCCCGCCGGCCAAGGACGAGACCAAGAGGTGAGGATTGGAGCACCGTACGCGGAGCACCGTATCCCGCCATCGCCAGGAGGTTGCGGGGTGGATCTCGGGGTCTCGCTGGTGGGTCACGAGGTTGCCCAGTGGTCACGAGGTTATGCCGGGTTCGCGGGGCCTCGCCGGTCCAGACCTCGCCACGACCTTGTGACACCTGCGAATCACCGATCTGTTGCACACCGTCTCTGCCCAAACCAGACCACAACCTGAATCCATCCATATCCGACCACTGTGAAACCTCGAACCCACCCAATCTCCGAGAGACTCCACCCCGGCGTTCACGAAACCCACACCATGAACCAGCTCGATTCCCCCTCGATCCACACCCACGAACCAGCTCGATTCCCCCACGAATCAACCCCTATAATGTATGGATTTGGATTTTGGGTTATAGTTTGGATCTTTGGTGATTTGGATTGTGGTTTTTTTGTGAAATTTTTTTGATGAATTTTCTGAATTGAAATTCTGGATTGTTGGACCTTTTATCTGTATGGAGATTTTTTGGAGTGGGTTCTTCTTGACTGAATATGAAGAAGATGAGGAATAGGAATATTTTAGGATTTTTTTTAATTGGAGTTTTTTTTTATCTAATAAAAATATATAAATATCATAAAATGTCTTAAATATCCTCTTCAAAACACGTGCTGGGCACATGAGAGTCGAATTCCGTCCAAAATTAGACGCCCGTTTTCGATTTATAACGGTTTGCCAAAAATTTCAAAGTCAAGGTATAAAATGAGACAAATAAAAGATTAGGAGGCAAGTTGCTATACCCCGTAAAGTTCAGGGGGCACTGGTGCTAAAAACTCATTTAAAAGGGGAAAAAAGGACGAAAGATAGTGAATTGAGCATTTACACTAACTAAATAAATTGATTAAATAAATTTCGTAACTTTTGAAGGATTATGATAATTATTTAGAGACAGGGTTGTAAAAAAATAATTAAGAACAAAAAATAACCGACTAAAAACTGATTACGAGGAACCAAAAATTTATTTATTTATTTTATCACGACCCGCCAGCTCTGCCGGGGCTGCAACAAGAGAGTACAAACTCATTTTTATACTCTCGTAAACTCTTTTAAAATTTTGAAAGCGAAAATTCTGTATATATATATATATTTTTAATGCGAAAATCTTTAACATAGATAATACTTTTAACGTATTAAGATTGCTGGAGCATAGATGCGACCATAATATTACATATTTATACTTTTGGAGTCCTCGGGATCATGTCCCATCTCAAAACAGAATATGACTTACAAGGAGTACATCACTATCATAATATTAGAAAACAAAGCCTTAAAGCTCTCGGGAACTCGTCCCGGTATCAAAAACGTAGATTGTTTATAATATAGCAAAAGTACAGAAAATATTGCCGTGGGTATTCATCTTCAACGTATACTACACACACCATCTCCACCAGCTCATACTCGTCTGTCTTCATCAACTTCTTACCTACAACTCCGAGAACCTATGAGTTGATAAACTCAGTAAGGGCGAACTAGTCTATCCTAAATGATATGCATCACAATTTCGCATATTACAACATATAGAAAGAGAGGTTAGCCGTCCCATACAGACTAACGCCCTTTACACAGCAAATGCTTCAAAGTTGACCTATTATCCTCATGTATGCACATGTCTCTCAATTCTCACTTTTTCACACAGTAACTGGACTTCAATGGCGAGTCTCTTGCACACTGCATCACTGCTCGTATCTACAAGGCCTCGTGATCTATTATGGACCCAATACGCTTCTTTATAGTCCTTCTAGAGGATACGTATTGTCAGACTCACTGGACTTAATGGTTTCACACAACAACCATTTCGTTATTTATTCGTTTACTTGAGCTCGACACTTTCTTCAAGTTTGGGATCCACTCATGGTCACCGCGATTCATCTAGCGCGTAGGTAGGGAGACGGCCTATCTACCGGCTGTTCTTCAGACTCTATCACAATCAACTAGCCAGTGTTACGTGAGAAATGTGCTCACCCTTAGGGAGCATGGCTCTTTCTCTCGAAGCTAGGGCTCTCTCATCATTTGGAGCCAAGCGGTACCATCGACTTTAATTGTTTTAATATTTAGATTGTATTCGTTTACCTCTTATCGACTCCTGTTTGAGGATTGATGCTTGTTTCAAATTCTTGTCCTTCTATCTCGTTGTCGAGATATCGGGACTCTGCACCTAATAACCATTCCATTGCCCGCATATACGGCAGGATGGAATGACAAGTATACTTCAAACCCTCTTGTCTGATCACATAGAAGACTGGGGTTTTGTTCGCTCTTTTCACACGCGAATTATAACTGCAAGTATACAGATCGTGACGAGTAATATAATGGATTATGAGTCCGAATATCGTCCCAAGTAGAACTAAAGGCTAAAAATATATAATTATCACGACTAATATAGACTTATTTTGTTTAGAAAATATAACTTAAAGATTGTGGATGAATGAAATAACTAAAATAATAAATGCAATTGATAAACAAATAACTCAAAACTCACCAGTTAACTCAATTGACTAAACCTAGGATCGATTAGCTTCCCTTGGTATTTTTTTTATTCAATTACTCACTAAGTCCTCTCTATAATCATTAATATTATGATAGTCTTAGGAATTTATGAATTAAGTCACAGCTCTCGCTTATTGACCTAATTATGCATGTAATCCTAATTCACGCGTCCGTTCGCTAGAATTAAATATATTAAAGCTCGATTCCTAGAATCCTAAATCGATCACCTCTTGCTCCTTACGATTTACAATTCGACAACCTAGACAACCAGTTATCTCGGTCCTTGTGGCCTCTAAGTTATGTTCTTATTATTCCCGATTTAATTAAATTGCCTCTTCCGAGTTTAATCCAATTAAACCTAATTTTTCTACTCAATTTTCTAATTGCAAATAGAAAATAAATTCAACCAACAAGAACATAAGCATGTAGAATTGAAAACTGCAGAGATTTATTAATGAGAATCAAATAAAATCTCTCCTAGTGAGAGATTTAGCCTCTCATGGCTAATAACGAATCGAAATAAACAATGGTGTTCATCTTCTTAACCAGAAAATTAAAAGAAGAAGATTTAAAGAATAAAGAATCAGAATAAACTCTAAGTCGACTAGTCTTTGATAGCTTTCTTGAGTCTTCTTTTCCACTTGACAGCTAATTCTTCTTCTTCTTGAGTTTCTTTCTGAAAATTCGAGTTTTTCTCTCTAAGGTCCTTCTTTTTTCGTCCAAACTGTGTTCTATTTATAAAGCACATGATTTGACCTAATTTTACTGAAAATTCAGAGTCTTAAAAGTCTGAAAAACGATGACATTTTGCACAAAGAAGCTTTCCCAATTGATCGGTTGATTCCCGCGATTGATCGGCTATGAATCTGTCGCGGCCATTAATGGACGACTGATCGATCTGCTGAATCCCACGATCGATCGGCGCACTTGCTGGGATTCTTCGTAAGCTCTGGCCGATCGATCGGCTCCTATCTCGCGATCGATCGGTGATTACTCTGCCTTTTTCCGTCTGATTTTGGAAATTCTTGCCGATCGATCGGTTCATTGTGCCCGATCGATCAGCGATGTCGCTGTACTTTTTCTTCATTTGTCCTTTGCTCTAAATTGCTCCATTTTGTGTGCTTTTTCACCTCAATTTCCGTACTTGTGCTTAAATCACCTATACACTAACAAAACTCATTAAAACACATTAAACTTGAGGAAATTACAACAATTAAAGATTGAAAATATGATATATGAGTGATTATATTGCTCACTCATCACACCCCCATACTTAAACTGTTACTTGTCCTCAAGCAACAGTGAAGCACAAATTTTGATTCTATGATTCATGACTCCTATATCAAAAACGAATGAATGAATGAGTAATCCTAAAACTTAAAATAAAGCAACGTATGATCCTAACTTTAACATCTGGATTCGTTGTCGTGCATGGCATGGATTAATTCTCAGGGACATTTCACTGATTCTATTGTGGTATCAAAGTACTTTCGTCCAACTAGAGTTTCAGTAAATCGAGCTTACCTCGGAAATGACCATTCAAGTCTGTGTGTGCGACTCCTATTTTATCTAATCGACTACTGCATACTCAAGAAAACTTAATGTTTTACACCGAAGAGAAACACCATACACCCGACCCTGTCGCTAATCTCCACTAATTTAGACAACAAGTAACTGAGGATCAAAAGGACTTTTCGGCTTGTAATGTTACGACCTCGGCTAAGGTAGGTCGAAAGATATATTTCTAAGCTAAAAAATTCACCTAGACCCATAACTTCATAATAACACTAATGATTCTTTTTCACCCTATCTTTTCCTTCTGATTCTTTTAATCGACTACCAAAATACCATAAACTCCCCTCTCCCAAACTTCATTTGGACTACTCTTTTTGAATTAGAACACTGGATACACCTACGTTCAATTTTTTTTTAAGAATTGCGAAGGTGATCCAATATTTTTATTGTAAGTACGGGTAACGAAATTGAGTTTAAGCATCAAACAAATTCACTTCTTATCACATAAAATTAAGCACTGCAGTCTAGGTGAACAAGGGTCATTGTGGATAGTGTAAGGTTAGTAAGTGTGTAAAGGTCACGGGTTGGTAAAATCTGAAATAAACTGGTGATTATAGGCTCAAAAATTTGGGTGCAAAGTTATATTGTCAACGGTGTGCTATTTAGGCTCAAACGGTCTAAAAGATGGCCTTAATCATTTCCTCAAGTTCTTGTCACTAGGATTTTGCGTCGAAAGGCGGCTAGGGTCGGGTTCTAGAAATCTGAAGCAAGAGTTATCAAGAAGAACTCCTATCGCATACATTCATCAATCAAATTTCAAGAGAAGATAATTATATGCATAGAGATGAAATAGCCAGATCCTAAGTTTGCTAACAATGCTAGACTCATAGAAGGGAAGAAACTTACAACACAGTGCAGGACTCGACTTCGTGCCAGTCCTCATCATCGAACCATGCCATTGCATGAAGAAAAGAAACAATAGATGCTTTGTTAGATTTTATACAATGGCAAAGTTTATAAAAATGCATAGTGAAAGCAAAACTAACTCAAAATAAACCTAAACAACCTAAAAATAAAGTGAACGAAAATGAAATAGTTCAACGATACATGAGAGGACATCTAATAGAAAGTAAAGGTAGAATGATAAACTCGTCTTTCTCTGCTCACTGTAGCTCTGCCATGCAATCGAAGGCAACTTTCCAAAGTTGGAATAGACAGTGTCCTCATTGTCTCGAGTAAAGCGGGGGAGGGATGTCTATTCGGGCCATGAGTCCCATCCATCTTTGGATCGCTCTGGTGAAGGGCTGCGATATGGCTGTAGAAGATACTCTGGAAGTGGCTCCATCAGTTGGTACTGCAGTCCTACCATAAAGGTTATGAACGTATTGGGCAAGGTGGTGCTGGCGTTGCTGCAGGTCAGAAACTCGGCAAAGAAGGCAGTCCTAACCCAACTGCAAGTTCTTAAAGCCTTGATCCATCATTACGACGATGGAGTCGAGTGAATATGGCTCAGAATGTTGGGCATTGGAAGAGGATCCCTCTCCTAGCGGTGGCTAGTGACGCGACCTGCGCGTCGCTTGTCTGCGTTTTCGTTCCTCATCAACACCGTCGTCGATATTCTGAGTGAGGATCAGGTTCGTATGACGAATCCACGGTAGAGCTACGGGTGGTGGCAGTGGTGGGGGTTGATTGGGAAAGGGTACAAAGCCCATCCTATCTTTGTCTGGTGTAGCTCCAGCCCATTGCTTTAATCGCATCAGCTGTCATGGTTGAACTTATTGGGCCCTTGTGTCATTTCCTCATTATTCATCGATACACTGGCCTGAGCACATAAGTACGTGATCAGGATGGGATGAGTTAGTGCAGCCATGTATTTCTCTAGATTTTCTTGATGGCCGATAGAGTCTTTAATGAGCATGGCCACGTCGATGGAGTAGCCGGAGCAAATGCAGTACATGAGAAGGGCTTGGTTAGTGGTGATCTCTATTCACTAGGAGTTCGGCAAGAGATTGTGGCGGATGAAATGGTACCGAGCATAAGTAAAGCAATTGAAGGCATTGGCGTGGACATGTAGCGGTTTGGTTGGGTTGGAGACGAAATAGACTAATGTGAGCCCGAAAAATCCATTTCCTACAAGAAAGCCTCATAGTCCGCACCCTCATGTAGAAGTCGATGAAAATCATCATTCGCCACTGGAGGAAGATTGAGAATGCTCCTTACGGTTGCAGAGCTGAAGGAGACGTCCTTGCCGTAAATTAACACCACATTGTCGGGTCTGTTACAATGCGCGTTGGCGTAGAATTCTCGGACCACGACCACGTTTGCCGCACAAAGTTGTTCACACAACTGTTGCCATCCGAGCCGGTGTATATGATCATATAATTACCATCGCTTGGCTTGAGAGCGAAATCACACTCCACATGAGTGGGTTGGGCTGATTGCACAAAGTGCTTGTAGAGCTTTTTGGCATCCTGATTTACAAATACCTGAGAAAATACTGCCACAGATCGGTGAACCATCTCCGACGACACTCGAGTCTTTCGCTTAGACATTATATAGATTAGCAAGTAAACTGACCGCGAAAACCCACCAAAGATAACAACAAATCAACCCAATCCTCAATAAATAATTAACAGCAAATAAGCCCTCATAATATATGCCACTAACTGAGCAAGAGTTCATAATGAAGCACAACATATGAACGTCCACCCCGTGAAACAAATTATCCAGCAAAAAATACCAAAAGGACAACCAAGATTCAACAAAACTCTCCGACAACAACGATTCCAAATGGAGAATAAAAATGCCAAACCCTTGAAGAGTGAGAGATGGCCGGCGTGGAAGATGAGCATGGAGGGGCTTGGCTATCGGTGGCGTGGCAGTGCGAGGGTGCGGCGCTCGAAAGATTGAAAGGAGGCTCAGTGCATGGGAGAGCCCGATACAGTAGAGGCAGAGCAGCGCTCGGGAAAGAGCGCGACAGATTAAGTGCGGAGCGGCGTTCTACAAGAGAGAGTGCGGCGCGTATTTGTTGGGATAGAGCCCGGGCTCGGGAGACGATGATTGGAGATTTTGGTGAGGATCGAGAGAAAGTTTGGCGAGGGAGTGCGAAAGTGAGATGTTGATAGGTTGAGAGATAGAGAGATTGGGAGGTTGAGCGAGAGATTTGAGAGATAGGGAGAATAAGTGGTTTAAGAGGTTGAGAGTTGCAGTTTGAGAGAAGATGGTTTTAGAGAAAGTATGGGTGGAGGGAGAAGGGTGGCGAGATGGAAGGGTTAAAAAAAATCCTAGAAAACAATAAAAATGCTCTGTTTTAGGGCTGTGTGAGGGTCGCTGATCGCTCAGCGAAGTACAACCGATAGATCGATAAGCCATTTGTCATCTCTGTCTTTTCTTCGCGATAGATCGACAAATAACGCGCGATCAATCGGCGATTGATCGGGTCACCTTGCTCTTCTTGTGGCGATGGACCGCCAGTTAGCGGGCGACCGATCGACGATAGATCGGCTCCCTTGATTTATTCTTTCGTGGAGGAGCCGCGATTGATCGCTCAAAATAGGCGATCGAACGGCGATGAAACTGCCATTTTTTTAAGTGCTCGCCCCATAATGAAAAATAAAACAAAAAATTAAAGTAATCCCTAACAAAATTATAGAATTAAGAAAAACTAAGCCTAAAAATGAAAGCATAAAATAATGATTGGGTTGCCTTCCGAGAAGCTGATTTGTTCAACGTCAATCTTGACGCTGCTTATTCATTCATCTTTCTTCTTTATTTGTTGACCATTTATCTCTAGGGGAATTACTGCTTCTTCTTGCTAGTGTCATCTGAGGCTGGACTGGGTGTTGCCACAACTAGGGTGTTCGGGATTATGCCATGCCTTTTCAGACATTTGAGATATAACATTAGGTTTCTTGTTATGGAGAGCGGTTCGGTTAGTATTTTTTGCTGGATCTTACCTTCAGGTTCGGCTGCAGTGATCGCCTTCTCTAATGTGATGACTACCTCACCTCCCTTGCATATGGGCTCTAATTCATACAACCTGGTGGAATTGAACGTATGGAAGTGGACTTTTTCATTGTCCACTCTAAGCGTAAGGCAACCCGCCTCAACGTCGATTAAAGCTCTGCCCGTTGTTAAGAATGATCGTCTAAGAATTAGCGGGACCTCATTATTGTCCCCCCATATCTAACACTGCAAATTCTACCGGGTAGATAAACTTGTCAACCTTAATAAACACATCTTCGATAACTCCCCATAGGTGGGCTATGGATCTGTCAGCCATTTGAAGTGAAATAGTTGTAGGCCTTGCTTCCTTTCTTAAAGACCGATAACAGCATTAAATTGATGCTCGCACCTAAGTCACACAGTACATTGTTAAATGTGGTGTCACTGATCTTGCAAGGAATGGTGAAGCTCCCAGAGTGTTTCTCTTTCATTGGTAACTTTCTTTGGACTATGGCACTACGTACATTCTTCTGTTAGACTTATCATCTTGAACTCCTCCAGTTTATGATTCTTTGACATCATCTCCTTCAAGAACCTTACATAATTTGGCATTTGTTCCAAGGCGTCTGCAAATGGAATGTTTATGTGTAGTTTCTTGAATACCTCTAGGAACTTATAGAGTTGTTCATCGAGGTTCTTCTTCTTGAAACGCTGAGGATATAGGAGTGGCGTGGTGATCTTCAGAGGATTGTCAAGGAACATTATACTGCCTAGCGAAACCTTCACTAGCTCTTTCTCTACTTTCTCTCCAAGTGTTTCCTCCTTGGGTTTCTTTAGAGTCTTAGTCTCACCTTCTCTCTCTATTATGGCTTGTATCTCTATGCCACTTTTCACTGTGATTGCCTCGCATTCCCTTACATTATTATCTGTGTCATTCGAGAAGGATCGAGTTACTTGCTCCTTGACTGCCATTGCCAGTTGCCTGATTTGAGTCTCTAGGGTTTTGATGGAGGCTTCCATGTTCGTGCAGTGAATCTCCAAACTATTGAACCGCTTATCATATGCATCCATTATCTTCCTTGACTCAATAACAAAAGCGTTGATGTTGTTCTTCAAATTTGACGTCCTCTTTTCCACAGACGCGCTGTAATCTGAGGAGGATTACCCTTGAAAACCTGGATGTGGTACATTCAGGGCATTTCTTGGGTTGCTATAAGAGAAGTTCTCGTGATTCCTCAACCCTAGATAGTAGTAAGCTGGCAGATTATTGTTCGGCCGAACTAATAATTTCTATTCCCCACAAACTGAACATCCTCTACCCGTAACTACTCCTCTGGCTGCTGTATCTGTTCTGGCTGACTCTGCATTGTAGCTACTTGTCCTATGTTTGGCCCTTTTTGTCTTGAAAACTTATTTATGAGTGAGGCAAGCTGAGCCTGAATAGTAGATAGTTGGTCCACCTCTAGAACCCCTACAACTCTTTTACCAATATTCCTGCCTGATGGTGCCTGATAGTGACTTGCGGCCATCTCTTCATAAAGTTCACAGGCTTCTTCAGCCATCTTATTCATCACTGAGCCTCCCACTACTGCATCAACCATACTCCTAGTAGCATACTTCAACCCATTGTAGAATGTCTGAGCTTTAAACCAAAGCTCGAATCCATGCTGTGGACACCTCCTTAACAAGTCCTTGAACCGATCCCATGCATCATATAATGACTCATTCTACCCTGTCGGAACTGACTTATTTCTACTCTCAGCTGCGAAGTCATCTGTGGAGGGAAGAACTTCGTGAAGAACTTTTGCACCATGGCATCCCAAGTTTTGATAGATCCCTTTGGTAGAGCGTGGAACCATGTGCGAGCCTTGTCTCAGAGGGAGAACGGGAATAGATGCAACTTTATTGTATCATGAGGCACGCCACTATATTTCGCAGTGTCGCATAGCTCCAAGAATGATAGTAAATGGTTATGGGGATCTTCATATGGCAAACTCCCAAACTGCTGCTGTTGAACCATGGCGATCAAACCGGGCATTAACTCGAAGTTGTTGGCATTAATGGTTTGTCGCCGAATCGCAGAGTAATTTTCATTGACGACAGGCCTCAGTAGTCTCGGAGGGTTCGAGGTTCATTCTGAGGTTGCTGCCCCTGTTGAGCCTGTAGAACGTTAGCATTTCGCGCTTGTTGCGCAGACGGTGGATCATCGGCCATTGGGAAATCAAATGACAAGTTTCTGTTGATCTTTCACAAAGATCGAAGTATTCGTTCAATCTTGGGATGGAGTGGTAATATGCCTTGACCACTCGATCTTGGCATACACCTATCACCTGTGAAGCAAAAATGATAGAAGAGACCGGCAAACGGTAGTTAACAAAAATAATTCTAAATCAAAATAATTCTCGTTTATCGTAGTATCAAACAAAATTAGACGCTTTGTTCCCCAGTAATGGCGCCAAATACTTGTTCGCTCTTTTCACACGCAAACTATAATCACAAGTGTACGGATCGTGACAAGTAATATAATAGATTATGAGTCCGAATATCGTCCCGCGGAGAACTAAAGGCTAAAAATATCTAATTACCACGACTAATAGAGGCTAATTTTGTTTAGAAAATATAACTTAAAGATGGTGGACGAATGAAATAACTAAAACAATAAATGCAATTGATAAACAAATAACTCAAAACTCAATAATTAACTCAATTCACTAAACCTAGGATCGATTAGCTTCCCTTGATATTTCTTTTATTCAATTACTCACTAACTCCTCTCTATAATCATCACCCGCAATAAATGCAGCAATTGTTTGCCTATACTTCTTTCGTTTCTCTATGTTGCAAGTATAAGTGTTGATATACATTCAGATGGAAAAAGAACTCTGACATTGGAATCTTAGTAGCCCGCCATCGCCACTGGCAATCAACATCAACAAATTTAACCACATATAATGACTTGTCGGATTTTACTATCTTCATTTCTCAATAATTATTTATCGCTGCTTCATATAACTTGTTTTTCAACTTTTCTTTACTCACAAGATTTTGACCAATCTCAAAGTTTGATCCATCTAGAAGACTATACAAATAAGGTGCTTCATCATTTGTTGGATTAAGCTTATCAATTTGATCCTAATCATTGACAACACACATATCTGAAGCTTGATTGACGGCTCCTCTAGATTATCATGGCTTACCTTTAGGAACTCTGTCTCATTGATATTAATCTCATGAACAATATGTGTGGAAGGCGTATCGACGACGTCATCACTAAAACCACATAGTTGAAAAACTTATCTTGAAACATAACTCCTTTAGCAGTGTCATGAATTTCGTATTCATGATTCTCACTTGTTGCATGAGTTTCCCCTTCTAAATTATTAAAGAATGGAACAATTTAACTTGCTTGGTCATCTTTCTTAGTTACGACTAGTTCAATGATTTTCACCCGTAATATGGCTCTACGACATTTCTCATCACAGTCCATCATGTAAGCATCCATATATGCATTATATTTTATAAAAATGGGTTCATTCAATAAGTCCTGTGAATCACATGCATAAGTTAGTTTCAACACAATCTTGTTTCGATCAACATTAAAGTTCAAGCTCAACTTCTTCTCTAATTGAACTAGAGTAATATCTGTATCAACAATTATACTAGCAAGTGTATTTTTAGGAATCCAATGGTATGAAAAATCTTGCTCTTTTGCCTACTCTCCACATGCAGATCTTACTACTATAGGAGCTATTTCTAAAATAAAAAATTAAGTATATATTAGAATAATATGAAATCAACAAGTTATAAAAAAAAAATACTAAATTTAATCCTACTCGACTGGTTTTGACAGTACTCGACTGGGCGTTTGAGTTGAACTTCAAACATATCATTGCTTGATGTATTACTTGATTGCTCGGCCAATGTGTCAGAATGTAGTCGAGCAATCAAGTTCACTGTACTTTCATTTCTAAATGACACTTTTCAACCGAAAATTTTAAATATGCACTCGAAGATGCCTAACTCTTTTAACATTTCACAACAAAGTACTATAAAAGTAATAACCCAAAGTTTTAAACTTGATTTAAAAATGAATATCAAAATAACTAAACATTAAATTACATACCTTTAAAAAATTGAAGCTTAATATATTATTCTTCAAATGAAAGGGCAGTACCAACAAAATACCACAATAATAGAATCTTCATACACTTTTGACATTAGTATGGAAAAATGACGAGATAATATTAATGTAAGCTCTACTTTGGGGTTCTCCCATATGTTTCTTCTCCTTTCCTCTATTCATTTAGGACACGTTGTTCTTGCCCTCTTCCTTTCTTTCAATTTTTTTCTAATATTTTTATTCGAATAATAATATAATAAAAGAAGGGAATGTTAGGCAGTTCATATTAATCACTTAAGTGTATCTATAATAAAACTTGTATTTTTTAAACCTCTTTTTTTTAGTGATTTATTCTTTAAGCATAGAAAACTAAACAGCTTGTCAATGTGTCATATGTGTAAAAACCAAAAAAAAAAAGTATTTGGGTGGTTTCGAGAAACCAAAAATTCATTTTCCTAATACCAAAAACCCCCCAATAATTTTTTGTAATTATCGACACTGCCCAAATAAATTTTGGGTATTAATTCTACCATTTTTTTTGGGTTTAGCAGGTGCAGCGGAGGCTGGCTGAGCAGGAGCAGGGGGCGCGGTTCCAAAATAAAGCACGACGTTCTCTGGGCGCGGTATCGGTAGATAGATACTATTGGCATATCTTTAGTAGAGCTGAACCATGCTATTAAAGGTACGAAACACAATGTAGGGGTCTGCAAGAGGACGAAAGTATGGGTGGATCCCTCAAGAGTAGATCTGCATATGAAGCAGATCGGTCGTGGCTAACGCGGGGCATTTATCGACGATCTCAGAGCGAAAACGAACAGTATAAGAGGAGATGGTCTCGCCGGGAAGCTGGTTGAAACGCTTAGCTCTCAGGTTCCAAACAGCCATGTTGTCGACAAGACAGAAGCAGGCATCTAGGGTGCCTGTGAAAACAAGCCAACGACACTCGTGGCCCAACCGTTCCTCTCGATGGTTCCAGTTAAATAGAGCAGGTTCTCGGAGTAACGTCAGTGCTAGGTCGATGTAGTATTGGTTTGGAATCACATAGGACCTTATCCATGCAAATGTACGCACCTCCCACTCTAGGAAGGGAGTGGTATCATCCGTGGAATCAATCGCATATACTCAAATAGGGCCTGGAAAGCAGCGATTGGTCTAGTTCCGCTACGCTGGGCCGAGTCGATGGATTGCGTATCTGAGTGTTGATCCACACCGTGAAATGTTAATTTAATGTTCTCCATCCACGTAGCAAAATCAGGGAAGAATAGTTTGTAATCGTTTGAAAAATAGATGACATTTTCTGAATTAAATAAAAGTATAATTAAATAAATTTTGCGTTATTTATAATGCAAGTAAATGTAGTTTAGGAATTAATGATGCATGAATGCACAATATAAGGAAAACAAACCATGAAACCTACTATTTCATCGCAGTAGCGTTAGTCATTTTAGACGCTTAGCTAAAAACAAGACTTCTTCCTGATTAAATAGCATTTAACAAAAACTTGTTTTTATACTAATTAACTATCGAAACATAATTTGGTCAAAAAAAATAATTTTCTTTATTTTAAATATATCATCATTTTGAAACTATAGGCTTAACTCTAGAGTGTCGTACGGTCGGCCAAACTAAAAAAACATCTAAAGGTTCTATCCACAAAAATTAGAAACCTAGCCTTACTATTGAATTAGAAAAACACCATCGGTAGGGGGACGATCAAACGCTGCGAGGCGTTGCCTAACTTTCACGATTGCTGGATTAACGATGTTGACCATTGATTTTATTTTTTATTTTTATTTTAAGATAACAATTACCTCAATGGTATTTAATTATAGGAACATAATAATCTATATTATTATTATTTATTAATATCTTATATTAATAAACTTAGAATTAGTTTTAGAATTCAGAAATTCTAATCTCACTTTTAATTTTAATAAATAAACAATTTATTCAAAAAACAATAAGAAGTGAGTTTTCTATTATTATTATTATCTAATTTTAAACTTAAATATAATTTAATTAAAATCTTAATAATCAATTTCAATGCGACATGTTATAATGTAAGGATAGGCACACATAATCTATATAACATGTTATAATGCATGGACATGTTATAAATATTCATCACATAAACATAGATAACATCGAAAAATAAAAATTTAGAGGATTGACTGAGTCCTTTTAGAATATTACACCTGAAGAAATCTAAAAAATTAAATTAATTACAATTAGATCTTCAATAGGGTTGCGCTTCAGATCTTCAAGTTCGTCATTGTGTCTAATTTTGCACAGTTTTGGGCTTAAGTCTAATTTCGGGTTCTAAAACCCTAATTTTAGAATTAACATTGCCAAATAGGTTACTTTAAAATAATAAATTGGTTGCAATCATAATACGGTTCGAAAATTGGGGAACTTGCCTCAAAGGCAAAGCCCTCAGGACAATTCAGGAGCTGCCAACATGGCAAGGTGCGCAAAAAAGAGAGAGGGCATGCAGCAAGGTAGGCAGGCGCGCGACAATGCAAGCGGACGCGCGGGGAACGACTGTGCGGGAGCGCGCGCTCTGCGATCGAGTGCCTGTGGCATCGGGTGGTCGCGAGACACGCGCAGGACACATGGGCAAAAGTGCACGGGCACCAAGTATGCACAGGACGCGTGCGGGCGCACGGGTGGAGTTAGGCAGAGGAGCGCGGGATGCCAGGCTGGAGAAGAATGCGTTCAGGTAGACGTGTAGAGCAGTCAGGACGCGCAGGACATGGGGCGCCACGCGATCGAACATGCGGACGTGCTCGCGGGCAGGCAGGCTGTGCCATCGACATCGCAGGCGAGCGTGAGAGCAGTCATACGGGCATGCGGGACACGCGATATATATCATGGGCTGGCGCTCGTGACAGCCGAGTGTTGGATCGGCCACAAGGCTTTTGCGATCGCAGCAATAATTGTGCGGGCTAGTCCGGTCTTGAGCGATTGAGAATCGCAACGGTATAGGCGTGCGTTCAGACACTCGGTCGGGCAATTGTGTGGGTAGGCCGCACGATCGGGGAGGGTCGGTTGTGTGAGCGGGTTGGTGTCACAGCTGGATGGTTGCGATAATGGTTGTTGTCGCCACGGGTCACAGCCAAAACCCTAGGATTCACAAACCCTAGTTTTTGATTCCAAATCAAAATTTTACAAAAAAAAAAACTACATAATTCAATTTGAAATAAAATGAAATAAATTCCTAACCCATCAAAATTGGGCGAACAATATTCTAAGGCCAAAAAATGAATTCCAAATAAACCATATAATTAACTATCAATCTCATCCATACATTCAATCATTCATCACATAAAAAACAATAACATATTGACATTCACTCTCATACAAAACTTATATGCCCATCTATAACACATCAAGCAACAAGTTGAAAAATAATATGTTTCATAACTGCTCTGAGACTAGTTGTTGATTTTCAAATTACATAAGCCCGAAAAATTTGACAATTTTGATCAAATTAGAGATGCGCATCGGAATAATATGACGTGGTAAATCAATCAACGTTTAAAATCATGAACATATTGAGTTACAAAAATTTACCAAACAATTATCAAATTAAAAGAATTGTTTCAAAGAAATTATACCATAAGCTTTCTTCGATTAGGTCGATCTTGTTGGATGGACACCATATGTTGTGAGACCGCTAAGGTTGGACTCGTGTTTGTTCTATACTCACAATGAGTTTACCGATCACTTCTCGATACCACGATCTTCCACTCTAATTCTTAGATTTCACTAGAACATGAGTGTGGGCTCTCTCAATTGTTTTTCTCACACAAAACAAGAGAACAAAAATTTTCTCTCTTGCTTGTAGGGGGCGGCGACTACGGCTTGGAGAGGGGGAGAATATATTTTTCTTAACTTAAAACTAGATAGAGTTTTTGGTATTCCAACACATGGAAAAATTAGGTTATTTTAGCTTGCAATAAGTGACATATTTATAGTCACAAGGTAGGTGAAAAATTCGGCCACACTAAGCAAAATAGGATTATGATTATTCTAATTTCAAAATTTAGAATTATCATATTCAATTATTTTTAAGAAATAATATTTGACCAAATAATTATCTTGATAATTGAATGAGTGAGAATAGGATTTGGAAAACTTCTCCTTATCCTTTTCTATACTCACAATTTCCGCCACAATAAGAAAATTACGGCATAATTATTTTTCCAAAAAAATAAAAATATCTATTTTCTTATTTTCATTTTGTATATCCAAATGAAACAATTCCTATTCTGACTTGGAGAAAAAATTCACCCATCACCCTTGCAAGATTGATTTGATTTATCCAATCCTAATCTAATTAGGATTTTAAATCAAAATCAAAATATCTCATATTTTGGATTGTGATTATCTATTAACTCGATAATTAATACCAAAACTCTTTTATATTTAACCGTTAAATATAAAATATAAATATCTCATATTTAGATAATTTGTAAATTTAATAATCTAATTATCAAATAACAAATTAATAATTTTATCTCTAATTTATCTCCAAAATTTGCCCATCATAAAGAATGGGCTCCTTGTGATGTTTTTCATATTTGTGGTCCAAAATAGAAATAATGAGAAACTAATTAACACCTTAATTATCAAATGAGAATTGTAGCTTAATTTGTTGAGACGGAGCGGGGACCATGGACCTGTGAATTTGAGCTCCAATAGACTTGAAAAATTAAATTAAAACTCTTGAATGTAATTATCCGTTTATTAACCCCGAGAGTACTCCACTATAAATTCGGGATTGAACTCTCAAATTTTACAAATATTATTTATTCGATTAAACTTCTTCGAATAGTCCACTGATATAATTACATGATTGTCGATATTCATAATCAAAGCCGGGTGAAATTATCATTTTACCCCTTAATTACATCTTGTTCCTTAGGTACCGTTGCTTTTGTTGGTATGGAATTTGAACCAACACTGTGACCCGTACCTCTTGGATGTGATGCGGCAATGAAAATGGAAGAATTGGTGGAGACCAAGTGAAACACAGGGAGTTTTTGAAGTGGTTCGGCTCTCCCCCGGAGTAATAACCTACGTCCACTTTTTATGGTATTTCCGGTGGATTTTTATAATGGATTCCGACCAAACAATCTTCCAACCCCTTACCCAGTCCCCTTCTTCCCTTTTTATAGACTTAGAGAGGGAAAGAGGGTACAATGTCAGGGCTTAAACATCCCATCCCTTAATTTAGGGGGTTTGGTGACCTAAAAACACAATCAGGCTACCGAACCAAGCTCCTCCTCCGAAGGAATGACCTTGGCCAAATCTAATAGCCAACGTAATTTGAAAGCACTCTATTACTTGCAACGGTCTCTGATGCTTCTGAATAGGGTGTGATCTCTTGACTTATACGCTTTGCTGATCAGACTTAGTCTAATTTTTTCAAAATTTTACTAAGTCTTTCACACCTGGGAGTTTTTCCTTTAAGCGTACCTAGGTCTTCTATCTTTTTTGAAGAATAGAATAGTTCTAGGAGACAATTAGCTAAATACTTCCTAAGTTAGTCCCCGAACAGGATTCCATCTCCGAAGAAAATGGCCTGACAAGACAAACCTTTGTGTGGCAGGAAGTTTCAACGATTAAAGCCTACGTAAGCCCTCCGGACCCATGCATTCTAGCCTTGCCCGTCTTCGAAGTACCTATAGGATGCACCTGTTTCTCTATGGTACCCCGGATGCCCCCTCTGTCTCCTCGAGCACCTCTGCGGTCTAGAAGGCAGTCGAGGTTAGTGCTTCTAGAAGTCTGCTCTGCGGTTCACTCTTTTATACACCGAGTTTAAAGTCTAGTCCACAAACTTTTGAGTTTATAGTCTACTTCGCAAACCTTTTTTTTTTTTTTACAACACACTTGGTACCAAATTTTATTCATTTATCGCTGAATTACAAAAGAATAACAATACAAGGGGGGAAGTAAATTACAAGCAAGGGGAGCCTATTGGTAATACTTCTTCAGACGCTCTGCATTCCAAGGATGTCTGATCAAGACCCTGGCGAGGTTTGCGAGTCGTTAAGCTCCCGATCGTAGAACCTCGGTTACTTGATAGGGTCCCTCCCATGAATATGCCATTGCCCCATCTCCTGGCTCCTGGGTGTTCTGAAATACTTGTCTGAGGACGGTGTCCCCAACCTTAAACTTTCTTTCTTTCACTTTGGAGTCATAATACCTCGCCATCCATTGCTTCTGGGCCTCTATTCTAACTCTCGCGACCTCTCTTCGCTCCTCAATCATATCTCTCTCCGCGGCAGGAAGGAAGTGTTAGTTTCCTCGTTAAAATTTTCATATCGAAATGAGGAAACTTTTACTTCTACGGGGATCATTTCTTCAGTGCTGTAAGCCATGGAGAATGGGGTTTCTCCGGTGGCCGTTCTGGATGTGGTGCGATAACTCCAAAGGACTAAAGGCAGCTCCGCAGCCCATCGTCCCTTAAGTGAATCGAGATGTCTTTTCAAGGTAACTTTGATGATCTTGTTGATAGTCTTGACTTGGCCATTACTTTGCAGATGATATGGTGCTGAGAAGTCCTTGTTGATGCTGAGCTAATCACAGAGGTCCCTTACTGCCTGATTATCAAACTGCAGAGCATTGTTCGAAACCAAGGATTAAGGTATCCCGAACCCATAGATTATATGTTCGCAGATAAACTTTGTCAGGTTCTTTTTGGTGATGGCAAACATGGGAATGCCCTCGACTCATTTGGTGAAGTAATCTACTGCTACGACGGTAAATTTGAGCCCTCCGGGCATCGTCGGCAGTGGACCGATGATGTCGATTCCCTATTTCGCGAAAGGCAATAGGCAAAAAATAACCATGAGCCATTCCGGGTGAGCCCGAATGAGCGCAGAGTACCTCTGACGCTTGTCGTACTTCTTCAAGTAATCGGCGGCATCTAGCTTCATCGTGGGCCAATAGAACCCCTACAATAGAGCCTTGTGTGCGAGGGATTCCCCCGGCGTGATTCCCACAAACTCTGTCGTGGATCTCATTGAGGACTCTCTTGGCTTCTTTGTTTCTAAGGCATCGAAACAATGAAGTTGAAACTCCTCTTTTGTACAACTTGTCATTCAGCAGTAAGTAGTGTTCGGTATGGTACCTGACCCTTTGGGCCTGTTCTCGGTCTTCTGGCAGCTTATTCTCCTTCAGATAGACGACAATTTCGTCCATCCATGAGGGCTCTGGATCAATCGCTCCTACCAGATCCTGCTTCGCGATGCTTGACTTGGGGATGATTTCGATTGGCACTAGGCGTAGCAGCTCCGTATCTCTGCTGCTAGCTAGCTTTTGCTAGGGCGTCCGTGTTCGAGTTATTCTCGCGAATGATATGCTTTACTTCATGCCTGGAGAAGTTTTGAAGTTCCGCCTTGACCTACTCCAGGTAGGCTGCCATCCTATCATTGCAGACTTGGAACTCGCCTGAAATTTGAGAGATAACTAGCTTTGAATCACTGAAGATTTGGAGTGAATCTACCTGAATTTCTCTAGCGAGTCTGAGACCGGCTAGCAGTGCTTCATACTCCGCCTCATTATTCGAGGCTTTGAAGGTGAATCGTAGTGCGCTGCTGATGCGATGATTCTCCGGGCTGATTAGCATAAGCCCCGCTCCAGAACCATTCTTGTTCGAGGATCCATCCACGTATAGCTTCCACCTCGGGGGCTCCATTTTCCTATCCCGATCCTCCTCCGAAGGAAAGGTGAACTCGGCAATGAAGTCCGCCAAGGCTTGCCCCTTAATTGCAGTCCGTGGCTAATGAAGGATATTGAACTGCATCAACTCGACCGGCCACTTTACAAGTTTGCACGAGACCTCCGGTCTACGCAGCACCTGTTTCATCAGGTGGTTAGTGAATACGACCATCGAGTGAGCCAGGAAGTAATGTCGTAACTTCCTGGTCGAGTTGATGAGAACGAAGACGAGTCGTTCGAGCTCAAGATATCTCAGTTCAGCGTCGAGGAGACATTTGCTGGTGTAGTACACCGACACTTGCACTCCGGCTGCCTCCTTGACTAGGACTGAACTGGCTGTATGGTCTGATACCATGAGGTAAGTGAAAAGCCTCTCTCCTGTCAATGGCTTCGCCAAAATTGGGGCATGCCCAAGATAAATCTTGAGTTCTTGGAAGGCTCGTTCACATTCCTTGGTCCAGGCAAACTCCTTGCTGCCGCGAAGAACGTTAAAGAAGGGGAGACACTTATCAGTTGACCGTGATACAAACCTGTTCAACGCAGCAATACACCCCGTGAGCTTCTGGACTTCTTTCCCTTTGTGAGGGGGCCCCATGTTGAGGATGGCTTGGATTTTCTCTGGGTTAGCCTCTATTCCTCGTTCACTGACCATAAAGCCTAAGAACTTCCCGGCTCTAACTACGAAGGTGCACTTGCTAGGATTGAATTTCATATTAGTTTGTCGAAGGATGGAGAAGGTTTGATCTAGGTGCGTGACGTGATCTCGAGCCATCGCACTCTTGACCAGCATGTCGTCGATGTACACCTCCATCGAGACTCCCAATAACTCCACAAAGAATCTGTTCACGAGCCTCTTGTAAGTCGCCCCTACATTTTTCAAGCCGAAGGGCATAACTTTGTTGCAATACAGTCCGCGGTCGGTGATGAAGGCCGTGTGCTCCTCATCACGATGAAACATAAGGATCTTGTTGTACCCTGAATATGCGTCCATGGAGCTGAGGAGTTCATGGCCTGCGGTTGTGTCGACCATCTAATCAATTTGGGGCACGGGAAAGCTATCCTTCCTGCAGGCTTCGTTGAAGTTGGTGAAATCCACGCAACATCTTTATCTCCCGTCTAGTTTTGGGACTAGAACGGGATTCGACACCCAGGCCGGATACTTCGCTTCACGAATGAACCCAGCTGTGATGAGCTTATTGACTTCGTCTTTAAGTTCTTGGGCTCTCTCTGGATTGAGGGGTCTCTTGTGCTGCCGTCGGGTAGGGGCTCGGGGGTCGACGTTGAGACGGTGGCAGATAAGTTCGGGGTCTACCTCCTTCATGTCATCATGATTCCATGTGAACACGTCTCGATTCCTCCGTAGGCAAGCCACGATGGCCTCGCGTACTTCTAGACTCTGTAAGGCCCCAATCTTGACTTTGCGAGCTGAGTCGAGGCCGTCGACGCCTATTTCCTCAGTGTCATCGGCCGGATCCGTTGATTGCTATTGAGCCGTTAATCGGGGGTCTAATTCATACCGAACATTAGGAACCCCGATTGTAAAAGCTTCCTCAGCCAGCCCTGGTTCCCCGACAGTCCGATTTCTCTTTGAGTCAGCGGGAGCTGATCTGATGCTCGTAGTATAACACATCCGAGCCTCATATTGATTCCTCCGGATGACTCCAACGCCGCGGGGTGTGGGAAACTTAAAGTAGAGGTGGTAGATCAAAGTTACCGCCCTCATGACCACAAGGGTGGGACGGCCGAGAATGGCATTGTAGGAAGATCCACCTTTGACCACCATGAAATTAGACATAGCGGTCGACTTCTTCAGCTCTTCTCTGAATGACACTGCTAATTCTATACTTTCCTCCGGGAAGATAGAATCTCCTGTGAAGCCACGGAGAGGGCTTGCAGCTGCTCATAAACTCCGGGGACAAATCCTTATTTTCTCAAGGACATCCAAGTATAGGATGTCCACTGAATTGCCATCATAAATTAGACATCAGTGGACCAAGTGATGACCAGGGGGCCGCGATATGGAAAACAGAAGCCTTCAGCATCCGTGTCTATGAATGCGAGCTCGTTCACGGGTCTCTGAGGGGAGTGCGAGGCTTCCTTCGTGACCTGGAACACACTTCTTGATGGCCTCTGCCGCACCTCTCGGGCGTATTCCTTCATCGCCCGTCGAGATTGTCCTCCAAGATCAGGGCCTCCCGAGATCGTATGGATCTCACCTTCGATTTCTCGGTTAGGCAGATTTCTTGCTCCATGGTTCGCATCTTTGCGGTACCCCATTAGATTCCCTCGACGAATGAGATATTCTATCTCATCCTTTAGGTCGAAACAGGTTGCACTGGTGTGCCTGAAGGCATTGCAGAACAAGCAGAACTTGTCCTTGTGCTTCTCAAGCATCTTCTCATTCAAAGGCACAAGAGGTCGAAAGTCAACCTTGCTTCGCGGGTTGACACAGATCTCCTCTATCGAGGTGGTAAGCTCTTGGTATCGGTCGTATCGCGGTTTGCTAGCTCGGACTGCCTCTGGGAGCGGGCCTGACTTGCAAGGCCTCTTTTCCTCGCGAGCCTGTCGATCGTTGCCCGCGGTGCCTTCCCCGGGTCTCTTCATCTCCTTTCGCCGGTTCTCTTTGGTGTTTCCTTGGATAGTCTTCACAGTCCCGGGCTTCTTCGAAGTCAGGGCCTCTGTATTTATGTAGTTTTTAGCTTTAACCAGGAAGTCCGAATACACCAGCGGTGGCTTCTTGTTGATCGAGAATGCGAAAGGCGTGTCTTTGCGAACCGCCGAACAGGCGGCCAGGAGCAGGGCATCATCGGATAGATGCCCTACCTCTACCGTGGCCTTGGTGGATCTCTGAAGCTAGGCCTGGAGGCTTTCACTATCCCTTTGACGGACACGGGAGAGGTAAGCTGGATTCTTGAGGTGTTTTCGACCTCCCAAGAATTGTGCCGCAAATTTCATTCTTAGCTCCTGCCAACTTGCTAGAGAGTCTACAGGAAGTCGACACCACCATCTCGGTGCTTTGCCTGAGAGGTTGTATTGAATAGTCGGCACTTGATGGCATCAGAATAGGCATAAGCGCACGCCCACGAGGAGTAGACTCCCAAGTGGTCAAAGGGGTCCCCGTTCCCTTCGAACAAGCTTACCTTCGGCAGCCTGAGACGGTCGGCTAAAGGTGCAGCAAGGAGGTATTCCGCTAGAGGAGTGAAATCTCCATCCAGAATACCGTCGCGGGACTCTCCATCAAGAAGCCCTCGGAAACGCTCAATCTTCACGGGCGAGAACTCTTACGTCCCCAAGGTATGTCTACTAGTAGCGGTTGTTGCGGATCCCTCGCGGAGGCGATCTCACCGGGGTTGCACACCTCCGATGTGGACCCTATCCTGCGCAGGCATATGCCTTACCGACGTCGGCGGCAAGGGGCCCAGTCTCTTAAAGACAGAGCCTGGTTAAGCTGGAGTTCTGCTTCCTTTGGCAGCGGGGCGCGATAGCGTGGCTTGATCCGGCAAAAGCCGCGCTCCTTCGGAGTAGGCCGCGGGCCTGCGCAGCGCCGCCCTCCAGCAGTTGTGGGGATTGTGGGCCTTGTACGTGGACTCGCCGCCAGAGTTTCGGTCCCGGGCTACCGCGGTGGTGCCTCTGGCATCCTGCTCGGTTGCAGTCTCCTCATCGTCGGCCCTCAGCCGTGCCCGGAGCAAGTCAGCCTGTTCCGCGTCCGTCAAAAGTAGTGGTTGGCTCCGGGTCTTCACCAACGTCTCCACCAAATCGGTCATCCTCACCATGGATTCCTCTATTCGGTGAATCCGGTTCTCGAGCATCTTTTTCTCGGAGGTCATATGGTTCTTTCCTTTACTGCGGGTAGTGGGTGCTATTGATCTCCAATTAAATAGCATGGCAAGAAACTTGAGAGGTAGGAAAGAAAATCTGGAACGGAGGTTCGTGCCGTCCTTCTAGCGCCAATCTGTTGGTATGGAATTTGAACCAACACCGTGACCCGCACCTCTTGGATGTGATGCGGCAATGAAAACGGAAGAATTGGTGGAGACCAAGAGAAACACATGGAGTTTTTGAAGTGGTTCGGCCCTCCCCCGGAGTAATAACCTACGTCCCCTTCTTCCCCTTTTATAGACTTAGAGAGGGAAAGACAGTACAGTGTCAGGCCTTAAACATCATATCCCTTAATTTAGGGGGTTTGGTGACCAAAAAACACATCAGCCATACTTCCCTCAAATTAGGGGAGTGGTTTACCAACTAATTATATTGGGAATGTGAGCGTCTACAGTACCTGTCAGACGTCCTACATCCTGGGGTAGTTGATCATCACAAATGTGAGATCTAAATTATAGTACGCTTACCCCGGCTCGGGTTGGGGGTCGCTAGCTTTGCAGGTCGAATCCTCCGTACCCGGTGAAGTCCTCGCCCCCTCTTCGAGGCTATCTTCGCGGGACTTGATCACCTCCAAGGCTCCCGATCTTCTTGTTTAGTTATCCTTCGCCGAGGATCTTATTACAAGATGGGCTCCACCTTTGATGATGCCCTCACTGACCATCCTCGTGGGCGCTGGAGCGAGGGTTATCTTTGACAACCCTAGCTCCTGACTCCCCCGAGGATAACTTTCTTGACGATGTGGCGATGCTGCGCTGTCTCTTAGGATTTCTCACCTTACAGTCGTCGCTCTTTGGGATCTACGTCCCCGAACCTACGAACGAGGTCGAAAAATCACTTACAACAGTTTTTACTAATAAACGGTTAATACATAATTACTTACGAATTAGAGCGCTCATACCGTTTAGTTCCAGAATTCAACACATAAGTAAACCATTATTACTTTCCAATTGTGAATTCCATGTTTGTAATTCATATTCTCAGCCCCTACGAACTGCGGGATCCTAAAATGCAAGTGTTAGGCCCAATTGACTTTGGGCTTTAACGAGCAAATTAAAGAACACGTCAATTCATAAAATGAGTTTACGAATTACTCAGGATTGATAACAATCATCATATGATCATCGATTGACCTAAATTAGAATCTTTATAATGGTACTTAAATGAAGTTTCTATATTAGGTCGGTCCAAGTCCTATATAATTGATATTATACAAAATACCTTTACTCTACTGTCTCACACACTGACCTTCCAGATTAGAGGATCACGTTCATAATGCCATGGACAGTATTAGTAAATTACGATCAGAGAGATCTGTACTCACTGATCTATCACATACTAGTTTAAGTATGTTATCATATAATCTTAATCCTCAGGTATATAAAACTCTTCACATACTAAAATTGTAACTGAATAACAAACTTTGAATTTTGATAAACTTTCATTTTATCATAAAATAAAACATAACAAAATTAACAAATGTCTACATCTTTGATTAATATTCAGAAAATGGTTAATACATCTTATTCAAAAGGCATATTCCTAACAAAACAGTCATATCGTCGACAAGACAGAAGCAGGCATCTAGGGTGCTTGAAAAAACATGTCAACTATATTCGTGGCCCAACCGTTCCTCTCGATGGTTCCAGTGAAAGAGAGCGGGTCCTAAGAGTAACGTCTGTGCTAGGTTGACACAGTACTGGTCCGGAATCTCATAGGACCTAATCCATGCAAATGTGCGTACCTCTCACTCTTGGAAGGGAGTGCTATTGGCCTCTCCCGAATACGTGGGCGCCTAAGGTGGAATCAGCCACATACACTCAGATAGTGCCTAAAAGCAGTGATTGGTCCAGCTGCGCTACACTGGACCAAGTATATTGATTGCGTATCTGATTGGTGATCCACTACGAACAACCTGCGTCACAACCCCGTCATAATATAGAAGTAGGGAAAACAAAATAATAATAAAAAAAAGAAAAAAAAAAGAACACAATAACTTTACTATAACTGTAATCTCTCAACTACTTGTTGGCGAGGAGATGTATGTGGTGCGTCTACCGAATCAGCTAAACCCGTCCTCAAATACCAGAAATCATGTCTGGCCCCTCGCTCAGCCGTAGCCTTGACAGAAGAGTAAAAATCTTTCTTTTCTATTTTCTAAATACTCTAAAACTCTTTTTACGATGTTATCATATATATATATATATATTTTGTAATGCAGAAGTTTCAAACATTGATCATAAATAAAAGCCATTAAGGCATAATGTAAATATGTTTTACACATACTTAATAAATCCTCGAGATCTCATCCCGGATACAAAATATAATTTTGTCTTCCAAAATACAAAGTATAGAAATATAAATAAAATGTCATGAGTCTTCACTTGCTCCTCGAGCATACCACACACATCATTCCTCGTCAACTCTTAGACTTCGACTTTCAGTGTTTTATTACCTACAACACCAAAAAACTTTTGAGTTGAGAAACTCAGTAAGGGTAAACTACTCTATCTTTAATATGTTGTAAGAATCACTAAAACAATTTACTATAAAATGCAACAATCATATATAGAATTAGTCTTCCCACACTGACTAATTCTCTTCAATACGGCACTAAGCTTTCTACTCGATTTCTTACCTTTGTCACTCGTCTCTTTCTCACACAATCACTTAATCACTGAGGTCCTACCTTTAACCAGGTGGCCTCTCACACTACTAATCGTCTCACACTTTTTTTACTCACACTGTCACTTAATCACTGAGGTCCTATCTTTAGCAAGGCGGCCTCTCACACTACCATCCAAACAGCCAATAGTATTAAACCAGACTCGGTATAATCCCCTTATTTCAGGTAGACTCTTACAACGCTAGTCGTATAATCAAGACTGTTCGACTCAACTTTGTAATACCTATCTTATCTCAGGCAGCTCTTTCTTCGACCTATCTCATTACAAGGGAAAAAGGTTCGATTGTTATGTAATGGTCAAATAGTTACCATAGTTATAGTCCATGGCATCACCCTTCTTGGGTTAGGAACTTACTGTGGGTTATGGGCCCACCACGCTTCCCGTAAAGTCCCTTTGCAGTGTTCTCTTCAAAGCTGACTCCGAACATAAGATTTGACTCTTGTAACTTGCAGTTACGACGGCTCATCACGCAGGAATCTTTATTCTTGTACTTTTCTTTGTTTGAGATCTATTGATGCTCATCGTAATATAAATAGTGCGCGAGCGGGGAGAAGGCCGATCTCCTGGTAGTTTCACAGACTTGATTCCACAACCAACTGGCCAGAATGGTATAAAGAATGCTCCCACTTAGAGTTGGGCTCTCATCCCTTGGAGCGTAGAAGTATCAAGATTTTTATAATTTTATTCTCGTTATCCTGTTGTCAACTCGCTTGGACGATTGCGTTTTATTTTAGAATCTTACATGTCTTACTGTTATGAAGAGGACTGAGATTTCTATCTGATCTTTATCTCCTTGTTAACTCACATGGCAGATTGGGATTTCAGTGCTCTTTATCCAATTGTCAACTTGTTAGGAGGAATAGATATTGCAAAAGGCTTCGATTTATATTTAATTTAACAATCAGTATTAATATCACAGTTAATGGACTAATCACGAGTCCTAAATGCTTGGCCTCTTGCGCTGTGGGTTCGAGAGCCCTAAATTAACTCGTTCAGGGATTACACAACAAATACAAACAACAAGGCTTGGTGATGTTTTTATTCTAACTCTCTCTTCACTTTACTATGTGATTTCTTTCTTTTAAGATTACTAAATAGGGAGGCTCGAGTTAGAACCCATCTTAGATTTCCAGCATAGGTTTATGCCCGGCTTCGTCTTCTCTCACGTTGTAAAACCCAGCAAGGGTTTCAACACGGAACGAGATCTATTTTGATAATGTGTCTTATTCATAATTTATTCAGTCTTATGCAAAGACATATCTCAGTTTTTTTTATAATACTTTACTCATCCTTTTATATCTCACTTCTAGGGTTTTCATCTGGCCTTTATCCAATTTTACTACCACATAGCATATAATTGATACACACGGTCTTTATCGAGCCACTTACTTGTGCGAGCTTTGTGGCTATGCCGAAATCATCCTAAAATCTTGCTCCAAGCTTCGACGAACTTCTTGTTGACTCGTCCTTAAATAATAAAAAGACACGGTATCGTTAGTTCACTTGTCTTATTACTTCGAGAGTGAAACTATTATGTTACTTTAACACTTAAGTGCTCCGGTTCTCTAAGTTATCTTTCAACATCATAGGGCCGCCTTAATCACTATGTAAGGTTAAACAAAGCTTAAATGGATTTGAAGGTAAATCTGATACCCTAATTAGCATTCGTGTACACCTCGGGGCTTTCTGAGCTACTCTGAGGGTCGTTTCACACTATAATTAATTTTTAAGCTCGAAAACTACTCTAATATATTGATTGGCCATTTTTCTAGGTCTATTCTATTTTTAAACTACAATGTACATTACAAAACATGGCTAAGTTTGCTTAAGTTTCTTAAAACGTAAAGTGTCCACTTTTAAGGTAGTTGCTTGGTTCTAAGAGATCCGAGTCAACACTTTTATTAAAAAAAATACTAGTTTTGCTCATTCTAACTTCTAATGTCCTCATCTCAATGTGTTAGGGCTAAAACCATGTCTATTTAAGTTACAACACCCATTTTACATAACTTCGAGATTTTGTCGAACTCTTAGTTATGATTTTACACGAAAATGTCATTTTAAGTTTTCACGTTAGTTATTTCTCTTTCCATTGTTGAAAGCACTTAAGGGCAGCGACTTCTAGGTTTTGTAAGGAATTTAGTCCTTAATTCAAATCTTCATCGAAGTGTTAAAATGCCCATAATATTTAACTTCGCAAAATATGGCATTTTACAACTAGTATCTTGATTTCTCACGTAATCGTTGTTTTAAACTAAGACGTTATCTTTCTTCTGTAAAACTTCATTATACAAAATAGGGCAATGGATTCTAGTTACATCACTCATGTTACATAACCTAAAGATTTCGCCGAACTCTTGGTTATGAATTTACACGAAAATGTCATTTTAAGCTTTCACTTTAGTTATTTCTTTTACCATTGTTGAAAGCACTTAAGAATTTATTCCTTAATTCAAACCTTCATCAAAGTCTTAAAATGCCCATAATATTTAACTTCGCAAAATAAGGCATTTTTACAACTAGTATCTCGATTTCTCACGAAATCGTTGTTTTAAACTAAGACGTTATCTTTCTTTTTATAAAACTTCATTATACAAAATAGGGTAGTAGATTCTAGGTTTCCTAAAAAGGTTTTTAACTCTTTAATTTGAACCTTTATCGAGCTTTATGCTCATGTAAAAACAATTCGCAAAGCTAAGAGCTTTTTGGACCGTTCTTACGATTTTTTCCTAAGGCACTCATATCATTGTGTCTTTTCGGTTACCACTTGGTTACTAAGTCGGAACATATTTAAAAATAGAAAACAAGCATTAAGGTTCGGATATTTGAGAAAGCTATCGAGTTTTTATCTTTTCTTAAGGTTAAGCCCGTCGGTCCGTTAGAAACTGTCGTGCATGGGTTTGTTTGAACCATTTTCATTTCCAAAACACAACAAAAAGCCATGCAAGCAAGAACGAAAAGAAAAAGGGGAGAAGAAGAGCCACGGCCAAAGTGGCCGAAGCTCTAAGACAAACAAAACACACATTTTTTGAACACAAGTTTGCAATTTCTAGAAGCTAGCCTTTCTAGCTTCCTTCAACTTGTGTTCGGCTTTGTCTCAACCAGGAATGGCCATGCAACTAACTATTACAACACATCATCGCAGAATCCAACCAGGGTCTTCATTAAATATATCTAAACGTAAAGTAAGGCTCATCAGCCCATAAATTTTGAGGTATATACCTAAGCTCACAGTTAGAGCTTTTTCTCATGGGTTTTACCTTGCTTGGCCTACTGTCCTCTAGGGTTTTGCTCTAAAACCACACTCGTGGTTCATGATCTTCTAGGGCAGAGGAGAAAGAAAGACTTTAAGGTGGTTTCGGAGAGACAGAAAATGGAAATAACTAGAGTAAGGGCACAGTTCTTACCATAGTACGAGCTAGGATTTTTCGAAGCTTTTTCTCTTCTTTCTTCTTCTTCCCTTGCTCGGCCACTCTCCTTCTTTCTTGATCAAAACTTATTCTCTCTTTTTTTTTCTCCTTCTAATCCGAATTCTCTCTCTCTCTCTCTATTTCTCTCTAGATTCTAAAAAATGAAAGCCAAAAGTGGGAACCTAAAGGTCTTGGTCCTTTATGTAAGTGTGTGAGTCTTAGAGACTAAGTTTGATTTCTCTCTCTTCCTCTCTCACTCCTAGCCAAACTCTCTAAAGGGAAAATTTTTCCTCTTTCTTTGCCCTCTCCTTGGTGGCCAAACCATCTCTCTTGATATTTACTCTAATTAAATAATAATTTATTTCTAAAGAGGATTAATCTCATCCCTTGATTTGTTCCTACAAAATTTAAGTGATCTTATCATTTTGTTGAGATTGACCAAGAGAAACAACACTCAAGAAACTTCATTTTCCCTTCTCTCCAAGTTGGCGCCTATTATGCCTCAACCTCTAATTGGTTTGTTCAAATCAACTACCGATGAAAAAATATTTGGATTTGTTTCATTGGTTAGCCATTATTCTCTTAATTCACAAAAGTATAATACTTATACTCCATGTCACATAGGCTCATTATTTTGGGCTTCAAATTGGGCCTAAAATGATTTTCTTGAGCAAGGTCCACTTAGTTACTAAATGAGGGTTGGTATTAGGCTGCTTAAGTGGTCGGAAATAATCTTCCAGGGCCTGTTCATGCAAATCATGACCAAAATGCCCTTTTTCAATCCATCGTTCACAGTTTTGACCTATTTTAATTTCTATTGAATCTGAGACTCGATGAGACCTAATTATGTCAATAATAACTTATAAAATACGTTTTATAAGTTAACCTTAAAGTATTAGTGGTTGTTTTGAGCTCCTTCTACTCTTCAACTGTGTGTACACGGTTATTCTCGACTTTTCCAAGTTTAAGTCATTACGGCTTCGTTCTAGCTCGGAATGACTTATAATTTGATACTAAGACTCACTATATGATTATAAATCATATTGTGGCCTTAAAAATATATTACAAGCTAAAGAGGGTTATTTTTCTAAATTTAGACCAAATACGTAATTATTTAAAAGTTCAAGGGCACCGTACTTTGCACTTTAAGGAGTCAAATTCAAATCTCGTGGCCATAAATTTTCAAGATAAATATTTCAATAATGAATTGGATAACGCAATAATGAGTATGCGCTCAAATTATGAAACGAGATATTAATTATCAAAGAGTCAATAATACATTGTCGCTTGTCTAATCCTATAAAGGAAGTACAGTAAAGAGATAACCCCGAGGGGTCCGGGTTTACAAGGCCATAACTTGTAATCCAAGCCATGTCATGTGTTTTTTTTTTCCTTTATTTCTTTTACAATTTATATCCTCGCAAATTAGGCCATGTCTTGTACTTTATTTTCTTTATTTCTTCTGCAATTAAAAGTCTAGCAAATCAAGCCATATCATGTGCTTTTTTTTTTATTTATTTCTTCTGCTAATCAATGCATGTCTTGTACTTTATTTTATTTATTTCTTCTACAAATCAAGCCCTCATCATGTACTTTACATTCTTGCAAGTTACATTCTCACAAGTTACATTCTAGTACTTTTCTTTTTCTCGTGTATTTGAGTATATGTACACCAGTATATATACTCCAATGCACCCATTCTACCCGGTACAGATTATTAACACGAAGTGATGCACTTAAATAGCTAGTCTATCATACTACGTGTAACGACCCAAAACTCGTAATAGTGTTTTAATGTTAATACTCGAAAATATAGTATAATTTATAAAGTAGACTAATATTTTTCTTCCAAAAAATATGGACAAATTTGAACTTTTTACATTAATACACCTATTGAACTCTTATTACACAAGCACGAAAATTCACCGTGTCCTTTCAATAACCAAAATAGTTAGTACTAACCGTGAATATAAAAGTGCAGAAATTAAGATTACTCTTCACCACTGATTAGCCTGTAGTAGTAGTGACACTTTACAGGTCGGTCCCGTATACACCCGCTATTCCCGTCACTGTCTCTTGGCCATTTTGTTTCCTTTCAACTTACATGCGACACGAGCATACTAGTGAGCTAATAGCCCAGTAAGTAGATCAGATAAATAGATTGCTAAGTCTGCAGGTAATATAGAACCACGAAATATCACAACATAATAGATGAATAAAAGGATGGACTCAACGATCGAGTCATCGTAGTCCGAAGAGTAAACGTCACTCTTAAACAAGCTTACCCGAGAAGTAGATTTCAGAAATAACGTGCCAAATCTATGCGGAATACAATACTTGCAAAAGAGTTGTGACATGGATCAAGGTCGGACTTAACGACTAATTACTCTCGATTCATAGTCAATCTCTGTCTTTCTCTAATCTCACCTACGTTCACAAATCTTTGACTTAGCTTATAAAGGTACGCGTGCACAGGGTTCACAATTCAAGGATCCTTGCTTCTATAATGTTAGGGGGATTCGTCTGCCCTATCCCTTTTTCTAGACCTTTTACAGGTCGTTTCTATAACTTATAAACATTCTGGACCTCTTACGGGTCATTCTAGAACTTATACACAATCTAGACGTCTTACAGGTCGTTCTAGAACTTATACACAATCTAGACCTCTTACGGGTCGTTCTATAACTTAATACACATTTAGACCCATTACGGGTCGTTCTATAACTTAATACATATTGCGACCGCTTCGCATGTCATTCTGAAAATTTTTACGACTAGTGGTCCCGTCGGACTGTTTTAGATTTGATTGCGCAATCATCCCGTCGGGATAATCTGGGACATGTTATGGATCTTAGCCGATCGGACCGTCCTGGTATTCTTTATAATTGTGAAGACTCATCCTCTTTTGGGCCTCTCTGCCTTTTTCGAAACCTTTTATGGCCAACGACCTCATCAGGTCGTTTCAAAATTCGTTTGCACTTTACCCTATCAGGCCGATCTGGATCGTCAAATCATAAACTATAAGGAGTACCGTCTGCCAGTCTTCTTTAAGCCTCTTGGGTCATTTCGAAACCTTTTGCAAATAGTGGTCCCATCGGACCGTTTCGAAACCCATCTCAGCAACTACCTCGTTGGGGCAGGCCTCCTTTTAGGCTGTTCTGGAACTCTAGTGTGCCCCCGTTCTGGCTAGGCCTCCATTCAGGCCGTTCCAGAACTCTAGTGTGCCCCCGTTCAGGCTAGGCCTCCTTTCAGGACAACTTGTACTCATTCATTCCAAGTAACGCTAATCACTATGAAATTTAATATCCATGGTCCTATATCCATGGACAAGCAAACATGCACACAAATATTCATACATATAATTATAAGTTTCAAGCTAGTATTGAAATTACATTAACTCTCTTTAGGTATGCTAGAACATGCTCGTAGACCACTATAGGAATGATTAGCTTGCGTAATCTCTTGAAAAGCCTATCCAAAACAGCGGAGATAGAAGGCCTTGGTGATGGCCTTGCAAGTGCGGCGCAGCGACAGCTTACGTGCACTGACGGCGCTAGCATACAAGCTCGGGTCCATCGTATGTCGTCGGGGAGAGGATGGCGACGCTTAGTACAATGCGAAACTTAGAGTGTGGGGCCTTAGCACGTAATAGAGATGGCTGCCGCGACTTAAAGAGGCTACATACGCAAGGAGGGGCGGCGTGGCGCACCACCTGAGGGCTCGCGCGAAGGCTAGAGGCGCGCATCAGTCGTGGCATGGTGCCGAGTGGGGTGAGGTAAGGCCGCATGGCTCGGAGCAGTGTCGGCTCTAGGAGGGCAAATTCAGCGCAAGTGGAGCTAAAGCTCGTAGTGTTGGGGAGGCGCGAAGAGGGCTCGCGCAAAGGCAAGACAAGAGAGAGAAGCGTGGAGTTCGGCATGGGTCAACGCATCGTGGAGAGGCGGCGTCATGCAGAGCTCGGCGTGGTTTAAGGCTATGCGAAGAGGTGGAGCAGATCAGGGCTTAGCGTGGCTGGGCGAGGGGCAGCAAGCGGCGGCTGTGGATGGGGTGGTGTTGCCGGCAGGAAGAGGAAGAGAAATGGAGAGAGAGAGAGAGAGAGAGAGAGAGAGAGAGAGAGAGAGAGAGAGAGAGAGAGAGAGATGTTTTGAGAGGGTGAGTGAGTAAGAGAGAGATTGAGAGGGTAAAGGGGTGGTCGGCTAGTGAGGGGGTATAAGGAAGATGAGATAAAACCGAAGTTGATAATTGGGTTTTTAATTTGGCCCATCAAATTTAATAATTGGTACAATTTCCAAAAAATAAGAAAAATGCACTAATAAATCTAACTAGAGGAGTTAGGAATTTTAATATAAATTGGTAGTTGAAAATATATTCCTAACATATTTTAAAATTCAAAAATGCAAAAATAACATTATTTGCTTTACTATTTACAATTACGAATTTGCTAGATTTGACAAAACGACAACAATTCCCCTTATATACTCGTAACTAAGTTAAGATTACAAGAAATTTGTCTCAATTGTATATATAAAAAAAATAATTACTCAAAATAGTAGCTTGGTTTAAGCTATTACAATACGTTTCCAAAATCATCATCTGTAGCTTTGACAATGAATTATCTTGATAATGTGACTTCAGTCAATGTAGGTTGATTTAGCACGTGTCTTTCCGACATTATGCCATTTCGATCGATCGTTACCCAAGATCGTGGTGGTTATTGTTACTCGGGCCCATAGTCAATGTGTACCATCCATACTAACATAGGACATCGTATTGTGATTTCGGTCCCTTACATCATGATGCACACAATCATTTGATAGAACGTTCCCATGCGTCTCTGTTAAGGTAACGGGAATATGGCGTCGTATGACATAGTTAATTTGCCATGTCATACACAACGTAAACAATCAAACCGTTTAGTAAAGTGTCCCTATACACTTTATTTAAAGCTTGCGGGTTCATATCATACTTGCATGTTTATTTATCTTAAATGCAAATTTATGTATCATATATGATAATGGTACAAAAATAAACTTTCAAGAGCTTAATTTTGTACATTTATTAGAATTATATTTAATGTAAATGAATATTTTCATAATTTTAATGAATATAATTTTTATTGGTAAATATTTGTTTTAGAGGTTTTTAACTGTAAAAATATTTAATTTTTGTTTAATTTAATTTTTAGGATTGAAAATAAAAGGAATTTGGGCTAAAAAAAATAAAAAAGTGCAAAAACCATGAGCCTAAGCCAACTCAGCTGACAAAGAAGGGACCACAAGGCCACAAGGCCCAATTCATGCACAAGGACGTGCATCACATGGACCAGCCCAGCCCGCCTCTCTTCCACGGGCACTTTACGTGTAACCCCCGATGCCGGTGTTATCCTAGTGACTCCATGCCGGGATAAAATTCTTAAGGAACGGATTGTATTTTGTGAACTTCGACATTTATTTTTGAATGTCATCTCGCATCATGGAATGAAATATGACATTTTACTTTCACCACTCATTTTATCTATTAGGAAATAAGTTTTACATGATAGTAGTCAGAAAAGCAAAGTTCGGCTTAATTTACAACAATTACACAATAGTCCCTAAACTTTTAAAAAATTACATTTTGGCCCAAATTTTAAAAAAAGGACCCTCAACAATCGTAGCATGTTTTAAGCCTATAAAATGACTTAAAGTCACATAATAGGCCTTATTTTAAAGTTTGGAGTCATTCCAAACTAAAACGAAGGCGAAACGAGAAGATTTCGATAAAGTCGAGATTTTGCCGTAAGGAACGGAAGAATCGTGATTGAGCTCAAAAATGACCACGAAGGGTTAACTTCTAATTATAGTCTAGAGGTTATTAGAATTAAATAAAAAGTCTCGTCAAGTCTCGGGTTAGATAGAATTCAAAATAGAAAAGTCGTTTACAATTTATCGCGAAAGTGACAGTTCAGACACCGTCGTTTAAACAACAGGTTTCGGGCTTTTTTCTAGCAGAGAAACAGCCCCGGGACAATAGGAAGACATGACTATTGATGATTAAACAATAATTAAAATTATTCTTTCCTATTTATAGTGTCAGAAACCGTAACACACTGTATTACAAAATTAACATTTTCATAGGTCGTGTTTCGAGGATTATTGGTATTAGTCTAAATATTATTAATGTGTATTAAGCATTAATAGTGCAAAAATTGAGTGGATTGGGTTGTTTATTATCTCATCAATCAGTGAAGAGATATATGCTAGAGATGAGACAAAAGAAAAGGACGAAAGGAGAAGACAAAATAGAAAAATGAAAGGATTGTTGTCATGATGTTCGTATTACATGTTGTGAACCCTTGGATGAGTAGATTTTTAAATCCAATGGCCAAGAAAATTTGCAGCCCAAAGATTAAGTTTTATGAAATAAAATTTGAGAAAAATGGGCTATAATGGTCGGATTTTGGGAGAAGAGATAGAAGGAAAGACAATAAAAGGAAGATTGAAAGATAGTGAGCTTAATGATTAGCTCTTGAAAAATCTCGACCAAAAGCAATTAAAATAAGGTAAAAATAGGAGAAAAATCTGAATTTTCCAGCTATTACTCAGCCATTAACTCATCCTTGGATGCGAAAGGAGTCTTGGTTAGGTGTTGAGCAATTTTGGAGTCATGTTGACAAGTGTCGAAACTATGGGACCTTAGAGGTGAAAGCTTGCTTAACGTGAACCAAAGAGAGATCCATCCAAGTTAAATGGTCAAGATTCCATGATAAGTGAATTAAGAAATTATATTTTAAATAATAAATTAATAGAAAAATGGGCTAAGGTCGGATTTAGAGAGGTGAAAGAGAGAGAAACACATACAAAACCATGTGCTTACTACACCAAATTTCAAAGCTTGTTTTACAAGCCTTAACTTGGCTATAAATAGAACCCAAGGCTTTAAGGGTTCATTTTAGCACTTTATTTCAGCCAAGAAGAGATAGAAAGAGAAAGAGAGTCTAGAAAAATGAGAAGAAAATTTTAGAGAGATAGAGAGAGAAGAGCCGGCCTTGGAAGAAACAAGAAGGAGAAGATAAAAAGCATGCTTTTTCCAAGCCTAAACCTAAGGTAACTTAGTTAGCTTTTTCTCTGGTTTTAGTTTCTTAAAAACACCTATAAAGCTTTCCCTTCACCTCTGCCCTAAGGAGTCAAAGGTCACCAAGAAGGATTTTTGGAAGAAAAATCCTAGAGGAAGCCGGCCTAGGACAAGAAAGAACACCACCAATAAGTTCAACCTTGAACTTAAGTATATTTCTCAAAACTCTTTTGAGATATTAATTAGTTTTGAGTATAGCTTTCTTTGGTTAAGTCTTTGGATGTATTTTAAATTGAAGTGTTGTAACAATATTTAGTTGCATGTCGGTTTTGCTTGGTGAAAACCGAGCTTTAGCTTGACGGAAACTAGAAACCCTAGCTTCAAAAGTTGTGTGTGTGCATGCCATTTTGTGCTCCGATGTGTGTGTCTCGGCCATGCTTTCCTTTAGGCCTTCCTTGACCTTTTTGAATGCTTTAGATTCTGATTATTTATGTTTTGATAAAGGAATAGAAATGGTTACAAAAGATTCTTACGAGTACGACGGATTCCAACAAACCATTGTGACAACCGTAGAGAAATTTTTATAAAACGTCAGCTTAATGTAAAATGCAACCAACATGTGTTCTTGAACCTTTTTGAACACTTTGAAATGAAATTATAAAATTATTTTAGGCTCTAATAGCCTCTGCCCTCAAAGTTTTTTAGAAATTAGAAAAGAGAAATGTCAAAAAGAATTTCGTACGGTAAACGTTCGATTGCGATAAGTGATTTTTTGACTTCGGTAAACTATGAGAACTTGAGCCTTAATGCTCTTAAAGAAATTGATAAAAATCATAAGATCTCATTTCATACCTTATTCCATTTTTCTTAATGTTTTTTTGTAAAGAAAAGAAAGAGATTGAAAAAGAAAGGACGCTATATGATCGGTTTGCACAAAACTGTGAGTAGAGCTAAAAAACACGTCGTTTTAAAAGTTGAGATTTTAAACGGACCTCTAGCTCTTCAATGACGGTTTGAAATAAGGATGAAATTATCACAACCCGCTAGCACGAGCCGCAACAGCTTTACCATCTTACTTGCATACTTAAATTAACAAATCACAACATAATATAAGCAAAATAACGCATGCGGTTTTTTTTTTTACAACATACAGTAATTACATCAAACATAGATATTTAGGTCATATACATTTGTATATATATTCATCACAAAATATATATATGAGGTCCGGATATAGACTCGTTGATGTCACAGGTCTTGTCCACATGCACGCTCTCCAGTCTCCGAAGATTCTACGTCATTTCGTTTGGTGCTTACCTTTATCTACAACATCAAGAAACTTAGTGAGTTGCTAAACTCAGTAAGGAATGAACTAACTAATCTATGAATCATGCCAATGCAGCATTACAATAATACAATTAACATTTATTTAAGCACAATAAACAAATAGAAAGAAATCAACCGTCCCATACCGATTGATTCCTGCTTCTAGGACTATCCATAACAGTTCATACTTTCTTAGCGTTCGCCTTAGCCATTCTCGTAGACATCTTGGCAATTGTGTTTTCATTTCAGTTATTGTCTGGGACCCACTAATGGTACCACATAACTTTACTTTAATAACGCCAAGCAGGGAGTGGGCTAGCTCACCTTGCGGAGAATCTCTCTGCTATAATTTCTCTTAGATAGAGCAAGCACCGTCAATGCATTTCATCGTTACTTTCATTTTCATAAACATGTAAGAGGCATAGTTGTCTCAAAGGATATTGGTACCATCGACATCGTTTCATAATTCTATCTTATGTTGTTGACTGACAATCAACAACCCCCGGTACGTTATCATTTCGGGTAACCGAGCCACAATGCATACTTTCTTGAGAGGTTACGGGTTCGGGGTTAAATCCCCACCCATGTTGTACTCAATGTCATTCAACATTTCAATTAGCGCTCGAGACATGAATCCGGAGTCGCTAGGACATCATGCTCGGGCTTGAATCCGGTAATTAACGATGTCTATTTCATAACCTTTTTTACCTTTTGTCCGAGGACCTAAGGTTATTTCTTCTTATAAGGGTTGTTTCATAGCAGCAAACTAGGCTCGGTGTACCTTTGCTCTATCCAATTAACCTATCGGAACACGTACTGTACTACGTATTATTTAATGCAGGAAAAATCCTAATTTATCTTTCTTATATTCATATTACCGGGGCACGGGCCTATTCTTTAAAATTTATACCAGTTTAAGCATAAATCATGGATTGCATATAAACCTAGCATGTAATAATGCAACACATAGCACACTTCTTGAGTTATAAGTGCATCGTCCACTTACTTGGGTCACTTGTACGTCGATCCGGGTCGTTTCGGCTTAGTTTCCAAGGTCTTTGGGTCCGGGACTTTTCCAGGTTCCTTGACCAACAAAATCAAAATTTGATCTAAACTCATTTTATTTACTTGTACTTAAAAATCATTTTCTATTGATTTAAACTCATTTTATTAAGTACAAGTCATTTATATAATAAATAGGTTACTTTTCATCTTAAAACTACATTTGGTTGGAGTTCGGGCACCGGGTGTCCTTTCTGTACGAGTAGGGTGCGCATGGGCTGCACACGGACCACACCAGGCGCCCACGGGCCGTGCTAGGCACGTACAAGGCGCAGGCAGGGTGGTTGGCACGCCTGGCGCGCGCGCTGGGCACCGGGCATGCTCGCAGCATGCCCGCTGCGTGTGCTGTGCGCCCAGGCAGCTCCCAGGCTACCCGGGTGGTGCCATTTTGCCACAAAAAATTGATTTTTCACTTCCAAACCCATTTTTAAGGGTTTTTCACGACGCTAACCCTTCTAAACAAACCAAACATGAATAAAACCTTTCTAATTGAATGTCAAATTTGTTTTCAACTAAAATCACCAAAAATAATTTCTTTTAAAGCTTAAATAAAGCATAACATGTTCAAACTTAATTCAACTTGCAAATTCCAAATCATCTTGAAACATACTTGTACAAATTATCAAATATCACTCAACAACTCAAATCTACATCATCAACATCATACTTCATTCCAAACCATCTTGAAACATACTTGTACAAATCTAGGATTTTTAAGGAAAAGAATTCTACCTTCGGTGTTTTGACTTTTCTTTTCTTGAACTTGTAGAACTTTTCTTCAAAACACTTCTCCAAACTCTTAAGTGGCTTAGATACAGTATAAAAGAATTATTAGATGTTGAGATATAGCTTGAAAAATTGATGAGAGCAAGGAGAAATTAAAAACCTACCTAGCTTGCTTTAAACCGAGCTTTTTCCTTGTTTACTTTCTTCTTCTTCTTCTTCTTCTTCTTCTTCTTCTTCTTCTTCTTCTTCTTCTTCTTCTTTTCTCTATTTTCTTTCTCTTGCCTTTTTGTTCCTCCCTTTCTATTCTGTTTTTGTGTTTCAATTTTGTTCAAGGGCTGCTTAACTAAATAAAAAGCTAAGCTAGTTGGTGTGTCACGCCTACATCATGATGACGTAATCAACTTTCCACCTCGAGCTTGTATTTGACACCTCTTGCTTGAATTTGCTTACTAAGCCAACTTAAGATCAGATTTCATGAATGAAAGACAGCTCATACTTAGCCAAGTGAAGGTGAAACCAGTCGTGCTTACTTCTTTTAAATAATTTGTACTTTAGTCCACTGAAATAAACTCTTATCAAAATAGCCCTTTGTCTCATTTCTAAACTTATTTCTTAGCCCTTCCAGCACAGTTTCTTTATTTAATCAGCTTCATAATTCAAATATAAAGCATTATATAAATTTTTATAATTTATAGAGCTTATTTCCTATTTTTCCTCGGTGTTACGATTTCTATCCCGAAATAGTGGTTTTTACCGAAATTTCATCGTAACTTCTATGTTTGACCTCGGATTGACCTCAAATTTTATATTTTAGCTAAAAATAATGATATAAGGTCAAAAAAATTCATTTCCTTGATTGGTGACCATTTTATCTATTTTTTTTCCAAATTTGGTCCGAAAGTGCAATTTTCGTAAAGTTTCGGGCTTGTCGCGCAATTTTGGCCGCAACAAGAATTCTTAAACCAAAATCCTTGTTTTAGTCACCAAGATCTGATATCAAACTCATTACTTGATAAAACTAATTATTTACTAACTCCTGTTTCAGTAATTCGACTATATGTACCTTAATTAGTTGAAATAGGGTTTTTGACTCGCAAGGGATTTTATTGAAAGAAAACATTCTCGAATGCTTTATAATTTATAAGAAATACATAATGGTTTATTCATCATAACATTTTTGGAACTTTGGAGAGTCGGGCTTCACAAACCTCTCCCCATTACAAAAGTTTCGTCCTCGAAACTTAGAAAAGAGATGGATATTTCTTCTGCATCCCACTTTCCAACTTCCAAGTTGCCTCTTCTGCTGCGTGATTCTTCCACATTACCATAACGAGCGGAATGGTCTTGTTTCTCAAAACTTTTTCCCTGTGATCCAAAATCCTAAGTGATTGCACTTCCTATTGTACTTCTGGGGTAATTTCAAATTCTTGATGGGGTAACACATGCGAGGGTCTCTAATGTACTTTCTTAGCATTTATACATGAAAAACATCGTGTACCCCAAATATAGAGGGTGGTAAGGCAAGACGGTAAGCTACTACCCCTACTTGTTTGTAGATTTTAAATGGTCCAACAAATCGAGGGCTAGTCTTGTCTTCCTTGCCAAATCTCATGATCCCTCACATTGGAGATATTTTGAGAAATACTTGTTCTCCCACTTCAAACTCTAATGGTCAGCGTCATGGATCAGTATAACTTTTTTTTTGACAACTTTGAGACATCTTCATTCTTTCTTAAATTTTCTTGATCGCTTTGGTGGCTTGCTCCATCAATTTTGGTCCTCGATACTTTCTTTTGCCCACTTCATCCCAATGCACAGTCGATCGATATTTTCGCCTGTAAAGAGCTTCGTATGGTGCCATACCAACGGTTTATTGATAACTGCTATTATAGGAGAATTCCACCAAGGATAAGTACTTGACCCACAAATCTTGAAAATCTAATGTGCATGTTCGCAACATATCCCATATAGTTTGAATTGTTTGCTCGCATTGGCTATCTGTTTCCGGGTGAAAGGAAGTACTAAACTTTAATTTAGTTCAAAGGGCATGTTGGAGACTTTTTCAAAACTTTGAAGTAAAACGACTATCTCGATTGGATACTATTGAATTTGGTACTCTACGTATCCGTACTATTTTTCGAACATAAAGTTCGGCTACTCGATCGATAGTATAAGTTTTCTTGACCGGAATAAAGTATATAGATTTTTTCAAGCGATCTACTTCTACCCAAATAGAGTTATGGCCTTTGCTTATTATGGGAAGATAAGAGCCAAAGTCCATAGTGATTCAGAAAACCACATTCAGAACTCAATAGGGCACTATGAGTTTCTTGTAATGTCGTTCGGGATAACCAACGCTCCAGCTGCCTTCATGGACTTGATGAATAGAGTCTTTGTAGACTTTTTGGATAAGTTTGTCATTGTTTTTATTGATAATATCCTTATATATTCTAAGTCCACGGAGGAACACACACAATATTTAGAACTGGTGTTGAGGAGATTGCAAGATAGACAGCTATATGCTAAGTTCAAAAAGTGCGAATTCTGGCTGGATAAAGTGATCCTACAAAGATTGAAGCAGTTCTCCAGTGGTCATAACCCAATAATGTTCTAGAAATTCGATGTTTCTTAGGTCTAGCAGGCTATTAACGGAGGTTTGTAAAAGGATTTTCAAAAATAGCCATGCCATTAACCTTATTTACACGCAAAGGACACAAATTTATCTTGACGGAAGCTTGTGAGAAAAGTTTCCAAGAGTTAAAAAAAAGGTTAACAACTGCTCATATCCTTAGGATTCCGCATGGAAACAACATATTTGCAATTTATTGTGATGCATTAAAACATGGATTCGGAGCAGTACTCATGCAAAATGGCATGGTTGTGGCTTATGTCTCTCGACAATTGAAAGATTATGAGATGAGATACCCAACCCATGACTTAGAGCTCGTTGCGGTCGTATTCGCTCTCAAAATATGGAGGCATTATCTCTACGAAGTATACTGTGAAGTCTACACTGATCATAAAACGCTCAAATATCTGTTTACACAGAAAGATTTGAACGTGCGACAAGGGCGATGGTTAGAATTTTTAACTGATTATGACATTGATATTCACTACCACCCAGACAAGGCCAACAAGATGGCAGATGCATAGGATCATTGATGTCACTTGGGAGTTTTTTTTTCGGAATTATTAAGAAAGGAAATAGGGAATTTTGAACTTTGATTGGTGAGTGGGAGATTAGCAGCATTGTATGTTCAACCACTACTCCTTAGTCAAATCAAAGAATAACTATAGAATGATGAAAAACTGTCTGAAATCATTTATGAAGCACGAAAAGAAAAGCGAGAAGACTTTACTTTGGCAGAGGATGGAACGCTAATGTTCGATAAGAGAATATGTATGCCAGATAAGAAGAATTTAAAGTTTCAACTATTGGAAGAAACTCAACAAACCCCATATTCGGTTCATCACAGGGCTACTAATATGTACCAAAATCTGAAGCAACATTATTGGTGGCCCAGAATAAAGCGTAATGTGATAGCTAATGTAGAACGATGCCTTACCTGTCAGCAGGTTAAAGCATAACATTAATGACCAGCTGGGTTGTTACAACCTCTAGAAATTTCGGAATAGAAATGTGACAAATCTTCCAACTGGTGGTATCCTGATCGCAAATCTATCTTAGAAAACGCTGATGATCAAACGAGTTGATCAAATAGATCGTCGATCTGTGGCAATGGATACCAGTTCTTAATCGTGACCTTATTCAGTTCACGATAATCAATGCAAAGTCGTAGTGTTCCATCCTTCTTCTTTACAAATAGAACCAGGGCTCCCCAACGTAAATGACTAGGTCATATGAAGCCTCTATCAAGTAATTTTTTTGTAACTGGGTCTTCAGCTCCTTAAGTTCTGCTGGACCTAATCTATATAAGACTTTTGAAATCGGAGCTGCTCTTGGCCTAAGATCGATGGAAAATTTTACTTCTTTATCTGGTAGTAGATTCGTTAAGTCCTCAGGAAATACTGTGAGATACTCACACACGATAGGAATAGGTCCAGTCTTATCTTCTTTAGTGTTATCCACGATGTTGGCCAAGTAGCCGTAACATCCACTTTCTAGCAATCTTTTGGCCTTGAGTGCAGAGATTGTAGGAACCAGCTTACTTCTTGAGGTACCTTTGAATTCAAACTTTTCACCTTTAGGTGATTGAAAAAAACACACGCTTCTTTTGACAATTAATGACCGCATGATGCGTACTTAGCCATTCCATGCCCAATATTGCATCATAATCATTCATCTCAATTGAGATTAAGTTAGCGTACAAGGTTCGCATTCCACTATTGATCGGAACATTTTTGAACCACGTCCTTGATTCGTACACATTTCCCTCAAGAGTTATCATAATAAACGAATAAGTAAGCGATTTCTTATTCCATTCCAACTCATCAACCAATCTATTAGTCACGTAAGAATGTGATGCACCTGAGTCTATAAGCGTATATGAAGAGAGGTTGGCAGTAGAAAGCTGAAGTGTTACAACCATGAAAGGGCCAGCGTTAACCTCTCTTTCGTTTAGGCTATAGACTCGGGCATTTGCTCGGGGTTATCTTACTATAGGGATATCTTTCTCTCTTATATTTTGGCATTGACGGCCAAAATGTTCCTCTATTCCATAGCTGAAACAAGCATTTGTTCCGAGCTGACATTTTCCAAAATGAAGTTTTCTACACTTGTTGCAACGAGGGACTGTGTCCATTATTTTTTTTCCATGTTCTTTTTAATCCTCTATTCTAGCCTCCTATTCCTCTGTTTCTATTCCATGGTTTAGCTTCTACTTCGTTTCTATCTTGGAGTCTTGTACCATAGTCCTTAGTACATCTCTTTGTCTTGAACAAAGTTTGATTTTTGTTGGGAGGATTGAAACTGGAGTTTGTTCATTGTTTGAACTTCCTGGCTTAGTGATTTCTACTTTTTTTTATCACGACTTTCCCATTCATCAACTTGCAATGCCCCCTACACTATATCTGCATACGATCGGGGACCTACTTTTCCATTATCAGCGTGCTTCCTTATCCAATTGATTACTAGTACATACTACATTTTCAGCGTTTGTCAGCCTTATATATCCAAATATTTTTCGTAACCTTTTAATCCAACCCTCTGCTACTGCTGAATCAGGCATTCCATCAAACATGGGTGGTTTCTGTCGATGAAGCCGTTCGTAAACCAGTTCAACTATAATAAGGGCTACGGGTTGCGCTTCCTGATAAGGATTTGCAACTGCAATTGGCATTTCTAGCTTCTCCTATGGTTGAGCGGATTGTTCTTACTGGGCCGATGCTTAAAATTGTTGTCGTTTTCCTTAAGGCTACCGAGATAGTTAAGCAGTTTGTTTAGCATCTCTTTTTGCCATTGAAGTTGAAAAGACTTCGTTACTTAACTTTACAAATATGAGGACTCATCCTCCTTTGGGCCTCTCTACTTTTTTTCGAAACCTTTTGCGGCCAATGACCTTATCGAGTCGTTTCAAAAATTTGTTGCTGCACTTTATCTCGTCGGGCCAATCTAGATCGTCAAATCATAACTGTGAGAAGTGCCGTCTGTCGGCCTCCTTTAGGCTTCTTGGGCCGTTCCAAAACCTCTGACACCAATGGTCCCGTCGGGCCATTTTGAAATCTATCGTAGTAACTGCCCGTCGGGCCAAGCCTTCTTTTAGCACGTTTCAAAACTCTAGTTTGTCCCTATTCAGGCTAGGCCTACGAGCTACGCTAGATACGGTTTGTCTCGGCATGTTGGCTTAGTAGTTGGGAAGTATGATTGGTCATAACAAAAAAAAGTCTAAATACGAGGTCTATCATATACTATGTACATCACTAACGATCATCTGCTATACTAGTCTCCTCGAGAGTCATAATCGGGATCCACTATCATATCATTGCCCAGATCCGAATCAGAATCCTCCACTAGATCCCAGTCGGGATCTCCATCTGGATCCTCGTCGGGATCCTCGTCTGGATCTTCGTTTGGATCTTCATCTAGGTCGGCGGGTACTTGATGAACAGGTTCAGCTTTAGGTGACGGAGTGAGAAAGTTTGTTGCAAAATGAGATATATCATGATCCTCAAACTTACGTTGCATTTCGTAGATATTGTGAAATTTAGTGACGGGCTCCGGTAGCCTATAACTTGCGTTGATTCCCTCAGAATATATCTCTATTTCTCCCAATTTTCATGATCCTAGGATGAAATTCATTGATCTCGTGGAAAAATCCACTAGAATACTCAGCAACATGCTCCCCGGGTTCTTGGAAAAACTGTACAACCATGCGATCCCACACTATTTTCTTATCTGTGTGATCATATTCCTCTCCCATGATATGTTGGAAGCCTAACCAATTTTTGGGCCCCAATTGTTCCTCATACATACGCTAGAATGTAAGGCAATACCTCTAAAAAACATAGTTGTGACTCCCATGCGATGATAAAAAGGAATATGTAATTAATTAATCCAAAGGGTAGTGTGGTTTATCCAATCATCAAAGGTGATAGTGCCTATTTCCACACGATACTCCTTTGCGGAGGTTGGAATCATGTTTAGCTAACTTAACCTAACTTTGGTGTGTACGCGTAGGTCTGATCATGCTCTCCTTTACCGATTCGACTGAATGTCCCACATAGTTTCCTTCATTGATTCTCGACATCCTGCATTTAATGCCTTTGATTAAGACAAGTCATTACTTATTCTATAACATAACATACCTCTTGTGAAAACTTCGAGATTGGCGAGTCCGTACATGTGGTTTGTCTACAGGAGTGGCTTAACCCAGAGCTCTGATACCAAAAATTCTGTCATGACCCACTAGCACGAGCCGCGACGACTTTATCATCTTACTTGCATACTTAAATTTATAAATCACAACATAATATATGCAAAATAACACATGCGTTTTTTTTTTCACAACATAGAGTAATTACATCAAACATAGATATTTAGGTCATATACATTTGTATATATATTCATCACAAAACATATATATGAGGTCCAGATATAGACTCGCTGATGTCACAGGTCTTGTCCACATGCACGTTCTCCAGTCCCCGAAGATTCCACGTCATTTCGTTTGGTGCTTACTTTTATCTATAACATCAAGAAACTTAGTGAGTTGCTAAGCTCAGTAAGGGACGAACTAATTAATCTATGAATCATACCAATGCAGCATTACAATAATACAATTAACATTTATTTAAGCACAATAAACAAATAGAAAGAAATCAACCGTCCCATACCGATTGACTCCTACTTCTAGGACTATCCATAACAGTTCATACTTTCTTACCGTTCGCCTCAGCCATTCTCGTAGACATCTCGGCGATTGTGTTTTCATTTTAGTTATTGTTTGGGATCCACTAATGGTACCATATAACTTTACTTTAACGGCGCCAAGCAGGGAAGGGGCCAGCTCACCTTGCGGAGCATCTCTCTGCTATAATTCCTCTTAGACAGAGCAAGCTCCACCAATGCATTTCATCATTACTTTCATTTTCATAAACATCTAAGAGGCATAGTTGTCTCAAAGGACATTGGTACCATCGACATCGTATCATAATTCCATCTTATGTTGTTGACTGACAATCAACAACCCCCAGTACCTTATCATTTCAGGTAACCGAGCCACAATGCATACTTTCTTGAGAGGTTACGGGTTCGGGGTTAAATCACCAGCCTTGTTGTCCTTAATGTCATTCAACATTTCAATTAGCACTCGAGACATGAATCCGGAGTCGCTAGGACATCATGCTCGAGCTTGAATCCGGCAATTAACGATGTCTATTTCATAACCCTCTCTTACCTTTGGACCGAGGACCGTAGGTTATTTCATCTTATAAGTGTTGTTTCATACCAACAAACAAGGCTCGGTGTACTTTTTTTTCTATCCGATTAACCTATCAGAACACGTCCCGTACTACATATTATTTAATGCGGGAGAAATCCTGATTTATCTTTATTATATTCATATTATCGTGGTACGGGCCTATTCTTTAAAATTTCTATTGGTTTAAGCATAAATCATGGATTGCACATAAACCTAGCATGTAATAATGAAACACATAGCACACTTCTTGAGTTGTAGGTGCATCGTCCACATACTTGGGTCACTTGCCCATCAATCCAAGTCATTTCAGCTTGGTTTCCAAGGTCTTTGGGTCTGGGACTTTTCCAGGTTCCTTGACTAACAAAATAAAAACTTATTTAGCCCGATAACTAACTTTACTTGTACTTAAAAATCATTTCCTATTGATTTAAACTCAATTTATTAAGTACAAGTCATTTATATAATAAATAGGTTATTTTTCAGCTTAAAACTACATTTGGTTGGAGTTCGGGGCACTGGGTGTCCTTTCGGTGCGAGTCGGGTGCGCACGGGCTGCACACAAGCCACTCCAGGCGCCACGGGCCGTGCTGGGCGCGCATGGACTGCCCACGGCCTCCCACGGGCGTGCTGGGCATGTTCAAGGCACAGGCAGCGTGTCTGGGGCGCCTAGCATGCGCTTTGCGCGCCCGCTGCGTGTGCTGTACACCCAGGCAGCGCACAGGCTGCCCTGGTGGTGCTATTTTGGCACCAAAAATTGATTTTTCACTTCCAAACCCATTTTTAATGGCTTTTCACTACTCTAACCCTTCTAAACAGACGAAACATGAATAAAACCTTTCTGATTGAATGTCAAATTTCTTTTAAACTAAAATCACAAAAGATGATTTCTTTTAAACCTTAAATCAAGCATAACATGTTCAAACTTAATTCAACTTGCAAATTCCTTTCTCATGCAAGGCTATCCTTTCCTTTCTGTCATAAAATTATCAAATATCACTCAACCTCTCAAATCTACATCATCAACATCATACTTTATTCCAAACCATCTTGAAACATACTTGTACAAATCTAGGATTTTTAAGAAAAAGAATTCTACCTTCGGTGTTTTGACTTTTCCTTTCTTCAACTTGTAGAACTGTTCTTCAAAACACTTCTCCAAACTCTTAAGTGGATTAGATACAGTATAAAAGAATTATTAGATGTTGAGATATAGTTTGAAAAATTGATGAGAGCAAGGAGAAATTAAAAACCTACCTAGCTTGCTCTAAACCGAGCTTTTTCCTTGTTTACTTTCTTCTTCTTCTTCTTCTTCTTCTTCTTCTTCTTCTTTTCTCTATTTTCTTTATCTTGCCTTTTTGTTCGTCCCTTTTTATTCTGTTTTTGTGTTTCAATTTCGTTCAAGGGCTGCTTAATTAAATAAAAAGCTAAGCTAGTTGGTGTGTCACGCCTACGTCACGATGACGTAATCAACTTTCCACCTCGAGCTTGTATTTGACACCTCTTGCTTGAATTTGCTTACTAAGCCAACTTTAGATCAGATTTCATGAATGAAAGACAGCTCATACTTAGCAATGTTAAGGTGAAACCCGTAGTGCTTACTTCTTTTAAATAATTTGCACTTTAGTCCACCGAAATAAACTCTTATCAAAATAGTCCTTTGTCTCATTTCTAAACTTATTTTTTAGCCCTTCTAGCACAGTTTCTTTATTTAATCACCTTCCTAATTCAAATATAAAGCATTATATAAATTTTTAAAATTTATAGAGCTTATTTTCGATTTTTCCTCAGTGTTATGATTTTTGTCCCGAAATAGCAGTTTTTACCGAAATTTCATCGTCACTTCTTCGTTTGACCTCGGATTGACCTCAAATTTTATATTTGAGCTAAAAATATTGAGATAAGCTCAAAAACAATTCATTTCCCTGTTTGGTGACCATTTTCTCCATTTTTTTTTCAAATTTGATCTAAAAGTGCAATTTTCGTAAAGTTTCGGGCTTGTCGCGCAATTTTGGCCGCAATAAGAATTCTTAAACCAAAATCCTTGTTATAGTCACCAAGATCTGATATTAAAATCATTACTTGATAAAACTAATTATTTATTAACTCCTATTTAAGTAATTTGACTAATTGCACCTTAATTAGTCGAAATAGGGTTTTTGACTCGCAAGGGATTTTATGGAAAGAAAACATTCTCGAATGGTTTATAATTTACAAGAAATACATAACGGTTTATTCATCGTAACATTTATGGGACATTGGGGAGTCGGGGTTCACAAAAATATTTCCTTAAATACCTAGAAGCTACTGTCCATATAGTATAAGTGACATTTAAGAAGAGATAATAAAGGCTTTTACTTATAGTAACAGTTTTGAGCAAAACCATAAAACGAGTTAAGGAAAACGTGTCGTTTTAAAGAAGGAACGAACGAGCTCTCAAAGCTTCGATGAAGGTTGAGTACAAGGACGAAATATGTCCTAAAAGAAACCTAGAAGCTACTTCTCACCTAGTGTGCTTGCCATTTTCAAACAAAAGATAAGGATTTGCGTTAAAACGACATTTTCTAAAGAAACCGTAACCGAGAGCACGGTAAAAACACAAGATTGGTAATAAGAGTTTTAGTTGAACAAACATAGACTTTCCAGTCTTTATAGCTTTAGAAAATAATTTTAGAAATTCAATATGCTTAATATTTAATTTTTTTTGGTCAAGACGCGGGTTCGGACCTTTAGAATCCGAAAAATTAAACCCAAGCCAAGTTGACCATGAGTTTTGAAAAGTAAAATTTTTAAAGCCCTAAAAGGATTTTCATGGTCTTAGAAATTTTATGTTAGACGCAAGAATGGCCAAGTAAGAAATTTAGATAAATTCCCGAACCATAAATACTAAATAGTACAAACTGACCCTCGAGATTGCTCGATAAGCTCCCAAAGCACGTCGGGAGCACCAATTAGGGTTCGAAATAGTCCCAAACCTATGTAAGGTTTGATAAACCTTGGTAAAGTCTCCTAGGCAGCCCCGCCTTGGTAATAAGATAGTTTAGAAAGTCCCGAGCATTAGAACGCTTAAGATAAGAATTAGTTTTGCTCTCGGTTAACGAGACAAGTGAACTAACGAGACTTGATTCCTTTTCTAGTGAAAGGACTAATGGATGGAGAAGTGGTCGGAGCTCGGAGCGTTACTCAAGAAAATCTCAGAGAAACTTTATCGCTTACGCAATGTAAGTGGCAATGCATCTATGACACCAAGTTGTGTGTTTGTGCTTATGTATGCTTGTTTGTTAGGCTTTTACTTGCTATTCTCGATAACCGTATCGTGTGAATATATCTGCGTATTGCAAAACTAAAAGAAGTAAAAAGTTGTACCAAGCCTTAGAAAGAAAGTAAAAGAGAAAAAAATAAAGAAAGAAAGTAAAAGAAAAAGAAAGAAAAAGGTATTTAAGTAGAGCTTAGCCTCTAGAATAAAATGTGACTAAACGTTAAGAAAGCCGGACTGCGGTTCGTGCAAGAATTGAAGCCGGGTTTCGACCCGAGCAACTTTAGGGCTAAAAAGACAACCAAGCCTTGTTATTTGTTGAACCTAGAAAGCCCGATGAAATCATTGTCGTGGGTTTTAGCACCCCGATACAAGAGGTTAAAACCCTAAACCTATTGTTAGACCCCGATCCTCCGAGAGAGTGGACGACGGGTCATAATGTACAAATATAGTATAGCGTACGTCGATGGAACCACCGGCTCCAAGAGAGAGTGTCGGGAGATTTGGCCATCACCCGTGGTGCGCCTTAGTATTGAGACAGAAGCAGTTTCCATCAATGGATGCCAGACAAAAGAAGGAAAGAAAGAAAGAAAGAAAGAAAGAAAGAAAGAAAGAAAGAAAGAAAGAAGAGTCGACCCCAGAGGTGGTGACTCATAGAAAGAACGGTTTGTTAGGGTTTGATCGTCCTCTCTATCTCTTGCATTGTGAATTGCTGATGCATATATTAATCCTTGTTGTATTGTGTTGCATCGTTAAGATAGAGTAGTTTTGCCCTTACTGAGTTTATCAACTCATTAGTTTTTCAATGGTTAGGTAAGGGAAAAGCTAAATCAAAAGATCAGTAGAAGTAGAGCTGCTGGTTGCGGGCGATGTGAGTGTCAACCCAAGAAGAGAAAGACCCCGTGGTATATATGTTTTAATTATGCATTTTGTATTTTGATAACAATGATGTGATATTGTGAACGGGAATAGATCTTGAGGCCTGAACTTGAGATAAAGTGATGGCTCTTTTTCTAAACTCAAGAGAAGTCAGGGGACAATATTTTGAATAAGAAAAATAATTTCACTTCCTCATTATAAAACAAGAAAAAAATTACGAGCTTGTTATGTTATAAAGTAATTTGTGTTTTACGTTTTAAGTAAGATCAATAGTAGTAAAGAGAAAAGGACCCCTGTCGTGGGCTCCGGCCGAGAGAGCTGGGTTGTGATAGAATTTTTGGTATCATAGCTCGGGCTTAGCCGATTCTAAAGACTCACCACATACGTCTCGTCGCCAGCAAGTAGATAGGTTTTAATAGTAGTTTGTTTCTATATTAGTTAGGGCTTGTTGTTATATCTTGTTAACATTTAGATTCTCATCTTATCTAACGAAGTAACAATGCAGGATGTCCGAGGTGGATCAGCCTTCACGCGAGACGTCAGTTGACTCGGGCCAGTATAGCACGGCTGGACCTGTCCCTACTGCTAATATTTTGGCAAATTACATGCGCTTAATTCTGCCACACGCGCCCACTTATTTAGGTGAGGTTGACACTGTGCCTTTTTATGAGTGGGAGGCACGGACTCTAGGATTGATGAAATCTCTTCGGATTCCAGAGGCATATCGGGTCGACCTTGCTATGGCCTTACTCCGAGGACTCGCCCTCTACCTCAGGCATGAGAGAGAGAACCGAGTAGGACACGAACGTAACTGATTTGTCTTGGAGGCCTACATGCTTGCCACTTTTCATATGGTCGATGAAATGACCACCCGGACTCGCAAAGTCGAGAAGATCTGCCAGCGCTCTTGAGAGACTATCTGCTCGTACTCCGATCGCTTTGACCTCGTGATAGTCGAGACATACCTAACTTATGGCTTCAACAATCTTTTGTGGATGCAGATCTTCTCGTAGGGTATTCACCCGTACTTCCGACCCCCTCGCCCGTATCCCCATTTTTGTATGATGAGAGATATGAGGATGGCTTACTTTGCATACGTGGATAGCATTTACCCTCCGATACTGTGCCCCGAGAATGCGACACGTCATTCTGCGCGCGCTCATCCCGAGCCTGCCCCAGCTACTCCGGCTCAGGATGTTCCTCACTACAATGATAATTTAGAGAATGACGACTCCGAGACTGAGCAAGGGATGGAGATTGACGATAGTCATCCTGATTATGACCGGTGCCACGATGATTAGACCCTTAGTACGACGCGTACATAAGACTAGAATGCTCTGTGAAGCGCCCTTTTGACCATGTCCTTGTTTTTCTCGCTCTATTTGAAGCAACATACCCTTTTGGCTATTTTATATATATATGCGACCAAAGTGCCATGGTAGCCAGTGAACCTCCGTTTTCTTTTTGTTTCCCATTACCCTTTTGGAATCTTGTACGATGAACAAAGATATGTGTATGTATGTTAAATAGTGAAATGAAAATGGAAATCTTTGTTAGTATCCCTCATTTGTTATAACTAAATTTTCGCTAAGCATTAGACCTTACTATCTTCGTTTACTTACAATAAATCAAATAAAAAAGGAATTGGTCAAATAGGGAACTCACGAAATGCTTGCTTACAAGAGTTAAATTGAGGACAACGAAATAATGATGCTAAGAGCTATTCCTCAGGCTATGCGACGCGAACTAGATGAGGTACGAAGATTGCTAGAAGAACAGCAGAATGCTGCATAACAAAGGGACAAAAAGATCCACACACAAACTGTAACACTTGAGCAACTCCTCCATCGCCTAAATGACATGGCTAGACCGCCACCTGTACCCCAAGTACCTATTGCACGGGAAGTGCCAAACCCTAGAACAGCAAACCCTATTATGCCAGAGGCGCTTAAAGTAGTCGAACAAGTTAGAGAGCCGACCTACGAGCGGTTCAAGCACCAAAAGCCGCCCAGATTCGATAGAACTCCTAATCCCGCCCCTACTGAAGAATGGATTAAATGCCTCCAACACATCTTTGGTTAGATGGGCCTCATCGATGCCGAGAAAGTTGCCTGCGCCATTAATCAGCTAGATAAGAAAGCCAAGTATTGGTGGAAATTAGTTGGATAGACAGAGGATGTCAATATTGTGACTTGGGAATATTGTGCTAAGTTGTTCCGTGATAAGTATCTCAGAGAAGCTCGTTTGGCTGGAAAAGTCTGACAGTTCATAAGCCTCCGCCAAGAAAGAATGTCGGTGGCGGAGTATACCGCTAAGTTTGATGAGTTGGCACACTTCGCCCCAACCATACTTCCCACAGACGATGCCAAGAAGATGAAATATATGGATGGGCTAAGGACCGAGATAGTGAAAGAAGTGGATAGCGGTAAGGAATGGTAAGAATCCTATATCGATGCTGTGCAAGGAGATCTGAGAAACGACGAATGGGATAGATAGGAAGATAGAACTAGTGGAGGAAGCATAGATCGCCCGACTGATGGGCAGAACAATGAGACCGGATACGAGAAGAATAAATACTTTTAGTCTCTCATCGGACAGTTTCACAAGAACAACTACTTCAACTTCAAGAAGCAAGGTTTCAGCAAAAATAATTCGGGACAGAGAAATAAGAATAGAAATAGGAGTGGAGAGCCGAAGAGGTGACAAGATAGAACAGTGACAAGAAATGTGAGAGGGCGTTGGACGCCCCGTTAAGAAAGGATAACGTTGGTCCCTCAGTGCCCAAAGTGCCAAAAAATGCATTACGAAGAATGCCGATTTGGGAACACACGAGGCTGCTACAACTGTGGCCAAGAGGGACACATAGCCCGTAATTGTAAGAACAACGCTGCTAAGACAACAGAGTCAGTCTCTCATAGTCGCCCAAATACGAGGGTATATAGCTTGAACGAGGGACACATCAAAGCAGGCCCTTCTACATCAGTTTCAGGTCAGCTTCTAGTCTCCATTCTTTGCCCCTTTTCGCTCATCAACTCTGGAGCGACACATTCATATATCACCAAGTGTCTTAGCGACAAGCTGGAAGGTAATAGAAGAACCCTTCAGTAATCCCTTTATTACCATTACTCTAGTAGGAGACATCTACAAATCAACGTCTTGGTTTAAGGATGTGCCAATCAAGATTGGAAATTCCATCATTTACGTGAATTTGGTGGAAATCGAAATGTGTGATTTCGATGCAATCCTCGTGATGGATTCGCTTAATGCCTATTATGAAATGATAGCTTGTCGTAGGAAGTGAGTATGCTTTAGTCCACCAAATGCAAAGGCATTTGAGTTCCAAGGAACTCCGCGCAGTCAGTTAGCCCCGACGATTTATGCGCTTCGAGCTAGGAAGTTGCTCGATAACAAATGCCAAGGGTACAAGAGTACCTGTCAGTGCCAGAAGATGCACCTATAGTACGAGAATACTTGTTAGTCTTCCCAGACGACCTTCCAGGGTTACCACCTGATCGAGAGATCAAGTTTTGTATAGAGTTGATCCCCAGGACCGCACCTATCTTCCGAGCCCCGTAACACTTAGCTCCAACAGAACTGAAAGAGTTAAAGGCACAACTCGAAGAGTTGATTGAGAAAGGCTTTATCCGACCTAGCCATTCCTCGTAGGGAGTGCCGGTCCTATTTGTTCAAAAGAATGATGGCTCGCAGAGACTTTTCATAGACTACCGGGAGATCAACAAGTAGACCATTAAAAATAAGTACCCACTACCGCGAATCGATGACTTATTCGATCAGCTAGCCGAATCCATGATATTTACAAAGATTGATTTAAGATCCAGCTACCATTAGTTGAAAATATGATAAGAAGACGTTCCAAAGATAGCTTTCTGTACTAGATACGGGCACTATGAATTCTTAGTGATACTGTTCAGCCTCACCAATGCTCCTGCAGCTTTTTATCTCTTGGATTGTGAATTGTTGTTGCTTATATGAATCCTTGTTGCAGTGTATTGCATCATTAAGATAGAGTAGTTTTGCCCTTACTGGAGTTTATCAACTCATAAGTTTTTTCATGGTGTTATAGGTAGGGGAAAAGCTAAGTCAAAAGATCAGTAAAAGTAGAGCTGCTGGTGGCGGGCGACGTGTGTGGCAACCCAAGAAGAGAAAGACTCCGTGGCATAGATGTTTTGTTTACGCATTTTGTGTTTTGATTACAATGATTTGATATTGTGACGGGAATAGATCCTGAAGGCCCGAACTTGAGATAAAGTGGTGGCTCCTTTCATGAACTCAAGAGAAGTCAGAGGATAGCATTTTGAATTAGAAAACTACTTTAACTTCCGCATTATAAAAGAAGAAAAAAAATACGAGCTCATTATGCTATAAAGTAATTTGTGTTTCACGTTTTAAGTAAGAATAATAGTAGTAAAAAAAAAAGGACCCCTGTCACGGCCTTCGGCCGAGAGAGTTTGGTCGTGACATTGCTCATTTTCATGCACCCTAGTGCCCAAGAAGGGTAGATTTCCTCCACTACCAGTGCGCAAGAGTGGCGCGTGCTTCCTCTCTACCCAAGTAGCCTTGACACGTAGGCCCACGCTGCAGCCATCCAAATAATCAGACGTGAGTTTCGTGTGCTAGTGGGTCCCGTCCCGTAGCTCTTCAGCGGATGCCCATGCTCTATTTGGCCAAGTCGACGCGAATGTTCCCCAATCTTCCCTAGTTTCTATAACCCCAACCCTCGGGGTTGTCACCCTTACATATATGGCCCAAATTAAGAAAAAATAACCTTTTTGAGTTGCAATGTATTTTTAAGGCTATGATATGATTTATAATAAGATAAAGAGTCTTAGTTTCAAGTTTGAAGTCATTCTGAGCTAGAACGAGACCGATAGTCAAAAACTCAAAAACTCGGGATTAACCGTGAAAGAACGGTAAAATTATTGAACAAGCTCATAACGACCACTAGGACTTGTAAGTTAACTTCTAAACTGTATTTTAAAAGTTATTAGTAACTTAGATTGGTCTCGTTAAGTCTCGGGTTTGATAGAAATTTATTTAGACTAAATCGATGAATGGTAAGTCTGTGAAACGCCATTTTACCACCGTTCCGTGAAAACTGGCCTTGGGATACCACCCGGCCCATTAACTAATCCATTTAGTGGGCCTTGTATTAGAAGAAATATTTAAGGCCCAATTTAGAGCCCAAAATCTATGGGCGAAGTAGTATGGGAATTTATATCATCTTATTGCTTTATTCAACCTAGTAAGTGCTGATCAATAAGAAAAGTCCTAGGATTTATTTACTGGTAGTTGATTTCAAACCAACCAATCAGAAGTAAAGTGAAAAGTGTGTGTGAGAGAGAGGGAGAGAGTGTAGGCGCCAATTATGAGAGAGAATTAGATTTGGCAAATGAAAAGTCATGCCTTATTACTCTTGTTAAATCTCACCCATCAGATGTGAATACTAAGGCCTTTACAAGATAAATCAAGGGTTAAGATCGAGTCTTGAATATTGTAAGTGTAATGATTAACTCCTTAAATTATAATCTAGAGTAAATAAGAAGAAAGTGGCGCCATTATTGGAGAAGAAAGAGAAAAAGAGAAGTGAAAGACATGTTCTGTTTATTCTTGATTAACCCCAGCCCCTTGGATGTGAAAACTTAGAGATTAAGAATTACTCAATGGCTGAGATGAGTCACTAGGTGAATTTTGAGTAAATACCATATATGTCCCCTCGGTTTAAGGTAAATTCGACGATTATCTCATGAGTTTCTAGGAATACAAAAACCACTCTTATTTTTTAATTTTTAAGAAAACTTCTACCGTATTTTGACTTTTTATTGACTAAGTAGTATAATTTTTTTAAAATACTATTAATGTCCCTATTGCCACGTGGACTATTCTCACTGAAGTTTGCCAAATAGACTATTCTTGTTCTGGAATATGGAAAATTATTGTCCAAACATCACTTTTAACCTTTTCTCTTCTAGGTTAATTCCCGATTCATGTACTCCCCTACTTTGAATAAGTAATTCCTCAAATTCTATCACAATCTATGCCTCTTGGGATCTACTCTCCTTATGAAGATAACGACAACGGAAGGGAGGTCCAGCGACGGAAGAGGCTTGATCATGTGCTTGATATGCCTCGAGATTATGGCGATCGATCTTGGACCTAGCTGCAATTCGGTCATCAATTTAAGCGAGAGTTTGTCTCTGATTAGGGAATGGAGTTCGTTTTTGTTCGGAGTAGGTTTCGTAATATATGGTTTTGGTTTGGTTGATTGGGCTAGATTTCAGTGCGATTGTGTCTCACGCCTCCCATCTTAAATGCTGATTTTGAAGCTTACTTCTTTGTTTTCGGCTTTGAAAGCCTCGCCACTGCCTAAAGTCCAACCCAATCATCAACCTCAACAACCATTGGTACATTAGGGTATGTGTCGCCAGCGAAGCCACCCAAGGCTCCGACACGTACAGCTTTGGTATTTCTTGCTTGTGCTTTTGACTGGAAAACGACCAGCCATTGGTGTGCAAGAGCATGATTCTTAAGTTTGATTTAATTTTTTTTTTGTTTCTGTCTAGCAGATTAGCACTCAAACTATTTGAGAAAACCCTTATGAGTATGATTATCAAGGCTTTTTTTTTTTTTAAGTTTTAGCCCAATATGTTTCTAAATTTTGTAGTTTTTTTTTTCTAAGACTATACTTACAACTAGTGACTACAACCTGTAAATGGTTTTGTTAAAAGCTTTTTCATTATTTTACATTAGCGAAAAGAGGGAAAAAAAAAAGGCTAAAGAGATCGTGATGGTTATTAATTTTATATTCTTTGAAAACTTGTTTCTAATTATTTGTGGAACATGGTTGTTTAGCTAGACATTTAAGGGATATTCTTCTATAAATTTTGGTTAGGCTATTTTAGAGATTTTATGCTTGTTGTTTGACTAAAAGTTAGCACAAGGTAAACCTTTGGTAGAAGTTAACAAAAGGGAGTTTTTTTGTATATCTATTACTTATGGAATTTTGACTAAACCAAAGGATTATCTATGGGATTTACTCTTAATTATATTATTTAGTGAGAGCAAATATCAAGAGAAAGAGAGAGAGAGAGAGAGAGAGAGAGGCGCATTTTGGGAAAAGAGAAAGCGAGAATGGAAAGTTGTAATGAGGAGGAGAGAGAATGAAGGAAAAGGAAGTGCAAAAGTCATCAGACTTTATACTTTTGTTTATTCCCCACCACTGGATGTGAAAACTTAGTGATTAAGAAATTAAGGGCTGATATGAGCCCATTGTGTGAATTAAATATATTATTTATTGGGAATAAATATCAAGAGGAAGAGAGAGAGAGAGAAAGAGTGGCGAATTTAGATAAAGAGAGAGAGTAAAGATGAAAAGTTGTCAACTTGTTCTACAAGTTTTAGGTTGCCTATGAATAGGCCACAACTCCTCTTGTTCTCATTTTTGCTCTTCACTCAATAACCCAAAGAGTGGTTCGGCCAAGAGGAGAAAAGAGAGAGAAAATAAAAGTCTAGAGAGTTAGAGAGAGAGAGAGAGAGAGAGAGAGAGAGAGAGAGAAGCCTAGCAAGAGAGAAAGAAAGAAGAAGAAGGAAACCTGTATTGCTCGAACGTTCAAGAACACGTAAGATAAGGTCACGAGCATACCTTAGTTAATTTCCTTTCATGTTTAGCCTCTTAAACCCTTCATATCTTTGCTGCCTAGAAGGCAAAGAGTTATCAAGAATTAGTTTAGAGAAGAAAACTCTAGAGAACGGCCGATTCACAAGCGAGACCAACGAAGCAAGCTCAAACCAGGAGCTTAGGTATATTCCTTATAACTTTGTGGGTTGTTGACTAGTTTTATGTTTAGATCTTTTGATAAAGACAGTGGATGTATTTTGTGGATGATATGTTGTAATATTTTAGGTTTGCATTGCTTTTGTGTTTGAGAGAAGCCGAGAACAAGCCTCTTGGAAGATAGGTAAACCTGGCTTCTAAGATTTACATTGTGTTCGGTGTACGTGAGCTTGTTTTCCCTTAGAGCTTCGGCCACCTTAGTCCGTGGCTCTTCCACTACCTGTCCTATTTATTTCCATAATTTCATCGCTTTGATATCATGTTTAAGTTTAGTTGTGGTAAAAACACACCCATGCACGACGGTTACCTACGGACCGAAGTGGTTGCCTTTAAGGAAGACAAAACTAGTGACTTTTGGCCAGATTCGAACCTTAAGTTTTTGTAAAACTAAATAGATCTTAGAAATAGTTTTTGTTTCTTTATTATCTTATTTTTACAGTTTTTTTTTTTTACTAAGAACAAGATAAATCAAAAAAGGCTTTTGCAAACACGAAATGTTTTCAAGAAACCATGAAACTAGCTTAGGAAAACTCTAAGTTGTAAAATCTAGCAACATGATATTTAGGCTTCGATGAAGGTTCATATTAAGGAGTTAACAAAACTCCTTAGAAACCTAGAAGCCACTACCCCTTTCTGATTAGTATGGTTATTGTAAAGGAAGATGAAGTTTAAAGCTGAAAACGAGGATTTCGTGAGAAATCGCAAAACTAGTTTTAAGAACGCCTCCAAATTGTAAACTTGAGTAGTACGAGCTTTCTAATACTGCGAAGAGGGTTGAAAACAAGGATTAAACATCCTTAGAAACCTACAAGTTACTGCCCTTTAAGTGTTTTTAACGTAATGAAAGAAAAGGCTAGAATAAGAGATTTAGATGGCTTTTTCAAGCCAAACCGTAACTACTAGTTCGATGAAATCTCAAGGTTTAGTTACACGGGTTTTTATACTTAAATGAATCCGATTTTTCAGCCCTAACACCTTGAGAAGATAAATTTAGAAAGTTAATATGGACTAAGTTCAAGTCTTTTTGTCAAGTCCTAGGCTCGAACTACTCAAGTAATCAAACCTTAAATTGGTTAAAAGACAGTTTTCACAACCTAAGTGAACTTAGTAAAATCTTGTAAACTACACCCTAGCTTTGCAAGGGTTACTATGGTCTTTTATTTATTTATTAGGCCTAAATAAATAGCCAAATCAATTACAAAGATAGTTCCTAAGCCTTAAGAATAAAGATAGTGCGAATTGACCTTCGGAGTAGCTCGGAAAGCCCCAAGGTGTACCGGAAACATCTATTACAGTATCTATTAGCCACGAAACCTAACTAAGGTTAGGAAAACCATACAAAGTATTTAAGGCAGCCCCATTAAGTTGAGAAGACGACTTACAGGAGTATTTAGTCATAGAGTAGCTTCGCTCTCGAAGTAACGAGATAAACGAACTAACGAGACCATGTATTTATAATGTATAAGGATAAGCGACAAGAAGTGGTCATAGCTTAGAACAAGCTCTCAAGATTATTTTGGAACTGTTGTAAAGCTTACAAAAGTAAATGACAATGCACCAATGGCACCGAGCTGGTTTGATATGATTGCTTGTTAGAGTTGCATTACTAATTCCCGGACTATGTGTTGTGTGAATTGTGCACTTGTTGTGTAACAAATTCAGGTCGGATGAAAACCTTAGTCATGAGATATAACGAACGGATAAGATTTAGAGATAATTGAGTGAAGTCATTGGATAAGACTTGAATAAGACTCGACTAAGTCATGAATAAAATTCTAAAGCAATGGACCTCGATCCGTGTTGGAATCTAAGCTGGGTTTGACCAAGGCTATTCCGATAGAAGTTTGGAAAACAGAAATTAATTTGTAATGGCGTGAACCAAGAGCACTGTTATGAGTAATTAGTTATACTATTTTTGAGACAAATTGCTTGTAATAGCATCTTGGGTATGTTTATTTTGAGGAAAATTAGCCAGTTCCGTCAAATGTGGCCAACATTTGATTTTGTAAAAATATCAATGCAAATAATATTATTTTTCATTTTTGAATTTCAATGCATATTAGGAGTTTATGTTCAACTTGGAATCGATATTAAAATTCCTAACTCTTCAAGTTGAGACTATTAGTGCTTTTATTATTTTTGAAAATAATAATAACAAAATAAAATAAAATACCAATTTTTTTAAATGGTTTGGGCCTAGTATAAAAAGCTCATTTTACCCGTTAGGGTTTCTTTTCCTCTTTCTTTTTCCATACCAGCCGACCATTACGATCACACACTCTCTCTTGCTCTTTTCACTTTCTCTCTCCCCCAATCTCACCTCAACACGGCCCCGACCAAAGAGGCCTGAGCCACGCTCGTGCGCACGCCAGTACGCATCCTCGCTCAGTCTTGTCATGGTGCGCACAAGGCGCGATCTGCACCATCCCAGCCTCCTTCGCTCCTTCTCGCACGAACCCAACGCCTTGTTTCTTTGCGCACTACTCCCATCAATCCACCAGGCCTATCGCTACTGCCCTTTCCTCCGATGAAACCCAGACTGCCACCGCCGAGCTAGTTGCCGCTTGCCTCCCCTTGCCATCTCGTCGCGCATCCTATCGCACGAGACCCCGCCAACGTGTATGATTTCATGAGAGTACCTCTGACCTGTGTCGCTCGGCCTCCAGTTCTACCTCCTCATCATAGTCGTTCCTGAGCAGTAGCTGTGCTTCTTCGCATTGAGCTTCTCATGCGCTAACTCTGAGTCTCGTCGACACACATTGCCATGCTTTGGCATCGCCTTGATTTTAATGAGGTTTGACTCAACATCGAGGTAATAGCCTTTTCAAATGGTTTAAAGTGTCAGAATTAATGGAAAAATATAAGACCTTTGACGAGCTCAAGGCAGCAATGCTCGTCTTTAATGAATAACCTGAGGAGAACCAAAAAATGATCAAGAGGATAACTTTGAATATAACCTAGAAGAGGATTTGAAGGAGGATCTAGAAGACCCAGAAGAAGAGGAATACCCCGAGGATGATTCAGATCCAAATGAAGATTAGAAGATCTAGAATATGACTTGTAAAAAAAAACTACAATAACATGTTTTGACTGTAAATTATATAATGATATGTTATGTATAGTTTCACTGTTAAATGTGCAAGTTAAGTGTTTGAATGACCTAGAAAAATATGTTTATGTTATACTAGTGTGATGAAATTCTGAACTCTATTTATTGAGATAAATAAAAGCTTACCACTGCTATGTGCCATGACATGCTATGTTAAGTAAGAGTAACTGCTGAAGACATGTCGAGAAAAAGTGCACGTCAGAATCCTCCCAATGAAGTATACGAGTCGTCAAATGATCAAAGCTCAAGCTACTGAAGCTCGAAGAAGAAATGATGAAGCACGAAGGCGTGACCAGCGGATTGAGCAACAAGGAGAAATGCTCAAGGCAACTACTTACCCGCCTCAATGATCAACAACAACAACTGTAGCCACAACAGCCACAACAACCACAATGACAAGCAAAAGTGGCAGGACCAGCGGAAGTGAATGTACCTGTGCGACCTATGCTGCGACTCAATGTACAAATGCCGAGGATGGCCCCTCTAATTGATGAACCGATTTACGAACGCTTCAAGAAGAAGAAACCACCAATTTTCCAAGGGACACCCTGATCCAGCAAAAGTTGAAAACAACATAAAGTGCATACAGCAGATCTTTGATTACATGTAGTTGATGGATGCACAGAAGTTAGCCTGCTCTGTATACCATTTTGATGATGAAGCTAGATGTTGGTGAGAGATGCTTATGCAAACGCAACCTATTGAAATAATCTCTTGGGAACGGTTCCTAGCCCTATTTTATGCCAAGTATCTTACAGAGGCTCGACTCTCAGGAACGGTTAAGGAGTTTATGGATCTTCGATAGGAAAAAATGACTGTAGCAGAGTACACGACTTAATTTGATGAATTGGCACAATATACACCGACCCTGGTAGCCATAGATGATGCCGGGAAGATGAAATTCATCTATGGCCTGAGCGTTGAGATTATGACTCAGGTGGATAGCGGCGAAGTAGGACCGCGTACCTATGTTGATGCAGTACAGAGAGCTTTAAGAATAGATGGTTGGAAACAGACAAATAAGTCAACCTCCACGCAAAGTTTAGCTAAAGCAGGTGGGAATACCAATGTTTAGAAGTCAGAAACGAGGAAATTCCCTCCTAGACGTGACAGGTTTCAAAGAAACTATGGGAATCGACCCCAAATATAGGCACCTAACTATAATCTACCTGCTAATATAAGTAATTTCCGAACTAATGAAGGGCAGAAAGGAGATCAGAAGTGCGGTCAACAAGGAGGAAATAAAAGAGTAAATCGTCGCTGCTAGGAACAAAGCTGTGGAAACACTGAAACTAAACAACCGATCCCTCCACAGTGCACTCGTTGTAGAAAGTTATATAGTAGTGAGTACAGTATGGGGACAAATGTTTGTTATGCTTGTGGTAAGAGGGTCACTTTGCGAAATCCTATCCAAACCAAAGAAAAGAAAGAGAACCAACTAGGACCTAGCCCCGTCCTAATGCCATAGTCTACAGCCTATCGGAAGATGATGTAAACGTCGGCACATCAAATGTAGTAACAGGTCCACTTCCTGTTGCTAACCTTTCTCTATATACTCTTATTGATTCTTTTACTACACATTCATTAATCGTAAACAAAGTACCAGATAAATTAGAAGGGGATAAATATATATTATCATACCCATATTTAACTATAACTCTGGCAGGAGATACGTATGAATCAACTAGTTGGTATAGAAATGTGCCTATTCGATTTGGAGAATGCACCCTCTATGCTAATCTAGTTGTTACAGAGATGAGAGATTATGATGTAATTTAAGGTATGGACTGGTCAAATGCGCATCATGCAGTCATAGACTGTCGAAATAGGCGAGTTAAATTTCAACCACCTAATGGTAAAGAATTCAACTTTAAAGGAACATCATGAAAAAAGATAATTCCTATAATTTCAGCTCTACAAGCCTTAAAATTACTGGCAAGTAGATGTCATGGCTATAGAGCCAACATCCGTGATGAGACGAAGGAAGTCAAACTTAAGACAACAAATGTGCCTATTGTAAGAGACAACCTCACGATATTCCCAAAAGATTTGCCATGATTACCACCAGAACGGGAGATTGAATTCACTATTGAGTTAATCCCAGAACAACACTAGTTTCTAATACACCTTATCAGTTGGCTCTTGCTGAGTTAAAGGAGTTGAAGACCCAATTGCAGGAATTGGCTGATAAAGGATTTATTAGACCCAATCACTTACTATGGGGCACACCAGTTTGGTTCGTGAAGAAGAACAATGGAACGTTGCGACTTTGCATTGATTATCGGGAACTTAATAAGGTAACAGTTAGAAATAAATACATAAGACGATTTATTTGATCAACTAGCCGGGACGAAAGTATTTTCCAAGATTGACCTACTATCCGGGTATCATCAACAGAAGGTACTAGAAGAAGATATTTCCAAAAAAACTTTAGAACTCGATATGGGCACTATGAGTTTCTTGTACTGCCATTTAGGTTAACCAATACCCCAGCCGCGTTTATGGATCTGATAAATAGGGTATTTGAGGACTATTTAGATAAATTTGTCATTGTATTTATCGTTGATATCCTCATTTACTCAAGGTCCCAAGAAGAACACACAGAACACTTGGCTTTGGTTTTGAAGAGGCTGCAGGACAAATAACAAAATGCCAAGTTTAAGAAATGTGAGTTTTGGCTGGACAAGGTAGTTTTTCTGGTTCATGTTGTATCTAAAGAGGGAATAATGGTGGACCCAGCAAAGATAGAAGCTGTTGTACAATGGTCACAACCGAACAATGTAACTGAAATAAGAAGTTTTTTGGGTTTAGCTGGGTATTATCGAAGATTTATTAAAGGTTTTTCAAAGATTGCGACACCTATGACAGCACTTATACGAAAAGGGCAAAAGTTTACATGGACAGAAGCTTGTGATAATAGCTTCAAGGGCTAAAGAAAAGATTAACCACTGCTCCAGTTCTAACGATACCTCAGGGTACAGTAGGTTTCGCTATCTACTACGATGTCTCAAAATTAGGACTTGGGGCTGTTCTAATACAGCATAGTAAGGTGATCGCTTATGCCTCCCGTTAACTCAAAGATTATGAGAAAAGGTATTCCACGCACAACTTGGAGTTAGCAGCTGTCGTGTTTGCCTTAAAAATTTAGAGGCGCTACCTCTATGGGGTATAATGTAATATTTAGACCGACATATGACGCTGAAGTATCTTTTCACTCAAAAAGAGTTGAATGTGCGTCAAGAAAGATGGTTGGAGTTATTGACGGATTATGACTTCAACATTCACTCCCATCTGAGAAAAGCTAACTGAGTAGCAGATGCTCTAAGTCGAAAGTCAACAGGAACCATAACGGCGATCCAAGGCTCGCCAGAAGAGTTACAGAAGGAAATTCGTGATTTTGGTCTTCAAATAGTAGCTGAAAGGCTAGCTGCACTTTAAGTACAACCAGTACTTCTCGATCGGATAACGAAAGCACAGTTGCATGATGAAAAATAGACCAAGATTAGAAATGAGGTTCGAGAAGGGAAACAAAAGGAATTCTCTATTTCCACGGAGGGTACCATGCTTTTTAAAGAAAGAATTTGCGTACCGAATTAGGGAAGTGCTTAAGACGCAGCTTTTAATAGAAGCTCATCAGGCTCCTTACTCAGTGCACTCGGGGACTACTAAAATGTATTAGGATTTAAAGCAGAAGTATTAGTGGCCAGGTATGAAACGTGACGTACAAACTTTTCTAAGTAGGTGCCTTACTTGTCATCAAGTAAAGGCAGAGCATCAAAGACCATCTGGATTACTTCAACCTTTAGAGAATCCGGAGTAGAAGTTGGATCAAATAATGATTGACTTTATGTCGGGATTACCCAAAACAATAAGGGGATACGATTTTATTTGGGTTATCGTCGATCGTCTAACAAAGTCTGCTCATTTTCTTCCAGTCAGAGTGACTTATAAACTTGACAAGTTGGCTGAAATCTATGTCCAGGAGATCGTGCATCTTCACGGACTGCAAAGTCAATTATCTTCGATCGAGATAGTCGATTTAACTCCAAGTTTTGGAAATGCCTCCAGAACGCGCTAGGAACCCGTTTGAAATTTAGTACAGCCTTTTATCCCCAGATAGACGGACAAAGCAAACGCACAATTCAAATGCTCGAAGATATGTTGAGAGCTTATGCTCTTGACTTTCAAGGAGCTTGGGGCAAATACTTACCTCTGGCAGAGTTCTCCCACAATAATAGTTATCATTCGACCATCGGCATGGCTCCTTATGAAGCACGATTTGAGAGGAAATACCGATCACCAATTCATTGGTATGTAACAGGTGAATGGAAGTCTTTGGGGCTGCAGCTAGTGGAATAGGCTACCGAAGCAATTGAAAATATTCAACACCACATGAAGACGTCTCAAAGTCGACAAAAATGTTATGCTGATACGAGGCGTAAACCAATCAAGCTCACAATAGGAGAATAGGTGTTTCTTAAAGTATCATCCCTGAGAGGGATACTGTGGTTTGGTAAAATGGGCAAGCTAAGTCCTAGATATGTCAGACCAGTCAAGATCATTAAGCGAATTGGTCCACTGGCTTATCGACTTGCTCTACCGAATTCTATGACAGGTGTGCATGATGTGTTCCATATTTCCATGCTATGCAAGTACATCCGAAGTCCCTCTAGTGTTCTTCAACACCAGGAGATAGAAGTTACGCCAGAAGTGAAGTACGAAGTTCAGTCCGAGAAGATTTTAGATCGTCAAGAGAAAGAATTACATAACAAGAAGATCCCTTTGGTCAAAGTACAATGGAAAAACCATTCACCCGAAGAAGCCACATGGGAGCTAGAAATACAAATGAAAATCAAATATCCGACGTTGTTTTAAGTTTCAAGGATGAAACTTTTATAAGGGGGGAGGGATTGTAAACCCCGAATTTTTCTTATCGTCTTATGTGTAACTATGAATAGAGACATGTACAAGTAATTTAAATTATGTTAGAGTTATGAAACTTTTCTTATTCAACTCACAAAAATAAGATTAAACTTGATAATAAGTTTTAGAACTCGGGTTGCGTGGAATTGGATGAATCGAGTTTTATAATTCCCAAAGCAAGGGAATTAGAGTTTTAAGCCATGAAAATAAATTTTAAAGTTACTATGGTGCATCAATAGCACTTTTAAGGTCACTCGTAAATTTTGAAATCCTTCCGATGAGAAAAAGTATCCTTTTGGTAAAAAAAAAAAGTCAAGCTAAGAGCAAAACGGTAATTTATCGAGAAATCGAGAATTATTGGGGAAAATAATGAATACTCCAACAAGATATCTTCTTTATTAAGAGGTTTCATGGTTGGGAAATTTTAAAATTATGGGCCAAAGTGAAAGAATAAAAGGTTTAGAAATAAGGAACTTAGTTGTGAAAAATTTCGATAAAAACTACTATTTCGGGACCGAAATTGTAGAGCCTAGGAAAAATAGAAAATGAGCTCTATGAATTCTAAAAATATACATGTTGTTTGATACTTAAATAAATAAGGGGACTAATGAAAGAAATTGTGCTATAAGGTAAGAAATAAATTTTGAAATATAATAAAGGTTTAGGTTTTTAAGGGTTTATTTCGGTGGACTAAAATACAAATTTCTTAAGAGAACCAAGCATGACGTTTCTCACCTTCACATGGCCAAGCATGAGCTGGCCTTGAGACATTAAATCTGATCCTAAGATGGTTTTATTGGCATAATACAAGAAGGAGGTGTCAAATTGTAATCTTGAGGTCTTAAGGCGATTACCTCGCCGTGGCGTCGTCATGACACACCAACTAGCTTAGTTTTTTATTTAAATAATTGGCATGAGCACGAATTTGAAATATCAATACAGAATAGAAAGTGAAGAAAAAGAAAGAGAAAGAAAAAGAAAGAAAGAAGAGAGAAAGAAAAGGAAGTACAAGAACAAGAAAGTGAAAAGGAAGCAAGGAAGAACAAGCTACACAACTAAGGTATTTAGGTTTTGAAACTTTGATTCTAACTAAGCTTTGTACTTGAAATTAATTGATCATAGTTAAGCACTGCTTTAAGGACTGTTTTGATATGGTTTAATCATGATTGAAGCGTTGTTAGTGTTTTGGATTTATCTAGAAAGAATTTGATGCAAGTATTAGTGAAAAACTTGGTTTTTCATATTTTTTCTTTTGTTCAAACTTGGTGAAGGAATTTTCCTTGTATAATTATTAAGAAATGATGAAAAACATGACGTGGGTGTTGTTGAATTGAGTTTTTGGTTGAGAACTGGTGAATTAATGATAAAGGGAAAGGTTAACCATGTTTGAGAAATGAATTTACAAAGTCACAAAAGTCTTGAACATGTTTTTTTTTATCATAGGGCTAAGAGGGGAATTTTTAGTGATTTATTAGGTTTTAATAAAGTTTGGTGTGTTTTGAGGTATAAAATAGTGATTAAAGCTATAAAAATTAGTTTGGTGGTGAAATTGCACAAATTAGTGCAATTGGGACTCCACCCGAGCAAGATGGCGATGTGGGCGCGCAACCAGCGCAGTCGAAGTGCCCATGCACGCAGCAGGCACCCAGAGCGTGCTGCCTACACCCTTCCGCGTGCCAAGCGTGCTGTCTACGCCTGTCCGTGTGCCAGGCGTGCTTCCTGCGGCCCGTGCGCACCTAGCACGCCCCGTGTGCCGCCTTGTGCACCTAGCCAGCCCCATGTGCATGCCCAGCACGCCGTGTTCTCGCCCAGCACGCCGTGTTCGCGCCCAGCACGCCGTGTTCGCGCCCAGCACGCCGTGTGCGCGCCCAGCTTGTGTCGACTTGGGATAAATGACCCCAATTCGACCCAAAACATTTTTCTAATCCTCGTTTTTGCCCAGATTGGCCCAAAAAACCTTTAAAATGAATTATAAACACTTTAAATGAATTTTTTATAGAAAGAATTTTAAAACCTAATGGGTTTTTATATCCTTTTAATAGGAAATCCAAAGTTCTGACCCTTGAAAGGCTGAAATGACCTAGAACGACGATTTTCAGACTGAGTGACTCCGAGTGAGTGACGATGCACCTACAATACTAGAATAAATTGTATAATGTGCCTGGAATTATATGGCTATGCATTTAAATGTCTTTGCTAATAAGCAAGATTAAGTATAAACCTAGTAATGATTAAACTAGCAAGATTAATGGCGTCGGCCTTACTAACTCATAAAACTTAGTACGGGCTTTGCCCGACAAGCTAAGATGAAGGCTAGAAACTGCCTAAACCCTTTAATATGCTGTAAACTAAGGAAACGATCTAATTTCCCTTGACTTACAAGTCAAGGAATCACGAGGGTTATTAATGAATGGTTTTGCGGCCGTGGAATCTTATTCCCGTACGAAACAACATTAAGACTTCGGAATATTCTTTCGAGCTACTGATTATGAATAATAAATGTACAATGAAAGAATATGAGTTTAATGAAATTATTTGCCGGGTTTACATCCTGAAATAAATAACCCTAAAGAAATATATGGCTCGGTTGCCCGAAATGATATGGTACTAGGGGTTCTTGATTGAAACCATAAGATAGAATGTTACGAAAATGACTCGATGGTACTGATAGTACTCTTTGACACTTATGCCCTCCTGATAATGATGGTAAAAATCTTTTTGATACAGTATAGCATGCTACAAATTTAGAATAATGCAGGAGGATGTAATGTGGCTAGGAGATGCTCTAAAGGTTGAGCTGGCCCACTCCCCGCCTAGCACCTCATGTTATGATTCATGATGTGGTACCATCAGTGGATCCTAGACTTTCTCATGATGTATGTTCACCGATTTGTCGGTTAAGGACTCTAATCACAAAAGAGTGTCGAGACAACGCTAGGAATACTAAGAAACTATTTCCTGTTTCAAGGATCATTTGGTATAGGGCAAATGACCTCTTATATTATTATGTGTACTGCTCATTATTTATTTGTCTTATGTGATGCATTGATTGTCATGGAACATATCATAGATAGTTTCGTCACTTATTGAGTTTAGCAACTCACCAGGTTTCTTGTATTGTAGACACAGGTAAGAAGCCGCAAAGCTAAGGAGGAGGTCGAGGAGGCTAGAACAAGTGTGTGGACTACCTGTGGTGGTTGAAGACTCTCGTGGCTCATTATTTTGTACTGTTGGTTTGTAAATATAAATATATTAAACTAAAGTACTTTAAAGAATAACAGTATGTATATTTTGTGACACCATTCTGGTAGTATAGTTAAGAAGTGATTTGGTGATACTGCAGCAACACTGTAGTATAATTAAGAGTTCTTACTATGTTGTAGCAATGCTGTATTAATATTTTACAAAAAAAAAAAAGTAAGTACGCGCGTACACTACTTTCTATAAAGTACATTGCGATTGATAGGTTTAAGTATCAAACCCATGTGTACGTAAGCAAGTATGCGTCACGATCCGTTGAAGCGGGTCGTGACAAATTTTTTGGTATCAGAGCCCAGGTTGAGTCGTTTCTGCTGACCACCTACACATGTTGTTAGAAAGCCTCGGTTCTCTCCTTAGTGGGTAAGCTTTATTCTCTAAATTTTAATTAAGGTTCAAACTAATTAATGAAAACTTGCAGGAGGTCAGAAGCACAACAGTTCATACCTGACGTGGGTCCCGAGCTGTCTGAAGAGGATAGTGTTATCGGACCAGTGATATTAGAACGAACCCCGACAGAGATTCTAAACTCAGTATCAGAGAATGCTAAATGTTTTATAGGAACTGCAGACAAGATGACTATTTGTGAGTAGCGAGGTTACACAACCCAATGGATGAGTTTTATTAGAATACCTCAGGAGTATTGGGTAGACGTAGCTGCAACCCTCTTAAGAGAAAAAGCCCTTATATTTTGGACTTCGATAAGAACAAGAAGAGAAGTCCATAAATGGGTAGGTTTTAAGGGTTTAATGACCGATAACCATATGAAAGGATGTAAAGAAAACGTCTGGTATCGGAGAATGAGTAGGTTTCACAACCAATTTGGAGAGTCCGCTCAAGAGTATATCGACAGGTTTAAACGCGAAATTGTTATAGGATGTCCCTAAAATATGCCAGATAAAAAAAAAGAGATGTTTATGCTAATGGTCTTTTCAGATGGTTTAAAGTGTCAGAATTAATGAAAAAACATAAGACCTTTGCCGAGCTCAACGAAGCAATGCTAATCTTTGATGAACAATCCGAGGAGAACACAGAAAAGGATCAAGAGGATGACATGGAAGAAGACTTGGAAGAGAACCTAGAAGAGGATCCGGAGGAGGATCCAGAGGACCCAGAAGAAGAGGAATACCCCGAGGATGATTCAGATCCAAATGAAGATTAGAAGATTTAGAATCTTGCTTGTAAAAAAAAAAAATACACTAGCACGTTTTGACTGTAAATTATATAATGATATGTTATGTATAGTTTCACTGTTAAATGTGCAAGTTAAGTGTTTGAATTACCTGATAAATGTGTTTATGTTATACTAGTGTGTTGAAATTATGAACCCTGTTTTTTGAGATAAATAAAACCTTACCACTGCTATGTACCATGATATGCTAGGTTAAGTAAGAGTAACTGTTGAAGACATGTCGTGGAAAACTACACATCAAAATCCTCTAATGAAGTAGCTCAAGCTGCAGAAGCTCGAATAAGAAATGACGAAGTACGAAGGCGTGACCAGTAGATTGAGCAACAAGGATAAATGCTCAGGAAACTATTTACCCGCCTCAGTGATCAACAACAACAACCGTAGCCACAAAAACCACAGCGACAAGCAGAATCGATAGGACCAGCTGAAGTGAACGTACCTATACCACCTATGCTGCGACCCAATGTACAAATGTTGAGGATGGCCCCTCTAATTGATAAACTGATTTACGAACGCTTCAAGAAGCAAAAACCACCAATTTTCCAAGGGACACCCGATCCGAAAAAGGTTGAAAGTTTGATAAAGCGCATTCAGCAGATCTTTGAATACATGCAGTTGACGGGCGCACAGAAGTTAGCCTACTCTATATACCTATTCGATGATGAAGCTAGATGCTGGTGGAAGATGATTGTGCAAATAAAGCCTATTGTTCGCTCGAAAACACACGCGAATTTGTAACCGCAAGTGCACGGGTCATTCAAGTAATAAAGTGGATAATGAGTCCGAATATCGTTCCCACGGAGAACAATTGTCTATATCTAAGTACTACTATTACTAAAGAACTACTTTGTCTAGAAATCAAATTTAGATGAATGTTATAAATTAAAATAAACAAAACAATGAAATTAAATTGACAAGAACTAAATTGCACGGATTAACTCAATTAACTAAATACTAGGGTCGATTGGCTTCCCTCGATGCTTCCTCAATTCAATCCTTCACTAATTCATCACTACAATCTTCAGTTATATACTAGTCTAAGAGACTATTAATTACGTCGCAGCTTTCGCATAAAGACCTAATTGTGTATTTAATCCTAACTTACGCGTCCGTTTGCTAGAATCAACTACAATTACGCTCAACTCTTATAGTTCTAAATCGATCACCTCTCGGTCCCTACGATTTATAACTAGACTACCTAGACTATCAATCACCTCTCGGTCCTTATGATGTCTAAGTTGTGTTCTTACTATTCCAGATTCAACTCAATTTCCTCTTTCGAGTTTAATTAAATTAAACCTAAGTTCTTCTATTCAATCTTTCAATTGCAACAGAAAATAAAATAAACCAGCAAGAATCACAAGCATATAAACTGAATATTGCAGAAATTTATTAATTGAAATTGAAAGGAATCAACATCGAGTTCAGCCAATCTCTCCTAGACGGAGAGATTTAGCCTCTCATAATTATGTACAGCAAGTAATAAATTCTAGAGTTCATGAATAACATAGAATTAATTGCGAAGAAGATACAAAGAGAATAAGAGTAAGAAAAACTCTGAAAATCGATGATCTTCGCGAATTCTTCAGCTCCGATGAATGCTCAATCTTCTTCTTCTTGTTCTCTTGAGTTTCTCCTTGTGAAAGTCTTTCTTTTTTTCGTCCAAGTCTCCTTTTCTTCGTCCAAACAGTGTTCTATTTATAGAGCACGAAGTTTGACCTAATTTTGGAGGAATTTCGGAACCTTTCGCGCTTGGAAAACGACGTCGTTCAGCTTCAGGAGGTCTGGCCGATCGATCGGCACTTAACTTGCGATCGATCGGCGCTTACGCGTTCTCAGGAATTGTGGCTCCCGATCGATCGGCTTCAATTCCACGATCGATCGGCGATGCTTCGGGTTGACTTCGCGTATTTGGGCCGATCGATCGGCCAATGAGCCGCGATCGATCGGCAGTCCTTTTGCCTTTTTCGTTGCGTTTCTTTAAACTTCGGCCGATCGATCGGCTAAGGAGCCGCGATCGATCGGCGATGCCTCTGCCTTTTTGGCTCGTCATTGCAACAATTGCCGATCGATCGGCTAATGAGCCGCGATCGATCGGCGATGACTCTGTCTATGTGGTCTCGTTTTCCTTTGCTCCAAAATGTTCCGTTTTGTGTACTTTTTCACCTCGGTTTCCGTACTTGTGCTTAAATCACCTGTACACTCACAAAACTCATTAAATAACATAAACTTGAGGAATTTAACAACAATTCAAGCCCGAATTTGCGATATATAAGTGAGTATTTTGCTCACTTATCACACCCCCAAACTTGAATCATTGCTTGTCCTCAAGCAACAATGAAGCACAAATTTTAATTCTATGATACATGACTCCTGTCTTAAACATGAATGAATGGATGAATGAATAATTGGATAAATGAATGAATAAATGAATGAATGAATAATCCTAAATGAAAAATGATCCTAAATGAAAATAAGCAATGTATGATTCTAACTTCAACATCCGGATTCTTCGTCGTGCATGGCATAGATAATTCTCAGGGACATTTCACGATTCCCTTGTAGTATCGAAGTTCTCATCCAACTAGAGCTTTTACAGATCAAGATTACCTCGGAAATGGCCTTTCAAGTGTGTGTGTGCGATTCCTCTTTCATTCAACCGACTACTGCATGCTCAAGAAGACTTAACGGTTCATACCGAAGAGAATCACCATAAGCCCGACCCCGTCGCAAATCTCCACTAATGTAGTTCACAAGTAATTGAGGATCAAAAGGACTTTTCGGCTTGTAATATTGCGGCCTCGGCTAAGGTAGGATGAAGGTAAATTTTAAGCTAGATGTTCACCTAAACCCATGCCGTTACGGCAACACCACTGAATCTTTTTACACCTTCTTTTCTTTTCACCCGATTACCAAAACACCAAAACACCCTTCCCCCAAACTTCGTTTTGACTACCCTTGTTAAATTAGAACATTGGATACTTTTTTTTTTTTTTCGATCCAATATTTTTATTGTTGATACGGGTAACGAAATTGGGTTTTAGGCTCTACATTGTTAACATAATCACTCTCTTTCATACAAAATTAAGCATTGCAGTCTAGGTGAACAAGGGTGATTGTGGATAATGTAAGGCTAGTGGGTGTGTAAATATCACAGGTTGGTAAAATCAGAAATAAATGGTGGTTATAGGCTCAAACTATAGGGGCAAAGATATGTTGTCCAAGGTGTGCTATTTAGGCTCAAACGGTCCAAATGATGGCCTTTATCATTTCCTCAAGTTCTTGTTACTAGGATTTCGCCTCGAAAAGCAACTAAGGTCGGGTTCTAGAGATCTCAAACAAGCATTATCAGAAAGAACTTCTATTGCATACATTCATCAGTCGAATTTCAAGAGACATATTACGTGCATGGAATGTGAAATAGCCAAATCCTAAGTTTACTGTCAATGTTATACTCAAAGAAGGGGAAAAACTTACGACACAACGCAGGACTCGACTTCGTGCCAGTCCTCATCATCGACTCACGCCATTGCACAAACAAAAGAAACACTAAACACTTCGTTAGAATTCATACAAATAGCCAAGTTTATAAACATGCATAATTGAAAACAAGCTACATAAAAATAAACCTAATAACCTAAAATTAAAGTAAATGAAAATGAAAACTAAATAGTTCAACAATAATTGAAATACAACTAATAATAATAAAAAAATAAAGATAGAAATTGTGCCTCCTCTCGATCGGGTTGTTGCGGCCTGGCCATGCAATGGAAAGTACCCCCCCAAACTTGGAATAGACAGTGTCCTCACTGTCTCAAATAAAGCGGTGGAAGGGGGCCTATTCGGGCCAAGGCTCCCACTCGACGTCGGGTCGGTCCGGGGACGGGCTGCGGTATGGCTGCAAGAGGTAGTCGGGGAATGGCTCCCGCGATTGATGCTGCAGGTCTACCTCCAAGTTGTGCAAGTGCTGGGCGAGGTGGTACTGGCGCTGCTGCATGTCGGACACCCGGCGAAAGAGTCTATCCTGACCCAACTGTAGAGACTCCTGACCCAACCGCAGGGTCTCGAAACCCTGAGTCATCATCGCGGTGAGGGAGTCGAATGAATGGGGCTCGGGTGGTGGCGCACTGGAAGAGGAGCCCTCGCCTTGCTGGAATATGCGACGTGACCGACGCGCTGCTTGCCGGCGCTCCCGTTCTTCATCAACTCCGGCGTCGGTAGTCTGCGTCGGAATCATGTTGAAGTGCCGAATGCGCGGTGGGGCGGCGGGTGGGGGCGGTGGCGGAGGCTGATTGGGGAAAGGCACGAAGCCCATCCCGTCCGAGTCTGGGGTACCGCCGGGCCACTGCTCGAATCTCATCAAGCTGTCGTGGTTAAACTTCCTCGGCCCTAATGTCATCTCCTCATCGCTCATCGGCACACCGGCCTGCGCACACAAGTGGGTGATCAAAATCGGATGAATGAGTGCCGCCGGGTGCTGCCCCAGACTCGCCCGATGGCAGATGGAGTCTTTGATGATCGTGGCGGCGTCGATTGAGCGGCCGGAGCAGATACAGTAGGTGAGGAGGGCTCGGTCGGTTGTAATCTCCGATCTCTGGGAGGTCGGTATGAGATTGTGGCGGATGAGGTGATACCACGCATGCGCGAAACGGTTGAGAGTGTTGGCACGGACATGCAGTGGCTTGGTCGGGTTGGAGGCCGAGTAAGACCACTGGGAGCCTGGGAAACCCATCTCCTGCAAAATAGCCTCATAATTGGCACCCTCGTGTAATAGACGATGGAAATCGTCATCTGCTACCGTGGGGAGGTTGAGGACGCTCCATAGGGTATCCGAGCTGAAGGACACGTCCTGTCCTCGAACTAACACGACATTTCCCGGTCTATTGAAGTGGGCGTTGGCGTAGAACTCCCGGACCACGACCACATTGGCTGCGCAAGGTTGGTCACACAACCGTTGCCAGCCGAGCCGGCGTATCTGAGCCTGCAGATGACCGTCGCTGGGCTCGGGCGCGAAGTCGCACTCCACGTGCGTTGGTTGGCCAGACTGCACAAAGTGTTTGTAGAGTCGTTCGGCATCTTTATTGACAAAAACCTGAGAAAAGGCCGCAGCGGGGCGACGCACCAACTCGGCCGGCACCCTAGTCTTTCTCTTACCCATGACGGAGAAGTCGATAACCGAATGCAACAATCACAACAAAGTACCGCTCACGAAGCAAAACCCGCAGCAATATAATAGCAACAAAAACAAACCCACTAGACGACCACCAAAACAAATCCGCAATACGACCAGCAAAACAACCGCACTACGACCAGCAAAACAGCTAAAAATCCACTAATGCACCAAAATCACCGACGCCCACACCGCAGAATAATTATAGCAGCAATATATCCAACAAAGAACCACAACCCAACCAACAAAGCGTGCCAACAACCAAGGTCCACGGAAAAGAGAAGTGGCAAACCTCAAGGAGCGAGAAGCACCCGGTGGTGTAAGTGGGGACGGCGGCGCGTGGCGATAGTGAAGCGGAGTTGCGCGGCAGGCGTGAGTGCGGGGCTGAGAGAGATGCGAGGCGGAGCGGTGCGGAGGCTGAGAGAGATGCGAGGCTGGGGGCGGGGCTGCGCTCGAGACGCTGACTTTGGGAGGGGTGAGGCTGAGCGGGCGAGGAGGGCACGGCGGGGGCTGAGCCGCTCGCGGTGGAAGGGTGAGAGGGATCGGTGGAGTGATTGGTCGAATGGGTGTGAGGGAGAAGGAAGGGGGCGAGAGGAACGATCGGCGAGAGTCGAGGTTTGGGCGAAATAGGGTTAGTGTGGAGTTATAAACCCTCGAACCGAAGTGAAACGCAGCGTTTCAGACCTGTTTGTGCCTTGCCGATCGATCGGCCCTCATCTCGCGATCGATCGGCTCTCTCGCGATCGATCGCAATAGATTCCGCGAGCGATCGGCTCGAAGTTTGTCTGTCGCTAGTGTCGCCTCGCGATCGATCGCATAAGATTCCGCGATCGATCGGCCATGCCTCTGCCTGGGTGAATTGCGCGACGGGGATGAGCCGCGATCGATCGCCTGTTTTGGTGCGATCGATCGGCGATGAATCTGTGCCGACCAATTTTTTTTTTTTTTTTTTTTTTTCATCTGAAAAATCAAAAAAAAAACAACTTATTAGCAATCATATCGAACTTCAAATTAAAAAATGAAGATAAAACAATAAAAATGCAAATAAAATAAAATAAAAATAAAAAGAAACAAAACTTAAAAGCGAAAACATAAAATACGGCTCGGGTTGCCTCCCGAGAAGCCGATCCGTTTAACGTCCATCTTGACGCTGCTTCTCTTTATCCGAGGAATGTAATGACAGCCACTTGGCGAACTTCATTGCCCATGTACGGTTTGAGTCGTTGACCGTTCACCTTGAAAGTCGCCCCGTCGTCGCTTTTTACTTCAACGGCACCATGGGGAAACACTTTAACCACTGTGAATGGTCCCGACCATCGGGACTTCAACTTACCTGGAAAGAGTTTAAGGCGTGAATTGAACAAAAGGACCTTCGCACCTTCTTCGAATTCCCGTCGGACTAAGTTTTTATCGTGCCATCGCTTTGTCTTTTCCTTGTAGAGACGAGCACTCTCATAAGCCTCAAGACGCATCTCGTCAAGCTCGTTCAAGTCTAGAAGACGCTTTTCACCGGCGGATTTCAAATCGAAATTGAGCTTCTTGATTGCCCAATATGCCTTGTGTTCCAACTCCACTGGTAGATGGCAGGCCTTTCCAAACACCAACCGATACGGTGACATTCCTATAGGTGTCTTGAAAGCGGTTCGGTAAGCCCATAGTGCATCATCCAACTTTGTCGACCAATCTTTTCTGTTGGATTGTACCGTCTTCTCCAGGATCGATTTCACTTCTCTGTTAGACACTTCCGCTTGGCCATTTGCTTGAGGATGGTAGGCTAGTGTTTTCTTGTGCTTGATCCCATACTTTGCCATTGTGGCATCGAACACCTTGTTACAGAAGTGTGTGCCTTCGTCACTAATAATAGCTCGGGGGGTGCCGAAACGAGTAAAGATGTTCTTGGAAAGGAACTTGACCACTACCTTCGCATCATTCGTTGTTGTTGCCACCGCTTCCACCCACTTGGAGACGTAGTCCACGGCGAGCAAAATGTATAGATTCCCGAAAGATGGAGGGAATGGTCCCATGAAATCAATGCCCCAAACATCGAATATTTCAACTTCGAGAATGGAGGTTAATGGCATCTCATGTCGTCGGGATATGTTACCCGTCCGTTGGCATCTATCACAACTCATAATAAAAGCATGGGCGTCTTTAAACAATGATGGCCAATAAAAACCAGACTGTAACACCTTATGAGCTGTGCGAATGGCCCCGAAATGTCCTCCATATGGTGCAGAATGGCAATGATATAGGATGTCGAGGAACTCTTCTTCAGGAACACAACGGCGGATGACTTGGTCAGAACACCGCCGAAACAAGAAAGGCTCGTCCCAAAGGTAGTAGTTGACATCATGGAGGAATTTCTTGCGTTGTTGTGTTGTCAGATCAGGAGGAAGCACATGACAGGAAAGGTAATTCACAAAATCTGCAAACCATGGGATGTAGTCACGAATAGCCATTATCTGTTCATCCGGAAATTGCTCATGTATAAGAGGGGTTTTAGAATTTTCTCTTGTGCCCTCGAGACGCGACAGATGGTCAGCCACAACATTTTCTACCCCACGCTTATCACGGATCTCCATATCGAATTCTTGCAAGAGAAGTACCCACCGAATGAGACGAGGCTTAGCATCCTTCTTTTCTAGCAAATAACGGATGGCGGCATGATCAGTGAATACGACAACTTTCGATCCAATGATGTAAGCTCGAAACTTGTCACAAGAATACACAACTGCCAACATTTCTTTCTCAGTTGTAGTGTAGTTTCCTTGAGCCTCGTTCAACGTTCTGCTAGCATAATAAATAGCTCGAAACACCTTATCCTTCCTCTGACCCAACACGGCTCCTACGGCAAAATCACTGGCGTCACACATAATTTCGAATGGAAACCCCCAGTCTGGTACGGCCATAATCGGTGCCTGAATCAGTTTCTCCTTGAGAATGTTGAATGCTTGTAGACATGACTCGCCAAACTCAAACGGCGCATCCTTCTCTAAGAGATTGCACAATGGTCGAGCTATTTTAGAGAAATCCTTGATGAATCTACGATAGAAGCCAGCATGACCCAGAAAACTTCTAATGCCCTTTACATTCACTGGTGGTGGTAGATGTTCTATCGTAGATATTTTGGCTCGATCAACTTCCAACCCATCTTTTGAAACTCTGTGGCCCAGAACAATGCCCTCTTTAACCATGAAGTGACATTTCTACCAATTTAAGACCAGTTGCTTCTCTTCACATCTTTTCAGCACCATACCCAGATTGGTCAAACAATGATCGAAAGAAGAGCCAAAAACAGAGAAGTCATCCATGAAGATCTCCATGACATCTTCAACCAAATCCGCGAAGATAGCCATCATACAACGCTGAAATGTAGCAGGAGCATTGCAGAGGCCGAATGGCATACGGCGAAAGGCGAATGTACCATACGGGCAAGTAAATGTAGTTTTCTCTTGGTCCTCAGGAGCTATGGCAATCTGATTATACCCGGAGTATCCATCTAGAAAGCAGTAATACTGGTGGCCAGCCAACCTGTCAAGCATCTGGTCAATGAAAGGCAGAGGGAAGTGGTCTTTTCTGGTAGCCTTATTCAACTTTCTGTAGTCAATGCAGATACGCCATCCTGTCACGGTGCGAGTGGAAATTAGCTCATTCTTCTCATTCTTCACCACTGTCATGCCACCCTTTTTCGGAACAACTTGAACTGGACTGACCCAAGAACTATCTGAGATTGCATATATGAACCCTGCGTTTAACCACTTCAAAACCTCTTTCTTTACTACTTCTTTCATTGCTGGATTCAACCGCCGCTGATGCTCAATAGTGGGTTTGTAGTCATCCTCCATTAAAATCTTATGCATACAGATCGAGGGACTGATCCCTTTTATGTCTGAGATCGACCATGCGAAGGCAGATTGGTGTTGGCGAAGGACCTCAAGAAGCTTTAGCTCTTCTTCTTTAGTTAAGTCAGATGAGATAATCACTGGCTTCGTCTCATCTTCACCCAAAAAGGAGTAGCGGAGGTGTTCTGGCAGTTGTTTCAACACTAGACCGTCTGAAGTCTTTACTTCCTCCTCAATCACTGTCTCATCGTCTTTGTTTTCCAGGGCAAGTATAGTCTCAATCACTCCATCGACACAAGTTGGAGTTTCTTTGTCAAGATCTACTTCTGATAAGGACTCGCTCAAACACTTCTCCAACGGGTCCGTATGAATCAACTCTTGAAAATACTTTTCTGCACATGGCTTTAACACCTCAATTCGCTTGCACGAGGGTTCTTCAGATGGAAATTTCATAGCCTGAGGGATGTTAAACTTCACCTCTTCACCGTTTACGCGCAAAGTGAGATGGCCTTCTCGTACATCAATTAATGCTTGTCCCGTTGCTAAAAACGGCCTACCAAGGATAATGGGGACGTCCCTGTCTTCCTCCATGTCGAGAACCACAAAGTCCACCGGGAAGATGAACTTATCTATTTTCACGAGCACGTCCTCAAGAATCCCTCGAGGGAAGGCAATAGACCTGTCTGCCATCTGTAAAGAGATCGAAGTTGGTGTGAGGTCTCCGATGTCGAGCTTGTTAAGGATAGATGAAGGCATGAGGTTAATGCTAGCTCCAAGATCGCACAGTGCTTTCTCAATAATGTGGCCTCCAATCGAGCAAGGAATAGTGAAACTTCCTGGATCTTTTAGCTTTTCTGGTAATTTTCTCTGAATGATGGCACTACACTGCTCTGATAAGTTGATCATCCCTTGTCCTTCAATCTTCCTTTTCTTGGTCATGATCTCCTTCATAAACTTGGCGTAATGGGGCATCTGTTCCAAAGCATCGGCAAACGGGATATTCACCTGTAGTTTCTTGAAAATGCTCAGGAACTTGGAGAACTGTTCATCAATTATCTTCTTTTTGAACCGCTGAGGGTATGGAAGAGGATGGGTTATCTTTGGTGGCTTGTCAGGAAAGGTAATGTTACCAGGTGTGACAACTATAGGTTCTGTGACTTGGGTAGTGTCTTCGTTTACCTTCTCCACTTCACCTCCTTTCAACTGTTCCTTTTTATTTTCTCCCAACTCCTTTCCACTCCGTAGAGTTACAGCTTTACAATCCCGTGGGTTTTTCTCTGTATCACTAGGAAATGTCCTAGCAGATTGTTCTTGAACTGCTAAAGCCAACTGACCAATCTGAGTCTCTAGTGTTTTGATTGTTGCCCCCATGTTCACACAATGAGTCTCTAAACTATTGAAGCGCTTGTCGTAAGCGTCCATTCTTTTCCTTGACTCGCTCACAAAAGCATTAATGTTGTCCTCTAGATTCGGCGCCCTCTTTTCCACAGACGCGTTATAATTCGATGAGGATTGCCCTTGGAACCACGGAGGTGGTGCATTCAGAGCGTTTCTTGGGTTGCTGTAGGAGAAGTTTTCATGGTTCCTCAACCCTGGATGATAATGTGCGGGCAGATTGTTGTTTGGCCGAAATTGATAGTTCCTGTTTCCCACAAACTGAGCATCTTCTACCCCAAACTGTTCCTCTGAATGTTGTGCCTGCTCTGGCTGGCCCTGCATCATCGCTACTTGTCCCATGGTTGGCCCTTTCTGATTAGCAAGTTGATTGGTCAAGGACGCAATTTGTGCTTGAATTGCAGACAACTGATCGACTTCTAAAACCCCTGCAACTCGTCTACCCATGTTTCTATCTGAAGGTGCCTGATAATGACTCGTGGCCATCTCCTCATACAAATCACAAGCTTCTTCAGCCGTTTTATTCATCACTGAACCACCTGCTGCAGCATCCACCATACTCCTAGTGGCATAGTTCAAACCATTGTAGAATGTCTGAGCTTGAAACCATAGCTCAAACCCGTGTTGTGGACACCTCCTTAACAGGTCCTTAAACCTGTCCCAAGCATCATACAATGATTCGCTCTCCCCTTGTCGGAATTGGCTTATCTCAACTCGCAGCTGCGAAGTCATCTGTGGAGGGAAGAACTTTGTGAGAAACTTCTGCACCATGGCATCCCAAGTTTCAATGGACCCCTTTGGTAGAGCATGGAACCACGTGCGAGCCTTTTCCCGGAGAGAGAACGGGAACAATTGTAGCTTGATAGTGTCATGGGGCATACCATTATACTTCACAGTGTCGCACAGCTCCAGAAAGGATGATAGATGGTTGTGAGGATCTTCAGATGGCAAACCCCCAAACTGCTGCTGCTGTACCATAGCGATCAATCCGGGCTTCAACTCGAAGTTGTTAGCATTGATGGCCTGTCGCCGAATACCCGAATAATTTTCATTGACTACAGGCCTCAGGTAGTCTCGAAGTGTGCGGGCTTCATTCTGAGGTGGTTGCCCCTGTTGAGCCTGTAGAACATTAGCATTCCGTGCTTGTTGCGCAGCCGGTAAGTCGTCGGCCATTGTGAACTCGGATGATAAATTCCTGTTGATCTTTCTCAACGACCGAAGTGTGCGTTCAATCTCTGGATCGAGTGGTAATATGTGGTGACCACTCGACCTTGGCATACACCTATAAAGCAAATGCACAAAAGAGACCGACACACGTTAGTTAAGTAAAAATAAAACTCTAAATCAAAATAATTCTCGTTTATTGTAGTATTAAACAAAGTTAGACGCTTTGTTCCCCGGCAACGGCGCCAAAAACTTGTTCGCTCGAAAACACACGCGAATTTGTAACCGCAAGTGCACGGGTCATTCAAGTAATAAAGTGGATAATGAGTCCGAATATCGTTCCCACGGAGAACAATTGTCTATATCTAAGTACTACTATTACTAAAGAACTACTTTGTCTAGAAATCAAATTTAGATGAATGTTATAAATTAAAATAAACAAAACAATGAAATTAAATTGACAAGAACTAAATTGCACGGATTAACTCAATTAACTAAATACTAGGGTCGATTGGCTTCCCTCGATGCTTCCTCAATTCAATCCTTCACTAATTCATCACTACAATCTTCAGTTATATACTAGTCTAAGAGACTATTAATTACGTCGCAGCTTTCGCATAAAGACCTAATTGTGTATTTAATCCTAACTTACGCGTCCGTTTGCTAGAATCAACTACAATTACGCTCAACTCTTATAGTTCTAAATCGATCACCTCTCGGTCCCTACGATTTATAACTAGACTACCTAGACTATCAATCACCTCTCGGTCCTTATGATGTCTAAGTTGTGTTCTTACTATTCCAGATTCAACTCAATTTCCTCTTTCGAGTTTAATTAAATTAAACCTAAGTTCTTCTATTCAATCTTTCAATTGCAACAGAAAATAAAATAAACCAGCAAGAATCACAAGCATATAAACTGAATATTGCAGAAATTTATTAATTGAAATTGAAAGGAATCAACATCGAGTTCAGCCAATCTCTCCTAGACGGAGAGATTTAGCCTCTCATAATTATGTACAGCAAGTAATAAATTCTAGAGTTCATGAATAACATAGAATTAATTGCGAAGAAGATACAAAGAGAATAAGAGTAAGAAAAACTCTGAAAATCGATGATCTTCGCGAATTCTTCAGCTCCGATGAATGCTCAATCTTCTTCTTCTTGTTCTCTTGAGTTTCTCCTTGTGAAAGTCTTTCTTTTTTTCGTCCAAGTCTCCTTTTCTTCGTCCAAACAGTGTTCTATTTATAGAGCACGAAGTTTGACCTAATTTTGGAGGAATTTCGGAACCTTTCGCGCTTGGAAAACGACGTCGTTCAGCTTCAGGAGGTCTGGCCGATCGATCGGCACTTAACTTGCGATCGATCGGCGCTTACGCGTTCTCAGGAATTGTGGCTCCCGATCGATCGGCTTCAATTCCACGATCGATCGGCGATGCTTCGGGTTGACTTCGCGTATTTGGGCCGATCGATCGGCCAATGAGCCGCGATCGATCGGCAGTCCTTTTGCCTTTTTCGTTGCGTTTCTTTAAACTTCGACCGATCGATCGGCTAAGGAGCCGCGATCGATCGGCGATGCCTCTGCCTTTTTGGCTCGTCATTGCAACAATTGCCGATCGATCGGCTAATGAGCCGCGATCGATCGGCGATGACTCTGTCTATGTGGTCTCGTTTTCCTTTGCTCCAAAATGTTCCGTTTTGTGTACTTTTTCACCTCGGTTTCCGTACTTGTGCTTAAATCACCTGTACACTCACAAAACTCATTAAATAACATAAACTTGAGGAATTTAACAACAATTCAAGCCCGAATTTGCGATATATAAGTGAGTATTTTGCTCACTTATCACCTATTGAAATAATCTCTTGGGAATGGTTCGTAGCCCTATTTTGTACCAAGTATCTTGCGGAGGCTCGACTCTTAGGAAGAGTTAAGGAGTTTATGGATCTTTGATAAGGAAAAATGACTGTAGCAGAGTACACGGCTTAATTTGATGAATTGGCGCAATATACACCGACCCTGGTAGCCACGGATGATGCCGGGAAGATGAAATACATGCAGAGACTGAGCGTTGAGATTGTGACTCAGGTAGACAGCGGCGAAGTAGGACCGCGTACCTATGTTTATGCAGTACGGAGAGCTTTAGGAATAGATGGTTGGAAACTGACAAACAAGCCAACCACCATGGGAAGTTTAGCTAAAGCAGGTGAGAATACTAATGTTTGGAAGTCAGAAACGAGGAAATATTCTCCTAGACGTGACAGGTTTCAAAGAGACTATGGGAATCGACCCTAAATACAAGCACATAACTATAATCCACCTGCCAATATAAGCAATTTTAGAAATAATCAAGGGCAGAAAAGAGATCAGAAGCCCGGTCAATAAGGTGGAAATGAAAGAGTAAATCGTCGCTGCTAGGAACAAAGCCGTGGAAACGCTGAAACTAAACAACAAATCCTTCCACAATGCACTCGTTGTGGAAAGTTACATAGTGGTGAGAGCAGTATGGGGACAAATGTTTGTTACGCTTGCGGTAAAGAGGGTCACTTTGCGAAGTCCTATCCAAACCAAAGAAAAGAAAGAGAACTAACTAGGACCTAGCCCCGTCCTAATGCCAGAGTCTACAGCCTATCGAAAGATGATGTAAACACCGGCCTATCAACAGTAGTAACAGGTCAACTTCCTATTGCTAACCTTTTTCTGTATACTCTTAGTGAGTCTTGCACTACACATTCATTTATAGCAAACAAAGTAGCAAAAATATTAGAATGGGATAGACATATATTATCATACCCATATGTAACTATAACTCCGACAGAGAATACGTATAAATCAACTAGTTGGTATAGAAATGTACTTATCTGATATGGAGAACGCACCCTCTATGCTAATCTAGTTGTTATAGAGATGAGAGATTAGGATGTAATTTAAGGTATGGACTGGTTAAGTGCGCATCATGCAGTCATACACTACTGAAATAGGCGAGTTCAATTTCAACCACCTGATGGAGAAGAATTCAACTTTAAAGGAACATCTCAAAAAAAAAAAAAAGTTAGTTCCTATAATGTCAGCTCTACAAGCCTTAAAATTACTGGCAAGTGGATGTCATGGCTATAGAGCCAACATCCGTGATGAGACAAAGAAAGTCAAACTTAAGACAACAGATTTGCCCATTGTAAGAGACCACCTCACGGTATTCCCAAAAGATTTGCCAGGATTACCTCCAAAACAGGAGATTGAATTCACTATTGAGTTAATCCCCGAAACAGCACCAGTTTCTAAGGCACCTTATCGGTTTGATCCTGTTGAGTTAAAAGAGCTGAAGACCCAATTGTAGGAATTGGTTGATAAAGGATTTATTAGACCCAATCACTCACTATGGGGCGCACCAAATTTGTTCATGAAGAAGAACACGTTGCGACTTTGCATTGTTTATCGGGAACTTAAAGGTGACAATTAAAAATAAATACCTGTTGCCCCGTATAGATGATTTATTTGATCAACTAGCCGGGACGAAAGTATTTTTCAAGATTGACCTACGATCCAGGTATCATCAACTGAAGGTACGAGAAGAAGATGTTCCCAAAAAAACTTTCAAACTCGATATGGGAACTATGAGTTTCTTGTAATGCCATTCAGGTTAACCAATATACCAGCCTCTTTTATGGATCTGATAAATAGGGTATTTGAGGACTATTTAGATAGATTTTTCATTGTATTTATTAATGATATCCTCATTTACTCAAGGCCCCAGGAAGAACACACATAACACTTGACTTTAGTTTTGAAGAGGCTGCAAGACAAATAACTATATGCCAAGTTTAAGAAATGTGAGCTTTAGCTGAACAAGGTAGTTATTCTGGGTCATGTTGTATCTAAAGAGGGAATAATGATGGACCCAGCGATGATAGAAGCCGTTGTACAATGGTCGCAACCGAAGAATGTAACTGAAATAAGAAGTTTTTTGAGTTTAGTTGGGTATTATCGAAGATTTGTTGAAGGTTTTTCAAAGATTGTGACACCTATGACAGCACTTACACGAAAAGGGCAAAAGTTTACATGGACAGAAGCTTGTGATAATAGCTTCCAAGAGCTAAAGAAAAGATTAACCACTGCTCCAGTTCTAACGATACCTCAAGGTGCAATAGATTTCGCTATCTGCTACGATGCCTCAAAATCGGGACTTGGGGCTGTTCTAATACAGCTTGGTAAGGTGATCGCTTATGCCTCCTGTGAACTCAAATATTATGAGAAAAGGTATCCCACACACAACTTGGAGTTAGCAGTTGTCGTGTTTGCCTTACAAATTTAGAAGCATTACCTCTATAGGGTATAATGTAATATTTAGACCGACCGTATGATGCTGAAGTATCTTTTCACTCAAAAAGAGATGAATGGGCGACAAGGAAGATGGTTGCAGTTACTGATGGATTATGACTTCGATATTTACTACCATATGGGAAAAGCTAACCAAGTAGCAGATGCTCTAAGTCGAAAGTCAACAGGAACCCTAATGGCGATCCAAGACTTGCCAGAAGAGTTACAGAAGGAAATTCGCAATTTTGGTCTTCACTTAGTAGCTGGAAGGCTCGCTGCACTTCAAGTACAACTAATACTTCTCGATCGGATAAGGAAAGCACATTTGCAAGATGAAGAATGGACCAAGATTAGCAATGAGGTTCAATAAGGGAAACAAGAGGAATTCTCCTTTTCCACAGACGGTACCATGCTTTTTAAATAAAGAATTTGCGTATCGAAATAGGAAGTGCTTAAGATGTAACTTTTAACAGAAGCTCATCAGGCTCCTTACTCAGTGCACCCGGGGACTACTAAAATGTCTCAGGATTTGAAGCAGAAGTATTGGTGGCCAGGTATGAAACGTGACGTACTAACTTTTCTAAGTAGGTGCCTTACTTGTCAACAAGTAAAGGCAGAGCATCAAAGACTAGCTAGATTACTTCAACCTTTAGAGGTTCCAGATTAGAAGTGGGATCAAATAACGAAGGACTTTGTGTCAGGATTACCCAAAACAACAAGGGGATACGATTTCATTTGGGTTATCATCGACCGTCTAACAAAGTCTACTTATTTTCTTCCAGTCAGAGTGACTTATAAAATTGACAAGTTGGCTGAAATCTACGTCTGAGAAATTGTGTGTCTTCACGGAGTGCCAAAGTCAATTATCTTTAATCGAGATAATCGATTTACCTCCAAATTTTGAAAATGCCTCCAGAATGCTCTAGGAACCTGTTTGAAGTTTAGTACAGCTTTTCATCCCCAGATAGACGGACAAAGCGAACGCATAATTCAAATGCTCGAAGATATATTGAGAGCTTATACTCTTGACTTTCAAGGAGCTTGGGACAAATATTTACCTCTAGCAGAGTTCTCCTACAATAGCAGTTATCATTCGACCATCGGCATGGCTCCTTATGAAGCACGATATGTGAGGAACTGCCGATCACCAATTCATTGATATGAAACAAGTGAATGTAAGTTTTTGGGGATGAAGTTAGTGGAATAGGCTACCAAAGCAATTGGAAAGATTCAACACCACATGAAGACGTCTCAAAGTCGGCAAAAATATTATGTCGATAAGAGGCGTAAAAGAATCAAGCTTACAATAGGAGAACAGGTGTTTCTTAAAGTACACCCATGAGAGGGATACTGCAATTTGGTAAAAAGGGCAAGTTAAATCCTAGATATGTTGGACCATTCAAGATCATTAAGCGAATTGGTCTAGTGGCTTATCAACTTGCTCTGCCGGATTCTATGACAGGTGTGCATGATGTCTTCCTATTTCCATGCTCTTCAAGTACATCCGAGATCCCTTTCATGTTCTTCGAAACCAGGAGATAGAAGTTACGCCAGAATTGAAGTGCGAAGTTCAGCTTGAGAAGTTTTTAGATCGTCAAGAGAAATAATTGCGTAACAAGAAGATCCCTTTGGTCAAAGTACAATGGAAGAACCATTCACTCGAAGAAGCCACCTGGGAGCTAGAAATAGAAATGAAAAGTAAATATCCGACGTTGTTTTAAGTTTCGAGTACAAAACTTTTATAAGGGGTGAGGGATCGTAAACCATAAATTTTTCTTATCATCCTCATGTGTAATTATAAATAGAGACATGTACTAGTAATTTAAATTATGTTAGAGTTATTAAACTTTTCTTATTCAGCTCACAAAAATAAGTTTAAAGTTGATAATAAGTTTTCGAACTCAGGTTACGTGGAATTGGGTGAATCAAGTCTTATAATTCCCGAAGTAAGGGAATTAGAGTTTTAAGCCATGAAAATGAATTTTAAAGTTAGTATGGTGCATGAATAGCATTTTTAAGGTCACTCATAAATTTTGAGATAATTCCGATGAGAAAGAGTGTCCTCTAGGTAAAAAAAAAAATATCAAGCTAAGGGCAAAATGATAATTCATCGAGAAATCGGGAATTATCAAGGAAAATAATGAATACACCAACAAGATATCTTCTTTATTAAGAGGTTTCATGGTTGGGAAATTTTAAAATTATGGGCCAAAGTGAAATAATAAAAGGTTTAGAAATAAGGAACTTAGTTGTGAAAAATTTCGGTAAAAACCACTATTTCGGGACCGAAATTGTAAAGCCTAGGAAAAATAAGAAATGAGCTCTATAAATTCAAAAAAATATACATATTGTTTGATACTTAGATAAATAAGGGAATTAAGGCAAGAAATTGTGCTAGAAGGCAAGAAATAAATTTTGAACTGTAATAAAGGACTAGGTTGTTAAGGGTTTATTTCGGTGGACTAAAGTGCGAATTTCTTAAGAGAACCAAGCACGACGTTTCTCTCCTTCACATGGCCAATTAGGAGCTGGCCTTGAGACATTAAATATGATCCTAAGATGGTTTTGTTGGCATAATACAAGAAGGATGTGTCAAATTGTAAGCTTGAGGTGGAAAGGCGATTAACTCGCCGTGACGTCGTCGTGACACACCAACTAGCTTAATTTTTTATTTAAATAATTAGCATGTGCACGAATTAGAAATATCAATACATAATAGAAAGTGAGGAAAAAGAAAGAGAAAGAAAAAAAAAAGAAGACAGAAAGAAAAGGAAGTACAAGAAGAACAAAGTGAAAAGGAAGCAAGGAAGAACAAGCTACACAACTAAGGTATTTAGGTTTTGAAACTTGGATTCGAACTAAGCTTTGTACTTGAAATTAATTGATCATGGTTAATCTCTGTTTTAAGGGCTGTTTTGACATGGTTTAATCATGATTGAAGGGTTGTTGGTATTTTGGATTGGTCTGGAAAGAATATGACACAAGTGTTAGTGAAAAACTTGGTTTTTCATATTTTTTGTTTTGCTCAAACTTGATGAAGGAATTTTCCTTGGATAATTATTACGAAATGATGAAAAACATGAGGTGGGTGTTGTTGAATTGAGTTTTTGGTTGAGAATTGGTGGATTGATGATAAGGGGAAAGGTTAACCATGTTTGAGAAGAGAATTTACAAAGTTACAAAAGTCTTGAACATGTTTTGTTTGATCATAGGGCTAAGAGTGGAATTTTTAGTGATTTATTAAGTTTTAATAAAGTTTGGTGTGTTTTGAGGTATAAAATAGTGAATAAAGCTTTAAAACTTGGTTTGGTGGTGAAATTGCACAAATTAGTTCAATTTGGACTCCAGCCGGGCAAGATGGCGATGTGGACGCGCTGCTTGGGCGCGCAGCGCGCGCACTCGATGCGCCCATGCACGCAGCAGGCGTCCCACGCATGCGGCAGGCGCGCTGCCTGTACCCGTGCACGCGTCAAGCGTGCTGCCTGCGCCCGTCCATGTCCCAGCCGTGCTTCCTACGGCCCGTGCGCTCCCAGCACGCCCCGTGTGCCGCCCGGCGCGCCTAGCCAGCCACATGTGCACGCCCAGCACGCCGTGTACGCGCCCAGCATGTGTCAACTTGGGCTAAATGACCCCAATTCGACCCGAAACATTTTTCTAAGCCTCATTTTGACCCAATTCAGCCCAATAACCTTTAAAAGGAATTATAAACACTTTAAATGCATTTTTGACGGAACGAATTTTAAAATCTAATGGTTTTTTATATCCTTTTAATAGAAAATCCAAAGTTTAGATCCTTGGAAGGCTAAAACGTCCTGGAACGACAATTTTCAGACCGAGTGACTCCGAGTATGTGATGATGCAGCTACAATACAAGAATACATTATATGATGTGCGAAGAATTATATGGCTATGCATTTAAATGTCTTTGCTAATAAGCAAGATTAAGTATAAGCTCGATAATTACGAAACTAACAAGATTAATGGCCTCGGCCTTAATAACTCATAAAACTTAGTATGGGATTTTCCCGATAAGCTAAGATGAAGGCTAGAAATTGCCCGAGCCCTTTAATATGCTGTAAACCAAGAAAACGATAAAATTTTATTTGACTTGCTAGTCAAGGAATCACGAGGGTTATTAATGAACAGTTTCGCCACCGGGGAATCTTATTCCCGCAGAAACAACATTGGGACCTCAGAATATTCTTTCGAGCTTTCGATGATTAATAATGAATGTAAAATGAAAGAATATGAATTTAATGATAGTATTTGTCAGGTTTACCCCCCAAAATAAATAACCCTCAAGAAATATATGACTCGGTTGTTGGAAATGATAAGGTACCAGGTGTTGTTGATTGAAACGTCAACAACATAAGATATAATGTTACGAAAACGAGTCGATGGTACCGATAGTACTTTTTGACACTCATGCCCTCCTGATAATGATGGTGAAAATTTTTTTGATACAATATAGCATGCTACAGTTTTAAAAATAATGCAGGAGGATGTAATGTGGCCGGGAGATACTCTAAAGTTTGAGCTGGCCCACGCCTGGCGCCTCATGTTATGTTTCATCATGCGGTACCATTAGTGCATCCCAGACTCTCTCATGATGTATGTTCACCGATTCGTCGGTTAAGGTTTCTGATCACAAAAGGATGGTCGAGACAATGCTAGGAATACTAAGAAACTATTTCAAATCACAAGGATCATTTGGCACGGGACAAATGACCTCTTATATTATTATATGTACTCCTCATTATTTATGTCTTATGTAATGCATTGATAATCATGGCACATAGCATAGATAGTTTTGTCACTTATTGAGTTTAGCAACTCACTAGGTTTCTTATATTGTAGATATAGATAAGAAGCTGCAAAGCTAAGTATGAGGTCGAGGATGCTAGAATAAGTTTGTGGATTACTTGTGGTAGTTGAAGACTCTCGTGGTTCGTTATTTTGTATTGTTGGTTTGTAAATATGAATATATTAAACTAAAGAACTTTAAAGAATAACAGTATGTATATTTTGTGATGCCATTGTGGTAGCATAGTTAAGAAGTGCTTTGGTTATACTGCAGCAACGCTGTAGTATAATTAAGAGTTCGTACTATGTTGTAGCAATGCTTTAGGAATGTTTTATTAAAAAAAAAAGTACACGCGTACACTATTTTCTATACGTACGTAAGCAAGTATGATTCACGATCCGTTGAAGCGGGTCGTGACATTAGGAGACGAACATCGTTAATTGTCAGATTCAAGCCCGAGCATGATGTCCTAGCGACTCCCGATTCACGTCGAGCGCTAATTGAAATGTTGAACGACATTGAGGACAACAAGAGTTGGGATTAACCTCAAACCCAGAAACTCTCAAGAAAGTATGCATTGTGGCTCGGTTGCCCGAAATGATAAGTAACCGAGGGTTGTTGATTATTAGTCAACAATATAAGATAGAATTCTAAAACGGTGTCGATGGTACCAACGTCTTTTGAGACCATAACTCCTCTTATAAGTTTATGAAAAGGAAAGTAACGATGAAATACATTGACAGAGCTCCTCTGTCTCTAGAGAGGTTATAGCAGGGAGATGCTCCGAAAGGTGAGCTGGCCTACTCCCTACTTGGCGCCATTAAAGTAAAGTTTATTGTACCATTAGTGAATCCTAGACAATAACTGAAATGAAAGCACAATCACTGAGACATCTACAAGAATTATCGAGGCAAACGTAAAGAAATGTTAAAACTGTTATTGATAGTTCTAGAAGAATGACTCAATCAGTATGGGACGATTGATTTCTTTCTACTTGTTTATTGTGCTTTAAATAAATGTTCATTGTCTTATTGTAATGTTGGATTGGCACGACTCATAGATTAGTTAGTTCGTCCCTTACTGAGTTTAGTAACTCGCTATGTTTCTTGATGTTATAAATAAAGGTAAGCTCCAAACGAAATGATGTGGGATCTTCGAGCATTGGAGAGCGTGCATATGGAAAATACCTGTGACGCCAACAAGTCTATACCTGGACCTCATATATATATATTTTGTGATGAATATATATACAAGCATATAAATATCTATATTTAATGTAATGACCCTATGTTGTTAAAAAAAAAAAAAACACATGCGTTATTTTGCTTATATTATATTGTGATTTACGAATTTAAGTAAAAATAAGATGGTAAAGCTGTCGCGGCTAATGTTAACGGGTCATATCATAGGTTTCGAAATGGCCCAACGGGGCAATTGGCCGTGAAAGATTTTGGAATTGCCCAGTGGGCCTAAAAAGGGCTAGCAGACAATGCTCTTCACAGTTTATGATTTGACAATCTGGATCGGTCCGACGGGGTAAAGTGCAACAACGAATTCTGAAACGACTCGACGGGGTCACTGGCCTAAAAAGGTTTTGGAAATAGCAGAGTGGCCGAATAAGTCCTCATAATTGTAAGGAATACCAGAATGGCCTGAGAGGCCAAGATCCATAGCATGTCCTGGATTATCCCGACGGGGTGATTATACAATTAGTTTTGAAACGATCTGACGGGACCACTAGTTGCAAAAGGTTTTAGAATAACCCGCAGGAGGTCTAGATGTGTATTGAGTTCTAGAATGTCTCGTTATTGGGTCTCGATATGTATAAGTTCTAGAACAAATAGCTAAGAGGTCTAAGATAAGTATAAGTTCTAGAACGACTCGTGACGTGGTCTAGATGTGTAATGTTTTGGAATGACCCGTAAATGACCTAGATTTGCCTATGTCCCAGAACGAACCGTGGGGGGTCTAGAAAAGGGGTAAGGCAGACAAATCCTTCCCAGCATTATAGAACCAAGGATTATTAAATAGTGAATCATGTGCACACATATATTTATAAGCTAAGTTAGAGATTTGTGAACTTGACTCAGATTTGAACCAAATATGAGATCGACTTTTGAGTCGAAGTTAATAGGTCATTAAGTCCGACCTCCTTTCATGTCACAATTCTTTTGCAGGTATTGTACCCCGCGTAGGTTTAGCATTCTATCTCTAAAATCTACTCCGCATACGAGGCTGCTAAAGAGTCAGTTTTACTATCCGGACTATGATGACTCGATCGTCGAGTCTGTCTTTTCCTTTGACTATCGTGATATGATGTCTCTTAGTTGTATATTACCTATAAATTTAGCAATCTCTATATCTAATATACTTATTGGGCTATTAGCTCAATAGTGTACTCATGCCGCGGATAAGATAAGATGAAACTTAAAGGCTAGGCGATTGCGACGGGAATAACGAGGGCATACGGGACTGATCTATAAGGTGTTAAGTGAACTACTGGCTAATCGTTGGCAGAACATAATAGTGACTTTTGCACTTTTAAAATTTATGGTCAAATCAAGTTCTTTTGGTTATTTGAAAAATCTGATGCATTCCAGTGTATTAATATAAAAAATTCAAATTTGTTCGTATGTTTTGAAAGAAAAATATTAATCTATCTTCTAAATCAGAGTATTAATATTAAAATACTATATTGAGCTTTTTGGTCGTTGCATAATTAAATTGGGCGTCGGCCCATAAACTGTTCAAGAAGTCGGAGTTAGGTCCTCATTAATAATGATAATATTGGCTTCGGCCAGAGCTTGTAAGATTAAAAAATCAAAAGTATATCAAGTAGTGATAGATTAAGATAAAGTAAAGTAATTGTAAGAGAACAATGAAGGTAATAACTTAGTGATTACTCGTTTGATCGAGAATCAAATGGAAAAGGAAAATAAGACTCCAACAAAGGCGGGCCTAGCCCCATGCAGGAGTCTAAATTGGGTTTTGACCCAAGTAAAGAATTAGAGTCAAAACCTCCCTAGCCTTATTGTTTGTATTTACTGTGAAACCCCTAAACGAGTTAAACTATGGGTTCTCAAACCCAAAACATAAGATGCTAATCGCTTGGGACTCGTGAGTAGTCCATTCACTGTGTTATCAATTGCGAATTCTAAACCTAATGAAATCTAAGGCCTCTTGTAATATCTTACTCCTCTTAATGAGTTGACGTGGGGATAAAGAATAATTAAATCCTAGTCTGTTGTGTGGTTTGACAAGAAGATAAAGAATAATTAAATCCTATCATTCGAATAGACTGACCAGGGTATAAATATCATAAGGAAATCCAGTCCTCGCTATGAGATTAAGACAGGATAGAGATCTTAAATAAATCTTAGTCCTTCAAGTGAGTTGACAAGAGCCAACTAGAATAAATCTATGATAAAATATCGATGGTACCGCTAGGCTCCAAGAGAAGAGAGCCCTTCTCTAAGAAGGGGCATTCTCCACATAAAGCTGGTCAGTTGATTGTGGAATGAAGTCTGTAAGACTACTGGTAGATCATCCCTCTCCCCGCCAGAGTGCTATTGAAATTGCGGTGACAATCAGTGGATCCTTGACAAAGTGAAAGAAGCAAAGCAAGGAAAGAAAGAACGATTTCTATATGAGAATCCATGGTAATGGCAAGTTAAATAGTTGAGTCAAAATTCAAGTCTGGAGTTTGCTCCCAAGAGAGCAACTCCAGAAGGACTTCCTAGTTGAAGCGTAGTGGGCCCATAACCTATCAGATGGCTTCATCTCAAGAGGGAGCATTGATGTGAACTAGAGATGTGATAAGTGTTTGATTGTCCCTCAGCGATCGAACCTTTTGATCATTCATGATAAGAGATAGTAACTAAGTCGGACAGGCTTGACTATGGGACTGGCAGTGTTAGAGATCGCCTGTATTAAGGTGGGCCCTTCAAAGTTGAGTTAGATAGACTTGATTGGGTATCCAGTAGTGCGTAAGACAGCTCGAAATAAGGAGGTTCATCAAGAGTTAAGTTGAAGAGACTTGTCTATGTGAGAAATAATGAGTAACGATAGTAAGTGAGTTGCATAGACTCGACTGTGTGATTAGTGATGCGAGAGACCCCCTGAAATAAGGTAGGTTTTCCAGAGTTAAGTTAGACAGACTTAACGATGTAATTATAAGAGCGAGAGACTACCTAAAATAAGGTAGGTTTTCACTTAGTGAAATTAGATAGTCTTAAAGGGATGACTGGCAGTGCGAGAGACCTCCTAAAATAAGGTAATCTCCCAAAGTCAAGTCGAATAGTCATAGCTGTGTGACTAGTAGTCCGAGTGGGTAGAAAGCTATGTGCTGTGCGAAGAGAATTGGTCGGTGTGGGATGACTAATTCTCTATGTGATTGTTGTATGGGATGATGCACTCTTTGTATGGTGTGTTGCATTGTATATTTAAGATAGTGTAGTTCACCTATACTAAGTTTATCAACTAACAAATTTCTCGGTGTTATAGGTAAGAAGATAATGAAAAGTGAGAACTAGGAGCTGACGAGTGGCGATGTGTATAGTACGCTCGAGGAGCAAGTGAAGACCTGTGGCAATCTAATCCTCATTTTGTAATTTTTAAACAATGTTTTGTTTTGTAACCGGGACGAGATCCTAAGGATTTACTTGTATTAAAGACAAGATTGACTTCGACCTCAATGGCCTTTTAACTATTAACGAATTTATTTTTCGATTTCCAAAAAAAAATTGATGCATGAGTTCAACAGTATCTTGTTCATTATTTATTAGCATGTAGTATAACTATTCTAGGGCTCACTCTTCATTTTATGTGAATACGTGATTATATGCATTGCATCAGACATAAAAGTCGTCCCGAATGCATGTGCCTTATAAAGTGACTCGAGGAACTTACTGTCAATAATACCTTTGTGAATAAGCGTCTGCTAGTTTTCTTTATTCTCATCTTACTCGTCCACTCACACATTATCGTCCTCTGGGACCATATTACTACCCCCTGGGATTTTATTACTGTCCTCCGGGACCACACCATATCATTGTCCTCCAGGACCGCCTATTGTGAATGGATTATTTTGTTCTCCACACAAACGCTTATCCTCTGAGACCGATTCTTTGTGGCTTTCTATGGTTATCACAATAGTATCTTGCAATAAGGACCCTTGAAAAGCTTGGTTTGATATATGCATGAAGGATAATTTTCCATAATTCTGATTACATGAAACTATTTACCAGCCCGCAAACTTCATTTTACGACTTCGGCCTCGACTTTATGCATTAACATTATCATACAATGGCCATTGTGCCTACCGTCGATTTTGGCTACTACTGCCGATTTCGGCTGCTACCGCCGACAAGTTATTTCATCACTCTTTGGCTATAAATTAGGCTACTTATCTGATTTACTATTTTCCTACGTATGTTTGAAAATTGATTATGTGATTATATGCATTGTGCTTAATTGCTGATTATGTGTTGAACCGTCAATTTTATGTTCTATTACTTGTTTATGTCATAATTATAAGCTTATATCATGACCGCTCTGACATTTTAACATTGGACTTGGCCCATCCTTGTCATATGTCATGAGTTCCATGTAGTACTTTTACATAATTCCTTAATTCGTAGATGGCTTGTACCGCAGTTGTCATCGAGCTTCACCCGCGCGTCTTTTCACTTTTTTCAAATACTGTTTCACATAGTGTAGGGTAAGGATGCTTCCCTTCGTAGTTGTCACTTCAGCTCTCCATCAAACATCTCACTGTGGGAGAAAACCATCACTAGTTCATCGAAACCGGGCCGCTGATTCAAATCCAGTGCCTTATCCAACCAAGGCCCAAATTTGACGAGCCAGGCCCAACGCTCTCTCTTTACCGTACATCGCGGATACGGCATCCTATATTTAAAGACGACTCTACTGGATAAGTCTTAAATTGAGGAATTGGGCCGAATCTGTGTATAGTATGTCTTTCAACACAAATACTTTCCGCATCAAAATTAAAACAACATAATATAATCTAGATAGTATTCCCGATATTTTAATTACCAGAAATAAATAAATATTTTTTACTAGTAAACCAACAGAACATAACCATGAATTATTGATCATAAAACTCTTGATCATAAAGCTCAAGTTTGGTGGTACAAGATGGGCTCAATTATGGTCTCCAGTTCGGCAAAGATGGACACGATTTTATGGCCCGAGATGATCTCAAGTTAGACAGAGGAGATAGGTTCAATGGTGGCAGCAAGGGAATGGGAGAGAGAGAGAGATGTGTGTGTAAGAGAGAGAGAGAGAGAGAAAGAGAGAGACAGGGGATGAGCGGGGGCTGTTGCTTGTTAAGTCTTACTAACAATAAGGAGAAATGAGATGAATACGGACTTAAGACTAGATTTGACCAAAAATAAATATAACTTATTTATTAATTAATATTTAAAAAATAAAAGAAAATTACAAAACAAAAACTAAAAATCTCAAAAATATTTTATGCTATAAAATTATAAAAACACATTTAAAACAACAAATGTATAGGAATTAAGAGGGATGATAGATTTTAAAATTACAAATATATATATATATATATATATATCCTATACGAGCTTATAATTGAGCTTGTATAGGAGCAAGCTCACGAGCCCGTAAGCATACCAGCTCGCGAGCCTTTACATGCTAAGTATTAATGAGCTCAAGATCGGTTCGTTTATTAAACGACAAGCCCAAACTCGACTCATTTATAGCTCACAAGCGGTTTAGTTCGTTTACATCACTACATCTAAATAAGCTGGAATGAGAATTTGTTATCCACAAAGTTGTCCTCACCAATTAAGTTCTTGACAACTCATACTCTCCATTAATATTTTATTTAAAATCTCATTATTTTTATTAATAATTATTATTCATTGAGTCATAAAAATGCGTTTTAAGTATTTGAGACAATTATTTAAGGACAACAGATTTTCATTGGATAAGTTAAGGGTGCTCTAGTATAGAAAATCTCTAAGAATTTAAGAAAATTATGTATCTGGCTGTATGGAAAGTGAAAGGCTGGCCAGCACAAGATACACCAGTGGAGTAGATATGAACTATTATTTGGTTGTTGGTTAGTCTTCCTAATTGGTAGATGAGGACATAACTACATAAGCTATATCATTAGTACGGAATTCAACGTAAATTTTGGGTTTTCAACACGGCAATAAAACTCAGAATTTGTGATATTTACAAATGAAGCTAAAATTATTAATATAGTATAATATTTTAGGTTAGTGACTTCTGTTTCTCATAAAAGAGATATAGGGGTTTAGAATATCATAACTCGTAGCTCCATTGAGTGAATTAAAAAGTTCTTTATAGAGAAAATTATATGGTAATTATTAATTCACATGGATACCTCCCAAGGCCATTGTTCACGGAAATCCTTATATAAAATTTGGTAGATTCATTCAGTAAATAAATACACGAACTAAGAGTCTAAGATAAGGATGTAGACTTTTCTTTTTCTTTGACTGATAACTATCATTTTTTTTCTTTTTCATTTTTTGCCATTGTTTTAGTATTATTTTTGCTGGTTTTATATGGTGATCTGCTGAAAATTGTGCTTTAAATAGTTTTTTTTTTAAGGTTTTACTAAAGATATGTAACTAAAATACTTTTCTCAAATAATTTTGTTCAAAAATGTAATTTACTAAATCTATTTTAGGTAATAATATATAGTATTAGATATTCATTTAAGGTGGTCAGTTAGGTAAATATCCATTTTGGATTATGTATTTTTAAGAAATAGTAATAGTTTAAAAAAATTTAAAAACTAGCCTTAAAACATGTAAGAAATTTATGACAGTAACAAAAATACACATAAAATTACTGTTAGAAATTTCTGACACTAGTAAAAAATTTTGTCAGAAATTTCTAACATGACTAATTTTAAAATTTTCTGAAACCTTGGCTATTTTTCAAAATTATTTTGTAAACTATGGCTATTTTTTAAATCATTTTGTAAAGGGTCCATTAGCTATCTAGCCATTTTTCGGATTGAGCTCTTAAATACTAGCCTATGTTTCCAAATAATCAAAAAGTAGCCATCGCCCAAACATAATTTTGTTTGGACAAAAATGCCCATCGTCCCTCTTTTTCCTCACAACACCCAGCTACTAAAATCAAAAACCCTATTTTCACTTTCCTCACTTCCTCTCTTCGATAGAACTTCGACGATGAATAGCTCCGGAGATGAGCGACTTGAGCGATTTCGGCTGACGAACGACTCCAGCGACTGAAACTTCCGAGCAACTCTGGCGACGAGCGACTCTATTGACTGAAACTTTCGAGCGATTTCGTTCGTCGATGAAGACTCCAGTGGCTAATTGAGCGATTCCGGCGACACTAAAAAGGTTTGTACATTGTCCAAAATTTTTTACAATTCTTCTGAAATTTTGAGTCACACACGACATACACACAACACAACACACGTACATCGACTCCGACGACAGTGCGTCTTGGCCTCTCACCACCGCCTATGGGTTCTCCTCCATCCCCCGCGTGTCTACCGCATCATCTTCGCCATCTATGAGGCCGACCTCTGCTGCAACTTCTTCCCTAACCCCGGCGGCTCCTGCCTCGACCCCGATCACCTCGTTAAGCCCGTCACCTACAACCAGACCCACGGTCGAGCCCTGCCCTACCTCAGCTACGCCGACCACGCCCACCGTGAGATCGTCCTCGTCGTCTGCGACCTCAACCTCGCCAAGGAGAGCGACTACAAGCTTCTCCTTAACAACCGCCTCAGCATCATCTAGCTCGGCGGTCCAACTTAGAGAAAGCTTTATGTTTTTTCTTTTTCTTTACTTTTTTTTTTGACAATATCTTGAAACTGGTAAGAAATTTCTGATTAAGAAATTTTTGCATTTAAGCACTTAATTGCTTTGGTTTGGTCAAGCTTCACTTCATACTCATGATAGCAAAGCCATGTTTTGTTTAGTTTGGTGTGTCAATTAATAGGTCATCTACTTGGAAAATTAGTCTTGCTCATTAATTCGAATGTGTGTGTGTTGCGTGTGACTCTAAATTTCAGAATATGAGTAAAAAATTTCTGATGTGCTGTTTGTTGATGGCTAAAGTTGGACAATTATGTAAATATGAAACTAAAAGTTAATCATAGGAATGAGAAAGTTGTAAGAAATTTCTGATGTGGTGTTTGGTTATGGCTACAATATGTGATCATAGACTTTAGCACTATCGTGTTTTATTGACAGATGACTACCTCACAAATACTAGAAAAGTTCAGAAGATAACTAAATCAATGAGAGAATGAAGAGGTGAAAATCTTATAAAACTATCAAATATTTCTTACTACTTGATAGTTTTGAATTGTTTAAATTGACTAAATATTTAAACACAACACAACAGATGTTGCTCCAGGAGAAATGTCCTATACCAGAGACTGATCATAACATCTCAGGCAGCACGTCCACTCTTAAGGGCAAAAAACAAGAAGCTGAGAAGAAAGGTTAAAAACGAAAACAAAATGAACAAGAGAATGGAGAGGTGAAAATCTTATGAAATGGTCAATTAACATTTCTTACTAATTTAATGTTGTGAATTGTTTATATATATTTCCTATACCACTAACAGATCTTGTCCCCAGAGAAATGTCTAATCCCAGAGACTGATCATAACATCTCAGGCGACACATCCATTCTTAAGGGCAAAAAACAACGAAACAAAACGAAAGGTCAAAACCAAAAACAAATGAAGAAAAAGACAAGAAACAGAGAAAAGTTTGTCCTGGTAAGAAATTTATGAAACCTATAAGAATTTTTTGATACTAGTAAAATTTTAAAATAATTTTGAACACTAACTATTTTTTTAATTCTTGATTTATACGGGAACCAACATACAAAATTGAAGTCAGATATTGGGACCCAACCTAAAGAATTAATGTGATGCCAAGATTAGAAAATATGACAGAGTTCGTGGGGATATTAGATAAATTTCCACCATTGAAGCAAAAGTTCAAAGATGAAAATTTTGGACAATTTTTGAAATTGAAGTTCAAAAACTTTCCGTCCAAAATTATGCATCATCTAGTATTGAGACGGGTTCCATCTGACAACAAACAACTGTGCTTCAATATTCAAGGAAGGGAAATGTCTTTCGGTGAAGAGGAGTTTGCAATCGTGATATGGCTTAATTTTGGGCCATTTCCGAAATCTGGCTTAGAAGATTCTCCTACATCAACAAAACTGCTATAAAAATTCTTTCCTGGAAAAGACAAAATTCGTTTGACGGACTTAAAGAGTGTCTTAAACTCGACCGTTTCAAACTCGCACGTTTCATGCTAATTGGAGGAATTTCTTCTTCTTGCAAATCTCTACTTTTTGGAGGCTTTCTTGCTTTCAAGGGCTGAGACAATATTTGTGGAAACAAAGCATGTATTAGCTGCAAGCTACGACGAGTTGTTTAACAATTACCCATGGGAAGTGTTGTTTTCACAGAGAACCTTAGCTACTTCGAGAGTTCACTAAAGAGTATCATGACATACAAGACAGCATATTCACTCTCGTGGTTCCCGCATGCAGTACTTGCATGGGCTTTGGAAACAATCCCTCTATTGCATGAGAATGGATTTGTTGATAAAAATAAGAAAACATTTCTGCAGGGTGTCCTCAACTCGGTGTATGATGGTTGTTGCTCATTTAAAATGTTGAACAGTATTGTCTTTGAGAATACTCAAGTACTTCAGAAATTTCTTACCGTATTGAAGATTTCATACAATATTATTTTTTTTATTACACTTGTAAATTCATGTTACTTAATGTTTCTTTTTTGTTATAGTTTAACTTCATTCCACTTCGTGCTATAAAAAAGGACAAAGCTCAATGGTACATGGCTTATTTTAACAACAAGCGTAAAGGAAAGGCAAAACAGGTTGTGGTAGAGGAACAACTAGTAGAAGATAAAAAAACATCTGACAATGTAATTGAAGAAAATTTTGATGAAGAAGTTGAAGGAAGAACATTGTCCACCATGCCTGTTACCACTACTATTATAAAAAAGCTTGAGAGTCGTGAGAAGAATCAGAAAGTTATGAATCAACAACTCGATGAGGTTAAGAATGATGTCAAAGAAATGCTTGCAATGATGAAAAGTTTCTGCAAGTCACAAGCATCGGCGTTTGGATCCCTCTTTCAGACCCAACTTTCAGATCCTGTCTATATGAACAACACATTTGTGGATAGTGTTGTTGATTTGACAAGAAAATATGTAGAGGTATAAAAGAATCTTATATTTGTCTTCAAGTTAGTTAGCATAAATTATTTCTTCACATGATACATATATTTTTATCATTTTAGGAAAACGAGGAGGGTGATTATGAGCAGACAACTTCTAATAACAATATAATCACTTTAGAAGAAGAATCTGTAAGGAATACTTTATATTATCGTGTTACAGTTTATTCTTGTTATTAATTAATAATTTCAAGATCAGTTAAAAAATCAGATTGTAAGAAATTTCTTACAGTATATCAGAAATTTCAGATCACTATCTGAATTTTCTCACCTCTATTCTTTTAGAAAATTCAAAAACTGTAATAAATTTATTACTAGTAAAGGCTTTCTTATACTGATTTGACATTTTTCTTTGTAATTAATACAAAATTTCTTCTATAAATGTTTGAAAACTACCCATGAAAAACTGCAGACATGGACATTGCCACAACAACTACTCCACTCCAACAAGCAAAAGATATGAGCATTGGATCAGACGAAGGAACTCAAACTGTTGATGAACCAACTGATAAAATGGGAAAGGACGTACATGCTAAATCATTAGTCGATGAGGTAAAATTTACTATAAATAACAAACTTTTTGCTTCTACAATAAGAAATTACTTTCCAAACTTATGTAAATTACATTTGATGGTGCTCGTTTATCATAAATAAGGTTGTTGATCGTTTACAAACTTTCTAGTTATTGTTTTTGTGCAATTTTATGAAGATTTCAAATTCCAAACTGTAAGAAATATTAGATAGCCTGTAAGAAATTTCATACAGTTGTAAATTATATCTTAGTTAATATTTTTTTTTTCAGATTCTTGAACTGTAACACATTTTGACATAAATGTATGAAAACTTCAAATGAAAAACATGCAGCCAATGGACATTTCCGAACTAATTACTCCACTAGAAAAAATAAAAGATATCAGTATTGGATCAGATGAACCGGCTGAAAAGCTTGAAAAGGACATACAAGCTAAATCTTTAATCAATGAGGTAAAATTTACTACAAGTAACAAATTTTGTTCATCTACTGTCAAAAATTACTTACCAATCTTAATTTGAATGTCAATTGTGCATATTGATAAGCATGCTGTTGACAAAGACTTACTTGATGAAATAGTACCCAATCAGGTAAAAAGTGACAATGAAATAATCTTTACTAACAATTGGTAATTTCTTTTTCAAAAAAATCACTGCCAAAATTAATGACACATAAACTGTAACACTAGTTAAAACTTTCTTACTATTGTACTAACTATGTTTTTAAATTTAAACATGCAGGCCGACAAAGTTGTATTAACTATAGAAGCTGATGCTGCCTATAAAGTTGGTGAACTACATAAAAAGAGAAAGCGTGCTTCCCCAATAAAAAATGAGCAACCTCCTAGAAGGTCTCCAAGAACAAAGACAACTTCTAGCCATATAAATCCAGCTGATATCTTAACCACAAAACGAGCGTCAAAACAAAGCCAAATCATGTCTAGTTCATTTACTACAAAATTTGGGTCAACTGCAAAGAAAGATGGAGTACAAGAAGCTGAATGTCAGGAAAACACAAATACTGCAGAGGAGGATACAAGAATTCAAACAAGTGAAGGCCAGGGGACAAAAAAGACTGCAATGGAAGATTTGCATGAACAGCAACAAAACAAAAAAAAGGAAAAGAATCAAGCTCGTGACAAAGAAGAAGGCATTAATCTCTTTGATCTCAAAATCACACAGGAGATGGCGCGGGAAGAGACGGAACAACCCAACAAACTTGATCATCCTAATGTTCCAAAACCTATCCCACATGTCGTCGTCAACTACTTACGAGTTTATGAGAAACATAAGAGGAAAAAGAAATGAAAGAAAATTCTTATTTTAAATTTGTAGTAGTGTCCTTTTTACCTTACTTGAACCTATAATATTTTGATTTCAAGCACTATGGTAATGGTTGTGGTATTTAAATTTTTGTGTTAGGATAGTTTAAGCTTTTGAAGACCAATGAATTACGATGTATTAGCATCTTTTCTTGTAAGAAAATTCTTACTGCTGTTAGAAATTTCTTATAGTATGAAATTAGTTCTATGGTTACACAAAATCTTAAATCTTCTGCAGACTATTCATGTTAGCTTAAAAGAACTACTATTTACGTATAGATGACTTGAGTAAAAGCTTTCAAACAGTAAGAATTGCATAATTGTTGATCTAATACTTGACCAAATTGTAGAGTTATTTACAGCTGTGTGAAATTTCTTACACCTAGAATTAAAAATGATATAACACTATTAAATGTGAAGCTTATATTTGAATTTTGAAGTCTTTTAGATAGAATAATGGTAGCTTGAAAGAAGTGCTACTTTGGATCATGAATTTTGAATATAAAACTAATATTTTAATAACTTATTGTAAAAATATTTCACAATATAAGAAATGCCTTACCTACATTTTAACTTGTAAGAAAACTTCTGACGTAGGTCTGAAATTTCTTAACATCTGGTATTTAAAAAATGTTCCCGAAATGGTTAAATTAATAACCATAAAATTCCTCAAGAATCAACACCTTATTTCCGATTAAAAAAAAGAGAATAAAACTAATATTTTAATATCTTCTTATTTGTAAAAATATTTCGCAATGTAAGAAATGCCTTACAGACGTTTTAACTGTAAGAAACATTCGAAATGGTTAAACTAATAACCAGAAAGTTCCTCAAGAATCAACAACCTTATTTACGATAAAAAGAATAAAACTAATATTTCACCAACTTCTTATTGGTAAAAATGATTCAGCATGTAAGAAATGTCTTACAGAGATTTTAATTGTAAGACACATCTGACAGTGATTTGAAATTTCTTACAGTCTGGAATTTAGAAAATGTTGCTGAATTGGTTAAACTAATAACCAAAAATTTTCTCAAGAATCAAGAACCTTATTTACGATAATCGAGCAGTATCAAATGTGAAAATTATAAAGTCTTAAAAATCAAATAAAGACACAAAATGAAAACTCAATATAGTTGGTGACACTTCTTTGGGAGGATTTTTTGAACGGAGAAAGACGATCCTTCATTGTTGCAGCTTCGTTTGTTATGACAAGATTTTTCACAGGATCCACAATGTCCCCTTTTCGACACTTATTCTCTAATTAATGGCATCCTCTTCTTTTTTGGCCTTCCATGCTGCCTTTTTGACTTCGGTGGCAAGATCGACGATACACTTTGTTCATGGCATGGATTATCAGAAAAAACATTGAGTCCACAAGGATATATGCTACCAGCATATGTAGAAATAAATGACTCCTTCAAATAGTATGATGACACACTATAAGGGAAATTATCTAGGTTTCAAATGCGACATGAGCAGGCCCTCTTCTTAATGTTGACAACTGCTTGAACTCCATGATCAGTTACGTCAAATTCATATTCATTAATATGATCAACCTGTGTGTAAGAAAATTATTACTGGGTGTCAAAAATATCTTACCGTTGTCATAAAAACACATAAACAAAGATTATTAATGCATAGAAAAAAAAATATAAACAAAACAAACTTACAGTCATTGTCTGTGCTAATTCCTCTTGTGTTTGTAATATCACTCGTACCTATATTGTCAATCTAGACCGGAAACCTAAACCATAAGTTTGACGCTCATAAAACCATCTTTGAAGGATCTTCCTAAACACCTCGACCTAACGAAACGATTGGCCTATTCCTTGCATCCTTTAAGATAGCATTCATGCACTCTAAGATATTTGTCGTCATCAAATTGTAACGTTTTTGACAGAAAATGTGATCTAGCCCACTTCGTTGGGTCAGCATCCAATAAATATTGCTTAATCCTGGGATTAATTGATACCATAGTAGACATGTTAAAATCAAATTCTTTCTTCGTGTAAGCTCTCTCACATTTGTCGAATAGCACTTCTATACTCGAGAGCTTGAACTTTCGACTTAAGTTTTTCGATAAATGTTATATGCAATGACCATGATGGGCAGATGTGCTATACCTTCTCAACTGCTTTAGGAATGCTATCGTTACGATCCTATATGACGACAAGACCTTCTCGATCACCAATAGCATTATGTAGATGCTCGAAGAACGATAACCAAGACGCATTATTTTCTGAATCAACAACGCCAAAACTCAGTGGAAAAATGTGATTATCTCCATCCATTACAGCCGCCAAAAGAAGGGTTCCCTTGAATTTATTACTTAAAAAAGTTCCATCTACAGAAATGACCGGCCTACAATATCGCCATCCACTAATTGAAGCGCCAAAACATAAGAAGAAAAACTTAAATTTTCCTTCACTGTCTATTTCGAATGTCGTATATGTACCTGAAAGAATGAAAAATTTATTACAATAGTAATAAATTTCTCACATGAATAATAAATAAAAACTTTATCGAAACAGTGTAAGAAATTTCTTACGGTTATCTAAAATTTCTAACGGTTTGATTAGTAATATACTTATACATAAAAATAAATATATGAGTTTTTCTCCTTTAGAGCATCTGCAATCAGGGGGAGCACTGAATATGCATCCTCAGGTTTGCCTCTTATCGCATTCAATGTCATATCACGTCCCTTCCAAGGTTTGTAGTAGCTTGTATCAACTCCATAATCTTTTCGCATCAACTCAACTATATCTTTTGGACAAATCTTCTCAATCATATCCTCACTAACAAATTTTGATTTCAAGCACTCACCTGTAAGCAGACTAGTGGCTTGTTTATGTCATTAGATCTAATATACTGTAAGCACGAATGTACATTCACATAAGATGTGATTACCCAAAGTAGAGGATCGTTACTCAACGTAGAGGATTTCAAATTCTAAGTGCACTTCGCACCGCGTATACACTCTAAGTAAAAACAGGATTTATTGGATCTTTTCACCCTAAATTCAAAGTTATTCCTTATTGCAATCATATGGATAAGCTTCACTAGATATTCCATTGAAAAATACATGTTGTGTACTTTTAAGTCAAACGACTTACGAAAGTTCGCCAAGTCCACATTATTAATTATGATAGAATCACAAATATCATCTTAAACATTGGATTGGTAAGAAATTCCGAAGGCGCAGAAACCTCAACAAGAGAATTATGCTCTGCAAAGAATAATTTTTTTAACAAATTGTCAACAAACAACATAAAAATATGAACATTGAAATATATTAAAGGATATAGAGTAACAAATACAAAAGAGTTAATTTATTTACCAAAAACACTAGCAGCAGATCACGAACTAAACGAACAACCAACATCATATGTACTCATTGCTGCATAGAGAAAAACGAAGAAAAAATAATAAAAGGGTCTGAAATTTCTGACTAGATATCAGAAATTTCGGACTAGTTGCTAGCTAGTAATATAATTAATGACAAAACCACTAAAAAAATTTAACTAAACATCAGAAATTTCTTACATTGGTTAGACGAAAAACATAACAATTAATAAAACGAAAAAAAAATAGCTAAAACCACTCAAACTCAGAGACAAAGAAAACAAACCCACAATGATCAATTCGAAACATATTTGTTGAATAAAGATCAAATATAAAATAAGAAAACTAGCAAAATCATGCTTCACATTGCACAAACAAAAAAAATAAGAAAAAAAAGAAAGAAAGCAAAAGCGAGAAAAAACTAAAAACTCCGCAAGCAAGCTGAAAACGAACATAATAATAGAAAATTTCCGCACGAATCATGATCGAAGATCGATTATACATCAACAATAGAAAATTGCAAAAGGAACAAGTCGTTTGAATGCCAGTTGTACAAGAGAAATTCACCAAAATCAACACACAAAAAAAACACAATTAAAACGAAGATTGCAAATTCCCTATAGATCGATTAATTAGCAACACAATGAAGAATGCAAGAGTTACCTGTAGATCGAATCACTAAAGTAATCGCAAAAATCGCTGGATCAAAAATTACAAATCTATTTGGAAGCTAAAAAACGAAGAGAGAAAGGTAGAGAAATTGGGAAAACTAGCGTAGAGAACTGGAAAAAAATAAGGTAAACAAGTTTTATTAAAATGGTAAGGGTAAAATAGTAAAATCAAGTTAGTTAGTTTGAACTAATGGCTAATAGCTTAATAAATCAAAACATGTGCTATTACTTGAAAACATATGTGAAACTGGTGTTACTTGCTTAAAAAATTCTTTTGTAAACAGTGGCTATTTTCTTAAAATTTCCTTCATTGTTTAAAGGTATGCCAATAAAAGCCACATTTTTCGTTCTATTATCAATTGTAAACATTTTATAAATAGGTCCTTAAAAAATTTTACATACGTAGACTGACTATTATTTACTATTTATATAATGACTATTGGCAACTCATAACTCATTTGAGTTGATCAATAAAAAATGATTGTGCTGAAAAACAAGGTCAAAATAAAATGGCTATTAAGAAAAGCAATTAAAAATAATACATATTTAAAAAAAATAAGGAAATATTTATGGTTCAATTACAAGATATGTGGATAAAATTAATCCATCACAACTGCTATGGCTATTTTCTTAAGGGAATTTTAAGAAAATAGTCACTATTTATAATAAGATTTTTAAAAATATCAACAGTTTCAAAAAAATTAAAAACTAGCCATGCCAGAAATTTTTGACAAATTTTTTTACTAGTGTTAGCAATTTTATGTGTATTTTTGTTATTGTCAGAAGCTAGTTTTTAAATTTTTAAAAACTGTGGCTATTTTTTAAAAACACACAGTCCAAAATGACTATTTACCTAACTGACGATTTTCTTAATAATTGAAATATTTATCATATTTTCAAATCATTTAAATAAAATGTTCCATTTTTGTAATTTCTCAAAACACTTATAACAAGAGTTTTGATATCTAGAATTATTTATATGATATAACTAAAAGGAAAATTGTAATAAATAGCAAAACGTTTTTACGTTTCAAAATATTGAAAAAAAAATAGTGTTGTAAGTATTTTATAACAAAAAAAACTGTTAAAATTTAAACTTTTACTTGTTAAAAATTTTGAAGTGTTAATTTTTTTTTTTTACAAATGTGTAAATATTTTTTTTGTTATTTTCTATCATAAAATTCTTGACATAGTTATTTTCTTAATATTTTTAAACATGTGTTATTTTTTAAAAAACTCATTCAGTCTTAGCATATTTTTTGTAACTCATCCTAACTAAAAACTATTAATTGTGTTTTAAAATTTTATAACAAATATCATTTTCGTGACATTTTTAAATGCTACGAAATTATATAATTAGTAGAGACATTTCAAAAGTAGTGGTGAGATAGTAACAATTTGAAACACTATTAAATTACGTTACCACTAGTTTGTATGTCATTGTCTTGTAATTTAAGTGACACCTTTAAATGCTAGTAAAACCTATCAAATATCAATAAATAGTGGCATTAATGAAAAATTTGTAATGTTTAGACAAAATTGCAATGGTTGTAAACCAAATTGATAATGGCTACTGAATGGATATTGTAATGTATTTATTCATCAAACCATAATATATATATATATATATATATATATTGTGCTAGTCCTCTCACGCCTGTAAAGATGGAAGTACGTGACTTAAGCTTATGGGCTTAAAAAAAATCATTTACATATAAAGTCATATTATCACTCAATATTGCACATATATTCATCTTTATAAGATATATTAAATTTAATCACCTAATTAATAAAACTATTATACCCAAATTAGTGTACACTTGGATATGGATCAAGATCCACTAAAACGTGGAAGAAAAAACTGAAAAAAAAACTATTTAATATGTTTATATACATGCACATACATATATATATATATATATATATATATATATATAAGTCTAATTATATGAAAGTCTCAAACTAAATGGTTTGATCAAAGCCTAATTAATATATATATATACACTGTACGAGGACCACCACGTAAGCACCTACATGTATTGCAAAACTCAACTAGTATGCATGTGGAGGACGATTCCCTAATCAGAGCAGAGAAAAGAAGAACAATGAAAGTAAGAGATTCAAAGAGAGTTGAAAGTTACAAAAGACTTAATGTATGTCTTTAATAGGTAAAAAAATACCATCAGGGAATGGTTTTCATGATTTTATATTAAAAAACTAATATCTTATCATTCTTGTTTCTAAAAAATTTGCACTATCATATTATAATATATATTACACATTTGTTTAATATGTGATTTTACACATAATGAAGATTGTTGTTTTGTGTACAATATCAAAATAAAATTTAAATATCATATACATAACTCTTTATATCATATTATATTAATAATATAATATTAAGAATCGTTGATCATTTTTTGTGTCGATTGAATTAACGAATTCTTAATAATGTGATATGCATTTTTTTTATTTTATTAACTATATAAACGAATATTTTTCTTTATATATTTTACGATAATTTTGGAGATTTTGAATTAAAATATAAATTGAAAAGACAATAGAGAATAAAGGGGATGATAGTTTTTTTTTAGACCACAAATCGAGAAGAGTTGAAAAAAAAAAGAACGGTCATATCCATCAACAAAGGTAGTTTTAGAAGCAAAAATCATGGCACGTGGACAAAATGAATATATTTAATATTAATTTAAGTTGGAACAAATATGTAAGGGAGAATTTTAAAATAAAGCCATTATTCATACTACTTAATAATCTATACCCCAAGTGGCGTGCTCCCTTTATTTCCATACTATATTTATAGTGTAAATTATAGGATATAAATTAAAAGTGAAATATATATGGAGTATAGATTATCATTGTGCTAAGAATGAGACATGCTTCAAAATCTTTCGATATGTAATAGGTTAAAAGTTAAATAATTCCGTAAATAATTCAAAAAAAAAAGCATAAAGCCTTTAACATTTCCAACAGTGGGCTTTAATCAAAGGGGGAGCCTAAGCCCATATCACATATATTTGACATAACCAAAACAATTGGTTTGGTTGTCCGTATAAGAGAGTTGTACGATTAAAAAGAGTGAAATCGAAAATTGCCGTGTAAAGAAAAAAGAGGCAGCCGCATAAAGACCAAGAAAAATGAGGTAGGAAAAAAAAAGATAGAAGAATAGGAGAAAGAAATTAAAGTTTTTTGTAGTGTCTTCTGCATTGAAGAACACAAAATTATCGGCTAATCTTCGTCTAATCTTCGCGATATTTTGGTATCTCATTGCTGGCGATTTGGGTATTGAGGCTAGTGGTAGGAATCGTGTAGTCGTCCCTTTAGCCACTTATTTTTGTGAGATTTACCAACTTTATGTTTGATGGTTATTGATGATTTCGACCTATTTGGTGAGGGTTGATTGTTGATACCGTTGGTTATTTCTAAAGAAGAACTTAGTGTACACATTATCTGACTAGTGGAGTTTTTTATGTGGCATACGAGTCCCGTTGTTTTTTACGCTCTATTTTGAGAGTTCTCTACGCTAAATTTCGGTGTCGTAATTTTTCGTTAATTGCGCTATTTATTTTTTCGATCTAATTGCTTGATTTGTGTTGCCTCTTTGATTACATAAAGAGAGGAAAAAAATTTATTTATTTCGTTTGAGTTTTTCTGAGACGATATTTATTGGTTTTTTCCCAACAATATATATATAGATTATATACATACACACGTTGTGCGTGTGTATGATGTAATTCAAACTTGGGTCAAGACATGCATATTAGGAAAACGGCTCAATACTCAGCTGTAGCCGCGACAGTAGAGTAAAACTCTTTCTTTTCTACTTTCTTAACACTTTCAACGACGTCGTCCTAATTATTATTATTTTTTTTTTGTAATACTAAAGTTTCAAACACTCTTCATAAATAAAAGCCAGTAAAGGGAGTGTAAATACGTTTTACACACAAACATTAAATGTTTGGGATCTCCTCGAGCACACCACATACATCACCCGTCATCATCTCCTAGTCTTTGACTTTCACTGTCATCTGACCTACAACACCGAAAAACCTATGAGTTCATAAACTCAGGAAGTGCAAACTACTATATCTTAAATATGCAATGCAACAATCATAAAATAGTGCACCATATAATGTAAGAATCATATAGATAGTTTAGTTATCCCACATCGACTAATTATCTTCACTCAGCACTGCGCTTCCTACTCGATCATTACCGTCATCACTCGTCTTTTACACACAAAACCACTAAATCTCTGAGGTCCTACTGTTAAACAAGCGGCCTCTCGCACACAGCCAAACGGCCAAGACTATTAAACCAGACTCAAGAATTTCTCTTTATTTTAGGTAGACTCTCGCAATCCTAGTCGCATAGACGTGATCATCCGACTTAACTCTGTAAGACCCACCTTATTTCAGGCGATTTCTCGCACTACTTGTGATGACCCGAAAATCTTTATAGGGATAATGTTAACATTAATAGTGAGATAAATAATAATACTAGCTTAAAATAATAAATTTCCATGCATTGACTTTACAATTTAAAACTTACAATAGTTTAAAATAATAATAATAATAATAACAAGATACTTTTTTTTTTCTTTCTTTCCTTCATGGTGCCGATCAGACTGTATACCCATACTTTACAATGTGTCTAAGAGTGTAAAGTTTTATATTGTGACAAATTATTATAATTTCATAAATAAATGCTTTGTAAATTAAATATGTGTGTATATATATATATATATTAAATAATAATGATAATAATAACTTTATTGCTATTATTATATTATTCATCATCCGAATATTATATTTAATTTGTTTACTTGTAATATATATATATATATATATAATATATTTACAAATAAGGAAAAAAAAAAAAGGAAACTTTTATGTCGGCAAGTGTTGTATTAGAGATTTATAGATTTTTTTTTTATGCATAGCAAGAGGCAGTGGAAAGTATCCTTCCTTCATTATTTATCTTTCTCAACTCTAACCCAAAACATACTCAAAAAAAGAAAGACATTAGTATATTTACTAGTTCATAGGGTCTTTAGTTTTTATATACCACACATATTAATATATATATATATATATATAGTCCTTAGACATGGTATAATTTTCTCCGTATGGTATAATTTCACTATAGCACAATTTGATATGGTTTAAATTGGGAATCATGAAGTCTTTATTTCATTTACATTGTAGTAATAGTTATGAGTCATGTGGCACTAATTGTAAATACTATAATATTAACAGAGTATTATTTATTTTGTATGTATTTGAAAGTTCAAACGCATTGAGGAGTTTCGGTCAAATTATGATCGAGCATTATATTATTTAGCCAAGAAAGTCACGTCCAAAGTAAGTAAAAACCCACTCAACTGCATTGCAAGGACAATTTATGCTAAGCGTTTATTTTACGTTTTGTGCATTTCTATGTGTTTGATGATCACATGTGTATTCACGACATCACGGCAATACGTATATAACAGTAAATGGTTTTGTAAGTTATAAGAATCGTGAAATGAGTCATTGTACCGTATTATGCTATATTATGTATTGTGTATCAGTTCTTTGCTGGGTTTGGGTAGGCGGCAGACCTGTATTTGAAGTCCTGACCTAAGGGGACTATATGTTTCCAGGGCGGTGTGGGAAGTCCCTCGTCGATCACAAGGGATCATGTGATTTTATAAAATCCCACATGATGGCGATTATGTTTGTGATATGTCACCACTTCTGATATGATTTTTTTAACCACCATATAACAGGTCTTGCAAATAAAATCGTCTATTGGCCTTAGTTATGAGGTGAGCAACTTGTGGCCCAACTAAGTGTTTTTAACTAGAATGATTATAAAGATGCTTTATAAGATTTATGGTACAATGTCAAATGGAAAACAATGTGTTTTAAATCATTCACATTTAACATTGTTTTTACTTACTGGGCATCTGCTTATGAGTGTTCTTGTGATGCAGAGGATAAAAATTTGCAGTGAATGTTGACGACGTTGACTGGAGTGCTCCCGAGCCCATGATCTGATGCATATTGGACGACTATGACCTTGTGGTAAACTTTTTAGTGTTTTTTATGTGTTATATGTATATAACAAATAAACTAAGGAGCACTTTTCTTTTAAGCAAATACTTATACTTATATTTGTAAAAATACTTAAGATGTATAAACGCTTAATGTTGTCTTTATAAAACTATTTTGAAAGATTCAAATTGGTCTCAAGTTTTTAAAGACTTATGTGTGATTAACACCCTGTAACATAAGTATGCTTAAAGTATAATTATGTTAGAGTGTGTTACGCTACTAATCGTCACACAGTTCTTTCTATGACATATCTCAATTCAAGGGAAAGAGGTTTGATTGTCATGGGACGATTGAACAGTTACCATAGTTCTAGTCTATGGTGTCATCCTTTTGAAACTCTAAGTGGGTTATGGGCCCACCTTGCTTCTTGTAAAGTCCTTCTAGAGTGCTCTCCTCGGAGCTGACTCCAGACTTAAGATTTGACTCAACAACTTGCCGTCACAACGGCTGAACATACAAGTATCTTTATTCTTTTAATTTACTTCTGTCTAGGATCCACTGATGGTTACCGCAATATTAATAGTGTGCAGGGGAGAGAAGGAAGATATCTCGGTAGTCTCACATATTTCATTCCACACCTAACTGGCCAGCTTGATATGGAGAATGCTTCGTCTCTTGAAGTAGAGCTCTCATCTCTTGGGGCCTGATGTTACCATCGACATTTTTATAGTTTTATTCTCGTTAACCTTCTGTCAACTCACTCGGAGGACTGAGGTTTATTTCAGATTCTTACCTGTCATAATCTTATTAAGAGGACTAGGATTTGCATTTGATCTTTATCTTCTTGTCATATCACACAGCAGACTGGAATTTTATTAATCTTTATCTGCTTGTCAGATCACACAGCTAACTGGGATTTTCCTATTATTTATCCCCTTGTCAACTCGTTAAGAGGACAGGAATATTGCAAGAGGCCTTAGGTTTCGATTAGATTCAATAATCTTTATTGTTAACATAATCAATGGACTACTCACGAGTCCCAAATGTTTGGCATCTTGCAGTTTTGGCTCAAGAACTCTTAATTATCACGTTTAGGGATTTCACAGTAAATACAAACAACAAGGCCTGCTGAGGATTTGATTCTAACTCTCACTTTACTTGTTTTATCTATTTTCCTTATCTTATAATTATTCACTGGCAAGGCCCGAGTTGGAACCCGTCTCAGATTTCCCACACGGGCTAATGCCAGGCTTCGTCTTCTTGAGTGAGTTGGGACTCGGCGAGGATTTCAAAACGGATTGAGGTCTGTTTCTTTAATGTGTCTTATTCATATTTTATTCACTCTAATACAAAGACCTATCTCAATTTTTCTAGAATACTTTGCTTATCTCTTTATATCTCACTTCTAGGGTTTTCATCCGACTTTTATCCAATTTTAATGCCACACATCATATAATATAGACACACAGTCTTTAACCAGGAATTCTAATGCAAACCATAGAAAACAAACACAAACAACAAACAAGCTCGGTACCACAGGTGCATCGCCACTTACTTGTGCGAGCTTTGTGGCTATCTGAGATCGTCCTCAAAGCTTGCTCCGAGCTCTGACTACTTTCTTGTTGACTCTTCCTTAAATAATATAAAGACACAGTCTCATTCGTTCGCTTGTCTCATCATATCTAGAGTGAAACTATTATGTTACTTTAACACTTAATTGCTCGGGTATTCTAAGTTGTCCTTCGGCATAACGGGGCTGCCTTAGACACTACATAAAATTAAACAAACCGTAAATGGGTTCGGTGGCTAATCCGATACCCTAATGAGTGCTCCCGTACACCTCGGGGCTTTTCAAGCTACTCCGAGGGTCGTTTTGCGTTATAATTAATTCTTAAGCTCTTGTCTATTCCTCTAGGTCTATTATAAAACATAAGACCTTGTTAATCCTTTTTCAAACTAGGGTTTACTTTATAAAAACGTTGTTGGGTTCATTTTAGTTGTTCAAAGTGTAAGGTGTCCACTTTGAGGAAAATGATCAGTTTTAAGGGATCCGAGTCTACATTTTAATTGATGATATTAGTTTAAATCATTTTAACTTCCAATTTCATTATCTCAATGTGTTTGGGTTGGAATCATGTCCGCTTAAGTTACAACACCCATTTTACACAATTTTGAGATTTCATCGAACTCTTAATTATGGTTTAACTTGAAAACATTGTTTCGGGCTTTAATTTGTAACTGTCTTTTACTATTATCAAAACATTTAAGGGCGGGAACTAATAGGTTTTGAAAGTAGATTATTCCATAATTTTAAACCCTTATCAAATTGTTGAAAAAGCCCATGATACTCAAGTTTGCAAAACAAGATGTTTTCACACCCATTTTTACGATTTCACACAAAATCATCGTTTTAAGCTAAAACGATATCTTGATTTTTACAAAACTAAATAAATAGTATTAATACAGTAGCTTCTAGGTTCTAAAGAAGTTTTTAACTCCTTATTGTGATCTTTCATCAAAGCTTTAAGCTTATACAATACCGATTCGTAAAGTTGAGAACTTTTTAAACTAATCTCACGGGTTTTGTAAGAACGTTCTTATAAAAAGGTCGGTCTTGTTCTCGCGTTTGGGTGTTCTCACAAAGAAAAAGTCATGCAACTAACTTATTACAACATATCTCAACATAATAAATTCATGATTATATCAAGAAAATATAAGACTAAAAAGAAAAGCGCAATAACCCACAAAGTTTAGACTTTATACCTAGCTTCATAGTTTGAGCTTTTCTCGTCACACTAGCTTGCCTGGCCGACTCCTTTCTAAGGCTCGCCTTCAAAAACTAACTCTCGATGACTCTTGACCTTGTAGGGCAGAGAAGAAACGGCGTGTTTTGGAAGATATTCAAGAGAAGAAACCACAACAAGTCGTGCATGGACTTACCTTAGTACGAACTAGAGAGTTTGAACTCCTTTCTTCTGTTCTTGCTCTCACCAAGGCCGATGTTTGCCCTCTCTCTCTCTCTCTCTCTCTCTCTCTCTCTCTCTCTCTCTCTCTCTCTCTCTCTCTATTTTCTTTTCTTTTCTTTCTCTCTCTATCACGTTCTCTCTCTCTATATTCTCTCCAATATTCTTAAATGAGGGCAAAAGTATGAGCCTAAGGGTCCTTTTATAAAGGGTTTGGAAACATTTGGTAAGCAAGCTTATGTCTTTCTCTCTCTCTCTCTCTCCTCTTCTTATCTAAATTACAAAAACTTAATAAATAATTATTCAATATTCAAGGTATTATCTCAGCCCTTCATTATTTTCATCAATCCATCCCACGGCCTAGGTTTAGCAAGAGCATAAAATATAAGTCTCTTCTCATCATGATTAAGTTCACTTGCTACCATGGCTTGATAGCCGAACTCCACCGTCTCTCTCCTTTCCTATATGGCCGAACTTCATGTGTCCCATTTCCCTAAATATTTATTCCAATTAAATATAATGTAATCACCACTTCAAACTAATCTTGGCCCTTGATTCAACCTTAGGATTAAACACGAGTAAAAACACCCATGACTTTTCATTTTCCTCTCTCTATTCTAAATTGGCACCCATTATTATCTAATTTCTTATTGGTTGGTTTAAATAAACTATCAATAAAAATATTCTTGGATTTATTTAATTGGTCAACCACTAATCTCTTAATTTACAAAAAAAAAATAGAATACTTATGCTTCATGCCACATAGGCTCATGGTTTTGGGCTTTAAATTGGGCCCAATATTATTTTCTTAAGCAAGGCCAACTTAGTTACAGAGTGAGGGGTCCGTATTGGGCTAGTTTAGGGGTTAGGATTAATTTCCAAGTCCTGTTCTTGGGCACGATGACCAAAGTACCCTTTTTCGATCCATCGTTCACATTTTTTTACCCAATTCATTCATTGAACGCGAGACTTTACAAGACCCACCTAGGTTACAAATAACATCGAAAATATAGTATAGAAGTTAACTTTAAAGTAATAGTGATCGTTTCGAGCTTGTTCTATTCTTTAACCGTGTTTACATGGTTATTCTCAACTTTTCTGAGTTTATGTCGTTTCGGCTTCGTTTTAGCTCAGAATGACTTCAAATTTGAAACTAAGACTCACTATATGATTGTAAATCATATTGTTGTTGTAAACCAGACTACACCCCAAATAGGGTCATTTTTCTATATTTGGGCCAAACACGTAATTATTTTAAAATTTAGGGACTCACGGTGCAACTTTGTACTTTGCGGAGTCAAATTCAAATCTCATGGTCACTAAAATTCAACGATAATAATTCCATATATAAATTGGATAATGCAATAATGAGATAATAATTCCAAAGATAATTACGAGACGACATATTAAATTATTTATCGAAGGGTCTGTTAGGAATATGCCATTTAAATCAGATGTATTTATCATTTTCTGAATATTAATAAAAGAAGTAGTCATTTGTGAATTTTGTTATATTTTATTTTATTATAATAAAAATGTTTATCAAAATCCAAAATATTTTATATAGTTATAATTTTAGCGTGTAAAGAGTTATTACATACAAGAGGATTAAAATTAGAAAAAAAAAATATTTAAATTAGTCCATGATACATCATTGAGTATGGATCTCTCTTATCGAAATTCACTAATACTGTCTATGACGTTACTCTGATCTGGAAAGTCAGTGTATGAGACACTATGATGATTCTGATTTAAGTAATTTGATGATCATATGATGGTTGATCTTAATCCTGATTAATTCATAGAGTCCTTCTATGGATTGACAGATTCTTTAATTTGCTGGTTAAAGCTCAAAGTTAACTGGGCCCAACACTTGCATTTTAGGAGCCTGCAATTCGTAGGGGCTGAGAATGTGAATTGCAGATATGGAATTCACAACTTAAAAGTGATCATGGTTCTCCTATGTATTGACTTCTGGAACTAAACGGTTTGAGCACTCGAATTCCTAAGTAATTATGAATCAACCGTTTACTAGTAAACTCAACGGTACCTAAGGACCAAGATGTAATGAACAAGTAAAACGATAATTCCACCCGTCTTGTCTTTGATTATGAACCTTTTAGTGATGAATCAACAATCATGTAATGATTATATCAATGGACTATTCGCAAAGGTTAATCTAATAAATAAAATCTGTGAAATTCGAGAGTTCAATCCCGTATTTTTAGTCGAGTAATCTCGAGATTAATATACGGAGAATTACATTCAAGAGTTTTAATTTAATTTTTTAAGTTTATTGGAGCTCGAATTCACGGGTCCATAGTCCTTGCTCCATCTCAATAAATTGAGGTAGAATTCTCATCGAATAATTAAAGAGTTATTTATTTTTTACAATTTGTGTTTTGGACCATAAATAAGAAAAATACCACAAGGAGCCCACTCCTTGTGATGGGGCGAATTTTAGAGGATAATTGGAGATATTATTATTTTTTAATTTGATAATGAGATTATTAAATTTACAAATTATTCATATATGAGATATTTATGATTTATATTTAAAAGTTAAATAAAAAGAATTTCGTAATAATTATCTAGTTAGTAAATAATCACAAATTAAATATGAAATATTTTGCTTTGATTCAAATCCTAATTGGATTAGGATTGCAAAAATCAAATCCCTGTAGTAAGGGTGATGGGCGAATTTTACACTAAAAAGAAAAAGAATGGGAGTTATCTTATTTAAATATATTTTGATATACTTAATAAAATAGGAAAATATGTATTTATTTTTTGGAAAAGTATTTTTTCCTATTTTTCTATACATTTCCGAATTTAATAGTGTAGAAAAGGGAAAATAAAAAGTTTCCTGATTCCCATTCTTTCTAGTTCAAATTATCAGGATAATTATTTGGTCAAATTTTTCTTTTTGAAAATAATTAGCAGATTATTTCCTATTTTTGAAATTGAAAACATCCTAAGGCTATTCCACCTATGATTGCCAAAATTTTCCCTAGCCGTGTGGCAATAAATATATCACTTGTTCCAAGCCAAAATAAGCTAATTGATTCCATGTGTTAGATTGCCAAAACTTGCCAATTTCTCTCTAGCCTTAGGAAAAAGAGAAAATGTTCTTCCCTCCCTCTAGACCTAGAACCGCCACCCTATACAAGCAAGAGGAGAAAATTTTTCTTCTCTTGTTTTGTTAGAAAATCAATGAAGAGAGCCCATGCTCGTGTTGTAGTAAAATCTGAGAATTTGAGTAGAAGATTGTGGTCTAGAGAAGTGACCGGTAAACTCGTTGTGAGCGTAGGACAAAAGCGAGCCCAACCTTGGAGGTCTCACAACGTACGGTGTCCGTTCAACAACATCAAGATATTCAAAGAAAGCTTATGGTATAATTTCTTTGACACTAACTTTTTAATTATGTGATAATTGTTATAGAAATTTTTGTAACTCAATATCTTCATGAGATCCACTTTGTTGTTTTTAATTAAACGTTAATTGATTTATTATGTTATTTTATTCCGCTGCACATCTCTGATTTAATAAAAATTGCAAATTTTTTCGAGTTAATGTAATATGAAAACCAAAAACTAGTATCAGAGCGGTCATGTAACATAATGCTTTATAAACTTATTCCATGATATGTTTAGAATGGGCAAAATAATATTATATGAGATTGATTGTCAATATGTATTGTTTTTCATGTAATAAATACTTGAATGTATGAATGAGATTGATATTTAATTCTATGGTTCCAATAGAATTTATTTTTTCGGCTTTAGATAAATTATTCACCCAATTTTAACGAGTTAGGATTTTATGTAATTTCTATTTTATAGAATCAATATTATGTAATTTTTTGGTTCAAAATTGTTTGGAACAAAAACCTAGGGTTTCGACCGTGACCCACGGCGGCGACAATGGTTGTCATTAGTGCAAAACGGGTATACGAATGCGCCTTTGGCCGCACTACCATCCCGCTATGACTCACGGGTTCCCTGATCGCGCGCCCTGACATCTTGAATGCACGCCCTAACGTCCACTTGCTCGATCGAATGTTCGTAGGGGCCCACAAAGATGATCGCACACCCTATCGGCCTAATTGCCCACTTTCCATCCCGATCGAATGGGTTCTTCGCCAGTCGTACATTCCCATACGCTCGCCCGCGATGCCGTTCACGCGGCTTGCCTGCCCGTACGCTTGCCTGTGTGTCTGACCACGTGGCATGCTGCCTCACACGCTCAGCTGCCTGCCCAAGTGTCCAATGGTGCACCATTTCTGCACTGATCGCACTAGCACGCGATGCTAATCACACAGCCCTACAATCCCGCCCACACGTTCATCGTGCCTCTATCCAACTCTACTCATGCGCCCTGCGCGTTTCGCACCCTCTCCAACTTCAAACGTGCTCCCCGCTCGTCCAGCATACCCGTCAGCCCAGCAACGCGTCTGCATTCTCTGATCGAATGGTCATTCGCCTAGTCGCATGTCCATCTGCCTAGCCGCACGCCTGCCTACCCAGCCGCATGCTCGCCGACCCGATCACACTCCCTGCGTCACGATCGCGTGCCACAGTTTGTTCGCCTTTTCAGTGGCGGCAGCCTCAGGATTTTTTCGTGGGCTCTGCCTATGTGGCAAAGTTGCCATTTTCATGCTGTATTAGGATTGCCACCGAGTCGTTCTTTTAAAACGACATTGTTTTACAATGTTAATTTCAAAATTATGGTTTTGAACCCAAAATTAGACCTAAGCCCAAGTTTGTGCAAAATTGAACCCGATGATACGAAGTTGAAGATCTAAAGCCCAACCCAATTAAAGATAAATTTTAATTTATTTCATTTTAGATTTATTGGGCCATACAGTCGAGGAAAAAGCCCGAAAATGCAAAGAAGAAGCCCAACTTCGGAATTTCGACCTAGAATCGATTACAAAGGCATGGGGAAACACGAAAAAAGGCGGGGAGGAACAGAAAACAAGAAAACCATCGCTCAAAAGGAATCGCTTATTGGAGACGGAGGCGATTCGGCTATCATCTTCATTCAGCAACGTTCTTTCTTTCATTTTCTTTGTAAATCTGTCATGACATCAGTGTTAATTTCGTTTTTATTTCAATTCTAGTATGAACTAAATTCCTAATTCCTAGAGTAGAGATGTAGCCTTTTAGAATTGTTATTCGTTAATTCAATGTGAGTCGTCGTTTATTCAATATTGTCGTTCAATTTAATGTGTTCTTATTGCTTGCATAAAATTAGCTACTTTGTGCATGATGTATGATTTTAATCTTATATGTGCTAGCTGCGGATTAAATTAGATATAATTAAATTGATGTTTGTGGTTTATTGTTAGAGATAGAATAGACATGAACATGGTGTGTAATTCTTAGTCTTAGTGCTGCGTTTCTTAGGACTTTATAATCGATGGATGCGAGTCCTTGGTCATGCTAGGATTGTTATTGCTCGAAAGAGAATGACAGTTAAATTAGAGAATTGCCAACTATACTAGTTTAGAAGACGACAAGAATTGGGTTAACGGATAACAAGACTAATAGGTGAAATCGAAACTCTAGGATTGCTTCTCATATATTGATTTAACATTATTTCATTTGTTTAGTTACTCGCTTTCCCCGTATTCTTAGTTTAATTTTCAAGTCAAAATCAATCAAAATTCCTAGTCATTTTCAAGAGCAGTGGTTGATAAGAATTCAATTATCAGTTCTAGGTCCTTGTGGGTTCGACACTTGTACTTAATCACTTTATTACTTGATGCGACTCGTTCACTTGCGAAATAAAAATATATTATAATAAAAATCTCATCAAGTTTTTGGCGCCATTGCCGGGGACCTAGGTCAATTATATATTGATTTTGTAAAACCTTTGCTCGTTTCAATTTATTTATTAAAATTAAATTGTTTCTGTGGTTTACAGCTTTATGCAAAAGCTTGGAGCTACTAATCTTATCCCTCTGGATACGGAGATAGAGCGTTCGTGTAGACATAATCGAAGAAGAGCTAAAGAAGCTAGATTGCAACCACAGGAAACAATAGCTGAGGAGCTTGCCAACGCAGCCCCTATGGAGGAGAACCGCATTCTTCTCGATTACATGATCGCTACAGTCACTGAACATCAGTCTGCCATCCGTAAGCCCACCATTAATGCTGCTCACTTTGAGTTGAAACCGGGAACTTTACAGATGATTCAAAATTCTCAATTTGGCGGGCTACCATCTGAAGACCCTAAGGAAAATGTGGCAAATTTCTTAGAGGTCTGTGCCACTTTCAGGGTTCAAAATGTCAGTGAAAAAGCCGTGCGATTGAGATTGTTTCCATTTTCACTACGGGATCGTGCGAAGAACTGGCTGAATTCGCTACCAGTTGGGTCAATTACAACATGGGAGGATCTTTGTCAGAAATTCCTTGCTAAATTCTTTCTGCTGGAGAAAACTACAAAGCTGAGGAATGAAATTGCCAATTTTACACAGGGCGATAATGAGACACTTTCTGAAGCATGGGCAAGATACAAGGAGATGTTGAGAAAGTGCCCACAACATGGGCTACCAAGGTGGATGCAGATTTAAACGTTTTATATGGGTCTATCGGTGTCATCTCGAACACTAGTGAATGCTGCTGCAAATGGTGCCTTGATGAGGAAGACTGAAGATACAGCTTTTGAATTACTAGAAGAATTGGCTCTTAACAATGATCATGGTCCAGCTGAGCGGCAAATTCTGAGGCGTAATGTCAATAGTGTGGATACAGATGCTGTGCAAACACTCGCAACACAAGTAGCGAATCTGACCAGACAGTTGCAGAACGGAAGTTTATCAATTAACTCTGGGCAGACAGCGTCAGTTATGTGTATTTGGTGTCAAGGGCCCCATCCCAGTGAAGCATGTCGGGTTGGTAATGCTATGGGAACTGAATCAACGTCAATGGATCAAGCTAATTTTGTAGGGAATTTCAACCGCCAGCAGAACAACCCGTATTCGAATTCGTATAACCCAGGTTGGAGGAACCATCCCAATTTCTCGTGGAAGAACACACAGAACGCTATGCCAGCACAGCAGGCATCACAGTCTCCAAGAGAGAAAAAGGTTGATCTGGAAGAGATGATGGCAAAGATGGTTGAGCATACCAACAACTTCATGGCAGAAACCAAGACTGCACTTCAGATTAGTCAACTTGCTAGCTCTCAAAACACCCGCCCTCAAGGAGCTTTGCCAAGCAACAAAGAGGAGAACCCGAGAGATCATTGCAATGCCATCGCACTCCGCAGCGGTAAAACCATTGAAAGTGCTGACAAGAAGCTTCCAATTCAAGAAAAAAGCAGTCAAGGAACCGCAACAGAGATGTCAGAGAAACTGGAAAAAGGAAGTAAAGAAGCAGTACCTACAGTTGAGCCTATTCCTCTGAACACACAACCAAAAATCCCATATCCACAGCGGTTGAAGAATGGCAAGCTTGAGAAGCAATTTACTAAGTTTCTGGATGTGTTTAAGAAGCTTCACATCAACATCTCTTTTGCAGAGGCACTCGAGCAAATGCCAAGCTATGCCAAGTTCATGAAAGACATTCTGGCACACAAAAGGAGGATTGAAGACTATGAGACTATTGCACTTACTAAAGAGTGCAGTGCCATTATTCAACGCAAGCTCCCGCAGAAGCTAAAAGATCCAGGGAGTTTTACGGTCCCTTGTGAGATTGGTGGGACTATTTTTGAGAAGGCTTTATGCGATCTAGGGGCAAGTATTAATTTGATGCCGCTGTCTATTTTTCGGAAGCTTGGTCTGGGTGAAGCAAAACCAACTAGAGTTACATTGCAGATGGCTGATCGCTCAATCAAACACCCCCGTGGAGTTATCGAAGATGTTCTTGTGGTATTAGATATGGAAGAAGACAGGGACATTCCGATCATTTTGGGCAGACCATTCTTGGCCACTGGAAAAGCTCTCATTGATGTTCAGAAAGGGGAGTTAAGGCTGCGTGTGCACGATGAAGAAGTGACATTCAATGTGTTCAAGGCAATGAAACTACCTGAGGCTAGTGATGATGTATTCAGGGTTGATATTGTTGATATGGCAGTAGCAGAAGCTTTGAGCCAATCTGAAGATGCCTTGAAATCGTGCCTGATCGAAGACGAGTGCACATTGGTAGATGAGAATGAGGTTAGAGAAATTGCAGCTTGGATGAATACTTTTGAGCCGAACTAGAGAAAGTATTATGAAGCACTGGGTACTGGGCCTAGTCGTACTCGAACATCCATAGAACAACCACCAGAACTTGAGTTAAAACCGCTGCCATCCCACCTACGCTATGCCTATTTGGGGGAGTCATTCACCTTGCCTGTCATTATTGCTGCTGATTTGACGCCTGAAAATGAAGATAAACTGTTGCGGGTACTCCGGAATCACAAAGCAGCCATTGGTTGGACACTAGCAGACATTCGGGGTATTAGTGCCTCACTCTGTATGCATCGTATTCTCATGGAAGAAGATCACAAAACAGCAGTTGATCATCAGAGGCGCCTCAACCCAACCATGAAAGAAGTTGTGAGAAAGGAGGTACTCAAGTGGTTGGATGCCGGAGTTATTTATCCTATTTCTGATAGTTCGTGGGTCAGCCCGGTGCAAGTGGTGCCAAAGAAGGGAGGTATGACGGTAGTGAAAAACGAGAACAATGAGCTCATCCCTACAAGAACAGTTACGGGTTGGCGTATTTGCATGGACTACCGGAAACTCAACAAGGCAACTCGCAAGGATCACTTTCCGCTTCTATTTATTGATCAAATGCTCGACAGACTTGCAGGCCATGATTATTATTGCTTCCTCGATGGTTATTCAGGTTACAACAAAATAGCCATTGCTCCAGAAGACCAAGAAAAGACCACCTTCACTTGCCCATATGGCACGTTTGCCTTCCGCCGTATGCCTTTTGGTCTTTGTAATGCTCCCACCACCGTCCAAAGTTGTATGATGGCAATATTTTCAGATATGGTGGAGAGAATCATTTTAGTGTTTATAGATGACTTCTCGGTGTTTGGGACGTCCTTTGATCATTGTCTCGACAACCTCTCTAAAGTGTTGGCTAGATGTGAGGAGACAAATTTAGTGCTTAACTGGGAAAAGTGCCATTTTATGGTTAAAGAAGGAATAGTGTTGGGCCACAGAGTTTCATCGATGGGGATTGAAGTCGATCGGGCTAAGATAGAAACAATTGAGAAGCTACCTCCTCCTACTACAGTGAAGGGTGTGCGGAGTTTTCTAGGCCATGCGGGTTTTTACCGACGATTTATTCAAGATTTCTCCAAGATCACCAAGCTGTTGTGTAATTTGCTTGAGAAGGGGGCTATTTTTAACTTCACAAAGGAGTGTTTAGAGGCATTTAATGTGCTGAAGGAGAAATTGGTGACATCGCCGATTGTTATGAGCCCGGAATGGGAGCTTCCTTTTGAGATTATGAGCGACGCTAGTGACTATGCAGTGGGGGTAGTTTTGGGGCAGCGAAAAGACAAGGTATTTCGCACTATTTACTATGCAAGCCGCACTCTTAATGATGCTCAACTCAATTATGCCACCACCGAGAAAGAACTTCTCGCAATTGTGTTTGCTTTCGAAAAGTTTCGTCCGTATCTCGTCGATAATAAAGTCATTGTATTCACCGATCATGCGGCTATCAAATATTTGATTGAGAAGAATGAAGCTAAGCCACGCCTCATCCGTTGGGTTTTGCTCCTCCAAGAGTTTGATTTGGAAATCAAAGATAAGAAGGGAGCTGAGAATTTTGTTGCTGACCACCTCTCGAGGCTTGAAGAACATGAGCAAGTAACGAAGCAGCGGGAGTTAATCGATGTTGGGTTTCCCGATGAACATATTTTAGCCACCACTGCCCTTCCGTGGTTCGCCGATATCGTGAATTATCTTGCCGGTGATGTTCTTCCCACAGATTTCACCTCTCAACAAAAGAAGAAGTTCTTCTCTGATGCAAAACACTATTATTGGGAGGAGCCAATTCTATACCGGTACTGCGCGGACCAAATCATTAGGCGTTGTGTGCCAGAAGAAGAATTTGATGCTATTCTAAACCATTGCCACACTCTTGAGTGCGGGGGTCACTTTGGAGAAAAAAGGACTGCTGCAAAGGTCCTTCAATGTGGATTTTATTGGCCATCACTCTTCAAAGATGCCCACGCTTTTGTTTCCGCATGTGACCGGTGTCAAAGAACCGGTAATATTTCGAAGCGTAATGAGATGCCCTTGACTACCATCCTCGAAGTTGAATTGTTTGATGTATGGGGTATTGACTTCATGGGACCCTTTCTGTCATCTTACAACAACAAATGCATCTTGCTTGCGGTTGATTATGTATCTAAATGGGTTGAGACAGTTGCCACACCAACTAATGACGGGAAGGTCGTTCTAAACCTTCTTCGCAAACACATTTTCACTTGTTTTGGCACTCCAAGGGCAATCCTTAGTGATGAAGGGACACATTTCTGCAACAAACAATTTGAGGCACTTCTCGCTAAGTATGGAGTTAGGCATAAGAAGGCACTTGGGTACCACCCTCAAGCGAATGGGCAAGCTGAGGTTTCTAACCGTGAAGTGAAGCTAATTTTGGAGAAAACTGTTAATTCCTCTCGTAAGGACTGGGCACGGCGACTTGATGATTCTTTGTGGGCATATCGAACGGCATTCAAAATGCCTTTGGGTATGTCGCCTTACCGCCTCGTCTTTGGCAAGGCATGCCACCTCCCCGTCGAGCTCGAACATCGGGCATTATGGGCTATTAAGAAGCTCAACTTGGACTTTCAAGCAGCGGGGGAACACCGAATTCTCCAACTCAATGAGCTCGATGAAATCCGCCTTGCAGCATATGAGAATGCGAAGATTTACAAGGAGAGGGCGAAGGCGTGGCATGATAAGAATATAGTTCTTAAGGACATAGTACCGGGACAACAAGTCCTCCTCTTTAACTCGCGGCTTCGACTCTTTCCCGGAAAGCTGAAATCGAGATGGTCAGGACCATTTACAGTGGTACAAATCTTTTCATATGGAGCCGTGGAGCTTCAGCATTAAGAACATGGCACATTCAAGGTCAACGGCCAGAGAGTGAAACCGTACGTGAACGGAGACTGTAGAGGTGTCAACTCCATAACGTACCTCGACGATATTTGAAGGCTTACACATGTCGGGAATAATCTCGACACTTTGTAAATAGTTAGGTTCGTCGTTATTTGATTTCTCATTTTAGTTTGGTTTTTTTTTTAGTTAGGAACATTTTCATGTGTCTCTTTTTCTGTTTTCAGTATTGTTCATTTTTGTTTAGTTATTAGGTTTCTTTTCTATTAGTTTTTCGATTTTAGGCTTGTAAAAAAAATAAAACAAAAAGTAAAAAAAAAACAAAAACAAAAAAAAAAGCGCCGCGGCCCTGCCACTGACACGGAACCTATGTCGATAGCGCCGCAGCGCTGCCTCTCCGCGCCGCGGCGTTGGAGGTTTTTGGAATCTCAACCTCGTCTCGGGTGATCGCGGCGCTACACAACAGCGCCGCGTTCCTTCCCCATCCCGCACCAGCGCCGCGGCGCCCACTTCTTAGCGCCGCGGTGCCGACCTTTCCCAGCTCGTCTAAGTTTTCTGGGCAGAGTAGCGCCGCGGCGCTCATTCTTTAGCGCCGCGGCGCTTATTCCCCAAATTGCGATTTTAACTTTCTCGCCCCTTTCCCTTTTTCTATTCCCTATTCCCTTATACCCACCCTATTTCCTTATACCCATCCTCTGCTTTTCCTCTTCTCTCCCTCCCGACCCTACCTTACCATACCACGGCCACACAACCATCACGTCTCCACCGAACTCCACCACACTGAACTCTACCACACCCACCAAAGCTTTCTCCTATCTCCAATCTCCACCGCAATCTACCAAGACCCACCAAAATTTTGACCTTCCCCTCCACCGGTCTCCCACCTCCGCCCTCTCCCACATCCGCCTCTACCGGTCTCCCACAGCCGCTCCCGTTCATCCCGCTGTTTCCCCCTTCCGCCACCGCCGTCACTCCGTGCTGCCTCTGCCGACTCTGCGAGCATCCACCAGTCGTCTCCCACCGCCACTCCGCCTCACACATCCGGCCTCTACGGGTATTTCTCCTTCACATCCTTTCTTGATTGGGTTCGTGCTGCTCTTTCTCTGCCGTGTGTGGTTCTTGTTTGCCATTATTTTGTGTGGTTTGGTATTGGCGTCGACTTGTATTCGCTGTGGCTTTGTGTTCTTCGTTTCATTCCTTCTCCGTGTGTGCTGTGGGTTTGTCTATTGTGTGTTGGTTTCATCTCGTTGGGAGGTCTCGGTTGTTGCTCTCATTGTGCACCGCCTCTGTGTTGTTCACGCACATCTCCATGTCCGGCGTTAAGCGCAAAACACGTCGTGGCGGAGCGTCTACTAGCGGCACTAAGGCTCCCGCCACCCGCCAACGCCCACGACCCACCGATGATGCGGGCGATGTCTACAGCGACCTTTTCGCTACCCAGGAGGCTGCTACCCATTTTGAGTCCTTTTGTCGCAAACGGGACTGCATTCGTGAACGGGGCCTCGTTATCGGACCCGGCTATTTGCCGCAATTTGGTGCAATTAAAGACAACATCCGCCAGCGACATTGGGAACCGTTTTGTGAGCCCATGAGGACTTGAGGTGTTACGAGCATCGTCCGAGAATTTTATGCCAACATTCCGGCCAGTCGTCTCGACAAAGTTTATGTGCGCGGTACATGGGTTGATTTCAGCGCTCGAGCAATCAACGAGGTCTTAGGGCTTCCGGACATTGACCCCGAAGAAGAGGGCTACCACCAGTTTTTGCTTTCTCAAATCGATTATGAGGCGGTGAAAAATCGAATATGCTTACCGGGGGCTCGTTGGGTCATGAAGAACGGTGTCCACCAATTCCTTCCTAAGCCAGCGATGCTCCGTATCCCTCGAGCGTGGCTGTATTTTATCGCCGCTTGTCTCTTGCCAATGAAGAACTATTCCGAGGTGACACGTGATCGAGCCATCCTTCTCTATGCCATTCTACAAGGCATGTCGATTGACGTGGGCCGCGTTATCGTGCTCAGCATTCGCCATGTGGCCCGGCACTCTACCACTGGGGGATTAGCTCACCCCTTTGTCATCACCGAGCTCTGTCGCCGTGCAGGCGTCCACATCGACCCTCTTGAGCCGCTCATCCCTGCCCAACCATCGATTGAAGGTCGCACTATCGAGAACTACCGCGCTGCGGCCGTACCTGACCACCCTGCGGAGGCACCTGAAGACGAGCCTATGGCAGACCCCGGGCCACAGTTTCCCGCCCTTGTGCCTCCACCACCGCCGCCGACCGATGACCAATGGTGGCTGCACCTCTCGGCGCAGAACAGCTTCATTATCCGACAGCACCAACACCAGCAAGTGTATCTTGCTCAACGCGCCACCTTTGAGGCGGATCAGTGGGCTGCCTATGCAAAACTCTTCCGCCGGATGGATATCAATCGCGACAGCCCCCTGGAATTTCCAGTCCCACCACCTTTCACTCCTTACAGTGCAGTCCCTCACCCACATCCTCCAACCTTTAACGATGATGGTGGCGCTCCCGATGATCAGCACTAGATGGGCGGTACCCATCCAGGGAGTTTTTCTTACCCACTGTTTATTTTACATTGCGGACAATGTATGTTTCAAGTGTGGGGGTACTTTTACGATATCCGTTGATGATTCTCTTTCACATTTATGTTTACTGTATACATTCATTTAGGTTTATTATAGTTCACCACTTAGTTGCATTCATATTTTCAATTACAGATTTATTTTATTATACTCGTCATGCATTCATGTAGCATTCGACATGTATTCAATTAGATTCCATCAGTGTGCACTGTTATGTTCATGCATCTAGATTTGGAAAATACTCTCATAAATAGGTGTGATAGCTTCGCTTAGGGTAGTCGATGAGCAGTGCATGAGTATATTTGTGTGAAAGGCTAGCCCCAGTGATTGGTCAACAAGCTGTAACTTAGGAAACTAACTTAACCGAGTGTTAATCTAGAGTTGAATTCTCTCACCCCTTGTACACAGCCCTATTAGTCCGAATTCTCAAGCAATCAGAGAACATTGTTGTTGACGACATCACTCTAGAACTCACCGTAAACCACTCTCGAGGCGAAATCCTAGGTGAAGCACGATTAAAGGAATGACGTAGGCCATCTTTGGACCGTTTGAGCTTTTCAAGCCTACCCAGTTTATTATGATACCCCTAGTTACTCGCTTGAGCCTTAAATCATTATCAATCACTATTCTTTGTTACCCTGAGCCTAACCTAAAAGAAAGACCATGTCATTGTCCCGTAGACTTAAGCACATTAACTCAATTATCTTAAACTCAGTGAAGAAAAGAAAGTGTTGTCTTCAGCGTCTAAGCTATACTAAGTTAGCAACTTTGGGCAAAAGTTCAAAAAAAAAACGAAAAAAAAATATATATATATAATAATAATTAATAAGTAAATAAATGGCCCAATTTTATTCCGATTGTATCATGAAGATGCTGGAGATGAAGTTGTTCAAAGATAATGAGCAACAAAAGCAAACTAAGGCAAATTAGAGCGGTAGTTTATGTGCTTAGGTATCAAACCACACGTGTCTAAATATCCATACCTTAGCCAAGGCCTAACATTTCAAGCTAGGAAAGACCTATCGACTTTTGATTGTGCGAGGAACCTACATTAGTGGAGAGAGTGGCGATGGTAAGCCTATAGAGTGATGAATCACAAATACATCATAAAAGCATTAGTCGGCATAAATCAATTCGAGAGCCAGAGATGAAGGACGAAAATGGGGATTCGCACACACACACGAGGGAATGACGCTCGGAGGAGCACAAGGAAGAGTCAGGATCCGACGTGAAAGCTTGATTGGTTGGTTGCTCGGGATTAATCTTCACTACCACTCATGTTACTTTGAGGCAAAACACCCGATGCAAAGTCGATCACCGTTTTTGAGAGCATATTAGTCTGCAAATTGCATAGCATGTAGATAGGTTTGCATGGGGCATCCATTTTGTGCATCTAACCCGTTGATTTAATTCAAATTTTGCTCGAGGACTAGCAATTGTTCAAGTGTGGGGGTATCTGATAGTGTGTCAAAACATATGTTCTAAGTAATTAAAACTCCTAGACAATTGCATAAAAATGAGAAAAAATATGATAATTTGTGGTCTATTTTTCATTACAGGTACAAAGGAGCAACTAGGAGCGAAAAAGGAGCAAATTGAAAGAAATTCGACAAAAATAGGCGACAGCGCCGCGGCACCCACTTCTTAGCGCCGCGGCGCTACAAACCCAGCAGCCTGAGTTCGTGCCCAGAAAATCGCAGCGCCGCGGCGCTCTCTCGACGAAGTTGGGCCGTACGGTCGAGGAAAAAGCCCGAAAACGTAAAGAATAAGCCCAACTTCGAAATTTCGACCTAGAATCGATTACAAAGGCATGGGGAAACATGAAAAAAGGCGGAGAGGAACAAAAAACAAGAAAACCATCGCTCAAAAAGAATCGCTTATTGGAGACGGAGGCGATTCGGCTATCATCTTCATTCGGCAACGTTCTTTCTTTCATTTTCTTTGTAAATCTGTCATGACATCAGTGTTAATTTCGTTTTATTTCAATTCTTGTATGAACTAAATTCCTAATTCCTAGAGTAGAGATGCAGCCTTTTAGAATTGTTATTCGTTAATTCAATGTGAGTCGTCGTTTATTCAATATTATCGTTCAATTTAATGTGTTCTTATTGCTTGCATAAAATTAGCTACTTTGTGCATGATGTATGATTTTAATCTTATATGTGCTAGCTGCGGATTGAATTAGATATAATTAAATTGATGTTTGTGGTTTATTGTTAGAGATAGAATAGACATGAACATGGTGTGTAATTCTTAGTCTTAGTGTTGCGTTTCTTAAGACTTTATAATCGATGGATGCGAATCCTTTGTCATGTTAGGATTGTTATTGCTCGAAAGAGAATGACAGTTAAATTAGAGAATTGCCAACGATACTAGTTTAGAAGACGACAAGAATTGGGTTAACGGATAACAAGACTAATAGGTGAAATCGAAACTCTAGGATTGCTTCTTATGTATTGATTTAACATTATTTCATTTGTTTAGTTACTCGCTTTCCCCGTATTCTTAGTTTAATTTTCAAGTCAAAATCAATCAAAATTCCTAGTCATTTTCAAGACAATTGGTTGATAAGAATTCAATTATCAGTTCTAGGTCCTTGTGGGTTCGACACTTGTACTTAATCACTTTATTACTTGATGCGACTCGTTCACTTGCGAAATAAAAATATATTATAATAAAAATCTCATCAATAACGTGTCCATGCATTATAACATGTCATATAGATTAGATGTGCCTATCCTTGTATTATAATTGGATTCAACTTTAAAATTGGGTAATAATTGATGAATTACTCACATCTGACTTATTTTTTAAATAAATTGTTATTTGAGATTAGAATTTTGAATTCTAAATTAATTCTACGTTTATTAATTTGAGATATTAATTAATAATGATAATATAGATTATTATGTCTGAATAATTAAAATACCATTAAGGTAATCGTTATCTTAAAAACAAAACCAATGATCAACATCGTTAATCTAGCAATCGTGAGAGTCAGGCAATGCCTCGCGGTGGTTGATCGTCTCCCTACGAATGGTGTTTGTCTAATTCAATACCAAGGCTAGGTTTTGAACTTTTGTGGATAAAATTTTATATGTATTTCTAGTTTGACCGACTTTACGACGGCAGTCTAGAGTTAAGTCTTGAGATTCGAAATGATGATTTATGAAAATTAAGAATATTATTTTCTTTTGAACTAATTCTAGTTTCGATAATTAATTAGTTTAAAATAAGGTGTTGTTAATTGCTAGTTAATCAAGAATAAGCCTTATTTTTAGCTTAGCGTGTAAACTAAAATGCCCTACGGCGGTAGTTTGCACGTGATTCACTGAATTATCGATGGAATCATAGGTTTCTTAGTTTTTTTCCTTATATTGTGCATTCATGCATTTTTAGGTTTCTTAGTTTTTTTCCTTATATTGTGCATTCATGCATTTTTAATCCCTAAATTGCATTTATTTTCTTTATAATCATTCAAATGCAAAATTTACTTATTTTTACTTTTATTTAATTTAGAAAAAATGTCATCAAACCCAATTGTTTCCCTTCTTACTAATAAAACCCTAACTAAGGAAAACTTTCTTAAATGAAAAAGTAATATCAACATCATCCTTATCATTGAGAACATAAGATTTATTCTCACTGAGGAGCGTCCTCAAGAACCGTCTACCAATGATACGCAAAGGACCCGCGAGGTCTATGACAGATGGATCGCTTCAAACAACAAGGCCAAAGTGTACATGCTCGCTAGTATGTCTGATACTATTCGAAGCAAATTGGAAAGTAAAGACACAGCTTTTGAGATTATGGATGCGCCACAACAAATGTTCGGACAACAGTTCGAGCAAGCGCGCCATAAAATCACAAAGAAGTATATTAATACTAAGATGAGATCTGGTACTCATGCCAGAGATGATGTAATGACTATGTCAAATTACTTTAATAAAGATGAGTTACATGGCTCTACACTAGATGAACCAACTCAGGTCAGCATAATTTTTAATTCGCTGCCCAAGGAGTTCAATCATTTCATAAGTAGCTTTGTTATGCATAAGCGAAATTATGGGATGAATCAACTTCTGAATGAACTCCAAACTTATGAGTCCATCTGTGAGACTACCAAAAGAGAAGGTGAAGCAAATGTTACTGTAGGCTCGTCCTCAAAGTCTAAAAAGAGAAAAAGAGGTTCTAGTTGAAAGGGTAGAGGTAAAGCTCAAAAGCCCAGGTAAAATTCAAAAGACAAGAAGCCCAATGTAAAGAAGAAGGGTGCTAAACAGCCCAAAAGAAAATGTTTCCATTGTAACATGCCAGAGCATTAAAAACACAACTGCTCTAAATACTTAGTTGAATTGGATGAGAAGAAGCGTCAAATCGGTAAATCTGATTTGCATGTTTTAGAAACTATGTTAGTAGAGGTTAATACCTCATCTTGGATTATTGATTCAGGAGTGACTGACCACATTTGTTCTTCTTTGCAGCTTCTTAGATCTTTTAGAGAACTTGCTAAAGGGGAGTTGATGTGTTTCGCAATGGGTTAACAATTTCAATCAAGGCCATATGAGAAGCTCATCTTCAGTTTGGACTAAGATATTTAGATTTAGGAAATATTTATTTTGTTCTAAACTTTAGTAGAAATTTGATTTCTATTTCAACGTTAGTTGAACAATCTTTTGGGATCTCTTTTAAGAATAATAAGATTTTTATTTCAAATAATGGTCATAATTTATGTTTTGCTAATTTAGAAGACGGGTTGTATGTCCTTAATCAATATGAAAATAATTCATATAGCATTAAACTATTTAAAGTAACTAAAGCAAAATCTAACAAAAGACAAAATGTAGATAGTGATTTGGAAACATATTTGTGACATTTTAGGCTTGGTCATATCAATCTTGTGATAGGTCACCATTTTGCATAGAATTTCATATAAGAAAACCCCAAATTCCAAGTGTCTAAATGATAAAAATACGGTAATTTATGGCCAAATGGTATGTGCAGGGGAAAAGAAATGGCAGGAGCTAAAACGGAGCAAATTGGAGCTAAAACGGAGCAAAAACGGGCAAAATGCAAGAGCGCCACGGCGCCACTTTTCCAGCGCCATGGCGCTGAGAGGTATAAGCGAAAACAGCAACTCTCTGGAGACCGCGGCGCCATCACCAGTGCCGCGGCCCTGGACCCCAGCACCACCAGCACCGCGGCGCTACTCAAGCAGCGTCGCGGTGCCCAAAGCCTAGCACTTGAAGTTTTTATCGCAGCGCCGCAGTGCTATAAATCCAGCGCCGCGGCGCTACATCAGAAATTTGGGCCGTACACTTCGAAATTCGTTAGAAAACGCGGAAGAAAAGCCCAAATATTGGCCGAAAATTACCCTAGAATATAAAAGGACACGAAAAGAAAGAAAAGGGGGGAGAAAAAGAAAGAGAGCAAGTTTTGGGAAACCATTAAAGAGCATCGGATCAATTTTCATCAGTTTTCAGCATCAACAGTTTGTGTAATTTAGTTTTTCCAATTCATTCGCTTTTATTAGTCACGTTATGAGTGGCTAGAACTCCTTATTTGTTAGGGTGTAGATGAATCTCAATTGTTGAATGCTATTTCAAGTTTGATGTGTTTAATTCAAGTTCATCATATCTCGTTTATTCTATTCGGGTTTTAATTATTTCAAATTGTGCTTTGCAAATGATTTGTCTATGAATTTTTGCATGTTGATTGAATGTATTTAGATTGTGAGGACCATTACTCGAGAGAGGAACGTTCAAACGGTCGGGAATCGGGTAGAATAACCTAAGTTGATGTGAGATCGAGAGATAAGCATCATCTAGGTAGCCGAGATAATTTGAGTTGTGAAATTGAGAGGTGGAATTCTTAAATTATCTTTAGAGTAAAACTTAATGAAGGTAAGGTAAACGGGTTGTATAGAGATATAGACTCGGGGACACTTGTACATTTTCTATGCGGCACTCGAGAGAGGGTATAGAGATATGATTGTTGCTCTAGGTTAGCGATACGGTGAATGAGATTTAAGCACATTAACACGACGAGGTAGTATTACGATCGAGTGAAATCGAAACCCTAGCATTTATTCATTTATTGATTTCCGACCTTTATTTCTTACGTGTTTTAGTTATTAATCATTGCAATTCAGTTTATTTTACATTTTCATCACATTTAATCTTGAGTTGCCTAGATAAAATAGGATAGATAATTGCAATAGATAGTATAGTTTTTATCCGTCTATCCTCGTGGGACGATATCGGTCTTCGGACCACTTTATTACTTAGCGATTTGTGCACTTGCAAGCATTGTTAAATATTTTCGCAACATCTTGATAGAGTTAACAGACTTGCAAACGATGGTCCTTCGAGAGAACTAACTATTGGAACTCTCTCTTTTGTGAATCTTACCTTGAAGGCAAAATGACCAAAAGACCTTTCTCATCAAAGGGGCAAAGAGCCACACAACTACTTAAGCTAGTACATTCAGATGTTTGTGGACTAGTTAATGTACAAATTAGAGGAGGTTATGAATACTACGTCACTTTCATTGACGACTATTCAAGATACGTTTTCACATATCTAATGTCAAGAAAATCTAAAACTTTTAGAAAGTTTATGGAATTTCGAGGCAAAGCTGAAAAGCATTTTAAAAAATCACTAAAAGAGCTTCGATCCGATCGAGATAGAGAATGCCTTGACACTCAATTTAAGGATTACCTTTTGGAGAACGAGATTCTATCACAATTAACGGCACCTGGTACTCTAGAACAAAATAGTATTGTAGAGAGACGGAACCATACATTGTTAGATATGGTTAGGTCCATGCTTAACTACTCCTCACTATCATTATCCTTTTGGGGATACGCAATACAGGCGACAAATGACATTTTGAATGTCGTACCGTCAAAGTCAGTCTCTTAGACTCCCTTGTTTGTGACACTTTCGCATATGGGGGTATCCTGATTATATATTAGAGAGTGATATCAAGAAATTGGATTCACGAACGGAAGTGTGTCAATCGTGGGCTATCCAAAAGGGACTAGAGGAGGTTTATTCTATAGTCGTCAAGATAAAAAGGTGTTTGTATCAACAAATGCCACCTTTCTCGAGAATGATCATGTAACAAACTTCAAACCTTGTAGTAATGTTGTACTTGAAGAATTGCGACGTGATGTGATCGTACCACAACCAACAAGAGTTGTTGATATTAGAGAAGAAGAGAACACTACATGTTCTACTCAAAACATCACATTACCTAGACGTAGTGGGAGGACTATGAGACTGCCCATATGTTATGGAAATGAAGGCGAAACAAATGTTCTAGTAGCCCACACTGATGTTGATGATGCTATATCATATAATAATGTGATGAAATATATTGACAAGGACAAATGGCTCGAGGCCCTGAGCCTAGAGATGGAATCAATGCATTCCAACTTTGTCTGAGAACTTGTTGATCTACTTGAGAATATCAGACCTATAGGTTACAAATGGATTTTCAAGAAAAAGAGAGGTGTTGATGGAAAATTAGATACTTTCAAAGCTAGACTAGTATCAAAAGGCTACACACAAAAAGGAAAGAGTCGATTACGAATAGACTTTCTCTCCTATGGCCAAGCTCAAATCGATTTGCATCCTCTTATCCATTATCACCACTCTTGATTACGAGATCCAACAAATAGATGTCAAGATATCTTTTCTGAATGGCTATCTTAAAGAATCCATTTATATGGAACGACCAGAAGGGTTCAAATTACATGACCAATAGCAGAAAGTCTACAAATTGCTCAAGTTTGTTTGTGGACTTCAACAAGCATCTAGGTTATGGAATCTTAAGTTTGATGAAACAATCAAGACCTATGGTTTCAAGCAGAATTTTAATGAACCTTATGTTTACAATCTTATCAACAATAGAAGCATGGTGTTCTTAGTTCTTTATGTTGATGGTAACTTTCTCAATGGAATGAGATAGAAAAATTATCTAAGTTAAGAATTGGCTGGCCGAGCATTCTAAATGAAAGATTTGGGTGAGGCGAGCTATGTTCTTAGGATCTAAATTATATACGATAGGAAGAACGAACTCCTCCCATTGTCTCAGCCATCTTATATAGATAAGGTGCTCGCTCGCTTTGCGATGCAAAATTTCAAAAAAGGTCTCTTACCGACCCGACATGGAATCAACCTCTCTAGCGAGCAGTCTTCCAAGACACCTCAGGAAGAAGAGAATATGAGGTGAATCACATATACTTCAGCAATTGGGAGTCTAATATACGCTATGCAGTGGGAGTTGTTAGTCGATTTCAGTAAAACACGAGAATCAAACATTGGATATCATGAAGCATATCCTAAAGTATCTCAGGAGAACGAGAAACTTTATGCTTATGTACTCAGGTGGTGACCTGAATCCCATAGGATACACAGACTCTGATTTTCAATCAGAAAAGGATTGAAGAAAGTTCGACATCTGGATCAGTGTTCACCCTTGGTGGAGCTGCAATAGTATGGGAAGTGCCAAACAATCCAGCTACGAATCCTACCAAGTAGACTAAATACATAGCCGCTTGTGAAGCAGCTAAAGAATTTGTTTGGCCTAAAAAGTTGTACACATGTCTGAAAGTCGCTCCAGACATGGATAAGCCACTAACGCTTTACTGTGACAATAGTGGAGCATTGGCAAATTCCAAAGAACCAAGAAGCCACAAAATGGGGAAGCACATTGAGAGGAAAAATCAACGTGGCCAAGATTGCTTCGAAAGATAATTTGGCGGACCTGTTCACATAGACACTACCAGAAAGGGTATTCAACAAACACCTGTTAGGAAGAGAATTTAGAGACATGACTCATCTACTTTAGGGCAAGTGGGAGATTGTTAGAAATGTGCCCTTTAAATTAGATGTATTTATCTTTTTCTCAATATTAATAAAAGAAGTAGTCATTTGTGAATTTTGTTATATTTTATTTTATTATAAAATGAATGCTTATAAAAAATCCAAAATATGTTATATAGTTATAATTTAAGTATGTTTAATTACATGCAAGAGGATTAAAATTATAAAATAACATATTTAAACTAGTACGTGATAGATCATTGAGTATGGATCACTCTGATCAGAATTCACTAATACTGTCCATGACGTTATGAATGTGACCCTCTGATCCGGAAGGTCAGTGTGTGAGACACTAGAATTGAGGTATTTTATATTATATCTTTTATATAGGACCTGTATTTTAGAAACCCGTAATTCGTAGGAGTTGGGAATGTGAATTACAGATATGGAATTCACAACTTAAAAGTGAAAATGGTTCCCTTATGTGTTGACTTCTGGAACTAAACGGTTTGAGCGCTCTAATTCTTAAGTAATTACAAATTAACTATTTCCTAGTGAATTCAATGATACCTAAGGACCAAGATGTAATCCAAGGGTAAAACGATAATTTCACTCGGCTTTAATTATGAACCATTTAGTGAAGTATCAACAATCATGTAATATTAAATTAATGGACTATTCGCAAAGGTTAATCAAACAAATAAAATTTGTGAAATCCGAGAGTTCAATATCCTACTTTTAGTGGAGTAATCTCGGGATAAATAAACGGAGAATTACATTAAAGAGTTTCAATTTAATTTTTCAAGTTTATTGGAGCTCGAAGTCACAGGTAGATGGTCCCCGCTCTGTCTCTATAAAACTGAGCTAGAAATCTCATTGAACAATTAAGGAATTAATTATTTTCTCACTATTTGTGTTTTAGACCATAAATAAGAAAAACATCACAAGGAGCCCACTCCTTGTGATGGACAAATTTTAGAGGATAATTGAAGACATTATTATTTTATAATTTGATAATTAGATTATTTAATTTATAAATTATTCAAAAATGAGATATTTACGATTTATATTTAAGAGTTAAATATAAAAGAGTTTGGTATTAATTCTCTAGTTAGAAGATAATCACAAATTAAATATGAGATATTTTATTTTGATTTAAATTCTAATTGGATTAGGATTGAAAAAAATCAAATCCTTGTTGCAAGGGTGATGGGCGAATTTTACACTAAAAAAAAAGGAATGGGAATTATCTCAATTAAATCTATTCTAATATACTAAATAAAATAGGAAAATAGGTATTTATTTTTCTGAAAAATTTTTTGCCCTATTTTTCTATATATGGCCGAATTTAATAGTGTAGAAAAGGGAAAGGAAAAAGTTTCCTAAATCCAATTCTTGCTTGTTTAAATTTTCAAGCTAATTATTTGGTCAAACATTATTTTTTGAAAATAATAAAAAGATTATTTACTATTTTTGAAATTAGAAACATCCTAATCCTATTCCACCTAGGATTGTCGAATTTTGCCCTAGCGACGTGGCTATAAATATATCACTTATTGCAAGTTAAAATAACCTAATTGATTCCATGTGTTGGATTATTAAAACTCTTCCGATTTCTCTCTAGCCGTGGAAAAAAGGAAAAGTTTTCTTCCATCCCTTTAGACTTAAAATCGCCGCCCTTTACAAGTAAGAGTAGAAAATTTCTTGTTTTGTTTTTGGGACAAATTCAATCGAGAGAGCTCACACACGTGTTCTAGTAAAATATGAGAATTAGAGCAGAAGATTGTGGTATTGAAAAGTAATCGGTAAACTCGTTGTGAGCGTAGGACAAAAGTAAGCCCAATCTTGGCGGTCTCACAACGTATGGTGTTCGTTAAACAACATTAAGATATTCAAAGAAAGCTTATGGTATAATTTCTTGGGTACTAACTTTTTACATATGTGATAATTGTTATAAAAATTTTTGTAACTCCATATGTTCATGAGATACACTTTTTTGTATTCAATTAAACGATAATTCATTTACCACGTTATTCTATTATGCCGTGCATCTCTCATTTGATCAAAATTGCAATTTTTTATGGGTTAATGTAATCTAAAAACCAATAGGGTCGATAATACATTATTGCTTATCTAGCCCTATCAAGAAAGTACAGTAAAAAGATAACCCCGGTGTGTCGGGGTTACATATATTGTATTTTTGTATTGATAGTTGGCTACGTCCTACCAATTTGTGTTTCTTTCCTAACTCAATAGAGTGTATTAGAATTCTAACACCTCAAGTGAAAACGAAAATGAGTTTTCTCTCTAAAAGTGAGGTTCCTATCGTGAGCATTCCATCGTCCCCTGCAATTTGTCATCTCAAATCTGCCTGAGTCCCCCTCCTTCTTGCTATCCTTCTTCTTGCTCCCTTGTCACCTTCTGTATCTTCATGATTCAGCCTGAGTGCATGCAGATAGTATGCTTTTGGAGATCCATTTTCAGTCATGGCCTCTCCGGAGAAGAGTGAAGTCTCTGCCGATGTAGGCTCTCAACTAAAGATTGTAGATGGCCTTGATTTAAATAAGACGGGAGAAACTGAGGACCTCCTTCTCGATCTTCTGCCGGACTTGTCTCTCCAAAACGAGTTGGCCGATACGGTAATTTTAGGATCTTTCTTGGGAAAGAGATTGGTGTCCAAGTCTTTTCTTAGAACGATTCTCAACAATATTTGGGCTACCTGGAGGGGTTATAAGATTGAAGAGCTTAAAAAAGAAGTCTTCATGTTTAGGTTCAAGAACCCAAACCATTGTAGGGCTATTTGGGCTAAGCGTCCATGGAACTTCGCTGGTGGACACCTGATTATGATGGAATGGCCGGCTAAATGAAACTGGGAAGCTGAATGTTTCTCTTCTAGCCTTTTTTATGTATAAGTTCATGGACTCCCTGTGCTATTTTTTTCAAATGAGAATGCTAAGAGGGTGGCCAAGAAGATGGGAGTTCTGAGGCAATTGCATTAAGGTCGGAAACTCTTATTTCTCAGATTTAGAGCCGAAGTCTAACTCTCTAATCCATTGTCAGTAGGGTTTTTTTCAACCTCGAGTTGATGGAGAGGAACTGTGAATTCAACTCAAATTTAAAAACACTCCCCCTTTTTTTGCTATTCCCGCGGCTTTATAGGTCACGACCAGAAATCATGCACTGTCCCTCGGCAGATTGTCGTTTCCCAGTTGGGAGGAAGGCGTGGAAATTCAGACCTTGGCTCAAAGGAAAGGCTGGAAGAGAGTCGTGCTTCTAGGTCACGCCCCTGATTCTAAAAAGCATGGTGGAGGCTACTACACATGCACTCAAAGGATGTTCTATTAGTGACAGCCAAGGAAAGAAGGATGCTATCACTCGCCGTGATAACGAATAGAGGGGGGAAAAAGGCAATGAGGAGCTGGCAGTAAGCCAAGCCTGTGCGGTTCATGAGGATACTCCCTTCCCGTCGAACATTGTTTCAGGCCCTCGGCTTCCAAGGACGACGAGATTACTGCTACAAAGGTACACTCAATAACCTTTCAGACGCCTAATTTCTCTACCACATACCACAATATTGCTGACAATAGTATAAGTAGTGGTGACACAATTGTAGTGGGAGGTGATTTTGTCTATTCGGTACCTGAAGGAAACGAAGAGGGGCCTTGGTTGGGGACCACAAAACCCCTACCGATGCCAATCTAATTCTCCCTTTAGTTGGTCCTACCATTCATCAAATGGTGGAATGCCCACATCAACTCACTTGCCTATCAAGAACCCTACATACTTTCCCCAAAATCCAAGCTATTCCTTGGCTTGGACATTAAGTGGTGCCTAACTTGGGCTGGAATTTGGCAAACCCAGGACTATGAGTGGGATATTTGACCCAAAAATCTCTACTATATGATCTTGTTGAATTCTTAGAAGTGATTAAGCATGCCCTGAACTCTAAAAAATGCAAACCTCAGCAACTTCTGACCTTCTCAAAAGAGATGGGCAGCCCTCAAGCTGAAGTCAAGTTCAATAGGAAGGCAGCTCGGAAACTTCTGGCGTCAATCCTTAACCCCGTGAGGAAGCCTTATTTGTAATTGGCAAGAGGAACCTCAACCCTCCCCTTCCCCCTCATCTCCCCCCTCCCCCCCCCCCCCTTCTCGGTCGATAACTAAAACAAAAAGACATCGTATGCTGCCGAAAGCTACGAAAAATAAGGGTCTTGAGGCTGATGGAGTCGGTGGGTCAAAAACGGGAGGTAACAGGAAATCGAATGAAGTTTGTAAAACTACTTCTAATGTCCCGGATTTTCACAAGGCCGATGCGGTGGGCCGAATCAAGTCTCCACCACAGCCATGAGGTGTTTGGCCTAGAATAGCAGGGGTCTAGCCCACCCCAATGCAGTTCAAAATCTAGGAGCTTTTATCCGGTCTTCAAACCCGAAAATCCTATTTTTAATGGAAACTATAATGACACTTGATGTTATGGAAGGTTTGAGAGTCAGATTGGGTTTCGCAAATACAAAATTCTTTCTGGCATCAGGGATGGCTGGAGGAATGGCTCTTTTCTAGAGACTGGGGGTGGTTTTAACCGTTTCCAATATTAGTAGATATTTTGTCGATGTCTATGTGAATGATGCAGATGTCAAATGGAGACTATTATGCTATTATAGACCTACGTATGGTGATTTGCGAGCAGAATTCTGGATTAACATGGCTGCCAACATCAGGAGAGGTATTCTGAAGTGGGTTATATTGGAAGACTTAAACTCGGTGGTAGATCAGATTGATAAAGTCAATGGATGCCCAGTGAGGGGCTCTATAGGTGCAGAGTTGCGAGATTTTATTTCGGAAGTATGTGGAGTGGATCTGGGCTGTTTGAGAGTCTAATATACTTGGTGTAACCAGAGAGCCGCATATGAGAGGATCTGAGAACGTCTTGACCGTGCTATCGCCTCAGCGGATTGCTGCATGGAGTTTCCTAAGGCAGGGGTAAAGAGTTTTGCTCGTGTTTCTTTAGATCACTCTCCTTTAATGCTCAATGTTTTCATGGAACAAGGATCGCATCCCACTCTATTTCACATCTTTGAAGCCTGACTAAAGACGAAAGGTCAACAGAGGTTGTTAGAGGAGCTTGGGGAAGATATATTAGTGGTTTCAAGAGCTATAAATTGGCAACACAGGGAAAGCTCTAAAGGAATGGAACAAATCGTATTTTGGATTATGCCAAAATCATTTGAGATAATTACAGGATCAGCTTGTTGCCATTCAGAATCTTCCCCTATCAGAAGATCGGACAATAACAGAGCATATGCTCGATTTTACATGAAATTATCTCAACATTCCCGTCGACTTTCGATTACATGAAATTATCTCTCCATTCCAGTTAGCTGATTTCCACGATTAAGAAAAAGAAAACGGGTATAGGCGGATTGGTTGGATCGAAGATAGACATGAGCAAGGCGTATGATCGCCTAGAGTGGCCTTTCATTGAATGAGTCCTCAAGGCTTTTGGATTTGAAGGGCATTTCTACAAACTGGTTATGTTTTGTATAAAATCGGTCTCCTATTCAGTTCTTTTGAATGGTAGCCCTACCCAAGCATTTAGGCCACAACGAGGGATCAGGCAGGGAGACCCTTTGTCTCTTTATATCTTTGTCCTTTGTGGAGAAATCTTATCTCGGCTGATTCATAAAGTGGAAACGATTGGGGAGGTCCACGGTATTAAAATAGTAAGGGAGGCTCCGCCAATTTCCCACCTGATGTTCGCAGATGACACTTTCTTGGTTTGTCGTTGTTGTAGGTGGATTTTCGTTTGAGGTTGTAGCTTCGGGGGTGAGACCCGATGTCTGCGCCTCATCGCCATGTCATCCAGGAGGCAATTGTCGAGGGAGACGGAAGCGAGGATGTGGTCAAAGAATGCGTTCACTCCAGCACTCGCGAGGATGGTTGATGGGGGCTCCACCGAAAGTGGGGCCCGTCTTGTCACAAGGCCTGAGAAGAGGAAAAGGACTAGTCAAGATTAGGGGGCTCGACCCGCAAAGCTGGAGACCTCCGATCTTGGATGAAGTCCGTGTAACCTTTAGTCTAGGTCTATCCCTGTAATGATCGATTGATCAATCCCGATTATAGGGATATCTGACAGTTACTGTAGACATCCCGTTTCCAATGTACAACTGCTGTTAGTAGGTAACCCACTCCCATAATTCAGGGAGGGTATGGTCGGAGGTGTGTTTAGGTCACCTAATCACGAAAATTAAGGGATGGTTTGTCAGGCCTCATTAATATAACCTTTCCCTCTCTCCTCCGGATAGCCTATAAAAGGAAGAGGATGAGAATGGAGAAGGGATTGGGAAAATTTATACTGAGAATTCTCTGTCAAACAGTAGACTTTCAATACCAAACAAAAGTGGACGTAGGCTATTACTCCGAAGGGGCCAAACTACTCTAAACTCTCTGTGTTAACATTTCTTCCGCTTGATTCATCCCATTTCATCACTGCATCACAATCTAGAGGTACGGATCACGACGTTGGTTCAAAATCCACACTAACAGCTTGGCGCTACAAGGAGGGCGACACCTGAACCTCCGCTCGTCTTGCCATATATTCTTCCATTCTATCCGGGTTGACCACCGTGTAATTTGATCGACGATCAATGGCACCCAACCTGAGGAGCAGCGGCAAGAATCCTATGACCTCTGAGCAGGAGGTGCTCGAGGACTGAATCCGGCGCATGGAAGATTCCATGGCGAGAATAGCCAGACTAGTATAGACCCTGGTACAGAGCCGGAGCCCTCCCCCATTGTTGACTGATGCAGAGCAGGCTAACGTACTCTGCGCCCGGTGTAGGACTGGCGACGGAGATGTGGCCGCCGTGCTTGATGCTCCAGACACCGCCGTGGGGGCCCACGATGAGGACTCCAGTGGTAGCCTCGTACATGGCATCCGCAATTCCGGCCGTCGGAGAACTGCACCGGCCCAAAGTCCCGCCACCCGCTCCAGAGGAGTGCAGTCGCCAGTTGATCAAGCTAGACTTTCCTACCCTGATTCAGAGGATGGAGCGCCAGCCCAGCCGGGCTTAGTCTTTAATAGGCTCGGCCCTTTGCCGTGGAATATCTTAGAGCACGCGTCCGCACACGCGTGGGTCCACATCAAATGTGCGCGGCTCCCGGTGCGGGAGCGACTCCGTGAGGGTTCGGCCACCACTGCTACCAATAGGCAGACCGTGGGGACGCCAGAATTCTCACCTGCGAAAATCGCGCGCCTGCGAGGAATTCTAGGCGGGGTCTCTTATAATGGCATCTTGGATGGGGATTTCACACTCCTCACGGAATACCTTTTCGCAACTCCCGTCCCCGACCGTCTCAGGCTGCCGAAGGTAAGCCTGTTCGATGGCAACGGGGACCCTTCCGACCACTTGGAGATCTACTCCTCATGGGCACGCGCTTATGGCTACTCTGAGGCCATCAGGTGCAGGATTTTCGACACCACCGTCGCGGGCGAAGCCCGCAGATGGTAGTATCAACTTCCGGCTAACTCAATCGGGAGTTGGCAGGATCTAAGGACGAGGTTTGCCGCATAATTCTTGGGTGGTCGAAGACACCTCAAGAACTCGGCCTACCTTTCCCGGGTTAGACAGGGAAGATGGTGAAAGCCTCCAGACTTGGCTCCAGAGGTTCACCAAGGACACTATGGTGGTGGGGCATTTGTCTGATGATGCCCTATTTTTAGCCGCGAGCTCCGCGGTGCGTGAAGACACGCCCTTTGCGTTCTCGATTAGTAAGAAGCTTCTACGGGCATACTCGGACTTCCTGGATCGAGCTAGGAACTACGTCAATGCGGAAGCGTCGACTTCGAAGAAGTCCGGATCAGCAAAGAGCTCCTGATGAAATCTTGAAAGTGACCGCTGGAAGGAGATAAAAAGGTCCTTCGAGCTCTCCTCGGCTGACAGTCGGCAGGCCCACGAGGAAAAGAGGCCTCGTGACTCAGGCCCGGGAATGAACTGATCTCGCAGACCACGGTACAATAGGTACCAAGAGCTCACTGCCTCGATCGATGAGATTTTCGTCAACTCGCGGAGCGAGGTTGATTTTTGACCACCGGTGCTGCTGAAGGGGATGGTGCTGGAAAAGCACAAGGACAAGTTCTGCTTGTACCACAACGCAGCCGGGCACTCGACCGCGACCTGTTTCAACCTCAAGGATGAGATAGAGTATCTCATTCGCCGAGAAAAGCTCGCGGGATACTGCAAGGACGCGGACCGGGGTGCGAGGAATCCGCCCAATCGAGAAATCGAAGGTGAGATTCGTTCGATCGCGAGAGGGCCCTATCTCGGGGAACGCTCTCAGCGGTCAATGAAGGATTATGCTCGGGAGGTGCGACAGAAACATTCCAGCAGAATCTTTCATGACGTGGAAGCATCTTTGCAGCCCCCTCGAAGATCCGTGAGCGAGCTCAAGTTCACGAACACAAATACTGAAGGTGTCTGGTTCCCTCATCACGACCCTTTAGTCATTTCCGCAATGATGGGGAACCATCTTGACCACTGATGCCTGATTGACAATGGCAGTTCGGTAGACATCATGTACCTGGACGTCCTCGAGAAGATGAGGATTAGTTCCCAAAGCCTGCGAACGGCCACGAGCCCGCTGAACGGCTTCACTGGAGATTCTATCCTCCTGAAGAGAAGCATAGAGTTGGCCGTCTCGATTGGCGAGGAGCCGACGAGATCAACCGCCATGTCTAACTTCATGGTGGTCAAGGATAAGTCTTCGTATAACGCCATCATCGGGCATCCGACCCTTGTGGCCTTGAAGGCGGTAACATCTATCTACCACCTCTGCCTGATGTTTCTGGCGCCCCGCGGCGTCGGAGTCGTCCGGGAAAATGAGTATGATGCTCGGATGTGTTACACGACCAGCGTCAGGTTGGCTCCCACTGACCTAAGGGGGAAGTAGACTGCCGGGGACGCGGGATTGGCATAAGGTGAGACCCTTACGATCGGGGTTACCGAGGCCCATTGTGAATTGGACCCCCGACTGCCGGTCCAATAGCAATCAACGGGCTCTGCCGAGGAGGTAGAGATAGATAACCTCGGCACGTCTCACAGGATCAAGATTGGGACCACGCTGACCCCGGGAGTGCGCGAGGCAGTCATTACCTGTCTTCAGCGAAACCGAAACGTGTTCGCATGGAGTCACAGTGATATGAAGGGCATTGATCCCGGTCTTATATGTTATCGACTCAACGTCGACCCTCAGATCCCGACCTGGTGCCAAAAGAGGAGATCACTTGACCCTGAAAGAGCTCAAGCGCTTAAAGATGAAGTTGATAAACTGATCAGGGTCGGGTTCATTCGTGAAGCAAAGTACGTGGTCTGGGTTTCAAACCCAATTCTGGTTTCAAAACCAGATAGAAGATGGAGATGCTGAGTGGACTTCACCAACCTCAACAAGGCCTGTCCGAAGGATAGCTTTCCTGTGGCGCGAATCGACCAGATGGTCGATACAACTTCAGGCCACGAACTTCTCAACTTCATGGACGCATATTCTGGGTATAACTAAATTCCCATGTTTCCCCGAGACGAAGAGCAGACAACGTTCATCACCGACCATGGGTTTAATTGCTACAAGGTCATGCCCTTCGGTTTAAAGAACGCGGGGGCAACCTATCAGAGACTGGTAAACAATATCTTCGCGGAGCTGCTCGGCACATCAATGGAGGTTTAAATCGAAGATATGCTGGTCAAGAGCGCGGTAGCACAAGATCATGTTGCACACCTAGATCAAACCTTCTCCGTCCTTTAACAAACTAATATGATGCTAAACCCGAGCAAATGTACTTTTGCTGTAAGGGCTGGGAAGTTCCTAGGCTTCATGGTGAGCCAGCGCGGGATAGAGGCTAACCCACAAAAGATCCAGGCCATCTCTTACATGAGCTCCCCTCGAAGAGGGAAAGAAGTCCAGAAGCTCACGGGGTGCATCGCGGCGCTAAATAGGTTTGTCTCCCGATCTACTGACAAATGTCTCCCTGTTTTCAACGTTCTTAGGGGCAGCAAAGAATTTGCCTGGACCGAAGAGCGTGAACGAGCCTTTCAAGACCTCAAGACTTATATTGGGCATGCCCTGCTCTTGGCAAAGCCATTGATGGGAGAGAGGCTTTTCGCCTACCTCGCGGTGTCCGAGCAGGCGGTGAGTTCGGTCCTGGTCAAGGAGGCTGCCGGGGTACAGGTGCCGGTGTACTACATTAGCAAGCGTCTCCTCGATGCTGAACTAAGATATCATGAGCTCGAACAACTCACCCTCGCCCTCATCACCTTAACCAGGAAGTTACGGCATTTCTTCTTAGCCCACCCGGTGGTTGTGCTCACCAACCACCCTATGAAACAGGTGTTACGCAGACCAGAGGTCTCGGACTGACTGGCAAAGTGGGCAGTCGAGTTGACGCAGTTTGAGATCCTGTATCAGCCGTGAACCGCGATAAAAGGTCAAGTGTTAGCGGACTTCATTGCCGAGTTCACTTTTCCTTCGAAGGAGGATCAGGATCGGCAAATGGATCCCCCAAAGTAGAAGCTTTTCGTGGATGGATTCTCGAACGAGAATGGTTCTAGAGCGGGGCTCATGCCGATCAGCCCCGAGAACCACAGCATCAGCAGCGCATTGCGCTTCACCTTTAGAGCCTCAAACAATGAGGTGGAATATGAAGCGCTGCTCGCCGGTCTCAGACTCGCCAGAGAGATTCAGGTAGACTCACTCCAGATTTTCAATGATTCAAATCTGGTTCTCTCTCAGATTTCGGGCGAGTTCCAAGCCCGCGATGGCAGGTTGGCGGCCTACTTGGAGAAGGTTAAAGCTGAACTCCAAAACTTTTCCAGGCATGAGATAAAGCATATCGATCGCGAGGATAACAAACGCAGTGGCATTAGCAATGCTAGCCACTAGCAGGGACTCAGAGCTCCTTCGCTTAGTCCCGATCCAGATCATCCCCAAGTCAAGTATTGCGAAGCAAGCCGTGGTGGAGGAAATATATTCAGAACCTTCGTGGATGGATGATATCGTCGTCTACCTGAAAGATGATAAGCTGCCAGGAGATCGGGACCTGGCCCGGAGGGTCATGTACTATGTTGAACACTACTTGTTGCTAACGACAAGTTGCACAAGAGAGGAGTTTCAACCCCGCTGCTTCGATGCCTCAACGACAAGGAGGCCAAGGAAATTCTCAGTGAAATTCACGACGGAGTCTGTGGAAATCATGCGCGGAGGGGGGGGGAGAGAGAGGGGGGGGGGAGTCCCTCGCACACAAGGCATTGTTGCAGGGATTCTATTGGCCAACGATGAAGCAAGATGCCGCTGACTACGCAAAGAAATACGAAAAGTGTGATGACCAGAAAATCCCCATAGGATAGTGTTAACAATGATGGCAAGATACATAACAAAACAAGCTTAAAACAATAAATTATCATGCATTGGCTTTTCATTATAGAAACTTACAATGAATGACAAAATAGAAATGATAATATGCAATCAAGCTAGTCAAATTAGTTAGAATTTATTGCAATTATTTTTATTAAATTTTATTAAATAATATTTCTTTATTTTTATATTTATTCTTATCTACAATGCCGATCAGATAGCTGGTCGAAATATCAATGTGCTTAAAAAAAAAAGTGGGTTGATAACTTTTAGTCACGAACTTAGATTTGAAATATAACAATAGTTTTTAATTTTATTTTTATTATTTTATTTTAGCTAAATAGTGTCTTAATATATATATCTATTAATAAATAATTGCTAAAGCGACAAATAGCACTTCTGGACATAATCTAGAATAGTCTACAAATTTACTAAAGATAAGCATGTATATTATATATATATATATATGTATATATATATATCTTAATTAAGAATGTAAAATACTTAAAAGTAATTTATGTCGGCAAGTTTCTTTAACAGAGTATTGATATATATCTAACTCTAACAAACAATACTCTTACTATCTCTTGTTGGCCGACTACAATTTCTTCTCTCCACTTAAATTTTCTAACTGATCCTATTATTCAAATCAAGCACATGAACTTCTTTTACACCTTATATTGAGAAGTTAAGAGGTATGAATATCCCTTATAACCGTATTCTTTCTAAATTATTTCTTCAAATATTTACATATGAATATATATCTGAGTAAAAGACACCTTCTAGATCTTTAGTGCTTCTTAAACTGTTTTGATTTTCATATTTTCCTATCTAAATATATATTCATCATTCACTTTTGTTTAATTTATTAATAGTTTGGTTGTTTTATTTAAAACACATATTCTAAGTAACCTTAGTTTTCAATACTGTAAGATTTAAGTTCTTTAGATGTATATAAATGAATAAGTTACTCATGTCATGGTATTATACATAGTATTATAGAAACAAAGTGAATAAAAGTTAGAGTTTGTTCATAATCCAATCACTTGGTATTTATAGAATTTATATATAAGAATAGTACGTAAAACTTTATCAATTAAAAACAACAAAACAAAACAAAAATAGTGATGTAAGTATTTATATTCTTAAAAAGTAATTGGCTATTAAACAAGACTTCTTTATATTGCTTGTAGAATAATCGGTTAGTATTAAAAAAAAAAGAAAAAGAGAGAGAGAGAGAGACAAATATCATATTGTCCTTAAGATAATCAAACAACCAATTTTACTGTTTGAAACTCTAGGAATAGTGGAACTTAAATTATATACAAACTTATTTATCAGATATTTTAGCATGTGTGGTACACTATAACGAAAAAGTTTAGACATTGTTTATTATTCGGTTAGGTGATTTGTTAAAATTAATTATGTGTTGAATTTGATTGTCACATTTATAGATTGTGTACTAACAAATTAATCGAGTAAATTAATATGGTGATAAGTGGGTCAGTAAGTTAATGTGTGTGTCTTAACTCAAAGATTATAATGTCTTGATTATCTAACATTGATAAAGTTTTAAAACATTGAAAGACAAAAATGTAAACCGAAGATTTATATTACTTTGAATATGTTTTCTGAAATTCAGTAGCTGAGCACGTTGAAGATTTTCGGACCGGATTTTGATCGAGCACTATTTTGGTTAGTCAATGAAATCACGATTAAAGTAAGTAAAAACTCACTCAACTGCATTACAAGGACAGTACATGCTATATGTTTAATTTACATTTGGTGCATTACTATGTCTTTGACGATCACATGTGCATTCACAACATTACGTCATTACGCATGTAAAAGTGAATGATTCTTTAAGTTCTACAAATTGTGAAATGAGTCATTGTACCGTATTATTCCGTGTTATGTTTTGTGTATCAATTCTTTGTTGGGTTTGGGCAGGCGGCAGACCTGTCTCTGAAGTCCTGATCTAAGGGGACTATGAGTTTCCAGCGCGGTGTGGGAAGTCCCTTGTCGATCGCAAGGGAACATGTGATTTATAAAATCCCACATGACGGCGATTACGTTTGTGACATGTCACCATCTCTGATATGATTTATTTGGCCACCATGTAACAGGTCTTGCAAATAAAATCGTCTACTGGCCCCAGCGATGAGTCGAGCACGTTATGGGCCCAACTAAGTGTATTTGACTAGAATGGTTACGAAGATGCTTTATAAAATTTACGGTGCAATGACAAATGGAAAATGACATGTTTTAAATCATATGCATTTAGCATTGGTTTTACTTACTGAGCAATCGCTCATTAGTATTCTTGTGATGCAGAGAATGAAAACATACTGTGAATATTGATGACGTTGACTGGAGAGCTCTCGAGCCCATGATCTGATGCATATTGGACGACTATGACCTTGTGGGAAACTTTTTGGTGTTGTTTATGTATTCTACAAATATAACAACTAAACTACGGAATACTTTTATTTTCAACGAATACTTATACGTATATTTTGTACAAATACTTTTACAAATACTTTAGATGTATAAACACTGCATGGTGTCTTTATAAAAATATTTTGAAATGTTCAAATTGGTCTCAAGTTTTTATAAAGTTATGTGTGAGTAATTACCCTGTAACGTAAGCATGCTTTAAATATAATTACGTTAGGGGGGTGTTACAAAAAGTGTCAGAGATACTCTGCGCTTATTTGAGCTCATCCGGAGCGGCTCACGAAATTTTTTTGTCCGTGGCCCTTTGCAAAGTAGGAGATCGACATCATCGGTCTGCTGCCAACATCGCCCGGAGGCCTCAAGTTCGCCTTCGTAGCGGTGGATTACTTCATCAAGTGGGCCGAGGCCATTCCCTTGTCCATCATCACCGAGAAAAACTTGACGAAGTTTATCCGCGAGCATATCATCTACAGGTTCAGAATACCTCAATCCATGGTTTCAGACAATGCTCTACAGTTTGATAATTAGGCGGTTAGGGACCTCTGTGATCAACTCGGCGTCAACAAAGACTTCTCGGCACCATACCATCCGCAGAGTAACGGCCAAGTCGAGGCCGTCAACAAGATCATTAAAATCACCTTGAAGGGACGCCTCGACTCTCTCACGGGACGATGGGCCGCGGAGCTACCTTTGGTCCTTTGGAGCTATCGCACCACAGCCAGAACGGCCACCGGAAATGTCCGTTCTTCATGGCTTACGGCACTAAAGCAATGATCCCCGCGGAAGTTAGAGTTCCGTCGTTTCGATATGAAAATTTTAACGAGGAAACTAACACTTCCCTCTAGGCCACGGAGAGAGATACAATCGAGAAGAAGAGAGAGGTCGCGAGGGTTCGAATGAAAGCCCAGAAGCAGTAGATGGCGAGGTACTACGACTCCAGGGTGAAAGAGAGAAAATTCAAGGTCGAGGACACCGTCCTCAAAAAAGTTTTCCAGAACACCAAGGAGCCAAGAGCTGGGGCGCTTAGGTATTCATGGGCGGAACCCTACCAGGTGACCGAGGTTCTACGATCGGGGACTTACCGACTCGCGAACCTTGTTGGGGTCCTGATCAGACATCCTTGGGCTGCGAATCATCTCAAGAAATATTACCAGTAGGCTCCCCTCGCTCGTAATTTAACTTCCTCTTGTATTGCCACTTTTGTAATTCAATGATAAATGAATGGAAGTTCAGCAAGTCTGTTACCGAGTGTGTTATAAATAAATAAAAAAAGAAAAAATTTAAGAAAGTCTGCGAAGTAGACTATAAACTCGGTGTGCAAAGGAAAGAACTGCGAAGCAGAAAATTCCTAGAAGCACTACCTTTGACTGTCTCCTCGACCGTGAAGCGCTCAAGCAAACAGGAGGCATCCGGGGTACCACACGAAAATAGGTGCGCCCTATTGGTACCTCAAAGGCGTGCGAAGCTAGAACGCATGGGTCCGAAGGGTTTACGTAGGATTTAATCGTTGAAACTTCCTACCACACAAAGGTTAGTCTTGTCAGACCATCCCTTCGAAGAAGAAAACCTGTTCGGAGATTAACTTGGGTAGTTTGACTAATTTCCTCCTAGAACTATTCTATTCTTCGAAGAAGATAGAAGACCTAGGTGCGCTTAAAGGAAGATCCCCGAGGCATGAAATACAGGAAAATTTTTCAAAAACTTTCAAAAACTGTCTGATCGCCAAAGCGTAGAAGTCAAGAGGCCACACTCTGTTCAGAAGCATCGGGTATACCGTCGCGAGTAATAGAGTGCTTTAAAATTGCGTTAATCATTAGATTTGTCGAAAGGCATTCCCTTAGAGAACAAGCTTGGACTGGTATAATCCTTCGAAGAAGGAAAAATCGGGAGTAACTCGAAGCATCTTTCGGAGAAAGTCAGGTTCGAGTTACGATCTAAATAGTCGTGTAATATTAAATATGACCCTCGGAGAGGGCATAGTTTAGGATTGGATCCTCGAAGAGGGCGCAATTATTTTTAAATATTGATCCCGGAGGGATTTAATCATTAATTAATAGTTTTGGGTTGTATACGATATATATAGACACATGAACAATCAAACTCAGTCTTATTTATTCGGAGAAAGATTACAAGAGGTGGGCGTCCAAACTAAGAACCTCGGATAAAAAGAAAATCAAAATGAACGTACATAAAAAAGCAAAAACCCAAAAGCTAAGACGGTGGCTGCTGGGGCGGCTGCTGCTGATGATGCGGGAGCTCGCGCCAAACCTCTTCGATGAAGTTCCACTCGGGATGGAGGGCCTTGAGTTTATCTAGCACGTGGTTGGCTCCATCGAGGGTAGCAAACTTGATCTCATTGCGGTAGCCCTCACTTTGTTCAAAATCGGAGATCCATTGTTGTCTCCTCAGCTCGACGTAATTGTCAAAAGCGGGGCTGTTTTTGTAGTCAGCTATCGTGGAGCGGATTCTAGCCCTGGCCCCGTTAAGATCAGCTTTGGTTCGGCTGAGTGTGCCACGAGCGGTTTTGAGCTCACCCTCAAGTGCCTGGATCCTCGTCTCAGCTACATCTCCTAAGCCCTTCTCCTCCTCAAGCGCAGCCTCGAACGCCGCTTTCTTAGAGAGAAAGCTCTCTTCACGATGTCAACGCTCCTCCTCCAGGACTTTTCATGCCTCCGTCTGCTGGGTCCTCGCCTGAGCCAGCCCGACCTCGAACTGGATATTTGCCTCCGTGTGGACTGCTCTCTCCTTTTCCAAATCCCACCAGAGTTTGGCCACCTCTTTCGCGTGTTCCTTACTACAGTCTTGGAAACGCTTTAGAGTGTTATTGCCAGCTCCATCATTCTCGTAGAGATGTCCGCTTGGGCAGAGGCCTCCCAGAGCTTGGTAGCAAGCTTTTCTTTTTCTTCGCGGAGGTGAAGCAAGGCGTCCCTGCCTTGGGCAAAGATCGCCTCGGATCTTCGGGAGTAGGTAAAGATGGCGAGGAAAGCCTGCATCAACCAGAGTAGGTAATAACGAGCGGGTTAGACGTTCAAGAGAGAGATTCGTTAAATCTTACCTTCACGAGCAGTCGCATACCATATTTGTTGCCTGCTTGAAGCGGATCTTTGGAGAGCTGCCTGAAGCTCTCCTCGGACCCGATCTCGTCCAGGATAGGACCGAGTTCCAACATCCAAGGGAAAGACCTCGAGGGGATATCTGACACCTCGCCAAAGGGAGTCCCTACAGAAGGAACTGTAAAATCCTCTAAGGGATCTCTGGCAGGGGCAGAACCCTCAGGCGGACCCTGAGGAGCCCCAACGCACTTTGCCCTCGAGGCCTCCGTGGCCGGGGCTCTGGAGGAGGATGGGCCTGCTGCGCCGGCCTGGCAGTGTCGCTCTCCTTCGGTGGCATGGGTTCCTAAAGAGTAGCGTCTTCCGTGAATTGCTTCCTCTTGCCCTTGTCCCCGGCGGAAGATTCGGGGACAGGGGCTGAACGGTCGGGGGCCCCTGCCGAAGGCGGGGACTCCAAAAGGCCAAAAAGTTCATCTGCAGGCAAGAAACAAGTTAGTATCGACCAATATTAGAGATAGATACAACTATATCTTTGCGTGAAAGGCAATTGGTTACCGTCGTCGAGGACGATGGGGGCAGAACGCCTTGACCCTAGAGGGAATTGGGTCGAGGACTCAGCAGGCGTCGACTGCCTCGGTGGAAAGTCCGTCTCCAAAGGAGCCGGACCTGCTTGCTCCACCGTGAAATCCTCGATACTCAGCGAAGGATCTTGTACCAGGACAGACAGGGGGCTCAGAGCAACCGGAGGAGGCTCGCGGAAAATTTCCTCCGTGGCAACGAGCACTGTCTGGGCAGCCTCGCCAAAGGAAACCCCCTCGCGGGTAGCCACTGGGGAATTCTCTCGATACGCCTGAGAGTTCTCGAACTCTGGTATGGACGTGGTGGGAGGCGTCTCATTGTCGTTGACACTTGGAGCTGCGATCTGAGGAGACAGAACTCCCTCGCCTAGGGAGGTAGGGGCAGGAGAGGAAACGACCTCAGGAGTCGGTCTGGACTCCATCTGCGGTCGTTTAGACCTCGCTAAATGCTCATCTTCGCCTCCGGATTCAACTACCGAAGGCAGCGGAGCCGCGAATTTGGAAGACGTGGGCTTCTTCAAAGACGAGGCCATACTTTTCCTTTTCGGTGGCCGGGAGGCAGCGGCTGTCTTCGGCTCAGCAGCCTGAGTCGAAGGCACTACTGCAACCTTCATTTTCTTCGGGCCAGATTTTTGCCCGCGGAGCTGGTCCGGGTCCAACTCCATTCGGGTGGAGATCCACCCGTGCTTTACCAGGTTGCCCTCAGTGACGAGGGCACGTACGTCTCTACCCTCGTCAGGATAGGCAAGGGCAATCGTGATCCGCTCACCTTGCTCCTGGGTCACCGAAGTACGAAGGAAGGATTCTGAGCGCAAATCCAGGAGTTAGCAAGAGTGCATAAATAAATAAAAAGGGGGAACGCTAAGCGAGATACTTACGGGGAACATTGTAGTTCCTCGGGACAGGCCTTGCTCCCTCCACGGAGCTGAAGGGGTCGAAGTTCCCCCCGACTTTGAAATTCTTGTCCTTCCATCCATCGCAAGATGATGACAAGTTCGTCATCATTATCTTTCTCTTCTCCCAAGGAGCCAGAAGAAGTACCCTACCTCGGACTTCTTGGAGGAGGGTTTGTAGAGGAAGCAGACCTCCTCCGCGGTGAGGTCAACCCCGAACATCAGCCTCCACAAGATGTGCATCTCTGCCATAATCTTGTAGACGTTCAGATTCAGCTGGTTAGGCGATAGTCCCCAGTATGAAAGGACGTCGCGGACGAGGAGATGCAGCGGGCGCCGCGCCTTCTGCTTCATTATGGCCTTGTTAAAGGCCACCAGAAAATGAGGCGAGTGGTTGGAGCACACCTCCAAGGACATCGCCCAGGTGGTGATGTCCTCTGGCAAGTGGAATTGCTCCCTGATATGTTCTACGCCATTCTCGGAGCAAGTGGAGACTTTGGTCTCTGCGACAATGGTGGGAGAGGGCGACGTGACTATAGGATCATCAGCCGTGATCGTTTGTGCGCCTGGTGACGGTTGCGGGGTGGCTATCGTCCACCGCAGTTTGACAGGCGTAGCCTTGACTACCCGTGAGCCCGAGGCCGAGGGCTTGGGCGGGGTAGCTGCAACTCCCGGGGATCGTAAGGTCGGACCGCTTACTGTGGGCGCTGGAGAAGAAGCTGGAACGGCTGAAGCCTTTTTCGTCTTCCCTCTTTTCTTTCTCTTCATCTCTACTGCCACCGTCAGAGGCAGTGGTAGCGAGGTCGTTGCAGGAGAAGCCGGGGGCGAGGGGTCGTAGTGCTCGGAAGAGGGTGCAGACCTAAACCGAACGCCAGACGATGACGATACAGAGTTGTCAGATATTTTTCTGAAAAAGGAAAAATCTCGATTAAATACCTCAAAACCCCAAAATGCTTAAAGGCGATTAAGCCCCAGACTGCCGGAAAGTGAAGAGTTGAAACGAGTTCGAAAAACTTACCGGTGTTAAGTGAGCAGTTATGGAAGGAGGACGCCGGTGAAAGCTTCGAACGCCGGAAAGTTGAGAGTGAGTTCGTCCGAATTTTGAGAAAACGGTAAGCTCGAAATTTCTTAGAGAAATGGTGTTTAAGGCAAAAGTTCATGAAGTGTGAAAGAGGAAAGAATTTATAGGCGGAAAGAGGAGGCGAACAGGCGAGGTCTCTTCGCGCCTTTTCACCCCAAAACTCGAGCGTAATTCTAGAGTATCGGATTGGAATCTTCTCCTCTTCATCCAACGGCCAGGGATTTTTGAAGAGAATCCCATGATTGCTCGACGTCAGCGCATCCCATCGGCTAAGGCGGGATCTCAAAGGGTGTGAGGGCATTAACTGCCCGTCACTCAAAAGGCGCGACTTTTAAGGAAAGAAGCGTCCCAAAGAAGGAATCCCTGAGGGCGCAGCACGTACCCTCGGAGATTGGGGGGCAGATGTTGTAGGTGGATTTTCGTCTGAGGTTGAAGCTTCGAGGGTGAGACCCGATGTCTGCGCCTCATCGCCACGTCATCGAGGAGGCAATTGTCAAGGAAGACGGAAGCGAGGATGTGGTCGAAGAACGTCTTCACTCCAGCACTCGCGAGGATGTGGTCGAAGAACGCCTTCACTCCAGCACTCGCGAGGATGGTTGATGAGGGCTCGGTAGGCCCGTCTTGTCATAAGGCCTAAGAAGAGGAAATAACTAGTCAAGATTAGGGGGCTCGACCCGCGGATATGGAGACCCCCGATCTTGGATGAAGTCCGCGTAACCTTTAGTCTAGGTCTATCCTTGTGATGATCGATTGATCAATCTAGATTGTAGGGATGTCTGACAGTTACTGTAGACATCCCGTTTCCAATATACGACTGCTGTTAGTAGGTAACCTACTCCCCTAATTCAGGGAGGGTATGGTCAGAGGTATGTTTAGGTCACCTAATCCCGAAAACTAAGGGATGGTTTGTCAAGCCTTATTAATGTAACATTCCCCTCTCTCCTCTGGATAGCCTACAAAAGGAAGAGGAGGAGAAGGGAGAAGGGGTTGGGAAAATTTATACTGAGAATTCTCTGTCAAACAGTAGACTTTCAATACCAAAAAAAAAAAAAAAAAGTGGACGTAGCCTATTACTCTAACGGGGGGCCGGACCACTCTAAACTCTCTGTGTTAACAATTCTTCCGCTAGATTCATCCCATTTCATCGCCGCATCACAATCTAGAGGTACAGATCACGGCGTTGGTTCAAAATCCACACCAACAGTCATGTAACAGCCCAGGAGGTTGGGAATCTGATTTACTGTTTGAAAACTTACGAAATGTGGTCTGGCCAACAAGTTAATATCTCAAAATTGGGCCTGCTCTTTCCTCCCAATATTGTATCTTCTGCTCGTTAAGAGATCGAGTCTCTCTGGGATGGGATCTATAAAAGGGAATGAACGTTAGTTGGGTAATCCACATTTCTTCTCTCATAATAAAAAGAAAGACTTTGATTTTATTAAGCAGAAAATCAAGGCTCCTATAGAGGGTTAGCAATCGAAGCTAGTATCGCAAGCTGCCCGTTCTACAATGATTAAATCGGTGGCGATGAGCATCCCTGCTTACTCTATGAGTTCTTTCCTTCTCCCGAAAACCTTGTGCGAAGAACTTGATGCACTTGATGCTGAAGTAAGGCAATTTTGGTGGAAGGGCAACAAGGATGGAAATCGATTCCTGGCATTAAAAGGATGGGATGCTTTATGTTAATCGATTAGTCATGGTAGACTATGCTTCAGACATTTCTATGATTTCAATCTAGGGCTCGTTTCGAAGCTCTCATGCAAAATTGGTCTCCGGGGATGTTGCTATTTGGGCTAATCTGTGCGAAGTATTATCATACGAAAAGGTTTTAGGATGTTTCTAGGAAGTCGATTGACTCAATTGTGTGGAGGGGTATCTTCGAGACTAGACAGCTGTTGGCAAAAAACTGTCTTCATGTGGTTAGAGAAGGGGTCGACCATTGAGATCAAGGCCATGGCTACCGTGGCTCTCCTCGGGCATCCCTAGAGCTTCATTTGATCCCAATCAACAGGATTGGGTTAGACATCCTTTGGATTACGCTTTAGCCCATCAATTATTTCGCTCGGATTCTCATGAGTGCGATTTAGTCTTGCTTAAGCGTCTCTTTGATGAGCCTTCTTTTGATGTAATTCAGAGAATTAGACCATTATCGGACCCTTCACCTGATCGTGTCATCTGGAAGGCTTCTCGATCGGGTATGTTTGATGTAAAAACTACGTATAGAGCAGTGTCAAGAGCCCTGTTTGTTGAACTAGATGCCATTTGGAAGAAGATATGGACGACCAAGATGCTCGTCAGGCTCAAATTCCTTCTCTGGCGAGTTACAGTTGACATTCTCCGTACAAGGACACGTCTGGCTGTTATCTTTCCTCTCCTGTCCACAAAATGCAGCATGTGTAACAAGGACGAAGAATCTGTTGATCATTTGTTTGGGCGTTGTGATTTTGCCCGTATTACGTGGATCCAAAGTAGATGGGGTCTTCGAACATAAGGGATCAACTGCGCATCAGGTCTTGAATTTGTCAAGTGGATTTTCAGCTTTGGAGACGAAGATCTGATGAGATTTGCAGCCATTCTTGTAGATCATATCTGGAAGTCCAGAAATGTAGCAGTATTTTCTTAGAGTTTGTCAGATCCCATGATTCTTGCTCGGAAGTTGGCAACTACGGTAATGGAGCACTCACGACGTAATATAGTTAGGACTGAAAAATGTTCACTCTGAGCCCTATGAAGTTGATCAGGATTTTTATAGATGCACTCTTAAGAGATGGAAAGGCAGGTCTTGGTGTCTGTATGTTTTTTCCTAATGGTTCTTGTAGGTATAGATGGGCTAAATATTGCTTAGCAGACTCGCCAGAGGAAGCTGAGCTTTTAGCGGTGGACTTTGGCCTTTCTATGGCCTTGGAGTCAGGCATAATGGAGCTGAATTAATGTTTGCCTCCCAAGCCACGGTTAAAGCATTGCAAGCAATGGTTAGGCCTCCAGTGTGGAGTTTAACTGGAGTGTTCTTTTACATCCTTAAAGCCAAGGATACCTTCTCCACGCTGGATTTCATTTGGATCCCTCGTTCTCGGAATGAAAGTGCCTATGTTTTGAGTGTCTGGGCTAGAAATAACCTTGAGCTTACTTCTTTGTCAAGTGAAGCATAGATATGTATAGAGGAGGTGTCCCCTATGTGGCACCAGTCTTTATTTGCTATGTTTCAATGAAGTAGCTTTCATTTAGCAAAAAAAAAAAGTGTATTATATTATCCTTAAAGTTACTTTGAGCGGCACAAGTACTTAGTAGAGAAGAAAAGATCTCAAGTTGAAATTTCGATTTCGTTGGAGTTCAATGTATTTAGTGCGTTAGCTAACTTCATAATATTTAACTACTCTTTATCTATTCTAAACAGATGCTCTTAAGTAGGGCTGGCAATCTGGGTTCAGACACGAGATATGACACGAGTACGACACGACTTAAGCGGGTTTGGGTCCTCCCTTAATGGGTCTGGGTCTAACCGGGTCGGACATGATTAACACGATTAAATAACGGGTGAACACAATACGACCTAATTAGATACGATTAATAATTGGGTCTTAAATGAATAGACACGATTACGACCCAATAAGACACGTTGAGACACGTTTACTAAACGGGTCTTAATGGGTAGATACGATTACGGCATGTTTAATACCCATATGTGTATATATATATATATATATATTAATTTTTTAATTATATTTCTCAGTTATTTTGTATTTTTTTTAATTTCAATTTCGAGCACCTATTTTCTTTTGCATTTTCCCCTTTTTCTTATCTTATTCTAGCTAGTATGGCTTGTGATATATTGGTTGTCCCTGTGTCTATGGTGGCTTTAGAATCTTCTTTCAGTGTTGATCGTAGAGTGCTTGATTGTTATCGTAGTTCACTTAGGCTTCGTTTGGTAAGAAGGAAAGAAAAATGGATGGAAGAGAAAATAAGAGGTGATGGAAAATAGGATAGAAAGAAAAGAAAACAATTTTCCTTTTATAGTGTTTGGTATATTAGGAACGAACGAAAATATTTGATTAAATAATTACCATTTTATCCATTTATTATATTATTAAAATTTAAAAATGTGGATAAAATGGTAATTTTACATTAAAATGGGTTGAAAAGAGTTTTTCTTCTAATTTTGGAAGGATAAAAAAATAGTGAGCCCCACATGTATTTCTTCCTTCCACTTTTCCTTCCCTTCTTCCTTTCCTTCCTACCAAACAAGAGCAGTTTTAAAATTCTATCCAAATTTCCCTCCATTCATTTCCTTCCCTCCATTTTTCCATCTTACCAAACATACTCTTAGACCCGACACGATTGAGGCACTTGTTTGTTGTAGGGATTGGCTATATGGTGATAGAGGTATCGACAATCAATTTTTTAATTTTCATATATTGTCAATTAGAAATTTGAACTAATTTGATGTTTTTAATATGTAGACTTGAAAAAAGCAGTTGAGAGGCTCACATAAGACATTTTCAACTTTAATTTGGAGGACGATGATATTGGCTCGTTAGGATCAAAAACCATAATATGTTTCAAAATCCGCCTCCCCTTGACTGACAATCTTGTTATTTATCTAATTATGGATTGTTTTATGTTTTATGATTTTGCTTGATGGATTGTTAGTTTTTTGTGTATTTATTTATGTTTAAGGGTAACTTGTGGTTATGTTTAATATTGACAGACCATAATTATGTTTTGGTGTATTAATCACTTAATTTCTAAGTATTTTTGGTTTTGTGATAAATGGGTCTTAATGGGTTCAAGACCCGTTTAAACCCATTTAAAAAGGGTTATGTGACCCATTTGGACCCATTTAAATAAATGGGTTCGTGGGTCTGCACGACCCATTAAGACACGGTTAGACACGGATAGTAACCGTGTCTTAATGGGTCGTGTCTCGGTCTGTTAAAAAATAAAAGGGTCGTGTCTGGGCCTCCATTCTAGACACGATTAATAAATGGGTCGTGTCTGGGTCTAGTCAAAATTACGTGGACACGAATAGAACACGACACGAACACGACCCACGATACGAATTGCCACCCCTACTCTTAAGTTAAGATAAGATACATACTTTGACTAATTGTACGTAAATTACGTGTATTTTTTTTAAATGATGTATTTTATTTTTTTCTTATAATTATGAAGAAAATTGTAGGAAATAGCAATTTTTTCGTTTAAAAAAAATATATGTTTCAAAATATTAAAAAATAGTCAGTGTCAAGAATTTTATAACCAAAAATTATTTACACATTTATAAAAAAAAGAGAAATTATAATGAATACCCAATTTTTAAAACTTAATGTAAGTTATTACCCAATCTTTTGAAAAATATAACCAATTATCCAAAAGATGCAATTACTTACACAGTGATAAGTGGTGGTAATTCACTTTGTTACCAAAAGCATGTACAAGTAATTCACAAATTGACTAGAAACTCAATTACTTCAAAAGTTTGGGTATTTATTTTTATTGTTATATAAATTCTGGGTATTTGCCTACTTCACCCTAAAAAAAATGAACATTTCAAATTTTATTCATTAATTTTGTAATTTTAAAAATTTTAACATTTTAATATTTATTAAATTGGTATGATGATCATGTGGCTAACACATAATCATGAAACGGTAACCCACATGCCATGTAAATCCAGGCTGCCAAGCAGAAGGCAAAAACAATACTGTGATTTTTCTCCCCTCTCAAATTGACTAAATAAACATGTACATCTATATATATATAATGTATTTTTATGTCAGAGGGGAGATATTTTATATATAATAATGGACTGGATCAGGGTCCCATTTAGTTTTGTCAGATCATGTGTGTACTGGTGCTAGAACTATCAACATGGTGTAAAGCATTATACCATGTTACATGTTCACATTAAAGCAACCGGTGAGAGCAATGTAACTAGAGCTTTCCAAGCATAATCATTTCCCTCTTCAAACTGAACATACTGTTTCTGGCCTTATTGCACTGAGCATTAGCTCGTAACTTTTCATAAGGCTGTGAATGGCAAATGAAGCCCCATTTAAAAGGCATTCATGTCTAGCATTATTCCTTTTGCGAGTATCTCTGTCTAATTTCTTGTCTCTCCGAAAATAAGAATAGATATAATTTATTGGAAATATCTTGCTCGAAGGGAGAATATAATCTCTAGTAAGTAACACATGGAAATAATTAATAAAGAGAACAGAAAGCTCTCAAATTTGAAGTGAAGAGAACTGGGCTCTATGTTTAATTATCACCAGCTCCATATAAATATTCCATCAATATAACGGCCCCAAACGACGTGGCTACAATGTTTGTTGAGATGTATGGTCAATTTTAATATGCAACCGATACATATTATTTAGAATTTATATATTTTCAATATACATACATAGCACATGGCCAAGGCCGGTCCACACAATAAGGGGATAGAGAAATCAGAACCACCACCAAATTATTCCCAACCATTTCTTATTTTTTGTTCATTAATTAAAAAGTACCAACAACCAAAAAAAAATTAATCAACAGATGGAATTATTAAAACAGTTTTAATACATCAACTTTTTTTTTTTTTTTTTGGCCATATACAACGAAAAATATAATTCAAATAGCCAGCTCATTCCAACAAAGAGGTTTCACCCCAACAGTCTGGTTTATCCCATAAAATCCCCTTCCCATCTCTTCATACTCTACTCAATAGCAATAATACCAAAAGCTGCCACAAAAAGCCATATCTACAACTCACCACAACCATGGCCTATTCCTCATTCTCTCTGCTCGGCACGTTCCTCCTCCTCTTCCTCTTCCTCTTCCTCTCTCATCACCAAGCGCAGGCTCAGGAGGCGGCGCCGGCCCCGTCCTCGGGCCCCCTCAACCTCACCGCCATCCTGGTGAAGGCCGGGCAGTTCAACGTCTTCTGCCGCCTGCTGGTTGACACGCAGGTGGACAAGCAGATCGACAACCAGCTTAACAACTCGGCGGAGGGAATGACGTTGTTTGCGCCCACCGACGGCGCCTTCGACAGGCTCGAAGCCGGGACGCTAAACGGGCTTTCCAACCAGAAGCAAGTGAATCTTATCCTCAACCACTTCCTCCCCAAGTACTACACTCAGGACAACCTCCTCACCGTATCTAACCCCGTTCGGACACAGTTCTCCGACGGCGGGCTCAACTTCACCGGCCAGAGCCACCAGGTCAACGTCTCCTCGGGCGTCGTCAACACGCAGGTCAACAACGCCATCAGGGCGGAATTCCCACTGGCCATTTATGCTGTGAACGAAGTTCTGATCGCCCCCGCGCTCTTGGCAGCCGATCCTCCCGCATCGGCACCTCCGCCGGCCAAGAGCACGCCCGCCGACAAGGACACCACCAAGGCCGCCGTGCCGTCCGCCGAGGACAGCACCGGAGGCTCCACTAGGAGCAATGTGGGGCTGGGATCGGTGCTGGGGCTTGTTGGCTTGGCGATTAGTCTCTCGTGAGCTCTCTCGTTCGCATCTTTTGTTCTGTTTCGGACATTATTCGTTTGTGTGGTTATCCTAATCGGCGTATATTTTTTGTATCTACAATTCGTTGTTGTTTTCCTATGCGTTAATTGTTTTTTCCCATTTTGTATCTTGTTACTTTATATCCTTAATTTTTTATTTGAATCGCGCGGATTGTCTTTCCTTTGTCTTTATAATGGTATGAGTATCATATATATATATATATATAGTCTCTGTATGTATACATATATATACCATATTTTCTAAGCTAATGAGATCAGTAAATGACTTGCATATATAACGAGATCAGTAACTAAACCATATTTTCCAGAAATGTATTGGCAATTTTTTCCCAAATCAGCTAGAGATTAACCGGAAAAAATTTCACGAGCAGTGTTGCTTGATTTTATTTGGGGATCTTTAAGTATATAATTAGTACATATAATCAATAAATCTAGTACCACTTTCTCAATAATGCTAAAGTGCTTATTGCAGTTTTTGTCGTATTGAATATTTGACATATAAAAATCCATTGAAAATTATTACTAAGTGACACAATCATATACTATCTAATTTTCTCGTCGATTTTTTTGCTACAGTCATGAGGTTATAAAGCCATTAAATTTTTACTAGAAAATTAGGTAGAATGATATAACATGTCTTGATATGTTATTTTTACATAATATACTTATTAGTTTACTCTATCGACTAAATAATTCTTATGTTATTTTGGTCAGTATCTTTTGGCCAAATTCTTATCATTTAACGGTTCTCTTTAATAAATTATGTGTGATGGTTGAAACCTCCAAATATAGATAATATAATAATAATATTAATATTAATAATAATATTGCACATCGTGGGAACATCAAACCTCATGGAGAGGTAGTCAGCATGTGCTCATTATTTAAATTTAAATTAATTAATTAAGAATAAAGCATCAGATCAGATCGGATCGTAGTGGCTCCCTTCTCCGATAAATTGACTTTCTAATGAAAGCGATTAAATTATATACATTTTCCGTTTTATCAATACAAAACAGATCATTCTTGTGTTTGGCTTGCAGGTATTTTAAACAGAAAAATGTTAATCTTAAAGATTATTATGTTTGGTAAATAGTAATTTAAAATTTAGATATTTGGGTACCTTGTAAAGTTTACTCAGTTATCCTTTTAAAAACCAAATAAACTCGTTTATTAAAAATAAAATACAATTACGGAATGATTCAACTAGTCTTCTACCCTTCTCTCACATCCCCCACTTTTTTCTCAACTCGCACTTGATTTTTTTCATTCTTGTCTCATGCCTCCCACCTTCCAATTTTTTATTTTCTTTTCTCACTGTCGGCCAGTGTGGTTCTCCGAAGCTGACCCTCCCCTCCGAGCGACTCCCACGCTGCCCGTGGTTGATCTCTGAAGTCGACCATTCTCTTCTGAGCAACTCGCCGACTCTATGTTTATAGTGTAAAGTTTAAGATATAAATTAAAAGTGTAATACACATGAGCTATAGATTATCATTGTGCCAAAAGAAGGGCATTTCTAAAAATCTCTCATTATTAAATATATATATATATAAGTGATTGTAATGGCCTGAACCAAGAATACTTTTACAAGTATTTTTTTTAATTTTCGAGATAAATGTGTTTGTAATGTTATCTTGGTAATGGCCTGAACCAATAACACTTCGCACGATCTCCGTCCCCCGCGCTTCCTCGCTGGCCGCGCTGCTCAGCGCTGCCAGAGTACCCATTCGTGCTAGCCTCTCCGGCCCTCCAGCCCTGCTCGCAAACCCAACCCCTCCAGCACCTGCCCCGCGCCACCAAACGCGCCTCGCCAGAGCCCTCCAGCGCATAGCCGTGAGACCCCGGCGGCCCAACCAACGCGCGAGGCTGCATGTCCTTGCCAGCGAACCCGCGAGCTTTAAACTCTGCTCGCTCGACCCATCATGTCTTGTCATCGATCTGTATTTCTCTGTGCGAGCTGGCAGACGACTCGCCCGCTTAACGCCGTCGCAAAAGCCCTCCCCGCCGCTACTCTCTCGGGTAAGACCCGCCTCTATCTGGGTAGCCGCTACTATTGTGAGCTCGAGTCCAAAATCCAAGCAACTATTTGAGGTAAAACCTCGAACTCGCTATGCCACCCTTTTTGCGTTAGTTCATGGTGTTTAACCGGGTCGTATTATGTGTGTTGAAGTTGTTAATTGTTTCGTGGCCACGTCTAGCTCGATCTAGTTTTCGAGTATGTCAGCGTTGTAAAAGTTTGTTAATTTGTGCTGCTCGACGTGTTACTTTGGTCATTCGCGATTGAATTAGTTTGAGACGGTGTGAGTTTAATCTTATAAATTTTTTGTCGTGTGGTCGTTTAAATTTACGAAATAAACCTTGGTTGATCTCGTTCCTTTTTATTACTGAATTTTACTCGAAAAGGTTAATGTTGAAATCCTTATTTTGCATATTGTGATTGCGACGATTGTAGTAAATTGTTAGTGGATTAATTGTGCAAGAATTTAGATTTCCAATTAATTCGTGGCTTTAAAGGTCTCGGCAAGTGCACTAGTTTGAGTTAAGTGTTTTTGTGACTTTGGTGCTTTTATTTGTGTTTCGAGGTCTTGTTAAATTTGGTTTTTTTAGTGCTTTGGCCATATAAAATTTTGTGGAATTGTGTCGCTTTGGAAATCAAGAATTCTTTAAGTGGCGTCATTTGAAAAAAAAAAAACTCAAAATTTAACAAAGGGTTAAGAATTATCATATCGGATCTTGGAATCCGAGTGTTCACAATTCTTGTTTTACATTAAACCCGGAGCCTAAAATTATTAAGGCTTTAATCCCAATAAGCATCTCTAAATGATCCGATCTTTTCTATTCTCTCAAATCGTGCAGGAACACCTACAAAGCAAGTTTGGACGCATGACCCTTTACCTTCTTTTACCAAAGGTATAAACGAGTGATCGAACTCAGAGTCTTAATCCTAAACCGCCCTGGCGCTCATTATAACTTTTGTTCAATTTATATGTTTATCATTCTTATATGAGTCTGAGTCACTGAGGCTCGGCACTAATATGCAAATTATTCACAACTATAAATTTCTTACGTAGTTGTAGTAATAGATTGTAACCGAAATTAATTTGGTGTTGGGTTGATATTAGGTGAAGGCTTAGGCCGTAATATCCAAAAAACAGAGGAAACTCTACCGGATTTTCGGCTCGAAGTTTAGACACTTTTTATGACTAAGTCAAAGACTGGTTAAGTCCAAGAATCCATTTTTTCACCTAAACTAGTCAAATGATGTAATCGTTAGTCGGGATTGATAGTTAGTGTTAAAAGTAACGACACTCGGGACGGGAACACCCCTAGTAGGATTTCGCGATGAACCAATTGTTGTCCTACTGTCTAGAGTCCAATTTTTTGTTTCCATCAACCCCTTAAAGTTTTATTCCTCTCGAATGATCAATGGATTCGACGTTGACCTTCTAATTCTCGTGTTGGACAGAAGTGTCACACAACAAACTCCATAAAAGGGACGTTATAAGAGGAAGACAGCGAGGACAAGTCGGGAAACTTAGGACCTCAAGTAAGTAGATCTCCTCTATAACACAAGTAGACTTTACCCTGTTTGATTGCGTGATCCTGTTGTGATCTTGTGATAGTTTGTCATTGTTTTTATTTGCTATCAAGTAATGATGATGTTAGCTTTCCTAAGGCTCACGTGCTTATACCTTGTCTGTTAACTCGCAATTATAGGGTTGGGGTCTAGCATTGTAACGACCAAAAACTTAAACGTATAAAGTAATGTAAAACCGTATAAGATATAGATAAATTAGAATTTTATAAGTCCCAAAAATTACGATAGAATTTGAACTTTTTACATAATGACAGAAAGATGCATCTAAATGCCTAACAAGGGTTGCAACCATGACCACACGGCCATCAAAAGAGTTTACACGTGTGTTTTTCAAAAAAAAAAACATTAACTCTCAAAATAGTTGCTAACAGTATACCCGACGCTCCCAAGTTCGGTCCTATATGCACTCGCAGTCATCCTTCCTTGTTGCCTAGCTTTCCAGCTTCCCCTTCAACTTACCTGCAACATGAGCACACTAGTACTCTGCATCAAGACTTATCTAAATATTTGCGCATGGAATTTTTCACTGAGTCAAAATAAGTCTATCCTCCTCTAAATCGAGCCTCCGGCAGCTCGATAATGACTTTACCTCAATACCATCCACCGTTGAATTAATCACAAGACTCTTGAACCAAGTGTGCTTGATCGAGTTGTGTGTGCACACGACTTTCAAGTTTAAAGGATCCTTACTAACTTTTATTTAGGTCCTTTGAATTACACTAGAAGGTCATTCGGCGACCTCCACGAGGTCCTTCAGTTCGTTCCGAAATCTATCATGGCTGATGGCCCCGTAGGGCTATTTCGAAACCAAATCATGATCGCAGCCCCATCGGGCCCTACCCAAATGATCAAAGTACTCATACAGAGGAGGTGGTCCGCCGACCTCCCCGAGGCCTCCCCGGCCATCCCGAAACGTGATCAGTGGCCCTATCGGGCTATTTTAGAACCAATCATGACTTGCGGCCGTCAGGCCCTACCCGTATACATACGATGCTTTCACTCCCCTTGGCTTGTCTTAGAGTTTCTCTTTGACCTGCAATAAAGTCTCTATAATAACAGAAATAGTTTTATGTCTGTGGTCCCATACCTACAGACAGGAGATACATACTCACATTTACTCACGCCAACAAGTCATTTAGACTCGCAACCCCATAATCGCGAGTTAGAACTCAAGGTATAAGCACGTGAGCCTATACTCACACACCTAACATCATAACTAACTATTCACAAGATCACAATAAGAATAAACAACCAAATAAGATAAAGCCTACTCGTGTTACAGAGGAGATCCACTTACTTGGTCCTAAGCTCCTTGCTTCGGTCCTCGAAAACCTTTCCTTAAGGACGTCCCTTTTCGTTCTTTGCGTGAGATGTTTCTGTCCAACACGAGTATTAAAGGGTCAATGCCAAGGTTTACCACTAATTATGAGAGAGGAAAGAACTTGAGATTGATGGACTCAAGGAATGTGACTCTAAACAGTGGGACGACTAATAATTCTCCGAGATAACTCCTCTAAGGGTGTTTCCATTCTAAATGTTGTCATTAGATTAGTTTAGGTGAGAAATGGGTTCTTAGACATACAAGTACAATGAATAAATCATAAAAAAAGGGCCTAGACTTCGAGCTAGAAATCCGACAGAGCTTCCCCTATTTTTCAGATATCCCGACTGAAGCCTTCACCTAATTTCAACCCAGCACTGAACTATTTTCACAGTCCATCACAACAACAACCGAATAATTTAACACGATATCAATACATTTCAAAATCTCATAATCGCAAAAGTTCTCGAGCCTCAACGGCTTATCATAAAACACTTTTCTCAAGGATTTAAGTTCATTTCAGTTTGCGACTAAAACTCAATTCCGACCGTTCTGTTGTACCTTAGTATACGACAGTAACAGGTCGTGTATCCGTAAGTGCTTCAGTGGCGATCCTGCATAATTTGAAGGAATGGAGAAAAATCTAGTCGTTAAAAAGTGTTTAACGGGATAAAATTCCTAACAATTTAGGTTTCGAGTACAACAAAAGAAGGAATGGCAACCTGATCCGAAAAGCTTGATTTACGACTTAACCAATACATTTACAAAAGAATACAACCCTCATTAATTAGAACATTTTCTAATTTTTGCAACAAATAAGTTAATCCCCCGAAAGATAACTTTAGATTTTCGAAACTACATTGAGCCATGAAGATTTATAATGCCAAATTAATTGAAACACCAAGTCCATTGTGAACACCTCAACTCAAGAATGACAAGAAAATTTCAAATCCTCACACAACCTAAAGTCACTCAACCAAATCCAATATGCTCAAAATTATACCTAAATTTCAACACAACAATTTGCTAGCGAGCAAGCTAACAATTTAATTTAACACTTAACAACACAAGGATATAAATTTTAAAGTTACGCAAAAACATCAAAATCACCAAAGTTGTCAATCAAATCAAAACTTTAAGGCCGAGCACGGCCATAAACACAACAAAATATCCAACCCATAATAACGCATCAAAAGAACTACAACATTTTCTACGACATTTCCAAGCCAAACTCGAATAGAGATTTAAATTCTCGCACATTAATCCACAAAACAACCTACTGAAATTCTTGCAACCATAATCCGCAATAAGGAAGTTTTCAATGCTAATCCTTACAATTTTTTAAACTTCAAAATGATGGAAATAGTTAAATTAAACGAGGCATCAATTCAAATAAACAACAAAATCGAGCACTAGCGATATGCTCTAAATTATAGCCTCGTAATTTAAAACATACAAAAGACTACCAAACATTTCCAACATAAGCATAAAATTATCGACGAGTTTAACTCAAGTTAGAGGCTCACAAACCTAAGCGGATGTGTTAGTAATCCAGGGGAATCAATATGAAGCTCGGATGTGTTACACGACGAGCGTCAGGTCAGCCCCCGTCGAACCGAAGGGGAAGCGCACGGCCGAGGACGCTGCTTTGGGTGAAGCGACCCTCACCATCGGCGTGTCCGAGGGTCGAAGCGAACTAGACCCTCGACTCCCGGCCCTATAGATATTAGCGGGCCCGGCCGAGGACACCGAAGAAGTAGACGTTGACGACCTTAGCACTGCTCGAAAAGTCAAAATTGGGACTTCGTTAAGTCCCGAAGTGCGCAAGGCCATCATTGCCTGTCTACGGAGGAACCGAGATGTGTTTGCGTGGAGCCATAGCGATATGAAGGGCGTATACCCAGATTTGATATGCCACCGTCTCAACATTGATCCTCGGATCCCGACCCGCCGGCAGAAGAAAAGACCCCTCAACCCCGAGAGAGCCCAGGCTCTTAAAGATGAAGTTGATAGGCTCATCGGGGCCGGGTTCATTCGCGAAGCAAAGTACCCGGACTGGGTCTCTAATCCGGTGCTGGTCCCAAAGCCAGATGGTAGATGGAGATGCTGTGTTGACTTCACCAACCTCAACGTAGCCTGTCCGAAGGACAGCTTCCCTGTGCCCCGAATTGACCAGATGGTTGATGCCACCGCGGGCCATGAACTCCTCAGCTTCATGGATGCATATTCGGGTTACAACCAAATCCCTATGTATCATCGGGACGAAGAGCATACTGCGTTCATTATCGATCGAGGGCTGTACTGCTACAAGGTCATGCCCTTCGGCCTCAAGAACGCAGGTGCGACTTATCAGAGGTTGGTGAACAAAATCTTCGCAGATTTACTTGGAGTCTCGATGGAGGTCTACATTGACGACATGCTGGTCAAAAGTGCGGCAGCACAAGACCACGTCAGACACCTGGATCAGACTTTCTCCGTCCTTAGAAAGACCAACATGATGCTCAACCCAAATAAGTGCACCTTTGCGGTTAGAGCTGGTAAGTTTTTGGGCTTCATGGTGAGCCAACGAGGAATAGAGGCTAACCCAGAGAAGATCCAAGCCATCCTCGACATGAGGCTCCCTCGGAGAGGAAAAGAAGTACAGAAACTTACTGGGTGCATTGCGGCACTCAACAGGTTTGTATCCCGGTCAACCGACAAGTGCCTCCCCTTCTTCAACACCCTCCGTGGGAGTAAGGAGTTCGCATGGACTGACGAGTGCGAACGGGCCTTCGAGGAGCTTAAAGCTTATCTCGGTCATATCCCAGTTCTGGCGAAGCCATTATCGGGGGAAAAGCTCTTCACTTATCTCGCTGTGTCCCAACATGCAGTTAGTTCGGTGCTGGTCAAGGAAGTCGCCGGGGTACAGGTACCCGTTTACTATGTCAGCAAACGCCTCCTCGACGCTGAACTCAGATACCCTGAGTTAGAGCGGCTCGCCCTTGCTCTCGTTATCTCCACAAGAAAACTTCGCCATTACTTCCTGGCTCATCCGGTGGTGGTTCTTACCAATCACCCAATGAAACAAGTTCTGCGCAGGCCGGAGGCCTCAGGCAGACTTATCAAGTGGGCAGTCGAGTTGACTCAGTTCGACATCCTGTACCAGCCGCGAACGACGATCAAAGGTCAAGCGCTAGCCGACTTCATCGCCGAGTTCACCTTTCCTTCGGAGGAGGATCGGAATGGACAGAACGAACCCTTGAAGTGGAAACTCTTCGTCGATGGATCCTCGAACGAGAATGGTTTGGGGGTAGGGCTCCTTCTCATCAGCCCCGAGAATCATCGGATCAGCAGCGTCGTTGCAATTTACCTTCAAGGCCTCGAACAACGAGGCAGAGTACGAAGCCTTGCTTGCCGGCCTAAGACTCGCCAAAGAACTTCAAGTAGATTCGCTTATAATCCACAGCGACTCGAAGCTGGTGGTCTCTCAAGTTCTAGGCGAGTTTTAAGCCCGCGATGATAGAATGGCCGCTTATTTGGAGAAGGTTAAGGCCGAGCTTCGGAACTTCCCAAGGCACGAGGTGAAGCACATTGACCGTGAAGATAATGCGAATGCTGATGCCCTAGCGAAATTGGCTACCAGCCCATATGCGGAGCTCCTTCGCTTGGTCCCGATCGAAATCGTGGCAGAGCCCAGTATCACAAAGCAGAATTCGATAAAGGTGATCGACGCTCAACCTTCGTGGATGAACGATATTGTCATTTACTTGAAGGATGACAGACTACCCGAAGATCGAGACCTAGCGCGAAAAGTCAGATATCATGCCGAGCATTACCTGCTGCTGAACGACAAGCTCTACAAGAGAGGGATCTCAACCCGTTGCTATGTTGCCTCAACGACGAAGAAGCCAAGCGAGTCCTCAGTGAAATCCACAACGGAGTCTGTGCAAACCACTCGGGTGGACAGTCACTCGCGCACAAGGCTTTGTTGCAGGGATTCTACTGGCCCACGATGAAACAAGATGCTACCGAATACGCGAGGAAGTGCGATAAGTGCCAGAGATACTCTGCACTCATTCGAGCTCACCCGGAACGACTCACCGTCATCTTCTGCCCGTGGCCCTTTGCGAAGTGGGGAATCGACATAATCGGGCCATTGCCCACGGTGCCCGGAGGGCTCAAATTCGCAGTGGTAGCAGTGGACTACTTTACCAAATGGGCTGAAGCGATTCCCTTGGCCACTATCACCGAGAAGAATCTGACTAAGTTCATCCGCGAGCACCTCGTTTACAGGTTCAGGATACCTCACTCCTTGATCTCAGACAACGCCCTTCAGTTCGATAACCAGCGTATAAGGGACCTCTGTGACCAGTTCGGCATCAATAAAGACTTCTCCGCGCCATACCACCCGCAGAGCAATGGCCAAGTCGAGGCCGTCAACAAGATCACAAGACCACTTTGAAGAGACGACTCGACGCACTCAAAGGACGTTGGGCAGCAGAGCTACCCCTAGTCCTCTGGAGCTATCGTACTACGGCCCGCACGGCCACTGGAGAAACCCCATTCTCCATGGCTTATGGCACAGAGGCGATGATCCCGGCAGAAGTAAAGGTCCCTTCTTTTCGCTACGACAACTTCGATGAGGCGGCCAACAATTCACTCCTCGCCGTGGAGCGAGATACGATCGAGGAACGGCGAGAAGTCGCAAGGATCCGGATGGAGGCCTAGAAGCGGCGTATGGCGAGGTACTACGACTCCAAGGTAAAGGAAAGAAAGTTCAAAGTCGGGGACACTGTCCTCAGACAAGTATTCCAGAACACCAAGGAGGCCGGAGCGGGGGCACTGGGGTATTCGTGGGAGGGACCTTATCAAATTACCGAGGTTTTGCGATCAGGAGCATACCGACTCGCGGACCTCGCTGGGATCCCATTGAGACTTGCCTGGAATACGGAGCATCTCAAGAAATATTACCAGTAGGCTCCCCTCACCTGTAATTTATTTCCATGTAAATCTACTCATGTTTGTAAACAATACTTGTGAATAAATATATTTTCGCATATCTCCAAGTACGTTTAATCGAAAGTCTACGGAGTAGACTATAAACTCGGTGTATGAAGGATAGAACCGTGGAGCGGATAAATCCTGAAAACACTACCCTGTCTTCTCGGCCGCGAAGCGTCCAAGAAGCCGAGGGGCATCCGTGGTACCAGAAAGAAAATAGATACGCTCTATAGGTACCTCGAAGGCGAGCGAGGCTAGAACGTGTGAGTTCCGAAGGGCTTACATAGGCCTTGCCCGTTGAGACTTCCTACCATACGAAGGTTTATCTTGTCAGGTTTTTCCTTCGTAGAAGGAAACCTGTTCGAAGACTAACTTGGGAAGTTTGACTAACTTGTTCTTAGAACAATTCTATTCTTCTAAGAAGATAGAAGAACTAGGCACGCTCAAAGGAAGAATTCCGAGGCAGACTAATTTCTAAAAAATTAGGCCAAAGCGTGGAAAATAAGAGGTCATACATTATACACTCTCGGAGAGAGTATGTAGTCTCGGAGGGATTTAGTTAATTGACCGGATCCCGAAGGGACTGTCATTTAACACATTAATTGTTAGATCCCTAAGGGATTTATTCGATTAATTAATTACTAGATCCCGGAGGGATTTAGTCAGTTGATGAATAATAAATATGGGGAAATCAAATCTTATTTTATTACTCGTTCGTAAAAAAAAAAATACAAGAGGTGGGCGTCCAAGATAAGGACCCTGAACAAAAAATATATATATATATAAATACACAAATATATTATTATACAAAAAGCAAATATATTATTATACAAAAAGACCCTACTCTATGGCGGCGGCTGCGCAGGAGGCTGCTATGGGGGGCGCGGCATCTCGCGGCGAACCTCCTCGACGAAATTCCACTCGAGGTGGAGGGCCTTGAGCCTATCCAATGGGCGGTTGGCTCCGTCGAGCATGGCGAGTTTGATCTCGTTTCGATACCCCTCGCTTTCATGAAAATCGGCAAGCCAATGCCGTCTCCTCAGCTCGATAAGATTGTCGAACGCGGGGCTGTTCTTGAAGTCTGCCACCGCGGAGCGAATTCGCGCTCTGGCCCTGTTGAGATCAGCCTCGGTCCGGCTCAGCTCGTCTCGAGCTTCTTTAAGCTCTCCCTCGAGGACTTGAATCCTCGACTCAGCAACGCCTCTCAAGCCTCTCTCCTCCTCAAGAGCAACCTCGAAGACGGCCTTCTCCGAGAGAGTACTCTCTTCGCGAGCTCGGCGCTCCTCTGTCAGGGCCTCCCACGCCTCTGACTGCTGAGCCCTCGCTTGAGCTAGCTCCAGCTCGAGCCGGATCTTGGTCTCCGCGTGGGCCTGTTTCTCCTTCGCTAGCTCCTCCCGGAGCTTGGAAGTCTCCTCCGCAAATGCTCTCCTCTGCTCATTTGACTTCCTCATACTCTCGTTGGCCATCTCCATCATTTTAACAGAGAGGTCCGCTTAAGTAGAGACTTCTTGAAGCCTGGCGGCGAGCTTTTCCCTCTCTCCTCGGGCGAAGAGGGCCTCCGACCTTTGGGAGTAGGTGAAGTTTGCTAGAAATGCCTGCAACAGTCAGAAAGTAGTAGCAAGTCGAATTGAAAGCGGATGTGGAAGTCGGCAGGATTTACCTTCGCGAGCAGCCGCATGCCTTCGCGATTGCCAGCCTGGAGCGGCTCCTCAGAGAGCTGCCTAAAGCTCTCCTCCGACCAGATCTCGTCCAGCATAGGCCCGAGCTCTGGCATCCAGGGGAAGCCCCCCAATGGGGCATACGATCCCGCCCCAAAAGAAGTCCCCGCTGGAGGGACTTTGAAATCCTCCAGCGGGTCCCTGGCGGGGCCAGACCCTGCGGGAGAACTCCGAGGGGCCTCGGTAGGCGCGACCTCTGGAGCCGCCGCTGGCTCCTTCCGCGATCGTTTCCTCCGCGTCAAGGGCTCTTCTGGGGTTTCCGCGGCCTCCTCTTCGTCCTCGACCTCCTCGGACGGGGGGAGGGATTTGGCTCCGAAATGATTATAGCAAAGTTGTATATAATATATTATAATAAGTCTTAAGGACTCATTTGGAGCTCCAAAAACTTCAAAAACTCACTTCGCGCTAAAACTAAGTCTTTACAACTATTTTTGCCTAAATCGAGCTTTCAAAGGGCTTTTTTGGCTACGAAGTGATCTAACAAAGTTGTTTTGGTCCTAAATGAGTATTTGAACATTTAATATATTATAGTAAGTCTTAGGTACTCATTTTGAGCTCCAACAAGCCTTTAAAACTCCCTTCACCCAAAAACTAAGTCCTTATAACTAGTTTTACCTAAATCGGGCCGTCAAAGGGCTTTTTTTGGCTCCGAAGTGACTCTAGCAAAGTTGTTTTGATCCCAAATGTGTATTTCCACATATAATATATTATAATAAGTCTTAAGGACTCATTTGGAGTTTCAAAAATTTCAAAAACTCACTTCGCGCTAAAACTAAGTCTTTAAAACTAGTTTTGCCTAAATCGAGCCTTTAAAGGGCTTTTTTTGGCTCCGAAGTGATTCTAGCAAAGTTGTTTTGATCCCAAATGTGTATTTACACATATATTGCAACCGCGGCCTTAGGGGCGGCAGATTTTCTTGAGGAAGTGGCCGCCCTATTCCTCGTCGACGGAGCGGAAGTGGTCGCACCCTCGGGGGCCCTCGCAGGGACTTTGGGCTGCTTCAGGCCCGACTTCTGCCCACGGAGTTGGTCCGGGTCCAACTCCATGCGAACCCTGATCCACCCGTGGGTGATCAGGTTTCTCCTCGTTGACGAGGGCCCGGACGTCTCTGGCCTCGTCAGGATAGGCCAGGGCGATAGCGATCCGCTCTTCCTGCTCCGCGGTCACGGATGTGCTAATGAAGGAGTCTGCACATGGCCCCGAGCGTCAGCAATACGGCGCATAAAAAGAAAAAGGGAAATGATGTAGAGTACGAGGACTTACCAGGAACTTGGTAGGCCCGCGGAACGGGCGGGGCTCCCTGAGTAGAGCCGCACAGGTGGAAGTCCCCCCCGACCCAAAAGTTCCTGTCTTTCCACCCCTCGCAGGACGATGACAGGTTCGTCATCATGATCTTCTTCTTCTCCCACGGGGCCAAGAAGAAGTACCCCTGCCTCGGACTTCTTGGAGGAGGGCTTGTACAGGTGGCAGACCTCCTCCACTGACGGGTCAACTCCGAACCACAGCCTCTTAGAATGTGCATCCCGACCATGATCTTGTAGGCATTGGGGTTGAGTTGACTTGGAGCGAGACCCCAGTGTGCCAAGACACTGCGGACCAGATAGTGCAGCGGAAGTCTTGCCCCATGCTTCATGATGGCCTTATTAAAGGCCACCATCGACGGCGGGGGTCGTGTCGAACGCTCCTCCGCGGACATAGCCCTGGTAGTAATGGCCGCCGGAAGGTGGAATTGTTCCCGGACATGCTCCACGTCGACCTCGGAGCACTTGGAGACCTTGTCGTCGGCGGCAATTATGGTCGAAGGCTCCGGGGGGTTGGGGGCACAGGATCGCTCGGTAGTCGGCGACTGCGGAGGTCGGACGTCCCTAGCCGCGGCAGATCGAGAACCAGCGGCGGTGGCGGCAGACCCGGTGGGTTTTTTCGCGGTAGATGCTAGTGGAGGATCTGGCGCGGCTATAGTTGTTTTCTCCTTCCTTTTCGCTCTTTTTGCAACGGCTGACGGTGGTGGCGGAGACACTACCGGCGGAACGGCAGAGCCGGTTTCAGGCCTAGCGCCGGAGGAAGGCGGTGTCGAATGAGACATCTTTATTTCTCTGAGGAACACCGAAAACTCCGGTAAGTTACCCACACGAGAAAGAGTAGAAGGGAGGAAAACTCGGCGATAGCAAATTCGGAGAACGTACCTGTATTGGTCGGAAAAACCTTCAAACTCCGGAGAATTTGCAGAGTTGCAGAACGATGAAGAACGTCAGAATTTTCATGAAAGGCTTTATGTTCGTAAATTTCTGAGAGAAATGGCGAAGAAAGCAAAAGTTCGGAAAATGAGAAGTGAGAGGGGGTTTATAGGCAGAGGAGGCGAAGGGGTGAAAACCCTTCGCGTCATTTCATCTCCGAGTCTCGAGCTCGCTCCCGGACCGTCGGATGAGAATCTTCCCATCACCATCCAACGATCAGAAGGATTCGATGAGAAGTAATTATTACCTGACGTCAGTATATGCTATCGAAAAAGGAAAAATCCCCGAAAAGTGTATCAGATCATTAACTGCCCGTCATTCAAACGACGCGGCTTTTCGGTAGGGAAGCGTCCTCAAGAAGAAATCCCAGAGGACGTGACGCGTGTCCTCAGGGATTGGGGGGCAGATGTTGTAAACTGGTTTTCGTCCGAGGATGTATCATCGAGGATGTCCTCCCCGACCACGGGCAACCTCAGGAGAGAGTGCCCGAGTGATGACATGGCTTCGCCATGTCAGCAAGAGTGTCAACGTCAACGGCATTAGAGGCGCGGGTCGATCTAGTGCCTGTATCTGCAAGGGTTGTTGGTAGAGGCAACACCGAGGGTAGACCCCGATATGGAGCAAGGTCCTCGGGGGGAGACCGATGAGCCGAGGGTCCCCTAAGCCCGAGGACGAGTGGAACTCGCGATGAGCCTCACGAAGGTAGAAGATCAGGTGAGTCGGGGGACTCCTCGCGGAGCGGGAGGTCCCCGGTCGAGGGATGAAGCGCGGGTAGTTGTAGTGAGATCAATCCCGATGATAGATACCTCTGACATATACTGTAGACGCCTCACTTGTGATGGACGTGAGTTGATTAGTTAGTAATCCACCCCCGTAATTTGGGGCAGGGTATGGTCGATTAAGATAAGGCCACCTAATCCCATGATTTAAGGGATATTTGGTCAGGCGCATTTAATGCACTTTCCTCTCTCTCCTTCCGAAAATCTATAAAAGGAAGAGAAGGAGAAGGGGAAAAAGGTTGGAAAAAATTACTCTGTAAACACCCCATTCGGAAATTTTATAAACACGTCGAACCACTTAAAAAATCTCAGAGTATTTATTTCCCGTTCAAATTTTCCCTGTTCATTGCCGTATCACACACTAGAGGTACGGATCACGGCGTTGGTTTAAATTCCACACCAACAGCCAACTAAACAAACTTTAAGACATAGTCTGCGACACTCAGCTTTTCTTGATGCATAGTAATGAACTCGTTCATCTTGCTATTTTGAACGGCCTCACTGAAGTACTTCTCATAGGATACTTGCTAATATTCGGCCCACGTCATGGTACAGACGTCCCGAGTTTGTTTCTCTACAATCCACCAATAACACACGTCTTTATTGAGCATAAACATGGCACATGAGACCTTTTCATGGTCTGATATTTACATAATGTCAAAGATAAGTTCTATGCGACTTGTCCATTCTTCAACAGCGAGAGGATCCAGAGAACCATCGAATGATGGAGATTGAGCCCTACAAAACCTCTTGTAGACTGCCTCCAAAGTCATATTTGGCATCGGTACTCCTTGGGTATATGCGAGTGGCGCTAAATCGGATGCCAGAGCATGAGCTTGCATCATTGAGGGATATTGTGGTATGCTTGGAATAGGATACCCGGGGGGGTAAGCGGCATCCACTGCTGGATTAGGGTATGCCGCTACCCTGCCTTACCCTGGAGGGCCTTCCGCGGGAGTCGCCGCTGCCCCCGGGTAGACTACATTGGTATCTGGAAGCGGATCTGGATACTCGGGCGATTTCTCACCCTCTACTTACTCTTGGGCCTCAACTAGAGGCCGGGGAGAGAGAGGTAAGGCCCCACGTCCCATGTGCTCCATCAGGTGATTTAGCACCTCTGTTTGTTGTCGCTGAATTTAGGCTTGGCGTTCTATGGCCTTGCGAAGTTCGCCCACCGCCCTCGATGATTTTGGCCTCGTCATAATCAATGAGGAAGTAAAAAGGCAAGTGACCTGAGTTAACAAACTAAGGTTAAAATCATTACTTAGACTAGACAAAAGAATGCAAAACATTAAGCAATCATTATAGAATCAGGGATGAGACAAGTTAGCATCACATAGCACTAACAAATACTAATTCACCATACATAGTTGCATAACAAAGAGAATAATATAAGCATCATCACAGACATAAAAATCCTTTATAGAGGATGACACAACGCATAACTAGTCAATTTGAGTCTCTACCACGATTAGTCAAAATAAAAAAATGCTAACTATTAATTGCTACATACGTCACTTCTAATTCAATTAGGTACAATGCTAAGCTAGGCTAAACTGATACTCATATGAATACTCTAGGACTACAAAATTGTGGTTAATGTCTCCTCCAATACGATCTAACTATCACCCTCGTCAACATGGTATAGCTCATGAAGTTAAAGGAAAGGCACTCACAGTGGCGACAACAAGGGAATCACGCTTGTGCATACGGGGTTGTTTGTAGAACCAGCTAAACCATAGCTCTGATACCAACTTTGTAACGACTCAAAACTTACACGTATAAAGTAATATAAAACGGTATATGATATAGATAAATTAGAATTTTATAAGTCCCAAAAATTACGGTAGAATTTGAACTTTTTACATAATGACATAAAGATGCATCTAAATGCCTAACACATGTTACAACCGCAACCACACGACCATCAAAAGAGTTTACACGTGGGTTTTTCAAAATAAAAACATCAACTCTTAAAATAGTTGCTAACGGCTAGCCAGCGATATACCCGACGCTCCCAAGGTCGGTCCTGTATGCACTCGCCGTCATCCTTCCTTGTCGCCTAGCTTTCCAGCTTCCTCTTCAACTTATCTGCAACACGAGCACACTAGTGAGCAAATAGCCCAATAAGTAGATTAATGATGTATAATACTTTACATCAAGACTTATCTAAACATGTGTGTATGGATATGATCACTGAGTTAAAACAAGTCTATCCTCCTCTAAATCGAGCCTCCAGCGGCTCGATAATGACTTTACCTCAGTACCATTTACCGTTGGATTCATCACAATACCCTTGAACCCAGTCTGCTTGATCAAATTGTGTGTGCACACGACTTTCAAGTTTAAAGGATCCTTACTAACTTTTATTTCGGTCCTTTGAATTATACCAGAAAGTGTCGTCCGCTGACCTCTATGTGGTCCCTCAGGGTTGTTCTGAAATCTGTCATGGCTGATGGCCCCATCGGGCTATTTCGGAACTAAATCATGACCGCAGCCCCGTCGGGCCCTACCTAAATGATCAAAGTACTCACACAAAGGAAGGTCGTCCGCCGACCTCTCCAAGGCCTCTCGGACTATCCCAAAACGTTATCAGTGGCCTCGTAAAGCTATTTCGGAACTGATCATGACTTGCGGCCCCATCGGTCCCGACTCGTATACATACGGTGCTGTCACTCCCCTTGGCTTGTCATAGAGTTTGTCTTTGACCTGCAGTAAAGTCTCAATAATAACAAAAACATTTTAATGTCTGTGGTCCCATATCCACAAACAGGAGACACATACACACATGCCAAGAAGACATTTAGTCTCATATACCCACAATCGCGAGTTAGAAGTCAAGGTATAAGCACGTGAGCCCATACTCACGTACCTAGTATACTAACATCATAACTAAACATTCAAAAGATCACAATAAGAACAAACAATCAAATAAGGTAAAGCCTACTCGTGTTACAGAGGAGATCTACTTACTTGAGGTCCTAAGCTCCTTGCTTCGATGCGTTGCGTGAGATGTTTCTGTCCAACACGAGTATTAAAGGGTCAATGCCAATGTTTACCACTAATTATGGGAGAGGAAAGAACTTGAGGTTGATGAACTCAAGGAATGTGACTCTAAACAGTGCGACGACTAATAATTCTCCGAGAAAACTCATGAAAGAGTGTTTCCGTCCTAAGTGTTGTCATTAGATTAGTTTAGGTGAGAAATAGGTTCGTAGACATACACATACAATGATTAGACTAAAGCGTCTAGCAAAAATGGGCTTCAGTAAAGCGTCTTTTCTTTTTCTTTTTTTTTTTGGGTAGCGCTGCGGCACCCGCACGGGCAAGGCGCCTGGGGGCCGCGGCGCAGGATAAGGTGCCGTGGTGCTGCGATTCTAGGGCTTGGGGGCCGCGGCGCCGATTGATGGGCGCTGCGGCGTTAGGCTGCTACGAGAATGCGCGAACTAGGGTTTCTCACGTTCCAACTCAAATTTTGGACGTCGTTTTGACTGCGAATCTGATTCCTATGATACCCAAACCCTCAAAAGACAAAATGAATGACTGTAAATCACTAAAAATCAAGTATAACACAAGATGTGATGAATCAAATCCCGAATTTACAGAAAACTCAATTTCCTAAACCCAATACCTAAACACCGAAACACGACAAGAACATGAATGAACGACAAATCAAAAATCGATGAATTCCCAAACTAGGATCTGCCAAACGAAACTGATAACTACCCAACTGGCATGAAACGAAAAGGAAAACTCAACGTAATTCAACGAATTAACAAGAACGAAACAAGAACACGAAGAACTCTTTTTTTTTTCTAAACGAAAACAAAACAAAATTAAAGGATAGGCACAGCTAACGTAGAAAACTGCACTCTGATACCACTTGATATGAACCCCGACGATTTGTCGAGATCCAATGCTCGAATTCGGACCGTTCTACGGGTTTAGGTTTGATTAGTGGATCGTGAGACGCCACGAACGGTTGCGGAAGGCCGTTCGATGAGTCGATGAACACCACAAGATAAATTCTTGTGACACAAGATAGATTCTTATGTTGTTCGGGTTGTCCAAGGTAAATCCTTTGGCGATTTGGTAAATCCGTGTTAGTTCTTCGAAGAACGAAAGAAAAGAGTTAAACTCTCAAACACACAATGTGAATTTTTGTTCGAAATCAATCTCCTTTTCTCATTGAGAAGGGCGCCTATAAGGCTGAGTTTACAGCTTATTTTAAAGTTACGAAAACAACCCTAAGTCTATTTTACTGGATTGACTAGTAACTAAGGCTATTAAGGTAACTTAGCTTAGTCTAGCCCAATAACAAAAGACATAGAGCCCAATTAAACAAGTATGGCCCAATAAATAAACATACAAAATAATTAGTCCAAAAACAATGAAAAGTGGCGCCATTGATGTAATCCAACACGGGCTTTATTCGATGCCAGCCCAAATGACATGGACGATCTTTGGTTGTTGGGTTTCTCGTATTGCTTGCTTCTCAAAGGTATCCAGCTCGTCCATTTGAAGCTTTATGATTAGGCTATGAAGTTCCTCCTTGAATAGCTTTGCTCGAGCTCTCGTGACGGGTCCAACAGGCACTTTGTATCGCTCTTCGCGGGCTTGCTCGGTCTTGTCCTCGTCAACGAGAGACGACGATAAAGAATCAACTAGAAAGCTTAGTACTGTGTCAAGAGAATTAGTCAGTGTGGGACGACTAATTCTCTATTTGATTTGTATGGTGCATTGTTTTGTGATTGCTGCATGGCATATTTAACATAGAGTAGTTTTCCCTTACTAAGTTTATCAACTCACAAGTTTCTCAGTGTTGTAGGTAAGAAGGCAGTGAAAATTGACAACTAGGAGCTGACGAGGGGTGATGTGTATGGTATGCTCGAGAAGTAAGTAAAGACCTGTGGCAATTAAATTTCTGCATTTTGTATTTGAAAGATAATATTTTGTTTTGAATACGGGACGAGATCCCGAGAATTTGTTACGTGTGTATAAAACGTATTTATATTTTGCCTTAGTGGCTTTTACCTAAGAATGGTGTTTAAAACTTTTGCATTACAAAAATGTCTATATATATATATATATATATATATGACGATGTCGTTGAAGGTATATTTAAGTGTTAAGAAAGTAGAAAAGAAGAGTATTACTCTCTTGTCGCAACTATGGCTAAGCGAGCGGGTCGTGACACGAATGCTAGGCAACAAGAAAGGTGGACGGCGAGTGCATACGGGACCGACCTCAGGAGCGTCGAATATATCGCTGGCTAGCCGTTAGTAATTGTTTTGAAAGTTTCATACTTATGTTTTAAAAACACCATTGTAAAGTTATTTTTGATGATCTTGGAGTCACGGTTGTAAACCGTGTTAGGAATTAAATTATATACCTTGTCGTTATATAAAAGTTCAAATTCTACCATATTTTTGGGATGTGTAAAACCTTAACTTATTTATGACTTATATTATTTACGTTACTTTATACGTGTAAGTTTTTGGGACGTTACATAGATAATTGAGTAAATAGTCATTTTCTAAATGATATTTTAACAAAACGGCCCACGTTTCAATTAATTAAGAAATTAATCATTTTTTTATCTACATAATGATGTATATTTACCTCTATGTCTTTAGTTCTCTTAAGTATTGTGGCTTAATTTTTGAAAACTTCGGCTATTTTCTTAAAACATGGATTAAGAAATGACCAAATACCAAATAGACCCTATATATAATGACTAGTTGCATTCACGTGCTCCTCACGTTAGAATTTCATCACCTACTACTTTAAAACACGACAGTCAAAATGAAAAATATATATATATATATATATATATATGAGATAGTATGAAAGAAAAACCCGTTACAATAATAAAAAAGAAGTCGCTCATGGAAGCTTTCTTTTTTTTCTTTTTTTCAAAGAAAAAGAAAATAATTTAGATGTATTTTAGATGTAAGAGTTATGTTAAAATAATGTCTTCTTAGGTACAAGCACGAAATATATATTGGCCGAGTCAAAGATCTGTGGAGCACCTGATGAAAACAATAAAAAAAAATAGATCTGTCTTGGTAACGATGGAATTAGGACACCCTTACAGTATGGACCTTTGCGTAAATATAACAAAATGGATGTCAAATGAATAAGAAAAAATTATACCTAGCCGTGATAATAAAAAAATACTTGAGGCCAACACGGAACAGACTTATTGTTAAAATGATTCGGTGGCAAAAATTTCAACAAAAAAAAAAAAGAAAGAAAGGAACTGTAACCCCAGCCCCCGGAATTATCCTTTACGGTACTTTTTTGACAAACGAGACAGTCCTTTCGATAATTTAATTTAAATCCCGTCTTGCGATTAGAACTCACTCCCATCATTGCATTATCCAATTTATAATTAGAATACTTTTGTTTGATTTATTAGTGGCCATCTAATTTCAAATCGACTCCTTAAAGTGTAAAACTACACCGTGAGTCCCCAAACTTTTAAGAAATTATAAAATTGGTCCAATTTATAAAAATGAAACTTTTTGGGTTGAAATCTATTTTTAAGGTTACAATATGATTGATTATCATATAATTAACCTTAGTTTCAAATTTGAGACCATTCCGAGTTATAACGGAGCCGAAAAGGCTTAAACTCGAAAAGTCGGGATAAACCGTGTAAACACGGTTAAAGAAAAAGGAACAAGCTCGGAACGACCACTTATAATTTAATATTTGTCTTTTAAATAGTATTTTAGAAGTTTTTAGCAACATAGGTGAGTCTCATTAAGTCTCGAGTTAAACGAAATTCGAATTAGGTCAAAACTCTAACCGATGGTTCGAGAACGGTACGTTTAGGTCTCTTTGAGAGAAACGGGCCTCGGAAAAGGTTTCCGACCACTGGGGCCAGCCCATAACCATCCCTAATTAACCTTATTGGGCTTGAAAAGCTAAGAAATAAACCTAGGCCCAAAATCAAAGTGAAAACCGTGGGCCCAATGTGTTGAAAAATGGTTGAGTGTCTTAAATTATTTAAGTGGAATAATTGATGAACCAATGAAATAAATCCAAGGATTTTTTCATTATTGGCACGTTTGAATCAACCAACCCGAAAATGACTCAATATGGGCACCATTTTTGAAGAGAGAAAAGGGAAAATGAAAAGTTTTAGTCTTTTTACTCATGTTAAATCCTAGACATTTGATTTGAATCCCTTAACTACCAAATTTGAATCAAGGGCCAAGATTTATTGGAATTACCAATTAAATAACATTATTGGAATTAAGATCTCGGAGAATATACATGAGTGATATTTGGCCATTGAAGAGAAGAGAGAGAGTGGAAAATAGTCATTAAGTTGCTTCGAGAATGCAACTTAACGATGAGTGTCTAGAGCTATGAAAAGTTTTCCCTAAGTAAATCTCAACCGTAGGGTTGGTTGATGAAAGAGATTGAGGGCTAGGATGAAACATGGAACTTAACAATTATTTTAAATGATGAATTAAAATAATTGGAAGAGAGAGAGAGAGGAGAAATTCGATCAAGAGAGAGAGAGAGAAAGACAAGTGAAAATCTCTCTAAAACTCTCCTAAGTATAAATAGTTTTTTTGACCCTTAAGCTCCCATTTATGCTTTTTCTTGTAAAATCTTGAGAGAAAAACCATGGAATAGAGATAGAAAAGAGAAAAGAGAGAACTTTAAGTGAGAAAGAAAGAAAAGAAAAGAAGTTGGAGTTAGAGAATGGTTGAGCAAGGAGAAGAAGAGACAAGAACAAGGCTTCGAAAACCCTAGTTCACCAAAGTAAGAAAACCGTGCCCTTGGCTTAGCCTTTCTCCATGTTTCAGTGCTCCAAAAACCTAATCAAAGCCTTGTATCATTTTGCTCTAAGAGTTAGGGAAACCACACGTGGTGGTTTGGAGCAGATCCAAGGTGACCACTCGGCCAAGAAGGAAGCACGCCGAAGGACACTCAAAATTCGAGAGCTAGAAATCTCTAACCTAGAGTGATGTGACGATCTTTTATATTTCCTTAAACGGAAACAAGTTAGATTTAAAGGCTCAAAACGACATTTTCACAACTTAGTGGAAATCAAAGGTTCGATGAAGTCTCAAAGTAATGTAAAATGGGTGTTGAGACTTAAATAGACTTAGTCCAGCCCAAACATAGTGAGATGAGAACCATAGTTGTTTAAATTGAATTAAACAGGCTTATTCAAACGAAACGAGACTCGGTTTCTTTGAAACTGAGTATTTTTCTTAAGAAACAGTTATAGCACGTGAAAACCACTATACTGAGCCAAGAATATTTTATAAATTACATCCTAGTTGAAAAAGGATTTAATGAAAACTTTTTAAATAAAGAGAGCTTATTAATTAAGCTTAGTGCTCAAAAGCATTTTGCGAAAAGTTAAAACAGACAAACCTTCCGTCTTAGAAACATTTAAAGTGCCAAGGCCGTTTTGGGCCTTGCCTTAGTCTTTGAAGCCCAAAGCTTGCTAGGCCAAACTGTTTTAAACTGTGAAGGCTATTTTGGGCCTTCATTTTGTTGAAAAACTCGAACCATTAGTGGGCCTAACAACAAGAAAGCTGGGAAGGCCACTTTGGGCTTTGTTCTATTCCGAAGCCCAAATGACTCGTTTGGGCCTCAGTAGTGACTAAGGCCCATTTGTATCAAGGCCAAATGTGTGAGAAGGCCTTGAACCTAGTAGTGGGCTACTTAATATGGCCCAATTAAAATAAATCAGTACAAACCCATGAAGTTAAGATTAGACTTTCCTCAGCTCAGACGGACTTTGAATAGTCCGAAGATTTCAAAACACGAGAGGCCGTCTAGGAAAGTTTAAGATGGAAACCCGAGCACTTAAGAATTTACTCTAAATAAGTTCGCTCTCGTGTTCGGAGCTCAGAACAAGTTCTTAGAAAGACCTCGAAACCACCGTAACACCTACAACGGTAAGTGGCGATGCATCTACGGCAACGAGTATATGTGTGAAATATTTTCTAGAGTTGCATTAGTACTTTATGAATAAATGTTGTGTAATTGCTATGTCTTTGTGCTGTGTAGTGTATAAACTATGATAGCTAAAGAAATACGAATAAAACGTGCATAAATAGATATAATCTAATCTTTAGATTAGATTTTATAGGCCTCAATAAGAGAAAATAAGCTGTAATGAAACTCAACGGCACAAGTTTGCTCGTATCCGATCTTCACCGAGTTTATAACTCAAGTATAAGAAGAAGGTCGGCTTTAAGTCGAACTTACAATTAAAAGAGAAACAGCTTAATGATAAAGGAAAGTGGCCTTGAACTAACGCTGTGGTCCGCACCTCTAGACGGTAGTGCGGCAATGAAAAGGAAGAAAGTGGTCAGAAAAAGGAAAAGACAGGAAGTTTTGAAGTAGTTCGGCCCTCCTCTGGAGTTATAGCTTACATCCACAATTTTTAGCATTTCTGGTGAATTTTTACAAAGGATTCAACCAAAATTTCTTCCAACCCCTTTTCCCTTCTCATTCTCCTTCTTTTATAGGCCAAGAGAGAGAGAGAGAGGGTTCAATTATTAGGGCCTGACAATCCATCCCTTAATTCCCGGGATTAGGTGACCTAACACAGTCGACTATAACCCCCCTGAATTACGGGAGTGGATTACAAACTAATCACAGACGTACATTGGGAACATAATGCCTACAGTACTTGTCAAACATCCCACAATCGAGGCTAGTCGACCATTACAAAAGTAACACCCAGACTACAATGTACGCAGACTTCATCTCGGGTCGGGGGTCGCCAGCTTCGCGGGTCGAACCTTCCGTCTTCAGTAAAGTCCTTGCTTTCTCTCTGAGGCTAGCTTCGCGGGAGTGGACCATCTCCGAGGCTTAGTAGTCTTCTTGTCCGTCAATCCCTCTCCGAGGGTCTTCTCACACCATCGACACCACCTTCGGTGGTGCTTCTCCTGCTTATCTCTGATGACACTCCATCGAGGGTCATCTTTGAGAATCGTTGGTCACTTGTTCATCCAGGGGACACCCTTATGATGACGTGGCATCCTTGAGCTGCAGCAATCGAAAGTGTGTTGACAATGATTGCTCTTCGGAGACTCCGTCCCCGAAACTACGACTGCAGACGAAAATCCACTTACAACATCTGTGCCCTAATCCCGAAGGTACGAACCGTACCTTTTGGGATTCCTTCCCAGGGACGCTTCCCCTCCTGGAAAATTGCGTCGTTTGATGGACGGGTATTTAATGCTTTGATACCTTTAGGGTTTTTCACAGTTTTGATGGGATTTTGCTGACGTCAGGTCATGATAAGAGGAGGAGATTCGAATCGAATGCCCCAGATTTGCGCTCGGGGCTTGAGGCGAAAAGGTGCAAAGAGACTCCGCTGCTTCGCTCTCTCCTCTTCGCCTATAAATCCCCTCTTCACCTTCTTTTCACAAACTTTTCGAAACTTCTGCTTCTCGCTATTTTTCTGAACTCTACGAGCTCTCTAATCCTCTCAAACCTCAAAACGATTTCGTTACCAGCCCTTCATCTCCAGAGAACTAAGTTGAACTCTCTTCATCACCCTCATTCCGAGATTGTCAGTAAGCTCTCCGAACTTACCTCAAGCCCCCATTCTTTGAACGGTTTAGGGTTTAGATTCTAAGAAATTTTTGGGTTTTGAAAGTCTGATAGAGTTCTTATTTTTCTCTCAAAAAAAAAAATGTCTGGCGAGTCTGCGTCATCTTCATCTGTTGCTCAGTTTGGGTCTACTCCCTCGTCCGAGCATTCGGAGCCTACACCATGGCTTCGCCCGTGGCGCCCTCGCCGCCACTGCCTCCGACGACAGAGAAGGGAAAGATGAAAAAAGAGAGAGCATCACCACTCCAGCTTAATCTCCGGCAACTGTGGTAGGCAGGGCCCAGCCGTGCGGTCCTCCGGAGTAGTGACTTCAAGGCCCGCCCCCTCGGCCTCCGCTTCACGGGTGGTCGAGGTTGAGCCCGTCTAACCGCCCCAGGCGACAACCGCTCCGCAGCCGTCTCCGGGAGCGAAAACGATCGCGGCCAGCTACTGCGTTCTCTCGGCACCCTCGCCCACCATCGCCGCAGAAACCAAGGTTTCTACGTACTCTGAGGTTGACGTGGAGCATATTCGGAGCCAATTCCACCTGCCCGCCGACAAAACTACCCTGGTGATGACCGCTGCAGAATGCTCCAATCGCCCTCCGTATCCACTAACGGCCTTTAGCAAGACCATCATGAAATATGGGGCCTCACTACCTCTGCATCCCCTAGTCCGGGGATGCCTAGCCCTACTGGGACCTTTCCCCAAGCCAGCTGAACCCGAACGCGTACATGATTTTGGCTAGGATGCATAATCTGTGGAGAATGTTGTTCGACCGCGGATGAGGTCTACTGTCTCTACAAGCCTTCCTCCAAGAAGTCAGAGGTGGGCTACTTCTTTTTGGCTCCCTGGGAGAAGAAGAAGATCATGATGACTAATCTGTCATCCTCATGTGAGGGATGGAAGGACAAGAATTTCTGGGTCGGGGGGAACTTTGACCCCTTCGGCTCCGTCGAGGGAGCCCAACCCGTCTCGCGGAACTACAATGTTCCTGGTAAGTGTAATGACCCAATTTTTCTAGTTTAATTCCACGAAATTTAATAATTAGGTTATTCTAATTTATTTAGCAAAAATTATAATAAGGTCACCTCTGACTTTATAGTGTACAACACTACAATTATTGAGACTATATAATTAATTTATATTCTTCATGGAGCTAAAATTTCATGAATAATAATAAGGTGTAATAGAATTCAATTAGACAATGTGCATGTACTAATTATACATGTACATATAGCTTATCTAAATTAAAATTAGATGAATAGTGTGGGATTAAATGTCATAGTGACACTTGATATAAATTATACATGTGATACCTACTACTAAAGAGTGTATTGAATATGAGACTATAAATTAATACATGGGTCCACTCTAAAAGTCAAACCAATTCCAATAGGTCATGCCCCATCTTTCTATTCTTGATATTTTATAATTAAAAAAATGATAAAATAAGAGAAAGCAAGTATAGAGTACGAATAAGGTCATGTGATACAATCTTTTGTGATTGATTGAAAAAAATAATAATAATAAAAAAGGGGTGTCATGATAGTGTCCTTACTTGTAGCTTTAACTTGTACTTGAGTAAAAGAAACTCATGTGTAAGAGATAATAATTATGGCATAAGAGGAATAAAAAATAATAAAAAAAACCCCTTCACCACCGAATATTACAAGAGAAGAAAAAGATGGGATCAAAGCAAGCAAATAAGTACTAGTAGGAAAAGAACAAGTAGAGGCTATCATTATTCTATACTAGACAAGACAACACCTTTATTAGAAAGGCAAAAAAAAAAAAAGGATTATTTCTATCCTTTTTACTCATCCTAAGTCCCAACCGGCACATCTCACTCATGGAAGGGAAAATAATTTTTTTTCACCTCTCTTATGAGTGAAAGTGAAAAGGAGATTACTACCTTTATAACCTAGGCCTTTAGTTTGTATAAATAGAAATGTTGTCTCCTAGAACAATATTTTTCTTTTTGTTTGTTCACTTCTTCCACTACGTATCCACCTCTCTCTCTCTCTCTCTCTCTCTCTCTCTCTTTTCTCTCAAAAGTACTCCTTTCAGGCTCTTTTCTCATAAAAATAAAAGTTAGTAGAACCTTAATCAAGTTAGTAGAATGAGAGGGAAAGAAGAATAAATTTGGTAAGTATCCTACTCTTAAATATATGATTTTTATATTTATTTTTCTTAACTTAGAAACTAATATTTTTATTATTCTCTTTGAGGTGTTGGTTTTCAAGTTAAAGGTGAAGATCAAGAGAAAATGATTTTAACAAAAGCTTGAGGAAGAGGTATTAAATAAAACTTTAGTTCTCATGGCCTATTAATATTGGGAAGCATAGTTTAGAAAATACTAAATATCTTAGAAAATACTAAGGCTAAACGAAATTAATGTGACAATGTGATGATACTTAGAATATTTTATGACTACTTTTTACTTAGTAGTTTTTAATAATTTATTCCATAAGTTAAAACAATGGCCTAATTTATGATATGTTGAATAAAGTTGAACATTGGCATAGTTCTCTTTTGCTAGTTCATTTACTATTTTCTTAAGAAAAATATAATAGTATATGTCAAGATGGTTATTTGTGCACATGCTTAGATATATCCATGTAGCTACCTTGTTTATTTTAATGGGCAATTTAGTGTTTAGTCATAAATATACTAAGAAAAATGACTTAGACTAAATGCATGGTAACTATGTAGAGTTTTTACTTATTTTTATTAGTTAAACTAAGTATGGCAATGAAAATACTTTGAAATGAGTATTTTTATATGACTTCAACATGTTTGTAAATTTGTTGAACATGGCCAAAAGGAAAATGGTGTCTAAAAGTGTCATTTTTATAAAATCTATAAGTACCAACTAATTAGAAGCTAAATCTAGCTTGGTCTACAAAATAGAATTTGTAGATAATTATTATAAAATAAGTTTTATGAAGAAGGTCTTCAAAAATAAAAGAAAAGTAAACTTTAAGAAGTGAGATTTTTCTATACCCAAGTTTTAAGTGGACAAAAGAATATTTTTAAATATTTGGTTACAAAATTTCTATTTCAGTTTTTATGGAGTTCGAATCTTGTCTAAGACATAAAACAAAAGTTTAAGATATCATAAAGTGGAGCAAGTTTTATGTTTTGAGTTTTTCTATAACTCACCTAAAAATATGCATTAAGATGAGAAACATCTAAGATGTCATAAAATATCATTGATTCAATTAGAACTGAGTCTAGACCTGAACTACAAAGTTTTTGAATATGAAAAATGAAGCACTTTTCATTCCGACCTTATATCCAGATTAGACCCCTATAAAAAGTTATAGAGTAATTACAAAAATACCCCTAACTTTAACTAAGAATTTGAAGAGGAAGATGGTTGAATTTGATTTCAACCTAGTAGAAAAAAATTTTTATCTCAGTGAATAGAGTAATAGAGTAAAATATCTTCCAAAATTGATTTGGGGTAAAAATGTCAAATATTTTATATTTTGGGCCAAAAGTGTAAATTTCAGAAAATACAAGGACCAATCTGCAAAATGTCAGATTTTGACTGAAAAGACAGAATTTAATTCTTATTAGTGATTGTCAAGTCTTCAAAAATTATCCTTTGTGAAAGTCTATTATTTTTCCCTTAAGGGTATTTTGATCACTTTGATATTTTTATGACAAAGTATCCAAAAATTAAATTGATGCTTTAGATGAACCAAATGAAAAATTAGTTAAATGTTAGCAATACTATAATGTATTTAGAGTTCATCAAAGTTACAAATGAACATTTTAAGTTCAAAGAGTTTAAAAAATAAACTTTTCTACATACATGAATGTTTGGGTCATGTAAGTCCCAAATATATAAAATGGACTATGTTGGGACTAATACCCAACTAAAAATAGTTAGTGGGCTGAAAATTAAGATTACTAAACTTTATGAGCATAAACTTTTTCAAAGGTAGTTGGCTAAATGTGCAAATTGGCTTAAACGTCCAACCTATTACTTTTAAAAGTAAAATGATCTAAGCAATGCTATATGATCAAGTAGAAATCAAATTTATATAACTTGGTAATTAAATTATATAAATGAATTAATTTAATACCTAGATAAAGAATTAATTATTATAAGGATAATTATTAATTAATTATTTTTGTGATTAGTTACAATGACCAAATCTGATAAATATGAGAAATCAATCATATTCGGATAAAAGTTTATTTAGTAAATTAATTAAGAGATTTTTAAGGATTTAGCCAATTTTTGGTAATTTTTTTAAAGATTAGCCATAGTTTCACGAATTTAAGGAATTAGCCATTTTCGTTGTGTAACAATTTTTGTTATCCGTGTAACAAATTTTGTTACACGACTAACAAAAATTGTTACCCGTGTAACAAAAATTGTTACACAATGAAAATGGCTAATTCCTTAAATTCGTGAAACTATGGCTGAATTTTTGAAACATGAGCTTAAAAATGGCTAAAACCCAAATCTTCCCATTAATTAATTACTTGATAATTAATTAATTAATTAATTAACTACTTTAGAGTTAGTAAGAGATTAGTTATTAACTAATCTAAAGAGATTAAGTATAGTTGATGAAATATATTGATTGATAATTAATTTCAATTAATAATTTCTATGATGCAATTAATTGATTTCTTGATAATTAATTAATTTAGACTTAAAAAGTTTATTTTAGAGATTAATTGAATAAATTAATCTATTGATATGAGACCATGTTAATTGATTAGTTTAAAAGTGATTAATCAATTTCAAGTGTATTACTGAGTGCTAAGAATAACAATAGCTCAATTAAGAATAAGCTAAATAGATAGTTAATGCGTGATTAATATAGTTTCTAATCACACATTGCTCACGTAATCTAAGCAGGAGATATATACGATCTGAGCATTAAGCAAGTACATTACATTTATTGCAAGGACACCGGGTGAGTACAAATCTCACCTACAGCAACGAATAGTTTTCAAAAGATAAAATTAAGTCATGATGATGTGTTATGTTTCCCAATTTGCTATGGTTTGAAGCTATGTGATTTATGTGTTATATGTTTATAAGTTAAGTATATTTTAATGAGTTTTGTTTATGGAATGATAATATTGTACGTGCTGAGTTTTAAAATGTATTGGCACATATTTTAAGTGATGATGATGTTTAAAGAAATAGAAATAAGTGCCTCTATCATGTTGCTTTATTATTTAAGCATATTCATGAGCATTACAATTTACCATGCTCACTAAATGTGAAGATGAGGCTAATATGTTTTTAAAGATTAAGGTGTCGTACCACCCTCCACTCAGGTGAGGTTTAATAAACGAAATTTTTATGACAGTGGTAGTTGAGGACCTCGCGAACCTCAGCTTTCCACTGGTCGTGCGCACTCGGTACGTACACAAAAGGGGATCCCACTAGAAGAAAATATTTTCAGTAAAGTATTCATAATGAAGCATAATTGGGCATTCATTCATGACATACATTTTGTGAGAATTATGTTTGTACTCACTGAGCGTCAAGCTCATTCAAGTTGTTCATGCTGTAGGTACGAAACCTGCACCATGATTTAATGATGGATTGGATGGGCAGCAGTGATGAGTGTGCAGGCGAGGGAAGTTTGGGCATACCGCACAAAAGTGTTCCGCTAATGTTTGAAAGATAATTTTCTATGATCTTTAAAGAAGTTTTGATTATTTTGCTAATAGTCTTTAAAGCTCTTTTGAAACTAGATATTTACCTTCAAATTAAATGATTATAATATTAGTATGTACTAAATAAATAGTACGTATAGGATTTTTCGTCGTTTTAGAACTTTCATATACAAGTTACTTTCTTATAAGTGTTTTTCAAAAGCTTTACTATTGCTTAATATTCTAAATCATTAATACTAAGATAAAGTCTTGCAAAAGTAGAAGAAAAAAAAAAGATGTAGCTTTGAATTAAGTATTACTATTAGCAAACACATTTGTATATTATTTTAAGAAGCAAGTTTTCAAAAAAAAAATTTATCTGAAATTTTGAGAACTAAGTTTTAAAGATAAAAGTTCATGAAAAGTAACGGTCCGAAAAGTCGGGTCGCTACAGTTGGTATCAGAGCGGTTATCCTGCCATCCTACCTCGTATCATCACAAGGCTACTACATCTCAATTCAAGCAAGTTACTTTTATTATAGCGCGATAGTTAGATAATACATTCTTAAGCTAGAATAGTCACTGTCATACATTGCGATAATTTTGTCTCAATTAATCAACGAACACCTTCGCCTCGACAACAAAGGAAGCGAACTCAATGGGAAATCTCCGTATCAAATTTTCTACATTAGGCTACAATTAGCTATCACAATTATCATCAGAAATGACCAACTCGACTAAATATTGCAAGAAAAAGCCTATTACGATAAACAAGAAGGATAGGCTGCAACAACAACCTACGGGAGATAGTTCAATCACCTACTCATCAATCTTTAGGATCAATGAGCATCTCAAGATGACAACAATAAAGTTGTTTATGGAACATCATTCATATCGACACATTTGGCGGCTGCGAAGAAGATCATTTCATTATCCATCGTTTTATAGATCAAGAAATAGGTTTAGGATCGTCTTAAGTTATAAGGACCCGAAAGTATGTATTTTTCTTTTGAGATATTATGTTCCTTATAAGCTCCTATAAGATAGTGAGATATATGGTAATCAGATTTTAAGTATCTTAATCACAATACTTATGCTGAGACAATAAGTTATGTGAATGATTATCTAAAACGTTTATGAATGCTCGAAGTAAACATGTGTTCAATTTCAAAATTTTTAAAAGGGTACCTGTAGATAGTGTACCAAAAGTAGTAATAATATGTAACATTTTATCATGATATTTATTTTATAATAGTACTTATCATTTATTAAAGAATGATATGACTATATGTCTAAAGATGATAGATTAAGACACAAGCAATAGTTACACAGAATTGTGTACAAGTTGCACTAAATTCTTAAAGTTAGTATCAACTAATTTTTTTTTTTATAAAAAAAAAACTCAAGAATCTATGTTCCAAGAAGAAAGAAAGTCACAGCAAGCTAGAATACAACCACCAACAACTATTCTAGCATAGAAATTGTACGTGATGGAAGCACCGCAATCTGAGCATCCTTCCAATCTCTTAGAACCAAGTGGATAGATAGCTTATATTTAGCTATTATCTTATATATATATGGGTTCACTGAACAAGAAAATAAGAATGTCTCTTTAATTTAGAAGAAAAGATAAAGAAATCTTGGGTGACAGTGCACTAGTGCAGATAAGGTGAAAAGTATAGCCTACTTGACTCGAGATAGAGCCGAGTTGTAGAGAAGTCTCCTACTTCGACAGTTAGCATCTCTAATCTTAGCAATACCTTTCACTTTCTACAATTATGATCATACTAAAGCAATCAAATACATGCAAAATCTTAGAATTAAAGAGCTATGGAAGTTCATCAACTAGGTCCTAAGTGTACAAAGAAGACTTGGACAACTATCAAATAAAATCAAGGAGTATGACAGTTTGACATGTCCCTACTCATATAGTTTATGCCAACTAAGGGCAAAGTTGTCCAAATAGAATGATATAATAATAAGAATTTATTGCAACTACAATAGGTAGCGAATGTTTGCTAAAATCTACACAAGTAAAATTATGGAACCCACAAGAGCGATAAGAGAGGCAGTTCCACGATGATCAATTAAGTCATTAATCATCAACACTCTAGATATAGAAAGAAGCACGCAAAAAAATACAAGACAAGTACCCACCCTTATTGCATACGTAGCAAGTAAAGTTATTGTGTCATAGGTATCACTTTCAAGTGATGAGACATTAGAACTAACATCTTCAGAGGAAACAAAAACCTCAGCCATATAATGCCCAAACTAGAATTAAAAGGATGATAGATTAACCAAGAAATAGTGAAAGCGCCAAATTCTTCTCTCACACCTAAGCTCGTGCTATGGGCAATGTCAAGATTAGAAATTCTAATTTATTCGAACGTTAGCCTCAAATAGTTAAACCAAATACACATAGTTTAATAAGTTCTAGTGCCATGTATTATAATAAATTATTCTCATTTTCTAGGTAAGCTAGTAAAGAAAAAAAAAAGAGAACAAATGAGGCAAATAGATAGATTATCAGGACTACCTTAGCCCTAAGAAAGAAGCAAAAACCTGTATTAATTGGCTTATTTTCCAAAAAAAAAAAAATTCGTTAAGGAATGATTCTCTTAGACACAAATGACTACCATATTATTCAAGAAATAAATTTAAATGGATATTACTCAATTATCGAGCATTATTAGGTGACCATATTTTCAACCATCTAAAGACGTAGAATTTACCCTCATAGAGAAATTAATTATATGGCAAAGAGATAGTGCCTATGAAGGAGTTAATAAAGATGATAAACATACATTACCCTATTCAATGAGTAAGTATGATGAATGAAATTCAGAAAAAGGAAAACTGAAGCAAAAAGGTGTCTGAGGCATACATAATCCCATGGAGGTTTTTCTGAAAGGAATATTCAGATAATCTTGAGAATGAGAGATTCTGCTGAAATAGAGTCATAAGTAGCTTTGATATTAAAGACACCACAAAAGGTCCTAAAGCCTGAGAATTGTAGGCTTACCTACAAGGATTATTGGACTATAGAAATCATCGACTCATCAATAGTATTTCCAAAGAAAAAGATAGTGCAATTAAGATCTAGTCCACCATTGCATGCTCAAAGCAAAAAAAGTCACCGTTAAGAATAATTTTCTAGGTGTTGATATTTAGAGATCTATCCGATCAACCTAAAAGAGCCTTAGTACTTATGGAAGTCTTTGACGAGTATAATCCTAATATGATGGTTATTGAGTCAAATCTCAAAGATGATTTTGCTAACATACACTACTAGTTAGTGGTATTGTTTAAATTATCTTACGCTCTCGTAGCTTTAATGACCCAATTAAGTGAGTTTTATTTAGTATTAGAGAAATTTGATACCATTCTTGATGATGATTTCTTAAGTTACTGGAAGACTCGAAAGGAATATGAGGCTCTTCAGTATTGCACTGAGAATGTTTAAGTAGCATCAACAATGTGCCAAATCTCAAGGTATTACAAGTGGTCATATAGAATTTACTAATTTGAACATTTAGTCCTTTTTGAAGAAGCGTTGCTACGTCTTTCCAGAATTAGAGAAATTAGTGACGAGTGTTTAGAAATAATTCACGAAAATATTACATACTCTACCAATCTAAAAATATATATATACACGAAAGTTGAGTGGATCAAAATGTATGAACAATGTTTCAAGGAATTAAACAAAATGGGTTGCTATTATGCATCAAGTTTTCACTAACTCCACAAAGGAATACAATTTCGGTATCAATATGATAATTTGAAGTTGGGTCAGTAGTAGTTCTAAGATAAGACAAGAATGTTACTCAAGCTTTTAATTGGTCAAAAGAGCACGAGGAGATCTATCCAGCTCATATTTTGGAGTCAAAATCTTAGTCTTAACTCTCAAGAATTGGCATCACTATCATGGATTTCTATGTCAAAACTCATCTCATTCTTAGATTTCGAAGTATATCTTCACTTAAAACCAGCTCATTATGAGGTAAATAAGTGAATTGACTGGTTAAGATTACAAAAGTAAAATTCTCTACAATCAAGTTAGAGCCAGTAAGGTGAGATAAACTAGGTAAAGCGTAGAATATCATTCTCATGTAGATCTACGGGCAGTCACCGTCGAAGCAAGAGAAGATGAAAGAATTAGATATCTAACTGATATTTGGACGACCATCTATTAGCTATTGTAAAACTATCTTTAATTTGATGAAAGAAGCTCTTGAGGTTTATCCATTTCTGATAAGGAAAAAAGAAGAAGCTTAGGAATAAAATAATATTGTATTTAACTTGGCTTTTAGAATAAATAATGTTTAAAGCCCGTTTGACCCATCATTCTAAAAGCGGTAAAGATATATAGAAACTTGGAGTAGCAGTTCTAGTTTATGAGAATCAAGACAGAGCACAAGCACCTAACTACTAAGTTGTAGCCCATTGAGATTCATAGTGGAAATAAGTCCAAATCACTATAGATTTTGTGACATGATTGCCAAAGACTAGTTAAGGCTTTATATGATCTGGGTAATCACTGATTGACTAATCAAGTCATTGCACTTTTTACCTATTAAAGTCAATTAATCAGTAAAAAGTTCCATTGAACTACACGTGGCACTTGTTGTTTAACTACACGAAATAATGCTTTCGATCATTTCTAATCACAGTGATCAATTTATTTTCTCGTTTTAGAGAAATGTGCATGTTACGTAGAGAAATGATATTTTGCACTACTTTTCACCCTTAAATAGATGGTGATTAGTGAAAATAGGCCATCCAAATCTTAAAAGATATGCTTCGAGCATTCCTTTTTATATTCAAGAAGCTTAGAATAAGAAGCTATTGTTGATAGAATTATCTAACAATCAGAACTACCAAGTAACAATTTTCATAGCACCTTATGAAACTCTATATTATCCAAGTTATAATCACTCATCTGTTAGTATGAAACGAGAGAGATACCCAAGGAAAGACAAATATTTCCTTGACTTTATAGAATAAGCTAAAAAGGTTTACAAGAGAATAGAAATTGCTCAGAGACGACAACCTAGTAGTATAAGTATATTATGTAAATTTGTATTTTTTTAATATCTATTTGCTAATAAAGAGGGTAATGCATTTTAAAGCAAAGTTCAAGGTTGGATAAGCTTACTTATAGATAACAATGTTGTCTATATATGACAAAAATGATCATTATGTTCATGAAGTTACTTATCATTCAACACAAAGGGGTTTAAATGAAACCCAACACATTTGTTGAATGATTAGTTGATAAAATGTAAGAGGATTTTCTCCAAAAAGAAGAAGTTTTTCTTTTAAATCCTCGTAAAGGAAGAAAAAAAAAATCTAAGAAGTAAGTTATATACCTTGTCAAGTATTTGTGACAAAATCACAACAAAGTCACTTGTGAATGCAAAAGGTATTACTAGAATTTAGTACCCGTGATTATTCTAATTTTCGGGTCGAAAATTTTATAAGAAGGAGAGAATGTAATGACCCAATTTTTTTAGTTTAATTCCATGAAATTTAATAATTGGGTTATTCTAATTTATTTAGCAAAAATTATGATAAGGTCACCTCTGACTTTATAGTGTACGACACTACAATTATTGATACTATATAATTAATTTATATTCTTCATGGAGCTAAAATTTCATGAATAATATTAAGGTGTAATAGAATTTAATTAGACAATGTGCATGTACTAATTATACATGTACATATAGCTTATCTAAATTAAAATTAGATGAATAGTGTGGGATTAAATGTCATAGTGACACTTGATATAAATTATACATGTGACACCTACTACTAAAGAGTGTATTGAACATGAGACTATAAATTAATACATGGGTCCACTCTAAAAGTCAAACCAATTCCAATAGGTCATGCCCCATCTTTCTATTCTTGATATTTTATAATTAAAAAAATGATAAAATAAGAGAAAGCAAGTATAGAGTTCGAATATGGTCATGTGATACAATCTTTTGTGATTGATTGAAAAAAATAATAATAATAAAAAAGGGGTGTCATGATAGTGTCCTTACTTGTAGCTTTAACTTGTACTTGAGTAAAAGAAATTCATGTGTAAGAGATAATAATTATGGCATAAGAGGAATAAAAAAAAAACCCCTTCACCACCGAATATTACAAGAGAAGAAAAAGATGGGATCAAAGCAAGCAAATAAGTACTAGTAGGAAAAGAACAAATAGAGGTTATCATCATTCTATACTAGACAAGACAACACCTTTATTAGAAAGGCAAAAAAAAAAGGATTATTTCTATCCTTTTTACTCATCCTAAGTCCCAACCGGCACATCTCACTCATGGAAGGGAAAATAATTTTTTTTCATCTCTCTTATGAGTGAAAGTGAAAAGGAGATTACTACCTTTATAACATAGGCCTTTAGTTTGTATAAATAAAAATGTTGTCTTCTAGAACAATATTTTTCTTTTTGTTTGTTCACTTCTTCCACTATGTATCCACCTCTCTCTCTCTCTCTCTCTCTCTCTCTCTCTCTTTTCTCTCAAAAGTACTCTTTCAAGCTCTTTTCTCATAAAAATAAAAGTTAGTAGAACCTTAATCAAGGTAGTAGAATGAGAGGGAAAGAAGAATAAATTTGGTAAGTATCCTACTCTTAAATATATAATTTTCATATTTATTTTTCTTAACTTAGAAACTAATATTTTTATTATTCTCTTTGAGGTGATGGTTTTCAAGTTAAAGGTGAAGATCAAGAGAAAATGATTTTAACAAAAGCTTGAGGAAGAGGTATTAAATAAAACTTTAGTTCTCATGGCCTATTAATATTGGGAAGCATAGTTTAGAAAATACTAAATATCTTAGAAAATACTAAGGCTAAACGAAATTAATGTGACAATGTGATGATACTTAGAATATTTTATGACTACTTTTTATTTAGTAGTTTTTAATAATTTATTCCATAAGTTAAAACAATGGCCTAATTTATGATATGTTGAATAAAGTTGAACATTGGCATAGTTCTCTTTTGCTAGTTCATTTACTATTTTCTTAAGAAAAATATAATAGTATATGTCAAGGTGGTTATTTGTGCACATGCTTAGATATATCCATGTAGCTACCTTGTTTATTTTAATGGGCAATTTAGTGTTTAGTCATAAATATACTAAGAAAAATGACTTAGACTAAATGCATGGTAACTATGTAGAGTTTTTACTTATTTTTATTAGTTAAACTAAGTATGGCAATGAAAATACTTTGAAATGAGTATTTTTATATGACTTCAACATGTTTGTAAATTTGTCGAACATGGCCAAAAGGAAAATGGTGTCTAAAAGTGTCATTTTTATAAAATCTATAAGTACCAACTAATTAGAAGCTAAATCTAGCTTGGTCTACAAAATAGAATTTGTAGATAATTATTATAAATTAAGTTTTATGAAGAAGGTCTTCAAAAATAAAAGAAAAGTAAACTTTAAAAAGTGAGATTTTTCTATACCCAAGTTTTAAGTGGACAAAAGAATATTTTTAAATATTTGGTTACAAAATTTCTATTTCAGTTTTTATGGAGTCCGAATCTTGTCTAAGACATAAAACAAAAGTTTTAGATATCATAAAGTGGAGCAAGTTTTATGTTTTGAGTTTTTCTATAACTCACCTAAAAATATGCATTAAGATGAGAAACATCTAAGATGTCATAAAATATCATTGATTCACTTAGAACTGAGTCTAGACTTGAACTACAAAGTTTTTAGAAATGAAAAATTAAGCACTTTTCATTCCGACCTTATATCCAGATTAGACCCCTATAAAAAGTTATAGGGTAATTATAAAAATACCCCTAACTTGAACTAAGAATTTGAAGAGGAAGATGGTTGAATTTGATTTCAACCTAGTAGAGAAAATTTTTTATCTCAGTGAATAGAGTAATAGAGTAAAATATCTTCCAAAATTGATTTGGGGTAAAAATGTCAAATATTTTATATTTTGGGCCAAAAGTGTAAATTTCAATCTGCAAAACGTCAGATTTTGACTGAAAAGACAGAATTTAATTCTTATTAGTGATTGTCAAGTCTTCAAAAATTATCATTTGTGAAAGTCTATTATTTTTCCCTTAAGGGTATTTTGATCACTTTAATATTTTTATGACAAAGTATCCAAAAATCAAATTGATGCTTTAGATGAACCAAATGAAAAATCAGTTAAATGTTAGCAATACTATAATGTATTTAGAGTTCATCAAAGTTACAAATGAACATTTTAAGTTCAAAGAGTTTAAGAAATAAACTTTTCTACATACATGAATGGGTCATCTAAGTCCCAAATATATAAAATGGACTATGTTGGGACTAATACCCAACTAAAAATAGTTAGTGGGCTGAAAATTAAGATTACTAAACTTTATGAGCATAAACTTTTTCAAAGGTAGTTAGCTAAATGTGCAAATTGGATTAAACGTCCAACCTATTACTTTTAAAAGTAAAATGATCTAAGCAATGCTATATGATCAAGTAGAAATCAAATTTATATAACATGGTAATTAAATTATATAAATGAATTAATTTAATGCCTAGATAAAGAATTAATTATTATAAAGATAATTATTAATTAATTATTCTTGTGATTAGTTACAATGACCAAATGTGATAAATATGATAAATCAATCATATTCGGATAAAAGTTTATTTAGTAAATTAATTAATTAATTAACTACTTTAGAGTTAGTAAGAGATTAGTTATTAACTAATCTAAAGAGATTAAGTATAGTTGATGAAATATATTGATTGATAATTAATTTCAATTAATAATTTCTATGATGCAATTAATTGATTTCTTGATAATCAATTAATTTAGACTTAAAAAGTTTATTTTAGAGATTAATTGAATAAATTAATCTATTGATATGAGACCATGTTAATTGATTAGTTTAAAAGTGATTAATCAATTTCAACGTATTACTGAGTGCTAAGAATAACAATAGCTCAATTAAAAAGAAAGCTAAATAGATAGTTAATGCGTAATTAATATAGTTTCTAATCACACATTGCTCACGTAATCTAAGCAGGAGATATATACGATCTGAGCATTAAGCAAGTACATTACATTTATTGCAAGGACACCAGGTGAGTACAAATCTCACCTACAGCAACGAATAGTTTTCAAAAGATAAAACTATGTCATGATGATGTGTTATGTTTCCCAATTTGCTATGATTTGAAGCTATGTGATTTATGTGTTATATGTTTATAAGTTAAGCATATTTTAATGAGTTTTGTTTATGGAATGATAATATTGTACGTGCTGAGTTTTAAAATGTATTGGCACATATTTTAAGTGATGATAATGTTTAAAGAAATAGAAATCAGTGCCTCTATCATGTTGCTTTATTATTTAAGTATATTCATGAGCATTACAATTTACCATGCTCACTAAATGTAAAGATGAGACTAATATGTTTTTAAAGATTAAGGTGTCGTACCACCCTCCAGTCAGGTGAGCTTTAATGAACGAAATTTTTATGACTGTGGTTGTTGAGGACCTCGCGAACCTCAGCTTTCCACTGGTCGTGCGCACTCAGTACGTACACAAAAGGGGATCCCACTAGAAGAAAATATTTTCAGTAAAGTATTCATAATGAAGCATAATTGGACATTCATTCATGACATATATTTTGTGAGAATTATGTTTGTACTCACTGAGCGTCAAGCTCATTCAAGTTGTTCGTGCTGTAGGTAAGAAACCTGCACCATGATTTAATGATGGATTGGATGGGCAGCAGTGATGAGTGCGCAGGCGAGGGAAGTTTGGGCATACCGCACAAAAGTCTTCCGCTAATGTTTGAAAGATAATTTTCTATGATCTTTAAAGAAGTTTTGATTATTTTGCTAATAGTCTTTAAAGCTCTTTTGAAACTAGATATTTACCTTCAAATTAAATTATTATAATATTAGTATGTACTAAATAAATAGTACGTATAGGATTTTTCGTCGTTTTAAAACTTTAATATACAAGTTACTTTCTTATAAGTGTTTTTCAAAAGCTTTACTATTGCTTAATATTCTAAATCATTAATACTAAGATAAAGTCTTGCAAAAGTAAAAGAAAAAAAAAAGATGTAGCTTTGAATTAAGTATTACTATTAGCAAACACATTTATATATTATTTTAAGAAGCAAGTTTTCAAAAAAAAAAATTATCTGAAATTTTGAGAACTAAGTTTTAAAGATAAAAGTTCATGAAAAGTAACGGTCCGAAAAGTCAGTTCGCTACAGTAAGCTTCCTACTTAGTTCTTTTTTCTGTCTGTTGCATTCTCTTGCCTAACATCCGTGGCTGTGTGTAGAAACCTTCCTTCACACTCCTGTGTCTTAGGATCAAGGTGAGCGGATCATGATCACCCTCGCCTATCCTGAGGAGGGTAGAGATGTCCGAGCCCTTGTCACCGAGGATAACCTAGTCGCCCTCGGGTGGATTTTCACCCGCATAGAGTTGGACCCGGATCAGCTCTATGGGTACAAACCAGGCCCGAAGAACTGCAAGACAGCCGCGGAGCCTCCGGCCGAGGCTGGAGTAGCCGTTCCTTCGAAGAAGGCCACTTCCTCCTTCCTTTGGGGGTGAGGATGTTCTTACTTCTCAGACTGGTGTTCCCCCCAAGTCTGAGAACTCGCAGGTGCTTCTGGAGGCTCCTCTGATGACAACTTCAGAGGGAGCATCCTTTGAAGAAGTTGCCTGGCAGGCACTCAGGGCCACGGAGAAGATCTTTCGAGAAGAGAATTCTTCGGCCACGCCGAACCACGAAAGATCCTCCCCTAAGCATTGAGGACTTCTTGGTAGAGGACACTGGTCTGGCGTCTTCTCAACCAGATGCTCCTCCGAGGCAGGCTTTGCTTGCTTAACCGCGGCCCAGGCTCTACCTGGGTCAAGACGTTCAGCTCCCATCGTCCTTGACGACGGTAAGTATATATACTTCCTGCAAAAACAAAAATATGATGGAAAAAATCAAAGTTTGTAAAAATTAGAATGCTAACCTGCTTGTCATTCAACAGCAGGTATTGTTCAGCATGGTACCTGACCCTCTGGGCCTACTCTCGATCATCTGGCAGCTTATCTTCTTTTAGATAGACGACAATATCATCCATTCATGAAGGCTCCGAATCAATCGCTTTCACCGAGTTCTCACTTCGCGATACTTGGTTCGGGGATGATCTCGACCGGGATTAGGCGAAGAAGCTCGGCATCTTTGCTAGTTGCAAGCTTCGCCAATGCATCCGCGTTTGAATTATCTTCGCAGTCGATGTGCTTTATTTCGTACCTGGAAAATTTTTGAAGCTCTTCTCTAACCTTTTCCAGGTATACTACCATCAGATCATCGCAGGCTTGGAATTCATCTGAAATTTGACTTACAACTAATTTTGAGTCACTAAAAATTAGGAGCGAGTCTACCTGAAGATCCTTGGCGAGTCTGAGGCCGACCAAAAGAGCTTCGTACTCTGCCTCGTTGTTCGAGGCTCTGGAGGTGAATCGCAAGGCGCTGCTGATGCGGTGGTTCTCGGGGCTGATCAACATAAGCCCCGCTCCTGTACCATTTTCGTGCGAGGATCCATCTACGTACAGCTTCAACTTTAGGGGTTCCATTTACCGATCCCAATCCTCCTTCGAAGGAAAGGTAAATTTGGCAATAAAATCTGCCAGAGCTTGGCCCTTGATCGTGGTCCATTTCTGATAGAAAACGTCGAACTGAGTTAACTCGACTACCCATTTCACAAGTCTACCCGAGGTCTCCGTCCTGCGCAGTACCTGCTTCATCAGATAATTACTGAAAACCACCACTGTGTGGGCTAGGAAGTAATGGCAGAGCTTCTTGGTCGAGATGATTAGAGCCAAGACAATTTGCTCTAGCTCAGGATATCTGACTTCAGCGTCGAGGAGGCACTTGCTGACTTAGTACATCGGCACCTGTACTCCAACTGCTTCCCTGACAAGCACTGTACTGACTACATGCTCCGAGACAACAAGGTAGGCGAAGAGTTTCTCCCCCAGTAATGGCTTCGCTCTTGGAAGGCTCGTTCACACTCCTCGGTCCAAACGAACTCTTTACTGGACCGGAGGACATTGAAGAAGGCGAGACACTTGTCGGTAGACCAGGAGACAAACCTGTTCATTGCGGCGATGCACCCTGTGAACTTTTGGATTTCTTTCCCTCTCCGAGGGGACTCCATGTCGAGGACAGCTTGTATTTTCTCTAGGTTAGCTTCAATTCCTCGTTGACTCACCATGAAGCCTAAGAACTTTCCAGCTCTGACCGCGAACGTGCATTTGTACCCCGTTCCGAGGAAACATGGGGATCTTGTACCCCGAGTATGCGTCCATGAAACAGAGGAGTTCATGGCATGCGGTCGCGTCGACTATTTGGTCAATTCAGGGTATAGGAAAGTTGTCCTTCAGACAGGCTTCTTTGAGGTTGGTGAAATCCACGCAGCATCTCCATCTTCCGTCTGGCTTAGGAACCAGCACAGGGTTTGAGACCCAAGTGGGGTACTTTGCTTCGCGAATGAACCCCACTCTAATTAGCTTATCGACTTCGTCTTTAAGCTCCTGGGCTCTTTCGGGGTCAAGTGGTCTCCTCTTTTGTCGTCGGGTGGGGATCCGAAGGTCGATGTTGAGACGGTGGCACATTAGTTCGGGATTTATCCCCTTCATGTCGTTGTGACTCTATGCAAATACGTTTCGATTACGGCGAAGACAAGCCACAATGGCCTAGCGCGTCTCTAGACTTAGAGAAGTCCCGATTTTGATTTTACGCACTGGATCCTGAGAGTCCACGCCTACCTACTCCGTATCTTCGCCTGGGCTCGTTAATTGCTATTGGGCCGGCAATCGGGGGTCCAGTTCGTACAGGATATCGGGAACCCCGATTGTGAAGTCTTCCTCAGATAAGCCTACTTCCTCGGCTGTCCGCTTTCCCTTCAGGTTTGCGGGAGCCGATCTAATGCTCGTTGTGTAGCACATCCGAGCTTCATATTGATTCCCCCGGACAACTCTGACTCCACGGGGTGTGGGAAACTTTAAGCAGAGATGATAAATCAAGGTCACCGCCTTTAGGGATATGAGGTTACGACGCTCGATGATGGCGTTATATGAAGATCTATCCTTAAACCACCATGAAATTTGACACGGCGGTTGATCTCCTCGGCTCTTCTAAAAGAGAGAGAGAACAAATTCTATACTTCCCTCCGAGAAAATAAAATCTCCTGTAAATTCATGGAGCAAATTTGCGGCCGCTCGCAGACTTTGGGGACTTATCCTCATCTTCTCGAGGATGTCCAGATACAGGATATCTACCGAACTGCCGTCGTCTACTAGGCATTGGTGGACTAAATGGTTTCCGATCATAGGTGATATGACTAGAGGGTCATGATGCGGGAATCTAACACTTCTGTGAACGACAGTTCGTTCTCGGATTTTCGAGGGGATCGCGTGGCTTCCTTCGCGACCTGAAAAACACCCCCTGAGGGCCTCTGCCGTACCTCTAGGGTGTAATCCTTCATCGACCGCTGAGAGTGCCCCCGAAAATAAGGGCCTCCCGCAATCGTGTGGATCTCGCCCTCGATTTCTCGATTCGGCTGGTTCTTGCTCCACGGTCCGCGTCTTTACGGTACCCCGTGAGCTTCCCTCGACGAATGAGATATTCTATCTCATCCTTCAGGTCAAGCAGGTCGTTGTGGTGTGGCCGGCAGCATTGTGGAACAAGCAGAACTTGTCCGTGTGCTTCTCCGGCACCTTTCCTTTCATCGATATAGGGGGTTGGATGTCAACCTCGCTCCACGAGTTGACGAAGATTTCCTCTATTTAGGCGGTAAGCTCTTGGTATCTATCGTACCATGGCTACCGAGCTCAGTTCGCCTCAAACCCCGCCCCTGAGTCGCGAGGCTTCTTCTCCTCGCGAGCTTGTCGACTAGCGCCTGTCTGGTTCTCCAGGGGCCTCTTCATCTCCTTCCGCTGGTCCCCTTTGGGGTTTCCTCGAAAGGTCTTCATGGCCCCAGACTTATTCGAAGTCAGGGCCTTGGCGTTCACGTAATTTATGGCTCGCTCTAGGAAATCTGAGTACGTCCGAGGCGGTTTCTTATTGATCGAAAACGTGAAGGGCGTATTCTCACGTACCTCAGAACTGGTAGCCAGTAGCAGGGCATCGTCAAAAAGATACCCCACCTCCACCGTGACCTTGGTGAATCTTTTAAGCCAAGCCTGGAGGGTTTCTCCATCTCCCTGCTTAACTCAGGAGAGGTAAGCAGGATTCCTGAGGTGTCTCCGACCCCTCAAGAATTGTGAGACAAACCTCGCTCTTAGATCATGCCAACTCTCAATGGAGTCAACTGGTAGACGATACCACCACATTTGGGCTTCACCCACGATTGTCGTATCAAAGAGCCGGCACTTGATGGTGTCAGAAGAGCCATAAGCGCACGACCATGAGGAATAAACTCCCAAATAGTTGGTAGGGTCCCCGGTCCCATCGAACAGAGTTACATTCGGCAACCTGAGTCGATTAGGAATAGGGGCATTGATGATGTCCTTAGTCAGGGGAGTGAAATCCCCGTCCACAATACCATCACGGGCTCTCCTGTCGAGGAGCCCTTGAAGACACTCGATCTCCGCAGGCGAGAACTCCTGGGTCGCTTGGGTCTGTCTGCTAGTGGCAGTGGTAGCCGGCCCATCGCGGAGCTGATTTACACCGAGGGCCGCACATCTGGGACATGCCTTACATGCTCCTGGGTGAGTGGGCCCAGTCGTTCAAAGACAAACCCAGATTGGCTTGAGTTTTTCACCTTCGCGGGCACTTCTGAACCTCCAGCTCGGGCGATCGGTAACCGCACTCTTCCAGAGTGGCCCGCAGGTCTTCGTGCTGGCACGTCTCTCCGGTTGTGGGCTTCGGCGTCCGACTCGCCACCGGACCTTTCTCATTCTGTCGCGTCGCCATCTCCGGTGGCCAATTCGGTTGCGGTCTTCCTCTGATCCGCTTGCTGTCGCGTCCAAAGTAGATCGGCCTGCTCCTCGCTGGTGAGGAACAACGGTTGACTCTGGTTCTGATCCAGAGTGTCCATCATGTTGCTCATGCGTGATATGAAGTCATCCACGTTCATCAACCTCTGCTTGAACAACTCTTGCTCGGTAGCCATCAGACTCTTGTCGCGGTTCCTGGTGTTGGGTGCCATTGATCTCTGATCAATTAACACCAACAAATTATCGGAGATGTGGAGAAGAGAACTACGTTGGAGGAAAGGCAATTTGGAAAGAAAAGCTTAAAAATGCTCTCCTTCTAACGCTAAGCTGTTGGTGTAGACTTTGAACCAACGCCATGGTCCGAATCTCTAGACGGTAGTGCAGCAATGATAAGGAAGAAAGTGGCCGGAAAAAGGAAAGGACGGGAAGTTTTGAAGTGGTTCGGCCCTTCTCCGGAGTAATAGCCTACATCCATTGTTTTTAGTATTTCTGGTGAATTTTTACAAAGGATTCGCCCAAAATTTCTTCTAACCCCTTTTCCCTTCCCCTTCTCCTCCTTTTATAGGCCAAGAGAGAGAGAGAGAGGGTTCGGTTATTGGGGCCTGACAATCCATCCATTAATTCCCGGGATTAGGTGAACTAACACATAGTCGACCATAACCCCCCTAAATTACAGGAGTGGGTTACCAACTAATCACAGACGTACACTAGGAATGGAATGCCTACAGTACTTGTTAGACATCCTGCACACGGGGGTAATCGACCGTTACAATGTGCGCATACTTCATCTCAGGTCGGGAGTCGCCAGCTTCGCAGGTCGAATCATCCTTCTTTAGTGAAGTCCTTGCTTCCTCTCTGAGGCTAGCTTTGCGAGAGTGGACCATCTTCGAGGCTCGGTGGTCTTCTTGTCCGTCAATCCCTCTCTGAGGGTCTTCTCACACCCTCGATACCACCTTCGGTGGTGCTTCTCCTGCTTATCTTTGATGACACTCCATCGAGGTCATCTTTGACAATCCTTGGTCACTCATTCGTCCTAGGAACACCCTTGTGATGATGTGGCATCCTTAAGCTGCAGCAATCAAAAGCGTGTTCACATTGATTGCTCTTTGGGGACTCTGCCCTCGAAGCTACGACCGCAAATGAAAACCTACTTACAACACTACGGCGCAGCCGGGTCCTTACCCGTGCGTTGTGCCTCACAGACTGTGGTCCGTCAGAATAATCGTGTAAGAAAACATACCTAGACTATTGTATGTTGTTGTGAACCCGTCGAATGACTAAATCAAGGGTCTCGTACCTAAACACAAGAGGCCTAAGTGTGAGACTTGTGTGTAGTCTATTAATGTGATATCTTCAAACATAAATAAGTCTAAATAAAATGTAAGGCCTTTTGCAATATCCCAGTTTCCTTAACCAGTTAACGAGGGGATAAATAACGAGAAACCCCAGTCTGCTGTGCGATCAGACAAGAGGGTTTAAACACATTTATCATTCTCGTCCACCATGTGAACGGGCAAGGGAATGTTATCATATCTAGAGTCCCGATACCTCAGACAACGAGATGAAAGGACAAGAATCTGAAATAAGCCTCAATCCTCTGACAGGAGTCAATAAGAGGTAAACAAATATAATCTAAATATTGAAATAAAAGTCAATGGTACCGCTCGGCTCCAAGAGAAGAGAGCCATGGGTCCAAGAGAAGAGAGTCCTAGCTCCGAGAGAGAGAGCCCTGCTCCCCGAGGGTGAGCTTATTCCTCACACAAAGCCGGCCAGTTGAGTGTAAGACGAAGTCAGAGGGACTGCTGAGAGATAGGCCGTCTCCCCGCCTGCGTGCAATAGAAATCGCAGTGACCATCAATAGATCCTAGACATGACGAAGATGTCGAGCTCGATTAAATAAGTAACGAAATGAATATTCTGTGAAATCATTAAGTCCGGAGTGAGAGTCTAACAAGAAAAGTTCTCCAGAAGGACTATAAAATAAGCATGGTGGGTCCATAACCGATCACGAGGCCTTGAAAATACGAGGAGCGAAGCTGTGTGCAAGAGACTCGCTAGTGTAGCCGAGTTGTTTCCTCAGGGCAAGGCGAATCAGGGGTGTTATGCGAGTATGCTTAGTGCAATGGGATCGAGGTACCTCGCGTAGGAAGCTCGGCTGTGTGAACTAAGTAGGAAGTACTCGGTTGTGAAAAAGTGAGAATTGAGAGACCTGGGAATACACGAGGGCAATAGGACAACTTTGTTGCTTTTGCTGTGTAAGGGGTATTAGTCGGTATAGGACGGCTAACCCCTCTCCGTGTGATTGTTATAATTTGTGAACTTGTGATGCATGTCATTTATGGTAGACTAGTTCGCCCTTAATGAGTTTATCAACTCATAGATTCTCGGTGTTGTAGGTAAGAAGCCGATGAAGATTGATGAGTAGGAGCTGGCGGAGATGGCGTGTGTAGTATCCGTTGAATATGATTGCCCATGGTAATATTTTCTGCAGTTTTGTTATACTATAAACATTTTATGTTTTTGATGCCGGGAAGAGAGCCCGAGGGCTTTAAGATTTAGATATGTAATACTATAATGGTAATAAACTCTCTGTGAGTCATATCCTATTTTGATATCAGGACGTGATCCCGAGGACTCCTAGGAATATCATTTGTAATATTATGGCAACATCTATACTCGATCAACCTTATTACGTTCTAAGTATTATATATGATAAAGACTTTCACATTTATAAAATAAATAAATAAAAACACAGAATTTCCGCTTTCAGAATTTTAAAAAAGTTTACGAGAGTATAAAAATGTGTTTGTACTCTTCTGTCGCGGCCGTGGCCGAGCCGACGGATCGTGACACAAACGAAACGAAAAAAAGGGAAAAACCAAAAAAGAATAATAAAAAAAAGAGATTTCTAAGGATTTAACCAAAATTTAGGCTATTGTTTTAAAGATTAATCCTAGTTTCAAGAAGAGTAATTGGCACCTGTGGCCCCTGAACTAGTCGGGTTGCGACACTTTAGCACCTTCTTTTTTTTTTTTAGGCATTAAGCCCCCTGAATTTGAAAATCGTTGCACTTTGGCACTTTCTGAAAACGTCCGTCCATCTTCGGACGGAAATTCACACGTTCTTCTCACGTGGAATTTTATTTGGGGGCATTTTCGTAGTTTGATAACAAAATATAATAAAACTAAAAAAAAAAAACTTCCCCAAGTTTTCTTACTCTGTAACAATTCACAAACTCTAAATCATAAACTTTCCAGACCCTTTCTCTCTGCCGCCTAATTCTCCACCTCATTCCTCGTCACTAAAACCCCCAAAATTTTCGGACGAAGCGCAAGAAGAAAGAAAGCACGAGGACGAAGCCGCTCTACCTCCTTCCTCGCACGCGACGCCGAGCGCCGGTTCGTGGTCCGGTCGAATCATTACCTCTCCGGCCAGCCCGAGCGTGTCCTTCGCCTCAACGACGCCGGCAAGCTCCACCTCGAGCTGGGCTTCCAACAAGACCAGCACGGCGGCACTTGCGGTCGGAGGAGAAACCGAGTAGCGAGACGACGTGGGGAGGCTTGGCGGCGAACCCAGCGCCATCGCGCTCGAACCTGCGCCGCCTCATCTTTGTGCCCACGAGTCGAGCGGCTGCTCCACGATCCTAGATCCGACGAGCGGCTTTGTTGGGTTTGGGTACGGGTTGAGTTGCGGCGAGGAACTCGATGAGGCAGCGAACGACGAGGTTAGAGGCTCTAATCCGTCCTCAGCAGTCGGTCGCCACGCAAAAGCAACATCCCCTCTGATGACTCCTCCGCCTTGGCTCCGGCGGTGCCAAACTCTCTGATCGAGCTCGTCGGCGTCGTTGAGGAGCTCGATGGCCTTGACCCTGCAGGTCAGCGGTCGCAGTGGTGGTGCCAGAGAGAGATCGACCGGTCGACGTTGTCGAAGAACTCGGCGTTCTTGAAAGGGCAGAGGTTCTCGTCGAAGGAGAGGACTGTGGACGAAATCCACGCATGCGGCGGTGGAAGCGCAACAATTCTCGATCTGGTTCGAGCTCGCGCAGCACAGGTCTTCACTTTTTTGGACTCCTCGCCGCCTCATCGCCGTGCCGTGGGTTTGTTGGCTATGTTTACTTGTTCTGAGTTTTGTTTGTATTGTGTTTTACGAATCTGAGTATTATATTGTTCTTTGTTGGGGATGAATCTGGGTGAGCCAAGCAAAAAATTCTCCGGTTCGAGTTTTGTTGGGGATGAATCTGAGTATTTGTATTGTTCTGAGTTTTGATATTTTGTTCTTAATCTTTTTCTTAATTTTTGGGGTGATAAGTTGCTCCCTAAAGGACCAGATCTTTGTTGGAGAAGAAAATGAAATTTTCAAGAATTAAAGAATTATCCATTTTAATATTGTGGCTAAATTCTTAAAACATGGGCCTAAAAAGAGCTAAAAGTTAAATATTCCCGAGAGAGAGAGAGAGAGAGAGAGAGGGGAGGGGAGCCACACGCCTGCATATGTGCAAAAAAACATGGACGCGTGCAATCCACATGCCGTTTTATGCGTGCTTGTCAGCCCGCATGATACCTCTTTTTATTTTCATTCCGACTTTGTTTTTTTTTTTGGTACCATTATACCCCTATTTATGTTTACTTCTAAACCATTTTGATTTTATTAGCAGAAGGTATGCATTCTATATCTATAAATCCCATTTCTAGTACTAATGACTTATTGCGACCATTATTTATGGGATTCAACGAATAAATTAAGACGTCAATTAATCGAAAAAATGAGTGTTTGAATACTCATGATATTAAGATATTTCTATTTTATGACTTTGACACGAATCTTTATAATGACACTTAAATAAAAATTATAAAATAAAATCAGTCTATGTCCATGTCTTATATAGTCAAAATTATATAAAATACCTCCATTTTGTGTCATACATTAATTGTCAGATACAATTACAACATTTATAATATCAGTTGACCCTATGAGTGATTACCAATCAAATTTTTAAAATTGATTAAACATAGATAAATTTAAATATATTAAACTATAGAATTAATCCTGTTGTATACAAAGTTATATAAACTAAAATTATAGTTACATAATATAGTTTATATTTTTAATAAATATATTCATAAAATAAGAAACAAAGAAGCACTACAAGAATCAACTCTTTCTACGACAATATTTTTCGCGACGACAAATGTCATCGCGGCGACGACAAATGTTGTCGCCAAAAAAATACATCCGCGATGACATGTCGTCGCTGCAACAGACAAAGGCGACGACAAAATGTAGCGATGAAATTTTTAGGGAAAATATGTCGTCACTATAAGTTTAGCCCGCCATCCGAAAACTTTTCACGACGACATTTTGTTGGCACGTGTCATCGCTGCAATTAGCGACGATAATTTTGCATCAGCGACGACATGTTGTCGTCGCCGATTCTTATTACTAAAACCTTGCTAACTTCGCAAGATTTACACTTATTACTCGAGCCTTCCTCTTTCCGCCCCCCTCTCTCCGGCCCTTCCTGTCTCCGACCGCCCTGCCCCGCCCCTCTCTCTCATCGGTCGCCCCCTGCCCCTCATTAAATCTGACTGCCTCGCCACTGCCTCTCGTCGGCCGCCCCGCCCCTCCCTCTCTCCGACCGGCCCGCCTCTCCCTCTCTCCGAACACCCTGCACTGGCCCTCCCTCTCTTTGCCACTCTATTTTCGCTTTGCCTCGCCTCTCCCTCTCTCCGCCCAGCCTATGTCCACTCCACCCTCTCTCTGGCTCTCAAAATCCAACCATCAACATCATTGATGAGGACATTATCACACAGACTTTGCTGGTACGACATGACCACTCCACCGGCATCGGCCCCACGCTTCCAAATAGACGCGCAATGCTAGTCGTTCTACAGATTCATCTGATGTTCCATCCACATCGACTCTAGCACCGTCACATGCTCCTTTTTTATCACCAGAGATACAAGCCAGCCTCAGCAGTTTTCTAGGCTCTATCATGGCGTTGCAACAGGTGATGGTTAACAAGCTTCGTAGGATCAATCCAAACTTTCAGGCTCTAACCATCAACGTACCGCCTTAATTTTCGATGGGTCCAACAACAACCACTACACAGCTTCTTCACGAACTTTCAGGCTCTAACCATCAACGCACCGCCTTACTTTTCGATGGGTCCAACAACAATCACTACACAGCTAGGGTTGCGTAGAAGCTTTTTAAGTTACCTTTATCAGTTTTTAGTTTTTATGTCTAGAAACTTTATTATCTAATATTAGTACTTCGGTTTTATATTTTACTTGTGTTGGACATCATGTGTCAATGTTTCAATTATATATCTAATTAATGATGTTTTCATTTCATATTTAGTTTTCAAATATAATTATTACTAATTACAAGTACATAACCTTATTATTAATAAAAAAATTAAAATTAAATTTATGTGAAATAAATATAAACTATTAAAATAGGGTATTTGCGACTACACTTTTGAACTTTTCGTCGCCGTTGCTGTCATCCATTAGATTTTTTCGACAACCATACAGCGGCGACAATTGGTATCGTCGCCGGTATAGTCGACGACTTTTTGTTGTCGCCATTAACTTTTAGCGACGAGGATTTGGCGATGATGCATGTCGTCACCGATGATCAATGGCGACGACATTTTCACTTATGTTCGCCGAAACCCCTTTCTTGTAGCTAAGATTACAAAAACTCTACCATTTTTATTAAATTCGTAAATATATTTTACATAAAATCTCATTTCAGGCTACTATTCCTAACACAACATATATAACAATATATAATTAAGCCTAATATTTTTTATAAAATTGAGTGCATTAAGCTTATCGTGTAATTTTCCATTATATTATATTACAGATGAATCCACATTGCTTAATCCCATAAAAAAAAGTCTATACCCGATACGAGAAGAGAGCAGTAGTAGTATTGATGCTTCATTTGAGAGTTACGAAGTGTCATTATTCTTTGATAAACTATGAATTCTATCGAGTTTATTAGTATTGTTTTTGTTTTTGGTTTCGGTTTTTGAAATCTGTTTATTCAAGTGCTTCGATATATTTTAGTATTCCAAGGCATTGTACTACAAAGGAGCAAGAATTTACATGGAAGCAACATCTTGGTGATCTTTGTCCAACGCAGAGGATGAACCGTCTTCTTCAACAATGGAAGTGATTTCTCCGCTGTCCATTTCTCTATCCCTCGCTCTGGCCCTCTCCACTGTCTTCCAGCTACTTCCGAACGATATTTCGCCATCATAGGCTCCTCTGGCGACCGACTTCGTTCTTGTCATAACTACACAGGGTGATTCCACTTCTGTAATTTCAGTGCATCCTAGACTAGCCGTAGGCATTGAGTTGGTCAAAACTGTCGGGAGGTGAATGTGCTCGTGTTCTTGAATATCGCTTTTGTTCTGTTCCTCTGCAATTGAAATGTCTGTAGTTGCCTCGTCGGAATGCCAAGAATAAGAGGACCGTCTCGCGCTCGAAATCACTGAGTTGTTCTTTGTAAGATTGCGCCTTGCTTTCTTCAGCCAGACTTTGAGGCCTCTGACCACGCTCTCTGTGAACACAGCTCTCTTCATGCCAGAACCCATCTGTAAATGCAAGTCCATGTTGATTACTTTTAGTTCTCTCTCTCTTTTTTTTCCATGTGTAAAATGATAGCTGTATGCGTCACTGTATATTTTTTTTGATATATTTCAACTTCAAGACTTGATAAGTTTCCAGATTGACGAATATTCTGAATTCTTACCTGAGTGACAAGCGCGTAAAGAGGTAACGTCACATAACCGCAGAGTAGCTGTACAAGGACCCCCATGGAGATTGTGATGGAAATATCCTCCGTCGCACTGTGAAAGCAAGATCTCTGCCCGTACTCAAACTGTTGTATGCCAAAGTCGATGATATCAGAAATTTTTTGAGGATATTAAACTTTTCATGAGCTTACCAACTTATGATACCTACCCATGTCCAGGTAAAGAATGCTAGCTGAAACGAGTTCTGCAATATTAAATTAGGCGCCAAATTAGTATTTACATATTTTCGCAAGTATTTGATAAAAAAATTAAGTTTGTGCATGTGTGCGTTTATGTTTCTTGTTTTCTAGATCTTGTTTTTAATTTGTTTTCCAGCAGATTACTTCTGTTCTATTCTTGCAGAATCAATTGTAGAATCATTGGCCTCGGTACTACTTTTTCATTCCAAAATAAAGACCGGTGATTTCTATCCTTATGACATGGTTTTATCACATCCTCTTTTGATTTGTAAAGAGCGAGTATTTGTAAAACATGGCAATATAAAAATCAGATTTGGTAATGTTAGATAAAGTTTTTGGTTTAATCTAAGTAGTTGTATGTACTGAGCTCAAAAGACGGGCAAATGTATAGGGATACACTTTTAAGCACCTGTATCAGAACAAACTGGAGGAGATGAAGAAGCCAATCAGGACGGCCGAACCAGAAGAGATGGTTGTCGGGTTTTACAACAAAACTTCCTTGAATGACTGGGTTCTGCTTGAAAGTCTCCACACCCATTTTAGTTATTATGAGTTGCAGCTTTGTTCCCACAACCAGGATAATCTTCAACATGAAGCAGGGTTTTGGAAGAGACCATTAAGAGTTCAGAAATTAAAACAAACACATCAGAAGAATTCGAAAAACAATCAAGTAGCTAGGTGAAGTTTCTATCTTACCACAAGGGGAAGGAAAGTTAACCAGTAGTGATTGTAGAACACTGCAGATGATCATGAGCCATATTACTTCAATCAAAACATAATTGTGTTGAAAGAAAAAAAAAATGTTTACCAAGGAAATTAGAACATTGGAAAATCTTCTTACCATGTGCACTGAAGAATATGAAAAGAATGCAGAAGATCCAAATCCAAAATCTGTTAGAGATTGAGTACCAAAAATTTACATTCTGAACTCAAATTCGCTTATCGTAAACCATCATTTCAGTTTTTAGGTTTCAAGAAAATTAATTTCACATTTGTTCGAATGTTCTTTACCTGACTCCCACAACCTGCTCAAAATCATCATCATATGCTCGAGCAAGAAATTTCTGGAAATTGAAGTTGCTGCCCTCTGCAAAGTTGGCCTGTAGAAACCAAAGGGAAAACTTGAAAAGGCTAAGCGAACCATTATTTAAAATTGCAGTGTCATCGATACAGGTCCCATCGTTCGTCTTAACATTCAGGTCTACTAATTCAGTATTTCATTTAGCCTTCCTAGTTTATTACTGCTTATAATTCCCAGTCTTGATTGCGGACACCTATATCCCTAATATAATCCCTATGCCTACATATAATTTGGATATGTAACAATTAAAAAGTTGTGTAAAGGGTTGTTAGGACTATTGTATTATATTATTCTATATGCGTAGAAACTTGTACAAGTTGTGTGTTTGAAAAAATACTACTATAAAACAATAGAAAAATAAAAAGATCTTAGACATTAGAATACACAATACGATTTAATACGGTGATTTTTTTTTAGACAACACAATATGTATTGTATTATGTGAGTTTTACGTATTATGCAATTTGATAGTTTGAAAATACCAAACATGGTATTATATTTGCTGATATAATTCGGTAAGCTTATTATACGGTGCACCAAACGTGCCCTTAATCTATATTATCTGCTAAGCTGAAATGTCTTCTATTTGGTTATGAATAAGTTTTTCTATGCTTACCGTAATGAATCCATTCCGAAGAGTAAAGTAATCGACTTTTGAGATTGCGGAGCCACTGAATTGTCTCACCAAACAAACCTAAACAAAACAGATTACCATCACATGGGCAATATAAGTGACTAAAACAATCTTGCTTTCATATCACCATCAAATGGGATCCTACCAATATATAAATAACTAAGCAGGAAAGCTTAACATAAAGTACTAATTAATTCCAATATTTGATAAATTTTATCATGTTTGACTTCAAAAAGCAAAAACATTGAGTTTTTTTTTTTCAAATACATATATATATATATATATATACATATATATATGCAGATAATCCACGTGCCTTTGAAATCCAGCCCCCATACTAGACTGCCTATATTAATTTAACTCTGAATTCGTTACATATATATTAAAGGAAAAGTGAAAATATTCTAGGCTTTTTGACTTTTGTTGCAAAGAAATTGCATGTCACATAAGGATGACATTGATATGTTGCAATTGGGATACTGACATTCTACTTACTGGGGCAAGCAAGAGTGGATATTTACTCCAGAACTTCAAATGCCGTTTCCCAAAGGATGTTTGATCGCTATACTGAAACCTCCTTGGATCTGTAACAAATATATTCATACATATAGCAATAAATATAAAGTATATATTTATATATATGACATGCATATTTTCAAATATTAAGTGAATAGCGTACCATTGACAATTTGATAGTCGAGAGTTCGAGTCTCGTCCTCCCAAGCTTTCCATTTCCGCATCTGTTTATTGATGCTTATATTAATTAGTAATCAGAACTCACCATATTGATCATCAAATCTACAACAATATGTATCGGCCAGTCTTCAAATATATGGACAAAACCTTTTCATGGAAAACAGAAGAATGCAAGGATTGATCGTACACTTCTTTATTTCCTTTGATTTTTTTTTTTTGGGGGAAATTAGATAGTTCGTATTCATTTTCAAAGTTTGATGAAAAAAAAAACTAAAGTTAATATTTTGTACGGTGTTTCTATTTACACCTACTATTATACTCCATTCACCTTCCTAAATAATTAAAATTTTTGAAATATTTATTTTTTATTTCTTATTCTTAAAATATAGTGCTCCGCTTTTTTTTTTTTTTTTAATATGCTCTTTATTTTTCGTTTCTTTATTTTTTTTATTGATTGCCGTGCTGACTTTGAATTCACTTATGTTTTTGTCATAACTTTTTTTTTTTGGCCTACTATGTGCCCAAATATGTAGAAGCGCGCACACACACACATGTAATCAGTGTGGGAATGATACAAGAAAAAGAAAAAGAATAAGAGAAATTAAGAGTGGGTGTGAAAAATAATATGGGTCGAATACAATGATTGATAGAGAATAGAAGAGGTATTTTACGAAAAAATAATAATAATCAAAAGGTTGCGTCTAAGCTCACCACTCAATCCGCTCTATACTTTGAAAAAAAAAGTAACAAAAAAAAAGTAAAAACATATTAAATATTTTATGTATGAGTTAGTTTTTATTTGATAGAAAACAACTCTCTCAAAAATTAAAATACAAGTGATTAGCTATAGATAAAAGAGGAAAAAGTTTTATTAAGTAGGGTGAGTTGCAAAAATAGGTTAAAATTAAATGTGTTTTTTAAATGATAGCTCATATTTTAAAAAATTAAAAAAAATAACCACTGAAAAAAAATTCATAACAAAAAATGTCAAACAAATATTTACACATCTATAAATATTTGAAAGATATTATTTAACACTTTAAAAAATGATAAATAAAAGTTGACGTGTTACAAAATAGCTTACAAATATTTACAATGTGTAATATTTTGGTGCAATACTTTTTCTGTTATACAATTCGTGACATGGCTATTTTTTTAATCTTTTGAAACATAGGCTATCATTTAAAAACGTAAATTTTTTTTTTTGCTATTTATTACTATTTCCCTATTATATATACATTTTTTTGGAATCTCCATAGGTGTGTTTAGCAATTATTAAATGGGTCAGTTAAGTAAATAACCATTTTGAACTGTGTCTTTTCAAAACGAGACTTTTAAGGATTTAGCCAAATTTTTGGTAATTTTTTTAAGAATTAGCCATAGTTTCACGAATTTAAAAAATTAGCCATTTTCATTATGTAACAATTTTTGTTACACGTGTAATAAATTTTGTTACCCGTGTAACAAATTTTGTTACGGACTATGGTTAAATTTTTGAAACATGAGCTTAAAAATGGCTAAAACCCAAATCTTTCCTTTCAAAAAATAGCCACAGTTGCAAAAAATTTAAAAACTAGCCATAACACAATGTAAGAAATTTCTGATAATAACAAAATTATACATAAAAATTATTATAAAAAATTTCTGACACGTGTCAAAAATTTCTCAAAGAGCTAGTTTTTAAATATTTTGAAACTGTGACTATTTTTTAAAATCATTTTGTAAACAGTGGCTATTTTCTTAAAATTCCCTTATTAAATTTAGCATTGGCTGGTTATAGTAGGGGTGTGCAAAGAACCGAAAACAGTGATAAACTCTTGTCATTTAAATAAGATTTTGACACCTAATCATAAATAATTATTATAAAATATAGTAAAATAAAAAGTGATTAAAAATTTATAAAGTTAATTGACACCTAATCTTATTTGGGAGACAGAAAAACAAAAGATATGGACTTCAATTAACCCACCCATTATCAAATTCTCATTTATCATGTCCTCCCACCCACGTCAAAACACTATATTATTATATTTGCTTCGTATGAAGGCCTCACCAACAAAAGGTGGGTTAATTTATCACAAACTTGATACCTTGGCCATTCCAAGAAACATTGTAGCGAGGCAGTACAAGACATGAAATACTGCCAAAACAGACACGAACATGTTTAGCTGCAATATTCCTTCCCTCGACATCAAAGAAACCATACCCTGCAAAGTAAATATTGAAAAGAAAAAAAATTGTCAAAGCCAATTAATGTTGCGATAAATGTATAGAGTACAAGTTGCAAATTCTGGACCACCAACGTTCTCACTTTTCCTGTGCTGGACTTTTTGCAAACAAATATTTGACTACACGGACGTTGACGTTGGCAAATATAATGGTATTAGGTGCAAAGAAATAAAATCTAACACGTAAGTTTCTTTGTTTTTTATTTTTTCTTCCACTTTAATTAAATCAACCATTATTAAGAACGCATCTGAACACATAAGTTAAAATAAACGTTTTACCTTTGAGTCACAGTAACTTTGATCTTTGGCTTCCGCAGGAAGGCTCGTCGAGTCCGAATAATATTGATCTTCGGACTGTGTCGCTGAGGCCACAGCCGATTGCGCGGATTCCAATGGGTCTTGGCAAGGAAGAAAAGAGTTTGCCAAACTATGGCTCACACAAATCTTTGATATCGGTACTTCAGATACCGTGAGAAGCAATGAAATAAAGCCTAACTTCATCATTTCTGGATCAATATTCAATAATTATATACATATACCATGACGTAAACAATTTAATATTTGTCTAAAACCAACTGAGGATGAATTGAAGAAAAGAGAATGATATGTATATAGTGCTTTGTAACTAATTAACCTGATTTGGACTTCTCCAGAGCTCTGTTGAGAGACTTTCTTTTTCTCTTCCTCAGAAACTGATCATGAAGTTAATTAGAAAAACAAAAACAATAATACTGTAATTAATTGGATTGAATCATGATTCAATATAATTTACCTTGGTTAGACAATGAAGAGTGGCATCAATGATAAAAGATAGAAGGAAGAAAAACAAAGCAAATATGGAAACGGCCCATGTGGGAGTTTGTTCTAGGGAACGATTCCCTTTTGCCATCATCTTTGGTATCTACGATCACTCCAATCTAATACTAGTTCCAATCTTATATCTGTGCAATTCCATATATATACTCTATTGAATACACTATCCTAATATATATAGTATTTGATTTTGAAATTGTAGAATTTTAATTATTTTTTTCCTTTTTGCTACTGTATTATTATTTGTTTTTTTTTTTTTTTGGCTGAACGTATAATTATTTGTTTGGTCAAACATTAATCGCTTTCCTTATTAATATTAGACGTACAGTACGGGCAATCGTTTCTAACTTTTTATGCCAAACTTCTTAACAACACCCATGTACTTTGATTATATTATACTTAGACCACGCAAACAAAGGACATGGCAATACGTACTCTCGTGCAAACAGTGATTGATAGCTCTGGGGCACGTGGAAGCCCCCGCTGAAAACTAAAAATTTTGGTTACCAATAATTAATTTAACTTTTTGTGTAGATATTTCCGTCATCCTTATCCAAATGTAATTTAAATTAATTAATTCTTCATGCATTAGTTATTTATTATTTTGTGAGAATTTGATAAAGACTAATAACAAATTCATATCACTTATCAAATAAATCTGAATAAATTATTATAAATCTTATATGCTTTGATTTACACGATATTCAAGAGTCTCAAGTTGTGGAATCGTCTTGATAAAGTGTTGCATTTTTTCAGACGTTGACAAATCAATCAAACACGTGGCGAATGGCTTAACAGAGCTTCGTATTTTTTTGGGATCAATTGAGTGGTCAGACACACATTATGTTAGTTTATTTGTGTGTTGACATGTATTTTAGTAAAATATATTTTAATATGACTTTTTTAGTATTCTGGCTTTGAAGATTCTGAAACTAGGTGTTTTTAGAAGTGTTTCTATGTGTCCCTTCAGGAGTTTCAACATTGTATATATTCGACAAGTATATTTTTTACATAAAAAAGAACTTGGTCTAGTTTATTTCTTCCCTCAAATCAAATGGCTATTCATTTATATTAAGATTGCTGCCTTATTTGGATGAGATTGACAGATTTTATATTTATGAAAACTGGTTGATTTTTGGTGATTCTCTTGTCAAATGAATATAGACGTGTTTCTGGTCTCTGGGGAAAAGTGTTGGGACACCTTATATTTTTTGCAAGTGTAGATTCAAAATTGATTATCTTGATGGATTTTGATGATTTGGTTGACTATGAAATTCACATTTCAAGATTCTTCATTGATCTTATTAATGTTGAAGATGGTCCACTATCTACAATTAATAGTTGTTGAACAAGCTTTATGGTGTGATTTTCTTTCATTGGAAAGTCAAAGATTTGTGGTGTTTTCTTGCCGAATAAATCTGAGAGTTTCCTTAAGTATCTCGCGAGGTGTTGGTACACCTTGTATATATTTGGTAAGTATAGATCCGAATTTGATTGATTTGATAGAATCTGAATGATATGGTTGACTTTGTATTTTCCTATCACGAATATATCTTGGTCTCATTGATGGGATGATTTTTCAACTTTATCATTTGTTGTTAATTGTGTTTGACCATGGCTTTATGTGGTGATATGGTTTCTCACTTTGGAAAGTATTCTCTATTGCCTTATGCATATTCTCTCCACTATAAGCTGGTTGCAGATGTGAAAAAGTTTGAGAGAACAAAATTCAGAGAGCTGTAGTACATTTTCAGAATCTGGTTTTTTGAGAGCTCTTTGTTTATGTTTTATGTTGTAAGTTTGTGCACACTATTGTGAGGTGTTTCTCAAGGTGCCAACATTGTGAGTACGAGTGTGATTGAGTGAACTTGTATAACGGGAATTGGTGAGTGATTACATGGGATGTGTGCTTTGTAAGACGAGGAGATCTCGTCAGGGTTCACTTGTAAGACGAGAGGAACTCGTCAATGTAGATCGCTAGGTTGATGGGAGTTCTCCTTTGAAGTTATAGTAGATCTTTTCTAATCTGGGCGTGGCCACATAGATGTAGGGGAAGCCGAACTGTGTTATCAATTTTCTTGTGCCATTTACTTTATTCGCTGCACTTTTTTTTTACTGTTCACTCATTATATTTTTCATCTCGGTTTTAGTTATTTCTAGTGTTCCCTGGCAGTGTCACAACACTGACTAGGAACATCTACTAACAAAACGGTTCTTTCACTGTAAAAAACTTTGTGCGAGACAAGTGTAACATCTAGATTATTCTAGGCTACCAATCATTAGTTAGAGATTTCATTCCGATCTTTAGTAACTAAGTTGTATTATAAATATCCTATAAAGTCTTTATTTGTGATTTAGAGAGATTGCTTTGAACTTCTTATTATTTGACAGCTTTTGAGCGTTTAAGATTAGTTTTATCTCTCGAAAAGTTTTCATTGTCAAGAAGGAGATCGAGCTCATAGCGGATGAAGAACCTAAAGGTATGCGAGCAGGAGTAGGATAGGTTGTCTAAACAAATTGAGTAAGGAGCAGTGGTCAGGAGTCTTATGTTGAGCGAGAGGACAGATGGTTCGTAGTCTTATGAAGATCATCGTGGATTATAGCTAGGTGGTAGATCAGATAGTCGTCATACTTAAAAATTTGTGTAATTGTAATTTAATTAATAATAAATTCACCTTCACACCTTGTATTCTTGGCACCCATGTTTTTTTCCTAAGTTGAATTTTTGGCCATGAAAAATAAGTATATCTATCTAGCGTTAATCTCTTTTTACTTTTCATGAATTATCTATATTTTTGTTTGCTTTCAAAATTAAGAAGACAGATGTTTATCCGACTGTCTGTTAAAACACTAATAGTTTTTATCTGTCCGATCTTTTGATTGGTATCAGAGCACTACTCTACATTTGTGGGGATATCCTAAGGACAGAAGATCATCATGGACAAAATACGTGAAGTAGGGTCTACAGTGAGACCACATCATTTAGATGGAAGCAATTACACATATTGAGAGGCTAGAATGAGAGCATTTCTAAGCTCCATATATGAACCCATGTGGACCACTATCAAGTTAGGGTTGTAAGCCTCAAAAAACTAAAATGGATGGAGAAGTCATGCCGAAGTAAGTTAAGGAAAGGGAAGTAAAGGATATCGAAAGTGCACCTTGGAACTCAAAGGGACTGAATACAATCTTAACGGTTGTCGACCCAACACAATTCAAGCTTATCTCTTCATGTACTGCCGCCTGGAGGAAACTTGAACTAAAAAATGAAAGAACCTCTTGCAAATAAAAGAACCACTAGATTGAAAATGTCCAAAATTCAAATGCTAACCACTAAATTTGAAACAATTTAAATGCTAAAAGATGAATCTTTTCTGATTTCTATGAAAATGTAAGTGTTATTATTAACACTTGTTTTTTCTTAGGTGAAGTGTATTTAGATGCAAAAATAGCTCACATGCAATCACTTCTAGAAAGATCCCATGCAAAGATCACCTCCCTTAAAGATAGCAAAGACCTTGACAACAAGAAGACAGAATTGCTCATTGGATCCCCAACAACATATGAAATAAAGCTCAAGCCATAGAAGAAGGACAAGGTAGTGGCAATGAAAGCATAAATTGGCAGTTACCCTGATGCGTTAAAAGATAGCCTGCCTGGTAAGACGTTGGCCATGATCGCTCAGAACATCCAACAGTACATGAAAGAAAATATCAAGAGATATGAAGGACAGAGACAAGGCTAAACCAATCCAGATAGAAGAAAGCAAAATACGAAAGGCAAGCTTGACATCTCAAAGGATGAGGGTAGAGACAAAAGGAAAGGAAGACAATGCAACGAGTATGAATGATTTGGTCATTTAGCTACTGAATGTGCAGACATATGAAACCAGAGCAAAAACAACACGAAAAACATTGCACCAAATTAGAGCGACGAAGACAAAAGTGAATTAGAGGGTGATGCTGATCTCACAAGTAACGTCGTTGCTTTTGGTGTTTTAATAGAGGAAAGCTCGTTTAACCAATAGAGTGAAGACAAACTAGCGACGCTCCAAGGAGCCTACAATGAGGTGTATGATATTTGAAAAAAAGGTGATGGCTTAAAATCAAATGCTGGGCGAACATGTGGTTGAAATGACAAGGAGAAAGAACATATGGTTGCAAAACTCTCAACAGTCAAACATTAAACTGTTGTTCTGATAGACAAGTTATGTGTTGTCCAATCAGAACTGACTCACTTACAAGATGTGAACAGAAAACTGAATAGAGGATTAACTCAACTTACTGACATACTAATGATAGGAAAGACATGAGCAAACAAGCATGGTCTTGGTTACAATAGCAACCAACCTATTACTTCAAAAGCAATAATTATCTTTGCCAAAGAAAGAATACCTAATCAGACTTCCACAAAAAATACAAGATCATGGTAACAGAGAGACAGAAGGCAACTACAAATAACAAAAATTTGCAAAAAAACTCCAGATCATGTGGACAGGTAAGAACAATTAACTACTTCATCTGACATCATTGTAGAATTCCAAGATACATTAGACCAAACTTTTATGAGTTACTTAAACTGATTAATAAACAAAGATGGTCTAATAATTAACAATGTAAATTCATAAAGTTAATTTACAAAAAAAAAAAAAAGTCGAAAAAGTCTAGGTTAAAAAGAGTCGACACAATTGTCTTTTATTTATAAGTCACTAAAAGCTTTCACCTCTAGTCAGTGGTACTTTGACAGCAATAGTTCTAGACAAATGATAGGATGCAGGCATCTGATTACTAACTTCTTAGACTATACAAGAGGGATAATCACTTTTGGAGATGGAAAGAAAGGACAGATAACAAGTAAAAGTACCATAGAAATTGATGGTACTATATCGATGTGCTATAAGTAACATGTTTAAAGGCCAATTTGATCACTAGAAGTCAAATCTGCGACAACAATAGCAATGTCCAGTTCACATAGAAGGAATGTTGAGTGCTTGACAAATCCAAAAATTTTATCCTGATTGTACAGAGTTCAGCTGGCAACTATTACCATTAGAAATCTTAGTTTTCACTTGGTAGTTGCACTGTGCAGGCGAATACAGCTGAGTTGTGATATAAAAAATATGGACATAGAAAATAGAAGGGCTTGATGAATTCGAACGAGCTAATACATTACAAGGAGTGCCATCATTAGGACAAAGACCTGCTACTATTTGTTGACTTTATTAGATGGGAATGCATACTCGACAGTAACGTAAGAAGAACACACAGATTAGGGCTACACAGATGCTTGAGTTACTACATATGGATCTAATGGGTCAAATGACCACTAAAAATATAGTTGCTAAAAGGTACATTCTTGTTTTTGTGGATTATTTTTTTAAGATATACCTTGTTGATTTCTTAAAGGTAAAATCATAAATATTTATAAAATCCACTTGGCATTTAATTTCTACTCCATGCAACACACTTGAGCACCAAGACTCATCTAACCTCTTGATTGGAAAGAAAATAATGATCCAAGGGTTAATAATAAGACAAAGCACCTAGACCCCTTGTCTTTTCATTTCCTCTCTTATTTTTCTTTTAAGCCAATGATGACACCTTTTTCTTTTGGTCTTCTCTATATGCATTGATGAGCTTAATTTACCAACCGTAAAGCCCTCAAAATTATTAAATTATTATAAGGATTTTTGGTGCAAAGAAAATAATTTTGGTGGGCAATTGTATAATTTTTGATTTATTCTGGTCTAAATTTATACAAAAACATATCTTTTTACTTTTTCTTTTCTTTTCTCTTTTTCCTTTTGTTCTCATTTTCCCCTTTCTTCGTCACTCTCACTCATTCCACTCTCTTCATTTTCGCATTCTCCCTCTCTTTCTCCTTTAAAATATTTTTTCAAATTTTCTCAAACTTCAAACCCTCATAACTTTCTCATCCGACGTCCGTTTGACATTGGAAATCTCTCGACGAGAGGAACATTTTGAGCAGTGGTTTGTCTCCAGAAAATGCCAGAGTTCGTCAGAAAACTGCCCGAAAAGTTTGGTTTTCGTGGGTTTCGTTGGTTCTCCTATTTCCGAGCTGATTTTGGGGAAATGAGCACCGCCATCGTGCTCGTGAGGGTCCAATCAGTGGGGCTGGAGTTGGTGCAGCCGAGTTGCCGCCAGAATACGCCAGAATCCGCCCCGCCGCCGCCGCCTTTCACCCTCGCCGCCGGCCATCATTTCTAAAATTGATTGAGGGGTTTTGTAGAGGGAGTCATGGGCAGCAAAAGCCCTCAAGAATTTCTCCGATTCGACGCTCGGTGAGTGTTTAATTTTAGTTTGAAGTTTAGAATTTTATTGATAAAATTAGACGCGTTGTGGTTGTTGTTTGATGAAATTGACCTTATCATTGGATTTGGAATGGTCAAAATAGGTTGGGTAAGCTTTTCGTAGATCCAGAATACGTCCAGTTGGCCGCCTCGTTTTGTGTGCCAAAATATTGGTTATGTCTAAAATTGACATGTACTTCCGGACCTCCGTTTTGTGAACTGACACTGCCATTAGACTCAATTTGTCGCACTGATTGCAATGGTGGTCTCTGTTTGTGCAAATTCTAATCCGAGAATTGCCTCGATTTGCGTGCTGATTTCGCCGTACGAATCTACCGGGTCGCCCGACTGGCCCAGTCTCCGATTGTCAAGTGAGGATAGTCATCGGACTCGGTTCGACGAGACGAACCTAGCGGTGACCTCCGTTTTGTGAGATTTGACTCCAGTGGAAAAGTTAATTATTTGACCGCTCCTACACGTATATCGAGGTAGGGGTTCTGTTATCATATCTCGTCCTTCTATAGATAGGTTTTATGAATGTTAGAAACTGACATTTAGGGCAGTTTAAATATATCTATATATATAATTGATTGGTATTAGAGATTATGATTGGAATAAATAAATTATACCTAATTGGACTAATCAATTATAGACGGTTAATGAAAAATGTAGTAAATGATTATCTGATTATGATCAACTAAGATTATGATTTTGAGGTCGTGAGTGTGATATCCTCGACCCATTTATTATTATGCATAATGACTTTATGGATTTGGACGCGGGCCCCCGACGCGTGATGTTACTTGTTGACTTTGACCGTGATTGTTGCTGACGAGTGGCTGGCTGCTGCGCAGCATGCATCGGGATGACCACAGTACTCGAGGTAATGGAATTGTGTAGGGGAACGGTTTTAGAGCCCGTAGTGTACCGGTCGTCTCGACGTCCACGCCAGACTGAGTTACGGATAGGGACGTTTGGTCCACCTGTAGTCGGTCCTATGGCATTTCCTTGAGGATTTAGGGTTGTTCTCGGTACCTGTTGCGTGCTGCCGGCCGTTCTCTAGTTTTGGAATTTCTTTTGTCAGCTGAGAGCGATTGATTGTACTCGTGAGAGTTGATGGAATAACTTGACAGTAATTATATCCGGTTCAAAAGTAATAGAACTGGTTAGAAAACTAACGAAATAAATAACCGGAGTAATTAAATATTTGACTAAAAGAGATTTGGTAATAGGATTTCCTACTGGGCTCGTTGAGCTCACCCTTTCTTTTCCCCCCTTCCAGGAGCTGTGCAGTGAGACCTATCTGATGAGGCGTAGAAGTTTCTTTTTTCAAGATTTGGAAGGCTTTTTCTCTGTTTGCTTGTTTTCAAGTGTAGGTTCTCTTTCAAATTTTCGGTTCAGACTTTAAAGACTGGATGACTGTATAATTAATTAATTTGAGCGTTTGTGACCGATGAGGATTTTTAACTTTATTTTTTTTTGTGGTGATGTATTAACTGTGGATTTTATAACTGTTTTTAGTTTTATTTTAAATCTCATGGGTGAATTTCAAGTCGTTAATTTTATTACTTTCTATTTATTTAGAAGACTTTATTTATTATTTCAGTAATTCTATTGACCCCCAATTAGGGGCGTCACAGATTTTGGTATCAGAGCCTAGGTTGTGGAAACCTAGGAATACATCACCATCTTTTATTTAATAAACTGTTTTGACAAGTGTTTTCGATTTGACGAACCATCGGTCACTTTCTAACTCTGATTATAATTTTAAGTTCAGTCATCATACGCTGCACTCGACAAAACACTGATGAGCCTGAACCCGAGCCTACCTTTAACATGGAACAGATGACTGCTTTTCCTATAGAGTCTTCAACAAGCAGCTAGTGGCTCGAGTCGACAGTTAGATCGTTGCAAGTTGCTTAAGGACTTCAAGGAACAGGATCCACCTTCCTTCGATGGGAAGCCCGATCCAGTAGCAGCTGAGCTTTGGGTCGAATTAGTAGAAAAGAAGTTTGATATTAGGATATCCCTCAGAGGTTCAGAGTTGAGTTTGCCACCTATATGTTTGAAGGTCCTGCTACACAGTGGTGGAGGATGCAACTTGATGACTTGGGTAACAGGAATCTTACATGGCAGAAGTTCGAGAACATGTTTCCGAGCTACTATGTTCCCGAGGACTACCGGACGGGAAAGGTAAATGATTTCTTTGAGTTCACTCAGGGGAACATGTCAGTTGCCGAGCATCAGGCAAAGTTCATGAATATGTTCCGATATGCCCCTGAAGCAGTTGCTGATCCTCGAGCTCGAACAGTGAAGTTCATTCGAGAACTCCGACTTCGACTTTGGGAAGCTTTAGCCCCCATGTTGCTTACAGACTTTGCAGCGACTGCTGTGGCCACTAGGAACACTGAGACAGAGATTGCCCGCAACCAAGAGAGGCACAGAGAGCCGGAAAACTGAGACTGCAGGTTAAGAAGAGGAAGGAAGTACTCAGGACAAGGGTCACAGGTGAGTCGGACCAGTAGCAGTTCAAGGTCGCCTGTAGGAGGACGTTTCTCTCCTTACGGTGCTTGCCACAATTACGAACAAGTCGGACACTTCAGACGCAACTGTCCTCAGCTACAGGGACAATAGCAACAGAGGATTCAATCAGAATCGGCCTATGTTCCAACAGAGCCCTGCACCTTCTTATGCTTCAGCCTCACAGCCTCGAGGTCCTTAGCAGAACTTCTATTATCAACAGCTGAGGCCCCAACTCTCTGGATTTTAGGCAACTCAGACTGTCCATATTGCTACTCCAGCAACTAGCAGTCGAGGCAGCTTCCAGCCTCAGGGGAGTACGGGATCCAGTGGTAGTCAGCATCGAAGGGGTCGTGGACGGCAAGGACATGGCAGAGGTAGAGGTCAAGCTTATGCAATCGCGGTTCAGGAGGACACAGGCAGGAACGTTGTGGATGGTATGCTTCTTATTTCTCAGTCTTGGGCTTACGTGTTGTTTGACATAAGAGCCACTTATTCTTTTATTTCGGTATCCTTAGTACAAGCCTTACAATTGGATGTTGAGAACTGTGATCGTCCTTTGGTGTTGTCAACCCCTATGGGTGGATTGTCAGAGGTGACTTTGATTTGTAAGATGTGTCACCTGTTCATCGAAGAACATCGATTCTCTGCCGATTTGTTTGTTTTGCTAATGTCCGAATTTGATATGATTTTGGGCATGGATTGGCTAACAAAGTATCAAGCCACGGTGGATTGTTAACGGAGACGAGTTATTCTCCAGAAGAAGCGTGGCCAAGTCGTGGAGTTTCAGGCAAAACATGGAAGGTTCATGTTTCCCCCAGTACTCAAATCTCTTTTGGGCAGACGCCGCAATTTAGAAGGGATGGGAATGTTGTTTACTCTTGATGGAGAAATGGGAGGTGAAGGTGTAGACTCGTTTATTCCAGTGGTTAGTAAGTTCTTGGACGTGTTTCCTCCAGAACTTCTCGGACTTCCTCCGGAATGTGAAATCGAGTTCTGCATTGACCTCATTCCTAGAACGTCTCCCGTCTCAATAACACAGTACCGAATGGCGCCGGCTGAGCTTGCAGAGTTAAGGACTCAACTCGATGACCTTCTCGACAAAGGGTTTATCAGGTCGAGCACTTCGCCGTGGGGAGCACCTGTTCTTTTTGTTAAGAAGCATGATGGGACCTTATAACTTTGCTTGGATTATCGCCAGCTCAACAAGGACACCATAAAGAACAAGTACCTGTTACCTCGAATTGAAGACCCTTTCGATCAACTCGTTGGATGTTACTACTTCTCGAAGATCGATCTACGGTCCGGGTACCATCAGTTAAGGATTCGAGAGGCTGACATCTCGAAGACTGTGTTTCGAACACGATATGGACATTTCGAGTTCCTAGTCATGCCTTTTGGTTTGACAAATGCTCTGGCAGCCTTTAGGGATTTAATGAACCGGGTCTTTCGGTCTCATTTAGATTGGTTTGTCGTCGTTTTCATCGACAATATTCTTATCTATTCGAGAACCCAGGAAGAACACGCCGAACACCTAAGAGTAGCTCTTTAAATCTTGCGAGACCACAGCCTTTATACGAAACAGGAGAAATGTGAATTCTGGATGACGGAAGTCAGGTTCTTAGGTCACGTTGTCTCGCAAGGAGGAATAGCTGTAGATCTCTCCAAGGTGGAACTGGTGTTGAACTGGGATCGGCCCCGGAATGTGACGGAGATCAGAAGTTTCCTCGGATTAGCCGGTTACTATAGTCGATTCGTGAAGAACTTCTCAAGGATTGCTGCACTGATGACGAAGTTGACAAGAAAGGATGTGTCGTTTGTGTGGGATGACAAGTATGAAGAAGCTTTCAACGAGTTGAAACGACGTCTGACAAGTGCACCAGTTCTAGTAGTACCAAATCCCGAGACGATGTATACTGTGTACACGGATGCCTCTCAGAGTGGATTAGGTTATGTGCTGATGCAGGAAAGAAAGGTGATAGCATATGCTTCCCGCCAATTGAAGCCTCATGAGCAGAACTACCCGACTTATGATCTTGAATTAGCAGCCGTGATCTTAGCTTTAAAGATTTGGCATTGCTACCTGTATGGCGCAAAGTTCGAGATCTTCACAGACCATCAAAGCCTCAAGTACCTGTTTACTCAGAGGGATTTGAATATGAGACAGTGAAGATGGGCCGAGTACATGGTGGATTACGATTTTACCCTTCAGTATCATCCGGGCAAGGCCAATGTAGTGGCAGATGCTCTGAGCAGGAAGAGCCATGGATTAATAGCGTGTCTTGCACTCGACTCTTGGAAGAACTCTGTTACTATCGGAGATTACAATCTGGAGTACTATGAAGATCAATATAGAGCTTGTGCCTACAATGTGATAGCGGTTTCATCAACGGTACTGCAAGTGAAACAGAGTCAGTGGCAAGATGAAGAGTTGCAGCAAATCTGGAATCAGCTTCAACGCGGTGAACAACTGGATGGATGGCAATTGAGCACCGATGGATTCCTTCTCTTTAAGGGACGGCTTGTAGTAGTTGCAGATCCTGTGTTGAGATGAGCGCTATCCTACACGAGGCTCATCGCTCCAGGGTTTCTATACACCCTGGTAGTACGAAGATGTATCACGATCTGAAACAATAATATTACTGGTCCGGGATGAAGTCCGAGGTCGCTATGTTTGTGAAGAAATGTCCGACGTGTCGGATGGTCAAGGCTGAGCATCAGAAGCCCGCAGGAGAGCTTCGGCCTTTGGAAGTTCCGAAATGGAAGTAGGATTGTGTAACCATTGACTTTGTTACTGGGATCGTTAAGTTTCATGGAATTCCAGTTTCCATTGTATCTGATCGAGATGCCTGCTTTACCTCTAAGTTTTGGATAGGATTACAATAGGCTTTGGGAATGGAGCTTCACCTGAGTACAACATTTCACCCTCAGACTGATGGACAATATGAGCGGACTATTCAGATCCTAGATGATATGCTTCGGGCCTGTGTACTTGACTTCAGTGGAAAGTGGGAGGAGCAGTTACCTTTCACAGAGTTTACCTACAACAATAGTTACCAAGCCAGCATCGGTATGGCACTGTATGAGGCGTTGTATGGTCAACCCTGTCGATCACCTATTTGTTGGGCCGAGCATGAAGATCACATTACTCTTGGCCCTGATTATATCGGGGACACCATTGAGGCTGTCCAACTAATCCGTGAATGGCTTAAGACAACCCAAAGTCCGCAGAAGAGCTATGCTGATAGACGAAAGAGACCATTAGAGTTCATGGTTGGAGATTTTGTCTTTCTGAAAGTCAGTCCTATGCGTGGCGTCACTCGTTTTGGAATCAAAAGAAAGTTGACTCCTCGGTTTACAGGTCCATTCGAGATAATAGAGCGACTGGGACCACTTGCCTATCGTCTTGACCTACCTCCTCACCTATCAGACATTCATAACGTGTTCCACGTGTCAATGTTAAGGAAGTACGAGCCTGACCCGTCACAAGTCATCATGTGGACGGAGATACCCCTTCGGGAGGACTTGACGTACGAGAAATAACCGATCATGATCTTGGGACCGAGAAGTATAGTTTTTGCGTCGCCGAGAGATTCCTCTTGTGAAGGCGCTTTGGCAATACCCCGAAGTTGAAGAGGCGACTTGGGAGTTGGAGTCTGAGATGAGAGAGAAATACCTTTTCTTATTCTGGATCTTATTATGATCAAATTTCGGGGACGGAATTTCTTAAGGGGGAGAGGATTGTAAAGCCCTCAAAATTATTAAATTATTACGAGGATTTTTGGTGCAAAGAAAATAATTTTTGTTGACAATTGTACAATTTTTGATTTATTCTGGTCTAAATTTATACAAAAACATTTCTTTTTTACTTTTTCTTTTCTTTTTCTCTTTTTCCTTTTTCCTTTTCTTCTCCTTCTTCCCCCTTCTTCGTCACTCTCACTCTCTCGTCTCTCTCTATTTTCGCACTCTCTCTCTCTCTCTCCTCTTAAATATTTTTTCAAATTTTCTCAAACTTCAAACACTCATAACTTACTTATCCGACGTCCATTTGACGCGTGCTTGGTACCATTGGAAAGCTCTCGACGAGATAAAAATTTTTGAGCGGTGGTTTGTCGCCGAAAACTGCCGGAGTTCGTCGCAAAACTGCCCGGAAAGTTCAGTTTTTGTGGGTTTCGCGGGTTCTCCTATTTCCTAGCTGATTTTTGGGAAATGAGCACCGCCATCGTGCTCGGGAGGGTCCAATCAGTGGGATTGGAGTTGGAGCAGCCGAGTTGCCGTCGAAAAACGCTGGAATCCGCCCCGCCACCGCCGCCGTTCACCCTAGCCGCCATCGTCCGCCGCCGCCAGCCACCATTTCAGAAATTGATTGAGGGGTTTTGTAGAGGCAGTCGTGGGCAGCAAAAGCCCTCAAGAATTTCTCCGATCCGACGCTCGGTGAGTGTTTAATTTCAGTTTGAAGTTTAGAATTTTATTGATAAAATGGGACGTGTTGTGGTTGTTGTATGATGAAATTGACCTCACCATTGGATTCGAAAGGGTCAAAATAGGATGGGTAAGCTTTTTGTAGGTCTGGAATACGTCCGGTTGGCCGCCTCGTTTTGCGTGCCAAATACCGGTTATGTCTAAAATTGACCTGTACTTTCAGACCTCCGTTTTGCGAACTGACACTGCCGTTCGACTCGATTCGTCACACTGATCTCAAAGGTGGTTTCCGTTTGTGCAGATTCTACTCCGGGAATTGTCTCGATTTGCGTGTCGACTTCGCCGTGCGAATTTACTGGATCGCCCGACAGGCCCAGTCTCCGATTGTCGAGTCATGACTCTGTTCGACGAGACGAACGCAGCGGTGACCTTCGTTTTGCGAGATTCGACTACGGTGTAAAAGTCAACTATTTGACCGCTTTTGCACGTATATCGAGGTAGGGGTTCTGTTATCAGATCTCGTCTTTTTATATGATAGGTTTTATGAATGTTAGAAACTGACATTTAGGGCAGTTTAAATATATATATATATATATATGTATATATAATTGATTGGTATTAGGGACTATGATTGGAATGAATAAAATATACCTAATTGGACTAATCAATTACAGACGGTTAATGAAAAATATAGTAAATGATTATCTGATTATGATCAACTGAGATTGTGATTGTGAGGTCGTGCGTGTGATATCCCTGACCCATTTATTATTTATGCATTATGACTTTAAGGATTTGCACGCGGGCCCTCGACGCTTGATGTGACTTGTTGACTTTGACTGTGATTGCCGCTGACGAGTGGCTGGCTGCTGCGCAGTGTGCATCGAGATGACCACAGTACTCGAGGTACTGGAATGGTGTTGGGGAACGGTTTGAGATCCCGCAGTGTACCAATCGTCTCGACGTCCACGCTAGACCGGGTTACGGATAGGGACGTTTGGTCCGCCTGTAGTCGGTCCTATAGCATTTCCTTGAGGATTTAGGGTTGTTCTCGGTACCTGTTGCGTGCTACTAGCCGTTCTCTAGTTTTAGACTTTCTTTTGTCAGCTAAGAACGAAGAATTGTACTCGTGAGAGTTGATGGAATAACTTGACGGTAATTATATTTGGTTCAAAAGTAATAAAACTGGTTAGAAAACTAACGAAATAAATAACCAGACTAATTAAATGTTTGACTAAAAGAGATTTGGTAATAGGATTTCCTACTTTGAGCTCACCCTTTCTTTCCCCCCTTCCAGAAGATGTGCAGTGCGAACTATCTGACGAGGCGTAGAAGTTTCTTCTTCGAGATTTGGAAGGTGTTTTCTCCGTTTGCTCCTTTTCAAGTGTAGGTTCTCTTTCGAGTTTTCGGTTCAGACTTTAAACACTGGATGTCTGCATAATCAATTAATTTGAGCGTTTGTGACCGATGAGGATTCTTAACTTTTTTTTTTTTTTGTGGTGATGTATTAAATGTGGATTTTATAACAGTTTTTAGTTTTATTTTAAATCCCATGGGTAAACTTCAAGTCATTAATTTTATTACTTTTTATTTATTTGGAAGACTTTATTTACTATTTCATTAATTCTACTGACCTCCAATTAGGGGCCTCACATCAACCAATCACAAAAAACCTAAGATTTTCCCATTGGCCACCATTTTGACCAAATTCACTCTTAATTGAATTTTCTCGCCACCTTTTTTTTTTCTTTTCACGGGTTTGGGCTCAAATTTCGGATTGGGTTTATCTCTTTGGCAAGGCTAGGCTCATTGGACACAAGGCCTATTCGGCCATGGGCCGGGTTGTGGGCTCTACGGGCTTTTGAGGCCCGTCTCCTTCTTAGTGGGCTTAAAAAGCTCAATTCTACCTTGTAGAATTCAGTTTGACCTACTAGGTCTTGTACGGAACCCGAGACTTTAACGAGACCTCTATATTGCACATTAATGTTTTTCTAAATGGGTTTAAAAGCTCCGATGGTTGTTCGAGCTTGATTCGAGCACTCTCAACCTAACAGCCAACCCGTTTCTTTCCTTTTTTATTTTTTTATTGAGCCATTCCGCTTTCATTTCAACTCGGAATGGTCTCAAATTTGAAATTAAGGTTGATTATATGATTATAATCATATCATAACCTCAAAAGCAGATTTCAACCCAAAAAGGGTCGTTTTTCTAAATTGGGCCAATTTTGTAATTTTTTTGGAGTTGATTTAAAATTTAAAGGTCACTAAGAAATTAAGCACAAGCATTCCAATTATAAATTGGATAATGAATGATGAGAGTGAGTTCTAATCACAAGACGAGATATAATTACATTAACAAAGAGTCGTTAACTACAACAACGGCTAACACGTTTATCGAAAAAGTATTATAACAGATAACTCCGGGGCCGGGGGTTACAATTCCCTGTCATATAATAAAAGTTTCATCCTCGAAACTTAGAGTAAAGTTGGGTACTTTACTCGAATCTCGTCTTATCGCTCCCAGGTGACTTTTTCATCGGAATAGCCTTCCCATTTGACTTTAACAAGAGGAATGGCTCTATTCCTCAATTGCTTCTCGCTTCCACCTAGAATCTTCTCAGGTCGAACTTCATGCTTGAGATCCGGCGTGATCTATACTTATGGGTACTTTAACATATGAGCGTAATCTGCGACGTATTTTCTCAGCATTGACATGTGGAACACGTCGTGCAATCTTTGACATCGGGGGCGGCAATGCCAATCTATAGGCAACCTTGCCGACTCTTTCGAGAATCTCGAGAGGTCTTTTCACTCCTTTTTTAAACCTTTCATCAAAACTTTAATCCCACGCAAAAACGATTCTCAAGTTAAACGCTTTCGAACCATTTTCACGGGTTTTAACCGAGACACTCGTTTCATCGTATCTTTTCGCTTTCCATTTGATTTTTAAAATAAAAATTAATTAAAAATAGTAACTAAACATTCAAACAACAATTCAAACAAACCATGATAATTCCACAAACTTGGATTCGGATTGTTATAGGAAATTTACCAAATTTTATCTTTTGAACGGTTTCGCTTCGGTTCATTGGAAACCGTCGTATGCATGGTGATTTTGAAAACATTTTTGCATTTCAAACACATCTAAGCAGCTATGCAATCAACCAAAAGACAACACGAAAATTCAAGGGTCGCAAAGAACCCGAACCCTAGACATGCAAGCAATCAAGCACAAACATATCCGAACACGAGTTGAAATATCCGGAAGCTAGCCGATCTAGCTTCCTTAAACTCGTGTTCGGCAAACTTAACCTTAAAGAGGCCATGCACGCTTACAACTCAAATATATTTACATCCATGGTTAATCTAATAAACTTAAGGAAATGGAAAGATCCTCACGTCACTCTAGGGTTAGAGATTATACCTAGCTTTTCGGATCTTTTGAGTGTCCTTCGACGTGCTTCCTTCTTGGCCGAATGGTTACCTTGCATTTACTCAAAACCACCATGTGTGGTTTCCTAACTCTTAAAGCGGAATAGTACAAGGCTTTGGTTAGGTTTTTTTGGAGCACAAAACGTGGAGAAAATGCTAGCCAAGTTGACGGATTTTCTTTCCTTGGTGAAGCTAGGGTTTCGAAGCCTTCCTTGATTTTTCTTCTCCTTGCGCGGCCACTCTCTAACTCTAAAATTTTCTTTTCTTTTCTTGCTTTCTCTTTCCCTCTCAAACTTTTTCTTTCTCTTTTCTTTCTCACCCTCCCATGGTTTTTCTCTCAAGTTTTTGGAAAGGAAAGGCAAAAATGGGAGCTTAAGGGTCTAAAATCCTTTTATACTTGAGAGAGTTTTAGAGAGAATTTCACTTGTGTTTCTCTCTCTCTCTCTCTTGGCCGACGTTTTACACTCACTTTCTTCCAATTATTTTAAATTCTCAATTAAAATAATTGATAAGTCCTATGGTCCATCTTAGCCTTGATTATTTACATCAATTAATCCTACAGTTGTAGTTTATCAACAGAAAACTTTTCATCTTTCAAGGCTCTCATTATTAAGTTGCATTCTTCAAGCAACTTAATGTGACATTCTCTCTCTCTCTCCTCTCCTCAATGGCCGAACCTTACTCATTCATTTCCTCCAAATATTTATTCCATCAATGGTAATTAAATTAGTTATTTCCACTAAATCTTGGCCCTTGATTTAAACTTGGTGTTTAAGTATTTCAAATCCTAAGGCTAGGATTTATCAAGAGCACCTAAATTGAAAAACCTTTCAATTTCCCTTTTGTTTCTTTAAAATGGCGCCCATAATGAGTCATTTTCTGGTTGGCTGGTTCAAATGTGCCACCAATGAAAAAAATCCTTGGATTTATTCCATTGGTTCACTAATTACACCACTTAAGCCATTTAAGGAACTCAACCATTTCTCATACTTGGGCCCACGGTTTTGGGCTTGGAAGTGGGCCTAGAATTGTTTCTTAACATACTAAGCCCACTAATTGATTTTTAGGGGCGGTTATGGGCTGGCCCGAGGGGTCGGGAACCTTTCCTCAGGCCCGTTTCGCTCGAAGAGACTGAATCGTCCCTTTCTCGAGCCATCGGTCGGGGTTTTGACCTAATTCAAATTCTGTTTAGCCCGAGACTTAATAAGACTTACTTATGTTACTAGAAACTTCTAAAATACTATTTAAAAGTATAATATACAATTATAAGTGGTCGTTCCGAGCTCGTTCCCTTTCCTTAACCGTATTTACACGGTTTATCTCGACTTTTTGAGTTTAAGCCGTTTCAGCTTCGTTTTAACTCGGAATGGTCTCAAATTTGAAACTAAGGTTAATTATATGATAATAAATCATATTGTAACCTTAAAAATAGATTACAACCCAAAAATGGTCATTTTTCTAAATTAGGCCAATTTTGTAATTTCTTAAAAGTTCGGGGACTCACGGTGTAATTTTGCACTTTAAGGAGTCGACTTCAAATTAAATGGCCACTAAAGAGTCAAACACAAGTATTCCAATTATATGTTGGATAATGCAATGATGGAGTAAGTTTAAATCGCAAGGCGGGATTTAAATTAAATTATCGAGAGGTCGTTAGTTACAAAAACGACTATCATGTCTATCGAAAAAGTACCGTAAAGGATAACCCCGGGGGCCAGGATTACATCAGGTCATGTTCTGTGCTTTATTTTCTTTATTTCATCTTCAAATCAGCCCATGTCATGTACTTTATTTTCTTTATTTCTTCTACACTTTAAATTCTCACAAATCAGGTCATGTCTTGTGCTTTATTTATTCTTAAAAACGGAAAGGTTAACCATGCTTGAGAAGGAATTTACAAAGTTACTCAAGTCTTGATCATGTTTTGTTTGATCATAGGTCCAAGAAGGAAATTTTTGGTGATTTATTATGTTTTAATGAAGTTTGGTGTGTTTGGAGGTATAAAATAGTGATTAAAGCGCTAAAAATTAGTTTGGTGGTGAAATTGCACCAATTGGTGCAATTTGGTCAACACCCGGGCAATATGGTGCAGGTGCGCCCAGCGCGCGCAGCAGGCGCCCAGCGTACCCGGCAGGTGCCCAGCGCGTGCGCCAGGCACGCTGCCTACACCTGTGCGCACGCCAAGCATGCCGCTGGCGTCCCGTATACGCCCGGCCAATCCCGTGTGCGCGTCAAGCACCCTGTGTGCGCTCCCAGCATGTGTCAGCATGGGCCAACTGACCCCGAATTGACCCAAAATATTTTTCTAAACCCCGTTTTGACCCAAATTGGCCCGAAAAACCTTTAAAATGAAGTTTTGATAGGATAAATTTTAAAACTTAATGGTTTTTACATTATTTTAATAGGAAAGCCAAAGTTACCTTCGGAAAGCTAAAACGACCCGGAACGACGATTTTCGCACCAAGTGACTCCGAGTACGTGACGATGAACCTACAATACAAGAATAAATTGTATAATGTGCTAGGAATTATATGGTTATGCATTTAAATGCCTTTGCCAGTAAGCAAGATTAAGTATGAACCCGGTAATGATGAAACTAACAATTAATGGTCTCGGCCTTACTAACTCATAAAACTTAGTATGGGCTTTTCCCGATAAGCTAAGATGAAGGCTAGAAATTGCCCGAGCCCTTTAATATGTTCTAAACCAACGAAACGATCAAATGTCCTTTGACTTACAAGTCAAGGAATCTCGAGGGTTATTAATGAATGGTTTCACCGCAGTGGAATCTTATTCCCGCACGAAACAACATTAAGACATCAGAATATTCTTCCAACCTTCAAATGATGAATAATGAATGAAAAATGAAAGAATGTAAGTTTAATGAAAGTATTTGTTAGTTTTCCACCCCGAAATGAATAACCCTCAAGAAATATGTGGCTCGGTCATCAGAAATGATACGATACCAGGGGTTGTTGATTGAAACGCCAACCATATAAGATAGAATGTGACAAAAATGAGTCGAAGGTATCGATAGTACTCTTTGACACTCATACCCTCCTCATAATGATGACGAAAATATTTTTGATGCAATATAGCATGCTACAATTTTTAAAATACTACAAGAGGATGTAATGTGGCTGGGAGATGCTCTAAAGGTTGAGCTGGCCCACTCCCCGCCTGGCGCCTCATGTTATGATTCATGATACAGTACCATCAGTGGATTCCAGACTCTCTCATGATGTATGTTCGCCGATTCGTCGACCAAGGTCTCTGATTACAAAAGGTTGGTCGAGACAACGCTAAGAATACTAAGCAACTGTTTCGTGATGCAGGGATCATTTGGTATGGGACAAATGACCTCTTATATTGTTATGTGTACTGCTCATTATTTATATTTCTTATATGATGCAATGATTGTCATGGCACATAGCATAGATAGTTTCGTCACTTATTGAGTTTAGCAACTCACCAGGTTTCTTGTATTGTAGACACAGGTAAGAAGACGCAAAGCTGAGGAGGAGGTCGAGGATGCTAGAACAAGTGTGTGGACTACCTGTGCTGGATGAGGACTCCCTTAGCTAGTTACTTTATATTGTTTGATTGTAAATACGAATATATCAAACTAAAGCATTTTAAAGATCAACAGTATGTATATTTTTTTGACATCATTGCGGTAGAATAGCTAAGAAGTGTTTTGGTTATACTGCTGCAATCTTGTAGTATAATTAAGAGTTCTTACTATGCTATAGCAATGTTGTAGTAATATTTAAAAAAAAAAGTAAGTACTCGCGTACACTACTTTCTATAAACTACATTGTGATTGAAAGGTTTAAGTATAAAATTTATACGTATGTAAGCAAGCATGAGTCACGATCCGTTTAAGCGGGTCGTGACAGATTTTGTGGTATCAGAGCCTAGGTTGAGTCGTTTCTACAGACCACACACACACATTGTTTGACAGCCACGGTTCTCTTCTTAGTGGGTAAGCTTTATTATCTAAATTTTTAACAAGGTTCAAACTAATTATTCAAAACTTACAGGATGTCAGAAGTAGAGCAGGTCATTCCTGACGTGGGTCCCAAGCTGTCTAGAGAGGATAGTGTCGTCGGACCAGTGATAATAGAATGAATCCCGACAGACATTCTAAACTCAGTACCAGAGAATGCTAAATGGTTTATAGGAACTGCAGACAAGATGACTATTTATGAGTGGCTAGATTACACAACCCAATGGATGAGTTTTATTAGAATACCCCAAGAGTATTGGGTAGATTTAGCTACAACCCTTTTAAGAGAAACTGCCCTTACATTTTGGACTGCAATAACAAAAAAAAGAGAAGTCTATGAATGGCCAGTTTTTAAGAATATAATTACCCATAATTATATGAAAGGATCTAAAGAAAAGATCTAGTACCGGAGACTGAGCAGGTTTCACCAATGATTTGGAGAGTCCGCTCAAGAGTATACCGACAGGTTTAATAGCGAAATTGTCATGGGATGTCCTCAAAATATGCCAGATCGAGAAAAAAGAGATGTTTTCGCCAATGGACTTTTCAAATGGTTTAAAGTGTCATAATTAGTGGAAAAACATAAGATTTTGATGTGCTCAAGTTAGCAGTGCTCGTCTTTGATGAACAACCTGACGAGAACCCAGAAGTGGAACCAGAGGATGACATGGAAGAAGACTCGGAGGAAAACATAGAAGAGGATCCGAAAGAGGATCCCGAGGACTCAGAAGAAGAAGAATACCACGAGGATGATTCAGATTAAAATAAAGATTAGAAGATCTAGAATATGACTTATAAAAAAAAAAACTAAACTAACGCATTTTGAGTGTAAAATATGTACTGATATGTTATATACAGTTTCACTGTGAAATGTGCAAGTTAAGTGTTTGAATGAACTGGATAAATGTTTTTTTGTTATGTGAATCTGATGACATTCTGAACTTTATTTATAGAGATAAATAAAAGCTAACCACTGCTATGTTCCATGACATGATAGGTTAAGTAAGAGTAACTGTTGAAGACATGCCGAGAAAAAGTACACGACAGAATCCTCCCAATGAAGTAGATGAGCTTCGTCAAATGACCGAAGCTCAAGCTATGGAAGTTCGAAGAAGCACAAAGGTGAGATCAGCAAATTGAGCATTAAGGAGAAATGCTCAGGCAACTACTTACCCACATCAATGTTCAACAACAACAACCGCAGCCACAACAACAAGCAGAAGCGGCAAGACCAACTGAAGTGAACGTACCGGTGCCGCCTATGCTACGACCCAATGTACAACTACTGAGGATGGCCCCTTTAATTGATGAACCGATTTATGAAAGCTTCAGGAAGCAGAAACCGCCAATGTTCCAAGGGACACCCGATTCGACAAAGGCTGAAAACTAGATAAAGCACATTCAGCAGATCTTCAAATACATGTAGCTGACGGACGCACAGAAGTTAGCCTGCGCTGTATACCAGTTTGATGATGAAGCTAGATGCTGGCGGGAGATGACTGTGCAAACGCAGCCTATTGAAACAACTCTTGGGAACGGTTCCTAGCCCTATTTTATGCTAAGTACCTTGCAGAGGCCCGACTTTCTAGAAGGGTTAAAGAGTTTATGGATCTTCGACAGGCAAATGACCGCAGTAGAGTACACAGCTAAATTTGATGAACTGGCCCGATATGCACCGACCATGGTAGCCACGGATGACGCCAGGAAGATGAAATACATGCATGGTCTCAGCGTTGAGATTGTGACATAGGTGGATAGTGGCGAAGTAGGACCGCGTACCTATGCTGATGTAGTACTTAGAGCCTTAAGAATAGATGGTTTGAAACTGACAAACAAGCCAACCTCCACACAAAGTGTAGCTGAAGCAAGTGGGCATACCAATATGCAGAAGTCAGAAACAAGAAAATTCCCTCCTAGATGTGTCAGTTTCAAAGAAACTATGGGAATCGACCCCAAATGCAGCCACGTTACTATAATCCACCTGCTAGTGCTAGCAATTTCAGAAATAATTAAGGGCAGAAAAGAGGTCAAAAGCGCGGTCAACCAGGGGGAAATGAAAGAGCAAATCGTCGCTGCCAGGAACGAAGTCGTGGAAACACTGAAACTAAACAACAGATCCCTCCATAGTGCACTCATTGTGGAAAGTTACATAGTAGAGAGTACAAGATGGGGACGAATGTTTGTTATGCTTGCAGTAAAGAGGGTCACTTTGCGAAGTCCTATCCAAATCAGAGAAAAGAAAGAGAATCAACTAGGACACAGCCTCGTCCTAATGCCAGAGTCTACAGCCTGTCGGAAGATGATGTAAACGCTGGCCAATCAACTGTAGTAACAGGTCAGCTTCCTGTTGCTAACCTTTCTCTATATACTCTTATTGATTCTGGCGCTACACATTCATTTATAGCAAGCAAAGTAGCAGAAAAATTAGAATGGGATAAACAGGTATTATCATACCCATTAATTAAATATACTAAAAGTAAGGTGAAAAAGATGATTGAAAACACTGTAGTTTCTACAGTGCTAGGATTTTGTTGCCAACAATATATACACTTCATAGCGTAATGACGGATTTGCCCTAGATAAGCCCACTAAAGTTTTTAAGTTTGATTGGTTTTTTTTGTTTTTTACGGGCCCTAATTATTTTTTCCAAAATAATCATTATGTAGTGGTACATTTGAGCTAAGGCTGCACATCGGTCGGGCAGATGGGTTCCGACCCCTAAAATGCCAAACCTGAGCTCGGGCGGGTGGAGGAAAATCCCTTCCGACTTCCGACTTCTGACCTGAGGAGGTACGAGCAGGTGGCGGTCGGATATTTGGGTCGATGGTGGGAGTAGCGGTCGGGTAAGCGGGTTTGATCGATGTTGACGGACGATGAGCCACGGGTGATCTTCCTTTCTTGCCGTGAGCCACGTGGACTTACCGTGAACTTTCTTGCTTCGTTGCGAGCATCGTCAATGGCAGCTATAGTTGAAGGTATGAGCAAACAATCAAATCTCCCCACAAAAACGGAGTTTGGGCTTACGTAAAAAAATGGCATCTGGGTTTTCGTGGAAAATAAAGAAGATGAGGAGGAAGAGGACGGCGGGAGGGGTTTGTGAGCGGCGGTTGTCAGGGTTCGGGCGGAGTTTGCCGGGGTTACGGCGAGTTTATCAGAGATGGGCAATGAAAAAGAAAAAGGAAACAGAAAGAAGAACATCGAGGGAGGAGAGAAATAACTATAAAAATAAAAACAAAAATATGAATGTGCTCATGATCGGTCGGGGTCGGGTATCGACCGACGATCAAAATGTAAACCCGATCTCGACTGAATAAGATGGCATCTCGGACAGTTTTCGTCCGCCACCCAGTCGGGCAGCAAGATGGCCGACTCGTCGGTCGGTACCTCGGTCGGGGATGCGTCGGGGTCGGAAACCCGACTATTCTGTGCAGCGCTAATTTGGTCCCTAGAGATTGAGGGAACAAAAGTAATTCGAACAAACCCCTAAAATGGTCTCTTTCCTTCATTCCTTCGATGCATTACCTTTAAGCCACTTTAATTTCTTTTTGCTTTTGCGTTTTATTTTAAGCCACCTCTTCTTTCTTTGTCTCTCCAAGAGATTGTTTGATGTGATCTTTTCTTTCAAATGTAAATGTTTTGCTTCTTTAGTTCTGTCTTTTTCTCTAGCAAGCTTCTCCTTGCTGCGATTTTTGTTTTTCTTTTTTTGTTTTTCGTAGTCGTTTTTTTTTTTTCAAAAGGTGCCTCTTTCAGTCTTTCTCAATTCTCACACAAATTAAATAGTCTCGGTCTCTAGCTATGGTGGATATATTTTTTGATTTAGTTCATCAGTTTACATAGTGGGTTTTCAAAACAATGTCTTTTTTGTTCCCGATTTATAGGTCTTTGTCTGTACCTACTATGGCTGGGTTTTTTTTAGTTTTTTTTTAGTTTTGGTTTTTAAAAAAAATGTTTTTTTTTCCAATTCGTAGGTCTTGGTCTATAGCTATGGTGGGCTTTCAAAAAAAGGTGTATTTTTAGTCGATTCAATGGTCTTGATCTGTAGCTATGGTTGTTGGGTTTTTTACTGTAGGTCATCAGTTTTACTTGGTAGGCTTTCTAAAAAAAGGTGTCCTTTTCCCTCTCAAATTCGTTCGTCTTTGTCTGTAGCTATAGTTTTTCGTTTTATTTTTTTATTCTTATATGACGTGTAAATCCATTAGGGTCGTCTCTGAAGTTTGGGATTTTTGGGTTCTTTAAAATTTTTTACTTTTGATTTCTATGGGTGCTTCCTTCTATGAAATGCTATGAATGTTACTTTGGTTGCTTCAAGCACTCCTTATTATGAGCTAAGTTCTTTTTCTGTTCTTCTCTGTATTTGACCAATATTTTTTTATTTTTTGTATTTTTATGCGTCTTTCGGTATTTTTATGTATCATATCATAATTTATATGTTCGCTTATGTTTGTATATATTAGTATATTGAACATGAGTATGTTAATTTTTAAAAAATGGCAGAATGACATGTCTTTACATTTTAAAGTGTTATTTGTAATATGAGATTTAAATCTAAAATTTCTTGCCGATTATACTTGATTGTGATCCTGCTATAAACTTATCCTGTCCTTTGATAACAATTAATGGCTCACTGTTTTAGGGTCATTTCCTATTAAATGTGTTACTGTTCATGTCCGGAGCCAGAGGTATACAAATGCATCTTGAATTTGTAAACGTAGGCACAACTCTTTTCAATACTCTTTGTTATGCTTTTTCTTAATAAAAATAATTTTTTTTATTGACTTTGACAGTAATACATAATGATGCTTATCTTTCCATTACGTCTTAGTATTATCATTTGTCACTAAAGAATTTTAAGGGTTATTTCCTATTAAATGTATTACTGTTTGTGTTACTGTTCATGTTCAGAGGTATATTAATGCATCTTGAATTTGTAATCGCAGACACACCTCTTTTCAATACTCTTTGTTCTACTTTTTCTTAATAAAAAAAATTATTTTTTTACTGGCTCTGACAGTAATGCATAATGATGATGATCTTTCCATTACATCTTTGTTTTATCACTCAAAATTTTTTACGTTCATATTTGTTTGTATTATACTGTTCAAGAACTATAATCATTCCTCAGTAATTATTGCAGGCAGTTTCATCATTCATAGGTCATTTTTTAGTAACCCTTTGTTTGGGTACCCATTTTACCCATTTCATTCTATTTTTTCATTTTTTTCAACTTTTTTAATCCTCCAAACCATTCCATTCCATTTTTTTTTTTCAGGAAAAAGAACTTGGTTCTCTCTTGGAACTATGAGCTTCACTCAATGGACGGTGGAGGAGCTTCTTGACGGTGAGTTTTACACGGTGGAGGGCTGCGGGTACCATGAGTCCATGAATTCTAAGATTGCAGATGAGGCTGTTTTGGTGAAGAAGCATTTTTGGCAGTGGGTTAGTGTGGATTCGTTAAAACATTAACAAGATTGCTCCTTTGAGTTTTGAAAATTGATTCAAAGTTTGAATTAGTTCTATTGTTATACTTTTTTACATGTTTAGTTTTGCGGTTTTGAGACTGCTTATTATAGTGCATAACTAGAATTATTGTTTTAGGGTATATAAAGTTTTTTGTTGTTTTGAGCTTTTAGTAGATTGGAAGAGTTGGGGTTGTTAAGAGGCGTAAAAGATTCAATTTTGGGTTTTACAATGTGTGACATTATGCTTCAAATAACGAAGTGTTTATTGATGTTGTGAGGCAGTGAGATTGCAATTATTATACTTTTTCAGTACACAATTTCTTTTGGGTACTATCTTTAAGTCATGTTTTCTTATTAAAATCAATAATTGATTACTCTTTTTCACTAACACCCACCCAAAAGAATTGATGGTAGAGTTATTGATATAGCTACTTAGCATTTAAGACAATGTTAATTTCTTTTTTTTTTTGTTCAATGAAAAGAAAATCCTGCTTAATATGTAAACCGTTGGCTGGAAGAGCCTTTATGATTTTGTTGCTCATCTTTTTATGCTAATGTGTATGTGGTTCTAATTTTATGTAAAATATAAATAGGTCAAGAAACTGTCCAAATGATCCTGATGCTACCAGGAAACCAAAAGAATGCGAGAAACTGTAATGAAGATTAAATTTGAAGAAGCAACTGCTGAACCAGAGTCTCAAAGGCATGTTGCAAATTCTATTGATCGTTTTATAGGTACTAAAACCATTACTATGATGTGTTCCGTTATTCCTTTCATTTCTGAAATAATCTTGGATGTCCTTATATATATTGTTATCATTAAGGACATAACGATATTTTAAATTTTTATAATCAGTTCTCCCTATATCTTAAATTATTTTATAATCAAATTGTATGAGTTTATTATCTTCTGAATTTACATATTTGTAATTTGGTAAATTTTTCTCTTATGAATTTCCAGAACTTGAATTTTATAGACGATTTTTCTATTTCTTTATTGAATTCAGTACTATTGTTGATTGGTGTTTACCTATATTGATTGTTTAAACCCAATTCATTAAATTGCAGCAACATGCAATGTAGGAAATATCAAGGTAAGCAGCATGCATTAGCCGTCCAAGTATAGCTAAATTTTTGGTGGCTTTTCGAATCAATTTGGTCTCCCAATTGTCTCCACTGTTTGTTTTTGTTTTTTCGTTTTTTTTTTAATTAGGGTTTCAAACTCTTTGTGTTACATCTGTTCTAATTAAGCTTTTTTGTGGACTTCAAAATTATTTTTTTTTTGTCTTTTTCAGGTTATTTCTTCTTCTAGAGTTTTTTTTTTGGCGTTTATAGGTGGGAAACGCTTTGGTTGTAATTAAAGATAGTAAATGAGAGGTCTTCACAACTGAGACAAGCTTGGTTTTGATTGCAAAAGAACTCGAATTCTGTTTTTATATAATGATTAAGTAAGAATTCGTTTCTTTGCTAACTTGCTCTTATTTAGTGATTGATTGGAAAATTGCAGACAAAAGAGAAGACACTTGATGACAAAATCTTAGAGTTGGATGATTGTGTAGATAAGGATGGTGCGCCAATGGATATGAAACAATTTGTTAAGGAGTTAAACGGAGCTTTTAAAAAATTAAGAAGACATCTGCCATTATCTTTTCGACAAGAAATGCAGCGGAATCGTAAAGTAAAAGCGTAATTTGTCTTTTTTATTTTAAATCTTTTTTGTTTAGGATTATTATTGTTACATCGATGGTTGGTCTTAGATCAAATCATTATACGATCAAAGTATCGACTCATAACTCTTTACGCTACACTAGATAGATAAGATGCATGCGCTCAATGTGTACTTAAGGTTGTGTCTCTTGACTGTGTGGTTTAACCTGAAATGGGGCAAACTTTAGCATTTTTTTTTGGTGTTAAAAGTCATTCCTTTAATCTGTAAATCATGCTGTGTTATGCTATGATTAGGACAAATTTTATTATCTTCTTTATACAATGAGGCTAACTTTTTTCGCCTCAACTTCATAGCGGCCGAAGTATCTATTAGTGTAAAGATATTGGGAGGCTTACTAAGGAATCATTCATCAAAGCAACTAAAAGGAAAGTCTCTGACGAAGAAGCTCAACAAAAAGCACTAGAGCTATGTTCTATGTGGGATGCCTGTATCAGGAACCTGAATTGGCATCCCTTCATGACAATACATTTGTGGCAATACATTTGTGTAGTCGGACACAAGAGCTGAATGGAAAGAATATTTCCTTCATGACAATACATTTGTGGCAAACACTTGCTCTAATTTCTCTTGGTTATACCTCTCTCTCTCTCTTTCTATTTTCCTTTTGTTTACAAGCTTACTGTCAATTTGGTATTCTATGCAAATTACTATGTAGGAAAAAAATTGGAGAGGAAGACGATAAATTGAAGAATTTAAAGAATGAGCCCGGCATGGTTGTAAATGCTGTTGTGACAAAAGCTTTGGCGGAGTTGAGTAAGTACTTTAAAGACGAGAATGGGACATCACTAAAAGATACATTAGTTTACAAAGAAAAGGAGGAAAATTTTGCGGAACTTTTACTTGACGGTAATAAAATGTTACACTTAGTCGAGAATTCTTAGTATTGATAATATCATATTATTTTTAGGAGAAAAAACTCTATTCAGGTTTCTTTTATGTTACTTGGTTCTGTAGAAAGGTTTTGTTTTCTCTATTTATTATGTTACTTGGTTCTGTAGAAAGGTTATGTTGGACATTGGAGTTTGTTTCTCACTATGCATTACAGTGCAAGAGAAGAAAGACAAGAAATCGAAATTTACGAATACTATAGCTTTTACTTTCTTACTTATGTTTTTATAAAATAGGTATGTTTTTATAATTAAAAAACAAACCCGCAGCAACGCGGGTTTTGAAGCTCGTTTATAACTATAACTCCGACAGGAGATACGTATGAATCAACTAGTTGGTATAGAAATGCGCCAATCCGATTTGGAGAGCGCACCTTATATGCTAATCTAGTTGTTATAAAAATAGGAGATTATGATGTAATTTTGGGCATGGACTAGTTGAGTGCGCATCATGCGGTCATAGATTGTCGAAAAAGGAGAGTTCAATTTCAACCACCTGATAGTGAAGAATTCAACTTCAAGGGAACATCAAGGAGAAAGCCAGTTCCTACAATTACAGCTCTCCAAGCCTTAAAATTACTGGCAAGTGGATGTCGAGGCTATATAGCCAACATCCGTGATGAGACAAAGAAAGTCAAACTTAAGCCAACAGATGTGCCAATTGTAAGAGACTACATCACGTTTTTCCCAGAAGATTTGCCAGGATTACCGCCAGAACGGGAGATTGAGTTCACTATTGAGTTAATCCCCAGAACGGCACCAGTCTCGAAGGCACCTTATCGGTTAGCTCCTGCTAAGTTAAAGGAGCTGAAGACCCAATTGCAGGAATTGGTTGATAAAGGATTCATTAGACCCAGTCACTCACCATGGTGTGCACCAGTTTTGTTCATGAGGAAGAAGGATAGAATGTTACGACTTTACATTGATTATCGGGAACTTAATAAGGTGACGATTAAAAATAAATACATGTTGCCCCGTATAGATGATTTGTTTGATCAACTAGTCAGGACGAAAGTATTTTTGAAGATTGACCTACAATCCGAGTATCATCAACTGAAGATACGAGAGGAGGATGTTCCCAAAACAGCTTTCAGAACTCGTTATGGACATTATGAGTTTCTTGTAATGCCATTCGGGTTAACCAATGCACTAGCCGCTTTTATGGATTTGATGAATAGGGTATTTGAGGAGTATTTAGATAAATTTATCATTATATTTATCGATGATATTCTCATTTACTCAAGGTCCCAGAAAGAACACGCAGAACACTTGGCTTTGGTTTTGAAGAGGCTGCAAGACAAAGAACTATATGCCAAGTTTAAGAAATGTGAGTTTTGGCTAGAGAAGGTAGTTTTTCTTGGTCGTGTTGTCTCTACAGAGGGAATAATGGTAGATCCAGCGAAGATAGAAGCCGTTGTGCAATGGTTGCAGCCGAAGAATGTAACTGAAATAAGAGGTTTTTTGGGTTTAGCTAGATATTATCGAAGATTTATTGAAGGTTTTTCAAAAATTGAAACGCCTATGACAGCACTTACACGGAAAGGGCAGAAATTTACGTGGACAGAAGCTTGTGAAAATAGCTTCCAGGAGCTAAAGAAAAGATTAACCACTGCTCTAGTTCTAACAATACCTCAGGGTATAACAGGTTTCGCTATCTATTACGATGCCTCAAAATTGGGACTTGGGGCTGTTTTGATGCAGCATGGTAAGGTAATTGCCTATGCCTCCCGTAAACTTAAAGATTATAAGAAAAGGTATCCCACACACGATTTGGAGTTAGCAGCGATCGTGTTTGCCTTAAAAATATGGAGGCATTATCTCTATGGGGTACACTATGATATTTACACCGACCATAAGATGCTAAAGTATCTTTTCACTAAAAAGGAGTTATGATATGAACCCCGCGCGTTGTGCTCGTGATTCACGGTTTGTTTACGGATCGTCTACGGAATTAAGGTTCGAAGATGGTTCGATTGGTGCTCGAACGGTTGCGGAAAGTCCGTTCGATAAGCCGGCGAACGCCACAAGATAAATTCTTGTGTCAACGAGATAAATTCTCGCCTATGTTCGTTGTCCAAGGTAAATCCTTTGGCACTTTCGGTAAATCCCGGGTTAGTTCTTCGAAGAACTCAAGAGGAGAGAATGCTCTCAAAACACACAAGGTTTTCTGAATAATACGTCTGATGCTTTATTGATGAAAGTTGGCCTTTTTATAGGCTCATAAGTTTTTACAACCCTAATTAGAAGCTAGATACTCTAAAATTCGGAAATTACCCTAAACAATTCGAAATTACTAAAAATAAACTAAGAAAAACGCGTTAAATAAAGTCTGCCGAAAACTAATTGTTTTGGCGATCGATCGACTGTAGAGGGGCGAACGATCGGCGGTTCTGGCGATCAATCGGCTGGAACGGGGCGAACGATCGGCAACGCTTCTGTCCGTGTTTGCTTGATGTCAACTTTTGGCAATCGTTCAGCTCGATTGGGCAAACGATCGGCGACGGCTCTGCCCTCCACTTGCCAAAGTTTACATAAAATTTTCGAAAACTACTAAAACGACTCTAACATGTTCCTAAACCATAATTAAACCATTTAGCTTCTAATTACATAAAACTTTTCTTTAATTTCTACAGGAACTCTTAATGGCTCGTCTCGGCTTGAATGACATGCACGAGCCTTTGTTGTTGAGCTCCTTTGATTGCTTCCTTCTCGGCAGCGTCGATTTCTTGATCTTGAAGCTTTATGATTAAACTTCGGAGTTCTTCCTTGAATCGCTTGGCTCGAGCTCTCACAACTGGGCCCGTGGATACTGTGTATCGCTCACCAGGGGCTTGCGTAGTCACGTCCTCGTCATTCCCCTCGTCTTGAAAAGGATTTTCCCTCAAATCGTCACCATCATCAAAAAGAGATAAGTCAGAAACATTGAAAGTAGCACTGACATTGTACTCACCAGGTAGATCCAATTTGTAGGCATTGTCATTAATGCACTCGAGAACTTGAAACGGTCCATCACCGCGAGGAAGCAACTTCAAACGTCTTTGTTCAGGAAAACGCTCCTTTCGCATATGTAACCATACCCAATCACCTGGTTCGAAGACTACTTTAGTCCGGCCCTTGTTGGCTAGTTTGGCATATTGTTTTGTCCGCCGCTCAATGTTGAGTCGAGCCGTCTCATGAATCTGCTTGACAAGCTCCGCTTTCTTGGCACCATCTAAATTCACACGCTCAGACATAGGTAAAGGTGATAAATCCAAAGGAGTAAATGGATTAAACCTATAAACAATTTCAAACGGTGAGAATTTAGTAGAAGAATGAACCGAACGGTTATAAGCAAACTCAATATGAGGCAAACAATCTTCCCAAGTCTTTATATTCTTCTTAATGATTGCTCTAAACAAAGTAGACAAAGTCCTATTCACTACTTCGATTTGACCATCAGTTTGTGGGTGACAAGTGATTGAGAATAACAACTTAGTACCTAATTTACTCCAGAGGGTCTTTCAAAAGTAACTTAAGAACTTAGCATCTCTATCAGAAACGATTGTTCTAGGCATACCATGTAATCTAACAATCTCCCGAAAGAACAAATCTGCAATATGAGAAGCATCATCAGTTTTGTGATAAGGAATGAAATGTGCCATTTTGGAAAATCTATCCACCACTACATAGATTGAATCTCGACCCTTCTTGGTCCTTGGTAAACCTAGCACAAAATCCATCGAAATGTCAACCCAAGGTGCATTGGGAATAGGAAGTGGTGTATACAACCCATGTGATTGGACTCGGGACTTGGCTTGTCTACAAGTGACACACCTAGCACATATTCGTTCTATATCTCTCTTCAGGCAGGGCCACTAAAAGTGTTCTTAGATAATACCTAGAGTTTTGGCTACCCCAAAGTGTCCCATTAGGCCTCCACTATGTGCCTCTCTGACTAATAACTCTCTCAGTGAACTATGTGGCACACACAATTTATTCTTACGAAACAAAAATCCCTCATGCCTATAATAGTCCCCAAAAGCAACCTTTTCACATGCCGAATACAAATCACTAAAATCTTGGTCTAATGGATATAAATCTTTAATTTGTTCAGAACCAAGTAATTTAGCATCAAGGGTAGAAAGTAAGGTATACCTGCGAGAAAGGGCATCGGCAACCACATTCTCCTTACCTTGCTTGTATTTGATGACGTATGGAAATGGTTCAAGGAACTCCATCCATTGCCCATGTCGCTTGTTGAGCTTGTGTTGCGCCTTTAGGTGTTTAAGCGACTCGTGGTCGGTGTGGACCACAAACTCCCGCGGCAAAAGATAGCATTGCCACGTTTCCAACGCCCTTACCAATACGTACATCTCCTTATGATAAGTAGGGTAATTGAGGGGTCCCCCACTTAATTTCTCGTTGAAATACGCAATTGGCCTCTTGTCTTGCATGAGAACCGCTCCAATTCCCACGCCAGAAGCATCGCAATCAATTTCGAATGGTTTGTCGAAGTTTGGCAATGCTAGCAAAGGAGGATTGATCAACTTGTGCTTGATAGCTTGGAACGCCTCCTCTTGTGCACGCCCCCATTTGAAACTCACATGTTTCTTCATAACATCGGTGAGCGGGGCTGCAACGGTGCTAAAGTCCTTCACGAAGCGACGATAGAATCCCGCTAAGCCATGAAAGCTTCGCACTTGTGCTGCATTTGTAGGTGTTGGCCAATCTCGGATGGCTTGTACCTTCTCCTCATCTACCTGCACTCCTTTAGCACTTACAACAAAAACTAAGAAAACAACGTGATCGGTGCAAAAATGACACTTGTTAAAGTTAGCATATAATTTCTCACGCTGTAGAACGATAAAAACTTCTCTCAAATGTAGAACATGTTCCTCTAAGGTTTTGCTATAAATCAAAATGTCATCAAAGTAAACCACTACAAACTTCCCTATGAACGGACGTAAGACATGATTCATAAGTCGCATGAATGTACTAGGTGCGTTAGTTAAACCAAAAGGCATCACTAACCATTCATACAACCCATGTTTAGTTTTAAAAGCAGTTTTCCATTCATCTCCTTCCTTCATTCTAATTTGGTGGTATCCACTTTTTAAATAAACTTTTGAGAAAATACACGCACCATGCAATTAATCTAACATGTCATCCAAACGAGGAATGGGAAAACGATACTTTACCGTGATGTTGTTGATTGCCCGACAATCAACGCACATCCGTGAAGAACCATCCTTCTTTGGAACGAGTAACACCGGAACGGCGCATGGACTCATGCTTTCTCGAATGTACCCCTTCGCCAATAGCTCTTCAACTTGCCGTTGCAACTCCTTTGTCTCCTCCGGGTTGGTACGGTAAGCCGGCCTGTTTGGTAGTGAGGCGCCGGGTACGAGGTCGATTTGATGTTCAATGCCGCGAATGGGTGGTAATCTCGCGGGCATGTCTTCCACGACCACATCTTGAAATTCCTGCAAAAGAGCATCAATGGCACTAGGTAGAACCTTGCCACTAGAGTTAGTTAAAAGTGTAGCCTCCTTGTACAAAACTAAAATCATTGGCTTGTTTGATAAGAAAGCTCTCCGCACTTCTCTTGCTCCCACAAAGAAATTCTTTTTTGAACACTCGTGTTTGCCCTCACTTTTCTTTTGTGGACACTCTTGTTTTTCCTCGCAACTCACTTTATCACTTTTCTTTTGTATCTCTTTTGCTCTCTTTTGTGGCTCACTTTCTTTTTCTCTCACACTCTCTTTTTGTTTAAATCTCTCTTGTTGTAGCTTAACTTGATCTTCATGTACTTGCGGCGGCGTCAAAGGTACAAGAGTGATGGTCCGATTGTTTCGCATGAGTGAATACTTGTTGGTGTAACCATCATGTACCACCCGACGGTCGAATTGCCAAGGTCTCCCAAGAAGGATATGCCCCGCATCCATGGGAGCAACATCACACAACACCTCGTCTTCATATTTCCCGATGCGAAAGGAAACTAACACTTGTCGAGTAACTCGAATTTCGCCCCCATCATTGAACCATTGAAGCTTGTTTGGTCGAGGGTGATTAGTCATTGGAAGTCCGAGCTTGTTGACCATCGTAGTGCTTGCGACATTCATGCAGCTACCTCCATCGATAATCATGCTACAAATCTTGTCACGGACTTGACATCGTGTATGGAAGATATTCTCCCGTTGCTCTTGGTCACCTTCCTCCTTGGCATGCACGTTTAAGGCTCTTCGTGCAACTAATGTGATGGCCGCATCTACTACAACTTCGTCATCCGAGACATCGTCCAAAAGTGGCATGGCATCGCCATCCTCATCTTCTTCACTTACCACTTCTCCATTGTCTAGAATCACCATACTCCTCTTATTCGGACAATTGGTCGATATGTACCCAAAACCTTGACATTTGTAGCACTTTATGTCCCGACTACGTGTTGTTGAAGCCTCAGGCTTGCTTGTCACTTGTGAAGTTGAAGAAGTTGGCTTGGATTCGAACTTGGGTTTTCCTCCTTGCTTGTCGTCCTTTTAAAACGACTTCTTCCAAATTGATTGCTCCGGATAGCGATTGAATCGAGTACTACCCCTCGTCTTGAGTTACCGCTCTATCTTGATCGCCATGTGTAACATGTCCTCCATCTCCACGTAGTGTTGCAACTCAACTTGATTAGCGATCTCTACATTCAAACCCGCCAAGAATCTCGCCATTGTGGCCTCCCGATCCTCCTCAACATTGGCTCTAATCATAGCAATCTCCATCTCACGGTGGTACTCCTCTACACTTCGTCCACCTTGTCTGAGTTGTTGGAGATTCTTGTCCAATTCCCGATAATAGTGGCGGGGAACAAATCGCTTCTTCATAACTGCCTTCATCTCGTCCCAAGTAGTTATTAGCCTCTCTCCCGCTCGCCTTCTATTTGTAACCAGTTGATCCCACCATACTATGACATAATCAGTGAATTCGGCTGCGGCGAGCTTTACCTTCTTGTCGTCGATATAGTTGTGGCAATCGAAGACAAATTGCACCTTCGTTTCCCACTCAAAATAGGCCTCGGGGTCACTCTTCCCTTGGAATGACGGCATCTTCAATTTGATACCCCCAATATTCCCATCATCCCGATTCCTATCTCCTCTACCCCCATGAAACCTTCTAGCATTACCCCCATGTCTTCCAATTTCCTCCTCTTCGAAAACATTCCCAATGAAAGGGTCAAATTCCTCCTCAACGTCTCTTCGATGAACCGTTCTCTCCGAGCTTCATTGTAGATTCGTGGTTGAGGTGCTTGATGGGCATTCTCGACTCTTTCTAGCCTTTCGTGCACCGCGTCGAACTTTGTATTCATTCGTCTCATCTCCCCTAACAATGCTTCCATCGTCAATTTTGGGTCCATCCCTCCGTGTACATCCTCAAGACTTTGATTAGACATATTTGCTGCAAAACAAAGTTAGATAAAAGAAAAGTAGGACCTCACCAATCACTCCCTTACGTGTTTCACTCTAAGTATGACTCAATCATTCGTGTATAAGAATAATTGGCTTTTACCCTCTATTAGACTCACACACTCTGCCTTTTACCACTCGGTCAATCCTTTTTCGGTTCTTATCAAACTAACCACGCACAAGAACGCTCGAGTAGCAATTCACACGACTCACTAAGAACTTAAACACAACAGTTCGAGGAAAAATTGAGACTCAATCCAACAATGATGTACTGAAATAATGACTAAGGCTCCTTTTTTTTTATTATGGAGGTGTCGTTCTCTCCTTTTTTTTTTTTTTTTTTTTGATAGGCGTCAATGAGAGAAAACGCCGACTATAAAGAAACTCGATACTAAAATGAGGAAGAAGAAGAAGAAGACAATTTCAACACGACACCACTAGGAATTTAAAGGAACCGAATTTTTTTTTTACTCTAAGAATTCACAAAATAAAATAAAGGGATAGGCAAACCTAATTCGTAGAACCTGACTCTGATACCAACTGATATGAACCCCGCGCGTTGTGCTCGTGATTCACGGTTTGTTTACGGATCGTCTACGGAATTAAGGTTCGAAGGTGGCTCGATTGGTACTCGAACGGTTGCGGAAAGTCCGTTCGATAAGCTGGCGAACGCCACAAGATAAATTCTTGTGTCAATGAGATAAATTCTCGCCTATATTCGTTGTCCAAGGTAAATCCTTTGGCACTTTGGGTAAATCCCGGGTTAGTTCTTCGAAGAACTCAATAGGAGAGAATGCTCTCAAAACACACAAGGTTTTTTGAATAATACGTCTGATGCTTTATTGATGAAAGTTGGCCTTTTTATAGACTCATAAGTTTTTACAACCCTAATTAGATGCTAGATACTCTAAAATTCGGAAATTACCCTAAACAATTCGAAATTACTAAAAATAAACTAAGAAAAACGCGTTAAAATAAAGTCTGCCGAAAACTAATCATTTTGGCGATCGATCGGCTATAGAGGGGCGAACGATCGGCGGTTCTGGCGATCGATCAGCTGGAATGGGGCGAACGATCGGCAACGCCTCTGTCCGTGTTCGCTTGATGTCAACTTTTGGCGATCGTTCGGCTCGATTGGGCGAACGATCGACGACGGCTCTGCCCTCCACTTGCCAAAGTTTACATAAAATTTCCGAAAACTACTAAAACGACTCTAAAATGTTCCTAAACCATAATTAAGCCATTTATCTTCTAATTACATAAAAATTGTCTTTAATTTCTACAGGAACTCTTAATGGCTCGTCTTGGCTTGAATGACATGCACGAGCCTTTGTTGTTGAGCTCCTTTGATTGCTTCCTTCTCGGCAGCGTCGATTTCTTGATCTTGAAGCTTTATGATTAAACTTCAGAGTTCTTCCTTGAATCGCTTGGCTCGAGCTCTCGTAACTGGGCCCGTGGGTACTGTGTATCGCTCACTAGGGGCTTGCATAGTCACGTCCTCGTCAAGTTGAATGTGCGTCAAGGAAGATGCTTGGAGTTATTGACGGATTATGACTTTGACATTCACAACCATCCTGGAAAAGCTAATAGAGTGGCAGATGCTCTAAGTCAAAAGTCAATAGGAACCCTAATGGTGATCCAAGGCTTGCCAATAGAATTACAGAAGGAAATTCGTGATTTTGATTTTCAAATTGTAACCGGAAGGCTAGGTGCAACGGGAAGCGCAATTGCAAGATGAAGAATTGACTAGGATTAGAAATGAGGTTTAAGAAGGGAAACAAGAGGAATTCTCTATTTCCAAGGACGGTACCATGATTTTTAGAAGAAGAATTTGTATACCAAATCAGGAAGTGCTTAAGATGCAACTTTTAACAGAAGCTCATCAAGCTCCCTATTCAATGTGCCCAGGGACTACCAAAATGTATCAGGATTTGAAGTAGAAGTATTAGTGGCCAGGTATGAAGCATGATGTAGTTGTTTTTGTAAGTAGGTGTCTTACTTATCAACAAGTAAAGGCAGAACATCACAGATCAGCTGGATTACTTTAACCTTTGGAGATTTCAGAATGGAAGTGGGATCAAATAGCAATGGACTTTGTGTAGAGATTACCCAAAAAGGTAAGGGGAAATGATTCTATTTGGGTTAACGTCGACCGTCTAACAAAGTCTACTCATTTTCTTAAAGTCAGAGCAACTTATATACTTGATAAGTTGGCTGAAATCTACGTCCGGGAAATTGTGCATCTTCATAGAGTGCCAAAGTCAATTATCTCCGAACGAGATAGTCGATTTACCTCTAAGTTTTGAAAAAGCCTCCAGAATGCTTTAGGAACCTGTTTGAAGTTTAGCACAGCTTTTCATCCATAGACAGACGAACAGAGCGAACGCACAATTCAAACGTTCGAAGATATGTTAAGAGCTTATGCTCTTGACTTTCAAGGAACTTGGGATAAATACTTACCTCTGGCAGAATTCTCCTACAATAACAGTTATCATTCAAGCATCGATATAGCTCCTTATGAAGCACTATACAGGAGAAAATATCAATCGCCGATTCATTGGTATGAAACAGGTGAACGAAAGTATTTGGGGCTGGAGCTAGTGGAATAGGCTACCGAATTAATTGAAAAGATTCAACGTCACATGAAGATGTCTCAGAGTCGACAAAAATGTTATGCCGATAAAAGGCGTAAACCAATCGAGTTCACTATAGGAGAACAGGTGATTCTCAAGGTATCACCTATGAGAGGGGTAATGTGGTTTGGTAAAAAAGGGTAAGCTGAGTCCTAGATATGTCGGACCATTTGAGATCCTTGAGCGAATTGGTCTAGTGGCATATCGACTTGCTCTACCTGATCCTATGACAGGTGTGCATGATGTTTTCCATGTTTCCATGCTACGTAAGTACATCCGAGATCCCTCTCATGTTCTTCGACACAAGGAGATAGGAGTTACGCCAGAAATAAAGTATGAAGTTCAACCCGAAAAGATTTTAGATCGTCAAGAGAAATAACTGCGTACCAAAAAAATCCCTTTAGTCAAAGTACAATGGAGAACCATTCACCCGAAAAAGCCACATGGGAACTAGAAAAGGAAATGAAAAGTAAATATCCGACATTGTTTTCAGTTTCGAGAACGAAACTTTTATAAGGGGGGAAGAATTGTAAACCCCGAAGTTTTCTTATCGTCCTCATGTCTAATTATGAATAGAGACATGCACAAGTAATGTAAATTATGTTAGAGTTATGAAACTTTCCTTAATTAACTCAAAAGAATAAGTTTAAAGTTGAAAATAAATTTTCAAACTCGGGCGGCGTGGAATTGGGTGAATTCGGATTTTATAATTCCCGAAGCATGGGAATTAGAGTTTTAAATCATGAAAATGAATTTTAAAGTTTGTATGGATCATCATTAGCATTTATAAGGTCACTCGTAAATTTTGAAATCATTCCGATGAGAAAAATGGTCGTTTCGATGAAAAACGTTAAGTTAAGGGCAAAACGGTAATTTACCGAGAAACTGAGAATTATCGGGAAATATAATGAATAATCTACCAGGATATCTTTTTTATGAAGAGGTTTCATGGTTGGAAAATTTTAAAATTATGGGCCAAAGTGAAAGAATAAAAGGTTTAGAAATAAGGAACTTAGTCGTGAAAAATTTCGGTAAAAACCGCTATTTTGGGACCAAAATCATAACGCCGAGGAAAAATAGAAAATGAACTCTATAAAATTTGAAAATTTATATAATTTTTTATAATTGCATAAATAAGGTGTTTAAAGAAAGAAATTGTATTTAAAGGGCCTAAAAATATTTTTTGAAATGTAATAAAGGACTAAGTTGTTAAGAGTTTATTTCGATGGACTAAAGTGTAAATTTTGTAAAAGAAATAAGCAATACGGGTTTCAACTTCACATGGCTAAGTATGTGAAACACCCCCCTAACGTAATTATATTTAAAGCATGCTTACGTTACATGGTATTACTCACACTTTTCTTTATAAAAACTTGAGACCAATTTGAACCTTTCAAAATAGTTTAATAAAGACACCGTGAGGCGTTTATACATTTAAAGTTTTCATAAACGTATTTGTGTAAAATATGAGTGTAAGTATTCGTTGAAAAGAAAAGTACTCTGTAGTTTAGTTAGTATATACATATATACATATACAACACCAAAAAGTTTCCCTCAAGGTCATCATCGTCCAATATGCATCAGATCATGGGTTCGGGAGCACTCCAGCCAACGTCGTCAAAATTTACTGCAAATTTTCATCCTCTGCATTACAGGAACACTAATGAGCGATTGCTCAATAAGTAAAAACCAATGCTAAATGCATATGATTTAAAACGTCATTTTCCATTTGTCATTGCACCGTAAATTTTATAAAGCATCTTCGTAACCATTCTAGTCAAATACACTTAGTTGGGCCCATAACGTGCTCGACTCATTGCTAGGGCCAGTAGACGATTTTATTTGCAAGACCTGTTACATGGTGGCCAAATAAATCATATCAGAGGTGGTGACATGTCACAAACATAATCGCCGTCATGTGGGGTTTTATAAATCACATGTTCCCTTGAGATCGACAAGGGACTTCCCACACCGCGCTGGAAACTTATAGTCCCCTTAGGTCGGGACTTCAGAGACAGGTCTGCCGCCTACCCAAACCCAACAAAGAATCGATACACAAAACATAACACAGAATAATACGGTACAATGACTCGTTTCACAATTTGTAGAACTTAAAGAATCATTTACTTTTACATGCGCAATGACGTGATGTTGTGAATGCACATGTGATCGTCGAAGACATAGTAATGCACCAAATGTAAATTAAACATATAACACGTACTGTCCTTGTAATGCAGTTGAGTGAGTTTTTACTTACTTTAATCGTGATTTCCTTGACTAACCAAAATAGTGCTCGATAAAAATCCGGTCCGAAAATCTTCAATGTGCTCAGCTACTGAATTTCAGAAAACATATTCAAAGTAATATAAATCTTCGGTTTACATTGTTGTCTTTCAATGTTTTAAAACTTTATCAATGTTAGATAATCAAGACATTATAATCCTTGAGTTAAGACACACACATTAACTTACTGACCCACTTATCACCATATTAATTTACTCGATTAATTTGTTAGTACACAATCTAGAAATGTGACAATCAAATTCAACACATAATTAATTTTAACAAATCACCTAACCGAATAATAAACAATGTCCAAACTTTTTCGTTATAGTGTACCACACATGCTAAAATATCTGATAAATAAGTTTGTATATAATTCAAGTTCCACTATTCCTAGAGTTTCAAACAGTAAAATTGGTTGTTTGATTATCTTAAGTACAATATGATATTTCTCTCTCTCTCTCTCTTTTTCTTTCTTTTTTTTATACTAACCGATTATTCTACAAGCAATATAAAGAAGTCTTGTTTAATAGCCAATTACTTTTCAAGAATATAAATACTTACATCACTATTTTATTTTTATTTTTTATTTTAATTGATAAAGTTTTACGTACTATTCTTATATATAAATTCTATAAATACCAAGTGATTGAATTATGAACAAACTCTAACTTTTATTCACTTTGTTTCTATAATACTATGTATAATAACCATGACATGAGTAACTTATTCATTTATATACATCTAAAGAACTTAAATCTTACAGTACTGAAAACTAAAGTTACCTAGAATATGTGTTTTAATTAAAACAACCAAACTATTAATAAATTGAACAAAAGTGAATGATGAATATATATTTAGATAGGAAAATATGAAAATCAAAACAGTTTAAGAAGCACTAAAGATCTAGAAGGTGTCTTTTACTCACATATATATTCATATGCAAATATTTGAAGAAATAATTTAGAAAGAATACGGTTATAAGGGATATGCATACCTCTTAACTTCTCAATATAAGGTGTAAAAGAAGTTCATGTGCTTGATTTGAACAATAGAATCACTTAGAAAATTTAAGTGGAGAGAAGAAATTGTAGTCGGCCAACAAGAGATAGTAAGAGTATTGTTTGTTAGGGTTAGATATATATCAATCCTCTGTTAAAGAAACTTGCCGACATAAATTACTTTTAACTATTTTACATTCTTACTTTTTGTTTGCCTTACCCATTTCTCCCATTCCATTCCATTTCCATTTTTCATTTTTTTCAACTTTTTAAATCCTTTAAACTATTCCATTCCATTCCATTTTTTTTCAACCATTTTTTTCAACTTTCCAAATCCCTATACAATATCTTTAAATCTCAACCATTCATATCACCTTGAAATTAGCAAAGTCAAACCATTCTTACATCATTTTTACAAATCATTTTCAAACTATTACAAACCATTTTCAAACCAATTTTTCCAACCCCATAAATGGTCAAAGATGGCCAAAATGGCCAAACCAAATAAAAGGTTAATTAAGATATATATATATATATATATATATATATTATAATATACATGCTTATCTTTAGAAAATTTGTAGACTATTCTAGATTATGTCCAGAAGTGCTATTTGTCGCTTTGACAATTATTTATTAATAGATATATATATTAAGACACTATTTAATTAAAATAAAATAATAAAAATAAAATTAAAAACTATTGTTATATTTCAAATCTAAGTTCGTGACTACAAGTTATCAACCCACCTTTTTTTTTAAACACATTGATATTTCAACCCGCTATCTGATCGGCATTGTAGATAAGAATAAATATAAAAACAAAGAAATATTATTTAATAAAAATAATTGCAATAAATTCTAACTAATTTGACTAGCTTATTTGCATATTATTCTTTCTATTTTGTAATTCATTGTAAGTTTCTATAATGAAAAGTCAATGCATGATAATTTATTGTTTTAAGCTAGTTTTGTTATATATCTTACCATCATTGTTAACACTATCCTATGAGGATTTTCGAGTCATCACAATTCTCCCCTCCTCAAGAAATTTTGTCCTCGAAATTTGCTTACCTAAATAGCTCTGGATATTTGCTTCTCATTTCTTCTGTTATTTCCCAAGTAGCCTCCTCTGTTGAGTGATTCTTCCACAAGACTTTCACCAGTGGAATTCTTTTATTCCTTAATTCTTTTTCCTTTGTGACGAGAATTCTCACTGGTTTTTCCTCGTAGGTCAAATCTTGATTCAATTGCAAAGGTTCATAGTTAAGAACATGAGAAGGATCCGAGATGTATTTTCTCAGCATAGAGACATGAAAAACATTGTGTACAGTAGACAACGATGGAGGGAGAGCTAATCTATAAGCCACAACTCCAATTATTTCCAAAACTTCAAATGGACCAACAAATATAGGGCTTAGCTTTCCTTTCTTTCCAAACCTCATGACTCCCTTCATTGGAGCAACTTTTAAAAATACTTTGTCACTGACTTCAAATTTTAGATCACACCGTCTGGTATCTGCATAACTTTTCTGTCGACTTTGCGCAGTTAACATTCTCTTCCGAATCTTTTCCACTACTTCAGTCGTTCTTTGCACAAGTTCTGGGCCAAGAAATTTCTTCTCTCTAATTTCATCCCAGTGAATTGGTGATCTACATTTCCTACCATATAGTACCTCATGCGGAGCCATGTCAATAGTGGAATGATAGCTGTTGTTGTAAGCGAATTCCACCAAAGGCAAGTATTTATTCCACGACCCTTGAAAATCCACGACGCACGCCCTTAGCATATCTTCCAGCGTCTGAATTGTCCTCTCTAATTGACCATCTGATTGAGGGTGAAAGGCTGTGCTAAATGCCAAATTTGTGCCCATTGCTTTATGCAAGATTTTCCAAAATACAGAAGTGAATCTGGAATCTCTATCGGAGACGATTGACTTAGGTACACCGTGTAGTCTTACTATCTCCTTAATGTAAAGCTGAGCGTATTGATCCATTTAATAAGTAGTGTGGACAGGAAGAAAGTGAGCTGACTTTGTAAGTCTATCCACTACAACCCAAATAGCATCATGCCCTTCTCTTGTTCGTGGCAATCCAACAACAAAATCTATAGTAATGTCCTCCCATTTCCACTGAGGTACCATTAAAGGTTGCAATGTTCCTGCTGGTCTTTGATGCTCCGCTTTGACTTGCTAACAAGTTAGACATTGCTCCACATATTTCACTACATCCTTTTTCATACAGGGCCACCAATAATAAGCCTTCAATCCTTGTACATCTTCGTTGTACCCGGGTGTATTGAGTATGGGCTACTATGAGCCTCCCTTAAGATAGTTCTCTTGATCTCTGCATTATCTGGTACGCATAATCGGCATCTGAATCTTATTACTTCATCTTCCGAAAGTTGAAAATCTACTTTCTTTCCAGATAGTATCTCAGATTTCAATTCGATTAAGTATTTATCTGAGCTTTGGCCTTCTTTGATCTGCTCTAGCAATGAAGGTTGGAGGATCATAACTGACAATCTTTCAATTATACCGTAGGGCTCAATTTCAATTCTCAATCTTTGTAGATCTAGGAGAATTGGCTTCGGAATCGCTGAAATTCTATATAGTTCTCCATATGACTTCCTACTCAATGCATCAGCAACCGAATTGGCTTTTCCAGGATGATAGTTAATCGCACAATCATAATCCTTTTCCAGTTCAAGCCATCTCCTCTGCCTCATATTTAACTCCTTCTGTGTAAAGAAGTATTTGAGGCTTTTGTGGTCAGTAAAAATCTCACATCGTTCTCCATACAAATAATGTCTCCAAATCTTTAGAGCAAACACCACAGCCGCTAATTCCAAATTATGCGTAGGATAGTTTTTCTCGTACTCCTTTAACTGTCTTGAGGCATAAGCGATTACTTTCCCATTCTGCATAAGTACACAGCCAAGCCCATTCTTGGAAGCATCACTATATATAACAAATCTTCCACCTCCCGTTGGTATCGACAACACGGGAGCAGAGGTTAATCGCTTCTTTAGCTCCTGGAAACTCCCTTCACACGAATCAGTCCACTTGAACTTGACGCCTTTTCGCATCAACTAAGTGAGAGGCGATGCTATCTTTGAAAACCCTTCTACGAAACGCCTGTAGTACCCAGCTAACCCAAGAAAGCTTCGAACCTCTGAGACACTTTTAGGTCTAGGCCAATTTTCAACGGTTTCTATCTTCGATGGATCAACTGAAATTCCTACACTTGACACAATATGGTCGAGGAATGCAATCTTGTCAAGCCAAAACTCACACTTTTTAAACTTTGCATACAACTTCTTTTGCTTCAAAATTTTCAAAACCGTTCGTAAGTGCTCCACATGATCTTCTTTGGACCGTGAATATATCAAAATATCAATAATAAACACGATCACAAACTTATCCAAGTATTCTTTGAAAACCCTATTCATTAAATCTATAAAAGCAGCTGGCGCATTAGTCAATCCAAATGGCATAACCAAGAACTTATAGTGGCCATATCTTGTTGGAAAAGCAGTCTTAGGAATATCTTCCTCCCTGACTTTCAATTGATGATAACCTGACTGCAAATCGATCTTTGAAAACACCGAGGCACCTTGTAGTTGATCGAATAAATCGTCTATCCTTGGAAGTGGATACTTATTCTTTACTGTCACCTTATTAAGATCTCTGTAATTAATACACAACCTTAAGGTTCCATCTTTCTTCTTCACAAAAAGAACTGGCGCACCCCAGGGAGAAAAACTAGGGCAGATAAACCCTTTATCCAGTAACTCCTGTAGCTGAATCTTCAATTCTTTTAATTCTGAGGGAGCCATTCTATACGGTGCTTTTGATATTGGAGCAGTACCAGGCAATATGTCAATAACAAAATCTATTTCTCTATCCGGAGGTAGTCCTAGTAAGTCCTCTGGAAATACCTCTAAGAATTCATTAACCACATGTACGCCTTCCGGTTTGATTTTCTGCTCTACTGAAACATCGACAACGCTAGCTAAATATCCAATACATCAACTTCTTAATAACTTTGAAGCCTTCATAGCCGAGATAATTGGTGATGGCTTTCTTTTATTTGTACCTGCAAAGGTAAACTTCTTCTCTCCTGGCGGTTGAAACGTCACAGTCTTCTTATTACAATCAATGGCAGCACGATATTTTGATAGCCAATCCATCCCCAATATCACCTCAAAATCTTCAATGTCCAATACAACAAGATCCACATACACTTCTCTACCTTCAATGATTGCTACGCAAGCCTTCAATATCTTATTCGAACACAATACCTCGCCTAGGGGTGAAATAAATAATCGAAAAAACCGAATAACCGCATTAATTACCGAATAACTGAAAAAATTAACACCGAATACCGAATGTGTAAAAAAAACCAAATTTTCGGTTACAAAAACTAAATTTACCGAAGTCAATCGGTGCGGTTATTTTGGTATATGAAACCGAGTGAGTGAGTGAATGTTTATGTGCATATTTGATTGTTAATGTCATCATGTGTGTACTGTGTATGTTTGATTGAGTGTGTGAGATTATGTCATTATGAAATTGTTGTGTATGTGTGCAATCGGCTTCTCTGTGAATGTGTGTATCTGTGTATGTTGTGTATGTGTATGTTGTGTATATATGTGTATGTTGTGTATATATGTGACAGTGAATCTGTATATATTGTGTATATATGTGAATGTGTATATATGCCCATGTGCTTCTCTGTGGATGTATGTATGTTTGTGTATATATGTGAATGTGTATATTATTGTTTTTTCAGGTATTGTGTTGTTGTGTTGTGTAATGGATGCTGAGGCTGAGCATGTATGTGACAATACGCCAGTTATGGAAACTGACAACGAGAAGAGTACTGCCGCTACATCTGAGAAACGATTACGAGCTAATGCTTCTGAAGTGTGGTATCATTACCAGAAGAGTGAGGATGGCAAAAGAGCAACTTGCAATTATTGCCTGAATAGTTATGCTTATGATCCAAGGAAAAATGGAACGTCAGGAATCCGTGCAGAGTCCATTATATAAAGGCAATAAGAAGCAAAAGACCTTGGCTTTTTGCAAGAAGCAGAAACGTGGAGAAGACGGTGAAGCCGGTAACGAATTAATTGCCGTTAATTGGACGAAAGCAGGATTTCGGAGAGCATTGGCTAGTTACTTCGTTGAGGACGAGCTTCCTTTCAGACATGTAGAAGGAAAAGGGTTTAGAAAATACTCTCTATACATGAATCCCAAATTTTTTGCTCCGTCTAGGATCACAGTGGCCAAAGACATTGGTAAGTTATACGAAGAGGAGAAGAAGAAGTTGATGAAGGTTTTACAACCTTATCGGACGAGCATAACTACTGACTATTGGACATCGATCCAGAATGCAAACTACATGGTTGTGACATGTCATTGGATTAATGATGAGTGGAAATTGCAGAGGAAGATTATTAATTTTATTCAGGTTCCTAACCACAAGGGAGAAACCATCGCCCAAGAGTTGGTCAACTGCTTCAACGAGTAGGGCATAAGTAAAATTCAGACAGTGACAATGGACAATGCGTCTGCTAATGACTCTGCGATTGAGAAGCTTAAGCGGAAACTAAAGGAGAAGAATGGGACATTGGTATTAGAGGGAGAAGTTTTACATAATGGATGTGTCTGTCATATCACTAATTTGATTGTTGGTGATGGTTTGAAGGAGTTATCGCCATCTATTGCTAGTATTCGGAATGCGGTAAGATATATTCGGTCCTCTCCTGCACGATTGAAGAGATTCAAGGAAGTTGTCGAGGAGGAGCAAATTGAGTCAAAGGCTCTGCTGTGCATGGATGTCCCGACGAGGTGGAACTCCACTTATTTGATGGTAGTAGCTGCCTTGAAATTCAAGAAGGCATTTGAAAAGATGGAAGATGACCTTTATTATCGAAGTCATTTTCTTGATGCGAGGATTGATGGCCCTCCAGTTGACTCAGATTGGACGAATGCTACTATTTTCGTAAGGTTTTTGAAAACCTTTTACGATTTGACATTAAAGGTTAGTGGCACTTCGTATGCTACTTCAAATTATGTACTCCAAGAGATTTGCGAAGTGAAGCAGGAGTTGGACATTTTAGTTGATGACACTGAAAGTCTTATGTGTCAAATGGCTAAAAACATGATGGAGAAATTTGACAAGTATTGGGGCCATCCAGATAAAATGAACCCCATTTTGTTCCTTGGAACGGTTTTTGATCCAAGGTATAAATTGGATTATACTAGCTATTGTGCTAGCATTTTGTTCAATTCTGATGTGGCCAGGAAACTGCTGGATGACATTAAAAACATCCTGATGAAGCTTTTCCACGAGTACAATGACATCACACTGCCATCTTCGTTAACACCTACCCCTGACACTTCTGAGGCATCTACTAAGCCGTCACTTCCCTCTGCCTCAACGAATCGTACTTTGGGAGGATACATGAGAGCAAGGACTGCTCAGGATGGAGGACTGCAAAAGAATGATGTGGAGCGCTACTTGGCTGAAGCATGTGAGGATGTATTGTTGGAAAACTTTGATGTATTAGGTTGGTGGAAGATCAATTCTGGCAAGTTTAGGATTCTTTCAAGAATCGCGAAAGATGTGTTAGCAGTTCCGATGTCAACTGTTGCATCGGAATCGGCTTTCTCTACAAGCGGGCGCATACTTGATCCCTTTAGGAGTTCGTTAAAGGCTAAAACTCTTGAGCGTCTTATGTGTACGAAGAATTGGCTAAGGGATTCTGATGACATGTCTGTGTGTCGAGAGTTTATGGACGAGATCGATACTCTCAAGGATTCCATTGACGTAGAAAATGGTAATACGAAAATACTAAGTATTAACTATATGTTTTATTCAACTGTATCTACTATCTACTCTCTAATTTTAACTTAAAGTTGTTTTTCTGTTTCATAGATGATGTCATTGGTGCAAGTGCAATTGAAGAAGCATATGAAGCAATTTAGGGCTCAGGGCTGTATTTGTGTTATGGATATTTTTTCTTTGTTTACATTTCCAAGTTCAAGAACTTTGGTAGTTTGGTTACTATTTTATGGTTGTGGCCTTGTGGGACTATTATGTTTGGACTTTGGACAATTGTTATGAGTTATGACTTTCATTATTGCAACTTTATTACTTTTAGGATGTGCTAACAGACTTAGAAATTAGAAAAAAATGGGGATTGTGATTGAAATTAGAAATAATCATCTCTTTTTTTTTCTTTTTTTTTTTCGGTTATTCGGTTTTTTAACCGAATAACCGATTTCAATAACCAAAATTCGGTTATGCGGTAAAACCGGTTATTAGGTTAAAAAACCGGTTTCGGTTATTACTTTTGGAAAACCGAAAATTCGGTTTCAGTTTTTAAAACGCCCCAAAAACCGTATAACCGCACCGATTTCACCCCTAACCTCGCCCGATGGGATGGTAACACAATAGTTATGATCTAGTATTTTTAGGATGTCTACCTAATCTTCTAATGAATGTAAGTGATGCAAATGAGTTTGTAGCTCCTGAATCTATCAATGCATGAGCAATGACACCAGAGATAAGAATCTGACCTCAAACAACTGAAGGACTAGCCTCTTAGTCAGCTTCTATCATTGCATAAACTCTTCCTGGGACTTTAGTCTGATCACTTTGAGCCACTGGACAATCCTTAATAAAATGGCCTGCCTTTCCACACTTAAAACATGTGCCCGAACCAAGACGACAGGTTCCTGTGTGATTCTTTCCACATGTGGGACAGACTGGCTTTTGAGCACCTATTGGAGAAATATGTTGTGCAACATTCAGGCGTTTTGCTTGTCCTTGACCCTGCACTTGATTTGGTGTCTCTTTTCTTTTCATACTTTGGTTTCCTTCTGGGGAGAATTTTCCAACATTAACATTTCTTCTTGCAAAGTTTGCACTCCGTCTAAACTCTTGAGCTTTCTCAACTCTTTGTTCACCTTGTTCGGACTGAATAGCTTTCTGACAGATATCAGCGAATGTCATGTCTGGACAGAGTACTGCACTGAGGTTTCTAAATATTTATGCCTTTAGACCCTTTGTGAAGTGATCAACTTTCAACGCATCATTAGAAACCATGTAAAAACCTTGAGAGTTCATCAAACTTCCGAATATACTTGGACACTGACGTTCCACCTTGCTTCAGATTCATAAATTCAGTTGCCTTAGCAGATCTATGCGTATAAGTGAAATACTTGCTGAAAATTTTGACTTTGAACTGATCCCATGTTATTTGTGCAACATCAATTGATGCCTTAACAGAGACCCACCAGTAGGCGGCATCTTTTCTTAGGTAAAATGATGCACAAACAACTCTTTCAGCATCTAGTATTCCAGCATAGTTAAGCATACCCTCAACTGTCTTCATCCATTCTTCAGCAACCATAGGATCACTTCCCCCTTCAAAGATTGGAGGGTTGAGCTTCCTAAATCTTTCGCCAACATGATCAGTGTGTTCTCGTGCATTCGGTGCTAGAGGTGGTTGTTGGTGTAGAATTTAAACCAACGCCGTGATCCGTACCTCTAGTGTGTGATACGGCAATGAATAGTGGAAGTTTGAATGGAAAATAAATACTCGAAGATTTTTTGAGTGGTTCGACCCTCCGCCGGAGTAATAGTCTACGTCCACTGTGTTTATAGTATTTCCAAATTGGGAGTTTTACAGAGTAATTTTTTCCAACCCCTTTCCCATTCTCCTTTCCTTCCTTTTATAGAAGTCCGGAAAGAGAGAGAGAGGAAAGTGCATTAAATGCGCCCCACCAAATCACCCTTAAATCAGGGAATTAGGTGGCCTTATCTTAATCGACCATACCCTGCCCTAAAATCAGGGGGTAGGTTACTAACTAATCAACTCACGTCTTTCACAGGTGAGGCACCCACACTGTATGTCAGAGGTAACTACCATCGGGAGTGATCTCACTGCAGCTATCCACGCTATACCCCTCGTCCGGGGACCTCCCGCTTCGCGAGGAGTCCCTTGACTCTTCTGATCTTCCGCGAACATGAGATTAACCACAAGTCCTACTCGTCCCCGGGTTTAGGGGATCCCCAGCTCATCAGTCTCCCCCCGAGGACCTTTCTTCATGCCGAGATCTACCTTCGGGGTTGTTTCTTCCAACAATCCTCGGAGGTACAAGCGCGAGGTCAACCCACACTTCTTGGCACCGTGGACGTCAACACTCTTGCTGACGTGGCGAATCTTCGTCGTCACTCGGACACTCTCTCTGGAGGCTTCTCGTCTTCGTGGACGACACCCTCGATGATATATCTTCGGACGAAAATTAGCTAACAACATCTGTCCTCCAATCCCCGGACACGCGTCATGCCCTCTGGGATTTCTTCCTGTGTACACTTCTCTACTGAAAGCCGTGCTATTTGAGTGACGGGCAGTTAATGCTCTGACACACTTTTCGGGGAATTTACCTTTTTCGGTAACATTGGGTGACGTCAGGCAATTATTATCTCACGTCGAACCCTTTCAACCGTCAGATGGCGACGGAAAGATTCCCATCCAACGGCCCGGGAGTGAGCTCGAGGTTCGGAGATGAAACGGCGCGAGACGAAAGGACGCGAGATGAAACGACGCGAAAGGACTTCGCCCTTTTCACCCTCTCTGCCTATAAAACCTTCCTCACTTCTCATTCTCCGAACTTTTGCTTTCTCCGCCATTTAACTCAGAAACTTACGAATCCAAAGTATTTCACGAGATTTTCGACGTTTTTCGACCTTCTGCAACGCTGCCAATTCACCGGAGTTTGAAGGTTTTACCGACGTTTCTGACCATTTTTGGTAAGTCCTTCGACTTCCGCAAAATCTTTTACTCTTTCCTTTCTTGCGCAGAACCTTTCTTCTTTTCTTTCTTGTGTGGGGTCTTATGGGGTGACTTACCGAAGTTTTCGGCGTTCTCAGGAAAAATGTCTCACTCGACATCACTTTCTCCCGACGTCGGACTTGAGTCCGCGCCGTCGCCTGCGTGTTCCGACCCTACGCCCCGTGCTTCACCTGCGGCGGCTCCACCACCCTCTGCTTCGGCAGCGGGGGTGAAGAAGAAGAAAGGAGGGAAGTCGATGAAGAATCCGGTCGCTCCTGATTCTTCTGTGGCGGCGACGGCAAGTCCTTCGCACCCCGCCGTCGCCGCGGAGACTCGAGTCTCCAGCTGCTCCTGGAAGGACGTAGAACACATCCGGGAACAGTTTCACCTGCCGGAGGACATTGCCACCTGGGCAATGTCCAAGAGAGAGCGATCAAACCGTCCGCCCAACTCCAGGGTAGCTTTCAACAAAGCTATCATGAAGCACGGGGCACGGCTTCCGCTGCACCCCCTGGTCCGGGGGATCCTAGTCCACTGGGGACTTGCGCCGAGCCAACTCAACCCCAACGCCTACAAGATAATGGCGGGACTACACATCCTATGGAGGTTGTGGTTCGAGGCGGACATATCGGTAGAGGAGGTATGCCACCTGTACAAGCCTTCCTCCAAGAAGTCCGAGGCCGGTTACTTCTTCCTAGCACCGTGGGAGAAGAAGAAAATTATGTTGACGAACTTGTCCTCTTCCTGCGAAGGATGAAAGGACAAGAACTTCTGGGTCGGGGGGAACTTTGACCCATGCGGCTCCACCCAGGGATCCCTGCCCATTCCGCGGGTCTACCAAGTTCCTGGTAAGTTTCCAGATTCTCAGTTTTCCCTCTCTTTTTGCCTGTCGCCGTACTGACGTCCGTGGTTGTGTACAGACTCCTTCATCCGCACCCCCGTGACCGCGGAGCAAGAAGAGCGGATTACTATCGCTCTGGCCTACCCCGACGAGGCCAGGGACGTTCGGGCCCTCGTGAATGAGGACAACCTAATCGCCCATGGGTGGATCGGGACTCGCATGGAGTTGGACCCGGACCAGCTCCGTGGACAGAAGTCGGGTCCGAAGCAGTCCAAAGCCCCGGCGGGGGCTTCCGGGAGTACGACCACTCCTGCCCCATCGACAAGAAAGAGGGCGGCCGCCTCTTCAAAGAAGTCCGCCGCCCCTCAGACCGTGGTAGCTCCATCCCTCCCCCCGTCCGGAGAGGTCGAGGACGAAGAGGAGGCCACGAAGACCCCCGAGGAGCCCTTAACGCGGAAGAAAAGATCGCGGAAAGAGCATGCTGTGGCTCCAAAGGTCACGCCTTCCGTCACCCCTCAGGACCCGAGGACCACTGGGACAACCCTCGGAGGTGTCCCTTTTAGCGAGGCGGCTCGCCGAGTGCTCTCGGATGCTGCGGACATCTTCGGCGAGCAGCCGCCAACTCCCAGCCCGCCAACCAACATGGTGCGGGACCCTCTACCAAGCGTAGAGGATTTCGTGGTGGAGCAGGCCGATCCATCCCCCTCGGGGGCGGCTCCTTCTCAAAACCAGGCGGCGCCAGCTGGGTCTTCGAACTAATTCTCCTCGGAGTCATGGCGCGCAGCCCCCATCGTCATCGATGATGGTAAGAAACTTCTTTGCGAGCAAGTTTTTATTTCAATGCTAAATCGGGGCTAACTAGTGTTGTTTGCAGACGAACTTTTTGGGCTGTTGCGGTCCTCGCTCCCGGGGGATGCGCCTGGTCGACCAACCCCTCCTCGCGAGTCTCCCGTCACGGACAAGGGCAAGCGACCAATGGAGGAAGATGTTTCTTCAGGGGCATCGTCTCCGGGGGAGGTCGAGGCAGCGCCCGCGGCGGGTACCTCTTTCAGAGTTCCTGCCTTGATAGCTTCGGGGGAAGATCCCGCCGAAGCCCCTCGGAGTCCTCCCGCAGGGACTGGCCCTGCCAGAGACCCGTTGGAGGAGTTGCCAGAGCTCGGGCCTATGCTGGACGAGATCTGGTCGGAGGAGAGCTTTAGGCAGCTCTCCGAGGAGCCGCTCCAGGTAGGCAATCGCGAAGGCATGAGGCTGCTCGCGAAGGTAAATCCTGCCGACTTCTACGTCCCCTTTTGCTTCGACTTGCTACTAATATCTGACTGTTGCAGGCATTTTTGGCAAACTTCACCTACTCCCGGAGGTCGGAGGCAATTTATGCCCAAGGACAGGATGCTTTGCTCCAGACTCGAGGCGAGAAAGAGAAACTCGCGGCCCAGCTTCACGAACTCCGAGCTCAATCTGAGCTGTCCAATAGAATAATGGACCATGCTACCCGGAGCCTGGTGAAGTCAAGGGAGCATCGGAAAGCCTTCGTGGAGGAGACTTCTAAGCTCCGGGAGGAGTTGGAAAACGAGAAAAGGGCCCACGCAGTGACCAAGATCCAGCTTGAGCTGGAGCTAGCTCAAGCGAAGGCTCAGCAGTCATAGGCGTGGGAGGCCCTGACAGAGGAGCGCCGTGCTCGCGAAGAGAGCATTCTCTCGGAGAAAGCCGTCTTCGAGGCTACCCTCGAGGAGGAGAGGAACTTGAGAGGTGCGGCGGAGTCGCGGGTTCAAGCCCTCGAGGGAGAACTTAGAGAAGGGCGGGGGGACAAACGGCGGATTGAGGCCGATCTCAACGGGGCCAGAGCGCAAATTCGCTCCGTGGTGGCCGACTTCAAAAATAGCCCCGCGTTTGAGAATCTCATAGAGCTGAGGAGACAAGAGTGGCTCGCCAACTTCCATCAAAGCGTGGGGTATCGGAACGAGATCACACAGGCCATGGTCGAAGGGGCCAACCGAGCGTTGGACAGGCTCAAGGCCCTCCACCCCGAGTGGAATTTCGTTGAGGAGATTCGCCGCGAGATGCCGCGCCCCCCACAGCAGCCTCCGCCTTAAGAGGCTACCCTCGAGGAGGAGAGGAACTTGAGAGGTGCGGCGGAGTCGCGGGTTCAAGCCCTCGAGGGAGAACTTAGAGAAGAGCGGGGGGACAAACGGCGGATTGAGGCCGATCTCAACGGGGCCAGAGCGCGAATTCGCTCCGTGGTGGCCGACTTCAAAAATAGCCCCGCGTTTGAGAATCTCATAGAGCTGAGGAGACAAGAGTGGCTCGCCAACTTCCATCAAAGCGTGGGGTATCGGAACGAGATCACACAGGCCATGGTCGAAGGGGCCAACCGAGCGTTGGACAGGCTCAAGGCCCTCCACCCCGAGTGGAATTTCGTTGAGGAGATTCGCCGCGAGATGCCGCGCCCCCCACAGCAGCCTCCGCCTTAAGAGTTTTTTGTATCTATTTTTTTTAATTCGGGGTCCTTATCTTGGACGCCCACCTTTTGTAAAATTTTTCACAATTAATAAAGGATTTAACTTCCCATTTTCATCGTTTGCCAACTGACTAAATCCCTTCGGGATCTAATAACTAACTCGTTAAATGACAGTCCCTTCAGCATCCGATCAATTAACTAAATCCCTTCGGGATCTAATAACTAATTCGTTAAATGACAGTCCCTTCGGGACTACATACTCTCTCCGAGGGTATGTATAACGAGTGACCTCTTATTTTCCACGCTTTGGCCTAATTTTTTAGAAATTAGTCTGCCTCGGAATTCTTCTTTTGAGCGTGCCTAGTTCTTCCATCTTCTTAGAAGAATAGAATGGTTCTAGGAATAAGTTGGTCTAACTTCCCAAGTTAGTCTCCGAACAGGTTCTCTTCTACGAAGGAATAACCCTGACAAGACAAACCTTTGAGGTAGGAAGTCTGAACGAGTAAAGCCTGTGTGAGCCCTTTGGAACTCACATGTTCTAGCCTCGCTCGCCTTCGAGGTACCTATAGAGCGCATCTATTTTCTTTCTGGTACCCCGCATGCCCCCCGACTTCTTGGGCGCTTAGCGGCCGAGAAGACAGGGTAGTGTTTTTAGGATTTATCCGCTCCGCGGTTCTATCCTTTATACACTGAGTTTATAGTCTGCTCCGCAGACTTTCAATTGAACGCATTTGAAAATATAAAATATTTTTTCATTCATAAATAATTTACAAATACAAATGTGAGTAAAATTATAAGGAAATAACATTGCAAGTTAGGGGAGCCTACTGGTAATACTTTTTGAGATGCTCCGCATTCCAGGGAAGTCTCAGCGGAATCCCGGCGAGATTCGCGAGCCGGTAAGCTCCTGATCGCAAAACCTCGGTGACTTGATAAGGTCCTTCCCACGAATAACCCAATGCCCCCGCGCCGGGCTCCTTGGTATTTTGGAATACTTGTCTGAGGACGGTATCCCCGACTTTGAACTTTCTTTCCTTTACCTTGGAGTTATGGTACCTCGCCATACGCCGCTTCTGGGCCTCAATCCGGATTCTTGCGACTTCTCGCCGTTCCTCGATCATATCTCGCTCCGCGGCAAGGAGTGAATCGTTGACCGTTTCATCGAAGTTCTCATATCGGAATGAAGGGATTTTTACTTCTGTCGGAATCATCGCCTCTGTGCCATACGTCATGGAAAATGGGGTTTCTCCGGTGGCCGTGCGGGCGGTGGTGCGATAACTCCAGAGGACTAGGGGCAGCTCCGCTGCCCATCGTCCTTTGAGTGCGTCGAGACGTCTTTTTAAAGTGGTTTTGATGATCTTATTGACGGCTTCGACTTGGCCATTGCTTTGCGAGTGGAAAGGCGCGGAGAAGTCTTTATTGATGCCGAATTGGTCGCAGAGGTCTCTTACAGCCTGGTTATCAAACTGAAGGGCGTTGTCCGAGACCAAGGACTGAGGTATCCCGAACCTGTATATGAGATGCTCGCAGATGAACTTCATTAGGTTTTTCTCGGTGATTATGGCCAAGGGAATCGCTTCGGCCCACTTGGTAAAGTAGTCCACTGCTACTACGGCAAACTTGAGCCCTCCGGGCGCTGTGGGCAGCGGCCCAATTATGTTGATTCCCCACTTTGCGAAGGGCCACGGGCAGAAGATGACGGTGAGTCGTTCCGGGTGAGCTCGAATGAGTGCAGAGTATCTCTGGTACTTATCGCACTTCCTCGCGTACTCGGTAGCGTCTTGCTTCATCGTGGGCCAGTAGAATCCCTGCAACAACGCCTTGTGCGCGAGTGATTGTCCACCCGAGTGGTTCCCACAGACTCCGTCGTGGATTTCATTGAGAACTTGCTTGGCTTCCTCGTCGTTGAGGCAACGCAACAGCGGGGTCGAGATCCCTCTCTTGTAAAGCTTGTTGTTGAGCAACAAGTAATGCTCGGCATGATACCTGATTTTTCGCGCCAGGCCTCGATCTTCGGGTAGCTTGTCATCTTTCAAGTAGATAACAATATCGCCCATCTACGAAGGTTGAGCGTCGATCGCCTTTACCGAATCCTGCTTGGTGATACTGGGCTCTGCTACGATTTCGACCAGGACCAAGCGAAGGAGCTCCGCATCTCGGCTAGTAGCCAATTTTGCCAGGGCATCAGCGTTCGCATTATTTTCTCGGTCGATGTGCTTTACCTCGTGCCTTGGGAAGTTCCGAAGTTCGGCTTTAACCTTCTCTAGATAAGCGGCCATTCTATCATCGCGGGCTTGAAACTCGCCCAAAACTTGAGAGACAACCAGCTTCGAGTCGCTGTAGATTATAAGCGAATCTACTTGGAGTTCCTTGGCGTGTCTAAGGCCGGCAAACAGGGCTTCGTACTCCGCTTCGTTGTTCAAGGCTTTGAAGGTAAATCGCAATGCGCTGCTGATCCGATGATTCTCGGGGCTGACGAGCATGAGCCCGGCTCCCGAACCATTTTCGTTCGAGGACCCGTCGACGTAAAGCTTCCACTTCGGGGGTTCATTCAGTCCATCTCGGTCTTCCTCCGAAGGAAAAGTGAACTCGACGATGAAGTCGGCCAACGCTTGTCCTTTGATTGCCGTCCGTGGCTGGTACAGGATGTCGAATTGAGTCAACTCGACAACCCATTTAACAAGTCTGTTCGAGGCCTCCGGCCTGCCAGGACTTGTTTCATGGGATGATTGGTGAAGACTACCACCGGGTGGGCCAAAAAGTAGTGGCGAAGTTTCCTGGTGGAGACGACAAGGGCGAGAGCTAGTCGTTCCAGCTTAGGATATCTTAGTTTGGCATCGAGGAGGCGTTTGCTGACGTAGTACACGGGTACCTGTACTCCAGCGGCCTCCTTGACCAGCACCGAACTGACCGCGTGTTGGGATACTGCGAGGTAAGTGAAGAGCTTTTCCCCCGATAATGGCTTCGCCAGAATGGGAGTATGACCGAGGTAAGCTTTGAGCTCCTCGAACGCTCGTTCACATTCGTCGGTCCATGCAAACTCTTTACTGCTGCGGAGAGCATTGAAGAAAGGGAGGCACTTGTCAGTCGACCGAGACATAAACCTGTTGAGTGCTACAATGCACCCGGTAAGCTTTTGGACTTCTTTTCCTCTCCGAGGAGGACTCATATCGAGGATAGCTTGGATCTTCTCCGGGTTGGCCTCTATTCCTCGTTGGCTCACCATGAAGCCCAGAAATTTGCCCGCTCTGACCGCGAAAGTGCACTTACTCGGGTTGAGCATCATGTTGGTCTTCCTGAGGACGGAGAAGGTCTGATCCAGATGCTCGACGTGGTCTTGTGCTTTCGCACTTTTGACCAACATGTCATCAATGTAGACTTCCATCGAGACTCCGAGCAAATCTGCAAAGATCTTGTTCACCAACCTCTGATAAGTTGCCCCCGCGTTCTTCAGACCGAAAGGCATGACCTTGTAGCAATATAACCCTCGATCGGTTATGAACGCCGTGTGCTCTTCGTCCCGATGATACATAGGGATTTGGTTGTAGCCAGAATATGCATCCATGAAGCTGAGGAGCTCATGGCCCACGGTAGCGTCAACCATCTGATCGATTCGGGGCACAGAGAAGCTGTCCTTCGGACAGGCTTCATTGAGGTTGGTGAAGTCCACACAGCATCTCCATCTATCATCCGGTTTAGGGACCAGCACCGGATTAGAGACCCATTCCGGGTATTTTGCTTCACGAATGAACCCGGCCCTGATGAGCCTGTCAACTTGATCTTTAAGAGCTTGGGCCCTCTCGGGGTTGAGGGGTCTTCTTTTCTGCCGGCGGGCCGGGAGCCGAGGATCTATGTTGAGACGGTGGCACATCACGTCCGGGTCTACGCCCTTCATATCGCTATGGCTCCATGCAAAAACGTCTCGATTCCTCCGTAGACAAGCAATGATGGCCTTGCGCACTTCGGGGTTTAACGAAGTCCCAATTTTGACTCTTCGTGTAGTACCAAGGTCGTCCACATCTACCTCTTCGGTGTCCTCGGCCGGGCCCGCTAATTGCTATGAGGCCGGGAGTCGAGGGTCTAGCTCGCTTCGATCCTCGGACATGCCGATGGTAAGGGTCGTTTCACCCAAAGCAGCTTCTTCGGCCGTGCACTTCCCCTTCGGTTCGGCGGGGGCCGATTTAACGCTCGTCGTGTAACACATCCGGGCTTCATATTGATTTCTCCGGATCACTCCGACGCCACCCGGAGTGGGAAACTTGAGGCAGAGGTGGTAGATGGAAGTGACTGCTCTCATTGCCACGAGGGTAGGACGTCCGAGGATGGCGTTATAGGAAGACTTACCTTTAACCACCATAAAGTTTGAGACGGCGGTTGATCTTGTTGGCTCTTCGCCAAATGAGACGGCTAGCTCTATACTCTCCTCCGGGAAGATAGAGTCTCCTGTGAATCCGCGCAGCGGGCTTGCGGCCGAACGCAGGCTCTGCAGACTAATTTTCATCTTTTCAAGGACATCCAAGTATAGGATGTCCACTGAACTGCCGTCGTCGATAAGACAACGATGGACGAGATGGTTCCTAATCATGGCGGAGATGACCAGAGGATCGTGATGTGGGAAACAGACGCCTTCAGCATCCGCGTCCAAGAATGTGAGCGCGCTCGCGATCTTCCGAGGGGGCTGTGGGGACCTCCGCGACACGTGGAACACTCCTCCGGAGAGCTCTTGTCGCGCTTCTCGGGCATAACCCTTCATGGATCGCTGGGAGTGCCCTCCAGGATAAGGGCCTCCCGCGATTGTTCGGATTTCACCCTCGATCTCTCGGTTATGCAGATCTCGGTTCTTGGGATTCGCCTCTTTGCGATACACCTCGACTTTTCCTCGGCGGATGAGATATTCTATCTCATCCTTCAGGTCAAAACAGGTCGCGGTCGTATGCCCGGCCGCATTATGGAACAAGCAGAACTTGTCCTTGTGCTTCTCTGGCACCTTCCCCCTCAAAGGTGCAGGGGGTCGAAAGTCAACCCCGCTCCGCGAGTTGACGAAAATTTCTTCGATGGTGGCAGTTAGCTCCTGGTATTTTTCATACCACGGCCTGCGGGAGCGAACCGCGCCGGACCCCGACGATGGACCGGAATCACGAGGTCTTTTCTCGTCGCGAGGCTGTCGATTATGGCCCGCTGGGGCCTCGACAGGCCTCTTCTCTTTTCGGTGGTCCCCTTCAGGGTTGCCGCGGTGAGTTTTCGCAGAGCCGGACTTCTTCGAAGTCGCTGCTTCCGCGTTGATGTAGTTCCGAGCACGCCCCAAGAAATCAGCATACACCCTCGGGGGTTTTTTACTGATAGAGAAAGCGAAGGGAGTGTCTTCGCGTACTGCGGAACTTGCGGCCAGAAGTAGGGCATCATCAGACAAATGCCCCACCTCTACCGTGGCCTTAGTAAAACGTTGGAGCTAAGCTTGGAGACTTTCGCTCTCTCCTTGCTTGACTCGGGAGAGGTACGCCGGGTTCTTGAGGTGTCTACGACCTCCTAAGAACTGGGCTGCAAACCTCGTTCTCAAATCTTGCCAACTTCCGATTGAGTTGGCCGGGAGTTGATACCACCATCGGCGGGCTTCCCCCGCCAGGGTAGTGTCGAAAAGCTTGCACCAAATGGCTTCCGGATAGCCATAGGCGCGCGCCCACGAGGAATAAATCCCCAAATGATCGGATGGGTCTCCACTTCTATCAAACAGGCTTACCTTCGGTAACCTGAGTCGATCGGGAACGGGGGTTGCCAATAGGGTTTCTGTGAGGGGGGGTGAAATCCCCATCTAGGATCCCATCGCGGGATGGTTCGCCAAGAATTCCGCGACTGCGTTCTATCTCCGCGGGTGAGAATTCCTGGGATGCTTCGGTCTGTCGGCTAGTTGCAGTGGTGGCCGAATCTTCGCGGAGGCATTCTCACACCGGGAGTCGCGTATCTACGGGGTTGGCCTCAACCCGCGCAGGAGCTCTCCTAGAGGTGTCCCGCTGCAAAGGGCCTAGCCTGGTAAACACCGAGCCGGGCTGAGCTGGCGTTACGCTTTCGGCCGCGGGGCGTGATGGTCCCACCGGGTCAGCCGGCAACTGCGGCCCCCCAGAACGGGTGGTGGACTTCTGGGCTGGTGCCGTCCTACGCCGGCGGGAATGGTGAGTCTCGTGCACAAGGTCACCTTCTGATGAGCCCTCATCAGGAGTCGTGTTGACGTCGTCTGCGGCCCGGAGGTCAGCAGCTGCGTCGTCAGTCCTCCGCCGCGCTCGGAGCACAGTCGCGTGCTCTGCGTCAGTCAGGAGTGGAGGTGGACTTTGGTTGTGAACCAAAGTCTCCATTAATCCGTTCATTCTTGCCATGGATTCCTCCATGCGCCGGATTCGATCTTCGAGCATTTCCTGCTCGGCGGTTAAAGGACTTTTGCCGCTACTTCTCAAATTGGGTGCCATTTTGATCTCCGATCAAGCAGCACGGTGAGTAACAGAGAAGGCGGGAAGAGTCTTACAACAATGACGGAGGTTCAGGCCCTCCTTCTAGCGCCAAGCTGTTGGTGTAGAATTTAAACCAACGCCGTGATCCGTACCTCTAGTGTGTGATACGACAACGAATAGTGGAAGTTTGAACAGAAAATAAATACTCGGAGATTTTTTGAGTGGTTCGACCCTCCGCCGGAGTAATAGTCTACGTCCACTGTGTTTATAGTATTTCCAAATTGGGAGTTTTACAGAGTAATTTTTTCCAACCCGTTTCCCCTTCTCTTTTCCTTCCTTTTACAGAATTCCAGAAAGAGAGAGAGAGAGAGGAAAGTGCATTAAATGCGCCCCACCAAATCACCCTTAAATCAGGGGATTAGGTGGTCTTATCTTAATCGACCATACCCTGCCCTAAAATCAGGGGGTAGGTTACTAACTAATCAACTCACATCTTTCACAGGTGAGGCACCCACAGTGTATGTCAGAGGTAACTACTATCGGGAATGATCTCACTGCAGCTATCCGCGCTATACCCCTCGTCCGGGGACCTCCCGCTTCGCGAGGAGTCCCCTGACTCTCCTGATCTTCCGCGAACATGAGATTAACCACAAGTCCTACTCGTCCCCGGGTTTAGGGGATCCCCAGCTCATCGGTCTCCCCCCGAGGACCTTTCTTCATGCTGAGATCTACCTTCGGGGTTGTTTCTTCCAACAACCCTCGGAGGTACAAGCGCGAGGTCAACCCACACTTCTCGGCACCGTGGACGTCAACACTCTTGCTGACGTGGCGAATCTTCGTCGTCACTCGGACACTCTCTCCAGAGGCTTCTCGTCTTCGTGGACGACACCCTCGATGATATATCTTCGGACGAAAATTAGCTAACAACAGTGGTGGTTGTTGGTTCTGACGCCCGTGTTGTTGTAATAATAAGTCAATTTGTTTAGCTTGCCGCTCACATAAGTCAGCCAATCGATCTATAACTGGGTCTCGAGGCTCCACTGGAGGATCTTGCCTTGCACCTCTTCCTCTAGGCATTTTGATCATGTACAATGTCCCTTTTTTTTGTATTCTTAAGAAAAATGTATATAAAATTATCATGCTATCATATTATTTGTGCAAGTAAACAATTAAAAAAAATAATAAATAAATAAATAAACATACTCGTTGACAGAGTTCTCCTTCCCATGGCCGTATGCATAATGGACAGTCTGCAGAAACGACTAAACTTTTGCTCTGATACCAAAATCTAAAACACCCCCCTAACGTAATTATATTTAAAGCATGCTTACGTTACATGGTATTACTCACACTTTTCTTTATAAAAACTTGAGACCAATTTGAACTTTTCAAAATAGTTTTATAAAGACACTGTGAGGCGTTTATACATTTAAAGTTTTCGTAAACGTATTTGTGTAAAATATAAGTGTAAGTATTCGTTGAAAAGAAAAGTACTCTGTAGTTTAGTTAGTATATACATATATACATATACAACACCAAAAAGTTTCCCTCAAGGTCATCATCGTCCAATATGCATCAGATCATGGGTTCGGGAGCACTCCAGCCAACGTCGTCAAAATTTACTGCAAATTTTTATCCTCTGCATTACAGGAACACTAATGAGCGATTGCTCAGTAAGTAAAAACCAATGCTAAATGCATATGATTTAAAACGTCATTTTCCATTTGTCATGCACCGTAAATTTTATAAAGCATCTTCGTAACCATTCTAGTCAAATACACTTAGTTGGGCCCATAACGTGCTCGACTCATTGCTGGGGCCAGTAGACGATTTTATTTGTAAGACCCGTTACATGGTGGCCAAATAAATCATATCAGAGGTGGTGACATGTCACAAACATAATCGCCGTCATGTGGGGTTTTATAAATCACATGTTCCCTTGCGAACGACAAGGGACTTCCCACACCGCGCCGGAAACTTATAGTCCCCTTAGGTCGGGACTTCAGAGACAGGTTTGCCGCCTACCCAAACCCAACAAAGAATTGATACACAAAACATAACACAGAATAATACGGTACAATGACTCGTTTCACAATTTGTAGAACTTAAAGAATCATTTACTTTTACATGCGTAATGACGTGATGTTGTGAATGCACATGTGATCGTCAAAGACATAGTAATGCACCAAATGTAAATTAAACATATAACACGTACTGTCCTTGTAATGCAGTTGAGTGAGTTTTTACTTACTTTAATCGTGATTTCCTTGACTAACCAAAATAGTGCTCGATCAAAATCCGGTCCGAAAATCTTCAACGTGCTCAGCTACTGAATTTCAGAAAACATATTCAAAGTAATATAAATCTTCGGTTTATATTGTTGTCTTTCAATGTTTTAAAACTTTATCAATGTTAGATAATCAAGGCATTATAATCCTTGAGTTAAGACACACACATTAACTTACTGACCCACTTATCACCATATTAATTTACTCGATTAATTTGTTAGTACACAATCTAGAAATGTGACAATCAAATTCAACACATAATTAATTTTAACAAATCACCTAACCGAATAATAAACAATGTCCAAACTTTTTCGTTATAGTGTACCGCACATGCTAAAATATCAGATAAATAAGTTTGTATATAATTCAAGTTCCACTATTCCTAGAGTTTCAAACAGTAAAATTGGTTATTTGATTATCTTAAGGACAATATGATATTTCTCTCTCTCTCTCTTTTTCTTTTCTTTTTTTTATACTAACCGATTATTCTACAAGCAATATAAAGAAGTCTTGTTTAATAGCCAATTACTTTTCAAGAATATAAATACTTACATCACTATTTTATTTTTATTCACTATTTTATTTTTATTTTTTATTTTAATTGATAAAGTTTTACGTACTATTCTTATATATAAATTCTATAAATACCAAGTGATTGAATTATGAACAAACTCTAACTTTTATTCACTTTGTTTCTATAATACTATGTATAATAACCATGGCATGAGTAACTTATTCATTTATATACATCTAAAGAACTTAAATCTTACAGTACTGAAAACTAAGGTTACCTAGAATATGTGTTTTAATTAAAACAACCAAACTATTAATAAATTGAACAAAAGTAAATGATGAATATATATTTAGATAGGAAAATATCAAAATAGTTTAAGAAGCACTAAAGATCTAAAAGGTGTCTTTTACTCACATATATATTCATATGTAAATATTTGAAGAAATAATTTAGAAAGAATACGGTTATAAGGGATATTCATACCTCTTAACTTCTCAATATAAGGTGTAAAAGAAGTTCATGTGCTTTATTTGAACAATAGAATCACTTAGAAAATTTAAGTGGAGAGAAGAAATTATAGTCGGCCAACAAGAGATAGTAAGAGTATTGTTTGTTAGGGTTAGATATATATCAATACTCTGTTAAAGAAACTTGCCGACATAAATTGCTTTTAACTATTTTACATTCTTAATTAATATATATATATATATATATATAATATACATGCTTATCTTTAGAAAATTTGTAGACTATTCTAGATTATGTCCAGAAGTGCTATTTGTCACTTTGGCAATTATTTATTAATAGATATATATATTAAGACACTATTTAGTTAAAATAAAATAATAAAAATAAAATTAAAAACTATTGTTATATTTCAAATCTAAGTTCGTGACTACAAGTTATCAACCCACCCTTCTTTTTTTTTTTTAAGCACATTGATATTTCGACCCGCTATCTGATCGGCATTGTAGATAAGAATAAATATAAAAACAAAGAAATATTATTTAATAAAATTTAATAAAAATAATTGCAATAAATTCTAACTAATTTGACTAGCTTGATTGCATATTATTCTTTCTATTTTGTAATTCATTGTAAGTTTCTATAATGAAAAGCCAATGCATGATAATTTATTGTTTTAAGCTAGTTTTGTTATATATCTTGCCATCATTGTTAACACTATCCTATGAGGATTTTCGGGTCATCACAGTATGAGCTGTCCTTTAGAGGTTAAACCTGATCTTTAGTTTTCTTGGGTGGCAAAATTTGAGTAAGAGTTGTCAAAACCCAAGCTTGAGGTGGAAAGGCGATTACCTCGCCGTGACGTCGTCGCGACACACCAACTTACTTAGGTTTTTATTTAAATAACCAGCCTTAGCACGAATTTGAGACTCAATACAGAATAGAATGTGAAGAATAAGGAAGGGAAAGAGAAAAAAAAAAGAAAAAGAAAGAAGAGAGAAAGAAAAGGAAGAACAAGAAGAAGAAAGTGAAAAGGAATCAAGGAAGAACAAGCTACACAACTAAGGTATTTAGGTTTTGAAACTTTATTTCTAACTAAGCTTTGTACTTAGAATTAATTAGTCATGGTTAATCACTGTTTTAAGGGATGTTTTGATATGGTTTAATCATGATTTAATAGTTGTTGGTGTTTTGAATTTGTTTGGAATCAACTTGATAAAAGTATTAGTGAAATAACATAGTTTTCATATTTTGCGTTTTGTTCAAACTTGAAGGAATTTTCCTTGGATAATTGTGAAAAAATGATGAAAAACATGATGTTGGTATTCTGAATTGAGTTTTTGGTTGTGAATTGTTGAATTGATGATAAAGGGAAAGGTTAACCATGCTTGAGAAGGAATTTGTAGAGCTACTTAAGTCTTGATCATGTTTTGTTTGATCATAGGTCTAAGAAGGAAATTTTTAGTGATTTATTAGGTTTTAATGAAGTTTGGTGTGTTTTGAGGTATAAAATAGTGATTAAAGCGTTAAAAATTAGTTTGGTGGTGAAATTACACAAATTGGTGCAATTTGGTCACCACCCTGGCAATATGGCATTGTGGGCGCGCTGCATGGGCGCTATGGGCGCCCAGCTGGCGCAGCAGGCACGCCCATCGCACGCGGCAGGCGCCCAGCGTGCCCGGCAGGTACCCAGCACGCGCGCCAGGCGTGCCGCTAGCGGCCCGCACGCCCAGCAGTCCCCGTGTGCGGCCCTGTGCACCCAGCCAGTCCCGTGTGCGCGCCCGACGTGTGTCAGCTTTGGCCAAATGACCCCAAAACGACCCGAAATATTTTTCTAAGCCCCGCTTTGACCCAAATTGGCCCGAAAACCTTTAAAATGAATTTTAAACATTTTTAACGAATTTTTGATAGGATAAATTTTAAAACCTAATGGTTTTTACATTGTTTTACTAGGAAATCCAAAGTTCAGAACCTCAGAAAGCTAAAACCACCCGGAACGACGATTTTCGCGCCAAGTGACTCTGAGTAAGTGACGATGCACCTACAATACAAGAATAAATTGTATAATGTGCCAGGAATTGTATGGTTATGCATTTAAATGTCTTTGATAGTAAGAAAGATTAAGTATAAACCCGGTAATGACGAAACTAACAAGATTAATGATCTCGGCCTTACTAACTCATAAAATTTAGTATGGGCTTTGCCTGAGCCCTTTAATATGATGCAAACCAACGAAACGATGAAATGTCCTTTGACTTACAAGTCAAGGAATCATGAGGGTTATTAATGAACGGTTTGCCGCCGTGGAATCTTATTCCCACACGAAACAACATTAAGACATCGAAATATTCTTTCGAGCTTCAAATGATGAATAAAGAATGAAAAATGAAAGAATGTAATTTTAATAAAAGTATTTGTCGGATTTACACCCCGAAATGGATAACCCTCAAGAAATATATGGCTCGGTCGCCAGAAATGATACGGTACCGGGGGTTGTTGATTGAAACCTCAATAACATAAGATAGAATGTTACGAAAATAAGTCGATGGTACTGATAGTACTCTTTGACACTCATGCCCTCCTGATAATGATGATGAAAATATTTTTGATACAATATAGCATGCTACAGTTTTTAAAATAATACAGGAGGATGTAATGTGGCCGGGAGATGCTCTAAAGGTTGAGCTGGCCCACTCCCCGCCTGGCGCCTTATGTTATGATTCATGATGCGGTACCATCAGTGGATCCCAGACTCTCTCATGATGTATGTTTGCCGATTCGTCGGCTAAGGTCTCTGATCACAAAAGGGTGGTCGAGACAACGCTAGGAATACTAAGAAACTGTTTCCTGATGCAAGGATTATTTGGTATGGGACAAATGATCTCTTATATTATTATGTGTACTGCTCATTATTTATATTTCTTATATGATGCATTGATTGTCATGGCACATAGCATAGATAGTTTCGTCCCTTATTGAATTTAGCAACTCACCAGGTTTCTTGTATTGTAGACACAGGTAAGAAGATGCAAAGCTGAGGAGGAGGTCGAGGATGCTAGAGCAAGTGTGTGGATTACCTGTGGTAGATGAGGACTCCCTTGGCTTGTTACTTTACACTATTTGTTTGTAAATATGAATATATCAAACTAAAATACTTAAAAGAATTATTATGTATATTTTGTGACACCATTGCGGTAGCATAGCTAAGAAGTGTTTTGGTTATACCGCAGCAACCTTGTAGTATAATTAAGAGTTCTTACTATGTTGTAGCATTGGTAGTAATGTTTTTAGAAATAAGAAAGAAAAAAAAAGTAACTACGCGCGTACACTACTTTCTATAAATTACATTGTGATTGACAGGTTTAAGTATAACACTTATACGTACATAAGCAAGCATGAGTCACGATCCGTTGAAGCGGGTCGTGACAAAATCAGGTCATGTTCTATACTTTATTTTCTTTATTTCTTCTGCACTCTAAATACCGGTAAATCAGGCCATGTCTTGTACTTTATTTTTATTTATCTATGCTGCAATGTACATTTCAGTACTTTCTCTCTATATTGTGTATTCGAGTATATGTATACTTATCCATATACTCGAATATACTAATTTTCTCGATCGTATGTTACGAACATGGAGCGACACACTTAGCTAGCGCGTGTATCGTACTGTGTGTCTAAAACCGTCATTTGTGGATTTGACTTCGAGTTGTCCCAGTGACATGACTTCGGTCGGTGTATATGGATTTGGCATATGTTGTCCCGACATCGTTTTATTTCTCTCTCGGCCGTTACCTAAGATCATGGTGATTACCGTTATCCGGCCCTACATTTTAGTGTACCATCCATATTAGCATAGGGTATCGTGACGCGGTTCTGGCCCGTTACTTGATTATGCAAACAATTATTTTATGGAATGTTCATATGCGTCTCTATAAAGTCAACGGGAATAGAGCGTTGTATGACGTAAATAATCAAATTATTTGGTGAAGTATCCTTATATACTTCGTTTAAATCTGACGGGTTCATATCCTTTTACATGAATATGACATGGTTACTTTACACTATGTCATATTCTACTTATATTATATATTTTATCATCGACATTTATAATTGTCATGACATGCTAGTTATTTGCATATAATAGTCATACACTTGCTCATTATACATGTTTTCATACTTTGCTCATTATACATATTTGCATGCATTATTTGATATAGCCTTGGTTGCATTAATCGCATGTCTTACTTAATTAGGTGCTTATTTGTCTTAATCGCATGCTTTACTTAATTATGCTTTATCACATATTGATTTGTCTACTTTACTTGAAATAATATTATTAAATTAATATTTCGTCTTGCATGCAGTCCATCACCATCATCAACACAAAACACCTCTCCATAAAGCTCACTTTGATCACCACATATATTGAAAATGAAAAATTAGAAACAACAATTACTATTTTTTGGAAAAACTGCTCATATTTTAATTAAAAAGTTGTGTTCTACATTGAGAATTGATAATGGATATAATTATCATCGGTTATTTTCCCATTGAGCATTTAAACGATCAGACCAAAATTTAATTTAAGACACGAAAACAACACTTAACACTGTTATTTCTAAAGTATTTGATGATCAACTACCAGAGATACTTCCATTGCCGCCTCAGCTCCAACCACTAAAGTTTTGGATCCAAAAACTCAGAAGACAAAATATGTAACGTTAAAGTGAATACATTTATTGACTAATAATTAATTTACAAAAAAATTAAAAAAAACCTTTAATAAAATATATAATTTGTTGTGGAAACAATAATAATGTAGCACTAAAATAATCAAGCAAAAATACTAAAACAAGAACGAAATTAACAGGAAGGGAGAAATTTTATTAATCAGTCTTTAATCACCACTTTCTTATTACACTATTTTTTGCCTTATTATCTCTTTCTTTTCTTTCTACTTTCTTTTTTCATTTATGTTCTGCTCTTCTGCAAATTAGCAGCCTATTTATATGAAAACAAAAATTGCATGGTATCTCCTACGTAAAACCTAAATGAAAGTTGCTGAGTCCTTCCAACATAAAACTAATAAAAGTTGTATGGTGTTGCACGCACAGTATATGGAAGTTACAACGTGAATCATACATAAAACAAGTTTATATATCCAATATTAGTATCCAAAAAGAATTTCATAACATAATTAATAAAATTTTATTACTGCAATTTTGAAAAAAAGATTGCAAACTCCTTAGGTAATTTTCTAACTTTTCCTAAATACAAATTATGACAACTTGTAATTTTTCCAGAAGAGAAAGCTAACAATTTTTCTAGTATTTGCTTCCATTCAGAGACGACAATAGTAATATAGAAATATTTAGTATAATTTTCATTTTTCGTCTCAATATGATATCCATTACGCCGTATATCTTTGAAATTAAGTAGATTTCTTCTAGATCTACTAGAGAATAAAGCGTAGTTAATAATAACTGTTGTTCCTCCGGACAACATACTATTTGCTCTTCCAGAGCCTTCAATCAAGTCTGCAGGACCTGATATTGTATTGACATTAGCCTCGACTAATGTCAAAAGTAAAAAATATTTTTTATTTTTAAGTAGGGCTGCTCATAAATAATCGGAACCCGAAACAAAAATCGCCCAAAAAAAAATTTTGGTACCCAAAAAAATTTAGGCGGTTTCAATAATTACCAAAAGTTTTTTGGGCGGATTTCGGTTTTGAAAAATCAAGTTTCGGTAATACTAAAATCGCCAAAAATTTAGGGCTCTTTTTTCATTTTTGCCCGAGGCTTGAAGCCTAACCCTCTTCCAACCCCCTTCGACCTCCAGCCACTCGACCCCGAGCTATTGACCTGCGCCTCCCGACCCCTGAGCCGCCGACCCCCGACCCACGAACCTTTTGACCTTTAGTCCTCCGACCCCCGAGCCCCGCTGAAGCAGAGCCCTCTGACCTAGTATCCCGACCTCGAGCTCCGCTGACCCTAGCCCCCCGACCGCACCGACCCCAACCCTTCGACCGTGCCAACCCGAGCCCCCTGACCACGCGCACCCCAGTTCCCCAAGCGCTTCGACCCCAGGCCCCAGACTACACTGACCCTGAGCCCCCAGACCCCAGTCTCCCGACCTCAAGACCTCTACCCCAGCCTCGCCTAATCTGAGCCCATGACTCTAGCTCTGCTGACCTCTGAAACCTCTAACCAAGCCCCCTACCTCCAACTTCTCTAAAGTCTAAGCCCTCGTCCGAGCCCCTTGCCATCGACATTTAAGAATGAGATTTTGAGGTAACAATCTATTCCTCTCAATTGAAAAAATATACCATGTTCTAAAGGTAAAATACACCTTAAATTATGTGTTACGTGAATTGTGAATTATGAGTTGTGAAGTTATGATTGTGAATTGTGAACTTGTGAGTTGCAAACTTGTTGATGTGAATTGTGAAGTGTGAACTGTGAGTTGTGATTTGTGAATTTTGAACTCATGAGCTGTGAACTTGTGATTGTGAATTGTGATTGTGAACTTGTGGTTGTGAATTGTGAGTTGTGAATTGTGGACTTGTGAGTTGTGAACTTGTGATTGTGAAACTTAAATTAATGAGTTGTGAAACTGAATTGTGAGTTGTGAATTTATTAGTTGTGAACTTGTGATTGTGAAACTTAATGAGTTGTAAAACTTAATTGTGAGTTGTGAATTGCAAACTATGAACTTGTGATTGTGCACTTATGATTGAGAATTGTGAATTGTAAACCTGTGATTGTGAATTGTGAGTGATTGCTTACAAGTCTTTAGATAATATGTTTTTAAGTTAATGGACAAAATATTTTGTATATATTTTTTATGCTACAATTTTTCTCTTGAGATAAAGTTCGAAATCAATAACATATTTTTCTTCGAAATCAATAACATATTTTTCTTTTTGGTTAATCGCCCAAAAACAGCCATACCAAAACCGAAACTGCCCAATATATTTTTGAGCAATTTTGGGTTTGAGTTTTTATAATTCTAACGCTCATCCCGAAACCGAAACTATCCAAAAAATCAAAAACCGCCCAATGTTCACCCTTATTTTTAAGAATTGTGTGCATTGTTACACCGTCTGCTAGACACAGATTTTTACAATTGATCTTGGAATAATAATTAGTGAATGCCATGTTTGTTCAAGAAAATTAAAAAATAATAATAAAAGAAGTACATGTTAATATTTGAAATACAAAAGTTATTTTCGTTACTTAAGGATGAAAGCAAACAAATCATAATACTAAAATTTAAGGATCATACACAAGATTTATTTAAAGCATATGTAATATTAAGTGAGAAACATGGATATTTCAATTGCCGATTATATTCAGGAAGTTTTCTTCAGGATTCTCAAGGAAGTCTGAAATATCTAAATGTATAGCCCATCCGATCATAATGATTGATAAAGTTTGTTTCTACATTTTTTTTCTTTTTCCTTTAAAGAAGCTTGGTAAATATTAGAAAGATATTTGGGCGTAAGACAGGCACGCGACTAATGTCCTTTCATGCCACACTTATAGCAAATATTCTCTTTGTTTTTAGAAGGTTTCTTTTTGAAATCTTTCACCTCTTTCCTCACTATTTCCCCACCTTTGGTGGTAAGGTACGGCTTTCATAAATCATGAGGAGTTAATGTTTTGACTATTACGATGCCAAGTATTCCATCCACGACCATGTTTACAGCCACAGCCACGATTACGACCACAATTGTTGAGTAATGTAGTATTCACTTCAAGAAATGCTAGAGGCTCATTTTTCGTGGAGATGGCATTCACTTCAGGCCCGTTGGGCTAGTCTGATGATTTTTAATCAACTATTCATTATTTTGCTCAGCAACTAGCAGACAAGATATCAAATCCGAATTTTTTTTAAAGCTACGCTCTCGATACTGCTGACGCAGTACTAGACTCGAGGCATGAAAAGTATAGAATATTTTCTCTAATATGTCTACATCAGTAATATTTTCTCTGCATAATTTCAACTGAGATGTGATTCTAAACATTGCGGAATTATACTCGCTAACTGTTTTAAAAATCCTATAACCGCAGATGTATCCACTCACATCTGGCATATGGTAGTATCATCATTTTTTGGTGATCATATTTTTCTTTCGCATTTTTTCAAAGGAAATATGGATATTTTACCGTTAGATATTCAACCTTTGAATTTTCATGAATATGATGCCGAAGGAATATTATGGCCTTTGCGCGATCCTGCATGGATGCACTATTTTCTTCTTTAATTATATTTTCAAGGTTCATGGGATTAAGGTAGATCTCAACATCAAAGATCCTCTCCAAATAGTTCTTGTTCAAAATATAAGGGCAACGAACGCAATCTACAAGCATTCTCCATAGTTCTTGTCTGAAATATGGGAAGCCCTTCTTTTAATGTATTGGCCCAACTATCCATTAATTAGCATATTGACCTACAGGCCTGCTCCATACATCGCAAAATACTAATTTTACCCTTGAAAAACTCGAACATCACAAAAAATGCCCCTCCGAAATTCAAAACCATAGAAAAAAAATATCCCCAAATTCTCGCGCTTAAACCCTAACTTCTGCCATAACCGCTCCAAACTTCCATTCTTTTTCCTAAAAATCTTGGAACCACTCAAAGAAATCGATCTTAACCTTCCAAAGTTTGTTACTAAACCATACTTTCGAAACCAAAAACATTGCTCATTACTCGCAGCAAAACCGGAACGAAAAAACTCCAAAATCACTGAGGAAGATCCGAAGAAAAATTGAAGAAAATAAGGAAAAAAAAGGTAATAAATCGAAACTAATCCTTTACTGTCTATTGTTTGCCGATTTCAAAACATCTGAGGCTCAAATTAACGCTTACTCACATTTAGCCTCTGTTCGAAAATTTGTGCTATGACGAATACATTATTTTGATCTGTGTATCCTTATTTTGTAGATGACAAAAATAGCGAAAAAACAAACGAATTAGAAAAAAAAAAAGGTAAAAACGCTTTCTATGCCATAGAGTTGTTGTTTTTTGTTTCAATCTGTTAGTTCGTGATCTTCGTAAGTTACTAAATCTTCCTATGTTACTAACCGTAACTTATTTTGCTATTTCAAATGTTAGTTCATGACTTGTCGCTTTCGTTTCGCATACATTGTGTTTGTCTGATTGATTATGGTGTTCTAGTACGAACTCGATTTAGCTATAATAACATGTTACAGTAACAAAAAAAGTAACTTGGAAATCTGGTTTGTTAATGAGAAGTTGTTACAAATAACTATTGTTACAGACAGTAACAAAAACTGTTACTGTTTCATAGTAACAAAATTTGTTACTGACTGACTTACTAAATCTGGGCTTATGCTGTTATCCATCATTTAAACTAAAAAATAGAAAAATTAATTACACATAAATAGTTACACGTTGTAATAAAAAATATTACACCACGTGCAAGCTGCCGATGAAAAAGCATCTCCGAAAGCTGAACCATCAACACCAACAAAAAGAAGAAACAAGTTGCTACAAAGAAAAAACATCACAATGCCATAGTTGTCATAGTTGGTGTTGTTGTTGTTTATACCACTAGAGCAAGTCAAGTTAAAATCTCAAGTTTTATTATCAACTGACTTGTCTAAAGCAAACTTGAGTTCGTTGGGAAATCTTTTTAGTGTGTTTTAAGCCATTTGTCTTTGATTTTTGATAATTACATAAGCATAACATATATCAAGTTTTGACACTTCTAATTGTTCCATATAACACAAGCTGAAATATATATCATATGACTGAAACATAACTTATTATGTTATGTAACAAGTAATGTTACTTATGACACAGCTTACTTTAGCAAATCTTTTACTTGATTTTTTTTCAATCTGTAAAAAAACAACCAACAGAAATAGAATCAGACTCTTCAACTACCGAGTCTAGGATAAGAGAAGAGGTATGGAACAATATATGTTACATATAAAGTATTTGGCTACATTTTAATAATTTTTATGCAATTCATAAGTTTAGGTATAATAACATGTTACAGTAACAAAAATAGTTACATGTTATAACAAAAAATGTTACACCACCTGCAGGCTGTCGATAAAGAAATAGCTCAGGAAGTTGAACAATCACCACAAAAAAAAAAAAACAAAGATGCTGCAAAGAAGAAAAAAAAGGTAAAAAAAATTCCAATGTCGTAGACCTTGACATTCTTTTTTGAATCTGGTAGTACATAAATTTCCTATGTTACTAACTGTAACTTGTTTTTGTATTTGAAATAACATTTCTGATTGATTATGGTATGTTACTAAACTATCGATTTGGGTGTGATAATATGTTACAGTAACAAAAATAGTTACTTGGTTTGTTCATGAGAAAATGTTCACAAAAAAACATTGTTCATAATCTTCCTCTGTTACTAACTGTAAATTATTTTGGAATTTGAAATCATAGTTGTCACACTTTGGTTGTCTTGTTGTTGTTTATACCAATATAGCAAAAAAAGTTAAAAGCTCAAGTTTTATGATCAATTGACTTGTCTATAGCAAACAGAAACAAAAATTATTACACATTGTAACAACAAATTTTACACCACGTGCAGACTGTTGATGAAGAAGCAGCTCCGCAAGCTGAACCATCACCACCAACGAAAAAGAAAAAAAAAAGTTGCTGCAAAAATATAATGGTCTGAAACTAAGACCACTGTTACGAGTAATCAATTTCTATTATTGAGATATATTATCTCGTAATATTGTATTGATTATGTTTAATTTTGAGGAAAATTACAGTCATTTCGCCAAATCTGGTCAGCTCTTGATTATGTAAAAATAACAGTGCAGATAATGTTATTTTTTTTATTGGATTTTAAATCATGTTAGGGATTCAATTTCAAATTGAGATTGATATTAAAATTTCTAGCTTTACAATTGGAGACTATTAGTATATTTTCATGATTTTTGAAAATATACCAATTAATTTATTATTTGCTGGCCAAATTATTTAACCCATTAGAGTTTTTCTTTCTTCCCATTTTTTTTCCCACCCACGCCGTCACTCTCCTTCTCACACAAAAAAAAAAAGAAGTAGAACCTCTCAGCTCTCTCTCTTCTTCTCTCCTTTTTGCCGAGCCCATCCCTCACTCTCTTCTCCCATTCCTGCCGGCGACGGCCGCCGTTCGCCCAGCCGTGTGAGGCCCCCATCAGCACCGCCACTCACCCAGCCGCGCGAGCCCTCTCCGCACCTCATCCCCGCTCGAGCAGCCGAGCTCCGACAAAGCCACGGCCCCGTGCTCCTCCGTGCACGACCCAGCGCGCACAGCCCCGGCGAGCTCGCGCCTCGCCTCACCTCGCCTCGCCCATCCCTTCCCGGGCTGGCCTCAGCTACCTACCTCGCGAGCTCCCTCCCCGAGCTCTCCCAGCTCTCCCGCTGGCGATGAGCCACGTAGGAGCTCCCGCGCCTCCACGGCGTTGTTGCTCCTCGCGCGAGCCCAGCCCCTCCGGTGCAGTCAAACCCGCACGGCCTCCGCCCCTCGCCGGTGCTCTAGTAAGTCGAGCCACCATCGGCCTCCTCCGCCCCTCGCCAAGCCGCGCGGCGCCCCAATCCGCGCAGTCCAGTACCCGAGTCGCTGTCCTCCGCGGCGACCCAACGCACGGCCTCCGGTGTTGGTCTCTCGCCGCTCCGCACCTCTCAGCGCCGAGCCCTTCCACGCCATGCTGCCGCGCCGCCCAGCTCGTGCCTCCGTATGCCCGAGCACCCGTGCCGCTCCCTCGCGTGCCCAGCCCCCACCTCGTCACGAAGCCAGTAGCGCGAGCCCCTTTCGTGTGTCGCTTCCCCACCGCACAGCCGTGCCGCTCCGCTCACGAGCGTCGCCCAAGCTCGCGCAGCCCTGCGCGAGCAGCTCTGCGCCAGCCAGCCCTCGCCACTCCGCTTCCGCGTGAGACCAGCGAGCCTGCGAGCTTGCACCTCTTCCCTGCCCGTCGTTGATTCGTGCCGTCAGGCGAGCTCGTCACTAAAGCCATCTCGTCGACGTTGTCGCTGCCGCTGCGAGCCGTCGCTGCTCGCGCTAGGTGAGCCGCTTTAATCGAACTCATCTTGTTGCGAGTATTTGTTATTATAGTTTCATTGCAAACATTATTTTTGGTTGGTTTGACTTTTGGTGATATTGAGATTGCTTGGGGTTGAAATTTATACCGTTGTGTATATTCGAGTTAACTTGTCTATAGGGGTTGGCATTTTACCGTGTTTGTGACCACCGTTGGACTTGGTATTTTCATGTGTTTTGACTTTGATAAAGTTTTCGTTTACTAGAACCTTTGCGATTTGTTGGATAATCTATAATTTGAAAATTTATAGTTTGAAAGCTTGTGCTATGTCGAGTTTAGTGTTGTAATCATTAAGAAGCTTAAATTAACTAACAGGTTGGTTTTGAACTGAGACTTAGAAACCTGGTAATAAGTTGAACCATTATATGTGTAAAGAGTTTGCTACTCTTGGTAATTTTTTTGGTGGTCGTTGAAATTGGTGAGCGGCCGAAGTCGAGTTCTTGTCGTAAAATGATACGACATTGGAGTTGTGACGTGAGTCTTAATATTGTTGAGACCTTTGAGGAAAATGTTACGTGATAAGCTTTTGAGGCTCGAGAATTATTGTTATTTTGATATTTTGAAATGTCTTTGATATCGTGTTGAGTTATTCTGGTTGTTGTTGTGAGGGATTGTGACCGAAATTAGTTCAGTGCTGGGTTGAAATTAGGTGAAGGCTTCGGCCGGGATATCCGAAAAACAGGGGAAACTCTGCCGGATTTCTGGCTCGAATATTCCATACGTAATAAAATAAAGTCAGAAACCGATTAGTTTAAGGAACTCATTTCTCACCTAATCTAGTCAAACAAAATACCCGATAGTCTGGATTGATTGTTAACGTTAAGTCAACGACACTCGGGACGAGAATACCCCTAGAGGGATTTCTCGACGAACCATTGGTCGTCCCACCGTCTGGAGTCCCATTCTTATAGTCCATCATCTCTTAAAGTTTCTTTTTTCCTCCCAAATATTTAGTGGACCTCGACGTTGACCCTTTAGTTCTCGTGTTAGACAGAAATGTCACGCAATATACTCCAAAAAGGGACGTCGGGAGAGAAAGACCGCGTGGACTAAGTCAGGGAGCTTAGGACCTCAGGTAAGTGGATCCCCACTGTGGCATGAGTAGACTTTATCATGCCTGAACTAATTGTGCATGTGTTGAGATTGTGTTAAGCGTACGATGCTTCTAAAATTATGGCTGTTAAATTATGTGGATCTCCATTCTCGCTAGGGTCGTGAATACGGACTCTTGATCATATTTGTCTTATTTGTGCAACGAGCCTGCAGGTATGGGACTGTAGGTTCGTTTATAATATGTTGTGTTTGTCTAGGTGTGTATTGGTGCGTGCATTCATTAATATGTTTATCTATCTGTGGGTATGGGACCACAGACATAAAAATTACTCAACTTCGTGGTTTAGGTTCTAGTGTAGGGTGTGTATCTGTTTGTGTGTTTATATGTTAGGATGACCTATATGTCGGTGGGTATGGGACCACAGACATAAAACGGTTTATATTATTGTTGAGACTTTGTTGTAGGTCAAAGAGAAAACTCTAAGACAAGCCAAGGGGAGTAAAAGCACTGTATGTATTCGGGCAGGGCCCGACGTGGCCGCGAATCATGATCGGTTCCGAGACCGCCCGACGGGGCCATCGTACGAGGTTTCGGAACTACTCGAGGAGGTCGGCAGACAACCTTTCTTTGCATGTGTAGTTTGATCATTCGAGATGGGCCCAACGGGGTCGCGATCATGATTCGGTTTCGAAACAGCCCGACGGGGCTACCGGCCATAAAAGGTTTCGAAACGATCCAAGAGATCTTGAGGAGGTCGGCGGATGACCTTCCGGAACGGCCCGAGGGGCCTTGGGGAGGAGAGCCACGGCCCTCTCCGCAGCTTATGATTTGACGATCCGGATCGGCCCGACGGGCTAAAGTGTAATAATGAATTCCGAAACGACCCGACGGGGTCACTGGCCGTAAAAGGTTTCGGAATGGGCAGAGAGGCCCAAGGAGGATGAGTCCTCACAATCATAAAGAATATCGGGACGGTCCGAGGGGCCAAGATCCATAGCATATCCCGAATTAACCCGATGGGGTGATTGCGCAATCAATCCGAAACAGTCCGACGGAACCCCAGTCGTGAGAAGTTTCGGATCGACCAGTAGAGGGTCTAGAGTTGTATAAGTTCTAGAACGACCCGCAGAGGGTTCAGAGTTGTTTAGTTCTAGAACGACTCGTAGAGGGTCCAGAGTTATATAAGTTCTAGAACGACTCGCAGAGGATCCAGAGTGTATTAAGTTTTAGAACGACCCGTATGAGGTCTAGAATGCTTATAAGTTCTAGAACGACCCGTAAGAAGTCTATAATGCTTATGAGTTCTAGAGCAACCCGCGAATGGGTTTAGATGTGTATTAAATTCTAAAACGACCTAAGAATGAGTCCAGATGTGTATTAAATTCTGGAATTACCCGTGAGAGGTCTAAAGAAGGGGTACGGCCAATGTGACCTCCCCAATATTATAGAATCAAGAATTCTTAAATAGTAAATCGTGTGCACACATATTTTTATAAGCTAAGTCAGAGAGTTGTGAACTTGAGTGAGATTAGAACTAAATATGAGATTGACTTTTGAGTCGAGATTAATGGGTCTTTGAGTCCGACCCCATTCCACGGCACAACTCTTTTGCAGGTATTATACCCCGCCCAGGTTTAGCAACCTATTTCTGAAATATATTTCGCGGGCAAGGTTGTTTAAGAATAATATCTACTCTTCGGACTACGATGACTCGATCGGCGAGTCCGCTCTTTTATTAGATGTTTGTGTTGTGACATTTCTGGTTATTTGTTACCTGCAGACTTAGCCATTTATTAATCTAATCTACTTATTGGGCTAATAGCTCACTAGTGTGCTCGTGTCGCAGGTATCTTGTCACGAAAGCAAAAAGGGCGAGGGGCGACAATGACGGGAATAACGAGTGTATACGGGACCGACCTGTCAGACCTTACGTGGACTACCGGCTAATCGTTGGCAAAGAAAAGATATTTTAAATTCCGCAATATTTTGTAAAGTGTAAAAATTAAATCTATTTTTGGTTATGGTGAGGATTGGTGAACCTCATGTTTAGTATTAAAAGCTTAGTTTTGTAACTTAATTTAAAAAGTTCAAATTTGACCGTATTTTTTGAAACTAAAATACCGTTTTGAATTTTGGGTCGTTACAAAAAAAGAAAAAAATAAGTAAAAAATATTCCAATGCCGCAGACCTTATCATTTTTTTTTTGAATATGTTAGTACATAACCTTCCCATGTTGTAGATCTTGTCATTTCAATGACTGAAACAGAACTTGTAGCATTAAGTAATAAGAAATGTTACTCATAACACAGCTTAACTTAACAAATCTTTCTAATTAATTTCTTTTCAGGCTGCAAAAAAACAAACAACAGAAATGGAAACAGACTCTTCAGCCACCGAGTCTGAGACAAGAGATGAGATAGATAACAATATATGTTGCATAAGAAATTTTTGACTATCTTGTTATAATATCTATGCATCTCATAAGTTTTATTCTTGCATTGTAAGATTAAAAAAAACGCAACAAACTGCTGAAGAACTATCAAAAAAAAAGTAAACTCGAACTATTTTCTACTATACATTCTTTTATGTCAAACTATATTCTTGTTCGTAACAAAATATATTGTGTGCTTAAATTATATTGACAATTTGTGTAATTTGCCATGTCTTGCAGACAACAAGAGCCAATAGGCCGGCAGAACAAGCCACAACATCAACAACTTCAAAAAGACGAAAAAAAAACTGCTATCAAAACCTAATCAAGTAAGAGCTAGTAAGACTATATATATTATTAGGGTTATCTATACAAACGCCCATTAATATTGCGCTATTGTTGCCCTAATGTTTAAAAACTGTCATTTTTGCCCCCTAAAGTATTAAAAACTTATAGATATGCCCCATCTGTCACAATCTGTAAAAAAAAATAGATTAAATTAATAATGTAACATTAATCTGTTAGCGCCTATACAAATTTTTAAAGATCAACTGCCTTCAAATTAAGAAAATTATAGTAATTAATTCTATATTTATTTTTACAAACACCCTCTTATGTTGTTTTTTTTTTTCTTGACTACATCCCAATCTTTTAAAATTTTGTATTCATACCCCCTAATTTTAGCTATTTTTTATCTTTAAAAATTTGAAGGGCGCCAACAGATTAATGTTTCGTTATTAATTTAATCTATTTTTTTACAGATTGTGACAGAGAGGCAATATCTGTAAGTTTTTAATACTTTAGGGGGTAAAATGGGCAGTTTTTAAATATTAGGATGCAAATTGCAATAATAGCTTAACATTGGAGGGCGTTTGTATAGATAACCCATATTATTATTTACATACACTATGATCTGTTGCACATAAACAGTTACACGTCGTAATTAAAAAAGTTACCCCACATGCAAGCTGCTAATGAAGAATTAGTTTCAAAAACTGCAGCATAGACACCATTAAGGCCAAAAAATAAGTTGCTTACAAGAAAACACTGTTAGTAAGTCATTTACCTTTTCTTCATGAAGTAAAGGGGAAAAAAAGGCAAACAAACTTAAACATAAAAACTGTTTCACAAAATTTGTTACTTGTAGTAACCAAAAAGTTACCTTTGTTGCCGATTGTAAAATATCTGCTTGACAAGAGCAAATGGAACCTACAACAGAAGATCAACCTAAAAAATTAGTTGCCTATAGTCGAAACAATTTTAGACAAGCTTCGGACAGACGGAGACAGCCTGCACTTGTTTGCAAAAGGGATATTTGGTCATATTTTGAACCTAAAAGTCAGAGATTTTCCATCAAGGATAATGCGCCAAGCTATGATGATCCTGACAAGCGTGACTGATGAGTGAGCAATATACTCACTCATATATCACATTTCCATCTTGAATTGTTGTAGTTTCCTCAAGTTTTAATGTGTTTTGATGAGTTTTGTTAGTGTATAGGTGATTTGAGGACAAATACGGAAATCGATACGAAGAACCCGAAAAACGGACAAATCTTGAAGGACAAGTAAGCAAAATCAAGGAGAAAGATCAAGAGTCGGTCGTTCGCTTATCATGGGTCGAACGGCCGCTCAAAATAGCCAAAAAGAAGGAAAAACCCGAGGCATCGCCGGTCGTTCGCCAAAATCCAGCCGAACGATCGCCCGGGTGAAGAATCGCAAAAAAACTCCTTGGGGCGAACGTTCGCCAAATTGGGGCGATCGACCGCCAAGCTGGGCGGTCGTTCTCCTGATCTGGGAGAACATTAGCCCGGCAAATTTTCAGCATCGACTTTTTATGAGCCGAACGATCGCCAAACTTCGCTAATACAAAAACGACAACGTTTTAACTTCGTTTCAAGATGGAAAAGGTCAAATCACTTGAGCTATAAATATATCATGTTTTGGATGAAAAAAAAGGAGGTTCACACACATAAAAACACTACAAAAAGCTCAAGAACACTAAGAGAAGGATTGGCTCTTCAAAGAGGAGATGAAGATGGATATGCTTGCGAATCTTGCCTGAGTTTTCTCTATTCTCTTTATTTTCTTCTCTTGTATTTCTTGTAGTCATTATGTACCCTAGTTTATTTTATATATTTATTTGGTTAGTTTCAAGAGGCTAAATCTCTCTCTATGAGAGATTAGCCGAACTCAGTATCGAATTTATTATAGTTTTCATTAATAAATGGCTGCAATTACTCAATTTTCATGTTTGTATTCTTGTTAGTTTATTTATTTCTATTTGCAATTGAGAGATTGGATAGAAACTCTAGATTCAATTAGGTTAAACTTGAGAGAGACAATTTGATTGAATTGGGAATAACAAGAAACGCAACGTAGACACCATAAGTACCGAGAGGAGATTGGTAGTCTAGGTAGTCAAGCTATAAATCGTAAGAACCGAGAGGTGATCGATTTAGAATTCTAGGCGTCAAGCTTAAATGTATTTAATTCTATCAAGCGGACGCGTGAGTTAGGATCAAACGCATAATTAGGTCAATATTCGAGAGCTGCGACTTAGTTCTTAAATTCCTACACTAGCATAGAATTGAGGATTGTGGTGAGATATTAAGGAGTAATTGAATAGAGGACACATTGAGGGAAGCTAATCGATCCTAGGCTTTATTTATAGTATTTTTGTTTACATTTATTCTTTCTTCATCTAAGTTGCTATCCTATATAAAGTAGACATTTAGTATTCGTAGTGCTTAATTAATTGGGTTAGTTAGTTCTCCGTGAGAACGATATCCGGGCTCTTTTGTCCACTTTATTACTTGAACGATCCGTGCACTTGCGGTTAAATTCGCGTGTGTTTTCGAGCGAACAGTGACTAATGATCAGCTTTGCTTCCTCTTCGGAGGAAGAAAAGTAACATTCAGCATCAAGGATTTTGCAATCATCACGGGGTTAAACTGCGAGCCTTTGAAGTATTATATTTCTAACTCCAACCGAGAAACAAAATTCAAGAAGACCTACTTCCCAAAGGACTCCAAACTCAAAGGGGACAATGTCAAATCAATCTTCATATCGGCTCAAAATATCTCAGATAAGGATCTTTTCAAGCTGGCGAATTTCTACTTTCTGGAAGCCGTTCTTCAAACTAAAGAGCCCAACACATTCATAAACATGGATCATATATCTCAGGTGGAGAACCTAGATGATTTTTATCTGTACCCTTAGGGCACAATTGCATTTGCTACCACAATGAAGTCCATCAAGAATGCTGTGAAGAACAATAAGACAGGAGATGAGCCACGCTACCACAATGAAGTCCATCAAGAATACTGTGAAGAACAATGAGACTAGAGATGAGCCACTTCCAAAGGCGTATCACCTAGCCGGCTTCCCATTGGCCATAGTAGTATTTATCTATGAGATAATCCCAGCACTTGAAGGGTACGAATTTGTCAAAAAGATTGCTGCTTATTACCTGCAGCGGGTCGTGAATTAGCATTATGAATGAGGACACAATTAGAAGGCGCTTGAGAAGCTAGTCTTCGACTCAAAAAACGTAAGTGTGAAAAACCCTGCCTCATGTTACATTTTGCAACAAAAAATATTACGCACCGTAACAATAAATGTTACAGTATAATTACTTTTGGTATATGGCTTCTAAAATTTGTATAAACAATAACAGCTCAAGATAAAACCAATCGAAGCTTCTGGGGAAGAAAGATAACAATTCTACATGTAGTACTTCCTACAATCTGACAGTAAACAACGACACAAGAAGGAACCAGAACAAAATGAGCCAATCATTCTTCAAGATACAAATGAGTGCATGCAAACAGATGTCCCAGCCTCAACGTCAAGCCCAATGCTCGAACAAATACTTGGATTGCTCAATCAAATTATGGATAACCAATAAAAAAATGGCTACCTAACATGAGGCACTTGAGAAGAATCAAGTGGCAATAGATGACAAAATAACAACGATACTAACGTTGTGAAATAAGCCACCTTCACAATAAGTATTTGTGACCCCCCCCCCCCCCCCCCCCCCTCCCCCCTCCCAAATATGTCAATAATCCGCCATCATTCTCGCAGTCGTCCAACCTAATAATTGCCTTTTTACTCAAGCTAGCAAAGGCAATGATGTAATAAACTATTTTAATACATGTCAACTTACAAGAAAACAATGTAAATGATATCGACTATAAAAAATAAAATCACTCATTATCTAGAAATGCTCCAATAAACAAGAAAGACTCAAGAAGCAGAATGAAGATCAGCTAACTAGACAACAAAAGCAGGGGACAACAGACGCACCAGCTTGAATAGAACTCTCTATAACACCTTTTGTTACTGTATGTTTTAAAATTTACAAAAATAAATCAACGATTACATGATAAAAACATTAACATTGAAATGATAACATGATGAGTTACAAAAGGAGGCAGAACAACAACTAGAACAGGAACAGCCAGATTCGTTTGCCCAAGTTAAAATTACACTATAGTGCATGAAAATTGAAACAATGTTTCTTACAATTTTTATTATTTATTTTATACATGTAAGGAAACAAAAATCATAGTTGAACTTAAAAGTAACTAAATTTCCAACTACTGAACTTGGATAGCCAACAAGATGATGACCGTACCAATCTAGAGTATGATGAAACTGAGAAATAGACAGAATGAAAATTATGCTAATGTTACTATATTTAAGTAACAAATTATGTTACATACTGTAACAATACTTATAATTACTATAGTGCTAAACATCATTATATAACTATTTTTGACATTTTCATTCTCAAATAACAGACTCAAGAAGTTCAAGACTAAACCAAACAGCCTCAAGAAGTTCAAAACAAGACCAAATAGTCTCAACAAGTCCAACACGACACCCAACACATTGCTGAATTTGAACATATTATAAGCACAATAATATGTAGTTTATAAATTTCAAAAACATATATTATTACAAAAAGTAAGATTATTTGTTACAAAACATAGTATAACATTAGAATGTTACAACTTTACTTACAATACAAATTGTGCTAAATAAAAACAGCCTGAAGAAGTTCAACAGCAAACCCAACAACTTCAACAAGGCTAACACAATGCAGATAAGGAACAAATATAATTATTAATTTAAAAATATTGTTCTTAAATTTCAAAAATATATTTTGTTACATGTAGTAAGATTTTTTGTTCCATAACATATAATAAAGTATAAGAAAAACATAGTTATACTAAAAAAAATTGAATAGGTTACCTATATTTTATTTTTAATATTGATTCAATAATAAAAACAGGATACGCAAGCTGGACCAGAAACTATAGCAATGAAACAACCAACAAGGGCGAAAAAAGATATAAAACAAAGCAAGCTAGTATTCGAACCTTATACCACAACCTTTGGATCTGCAGTTGAGCCTTTAAAACCTGAATCAGCTGAAAAGAAGCAGATGATTGGCAGTGGCACTCTAACATTCAAGTTGATAGATTCAGAAGATAGCATCTTTGATGACAAAGAATAAGAAGAACCCAAAGACAACAATAGACAAGAAGCCACCAAAGATGCAACCACACAAGAAATCCAAGAAAAACCAAAGAAAAAAGCAGCCCCCGCAAAAGGAAAAACAGTGCTATACGAAAGTAGGAAGAAAAAGTGAACTTTTACATTCACCCAACAAGCCTTTAAAACTTGATAGATCTAGAATATATTTTGCAAATTATCAACTACTTAAAACATACTAGTCTTTTATTATTATTCATCCTACTACAAACTCTATTAGGCTTCATTTTCACTTTATAGGATATAGATTATATTTTGCAATTTACAAACTACATAAACATATTAGTTTCTTGTTTTGTTACTATATTATTGCATATTTGACTTCAAACTACATTAGTCTATAAAATCTCAAGAATTATTGTGTAATCAAAATTAATATATATGGTAACAATTCATGTTACAGATTATATGATTTCAAACTACATTAATCTATATTTCTCAAAAATTGTAACAACCTATATTACATGAGTAATTACATTATTCAAAATTAATGGGACAACAGAAGTAATATGTAACATGTAAGGAAATTAAAACATACACTGAAAAATTAAAACAATAAAAGTGATGTAACAAAAGTTGTTACTGACAGAAACAATAAAAGATACGATGAAACGTTATAACGTTATGTATATAAAATTAATACATATTGTAACAATTCATGTTACAGTATGTATATTCACAAAGACTTATAATAAAAAATGTTATTTTAATAAAGCTGAACATTCTTTTTCTTCGGCACTTGCTACACACTAAGCGGTTTTTCCTTTGTGCAAGATTGCTTATTGTGTCCAAACCTTCCACAAGTATCACAGTGTAACCGCTTTGAAGCGTGCTATCCAACCGATATATATTTCTTCTTCTTCAGGCTCCCACGTTGTCTTTTATCATCTAGAGGTAATACATCAGAAAAGCCTTGATCTGTTGATAGTTTGGTGGAATACAAATTGAGGCAGCTGGGATAAATACTACCGCTATATGTATTGACAAATTACTCCTTCGTGTAGTATGAAGAAACATAGGACCTCGGGCTAAGCTTCTTCTTCAACAATGCATCAATCGCATGACAACATGAGAAGTTTTCAAGCTACCAGATCCTACATAAATATGTTTTGTTAATAATATTAATAATTTCTTGCACGCTCCTGTCATAGACCTCAATTTCGGTGTCGTTTATAGGATCAACCTAGACAGAAACAAAAATTATTACCTGATAGAACATTAAAAGATACACCTTGAAACAAAAATAGTAAAAAAATAAAAGAAACATTTATAGACTGTAATATAGATGATGTCAAAAAAAAATAAGATAGATATCAACACACCAATATGATAAGAAAAAGACCGAAAAAATTGAGTGAAAATGACATCAAACATATAAACGACAATTGATAAATATGCAATGTCGGCTACTACAATGTATAACTATCCAATATAAACAAAAAATGTTACTCCGCGTAACATTAAAAAAATACTTACATTCATCGTGCGAGCGATTTCCTCCTGTGTATGTAATAAAACCTCAGCCCAAACTGTCAACATCAACCTGCAAAACTTGACCGCCTGTCCGACGATATAAGGAACCACCTCTGCAACAATTTACGAAATGCCTCGAACACCGAACAAACAGGCCTACTCCTTGCATCATTAAGGATGGAATTCACGCACCCTTCCTCTAGAAATGAGAACGAGCCCACTTGACGGATTTGCAAGCAAAAGATAGTCCTCAATTGTTGGGTTGATCGCTCTCAACAAAGACATATAGAACTTGTAATGCTCTAATGAGTACGCCTTGACACAATTTCTAAAGATCGCCTCAATAGCTGCATTCTTAAACCTAAAACTCAAATTCATGACCAAATATTGTGTGCATATCCCATGATGAGCATCCGGGAATGTTTTTCCGATGGCCTTCGGAATGCTGGAGTTCTGATCAGATATGACAACCAACTCATCCCGATCTCCAAACGCCTTCTTTAAATTCTCAAAAAACCATCGCTAGGCAGCATCGTTCTCAGAATCCACAATACCAAACCTTAATGGAAAAATGTGATTATCCCTGTCCAATGAAGCAGCTAATAACAGAGTGCCCTTACATTTGCACTTCAAGAAAGTGACATCTATGGATATAATAGGTCGACAAAGAGGCTACTCTGCTATTGACGCACCAAAACTAAAGAAAAAGTATTTGAACTTGCCGTCATTGTCAACCAAAAAATCATAATAAGATCCTAAAAATAAAGGTAATAGAAGTTACAATGTGTGTTACAGTAAGTCACAAGCATAGCTACAATAACCAAAAGAACATATGAAAATATCACAAAATTAGTTATAGGCAGAAACAAACAGCAGTTACGCTAACAGGAACACAATAACTAGAAACATATGAAATGTAACAAACTTTGTTACAAGCAGAAACAATAATACTTACGATAACAGGCACACTACAAAAAAAAAAAAAACCAAACACATATGTAACATAAATGTACATTCATTCTTCTCCTTCAACGCAGATGCAATGACAGGGACTTGTAAGAATCTTCTGCATCCCCCTCATCGCATTTAAAGTTAATTCACGCTCTTTACATGCTTTGTAGTACCTAATCTCGACGCCATGGTCCTTCCGCGTCAATACAATTATGTCATTCGTAGTGAACTTTTCGGCTACCGACTCATCAATAAAAATATTTTTCAAACAAGCACCAACAAACGAACAAGATGCTTGCCTATGATGATTATGAAAAATGTCTAACAAACACGAATGCTCGTTTACATAGAAAGTAATTTTCTAAATATTTGGGTTCCCATTTAAAGACCATGCTCTAAACTTCCAAGAATAACGACCAACCTTACAGGACAAATAAAGACGGGATTGGCTCGACTTCTCAACAACGAATTCAAAATTATTCACAATTTCAATCTTTTGCATGATGTTAAACAAATTATTTTTGATCTAAACAAGTTATTGACCTTAACATTGAAAAATGAATGCAAATTTTTAATATCGACATTATCTACGAACATGTTATCTGAAATGTAACCAACTTCCGTTAAGTTACCAATACTTTTCGATTCAAAATTAGACTCAGCAGTAACATTAGCACCTGCTATAACAAAATACAGATTGTAACAAAAACAGAACAAATAATACAACATTTTGACCATAAAACACACAAACTGTAAAAAGCAACTAAAAACAAAAATAACACAACTAATATTGTACCTTCAACAATAAATGAATCACAGCTCAATGAAGGTCCATTATCAACAAGACAAATATCTAAAAAAAAAAGTCTACATAACACAATATTATGAATGTAATATAACAAAAAAAGTTACAACGTGTAACAAAAAAAATTACCACGCACAGGCAACTGAGAACTAGAAGAACTTCCACAACCAAAATTACCAGAACCGGCAGAACTCACACAACCAGAGCTCAACATTGCTGAAAACAAAAACAGAATCCATCAATATGACGAGGGAAAAAAAATAAACCAAATTTAACAAACAATAATACAATAAGCAAATCAAACAACGAATTCACAAGAAATAAAAATAGAGGAACAAAAAAATGAACAGGAAAACAAACGCCAAAATAGCAATGAAATTCATAATTGAAATCGTGAACAAACTCCAATAATAGAAACAGACAAAGCCGATCAAATGAAATACAAAAACACGATTCAAATATGCACATAAAAAAAACGCGATTCAAACGAGAAATAAGCAAAATGTCAGAGGAAGCAAAAATTGAAAACCTACAATTCGAAACAGCTAGAGAAGAAACGAGATTACCAGAAATCGATGAAGAGGAAATGTGAGAATTACGCACCAAAATCCGATGAAAAATGAAGCAGAAAAATAGAAGAAGAAGACTGTTTGGCAAGCAAGGAAAAAGTCAAAGAAACGAGAGAGAAAGAACGGGAAACGAAATAACGGAAAGAAAACTAAAAAAACTGATAAATTTGGGGCCAAGGGTAAAACAGGCATAGCATAATTCGGGTAAAAAATAAAAAATAAAATCAAGCTAATAACTCAAATAAACCAAAGTCAGGCCATTTCCTTAAAAGTGGAGGAAAAACAGGCCAATTGCTCAAAAATTTCTATTATTATATGTATGTAAATATGTAAGTAAGTGAAATTAATATTAAATATGATCATTTTATTTTGTGAGCCAAGACAACATAAATATAATAATGTGATAATATTTGGTCTATAACAATTGAGAGATAATATTATATTAGTAAAGAGACTTACCTGAGCAGAGCAACAGTGGTTAAAGACTTGTGTTGTTAGCGTGTTGTGGAAACAATAATAATGTAGTACTAAAATAATCAAGCAAAAATACTAGAACAAGAAAGAAATTAATAGGGACGGAGAAATTTTATTAATCACTCTATAATCACCACTTTCTGATTACATTATTTTTCTTTCTTTATTCTCTATCTCTTTTCTCTCTACTTTCTTCTTTTATCTCTGTTCTGCTCTTCTTCAAATGAGCATATTATTTATAAGCAAATGAAAGCTACAGGGTACCTCTTGCGTAAAACTTAAATGAAAGTTACAGGACCCTTCTTGCGTAAAACTAATGAAAATTGTAAGTTTCTAAACACATAATGTAATGGAAGTTGCGGCATGCCTCGTGCTTAAAACAAGTTTAAATATCCAACATTGGTATCCAAAAAGAATTTCATAACGTAATTAATAAATTTATTGTTGTAATTTTGAAAAAAGGGATTGCAAACTCCTTAAGGAAAAAAGGGAATTAGGCCTACGTGTCCAGTAAATAATACTCTTTTGTCTTCCTCTCCTCATTCCCTTCATTATCATTGCAAACCTCCATAGATTCATCAATTCAGCGCCCGTATCATGCTCTTTTATTTTTTTTATGCCTTTTTTTTTTAACGTTTTGATGTCATGAAGCCCTTCGAAACCAAATTTAATGTTAAAACTCAAATCCAGATCATGTTAAATAAATAGGAACATATCAATTGTAATACTAAGCACAATACATACAATCTCCAAATACAAAAAAAAAAAATCTAAACTAACCCCAACAGCAAAAATCAAATGCATATATGCGCAAAAGGAAAAAAAACCATGATAATCAAATCAAAACCAACCTGAACCCCTACACTCGAGCCCGAATCGCCGCGCAGTCGGAATCCCACCCCCGGAAGCTCGAACCCCTACTTTCAAACCTCCAAACCCACGTGCAATCCAAACCCAAATCCCCAACCATGCAATACACCTCCGTGACCTCGAGTTCCCAACCTTTGCTGCCGACGTAACCGCCTAGATCCTAGTAACCCCAACCTCTGCCGCCAACACAGCCGCCCAGATACTCCTCCGCACGTCCAAGCCGCCACCGCCGACTACCGAAATGCTCCTCGTGCGTCGCCAACTCGATGCCACCGCCGTCAACTCCGATCGAGAGAAAGAGAGAGAGAAAGAAAAGGATCGAGAGATGGGAGAGATGGAGAGATTGAGAAAGGGAGAGAGAGAGGTTAGAAACGGAGACCTTTGAGCATTAGGTTTTTTATATGAGAAATTATAGTGAATACCCAATTTTTAAAACTTAATGTAAGTTATTACCCAATCTTTTGAAAAATATAACCAACTACCCAAATGATTCAATTACTTACACAGTGGTAAGTAGTGGTAATTTACTTAGTTACCAAAAGTATGTGCAATTAATTCACAAATTGACTAGAAACTCAATTACTTCAAAAATTTGGGTATTTGCCCACTTCACCCTTTTTTTTGGTAGTTTTATTAAACGTAAAAGGAATAATTGGAAAAATAATTAAATATTAAATATATAATTATTTTATTTGGGGTAATAATTAATAAACATATTTTTTGACATGTGGGTATTTTTCGTTAACATTCGGACAAAATTTAGACGGAGGGTTCAATTTGAACCATTTTTGTAGTTTAGGGACTACTAATGAGATGTTTTTTAGTATAAGGACCAAAGTGAAACAATACCTAAAATACAGGGGGCAAAAGTAAAATTTACCCTAAAAAAATTAATTAAAAGAATTTTGACGTGCGAAGTGCGTGTATAAAAGCTATTGGAATATAGAAGCACCATTAGCCATACAACCGACAAACCCAATTCCGTCCAATCGAGATCAGCCTAGTCTCCCACCCAGCGAAGCAATACTAGGGTCGACAATCTAGGTATGCACACGAGACATGACACGAAGTTAGCGGGTCTGGGTCCTCTTTAAATGGGTTTGGGTCTAATCGGGTCAGACACGATTAACATGACTAAATAATGAGTTAACACGAAACGAACATGTAAACACAATTAGACCCAATTTAACACGATTAATAATTGGATCATAAGTGCGTAGACACGATAACGACCCAATAAGACGCGTTAAGATACGTTTACTAAGACCATCTCCAACTAGGAGATGCAAAACTCCATTTTTTTTATACCAAAATAGCATTATACATCAGTGAACAGTACCTGTCATCTCCAACCCAGCTCCATTTTCTATATCAAAAAGAATATTCTTTGTATATTTTTTCACACTAACTTTTTCTAATAATTTATTTTTAAATCCTTACAATTTCAATATTTTATCAATTGCCCACAATAAAAGTTTATTAATATACTATTAATCCAATAATATATATATATATATACGCAAACAAATAAATAAATATGTTGATTTATTTATAAAAAAATAATACGCAAACAAATTACATAAATCCTAAACATTACATCTCATAATTAAAGAAAGAAAACAAGTAATACTTTTGGGAGTTTTTTCGATAATATTGGAGGATCTAGATCTGGCATTTCAGACTACTAGGCTTTAATAATTCCCAGTTATTGTATTTATATATAATTTTATCTCTTTTTTTTTATGTCTTTGTAATTTTAGGTTTTAACCTTATTTTTATCTTGAATAGAATTATATTCAATGTACATATTTATTTAAAGGTTTTTAAGTCTTTGTTTGTATTTCATGTTCAAATATTTACCATGTTCCAATTATTTTTGTAATTTCAAAATAATATTAAGACATCCAATATTGTTCAAAATATAAACAATAATTTAATGATAGGGTTATATTTGAAAATATTTATAGCTCAAAGGATTAAAAAATAAATTTAAAAAAAATGCATCAAGAATAGTAGTGTTGCAAACTTACAACATTACTATCCACTTGATATCAAAATGACATTTTGCATCATGAAATGCATCATGGTTGGAGTGAGCTGATGATGTGACGGTTGAAGATGCTCCAAATATTAAATAGGTAGAAACGAGTACGGCGCGTTAAATATTTGTATCCATATATATATATATATATATATATATCTATAAATTTAATTTTTATATTTTTTTCTTAATACCCATATATGTATTTTTTAATTATTTATTATATTCTTTCTTAACTATTTTGGCTCTTACATTTAGTGTTTTTATCTATCTTTTACTTTTTAATACAATTTTTGGTGAACCCCCTTGGTCCTTAATTTCTAATTAAATATCTGACAACTCTTCTGTATTTATTTAAAATATGAGATTTTTAAGGATTTAGCCAAATTTTTGATAATTTTTTTAAGGATTAGCCATAGTTTCACAAATTTAAGGAATTAGTCATTTTCGGTATTTTGTTACACGTGTAACAAATTTTGTTACCCGTGTAACAAATTTTGTTATGCCCAGTAACAATTTTTGTTACACGGGTAACAAAAATTTGTTACACGTGTAAAAAAAATTGTTACACAATAAAAATGGCTAATTTCTTAAATTCGTGAAACTATGACTAAATTTTTGAAACATGAAGTTAAAAATGGCTAAAACCCAAATCTTTCCATTTATTTAAAAAAAATTCAGTTAATAATTAAAGGGTCAGTTAGGTAAATAGTCATTTTAAACTGTTTGTTTTTAAAAAATAGCTACAATTTCAAAAAATTAAAAACTAGCTATAAAAATGACAATAATAAAAATACACGTGAAATTATTGTAAAAAATTTCTGACACTAATAAAAAATTTTATAAAAAATTTATGATATGACTCATTTTTAAAATTTTTGAAACCGTTACTTAAAATTCCCATAATTATTTTTAAATTTTTTGAAACCGTTACTTAAAATTCCCATAATTTAAAAAATGTGAGGGACAGTCAACGTGATGAGAGAGCAGATTTTTTTGGGTCCTTTAGATATGTAGACTTATCTAAAAAAAGGTTTTGATGGGTAGATTGAAAAAATACACATTTCAAAATATAGACTCCTCTTTAATAAAATTTTTATTTTACCAAAACTACCCTTAATAAAATCTTTAATAAAACAATAAATAAATAAATTTAAAAAAAAAAGAAATTGCTAGGGCTGGGGTTCGCTGTTTTGGCTTGTGGGTAGAAATTGGGGCTAGGTCTTAAGTTGTAAACAAAGTTTAGAAAAAGAAAAAACAAAACATGAGAGCATGGGAGAATGAACTGAAACTTTGTATTTGATTCATTAATAAGAGAGATTCTTGATCAAAGTGTAGCTTAAATTGGGGTTTTTCATAGCTACATTGAGCTTGTAAAAGTTTGAAAGGTATGGTATTTCAATTTTTTTTAGTTTGTTTTCATATTTTTTTTATCTCAAATCATATGTAAAATTGAGTTATTTAGTTTCTGTAGTGTTATTTCATGTAAATCAACATATTTTGGTCATGTGGTGTTAAAATTTGCAATTTTTGAGTTTAAAAAACGGAGGTTGAAGATGAGTTGCAGAGTGCTCGACAACTATCAGTCGAACGCAGTCGAACACCTATAAAAAAAAAGTTCAACAGTTGTCTGTCGAACGCTGTCGAACGCAGTCGAACACAGCAACAGAATTTTTTTGAGAGTTTTTTTTGTTTGATTATTTAACAAAACTTATTAATCTATGCAAACATATGCTTTCTTTTTAGTTTATTTTAAGCTAGATTAATGTCAAATATAATTTTTTTAATTTATTTTAGTTTTTTCACGTTTATAAATTAAGTTTTAAGTCATTAATTATTTTTAATGTAGGAATGACTCCAATAGTTCTACAAGTTGCTTTTGGTGGAGAGTGGCAAAAAAAGAACGAAACTTTCAAATGGATAGGCGACACTAAGCTCATTGCATTTGTTGTTGATCCGGGGATTACTTTGGCGGAATTGGTTGAGAAATTGTATGTTAAGTTGAATGTAGACTCAAAGAAGACGAATATGCAATTAAGCTATGCTTCCAATTCATGGGACTTGTCGAATCACCCTATTTATCTAACAAGTGATGAATGTGTTATTGCACTTCTCAACAGCTTTGATGAGAAAGGTCGTAGAGGGACATTGAGAGTGGAACTAAAAGAGAAAGAAGGAGGTTGCGAAGAGAATGATAGAAGTGGAAACCTTGAAAGAGTCCATTTTGAAGAACCGGTTGAAATAGAGAATGAACAAGATCTTGAGAAAAATAAAAACGAGAGCTTTGACAATGGTAACCATGAGGAGCACAATGAAGATGATAATTGCAACAATGATAACCAAGAGGAGCATTTGCGTGACTCATTCTTTAGTGATGTTGTCTTTGAAAAAGTTATTTATGATTGGGCTTCTTCGCTTGTTGTCGATGAGATATAAATTGTTGGGACAGAGGTTCTGAGCCAAAATGTGAATTCCGATAACTTAGAACGTCCAGATCCAGAATTCGTTGTTGGTAATGATAGTGGTTCAACCGATATCGAAGCCTCTGCGTTGTATAGTTTCACAGACGGTTCTGGTTTTGTGGTTGGTCAGAATTTTGTGAGCAAGGAAGAATTAAAGAACCGATTACATGAAGTTGCAATTAATAATTGCTTTGAAATGAGAATAATCAATTCGTCTACGTCATTGTACGTGGTTAAATGTGTGGACGACAAATGCACATGGCGGTTGCGGGCGGCTAAGATAACGAATTCAAGCTACTTCTCCATAAGAACATATAACAACACTCACACTTGCGGCTTAGAGAAACGAAAAAGAAAGCATAGACAATCAAGTACGGCACTAGTAGGGGATATGGTGAAACAGATTTGTGCAGAAGATAGTAAATATATTCCTACTCCTAAGGGTATCATAGGAATGATAAGCAAATTAGGGGTAGAAGTTGCTTATTGGAAAGCTTGGATGGCCAAAAAGATTGACAACAATCTAAGAAGGGGTTCACCAGAAGAGAATTTTGCGTCGCTTCCTATATATCTATACATGGTGAAGAAGGTTAATCCTGGTACAATCACACATTTGGAGGTAGACGACAACTACAGGTTCAAATATCTTTTCTTAGCATTTGGGTCCTGTATTAGAGGATTTTCATACATGAGGAAAGTCATTTCTATAGATGGTACATTCTTGAAAACAAGCTATAAGGGTTGTCTACTTGTAGCCACCGCGCAAGATGGTAATCGTCATTGTTACCCGATTGCTTGGGCCGTCGTGGATTCGGAGAATGATGCTTCGTGGGCTTGGTTTTTGACAAAACTTCAAGATTTTGTACCTAATACCGATGACTTAGTATTCATCTCGGACCGACACCAAAGTATCAAGAAGGCGGTGTGCAGTGTTTACAGCAATGCCCATCATGGTTATTGTATGTGGCATATTGAACAAAATCTCAAATCTTTTTACACTTGCCAAGATGCGATTGATCTATTTAAGAAGGCGGCACAGGCATATCAGATTTCTCAATTTACACAATTGTGGATGGAGATTCGGAACAGGTATCCAAGAGTTGCAAATTATCTTACCACCAATATCATTTTTGGTCAATGGTCAAGAGCTCATTTTAGTGGTAATCGATACAATATTATGACAACTGGTTGCGCAGAGTCGATTAACAATGCCTTGAGGGAGGCTAGAGCTTATCCTGTAATTGCTTTGCTAGATGCAGTCCAAGAGTTGACATCCAGTTGGTTTCACACCGCCGAAAGGCCGCTTCGTCCTGTACAACCTCTTTAACTCCGACAATAGAAACAATGTTGCGAGAGAGGTTTATTTTAGCACAACATATGACAGCAACACCCCTTAATCAATTTGAGTATAATGTGTGGGGAAACAAACTCGATTCAGTAGTCGATTTGAGTCAAAAGTCTTGTGGTTGCCGTGCATTTGATATTGACAGGATTCCTTGTGCACAGGCTTTATCAGCTATAGGAGATGATGACTTTGACCAAGTATCTCGGTTTTGCTCTAGATTATACACAGTCGATGCATGGGCACTAGCATATGCCGAAACTATATATCCAGTTCCCTTAGCATCAGAGTGGGATATCTCCGAAGACACTGAGTTTATCAAGGTTGTGCCTCCAATAGTAAAAAAGAAGCGCAGTCCAGTAAAGAAACAGAGAATTCCTTCAGTTGGGGAGAATAGAAGAAAGATAGTTCGTAGTAGGCCTGAGCACAAAAATCCATTACCCAAATTACCGCCCGCCCATTACCAAAACCGCCCAAAAAAATGAAAAATTTGGGGCCCGAAAAATTTTGGGCAGTTTTGGTAATTACTGAAACTTTTTTGAGCAGTTTTTGGTTTTAGTAAATTGAATTTTGGTTTATCGAAAACCGCCCAAAATGAGGGGTGCATTAAAATATATTTTTTTTCAATAATTTTTAGACTAATAGTGGCGTGACCCCCCTAGGTTTTCTTCCCAATTCTCACTTTACTTTACATTTCAATTTCTTTATATCTTATAATATATTGAGCTATTTAGTATTTACAATCTTTTTTTTTTCTAGAGATCGTTTCATCATCTATAGCTAAATCTTCAACTTCGATAGGACCACCTCCTCCTCGACCACCAGGATTTTAGTTTACAATTTATTTCTTTTTGAATTTGGATGTCTTATGGATTTGAAAAACTATGATAGAGTTTGATAGTTTATGTGAAACAATTTATGGATTTTCAGTTTTTTTTTATTCTCTTTTTTGCTTGATTAATTTTTTGTTACTCAAAAACCGACCAAATTCCGACCAAAAACCGAAATAAAATACCGAAACCGACCGCTAATTTTTGGGGGGGTTTTGGTTTTCATAATTCGAATTTTGGTTATATTACAAAATTACCGAAACCGCCCAATAACCGAAAACTCGCCCAATGCTCAGGCCTAGTTCGTAGGAATAAATGTGCCATATGCAGAGAGATGGGACACTACCAAAAAAATTATCCCCAGAGACAACCTCCATCAGATTTGAACACAGCTGGATAGAAGAAACAAAGGAATGGTGCTATTTGAATGTTACTTTTGCTATCTTTTATTATAAATATTATTACATCATATTTATAACTTAACAAAATGCTGTTTTAGTTAAAATTCCAACTCATTGTCTAGCAGGTTTTATCAAACATTCTACTATAAAATTTGGCCAAAAAAAAACGTCATTGCTCGACTGGGCTGTCAAGCGCCCTACAGGTGTTCGACAGCACCAGTCGAGCGCTCGACTGGGCCAGTCGAACACCTGTTTGGGTGTTCGATAGGTGCTGTAGAGCGCTCGACAGCCCAGTCGAACAAATAAGCATCGTGCTTATGACTTAATTATTTAGCGAAATCGATTAAATTACGGAACAAATGAGGAAGCAATACTTCGTAAGTGTTAATAATTATCCTCGTCATGGCTTAATTTTTTTTTTAAAATATTGTAAAACAAAGTGAATATTGATTTTCATTCGAATCACTATAGTTTAAACTTCATCAATCGTGATCCATTAAGTGTGTATAGAGAAAATGTATAAGAATGAGTAATTTAATGCGATATAATTTACATTCACATAATAACAATCATTTTACGTAATTCCAATGATATTCAAAGGTTAATAAATTAAAATTTAGCCAAAAAAAAATGCCATTGCTCGACTGGGCTATCGAGCGCCCTACAGCACTTGTCGAACACCCAAACAGGTGTTCGACACCACCAGTCGAGGGCTCGACTGGTGGTGTCGAACACCTGTTTGGGTGTTCGACAGGTGCTGTAGGGCGCTCGACAGCCCAGTCGAACAAATAAGCATCGTGCTTATGACTTAATTATTTATCGAAATTGATTAAATTACGGAACAAAGGAGGAAGCAATACTTCGTATATGTGAATAATTATCCTCGTCGTGGCTTATTTTTTTAAAAAAAATGTTGTAAAACAAAGTGAATATTGATTTTCATTCGAATCACTATAGTTTAAACTTCATCAGTCGTGATCCATTAATTGTGTATAGAGAAAATGTATAAGAATGCGTAATTTAATGCGATATAATTTACATTCACATCATAACAATCATTTTACGTAATTCCAATGATATTCAAAGGTTAATAAATTAAAATTTGGCAAAAAAAAACGTCATTGCTCGACTGGGCTGTCGAGCGCCCTACAGCACCCGTCGAACACCCAAACAGGTGTTCGACACCACCAGTCGAGCGCTCGACTGGTGGTGTCGAACACCTGTTTGGGTGTTCGACGGGTACTGTAGGGCGCTCGACACCCCAGTCGAACAAATAAGCATTGTGCTTATGACAATTATTTATCGAAATCGATTAAATTACGGAACAAAGGAGGAAGCAATACTTTGTAAGTGTGAATAATTATCCTCGTCCTGGCTTAATTTTTTTTTAAAATGTTGTAAAACAAAGTGAATATTGATTTTCATTCGAATCACTATAGTTTAAACTTCATCGGTCGTGATCCATTAAGTGTGTATATACAAAATGTATAAGAATGCGTAATTTAATGCGATATAATTTATCTTCACATAATAGCAATCATTTTACGTAATTCCAATGATATTCCAAGGTTAATAAATTAAATTTGGCCAAAAAAAAACCCCATTGCTCGACTGGGCTGTCGAGCGCCCTACAGCACATGTCGAACACCTGTTTGGGTGTTCGACAGGTGCTATAGAGCGCTCGACAGCCCAGTCGAACAAATAAGCATACTTAATTATTTATCAAAATCGATTAAATTACGGAACAAAGGAGGAAGCAATACTTCGTATATGTGAATAATTATCCTCGTCGTGGCTTAATTTTTTAAAAAAATATTGTACAACAAAGTGAATATTGATTTTCATTCGAATCACTATAGTTTAAACTTCAACGGTCGTGATCCATTAAGTGTGTATACACAAAATGTATAAGTATGCGTAATTTAATGCGATATAATTTACATTCACATAATAACAATCATTTTACGTAATTCCAATGATATTCCAAGGTTAATAAATTAAAACTAGGCCCAAAAAAAAAAAACCTCATTGCTCGACTGGGCTGTCGAGCGCTCTACAGTACCTGTCGAACACCCAGACAGGTGTTCGATAGCACCAGTCGAGCGCTCGACTAGGTCAGTGGCTTAATTTTTTTTTTTAAAATGTTGTAAGATCTGTCGTTTTACGATACCAAGGTACTTAAGTTTGCTTAAGTACGTTATAATTCTTTAAACGACGTCTATTTGCTTGTTTTCAAGTCTGTCATGAAACGACAGGTGAAGACAATGTAAATAACTTTATATAGAGTTCGTTGTTTATGTTATAGAATAAAAATTAAAAATTAATATAAATAACATTATAAATTAATCAAACTCAACATATGCGATTTTTTGTCGTTTTATGACATCAACGTACTTAAGTTTGCTTAAGTATGTTATAATTCTTTAAACGACGCCTATTTGCTTGTTTTCAAGTCTGCCATGAAGCGACAGGTGAAGAGAATGTAAATAACTTTATGAAGAGTTTGTTGTTTATATTATAGAATAAAAATTGAAAATTAATATAAATAACATTATAAATTAATCAAACTCGACATATGTGATTTTTTTTCGTTTTACGATATCAACGTACTTAAGTTTGCTTAAGTATGTTATAATTCTTTAAATGACGTCTATTTGCTTGTTTTCAAGTCTGCCACGAAACGACAGGTGAAAACGATGTATATAACTTTATGAAGCGTTTGTTGTTTATGTTATAGAATAAAAATTATAAATTAATATAAATAATATTAAAGAGCCCTAAAACTAACAATCATTTTACGTAATTCCAATGATATTCAAAGGTTAATAAATTAAAATTTGGCCAAAAAAAAAACGTCATTGCTCGACTGGGCTGTCGAGCGCCCTACAACACCAGGTGTTCGACATCACCAGTCGAGCGATCGACTGGGCCAGTCGAACACCTGTTTGGGTGTTCGACAGGTGCTGTAGAGCGCTCGACAACCCATTCGAACAAATAAGCATCGTGCTTATGACTTAATTATTTTTCGAAATCGATTAAATCACGGAACAAAGGAGGAAGCAATACTTCGTTTATGTGAATAATTATCCTCATCGTGAAACAAATTAAATATTTATAAAGTCTAAGGATCCCAATCACCATGAAATCTATCAACTGCCATTTTAAGCCGTAACGACTTTATGGTGTCACAACCTAAGTTCAAAGTGTCAAACGGCATTTTTCCCATATCCAGCTCGATAAATTTGATTGTAAATATTACACAGTCGCCAATGCTGTTTGAGTGACAGAAATAGTAAGTTTAGTTAATAAAGCAACAAAATAAAAAATTTAAAGTTCGAAGAAAATTATGAACTTACCAATTTTGCGGCAAATTAGTCTCCCTAACATACGGCCAAGGACTCTCTAAACTCGCTCCAAGCTTTGTAAACCATTGTGTTTGTTTGAGAATGATTGGGATCATTGTGCAAAGCGGCTCCATCGCCTTTTGAATTGTCTCGTCGTCATTAGTGGATGTATTGCAGTCGAAGACTATCAATTTGCACAAATTGAGATCAACTTTTACGGCAACCCAATGATGTTTCATCACATTTAGCACTGTGTACAAGGCTCGCTTATCCTTCCACTTTCTAGCAAAGTGCAATGGTTGTTTACCATTTGGATATAACATTATTGTAGCATCGCACTTGCAATTGTTACCTCTTGCATTTACTCTTTCATTGTAGGCGCTTAAGATAAACTGGGGGAATGTCTCATCGAGCACAACGACAGATTGATCAAATATATCATTATACTTCTTTTGTCGCTTCCTCAAGCCAAACAATCCTCCTCAATGTGCTGTAATAAAAGAGTAAAAATTATATTAGCTAATGTAAAGAAAAGATTCAAACTATGATAATTGTTTGAGTTAAAAATTTACCTCGTTGAGGAGCCACTTGCCAGCAGCCATGATGTCCTTAAAGAACGTTTTGGTGCGCGATCCTAAAAGACATGGGATGGTGTTGATTTTTTTATCGCGTAGCCATTGTCTAAAAGAAGCTAGTTTTGTTTCTGAAACCTCTCTTAAAGGATCATATTGAACTCCATCATTCCGTCGGAACTTACGACGTTTACATAGGTCCGTATACGGATGCTGCAGCACAGCACAAGGTTTGGCAAGCCTTTTTCTAGCCTCTCCTCCAGTTAGGATGATATTCTCATCAAGAGTAATGTGGTCCTCTGACTGTGGCGGTGTTATGTAATACTCTCTATCATCTGCCTCAGCAATAAGATCATTGAAATCATCATTCACATTATTGCTATCAACGTGGTCCTCTGCGATTACCCCTGATGGCATACAATGACACCCTTGTATCTTGTCTCGCTATTATTATATCAAGCTTGTCATGTAACTCGCCGATCTTTGTTGTAATAAAAGCTTTGATATGTGACTCCATTTGAATAAATTTTTCATCAATATGGGCTTTCAAATGGATGTCTAACCCAACAGAATTTGGTGCAGTCTCTGGTGTCATTGCAGGAACTCTATGAGTAGGAATCCTGGGGCTTTTTCTAGTCCTTATTTGGACTTCGAAACCCCCTCTTGATTCAGGAGATGGAATTGGAGTTACAACTCGGTGCCCACTAAAATGGGTCGCACCATCATCATCAAGCCCGACTGAATCATGTTGTATCTTGGCTCTTGTTGATAACTTCCTAACCAATTCATCAATGACAGAATCCTCATTGTCATTCAAAACAATCGCGGTAGATACGCACTCAAAGTTTCTTTCCTCTACCGTCGGCACCAATAAGCTACGTATCTGTAAAATTTCACATAACAATGCAATAATGAATGACTGTGTTCATTAAAAAGAAAAGTTTAAGAAACAATACGTAAATGACATCTTATTCTTTTCTTCAAATAAAATATCCAATACAATAAGTTTAAGAAACAACACATAAATGTACCTCCGCTCCTTCAAAGAGAGATTCAATCTCCTTATACTCAGGAGAACACTTTTCCTTCCATTGGTTCGTTTTCCAACGAAGTATTCGTGGAAAAGAATCATCGCGCCGTTGCGCATACTTGCTTGCAATAGCCGGCACCATCTCGTACGCCCACGTCTAGAGAACATAAAATAACAATTGTTATATTGAAATTAAAAGTTAAGAATCAAAATAGTAAAATAATAAATAATCAATTTGAAACATCAACCTGAATCACGTGCACAAAGCCATGTACTGTGAAACTCAATCTTTTCTTACCACCTTTATTATTTAATTCTTCGATCTTGCTTTTCAAGTCCAACTTCTTAAAAGAGTTCAACATCCACAAGTATGCTTGAGTTCCCCAATCACAACTGTCAAATAATTCAATATTGTCGGCCATCGCAAGAAGATTAATATCGATTCCTCGATTATAATCTTGTGCCTTCACTACACCAACAACAAATATAACAAGAGCAAGCTTTACTCTATCGTCATTTATGTCCTCCGAAGATTTTCAGTAGGCGCAAGTGAAGGCAATAATTCTTTCAACGCGCTGACAGTGATTGTGTGATGGCCTTCAAAATATTTATCTCTCAGGTGATTTTTCTCTAACGCTGTTTTCACCAATTCTTGATTTGCACCGCCTGAAAATTTAAGCCTAGTTATAAAAAAAAACTCCGTCATAGAAAGCCTCATCGGTGACTTGTTGACTATCATCCATATTTCTTTTTCTTTCTTGATTTTTATTTGTCGAAGAAGAAAAAACCACAGTAGTTGGCTAGAGAATTGATGATAGGTAGGCACATCAAGAAGGTGGCCGAATTGTGTCTTCCTAAACTGATTGAGTTCTTCCTCACTAAGACTAACCCTGATTGCATCACATATTTCTTTAAATCTACATCTAACAGTCATCTGGCTTGGAAAGTACTGCTCCTCCGATAATATAGGCTCAAGCGATTCAATTTCTTTTGCCTAAAGACAAATATTAACAAAAATTAGTAAAATAAAAACTAGTAAAGACAAAAATAGATATAATATTTCCAAATAAAAACTTGATATAAAATAAAAACTATACATACCGAAATAGTTTCTATCGGCGGCTCTTCTCTATCCTCGGCTATCGGCTCTGTTGATTCCATACTTGCTCCATCAGCTCTGTCTTCGGCTATTAGCGGCTCTCTCATCAAGAAAAAACAATTTGTATTATCAAGCCATATAATTTGAATTTGATAGAGTCAATCGAACGTTTGACAGAGCAAGTCGAGCGTTCGGCATATCCAGTCGAGCGTTCGACAGAGCAGTCGAACGCGCTCGACAGATCCAGTCGAGCGATCGACAGAGCAGTCGAACGCGCTCGACAGATCCAGTCGAGCGTTCGACAGAGCCAGTCGAACGCGCTCGACTACCACGTGTCGAGCGTTCGACATAGCTATCAAACGCGTTCGACTTGCATTTGTCAAACGTTCGAAAACCTTTATAAATAAAAAATATGGAGAAACCTCAAGGAAATATTGTAAATAAAAAATAACGAAGATATAATAGTTATCAATATCACCTTATCCGCCGGCATTTTAGATGTCACCGCGCCTGCCGTAGATGTTCGTGCCACTGAATTGTCGCCAATTAAACTAGCCACGAGTCGATAAGTCTCATTGACCTTTTGTTGCTCGTCAAAACTCTCTCGAGTTTGTTTTCTTCTCGCCATTATAGATATAAAAGATCTACAACAATGATCATATACACTAATAGAAATTAAAGATGCTAAAATTAAGACACTACATATTCTCAACCATTGATGAAAGAGACACATTGAGCATATGTATCTTGAGCATATGTGATTTGGGATCCAATGAATTTCTGCTAATAGTCTCTTTACATAACCTTATGTACTTCCACAACATATATTATTAGATGATAAACCAGATTTTCGTCATCAATCACCTTCAACGTCAACCAAAGAAGCAGAAAAACCCCTTAAAAAACATTTGCATTACCCATTAGGCATAAATTAATAGTTAAACTCAAATCAAGAAAATAACATATATTCTTCATGATCATATCCTAAACACTAAGACATACGATATACCATTTGTTATTTCACCAATTCCCCAAAAAGCTCATAGGTAAACCAACGCTGAACTTCACACTCTTAAGCTTACCATTCTCTCTTCAATCTTAGGGATTGGACAATTAGACAAACCCAACACATTAAAATGTCCAACTCAAGACTTGCTCATAGTCATACCATGTTACCTAAACTAGTCCCCTGCAAAAGCTTAAGCTTAAGCTAATAAAAAGTGGCCCAATATTGAATTTCACACTCAAAACACTACACATGACCAATCTCACTCACCACTCAAGTCATACATCACCGATCAAAAAATGAACAACGCATCAAAATGAACGACCGGTCAAAAAAGCAATCCCCTTCCAAGTAGTCTAACAAACTCACAATGCTCTTCAGCAAGTTACCATCTCGTGAGCTCAAGTTAGTCAAAAGACCGGTCAAAAGGCATTACCTTCACAATCACCAATTAGATGCGTGAGGGGCGTCGGGGCGGCAGAGAGGCGTCAGGGAGTTGGGGCGGCGAGGCGGCAAGGCGTCGGGGCGGCAGAGAGGTGGGCAAGCGGGGATTGCGAGACCGGAGAGAGCAACGTGGTAGAGACCTGCGAGACCGGGGAGAGCGCGAGCGCTGTCGGAGTTGCGCGCGAAGGAGAGGCGGAGCGGCACGACGCTAAGCGGGCGTCGGCGCGATGATTTCGCGCGAGCTTTGAGCGGCCTTGCACGAACGCGACGCCGCCGTCCCTCTGAGGTGGCGGAGACCTGTGAGACCGGGGAGAGTGCGAGGCGGGAGTAGCCGTTGTGAGAAGAAGAAGAGGTAGAAGAGGAAGACGAAGGGAAAATAAAATTACCAAGACGAAGGGAAAATAAAATTACGAGCTAGGTAAAATCTAGAATAGAAAACGAGAAGGATATTTTGGTACTTTCACTCTATTTAGTGTTTAAAAAAAATAAAAAAATGATAATAAATAAATCAGTTTAAAATGAAATATATATCTATCCCAAAACCAGTGTTTTTGGAGATCTACTGAGCAAAAGTTCTACATTTTTTTTTCCATTGTCCCTTACCTTATTCTTTTGCATTTTCGCGGTAACCGTAGCCCCATCCTAAATTTATCTCTCTCACCGTCTCTCTCTCTCTCGAAGTTGCGCCAGGTTGTCGCCGGTTGTCGCTGATTGTCGCCGGACCTATCTCGCCGGTCCCATATTGCCATCTGATCGCCTGGTTCTCGCCGAACCCGTCTCCGACCCATCTCGCCAAAACCGTCTAGGTTTGCTTCTTCTTCTTCTTCTTCGTTAAAGCCCTAGCGAAATTCCTTTGATCACCCAAAGGAAGATAGAGACAACTAGGTTTCTCATTTCTGCATTTTTAGGGTTCTTCTTTAATCTGATATGGACCAAGATCTCCTTTTTTTTTTTTTGCTCTATAATCCTTGCTCTTCCCAATAATTATAATTGTTTCCGCATTGGTAATTTCTTATGCAGCTTATCTCCGTAATTTAAGTGGAATTAGTGTCGAGTCTTTTTGTTTTTGGCCTCTTGTTTTTGAAGAAGCCAAATGGGTCAGTCCTTTTATCGGAATTGGGATTTAGGAAATTCAGCTGTGTGTTGTGTTTTTGTGTGGGTGTTGTTGCTGAATTTGAAGTTGAAGCATAGGGTTTGTTTTTGGTGTGGGTGTTGTTGCAGAAGGTTTCTAGGATTGGAAAATTGAGTTTTGTTGGAGTAATGTTGGTGTTTTGGTCGTTTTGCAGTTTCCGGTACAAGCGATTCGGTCTTCGCTTGATATAAATTAGTGAATCGTTCCGTTCCAAATCGTCCATTGATTGCTGAGTCCGTTCTGTTCCGAATCGTCCATTGATGTTTCAGATCTAAAATCCTTACCATTTGCGAGCAACAAAGCGGAGAAGATCGGCGCACGCACAGAGTCGTAGAAGATATCGCAAAACACTAGGACGACGACGATGATGATGGCAGAGGATCTGGGTGTGGAAGCGAAGGAGGCGGCGGTGCGAGAGGTGGCGAAGCTGCTTCCTGTTCCTGAGCTGCTTCAGTCGATTGCATCGATCAAGGCCGATTACATTGCCCGCCACCACGCCAACGATGCTCAGCTCAGCACCATGGTCGCCGACCAGGTCGACCAGGCTCACGCCGCTCTCCATTCCCTCTCCCTCTCTGAGAACACCATCGACCACCTTCGCCACAACTTCCTCTCCATCGAAAAGTATGTTTTCACTTACATTATTCTCGTTGCATCGATTCCAAACTCAATTTGTGTTTGTATTATTGGTATTGAATTTGTTTTATGTAACTGGCTTGTCTAATTAGGCTGTGTCAAGAATGCCAAAATCTAATTGACAACCACGATCAGATCAAACTCCTCAGCAATGCCAGGAACAACTTAAATACCACTCTCAAGGTACCTCACCACGCCACGCCACGCCTAGCCTGTTAATGCTAATGCTAATGCAAATGCATAGTTTGTTTTACTGTCTTTCTTGATCTTTGCTAGGACGTTGAGGGTATGATGTCAATTTCTGTTGAAGCGGCTGAGGCTCAGGACTCCCTCACTGATGACAAAGAGCTCGTTAACACATACGAGGTACGCATTACATTACCCTACTCTTTTTTTATTTTATTTTATTGGGATAGGACTAAATGATTTATCAACTGAAAAGTGCTTGGCAGAAGGTGAAATTTTATTAGCTTTATACACCCATAACATCATTCAAGTTAATACTATTAAGAATCCTTAGCTGTTTAGAGTTTGTTCTTCAGAGTGATTTTTTTTTTTTTTTTAACGGTCCCTGAATTCATTTTCTGTAGAGGTTAACTGCTCTTGATGGAAAGCGGAGATTCGCGTTAGCAGCTGCAGCATCGCACAAGGATGAAGTTGGTAGGCTGAGGTAATTTTCTTTCCTCCATTTTATCATGGCATTTCACATTTTCTCTATTGGTAATGGCATGGGAAGATTAAGGGAGAGAATTTTAACATATATAGCATCTAGAAAGTATTATCAAATATACAAAAAATGGTAAGATACCTTATAAGAAATTTAGAAAGGATTTGGTCTGCTCAATTAAGAATTGGGAATTTAATGAGTTTATTCTAGGAACTTTTAAGGCAGTGCTTAATGCAGTGCCTCTGGAGTTTCAAAGAAATAGAATGGTTGCAATAATATGGAAACTGTGTGGTCCTAGCCATAAGGGCTGGTAGGACTGAAAGAATTGGTCATATCTTTGAAGAAAGTACTCTCCTTCTATAGAACTTTTAGAAATTTCTGTGTTTAGTGCGGGCATCTATGCATGAAAAATTTAAAAACAATATTTCTTTTGTTTTATTGTTTTGAAAAGCTGCAATATCACTTGCCCCCCATGAATGGTTGCGCTACTTAAGTAGTGATGGCAGCTGATAACAGTGGAGGTTCCACCTTTTATGGTCCACTGAGTTTCAAGCTTTCTATCGAGCTTCATAATTTCATTTCGCATTTTTTGGTTGTTTATTATAGTTTGAGTATTACAACTTATTCTGTTATGTTTTTCAATTTGGATATGTGACAGAGAATACTTTGAAGATGTTGATAGAACATGGGAAACATTTGAAAAGACATTGTGGGGACATATCTCCAACTTCTATAAACTTTCTAAAGAAAGGTAAAAGCTTACAGAAAACGAAAAAACTGTTTTATGGGGTAGTTCCGCCCAGTGACTGATTTTATTTATTAGTTCCATATTGCATGAAGGTTCTTCTGCTTGTACTGTCCCTCTCTAATTTATATGGTCACCCTTTGACCTGTTGTCGTAATTTTGAGCCTAAGTATTCTATGGTGTTGTACTTTTATAAGGGCAATAAAAAAGGAAGGAAAAGTTTCTATGTTTTTTATCTTTTAGTAGGATTCCATGTTTAATATAACATTCTCTCAAAAAGAAATTCCAGTTTTGATGTTTTCTTATGAAAAAGAAAAAGAACATGTAGAAATATTTAGTAACTTCAGCCACTTATGCACTATTTGTTTTTTGATCGAGAACCTGTTATGCATAATTTGTTTTTCAATGAAAAGCTTACTGTAGTCCAGTTTAACAATTAGATAAGTTTTTCTCATGTTTCATATTTGCTCATATTCTTTAAGGATCACGCATCTACAGCTGTTTCTAAACTAATAGCTGTTCTAGTCATTCTTGAGCAGACCTTAAAATTATATTCTTAGCTTTGATCGTTTTAATGCTCATCTTGTGTTATTCTCTATCCTGTTTTCCAGCCCACAAACTCTCGTTCGTGCTTTAAGGTAAGCTTCAAATATTTCTTTCTATAAGTCCTTGTTACATAATATGTTGTTATCTTTACTATTCCTTTTTGATAATAACCTTGTTGGTTTTCTTACTTTGATCCATTTTTTATGCAAGTTTGGCTATTTCCATGTACTTACTTTTTGACCCAAATTTAGCATTTGACAATTTGTTCTAAAGAGAGAATTCATAGGTTTAAATGCACTCTAGTGCTAGTCCAGTAGTAGGTAGTTTCTAAATTTTTGAGACCCGGTGATCTCATTTATCTTCTAGGGTGGTTGAAATGCAAGAAATTCTTGATCAACAAGTTGCTGAAGAAGCGGCTGAGGCTGAGGGGGGTGGCGCCATGGCATTGATTGCAAATCCTCGTAGAGCTTCGAAGTAAGGAAACCAAAGCTGTTTCCACTTTTTTTATTTTGCCAATCGTCATGATGTTTTGTTTGTACTTTTCATTCTTTCCCCGCTTTTCTTTGTCTTTTTTAGGACTGTTTGTGCATTGAACTATCTTTTTCAATATGAGGGTTTTTTTTTTTGTTTTTTGTTTTTGTTTTTGTTTTTTTTGTTTTTTGTTTTTGTGTGTGTGTGTTCAACTGGAGGACAAAAACCATTTCTATGTATTAACCATCTCCTTGGCAACTGCATCGTAACCGAAATTATTTTTCCTCACAGGAAGTCTCCTAGTGCATTAGTTTCTTCAAGAAATCTAACACAGCAGAAGTTAAATGTCCAGGGGAAAGGCTATAAAGACAAATGCTACGAGCAAATTAGAAAGACAGTTGAAAACCGATTTAACAAACTCCTTACAGAGGTAGTCCAACATTTGGTGTTCCACGTAGACATAAAACAAATAAATTTAACTTCTTAATTTATCTTGTTTCAACTTTGATTTGTGCATCAGCTTGTTTTTGAGGACCTCAAAGCAGCATTGGAAGAAGCTCAAATGGTATTCTCAACTGATATCCTCTTTGTTCTAATTTCTTTTGTACATAACCTATGTTATTTGCTGTAATTTATCCTCTGTTTGTCACTGAGTTACAAAGCTGTGCTGTTTTTGAAGGGTGGAGTAGGAAAATTCGTAAATTTTACACTTCTTATTAAAATAAGTCCAATATCTGAAAATAAATTTGTAGAAATATTAGGAATCGTTATTTGTCAATTAGTCTTATTTAGATATTATGAAATTAGGTAAATTAGATTGTTATTCCCTTTCTAAATAAAGAGAATTCTGAATTAATTTCAGATTCCTCTCCATTAGGTTGTTTCCATTTTTAGAGGGATTTATATCCCATAAATCAAGGAATCGTTTGGTTCCTTCTAGGCTGTAATCTGTCTATATAATTGGCATACTACTATGCAGAATAATAAGAAGAAAATCTTTCTCAATTTCTTCATGGTATCAGAGCCTAAACCAGCCAGCCTACTCGGTTCCTTCTTCTTCTTCTTTCCATGACAAAATACGGCATGGCCACCGAAACCAGCCATCCATCATTATCCGAAGTCACGTCCAGCCCTAATCCTGCAACAACCATCAACCATGTTCAATCTGAAAACAATTTCCTTCCCATTGCTAGCCACAAATTAAACGGCCATAATTTTCTTCAATGGTCCCAATCTGTTAAACTATATATTTGTGGGAAGGGCAAGGATGATCATCTCACCGGTGCATCTACGGCCCCGAACACAACTGATCCTCTTTACAAATCCTGGAAATCCGAAAACAGCATGGTTATGGCATGGCTGATCAATTCGATGGTGAATGAAATAGGCGAAAACTTCCTCTTTTATTCCACTGCGAAGGAGATCTGGGATGCTGCCAGAGACACCTATTCAAGCAGTGACAATACATCAGAACTCTTCTCAGTTGAGAGTATGCTACATGATCTTCGCCAAGGGGAGATGTCAGTCACAAACTACTTCAACATGCTCACTCGGTGTTGGCAGCAGTTGGACCTGTTTGAAGTTCACGAATGGAGATGCAAGGAGGACAGAACTCAATACCAGAAAATTGTGGAAACAAAAAGGATTTTTAAATTCCTAATGGGGCTGAACAAGGAGTTGGACGAGGTCCGTGGAAGAATTCTCGGAACGAAACCATTACCACCAATCAGAGAAACCTTCTCTGAGGTCCGACGAGAAGAAAGTCGAAAGAAGGTGATGCTGGGGCTCCCAAATCCAACACAGACGACAGACGGATCTGCACTAGCTGTTCGTGGTGTTAACCATCAAAACTTTTGCTCCAATCAACCATCATCGAATGACAATCAGGCAAGGAAAGGGAGACCTTGGTGTGATCACTGCCATAAAGTCGGTCACTTCAAGGAAACCTGCTGGAAATTGCACGGAAAACCAGCAGATTGGAAACCAAGGCGACCCCAACATGACTCTGACAGCCGCGCACACATGGTCACCACAAGCACAGGGAATGTTGCTCAAAAAGGTATATTCCCATCAGCCCACAAAGTCACTCACGAGAAGTCCAAACCATGGATTGTAGACTCGGGTGCATCAGACCACATGACAGGTGATCCGACCCTTTTTCTTTCCTACAACCCATGTCATGAAAACTTCTCCGTACGAATTGCAGATGGAAGTTGTTCTAAAGTTGCTGGTATTGGGTCCATCAGATTGTCACAAGACCTCACTCTGCATTCTGTTCTATTTGTTCCTAATCTTGATTGTAATTTGTTATCTGTCAGTAAGATCACTCGTGACCTTAAATGTGTCACTAATTTCCATGCAAATTCTTGTATATTTCAGGATGTGGATTCGGGCAAGACGATTGGCAATGCTGAGATTTGTGCTGGCCTATATCTCCTCAAAGTTTCAGAACCTTCCACAAAGCCACTCCAAAATGCAGCCTATGTCAGTTCTAAGAGTCAAATAAAAAGTCAGTCCCTTGAGTCAGTTTATTTCAAAAATGATAGTGAGATCATGTTACTTCACTATCGTTTAGGACATCCTAATTTTATGTATATGTCTCGAATGTTTCCCATGTTATTCAGAAATAAAAATCCAAAAGTACTTCAATGTGATATTTGTCAATTTGCAAAACATGTTCGAAACACCTATCCAATGCAACCACACAAAAGGACCCATCCTTTCTCGCTCATTCATAGTGATATATGGGGACGGGCCCGGATTGGTAATGTCACGGGTGCTAGATGGTTCTTACTATTTGTTGATGATCACACACGTCTCTCGTGGGTGTTTCTCATGAAAGACAAGTCTGAAACCAGTCAAATTTTCAAGAATTTCAACAACATGATCCAAAACCAATTCCACACCAAAATTCAAATCCTAAAAACAGATAATGCCAGAGACTATTTCAATAGTATCCTAGGAAATTATTTGTTGGAACAAGGGATCGTCCATCAAAGTTCATGTATTGACACACCACAACAAAATGGTGTGGCTGAGAGAAAAAACCGACACATCTTAGAAACTGCCCGGTCTTTACTCTTCACATCTCATGTCCCAAAACACTTATGGGGGGAAGCTGTTTTAACTGCCACATATCTCATCAACCGCATGCCTTCCAGGGTTCTAAACTTCAAAACTCCATGCCAATCACTTCTTGAATCCTACCCAAACTCTCACCTCATATCCAATATCTCACCTAAGGTATTTGGATGTACTGTCTTTGTTCACATCTACCCACAAAACTGCAGCAAACTTGACCCAAAGGCCACAAAATGCATTTTTCTAGGCTATTCCCCTCATCAAAAAGGGTATAAATGCTATTCACCCATGACCCGAAAATTCTATAACTCCATGGATGTCACATTCTTTGAAAACAAACCATTCTACCCCATCTCCGATATTCAGGGGGAGAACATGACTGAATATCTTTCGTGGGAAAATCTTCTTGAGTCATTGCCTACCCCATCAAATCCTACCATTGTTCCCGTTGTCCCAATTGATCCCTTATCTCCTATACTTGACCTAGGAAAACAAAATCAAGGTTCAATCAAGGAGACACCAGAACACTCAAGCCAGCTTCCTGTCCCAACCTCAGAACTCCGTGTCTACACCAGAAGGAAGAGAAACCAAGAGGAAATACAGCCAGCACAACCTCAAGAAACCCATGAGTCTCAACCAAATCTGACATCTGAAAATATGCAAGGTACGACCACCACCACTGACTTGACAAATAATGATCTTGAGTTGCCTATAGCATTGAGAAAAGGTGTTCGGACCTGTACTTCACATCCCATTCAGAACTTCGTGTCCTACAAGACTCTATCCACTGAGTTCTGTGCATTCATATCCAAGATTGATCCGATTCAAGTTCCAACTTTTATCCATGAGGCTTTGAATGTTCCTGAATGGAAGGCAGCCACCCTAGAAGAGATAAATGCGCTGGAAAAGAATGAGACATGGGAAATTACAAGCTTGCCTCCTGGAAAACGCCCTGTCGGGTGTAAATGGATATTCTCAGTGAAACATAAGGCTGACGGAAGCATTGAGCGATTCAAGGCGCGTTTGGTAGCAAAGGGATATACTCAATCATACGGGATAGATTATGAGGAAACATTTGCGCCTGTGGCAAAACTGAATACTATAAGGGTCATTCTCTCTCTTGCAGCCAACCTGGACCTGCCGTTACATCAACTGGACATCAAAAATGCATTCCTCAATGGAGACCTTGAAGAGGAAGTGTATATGGAAATTCCACCAGGATTTGGAACCAAAGAAACAGTCAACAAGGTATGCAAACTCCGAAAAGCACTTTATGGCCTCAAGCAATCCCCACGTGCATGGTTCGATAGGTTTTCTAAAGTTCTCAAGAAGAATGGTTTTACACAATGCCAAGCTGATCACACCTTGTTCGTTAAGCACTCCACTAATAAAACATTCACTATTCTTATAGTGTATGTAGATGATATAGTCTTAACAGGAAACAACGGTGAAGAGATTTCTCAACTCAAGAAACTTTTGTCCTCGGAATTTGAAGTCAAGGATCTCGGAAACATGAGATACTTCCTTGGGATGGAAGTGGCCAGATCAAAAGAAGGAATTGTAATCTCGCAGCGGAAATATGTAATTGACCTGCTCAATGAGACTGGAATGATGGGGTGTAAACCGGCTGACACCCCCATGGACCCATACAACAAGATCGGGACAAAGAAAGATAGTGCACCAGTAGACAGGGGGAGGTATCAAAGATTAGTCGGAAGATTAATCTATCTTTCACACACAAGGCCCGACATTGGCTTCTCGGTCAGTGTGATAAGTCAGTTCATGAATAATCCTACCGAAGAACACATGGAAGCAGCTCTACGAGTGTTAAGGTATCTCAAAAGCACACCGGGGAAAGGTCTTATTTTCAAAAAGAATTCAAACCGAGGGATTGAAGTGTTTACAGACGCGGATTGGGCAGGCTCTATCATGGACAGAAGATCCACCTCAGGATACTGCACCTTCGTATGGGGGAACCTAGTCACTTGGAGAAGCAAGAAACAATCAGTCGTTGCAAGAAGCAGTGCTGAAGCTGAATTCCGTGCTATGGCACATGGGATATGTGAAGGTATATGGCTGAGAAGGTTATTAAGTGAACTGAAAGTGAAAATTCCCGATCCCATTAAACTGCTATGCGATAATCAAGCTACCATAAGCATAGCAAAGAATCCTGTCCACCATGATCGCACAAAACACATCGAGGTTGATCGACACTTCATCAGTGAGAAGATTGAAAGCAAAGTTATCAACCTAGTCTACACACCATCGCAACAACAGAATGCAGACATCCTAACTAAAGCTCTCCATCGCCCTACATTTGAAGATTTGAGTTCCAAGCTGGGAATGTTGAATATTTACTACCCAGCTTGAGGGGGAGTGTAGAAATGTTAGGAATCGTTATTTGTCAATTAGTCTTATTTAGATATTATGAAATTAGGTAAATTAGATTGTTATTTCCTTTCTAAATAAAGAGAATTCTGAATTAATTTCAGATTCCTCTCCATTAGGTTGTTTCCATTTTTAGAGGGATTTATATCCCATAAATCAAGGAATCGTTTGGTTCCTTCTAGGCTGTAATTTGTCTATATAATTGGCATACTACTATGCAGAATAATAAGAAGAAAATCTTTCTCAATTTCTTCAAAATTATCACCAAGTAAGTAATTCAGTTACTTGGGTATTTTGTTATAATTATTAATACATATTTGGAAGTATACTATATACAACATTTTTGGTCTGAAACAATTTTAAATAATGAAATTGAAATGTTTATCAAAGTGTTTTCTAGATCTTGGCTTGTTTGATTAATGTGTTTAGTCAAACATATTTCCTAAATGATGTTTGGTCTATTTATTAGTGTTGGATGTAGTTCATTTTCTTGACATTTCAGTATTGGAATTTCCTCCTTTGTTTACAAGCTGATAGGTTTAGCTTGTTTGATTAGTTTCTCTTTTTGATGTTATAGATAGGAGAAGAGCTTGGAGATATTTACGACTACGTGGCCCCTTGTTTCCCCCCAAGGTTTGTACATTATATTTTCATGTACCTAACTGTAGCTGCTGCAGTTTGGTAGAGATTTTGAAATAGCCGAATAGGGTTTTTATATTGCATATTATTTTTGGCGGTGAGACAGAAATAGCTCTTTGTGCTATGAATTGAAGATTGATCCTGTCATCCAGGTCATAGTGAGAACAGCGATACAATAGGCAGTGAGGTGAGGGAATATATAAAAAATAGACACTAGGTGCTAGTAAATTGATTGCATTAAATAAATAGTAATTTGTCACATTGTCATTACATTATTGATTTTTTTAAACAATAAAGTTATAGATGCAGCATGGGCGTACGTTACTATATAGGTAGAATAAATAGAAAAATAAATGAAGTAACAAAATAAAAAGGAATAATAGAAATTATTACCCCCCTTGTTATCCATCTATATACTGTAATGGATGAAAATTTTGAATAGTTGTCTAGTGCCTATAATTTAAAAGAATTGTCTACCATTTTTCAATTGCAGATATGAGATATTCCAACTTATGGTGAATCTTTATACTGAAAGGTTCATTCAAATGCTCAGATTGCTAAGTGATAGGGCAAACGAGTTGACAAATATAGAGATATTGAAGGTACTTGCCTTATCTTTCCAGTGTTGAAGACGTAATCTCATATTATGCGAAATGATAATTGTTGGTTTTTCTTTTCTTGTTTAGGAGTTCTTCATTTTCTTTAGTGGTACTAAGTTGGTTTTATTTGTGTGGTTTTTAATGTTACATGATTAGTTGTATTTTATTTATATTTTCCTTTTTTTTTTTAATTAATAAATCTAGATACAGTTTTTTTCTTTTTGTTACTAATTAGTGTGTTGTTGATTTAAAGTTTCTGTGCCACATTTCATTGTTAAGAATGCCTCTTCCATTCTGTGACACTAGGTAACTGGTTGGGTAGTAGAATACCAAGAGAATCTTATTGGGCTTGGTGTTGATGAGTCTTTGGCTCAAGTCTGTTCTGAGAGTGGTGCAATGGATCCTCTTATGAATTCATATGTGGAGAGAATGCAAGCTACAACAAGGGTAAGATTATACTAATTGCATTTCTTATAATAATGCTTTCATTTGGTAGTTGTGTTGTCTTAATAATGTATTGCTTGTTTTATTCTAGAAATGGTACTTGAATATCCTAGAAGCTGACAAGGTACAACCACCAAAGAAACACGAAGATGGAAAGCTTTATACACCAGCTGCTGTTGATTTGTTCAGAATTCTGGGCGAGCAAGTGCAAATCGTTCGAGATAATAGCACTGATCTCATGCTCTACAGAATTGCTTTGGCAATTATTCAGGTTATCTTGCGAATATTATAGGAATAAAGGCTTAGCTTTCATTATTCTGAAACATATTTTTGATGCATGTAATGCAGTGATAGACATTATGCATGGCATGGTATTGTGTATTGGACTTGTTAGAGTTTTTAATTTTATTATGACTTTGATGATCTTCACATGGATGGATCATACTGTCTCTAGTGCATTTTGTTTTCAGTTACATATTTTCAACACTACAGTCTATACAAGTCCTGATTCATGATGAATATTTATATTCATATTATATATTCATAACTTTTAGTCATTATACGTGACTCTTCAGGTTATGATCGACTTTCAAGCAGCTGAAAGGCGGAGATTTGAAGAACCTGCTTCTGAAATTGGTTTGGAACCTCTTTGCGCCATGGTCCGTGGTTATCCCAACAGTAGATCATAATTATTGTGCTTCTGTAGAGCTTGACATATATTATTTTCCCATTCATTTTCAGATTAACAACAATCTTCGCTGCTATGATCTTGCAATGGAGCTAAGTAATAGCGTCATAGAAGCTCTTCCACAGAATTATGCTGAGCAGGTTATGCATAGGTTTTTTATTCTGTTCTTTGTTCTCATTTTTCATTTGTTAAAATTTCCCTTTCATAACATATGAGCTAATTTCTTCCAGTTTCTTATTGCTGCTCTGGTATCTTGTATGCATTTTGGTGGTCTTTGAAGTTTCATAAACTGAGTACAATGTTGTAAACGTGTGTTAGAATAGCATTTAGTTGGGACGGTTTTATTTCTTTTAGTTTAAAACTTCTGTTACCCGAGTATTTGGAGTTATCTGGTTTAGATATTTAAGTTTTATTTGAATTTATCTTCTCTGGTTGTTAGTTTTCGGGTGGTTACTTTTTGAAATTTTTATAGTGATGCATATTATTTTTCCATGCAATTTTCTTCATACAAAAATACAGAAATCAATAGTTAAAAAATAGAAGAAATGACTCTTCAAGGATGCAAATAAGCCCAGGTCCTGGCCCAATTGCGTTTGTAGTGAAAGGGAAATTTTGGTATAGAGTTATTTTTCAAAATGTGTAGAGCATCGATGCGAACAAAAGAATTTATAGTTTTATGGTCAATACAGTTTGAACTCTAAAAAAAGGGTATGTCATGGCCCTTTGATCAAGCTTTCTCTTTATTGTGGTGCTTATGATCAAGATACACATCGAAATACCTTAGGAGTTTAGTTTATATTGGTCTTATTTTGAGCGTGTCAAGTTTGGTTTGATTATTAAGAAAGCTTGGATTTGGTATATATCCCTTAGTTCATTATACCGAAACGATTTGAATATGATTCTAAAAAGTTTAGGAACCATTTAGTTACTGAATTTTCTAGTTGACAACTAATATGGTTTTACTGTTTTTCTCTTTCCTTCCTGACTTGTCATAGTAAATGGATTAGTCAAGTGTTGGCCTTCTCTATCGCATCCACAATTTGTTTAATTCCTTTTACAGGTAAACTTTGAGGACACTTGCAAAGGTTTTCTAGAGGTTGCAAAGGTACGCTGATTTTTTTTTTTTTTGGTTGATTCTCTTGCGCAATCTTGTTTAGATTTGTAGTTCTTAGTTGGCATGACTTGATGAGTTATGTAATTTTGGTGTTTTTGCTGCGTTGCTTTTGTTCTTCAATGAAGATATCTTATCCTCATATTCATTCATACTGTGACCTCTCATTTGGGCTTATGATCAACATGTGTCCGTTTATGCTGCACAAAATGAATTTGCTTTTGTTTATGCCCGTTTGGCTTCTTATTTCTATTGGACACTGTCCATTTTGGGATTAAAAAAACTAAAAAAAATAAACTGATTGTTTTTGTAAGGAAACAATACGTGGTTACTTTATAAGAATCATCAAATTATTGCATATATGAGTAAATGAATGTCATGAAAACAATTTCTCATTGGATATACAAATGGATGGCCACTCAAAGTTTGGTTTCTCCTACTTTATTACCCCTCATTGCTGTCTCTTCAAAAGTCCTTGTTCTCTCCAACCAAATTGACCAAATCGCACTTAGCCATTTCTCATTTCATTTCCAAAAGGACATCTCTAACTGTTGAAAGCACTACCCTGGAAGCACCCATTTTATTCCAAAAATCCTTTTAAAAAAGTCCACAACCTTTATCCAAAAGGACAACATGCAAAAAAGGTGATCACTGGTTTTACTATTGGCTGTACACGTCATATGCAGATCAAAACCAAGCTTGAACTTGTCTTCGATCAAGAAATATTTCAAGAATCAAGGGTTTAGGTTAGTTGAAACATGGTGATGCATGCTGAAACTTGGGCAGGGTAGAGCATTATTGTTCTAATTCCTTGTATTGTTCGATATGAGGGAATCATGTTTCTTGTATCAGATGTCTTACTACGTGAGTTCCTCCAAAATTCGCAATGTTATAGAAATGCATCTTGCTATTCTAGTTATATATGTGGAAGACCATGATTTATCAAATTGTGTTACTGATGACAGGAGGCTGTTCACCTAACTGTTAATGTTATATTTGAAGATCCTGGAGTTCAGGAGTTACTTGTTAAACTTTACCAGAAAGGTAATATATTTTAGTTTATGTTTCATTTATTTTGTAGTTTTTTACATCTCTCTCTTTCTCTCTCTTTTTCTCTTTTCCTGCTAATAAAGGAAATTTTGTTGATTACTGAAAACAGTACAGTGTTGGAGGACAAGTTGTCTGCGAGTCAAATTAATAAAACAGTGGAAAGTAGAAGTCAAACAATATTACATTCTCACCACCTTGAATCCAAAACTAGCTATGAAAAGAAGATTCCCTACAAGCTTTTTGAGTTGAGACTCAGTGTGATGCCAAATCCCTTGATTTCTCAAATGAATCCTCTGCCACCACAATTACTTTCCTCGTATCTTTTCTTTCCTTTCTATCTATCAGCGAATTTGGAGGAACGACTAAATTGTATTGCCTTATCACATGAAAGTATAGTACAAATAAAAAGCCACAAGGGAGCTACGAAACTAATAACTATACAAAGCCAATCACCCTTACTAATTTTCTCAATGATAGCTTTGATGACACAATTCTCCATATAAATTAAAAGAAAATAGCTATTGTTTAGATAATGATTTAAAAAAAATAGCCAATGTTTCAAACTTTAAAGAAAAGAGCCATTTCAAAATTTTATTACTTTCGTGAGAAATTTATTACATTAAATTTTTGTGTAATTTTGTTATGGTAAGAAATTTCTAACCTTTGTAAAAAAAAATTTACCGCTATTTTTGAAATATTTTAAACTGTGGCTATTTTCTTAAAACACTCTATCCAAAATGGCTATTTTCATAACTAACCCATTCTCCATTTCACGGCCATAATACCTAATATTCGATTTAATTACTAAATATCTTCCAACAGTATCCATAAACTACCTACAAGACAGTTGCATAAAAGTTCCACATCAGTTTAGCCATTTTATTGGATCTGAAACCAATTTGATTCCCTAGAAACAGCTTTGAGGTACAATCCATGGAAACCTGCCTCCCTAACAATGCAACCACCAAAAACCTGCAGTTTTGCAATGTTTCATATCCGCTGCACAAGAAACTAGAAAACCCACCAATTGATTTCCTTATGTATTCTGTTGAATTCTTAGGAAAAAAAGGCTCAAGAAATATGAGCAGAAAGCAGAAACCCTCTTGGTCATTCAGATTTATTTTGCACACAAGATTCTGATGCGCCTCCTCTTAGGAGGGATTAGGATAATTATTTAATTATTTATTATTTTATAATCCTAGTCTTATTAGGCTTTAGGGTTAGTATAAATACCCTATTGTAATCTTTCTCAAGGTTAGGTAAGAAATTATTTCAGTTTTATTATTATTAGTTTTTATTTATTTTATTAGTCTTTTACACTAGTCTTTCACGTGAGGCAAGGGAAATTCAATAGTTGAGACCAGGTCCTATCAATTTGGTATCAGAGCAATCGTCTTTGATCCATGGCACAAGCGAAGAAAATTGAGGCATTGGAGGAGCAACTTGGCTCCATGGGCAGCGATTTCAGTGCTCTTAAAGACACTGTGAGTGGGTTGGAGGGCCGGATTGAGGACAAACTACAGGGCCGGTTTTCGTCCATGGACGAACGATTCTAAGCACTTGAAACGTTGTTGCGGTCAATGGTAGAGCAACGTTCAGTCGCTCCACCGATTACACAGGCAGAGGCGATGCGAAGGGATCCGATTACGGGTGAAGCGTCGCGATCTGGGGGTAGTCACGTCCCGCCGGCCGCCTCTACGGGGATATTGTCTGCAGACGGGCACTCGCATGTGCGGCCGGGCGTTCCGCCAACAGTGGGGCAATCACAAGCTATTCTGGGGCTAATTTGGCCGCAGGCAGCAGCGCACGGGCCGGTGTTCGCCAATCCCGCATTGGAGGTAACACGAGCGGAAGGTACAATCGGGGTAGCGACGGGTTGGGGGCAGGCCGCCACAGGGTGGCCACCAGGATTTTCGGGGGCACCGGTCTGCGCGGGAGGGGGACCGAACCAGCCGTGGCCACCTGGGGGAGGCATCGGGGTTAGCAACACTACCCCATGGAGAGGGAACGGCCAACCGTTGCACCTGGAATTCAGGTTTCGGCAGCCGGGGATGACCACGGGTCCCAATTTTCACAGCGGAGTCCGCGGCGGGGATGTGGGGTCCTACGGGGCAGGTTTTGCAGAGCTCGACTTTGGAAGAAGCGCGAGCGAGAATGTGGGACCTCGCGGGAGTGCCAGGTTCGACGCGCGCATTTGTAAGCTCAAGATGCTGGTGTTCGATGGAACTGAGGCGAATGATTGGGTGTACCGTGTCGAGAGGTATTTCGCGGTGACAGAACGAGGCGGAACAATTAATGGCAGCGGGACTATGTATGGAAGGCCGAGCTCTGGCATGGTTTCGATGGCGCGAATAGCGGAGCCCGATTCGATCATGGGGAGAATTTAAGGAAACCGTGGTCGAACGGTTTCGTGCGGTACAAGACGGAAGTTCGAAGGAGCAGTTTTACTCGCTCGTTTAGACGGGGACGGTTATGGACTATCGCGACCGTTTCGAGTTACTCGAGAGCCAAACGGGTGGAATTTTGAATTCCGATTACATGGCCAATTTCTTGAAGGGTTTGAAGCCGGAGGTGAGAAGCAAGTGCAATGACAATGGCTCAGTTGGTCGAGGACCAGCGGCGCGTCGAACGGGCGGGTCGAGGACCGTTGGTAACCGAGTCTCGACCCCCACTATTGGGCCGGCCATCTCTGTCGAGGCAACGCGAACAAGGGCGCGTAGAGGCGGCGGGACCAGTGCAAGGGGGGGATCCGGCCGGCGGGAGAGTTTACGCGCCTCACCGAAACGGAATATCAAGCTAAACGAGCCAAAGGATTGTGTTTCAAATGCGACGAGCGCTTCGTTCCTGGCCACCGCTGTAAGAATCCCACCTTACAAGTATTGTTGATGGTCGATGAGAATGACACAATCGAGGAGAAGGGTGACGGAATGGAGGACGAGGGCGACCATCAGCACCTCGATATGGCTGAGGTGACTTTGAATTCGGTGGTGGGTTTAACACCGAGTAACATTATGAAGGTGCGAGGTAGAGTGGGCGATCGGGACGTGGTGGTACTTATCGATAGTGGTGCTACACACTACTTCATCTCCGCTCGGGTGGTAGAGAAACTTGGCCTTCGGATCGAGAAGGGAGCCTCGTATGGCGTTACATTTGGCAATGGGGCAGTGGAGCGCAGCCATGGCATATGTTGGGGAGTGGTATTGACACTACCGGAGATTCAAGTTCATGCCGACTTCCTGCCCCTACCATTGGGCAGTACGGACTTGATTTTGGGGATGGCGTGGCTCCAAACCTTGGGCACAATGGCGGTAAATTGGAAGAAGTTGACCATGCAATTTGAAACCGAGGGAAGACTAGGCACACTCAACGGCGACCCCAGCTTATGTCGTTCGCTGGACTCCTTGAAAGCGATGCGACGAATCATCCCGAAAGCATGGGTGGCAGCTTGGGTCAAGCTACACCGCCTCGGGGCAGACACCGTGGTCAACCAATCCAAAATTTCGGCATGGTAGATTGGCCGGTGCTGCAGACATTGAAGGGGTTGCGAGGATTTTTGGGACTTATGGGATATTACTGACGTTTTGTACAAGGGTATAGCGATATTCCTGGGGCGTTAATGAAGCAACTTGGGAGTCGTTTGAGGAGCTGCAACTACAGTTTCCGAAATTCAACCTTGAGGACAAGGTTTCTTGTTGGGCGGGGAGTAGTGATGCGCCTCCTCTTAGGAGGGGTTAGGATAATTATTTAATTATTTATTTGTTTTTATTATTTTCAGCATTAATTATTTATTGTTTTATAATCCTAGTCTTATTAGGCTTTAGGGTTAACTATAAATACCCTATTGTAATCTTTCTCAAGGTTAGGGAAGAAATTATTTCAGTTTTATTATTATTAGTTTTTATTTATTTTATTAGTCTTTTACACTGGTCTTTCACGTGAGGCAAGGGAAATTCAATAGTTGAGACCAGGTCCTATCAGATTCATCACAAGATTCATACCTTGCAAAGACAAAAGAAGTAAAATCACAATTCAACAAGTTTAGCAATAAATCAATTAGAGCATAGAAATATCAAAATTTCGCTGCAATTACCTTGGCCTTCTGCGAGTAGCCCTTCTGCATCCCCCCACATCCACACACCATTTTCTTTTGATCTGAACTTGCTTTTCATCACTCTATGGCGTAAGGATTCAGATTCCATAGGAAATCCAAAGCCACTTGACCATTATAGTTCTGTTCTTCTTCATTAATCTAGCCAACCTCGAATAGCCTGTCGCTTTTGGTTTGATTCAGATTCCTAATTTAGCAAATGCCACTCATCTTTCTCATGATAACTTTTCCAGAAGAAATCTCTTGCTTTCTTTTCGAATCAGAAAAAATCGTTCCAGGCATTCAAAAACCATCCATCAAATCTCTGTCTATCTCTGGTTTTTTTTTTTTTTTTTCATTTCTTTTTAATTTTGTGTAAAATTAAAATTTCAGGTTTGTTTTGTTTCCATTCAGCTTGTAATCTCTCAGCATAAATAAATTTCCTTATTTACTGTGTATTCTTTACCTTTGTTAGTTTACCTGCCCATGGTAATAAATTTGAAGGCAAAGATTATTGTCTAGATTCCTAGATGGTTCAAATTAATTTTCTCCTGTTGAACATTTCAGAGTGGTGTGAAGGACAAGTTACTGAGTGTCTAGTTGCAACATTTGGTGATTATTTCACCGATGTTAAGCTGTAAGTTGTCTTTCTCATTTAATTAGTGATCTTATTCTCTGGTTCTTTGCATGTCAATTCTTCCATAATTTATGCGTGCTTGTGTGCCATACACAACTATAGACTAGAGCTTGTCTGTATCTTAATGAAGATAAGAAAGTTATTGCTTGTACTGTAGAACGAAAAAGCACCTTTAAATGATCAAAATATTATTTTAATCTTAAGCATTGTTTATGACAATATAGTGAGGCTTCTGAGTTTGGATTTGGTGTTTTATCTTACCTTAACTGTTGACTAGTCTTCTTGGATTCATTGACATGTAAAAAGGTATTTCCCATCTAATGGAGCTTAATATTTTGTTAGATACATTGAAGAAAGATCATTTAAGAGATTTGTTGAGGCATGCCTCGAGGAAACAGTAGTTGTCTATGTTGATCATCTTCTGACACAGGTATCATTTACAAGTTCAATTTAGATTTTTCTTTTAGCTAGATAAGACAAAAACTTACGTTTTGTTCAGCAAAAATAAGAAGGCGCAGCTCCAAATTTATATTCAAATAACTGCCTAAGGCCACGTTTGGTGCACCATATTAACTCATCATGTTGTATTTAGATAATACAATAGAGTGTTTGGCTTGTTCAATCTACCCTAGTATATAATATAAAAAACACAATCTGTTAATCAATACAAATTGTGTTGTCTGGTACATTAAAATTTCTCTGTATTAGACCATTTGATCTATTCTAATGTGTAGGATCATTTTCTCATTATTTTATATAATATCTTTTGGAGAAGCACAAATCGTATAAGCTTATGCTATATAGCACAATACAATAAAAGCAGTTAACCAATGTACCCAAAAAGTTCCACAACATAACCTTCTTAGATTGATCACCTGTATAATTTCTTTAAAATTGAAGCAACTCTGATTCTGTGTTTTTACTTTCTTAGTTCAGTCTGCTGGAAGTCAGATTCTTTTTCCCCTGAAATAACAATATTTTTTTCCGTAGTATTTTCATTATTCATTGTACAGATACTATTGGGTGAACTCTCTTGTTTCTTTTGCTTTATTTTGTTATTTCTGTAGAGGAACTACATCAAAGAAGAGACTATCGAGCGGATGAGATTAGATGAAGAGGTTCTCATGGACTTTTTTAGGGAGTACATTACTGTAACGGTAAGTATATCCAGTTGCTTTATTTCTGAAGGCGAATCATCTATTTACTAGATAGAACTACTTATTAGTAAACTGCATATGTGTTTATTTCGGCTTCTTATGTATACTGCTTTGAACGTTTCCACATCTTGATTTTGTCAAACCTTTGCTCCAGAAAGTCGAAAGCAGAATCAGAATAATGAGTGATTTAAGGGAACTTGCTTCAGCAGAGAGCCTGGATACCTTCACTCTTATTTACACAAATATTCTTGAACATCAACCTGACTGCCCGGTATCTTCTGAAAATTGTTTTTCTAACATACTTTTGCTTTCAATCATATTTTACATGACACTTGTAGCTGTCAACTGTTGAAAATGCACCACAGCGTGGTGCAACACTATCTTCTTCTTATTACTTTTCCACAAATTATGATATTTGAAATCTTGAACTCCCTTTGTAATAATAGAAAGTTTTTGCCCTAATCATATTTACAAGCTTCTGATTATCGCTCTCTCTATGCAGCCCGAAGTTGTTGAGAAACTTGTAGGTCTCAGAGAAGGCATACCACGGAAGGATGCGAAGGAGGTATGTATCTATACTATAAATTACTTGTTACAAGACCCTTGCTAGTATTTAACTCAAGCCATAGGCTTGTTGAGGGTTTTGGGTTTATATCTGAAGTAGTCTTACATTCTTGACGTCCGCAAAGTAACATTATGAATTTGATTCTCATATGCTCTTGTTTTGCAAGCATGAACTTGACTTAGAAGGTAGTGTGTGGATTATCTGTACTTGAAATGAGATCTTTACCCCCATTTTCGTGCATTTTGTGCGAAATTGCGTAAAATCTGATAGTGTTATGGTTTCCGTTTAACAGGTAGTACAAGAGTGCAAAGAGATTTATGAGAACTCTTTGGGTGATGACAAAAACCCTCCAAAAGCCGGTTTTGTCTTCCCAAGAGTGAAGTGCTTATCTGCGTCCAAGGCGTCCTTGTGGCGAAAGCTTACCTAGTTAAAAGTAATTTTTAGGCTTCTCTGATCTGAACGCTATGTGAATTATATGTATCTATACTCATTTGATTGATTTATTAATTACCTACTCGCGTTCTGTGTGAATGGTCTGTTTGCGGTTAGTTGACAGTAGCAAAAAATAAACAGCTTATATTGTCTGCTAATCTTGATATATTGTTGATTAACCAAAACTAGACTATTCGCTTGATGATGATAATAATAATAATAATAATAATAATAATAATAAAAGGATGTGAACATTTTTGTAAGGAACCTTCCAGCATGGTGCACATTTTGTACACTATCTATGGTGCGCTGACATACAATAGCTTAAAAGGGACGGGCTAGTCAGTCCAGTAAACATGCGATATGTCTGGTAAAAAGTATGGTTTTAATTTTATGAGAGTTTTATATGGACGTTGTTGGAGATTGGTTTTTGCAATATTAATTTATAATATTATTTTGGTTTTTGTAATATTAATTTATAATATTATTTTTATTAAGGGTTAGTTAGGTAAATAGTCATTTTGAATTGTGTGTTTTCAAAAAATAGCCACAATTTTAAAAAATTTAAAAACTAGCCATAACACAATGTAAGAAATTTCTGACAATAATAAAATTACACATAAAAATTGTTGAAGAAATTTCTGACACGTGTCAGATATTTCTAAAAGGGTTAGTTTTTATATTTTTTGAAACTGTGGCTATTTTTTAAAATCATTTTGTAAACAATGACTATTTTCTTAAAATTCTCTTTTGTTGATTAATAAAATAAGTAAATATTTTAATTTTTTTAATAAAATATTCATCGAATATCCATAACATGTTATGAAGTTAAATTTTGATATTTATAAGTGTTATGAAATATCAAATTGTTTAGTTAACACGTTTAAATTAATGGTCGGTGATTGATCAAGAATGAATAACTTGATTCGAAGTTATATACGTGGAACACTATCGGTGAAGAGACACTTAGTGATCGCGTTCTGTAGAGTTAGACTATACACGATCTGAATTGACTCGTTGTGAAGTATTGTTTAATAGTCGTTACGATAGTTGTGTCGAAATCACAAGATGGTCATATGAGAGTTGATCTCAATCCTGAGTGACCACAGAGTCTTAAGTTACGTTTACGTATTATTTAATTTGTTCGTTAAGTACCATAATCGTAATGGGAACGAATACTTGTATTTCTGGAATTTATAATGGGATCAATTGAGAATGTGGTTTTCACAGACACATAATCTAGCTTCTAATAAGAACGAGTCATATTAATTCCTTTAAAGCGTTGTTTTTGAAATTGAACGGTTATGAACACATTTACAATCTTGTCGTAAATGAATAGTTCACTAGTGAAATGAAAACGGTATTTAAGAAACAAGATATGACACGAGGGATATAACAGTAGTTTCACCGACTCAGGATATGAACAAATCTGGAGGGTCAAATCTCATATAATGACTATATAAGTGGAGTAAATTATTCTAATAATTTCAAAAGTGCAATTCTGGATTTTTAGTGGAATAACATATGAACCAATAAATTAGATTTTTTTAACCAAATAACTTTAGTTAATTATCTTAATTTATTGGAGCTTGAATTATTGGGTCTATGGTCCTTGGACTAACTCTAAAAAATTAATAGAGAAAGCTTATAATACACTTAATGTTGATAAATTATATAGTCTAACAACATATGAATTAAGTGATAATTGAATAAATGACCATTTTAAAAATACAGTTTTAAGTTATTAGCCTAAGAATAAAAAAAATAAGTTATTAGCCTTTTTTTTTCTTTTTAGTTATTTTTTTAGACATTATGAATTGACTTTTTTGCCATTCGTTACAGAAGGTAACATAGATTGTAATAAATGTTACAGATCATAATATATTTGTTATAATGTGTAACAAATTTTATTACATATTGTAACATATATATGTTAGAATTTATTACAAATTTTGATACACATCATAATAATTTTGTTATAATAGGTAACAACTTTTGATATAAATAGTAACAGACAAAATTTGTTACACATATGTCAAAATATTTAAAATTTATTACACATTTGTCTGTTACGATTTGTATCAAAATTTGTTACATGTGTTAACAAATATTGTTACGAACTGTAACAAATTTTGATACATGTTGTTACGATATTGAAAAATTTGTTACAAAAAAATCGTAACAATCCAAAATTTTTTTACAGGTTGTAACAACATCTGTTACGAATCATAACAAAGTTTGTTACGTTCTTAAAAATGCAAACATGAACCACACGCGAATTAACATCTCCAAAACACGAATCGAATCTGAAAAAAAAAAAACTATAAAATGCAAACTAGCACTGAACCAAAATAGGGATTAGCAAATGTAGAATCTTTCTTTTGAGAAAAACCAAAAAAAGAAAAAAAAATTTCAATCAATCAACCACCAAGAACCACAAAACCCTAGAAATTTTAAAACTCCATAGCTTACGAGCTTTAGAGCAACGTGCGAATCCCCGGACGAACATGTGAAACCTCAACGGCGTCGAAGGGAGGTAATTCAGAGTCCTTGAGAAGTGGATTTTTATGGAGTGATTCGTTTGGGATAATGGACGCCATGGAGGAAGCAGAGAAGCAAGAGATAGAGTGAGAAGAATATGAAATAGAGAGGGCAATGGAGAGATTTGAGGAAACATGATGTCGCTGGAGACTTGAACAGGTCTGAGCTTCTATTGCAAAGCATGTCTTTATCGCGGAGATTAGAGAAGAAGATGGAGGTTGAGAGAGAGAGGGAGTTTTTTTTGGTCTGAGGAGGAAGGAGGATAATTTAGTCTCTTTAGCAAATAGAATATAAGGCTGATGTCTAATAACTTAATATTTGAATTCATAAGCTATTTACTAAAAATATGAATTTTAAAACGGTCATTTAGCAAATGAACACATGAATTAATTCTAGTTATTTATTTAAGTGTTAAATAGATAATGGTAAGAATTAATTCAAACATATATTTGGTGGGAAAGAATTTTGAGTTTTTTGAGAATTTAGCCAAATTTTAGTTTAATTTATTAGGGATTAACCATAGTATTTCAAATTTAGGAAATTAACCATTTTTTATTTTTCTTTTATTTATTCTTATTGTGCTTTGACTATTTTGCCCTTGTTATTTTGGCGCTATTTTATTCTTAAAAAAAAAAAAAGATTTGGCTTTTCACTATTTGTCTATTTTTCTTGTTGATTGTCTTTTTTCCCAAACATAATTTTGATCTTTAGTTTTTGTTGTTTTGTGCGCGATTTTTGGCGAAATCTTTGTTCAACGAGGATCTTCCATTTTTTTGTTGTTTTTGTTTGCAATTTTTGGGTGAAATCATTTTGCTCGAAGTTGATCTGGCGATGTGGCATGGAATCGGCCGGCAAGTTGTGATTTTGGCAGTGAGATCTGGTTTGGTGTTGTATTTTGTGGTTTATGGTGATTTGTGATTTTGGCATCAACTTTTCAGGTCTATGTTCTTCATTTTCTGTGGTTTTTTTTTTTTTCATATTTTTGTTTTGAAAAGCTAGCTAAGTTACTTAAGGTTTAGGCTCGGAAAAATGGCTTAAACTTGTACGCTTTTTCTTCTTCCTTTCCTTGAGCAAATCCACCCCTCTTTCTCTCTCTATTTCTCTTGCACTTTTTGTTTCCTCTTCTCTCTAAACCTAAGCACGGTTTTCCTCTCTATTTGGCTGAGCAAAATAGAAAAAATGAGACCTTGTGCTCTTAGTATCCCTTTTATAGGCAAATTAGGAAGCTTGTTGAGTAAGCTTACTTAACCAAGCTAGTCTCTCTCTCTCTCTCCTCTTCAAATCCAATCATGGTTAATTAATTTTCCTCCAACTTTATTCAAAAACATAAATTTTTATTTGATCTAATATGGGCTGCATAATTTTTGGCCATTGATTTCACTTAGTATCTCATCTAAGGGCTAGGATGGAGCAAGAGTAACTTTTTATACTTTAACTTTTGTGACACTTGTCAAAAGCTCCTCAAACTGGACCAACACCTTGCCACAACCCCTTTCCTATCAAATAATGACTCAAAGATGACTAAGGGCTGGTGAAATTTGGATTTCCTCTCAAATTTATGCTATTTGTGCTTGGAATATAAATATTAGAGAAAATCTATTTCTCACTTAGTGTGGCCCACGGTTTTGCACTAATAAATTAGATTAATAGTAGAATAATATTTATCTACTATTCTGGGGTTGATTTCTATCAGGAAGAATCCCGAGGAACCTGTTTTCACGGTAACGGTGACTAAATCGTCATTTTCCTGACTTACCATAATCGATATATCTTTTTCTTGAATTCTATTATCCGGAGACTTTAAGAGACTCTTATTTGATTCTAATAACCTCTAAAAATATAATTAGAAGTTAGGTTTAACTCTTTGTGATCGTTTTTGAGCTCCATCACGATTTTTCCGTTCTTTATGGTAAAATCTCGTTTCGGCTTCGTTTTAGCTCGGAATAACTCCAAACTTTAAACTAAGGCTTATTATGTGAAAAATTCGTCAAATTTTCGTATCTGGGGCTTGTTCTTTAAACTCCAAACTCCAAACTTTAAACTGGGGCTTGTTCTTTATTCTTTCTCAAATTTCCATCAAGAATTCGTCATTGGATTGGGCCTTCCGTATCTCGTCTAGTATTACTGGACACATCTGGAGACTTCCTAGCACTCCATACACTATCACTAGTTCAAAATCTATGATGTCTTTTAATAATTCCTTTGGAAGTCCTTGCAGCATTGCTAGGGTTCCTATGGATTTTTGGCTTAGTGCATCCGCAACTTTGTTCGCCTTTCCTGGATGATAATGGATAGTGAAGTCGTAGTCCGTGAAGATCTCAAACCATCGTCCTTGACGTACGTTTAGGTGCTTCTGTGTGAATAGGTATTTCAGCATTTTGTGTTTGGTGTAGTAATCACAATGTACACCGTATAGGTAGCGTCGCCAAGCCTTGAGGGCGAACACAACTGCTGCTAACTCTATGTCGTGAGGAGGGGATCGGGTCTCGTATTCCTTCAATTGTCGCGAGGCATAGGCAATCACTTTCCCGTGTTGCATTAGTATGGCCCCTAACCCTAACTTTGATGCATTACAGTAAATGGAAAATCCAGCATTTCCTTGTGGAATGGCGAGGACGGAAGCGGTAGTCAAACGTTTCTTTAGCTCTTGAAAGCTTCCTTCGCAAGGTTTCGTCCATGCGTACTTATGCTCTTTGTGGGTTAGGGCCGTTAGAGGGCTCGCGATCTTGGAAAATTCTTCAACAAATCTACGGTAATACCCTGCCAATCCCAGAAAGCTTTTCACCTCGGCCACGTTCTTCGGTTGTTGCCAGCTTATGACAGCCTCAATCTTGGCGGGGTCTACTGCAACTCCCTCTTTAGAGACGGTATGTCCTAGGGAGACAACCTTGTCAATCCAAAATTCGCAATTTTTGTACTTGACGTAAAGCTTTTTCATCTTGAGTCATTGCAACACTGACCGTAGGTGCTAGGCATGCTCTTTCTTTTTCTTGGAATATACCAAGATGTCGTCAATGAAGACGATGAAAAACTTGTCTAGAAAATCTTCGAACACTCTGTTCATTAAGTCCATGAAAGTTGCGGGAGCATTGGTGAGGCCGAACAGCATTACTAAGAATTTATAGTGCCCGTATCTAGTATGGAAAGCTGTCTTTGGAACGTCTTCTTCTCTTATTTTCAGCTGATGGTAGCCGGATCTTAAATCGATCTTTGAAAATATCGCGGATCCGGCTAGTTGATTGAATAAGTCATCGTTTTGCGGTAACGGGTACTTGTTCTTAATGGATGCCTTGTTGATCTCCCAGTAGTCTATGCAAAGTCTCAGCGAGCCATCTTTCTCCCGAACAAATAGGATCGGCGCTCCCCACGGGGAATGGCTAAGTCGGATAAGGCCTTTCTCAAACAACTCTTCGAGTTGTGCCTTTAACTCTTTCAGTTCGGCTGGAGATATGCGATACGGGGCTCGGGAGATAGGTGCGATTCTGGGAATCAACTCTATGCAAAAATCAATCTCTCGATCGGGTGGTAACCCTGGAAGGTCATCCGGGAAGACTGACAGGTACTCTCGTATTGTAAGCACATCTTCCGACACCGACTCTCGCTCTTTCGTCTGATCAACAATGTTGGCCAAGTACGCTTGGCATCTGTTATCGAGCAGCTTCCTAGCTTGAAGCGTATAAATTATCGGGGCTAACCGACTACGTGGAGTTCCTTGGAACTCAAATGGCTTCGCGTTTGGTGGACTAAAGCGTACTCGCTTCCTACGGCAATCTATCATTGCATAATGGGCATTAAGCCAGTCCATCCCGAGGATTACATCAAAATTACGCATTTTGATTTCCACCAAATTCGCATAAAGGATGAAATTTCCAATCTTGATTAGCACATTCTTAAACCAAGACATTGATTTGTAGACGTCACCTGCTAGAGTAACAGTAACAAAGGGACTACTAAGGGTTCTTCTATTACCTTCCAGCTTATCGCCAAGACGCTTGGCCATATATGAATGTGTCGCTCTAGAGTCGATGAGCAAGAAGAGGTTAAGATTGGTTACTAGAAGCTAACCTGAGATAGATGTAGAAGGGTCTGCTTCGATGTCTCCCTCATTCAAGCTATAGACCCTTGTATTTGTACGACGTTGAGGAGTTGACTTTGTGGCCTTGGCGGCGTTGCTCTTACAGTTGCGGGCTATATGTCCCTCTTGGCCACAGTTGTAGCAGCCTCGTATGGTCCCAAATCAGCATTCTCCAGAGTGCATTTTCAGGCACTTTGGGCATTGAGGGACTAGTCCTGTCCTTTCTCTGGCATTTTCTTCACAGGGCGTCCAACGCCCTCTCACATTTCTTGTCTCTGTTCTGTCTTGTCTCTTGGGCTCTCCACTCCTGTTTATATTCTCATTTCTCTGTCCCGAATTATCCTTGCTGAAATCTCGCTTCTTGAAGTTGAAGCGGTTGTTCTTGCGAAAATGTCCGATGCGAGACTGAAACTGTTTCTTCTGTTCATATCCGGTCTCCTTATTCTGCCCATCACCCGGGCGATCTGTCCTTCCTCCACTGGTTCTGTCTTCCTGTATATCCCATCCGTCGTTTCTCAGAGCTCTTTTCACATCATCGACATAGGATCCTGGCCCTCAACCCATGCATATGACTATGGTTGGGGCGAAGCGCGCCAACTCGTCAAACTTAGCGGTATACTCTGCCACTGACATTTTTCCTTGGCAGAGACTTAAGAACTCTCGGACCTTTCGAGCTAAACGGGATTCTCCGAGATACTTATCACGGAATAACTTAGCGAAACGTTCCCAAGTCACAGTATTGACATCCTCTTCTGTCCAACTACTTCCCACCAGCACATTGCTTCTTTGTCTAACTGATTGATGGCACATTCGACTTTCTTAGCATCGGTAAGGCCCACGTAACTGAAGATGTGTTGAAGGCGTTTAATCCATTCTTCAGCAGTGGCGGGATCAAGAGTCCCGTCGAATCTAGGTGGTTTCTGGCATCTAAATTATTCGTAGATCGGTTCCCCAGCTTGTTTGACTGCACTGGGTGCCTCTGGCGTAATAGGGTTTGCTGCTCTAGGGTTTGGCACTTCCTGTGCAACAGGCACCTGAGGTACGGGTGGTGGCCCAGCCATATGATTTAAGCGGTGGAGGAGTAGTTCAAGTGTTGTAGTTTGAGCTCGTATCTGTTCGTCCCTTTACTACGCAGTGTTCTATTGTTCTTTGAGTAATCTTTGTACCTCATCTAGTTCACGGCACATTACGTCTAGAATAGTTCTTGGCGGCATGGTTTCGTTGTCTTCAATCTATGTCCTGTAAGCACGCATTTCGTGAGTTCCCTATTTGACCAATTTCCTTTTATTTGATTTATTATAAGTAAACAAGCAAGTAAGGTCAAAGACTTAGCAAATCAAAATTTAGTTATAACGAATGAGGCATAGCTGGCAAGAACTTTCATTTTCATTTTACTGTTTAACATATATACATATATCTCCATTCATTGTACAAGATTCTAAAAGACTAATAGGAAACAAAAGAAAACAGAGGTTCACTGGCCACTATGGCTCTTTCTAATCGCATATATATATAGTAATCAAAAGCGTAAGTCGCTTCAAGTAGAGCGAGAAAAACTAGGACATGGTCAAAAGGGCGCTTCAGAAAGCATTCTAATCCTATGTATGTGCTATCAGAATCACCACCGTCGATCTCCATCTCTGACTCAGTCTCAAAGTCATCGTCCTCTGAGCTGTCTCTATCACAAGGCACGTCCTAAGCCGGACCAACTAGGGCAGGCTCGGGATGAGCTCGTGAGAATCTGGGTGCCACGTTCTCGGGGCGCGGTATCAGAGGGTAGATGCTATCTGTGTGTTCAAGGTACGCCCTCCTCATAGCTCCCATCGTGTGAAAAAGGGATATGGGCGAAGGGATCAGAAGTACGGGTGAATACCATGTGAGAATATCTATATACACAGTAGCTCGCTGATGCCAAAGTTAGGATATGTCTCAACTATCTCGAGGTTGAAGCCGTCGAAGTATGAACGGATAGTCTCTCCAAGACGCTGGTGGAACTTCTCAGCTGTGCGAGTCCATGTGGTCATGTCATCGACCACGTGAAAGGTAGCGATCATGGTAGCATGAAAGATGAACCAACCACGTTTGTGTTCTACTCAGTTCTCTTTGTCATGCCAGCGGGAGGCTCCTCAGAGTAAGGTCTGAGCCAGCTCGACCCGGTACTTCTCTGGAATACGAAGAGATCTCATCCATCCAAGAGTTCGTGACTCCTACTCCTTAAAAGGTATAGTGTCAGCCTCACTCGAGTAAGTAGGTGCTTGCGGCGGAATCAAGCGCATGTAATCATGCTATGCTGGCTCGAGGCCACTGACGGCTCACGTGAAGGCTGACTTACCTCAAACATCCTGCATCGTTACTTCGTCAGATACGGTAAGAATCTAAATGTCAAGAAGATATAACTAAAATCCCTAACTAATATAGAAACAAACTACTCTTAAAACTTATCTACTCGCTGGCGAGAAGATGTGTGTGGCGAGTCTTCAGAATCAGCTAAACCCGGGCTCGGATACCAAAAATTCTGTCACGACCCAGCTCTCTCGGCCGGAGGCCGCGACACGGGTTCTTTTCTCTTCACTACTATTTATCTTACTTAAAACGTAAAACATAAGTTACTTTATAATATAACGAGCTTGTTTTTTTTTTTTATAATGCGGAAGTTAAAGTACTTTTCTAAATCAAAATAATGTCTCCTGACTTCTCTTGAGTTCAGGAAAAGAGGCACCACTTTATCTCAAGTTCGGGGCCTCGGGATCTATTCCCGGTCACATTACCACATCTTTGTTGTCAAAATACAGAATGCGGAATTTAAAACATATATGCCACGGGTTCTTTCTCTTCTTAAGTGGCCACACACATCGCCCACCGCCAGCAGCTCTGCTTCTACAGATCTTCTGATTTAACTTTTCCCTTACCTATAACACCATGGAAAAAATAATGAATTGATAAACTCAGTAAAGGCAAAACTACTGTATCTTAATGTTGCAATGCAATGCAACAAGGATTCATAGATGCAACAACAATTCACAAAGCAAGAGATAGAGAGTTTGATCATCTTTGGACTAACAAACCGTAGCAAACCGTTCTTTCTGTGAGTCACCACCTCTGGGGTCAACTCTTCTTTCTTTCTTTCTTTTGTCTGGGATCCACTGATGGAAACCACTTCTGTCTCAATATTGAGGCGCGCCACGGGAGATGGCCAAATCTCCCGACAATTAATGATATAGCTCTCTCTTGGAGCTGGCGGTTCTATCGACGTACGCTCTACTATATTTGTACATTATGACCCATCGTCCACTCTCTTAGAGGATTGGGGTCTAACAAGAGGTGTTACTTTTTCTAACGAAGAAAAGTAACATGAAACCGGCTCTTCTAGAGTCCTAGGGTTTTAACCTCTTGTATCGGGGTGCTAGGACCCATGACAATGATTTCGTCGGGCCTTCTAAATTCAACAAACAGTAAGGCTTGGTTTTCTTTTTAGCCCTAAACTTGCTCGGGTTGAAACCCGGCTTCAATTCTTACACGAACCGTTGTTCGGCTTTCTTAACGTTTTAGTCACGTTTTATTCTAGAGGCAAAGCTCTACTTAATTACTTTTTCTTCCATTCACTTTGTTTCTTTCTTTTCTTTCTCTTTTATTTTCTTTCTAAGGTTTAGTACGGCTTTTTACTTCTTTTAGTTTCAAAATACACAATTATATTCGCACGATACAGTTATCGGGAATAGCAAGTAAAAGCCTAACAAACAAGCATACATAAACATAAACACACAACTTGTCTTGTGTAAGCGATAGAGTTTCTCCGAGCTTATCTTAAGCAACGCTCCAAGCTCCGACCACTTCTCTGGCCCTTTCAATAGAAAAGGAATCAAGCCTCGTTAGTTCGCTTGTCTCGTCAACTGAGAGCAAAAATAATTCTTATCTTAAATGTTCTAATGCTTGGGACTTTCTAAACTATCTTATTACCAAGATGGGGCTGCCTAGGTAACTTAACCAAGGTGTATTTAACCTTACTTAGGTTTGGGATTATTCCGAACCCTAATTCGTACTCCCGACGCGCCTCAGGAGCTTACCGAGCAATCCCGAGGGTCAATTTGTACTATTCACTATTTACGGTTCAGGAATTCATCTAAATTTCTTACTTGGCCATTCTTAGGTCTAACATATGATTTCTAAGACCATGAAAATCCTTTTTAAACTTTAAAAAGTTTACTATCATGATCAACTTGGCTCGGATTTGACTTTTCAGGTTTTACCGAGCTCTCGATTACGGTTTCGCTAGAAAACGTCGTTTTAACATAAATCCTTATCTTTTCTTAAATGACACTTTTACTATATGGACAGTAGCTTCTAGGTATTTTAGGAAATATTTCAACCTTATTTCAAACCATCATCGAAGCGTTAAAGGTCCGTTTGAAATCTCAACTTACAAAACGATGCGTTTTTCTAGCTTACTCATGGTTTTGTTCAAACCAGTCATGTAGCGTCTTTTTTTTTTTTAAACCTCTTTCTTTTCTTTACAAAAACACATTAAGAATGGTAGACTAAAGTATTCAAAGAGATCTTAATAGTCTACATAAATTTTCTTAAGAATATTAAAGCTCAAGTTCTCAAAGTTTACCAAAGTTTAAGAACTCACTTATCGTAAACTTAAGATTTTGATCGGGCGTTTACCGTAAAAAATTCTTTTTGACATTTCCCTTTTCAAATCTCTAAAACACTTTGGGGGCAGAGGCTATTGGAGCCTAAAATCATTTTATAATTTCATTTCAAAGTGTTCAAATAGTTTAAGAACTCAATGTGGTCGGATTTTACATTTAGCTCACTTCTATAAAAAATTTCTCTACGGTTGTTACGACGGTTCGTTGGAAACCGTCGTGCTTGTAAAACCTTTTGTAATCAGTTTAATCCCTTCATCAAGACATAAATAAGTAGAATCTAAAGCATGCAAGAAGATAAATAGGAATCTAAAAGCGAGCACGGCCGTGGTTCACGCTCACGAGCACACGAATCCGCCATGCAAGCTTAGAGAAAATCCGCCTAGCCTTATAGAGCTTAGGTTCAGATTTTCACTTACTTAAGCAAGCTAAAGAACACTAATTATTACAACACTAATTATTACAACACATTCTCGTCAACCAAATACATTCAAGGACTTAACCAAAGAAAGCTATGCTCAAAACTAATTAAAATCTCATAAGGATTTTAAGAAATATACCTAAGTTCAAGGATAGAACTTTTGCTCTTTCTCTTGTGTAGTTGACCGACCTCCTTTAACACTTGGTTACCTTTAACACTTGAAGGCAGAGGTGAAAGGAAAGGTTTAGAAGTGTTTTTAAGAAACTAAAACCATAGGAAAAGCTATCTAAGTTACCTGAGGTTTAAGCTTGGAAAAATGGCTTGAACTTGTAGGGTTTTTCTTCTTCCTTTCCTTGAGCAAATCCACCCCTCTCTATCTCTATTTCTCTTGCACTTTTTCTTTCTTCTTCTCTCTAACCCTAGGCACGGTTTTCCTCTCTATTTGGCTGAGCAAAATGAAAAAAATAAGACCTTGTGGTCTTAGCATCTCTTTTATAGGCAGATTGGAAAGCTTGTTCAGTAAGCTTACTTAACCAAGCTAGTCTCTCTCTCTCTCCTCTTCAAATCCAACCATGGTTAGTTAATTTTTCCTCCAACTTTTTTCAGAGAAAATTTATTTCTCACTTAGTGTGGCCCACAGTTTTGCACTAATAAATTAGAAAAATTATTTCTCCTCATCAATTATTAGTAAAATAATATTTATCTACTGTTCTGGGGTTGATTTCTATCAGGAAAAATCCGGAGGAACCTGTTTTCACGGTAACGGTGACTAAACCGTCATTTTCCTGACTTAGTGTAATCGACATTTCTTATTCTTGAATTATATTATCCCGAGACTTTAAAAGGCTCTTATTTGTTTGTAATAACCACTAAAAATATAATTAGAAGTTAGGTTTAACTCTTTGTGGTCGTTTTTGAGCTCCATCACGATTTTTTCGTTCTTTACGGTAAAATCCTGATTTTTACCGAAATCTTCTCGTTTTGGCTTCGTTTTAGCTCGGAATGACTCCAAACTTTAAAATAAGGCCTATTATGTGAATTTAAGTCATTTTATAGTCTTAAAAAAATGTTAGGACTGTCGAGGGTCATTTTTTTAAAATTTGGGCCAAAATGTAAGTTTTTAAAAGTTAAGGGGCTATTTTGTAATTTTTTAAAATTAAGCCGAACTTTGATTTGTGACCACTATTATAACCACTATTATAATAAACTTATTTCTTAATGGATAAAATAAGTAATGGAAGTGAAATTTCATACTTTGTTCGATGATTCGAGATGACATTCACAAAAATGTCGGAGTTCAAAAAATACAATTCATTCTTCGAGAATTTTATCCCGACATGGAGTCAGTAGGTTTACCCTGGGGTTGGGGGTTACAACTCTTATAGTAAACTTATTTCTTAATGGATAAAATGAGTAATGAAAGCGAAATTTCATACTTCATTTGATGATTCGAGATGACATTCAAAGAAAATGTCGGAGCTTACAAAAATACAATTCATAATTCGTTAATTTTATTTCGGCATGGAGCCAGTAGGGGTAACCCCAGGGTCGGAGGTTACAACAGTGTTCCACGTATGTGATTTTGAATCAAGTTATCCAATCTTAATCAATTACCGACCATTGATTTCAACACGCTAACTAAATAATTTGATATTTCATAAAACACTTATAAATATCAAAATTAGTTTCATAACGCATTATAGATATTTAATGAATATTTATATAAAATAAAATTCTAAACAAAGACTAAAAATATCTACTTATTTTATTAATCAACAAATGATAATATAACAAATGATATTACAAAAAAAAACCTATTCTCTAGGGTAACATTCCAACAATTTATTCAATTATGGTGTGATTCTGGCAACTCTTGGACATACGAGGAGTATTTAGGCTGGTATTTGCTCCGATTTTGCATGACCACCACTTGCCTAGCGCCACGCACATTCCTACGATGTAGTTATTATTAGTGGATCCCAGACAACAACTTATGTCAAGACACAAACGCCTAGATACCTTCTGAGTACACGGGCGAACGGAAAAACCTGAACCTAATCCTATATGTGCAAGGGTTTACTCAGTATGGGACGAGCGAACTCTTTATGCATCTTTTTAGTTTTGCAAGATTATAATATATATGATCTGGAATTTTCGTAATGTGTATATCATGTCAGATTATGTAGTAGTTTAGTTTCCCTTATTGAGTTTAGCAACTCACTAGGTTTTTCGATGTTGTTGACAGGGAAAATACCAAGGTAGAACATGCACGAGGACGATGGCACCGAAGACCAATACATGTAACACTCGAAGACTAAGAAATCCAGTTATATATATGTTTATAACGGTTTTTTATTTTGTAATTGAGGCAATGTACACTGCTAGTATTTAATGTAAAGTTATGAAAATCTTACATATGTATGTCTGTATATATATGTATATTAAAAAAAAGTGTATGCTTATTTTATTATTCTGCTATCTTTGAGCTTTTTGAATTTAAGAAAGTAGTTGCGATTCGCACTAGCGGATAGTGACGAAATTTTAGTCGTGGAAAGTTGACAAAAATTTGCGTGAAATCTTGGCTTATTCTTTATGGATATCCGTAATTGAATAGTAGAAAAATAACTCACAGAAAGTTAAAGAAAATTGGGCAAGTTTTTGTATCTATCTGCGACTGATTTTTTCTATGATCAGTCACTGATACCTATTATCCACGATTGATTTGATCAGTCGCAATACTCGACTAGCGTATACTCGTGTTTCTATTAGTAGATGAAATATTAGGTTGTTTCCTTAATTATTTCCGTTTCCTTTTTGGGAGAAATTTGTTTTTCGTTTTTTTTTTCATGAACATATTAACCATTTGGACTAATCCACCACTTTGTTGCCGTCTCTATTAAGTTCTATTAATCGATTTGCCTTTTCTCTAATTTTTAATGCCATGTGATGTTCTAGAAAACTACATGTAGTTTTATGTCATTTTTCGTTAAAAAAATTGTGTGTCAACTTTGGGTACAAGAAAGAACAATTTCATTGTAGTTTCTCGGATTAAACTACACTAAATTTAATGTAGTTTTCTCACAAACTATAACATCCACTTATTCATCATATTTTTTTTTATATAAAATTAAGAAAACAATGATTAATCTTATTTTTATGTCAGTTTTCTTACGATTATTGGAAATAAAATTCTAAATGCAAAATCTTGATATCTAGAGAAATTCCATTAATTGAATCTTGTTATTCGAAATGTAAAAGATCGGGGCATTACATCTTATGCATGTATTGGTTAGATTTTGTTTTGTTTGTTTTTTTTTCGATTTTGATAAACATATATATAACAAATTAGTATATATTGATTTAAATAAATTTGGATTAGTTTTGAACGTCTATTTTTTTATTTTTATTTTGGGTAATTTTAAGGTTTCAAAATTTGATTTTCACCGGGAATGATATTATAGAAGTCCTCATAATTCACGGAGGACAAACCGCATGCTTCTTGGAGTATGCTGATAACTCAAACATGTTGGAGTTTATTTGTCAATTCGTAATGAAGCTTAATCTTTTTTTCCACTTAGGCTCAGTTTGAAAGTTTGCTTGATCAAGCAACAAGGTATTGTGTTTATGTTTTTGAAAATCTCTCATTTGAGATTAGAGAAGTTTATGTGAAAAAAAAGAGTGAGTAATTTTGAGAATTCTAGGCATAGTTCTTACATCTCTCGTGAGTTGACATTTATCAAAGAAAAGGATATCGAGCTCAGAGTAAGACAAAGAACTTGAAGGCAAGCTTATTGGAGTAAAATAGAAATTTTGAATGAACAAAGCTTGGGGTAAGGTGTTGGAGTCCGAAGTCGAGCGAGCAAACGTGAGGTTTCCACTCAGTGAAGACCCTCATCAACAATGATCTGCTGATGATCAGAGCTCAACCTCGCTTGTCGAGTCCAGTAAGGAAAGACCAAACCAACATTTCTACTTTCTACCCTATCTACTATTATTAACTTTTTTAAAGTAAAAAATGGATAACAATTTGATTCAGAGGTTGATTTAAGATATTAACTGAGAAATACTTGAGTTATTGGACTGGCGTGATTGAATACCATATGTCCATAACTTTTAATGTGAACCTAGTTAGTATTAGGTGATAAAGCCTGAGATTGGTGCCAACCTTATTCAAACAATGTTCTAACCTTGTTTGAACATTGCACAACCATGTTCAACCTTGTTGAAGTTTGTACAATATTGTCCAATCTTATCTCAATATAGCACAACCGTGTACAACCTTGTATGTACATCCTAACTGTGTTCCAAGCTTGTAAAACTATCTTTGGATAAAAAAAAACCCAACCTTTTTATTCTTGTTTTTGATCTAATAATTCTCGAATGTTTAAATTAAATAAATGAGAATTGCTTGACATTCATGTTATTCGTCACATTAATTGTTTTGATTATACGGTTCGTGTCGGAGGATTAAGATGATCAATGAAACAATGTGTCATGTTATGTTACAAGTCAAACTACAAGTAATTTAGGAGTAAGCGACATGTAGTTTAACCCCTAAGAAAAACTACCTGTAGTTTATGTCATGACCCACTGGCTCGGCCGCGGCCGCGACTGGAGAGTACAAAGTCATTTTCATACTCTCGTAACCTCTTTTAAAACTCTGAAAGCGGAAATTCTGTGTATTTTTTTTTATGCGGAAATCTTTATCATATATAAAACTTAAAACATAATAAGGTTGATGGCGCATAGATGCTGCCATAATATTATAAACGATATTACGAGGAGTCCTCGGGATCACGTCCCGGTCTCAAAATACGGTACGACTCACACAGAGTCTATTATCTTTATAATATTACATATCCAAATCTTAAAACCTTCGGCATCTCTTCCTAGCATCAAAAACATAATATAACAAAAGTGCGAAAAATATATTGCCACGAATATTCTCTTCAACGGTTACCACACACACCATCTCCGCCAGCTCCAACTCGTCGATCCTCATTGGCTTCTTACCTACAACACTGAGAACCTATGAGTTGATAAACTCAGTAAGGGCGAACTAGTCTACCCTAGATGATATGCATCACAAGTTTACATATTACAACAAGCACACAGAGAAGTTAGCCGTCCTATACAGACTAACACCCTTTACACAATAAATGCAACAAAGTTGTCCTATTACCCTCGTGTATTCCCATGTCTCCCAGTTCTTACTTTTCCACAGCCGAGTACTTCATACTCGGTTCACACAGCCGAGCTCCCTACGCAAGGTAGCTCTATCTCGTTGCACTAAGCACAATTGAATAACACTCCCGGTTCACCTTGCTCTGAGGAGACAACTCGGCTTCACAGGTGAGTCTTTTGCACACAGCTTTGTTCTTCGTATCGTCAAGGCCTCGTGATCGGTTATGGACCCACCACAGTTATTTGTAGTCCTTCGGGAGAAATGTCTCATTAGACTCTCTACAGACTTAATGTTTTCACACAGCAATCATTTCATTATTTAATTAATCAAGCTCGACATCTTTATCAAGTCTGGGATCCAGTGATGGTCACCGCGATTTCTCTAGCGTGCAGGCGGGGAGATGGCCTATCTCCCGGCAGTCATACAGACTTCATCTCACACTCAACTGGCTGGCTTTATGTAAGGAATAAGCTCACCCGCAGGGAGCAGGGCTTTCTCTCTCAGAGCTAGGGCTCTCTTCTCTTGGAGCCAAGCGGTACCATCGAATTTTATTTCAATATTTAGATTGTATTTGCTTACCTCTTATCAACTCCTGTCGGAGAATTGAGGCTTATTTAAGATTTCTATCCCTCCCGTCTCGTTTACTGAGGAATCGAGACTTTAAATCTGATATACTTTCCCTTGTCAGGTCACAAAGCAGACGAGGATTTCTTATGTTTGAATCCCCTTGTCAAATCACACAGCAGACTGTGATTTAGTATGTTTGAATGCCCTTATCAGATCACACAACAGATTGGGATTTAGTATGTTTTAACCCCCTTGTCAGATCACACAGCAGACTGGAATTTCTCAAGAGGCCTATTTACAATTTAAGTTTATGGCTTTACAGCACCAAATGAACTTCTCACGAGTCCCACACTTTGGCCTCTTGTATTTGGGTTCGAGACCCATGAGGCATGGCGCACCGTTAAGAACTCGATTGTGCTGTTAGCATTATGATTTACCGATCTCAGGGATCGATATCTAATTATTTTCATAATCCTTTAATAAGTAATTATTCATGATGATTTACTCATTCTTTAGTAAATCAAAGGTTCATCCTCTACTTTGGCATTCACAGCCTTAGTTTTTTTTTTCACTAGTGGCTCGAGGCCGTATTCCCTTGTCTTTAAGCTGTTGCTCTTTCAATTATAGGTTCAGCTTAAAGCCGATCTTCTTCTCACACTTGAGTTGTAAAATCAGTGGAGATCGGATACGAACGAACGCGCACTGATGAGTTTAATTAAAGCTTATTTTATCTTATTGAGGCTTATGAAATTCTAATCTAAAGATTAGACTATTTCTAATTACGAACGTTTTATTCGTATTTTATTCATGCTAGGATTCTCTTTCGGCTAATAGTTTATTCACTACACATCACAAAGATATAGCATTCATATAGCATTTATTCACGAAGTACTAATGCAACCCTAGCAACAATTCACACATATATATATTCGGTGTCGTAGGTGTATCGCCACTTACAGTTATAGGCGTTGCGGCGGTTCTGAGATCTTTTCGAGAACTTGTTCTGAGCTCTGACCACCTTCTTGTCTCATTGTCCTTGAATAGAAGACAAGGTCTCGTTAGTTTGACCGTCTCATACTCTAAGTGCTCGGGTTTCCATCTTAAACTTTCCTAGACGGTCTCTCGTCTTTTGAAATCTTTGGACTATACAAAGTCCGTCTGAGCTTAGGAAAGTCAAATATAAACTTGATGGATTTTCTACTAACTTACTTTAATCGGGCTACTTAGAGTGGCCCACTACAAGGTTCAAGGCCCTCTCACATATTTGGCCTTGATACAAACGGGACTTAGCCACTTCTGAGGCCCAAACGGGTAACTTGGGCTTCGGGCTAGAACAAGGCCCAATGTGGCCTTCACAGCTTCCTTGCTGTTAGGCCCACTAAGGATTTGGCTTTTCAACAAGGTGAAGGCCCAAAATGGCCTTCACAATTTAAAATATATGGCCCAGCAAGCTTTGGGCTTCAAAGACTAAGGTAAGGCCCAAAATGGCCTTGACATTTTAAATGTCTCTAAGACGGGATACTTGGTCCGTTTTAACGTTTTTGCAAAAAACAACTTTTGAACACTAAGCTTAATTCATAAGCTTTCCTTATTTAAAAAGTATTCATTAAATTCTTTTTTAACTAGGATACATTTTCCAAAATGCTTGTGGGCTCGGTATAGTGGTTTTCATGCAATATAACCGTTTCTTAAGAAAAATGCTCGGTTTCGAGGAAACTGAGTCTCATATTATTTGAAAAAACCCGTTTTGTTCAATTTGAACAACTATGGTTCTCATCTCACTATGTATGGGCTGGAATAAGTCCATTTAAGTCTCAACACCCGTTTTACATTAGTTTGAGACTTCCTCGAACCTTCGGTTTCACTAAGTTATAAAAACGTCGTTTCGAGCCTTAAATTTGCCTCGTTCTTTTTATCGTCCTTAAAATCTATTAAGGGAAGCAAGCTCTTCATTTGAAAAGCACATATTTTTGGTTTTCAAACCTTTCTTGACAATAGAAAATTGGTTCACGATTTTCAATTTATAAAGTCATGAAGTTTTTGAAACTAGTTTCGCGACATAACGCGAAACCGTCGTTTTCGGTAAAACGTTATTTTTAACTTTTTCCGAATCTCATAGTTAACACTAAAATAAGTTGCTTCTAGGTTCTAAGGAGATTTTTCACTCCTTTTTCAAACCTTTCATTGAAGCTTTAAATCCTGCGCGAAAACGATTCTCAAGCTAAATGCTTTCAAATTGTTTTCACGGGTTTTGACCGAGACACTTATTTCATTGTGTCTTTTCGGTTTCTATTTGATTTTGAACGTAAAATTTGATTAAAAACAGTAGCTAAAACATTCAAACAAGCAATGATATTTTCACAAATGCTTAGGCTTGGATTTCTCAAAAGAAATTTACCAAATTTTATCTTTCGAATGGTTTTACTTCGGTCCGTTGGAAACCGTCGTGTGCATGGAGATTTTGAAAATATTTTAATATTTAAAACACAAATAAGCAGCCATGCAAACACATCAAAGATAAACAATTACAAGGAATATGAACCCTAGACATGTAAACCAAATAAACAATACAAACATAGCAGAACACGAGTTGAAATATCCAGAAGCTAGCCGATCAAGCTTCCTTAAACTCGTGTTCGGCAAACTTAAACCAATAGAGGGCCTGCATGCTTACAACTCAAACCTATTACATCCATGGTTATCCTAATGAACTTTAAGGGAAGAGAAAGAACCTCACGTCACTCTAGGGTTAGAGATTTATACCTAGCTTTTCGGATCTTTGGGCTTTCCTTCGGCGAGCTTCCTTCTTGGCCGGATAGTCACTTTGGATTTTCTCCAAACCAGCACGTGTGGTTTTCCTACTCTTAAGGCAGAATACTACAAGATTTTGGTTAGGTTTTGGAGCACAAAAACGTGGAGAAAAAGGCTTGCCAAGGCCACGGTTTTTTTACCTTGGCGAACTAGGGTTTCAAAGCGTTCATTGCTTCTTCTTCTCCTTGCTTGGCCAATCTCTAACTCTAGCCTCTATTTTCTTTTCTCTTCTTTCTTTCTCTCAAAGCTTTCTATTTTCTCTTGTCTTTCTCTATCCCACGGTTTTTCTCTCAAATTTTGCCAAGGAAAAGCAAAAGTGGGAGCTTAAGAGTCAAAAATCCTTTTATACTTGAGAGAGTTTAGAGAGAGTTTCACTTGTGTCTCTCTCTCTCTCTCTTGGCCGAAATTTGCACTCTCTCTCCTCTCCAAATATTTTAATACCTCAATAAATCCAATTGATAAGTTCTAAGTCTCATCTTAGCCTTCAATCTTATCAACCCATCCTACGGTTGAAATTTATCAAGAGGAAAACTTTTCACTTTTCAAGGCTTTCATCATTAAGTTGCATTCTCCAAGCAACTTAATGTGACATTTTCTCTCTCTCTCCTCTCCTCAATGGCGAATATCATTCATGCATATTCTCCAAGATTTTAATTCCAACAATACTAATTAATTGGTAATTCTAATAAATCTTGGCCATTGATTCAAACTTGGTAGTTAAGGGATTCAAATCCAATGGCTAGGATCTAATATGAGTAATAGACTAAAAACTTTTCATTTCCCTTCTCATTCTTCAAAAATGGCGCCCATGATGGCCCATTATCTGATTGGTTTGGTTAAATGTGCCATCAATGAAAAAATCCTTGGATTTATTTCATTATTTCATCACTTTACAACACTTAAGCCATTAAGGCACTCAACTATTTCTCTCACTTGGGGCCCATGGTTTTCACTTTCATATTACGCCTAGAAATTATTTCTTAACACATCAAGCCCACTAAAAGTCAAATGGGGACGGTTTTGGGCTGGCCCGAGGGGTCGGGAACCTTTCCCGAGGCCCTTTTCTCTCGAAGAGGCCAAAACGCCCATATTTCGAACCATTCGTCGGAGTTTTGACCTAATTCAGTTTCCGTCTAACTCGAGACTTAACGAGACTTTCTTATGTCATTAGAAACTTCTAAAATACTGTTGCAAAGTTAAATATCAATTTATAAGTGGTCGTTCCGAGCTCGTTCCCTTTCTCTAACTGTGTTTACATAGCTTATCTCGACTTTCCGAGTTTAAGTCGTTTCAGCTTTGTTTTAACTCGGTGGATTAAAATTCGAAACTAGGGTTAATAAAATGATTATAAATCATATTGGACCCTTAAAAATAGATTACAGCCCAAAAATAGTCGTTTTTCTAAATAAGGCTAATTTTACAATTTCTCAAAAGTTCAAGGACTCACGTTGGAATTTGCACTTTTAAGGAATTGATTTCAAAATGAATGGCTACTAAGAATTTGAGCACAAGTATTCCAATTATAAATTGGGTCAAGCAATGAAGTGAGTGAGTTCTAATCGCAAGACGAGATATAATTAATTTAACGAAGGGTCATTAATTACAAAAATAACTAACTCGTTTGCCGGAAGAGTACCGTACAGGATAACCCCGGGGGCCAGGGTTACAGTTTATGCCATTAAGGTGTGAATGTGAGGAGATTCTATCTCATTAATTATCTCAAGGAATCTAAATTAATTAGAATTAAATAATTAAGATTTGAAATTATACTATAGTTAAGATTTGATTTGATTTACTGAATCCTATCAGGATTAGAATCAAGTATTCTCTTCTATCACTTCCCCTCCTTAGACGCCCATTATGCCTATAAATAGGGCCTTAGGCCTCACTTTTTCTTCACACTAAAATTGAGAGCTCAAAAAAAAAAAAAAGAAAGAGGAAACTCTAGAGAAAATTATGAGAGAAATTCTGAAGAAATTTTCGATAGAAAGGTTGACCATTTAGAGAAGATTTAAGGGGCTACTGTTCGCTCGAATACACACGTGAATTTAACCGCAAGCGCACGTATCGTTCAAGTAGTAAAGTGGACAAAAGAGTCCGAATATCGTTCCTACGGAGAACTAACTAACCTAATTAACTAAACACGACGCATACTAAATGTCTACTTTATCTAGGCCAGCAACTTAGTTGAAGAATGATAAATAAACAAAATAAATGTAAACAAAAATACTATAAATAAAGCCTAGGTTCGATTAGCTTCCCTCAACGTGTCCTCTATTCAATTACTCCTTAATATCTCACCACAATCCTTAATTCTATGCCAGTCTAAAAATTTAAGAACTAAGTCGCAGCTCTCGCCTATTGACCTAATTATGTATTCAATTCTAACTCACGTGCCTGCTCGTTGAGATTTAATACATTCACACACGATACTTAGAATCCTAAATCGATCACCTCTCGGTCCTTACGATTTACAATTCGACTACCTAGAGTACCAATCTCCACTCGGTCCTTATGGCATCTAAGTTGTGATTCTTGTTATTCCCAATTCAATCAAATTACCTCTCTCAAGTTTAACCTGATTGAATAGAAATAAATAAACCAACAAGAATACAAACATGAAAACTGAGTAATTACAACAATTTATTAATGAAAATTATAATAGATTCGACATTGAGTTCGGCTAATCTCTCCTAGAGAGAGATTTAGCCTCTTGAAACCAACCAAATAAAAATATAAAATAAAATAGGGTTAATAATGAAGCAAGAAATACAAGAGAAGAAAATAAAGAGAATAAAGAAAACTCAGGTGAGAGTTGCTGGCAAATCCATCTTCATCTTCTCTTTGAAGATCCAATCCTTCTCTTGGTGTTCTTAAGCTTTTTGTGGTGTTTCTATGTGTGTGAACCTCTCTTTTTTCGTCCAAAACATGATATATTTATATCCCAAGTGATTTGACCTAATTTTCCATCTTGAAACAAAGTTAAAACGTTGTCGTTTTTGCATCAGCGAAGTTTGGCAGTTGTTCGGCTAAGTTTGGCGAACGTTCGGCTCATAAAAAGTCGATGCTAAAAATTGGCCGGGCTAACATTCGTCCAGATCAGGAGAACGACCGCCCAGCTTGGCGGTCGATCGCCCCAATTTGGCAAATGTTCGCTCTAAGGAGTTTTTTTGCAATTCTTCACCCGGGCGATCGTTCGGCTGGATTTTGGCGAACGACCGACGATGCCTCGGGTTTTTCCTTCTTTTTGGCTATTTTGGGCGGTCATTCGGCCTATGATAGGCGAATGACCGGCTCTTGATCTTTCTTCTTGATTTTTCTTACTTCTTCTTCAAGATTTGTCCGTTTTTCAGGTTTCTTCGTCTTAATTTCCGTGTTTGTTCTCAAATCACCTATACACTCACAAAACTCATCAAAACACATTAAAACTTGAGGAAATTACAACAATTCAAGATGAAAAATATGATATATGAGTGAGTATATTGCTCACTCATCACACCCCCAAACTTAAATCATTGCTTGTTCTCAAGCAACAAAGCTCTAACAAGAGTATCATCATACCCATTTTATTTATACATGATATAAAGAACTAAATGCAAAATGTAAATATGCAAAATTGTGAATGAATATGTCTCGTAATTAGTCTCTCAGATTTACATCTCAAATTCGAATTCCTCTGTAGAGCTTTTAGGAAAAGTAAAGATTGTAAATGACTTTGTTATGGTACACCTCTCTCAAATGCTCGAGTTCTTCGTGTGTGTGTGAGTTGTCTCTCCTCTCTTAGTCTCAAAACTTGGTTTCTCGCAAGTACAATTAAGAGTCACATTTCTAGAATATGAATGAAAATGAAGAACAACCAGAAGCCCAATTTTTGCACCCTTCTCCACTACTGGGACACTTAGTAGTTGTAAAAGATCAAAAGGATTTTTTAGGCTTGTAACGATAGGCTCAGGCTAAGGGTGGAGGAAAATGGTGTATTTAAGCTCAAATCATCCTAGCTCTCATCCTACGAATCGTCTCAATTGACATTGACGATCCTAAGATCCTCAAATACATCCCAATACTACTTTATGAATGCTTCAAACTCTCAACCATTATTAACCTTTTTATGATTTCCCTTCCTCCATTATATGTTTTCTTTCTTTTGGTCCTCCCCCAAACTTATTGATTTTAGAGGGTTAAACTTGATTTTTTATTTATTTATTTTTTTTTATGGTGAAGGAGGGTTTGATGTACATGGTCTTTTGTGGGTGATGGCATTTACTTAATCATACAAGGTTAGCTATCCTAGCTAGGATGACGGTTCTTTTCTTGCCTAAGGATTTTTTCTTTGGGTTTACCAAAGAAAAGGCTAATAAAGCTCAAAACATAACACAAAGGCTTAAACATCAATAGGTTGGTGTCATGACCCAACTTTCTCGTTACTACTATTAATCTTACTTAAAACGTTAAACACAAATTACTTCATAACATATCGAGCTCATAATTTTTTTTCTCTATACTGCGGAAGTTAAAGTACTTTTCTAAATCAAAATACTATCTCCTGACTTCTCTTGAGTTCAGGGAAAGAGCCACAACTTTATCTCAAGTTCGGGGCCTCGGGATCTATTCCCGGTCACAATATCACATCTTTGTTGTCAAAATACTGAATGCGGAATTTAAAACATATATGCCACGGGTTCTTTGTACTATTCACCATTTACGGTTCAGGAATTTATCTAAATTTCTTACTTGGTCATTCTTAGGTCTAACATATGATTTCTAAGACCATTTGATTTATCCGAGACCATGAAAATCCCTTTAGGGCTTTAAGAAGTTTACTCTTCAAAAATCATGGTCAACTTGGCTCGGGTTTGACTTTTCAGATTTTAAAGGTCCAAACCCAAGTCTTGGCCAAAACAAATTAAATATCAATCATATTTAATTTATAAAAATTATTTTCTAAAGGTATAAAGACTGAAATGTCCATGTTCGTTCAATTAAAACTCTAATTACCACTCTTGTGGTTTTATCGAGCTCTCGGTTATGGTTTCGTTAGAAAACGTCGTTTTAACGTAATTCCTTATCTTTTCTTAAATGACACTTTTACTATACGGACAGTAGCTTCTAGGTATTTAAGGAAATATTTCATCCTTATTTCAAACCGTCATCAATGAGCTCAAGGTCCATTCGGAATCTAAACTTTGAAAACGACGAGTTTTTCTAGCTCAATCACGGTTTTATTCAAACCGATCATGTAGCGTCTTTTCTTCTTTAAACCTCTTTCTTTTCTTTACAAAAACACGTTAAGAACAGTAGACTAAAGTATAAAAGTGATCTTAATGATCTTCATAAACTTACTTAAGAGCATTAAAGCTCAAGTTTTCAAAGTTTACCAAAGTCCAAAAACTTAATATTTTGGTCCAACATTTACTGCACGAAATTCTTTTTGACATTTCTCTTTTCTCATCTCTAAAACACTTTGAAAGAAGAGGCTATTGGAGCCTAAAATCATTTTATAATTTCATTTCAAAGTGTTCAAATAGTTTAAGAACTCATTTTGGTTGGATTTTACATTTAGCTCACTTTTATAAAAATTTTCTCTACAGTTGTCACGACGGTTAGTTGGAAACTGACGTGCTTGTAAAATCTTTTGTAACCATTTTAATCCCTTCATCGAGTACATAATTTGACAGTGTCTAAGGCATGCAAGAAGCTAAAAGAAACATTCATGGCCAAGACATTAAAGCTAGCTAAAAATTTGCACAAACACACACACACATACAAGCCTTAGAAGCTAGGGTTTCTAACTTCCACCTAGGCTCGTGTTCGGATTTTCACCAAGCAAAACACCATGCATGCTACTTATTACAAAATATCAACACCAAATGCATCCAATGGTGATGCCAAAATAAGAACTGTTTCTTAAACTACTCAAAACTCACAAGGTTTAGAGATATACCTAAAGTACAAGGTTGAACTTTTTCTTGGTGTTCTTTCTTGTCCCAGGCCGGCTTCCTCTAGGATTTTTCTTCGAAAAATTCTTCTTGGTGGCCTTTGACACCTTAGGGAAGAGGTGAAATGAAAGGTTTAGAGGTGTTTTTAAGAACTAAAACCATAGGAAAAGCTAGCTAAGTTAACTTAGGTTTTGGCTTGGAAAAATGGCTTGAGCTTATATGCTTTTTCTTCTTCCCTTCCTTGAGCAAATCTACCCCTCTCTCTCTATTTCTCTTGGAATTTTTCTTTCCTCTTCTCTCTAACCCTAAGCACGGTTTTCCTCTCTATTTGGCTGAGCAAAATGAAAAAAAAAATGAGACCTTGTTGTCTTAGTATCCATTTTATAGGCAAATTGGGAAGCTTGTTGAGTAAGCTTACTTAACCAAGCTAGTCTCTCTCTCTCTCCTCTTCAAATCCAACCATAGTTAGTTAATTTTCCTCCAACCTTATCCAAAAACATAAATTTTTATTTGATCTAATATGGACTGCATAATTTTTGGCTATTGATTTCACTTGGTATCTCATCTAAGGGCTAGGATGGAGAAAGAGTAACTTTTTATGCTTTAACTTTTGTGACACTTGTCAAAAGCTCCTAAAACTTGACCAACACCTTGCCATAACCCCTTTCCCATCAAATAATGACTCAAAGATGACTAAGGGCTAGAGAAATTCGGATTTACTCTCAAATTTTACACCATTTTACTTAATTTATGCTATTAGTGCTTGGGATATAAATATTAGAGAAAATATATTTCTCACGTAGTGTGGCCCACGGTTTTGCACTAATAAATTGGGAAAATTATTTCTTCTCATCAATTACCAGTAGAATAATATTTATCTACTGTTCTTTGGTTGATTGCTATCAGGAAAAATCCCGAGGAACCTGTTTTCACGGTAACGGTGACTAAACCGTAATTTTCCTGACTTACCGTAATCAATATTTTTTTTACTTGAATTCTATTATCTCGAGACTTTAAGAGACTCTTATTTGTTTCTAATAAACTCTAAAAATATAATTAGAAGTTAGGTTTAACTCTTTGTGGTCATTTTTGAGCTCCATCATGATTTTTTTCGTTCTTTACAGTAAAATCTTGATTTTTACCGAAATATTCTCGTTTCGGGTGCGTTTTAGCTCGGAATGACTCCAAACTTTAAACTAAGGCCCATTATGTGACTTTAAGTCATTTTTTTAGCCTTAAAGAAAATGTTACGACTGTCGAGGGTCATTTTTCTAAAATTTGAACCAAAATATAAGTTTATAAAAGTTCAGGGGCTATTGTGCAATTTATGAAAATTAAGCCAAACTTTTGTTTTGTGACCACTATTAAAATAAATTTATTTCTTAATGGATAAAATAAGTAATGAAAGTGAAATTTCATACTTTATTCGACGATTCGAGACGACATTCACAGAAAAGTCGGAGTTTATAAAATACAATTCATTCTTCGAGAATTTTACTCGGCCTAGAGTCAGTAGGGTAACCCCGGGGTCGGGGGTTACAAATCCCTAACTAATATGAAAAGTTTCGTCCCCGAAACTCAGAATAAGGCTCAATATCTATCTCGAATCTCGCTTTCTTGTTACCATGTTGCTTCATCGACTGTGTCCCTTCCACTGTATCTTGACCAGTGGTATCTTCTTGTTTCTCAACTGCTTCTCGCTGCGGTCGAAAATCTTTTCGGGCAGCACTTCGTGGTTGAGATCTTTTGTAATCTCCCCCTCTTCGTGGGGTCGGCTATGTACTTTCTCAATATGGACACATGAAATACGTCATGTACTGCAGCCATTGTAGGTGGTAATGCCAATCGATAAGCTACCTTGTCGACTTTATCAAGAATTTTGAAAAGTCCAATGTATCGAGGGCCTAGTTTTCCCTTCGTACGAAATCTCGTGATTCCTCTGACTGCAGACGTTTCCAAGAATACTTTGTCCCCCACATCAAACTCCAACGGGCGTCTCCACTTGTCGGCACAGGTCTTCTGTTGGGTTTGGGCTGTTTTCATCCGTTGTCGGATCTTATTAATTGCTTTTATGGATTGCTCTACCAATTCTGGACCCAAGTATCTTCTTTCTCCTGCTTCATGCTAATGTACTGGGAATGATATTTTCTTCCGTATAATGCTTCGTATGGTGCCATTTCAATGATCGCTTGATAACTATTGTTATCTGTGAACTCGGTCAACGGAAAAAATCTTTCCTAGGTTCCATGGAAGTCCAACGCACACGCTCTAAGCATATCTTCTAGTATCTGGATTGTCCGCTCCGACTGTCCATCCGATTGTGGGTGGTATACGGTGCTGAACTTGAGTCTTGTGCCAAGCGCGGTATAACACCCCCTAACGTAATTATACTTACGTTACAGGGTATTAATCACACATAACTCTATAAAAAAAAATGAGACCAATTTGAACCTTTCAAAATGGTTTTACAAAGACGCTGTGAAGTATTTATACATCAAAAGTAATTGTATAAAATATACATGTAAGTATTCGTTGAAAAGAAAAGTACTCTGTAGTTTAGTTGTTATATACATATAATACATAAGAAACACCAAAAAGTTTGCCATAAGGTCATATTCGTCCAGTATGCATCAGATCATGGGCTTGGGAGCACTCCAGTCACCGTCGTCAATATTTACTGCAAATTTTCATCCTCTGCATTACAAGAACACTAATGAGCGAATGCCCAGTAAGTAAAAATAATGCTAAATGGGAATGATTTAAAACATGTCATTTTCCATTTTTCATTGCACCGTAAATTTTATAAACCATATTCGTAACCATTCTAGTTAAAAATACGTAGTCGGGCCCATAACGTGCTCAACTCATCACTGGGGCCAGTAGACGATTTTATTTGCAAGACCTGTTATATGGTGGCCAAACAAATCATTTCAGAGGTGGTGACATGTCACAACATAAACGCCGTCATGTGGGGTTTTATAAATCACATGTTCCCTTGCGATCGACAAAGGACTTCCCACACCGCGCCGGAACATATAGTCCCCTTAGGTCGGGACTTCAGAGACAGGTCTGCCGCCTACCCAAACCCAGCAAAGTATTGATACACAAAACATAATATGGCATAAAATGGTACAGTAACTCGTTTAACGATTCTTATAACTTACAAGACTATTTACTGTTACATGCGTAATGCCGTGATGTCGTGAATGCACATGTGATCATCAACCACATAGTAATGCATAAAGCATCAAATAAACATATAGCACGTATTGTTCTTGTAATGCAGTTGAGTGAGTTTTTACTTACCTCTTCTTTTTATATATATATCCTTGTTTAACTATGCTTGTGCTCGATCTTGACCAAGACCAAAAATCTCCTCAATGTGTTAAATATTATCTTGTAATCAAGAACAAATTAACAAATCTTTAGTCAGTATACATTTTGAAACTAAAGACATTACTATACAACGATTTTTAAACAATACAGAGATCAATTGTAGTTGATTTAGTCAGTTTACACTATTTTAATACATATTTATTTAACTTATTTACTCTTAGTACTAAAGTGGGTTATGCGTGTCTTATTTCATTATACCTTGTAATAAACCAAAGATGAAATACCATATAACACTCAGAAGGTAAAATAACAATATGTTAGTTAACATTAAGTTTCAAATGCTACAACATGTCGAGCAAACACCATAAACCATTTTGAAATCTTCACTGAAGTAGTACAAAATTTCTAAAATTCTAATCAATAAAACATCTAATCAAAGGCATGCTTCCATAAGGCAATTTTATAATTATTTTTGGAACACTTTTGGGAATTTCGGGTTACACATAATTCATAAAAATGCATAATACTCTAAAATATAATTATATTTTTTTCAAAATATCACAATTCCTCAACCATAGTGGAATATATATATACATATACAAGACTACGTTATAAACTGATAATTTAATCTCAGTATATCAAACTTTATTGTATCTATTTTAATATTCCACCATATGTTGTACAGCTAAGTTGAGAATTAATAAAAATAAGAGTAATATAGTATTCTGTATAGGTATAATTCATAAAGAAACTATAGGCCATCATAATAGAGAAAGTATATATCAATTAATTACCTTGACTATGATGGAATAACACGTTAAGCTTGTTGATGGAACTTTAGAGTTAGACTGATAAGAACAAAACAAGAGGCATGGGTGATTGATATGTGGAAGAGATAGAAAAACAAGAAAAACTAGAGAGCGTTTCCTCTTCTTTTGGTCTACGGTTCTATTGATAAAAGTTATGTATTCTAGAATGTTTAACAAACTTTATTTATAAATTGCTTAGATTCCACCGACTTAGAGACTAGTAATTATCCTTTTAAGCTTTTACCCATATTTCGCTAGACATCACCTTTTTTTTTTTTTTAATTATTCATTTTACTTTGATTCATTTAGCACATTGATAAATTTTGGCTCATGATTTGATCGGCACTGTAAAACAAAATAATAACGTTTAAATATTAATACAAAACTATAGAAATAAATACTATATCAAGTTAGTAATCTAACTAATAAAGTAGCAATGATTATAAAAAAAAAAACAATTAAATTCGGTACAAGAAAATGCAATACCAAGACTTCATGAAAAATATATAGCCTAAGTTAATTTTACTATAAATTAACTTCGTAATATTGGCATTAAGTTATGGGGTATTATTATTTATTTATTTTTATTTATTATTATTTTGTAGTTCATTAAAGTTACTAAAATGAAAAGCCAATGCATGATAGTTAATTATTTAAAGCTAATTTTATTATTTTTCATGCTATTATTCTTGGAATTATCCAATGGTATATATATATATTTTTTTTTTCGGGTCATCACACGCGGTCTGGAGACTTTTCCAAAATTTGGACGTGAAGCGGCTTTCTCTATCAGATACGATTGATCGTGGCACTCCATGGAGTCTTACTATGTTTTGAACATAGAGCTCTGCTAGCTTATCCATCGTATAAGTCATGTTGACTGGAATGAAGTGAGCGGCCTTGGTGAGACGATCCAAGATGACCCAAACAGAATCATGATTCTGCCGGGTTTTGGGTAGTCCGGAGACAAATCCATCATGACCTAGTCCCATTTCCACTCGGGGATCTCCAGTGGCTGTAACATTCTGGCAGGTCTTTGGTGTTCGGCCTTGACTTGTTGGCATATGAGGCATCTTTCCACAAATCTAATCACATCTTTCTTCATGTCAGGCCACCAATATCGCCGTTTGAGGTCTTGATACATCTTTGTGTCTCCAGGGTGCACCGAGTAAGGCGTCTGATGTGCCTCTTCGAGTAATTGTTCTCTGAAATTAGGGCCATCTGGGACGCAAGTGCGTCCTTTAAACTCTAAGGTTCCCTCTTGATTACTGGCAAACTCCGTCTGGGGCTTGTTCTTTATTCTTTCTCAAATTTCCGTCAAGAATTCGTCATTGGATTGGGCCTTCCGTATCTCGTCTAGTATTTCTGGACACATCTGGAGACTTCCTAACACTCCACACACTATCACTAGTTCAAAATCTATGATCTCTTTTAATAATTCCTTTGGAAGTCCTTGCAGCATTGCTAGGGTTCTTATGAATTTCTGGCTTAGTGCGTCTGCAACTTTGTTCGCCTTCCCTAGATGATAATGGATAGTGAACTTGTAGTCCGGGAGGACCTCCAACCATCGTCCTTGACGTACGTTTAGTTGCTTCTATGTGAACTGGTATTTCAGCATTTTGTGATCGGTGTAGATATCACAATGTACACCGTATAGGTAGTGTCGCCAAGTCTTGAAGGCGAACACAATTGCCGCTAACTTCATATCTTGAGTGGGGTATCGGGTCTCGTATTCCTTCAATTGCCGCGAGGCATAGGCAATTACTTTGTCGTGTTGCATTAGCACGGCCCCTAACCCTAACTTTGATGCATCACAGTAGATGGCGAATCCAGCGTTTCCTTGTGGAATGGCGAGGACGAGAGCGGTAGTCAAACGTTTCTTCAGCTCTTGAAAGCTTCCTTCGCAAGGTTCCATCCATGCGTACTTATGCTCCTTGCAGGTTAGGCCGTTAGAGGGCTCGCGATCCTGGAAAATCCTTCAACAAATCGACAGTAATACCCTGCCAATCCCAGAAAGCTTCTCACCTCGGTCACGTTCTTTGGCTGTTGACAACTTATGACGGCCTCAATCTTGGCGGGGTTTACTGCAACTCCTTCTTTAGAGACGGTGTGTCATAGCAAGACAACATTGTCAATCCAAAATTAGCACTTCTTGAACTTGGCGTAAAGCTTTTTCGCATGAAGTCATTGCAACACTGACCGTAGGTGTTGGGCATGTTCTTTCTTGTTCTTGAAATATACCAAGATGTCGTCAATGAAGACAATGACAAACTTGTCTAGAAAATCCTCGAACACTCGGTTCATTAATTCTATGAAAGCTGTGGGAGCATTGGTGAGGCCAAACGGCATTACTAAGAATTCATAGTGCCCGTATCTAGTACCGAAAGCTATCTTTGGAACGTCTTTTTCTCTTATTTTCAGCCGGATCTTAAATCAATCTTTTAAAATATCACGGATCTGGCTAGTTGATTGAATAAGTCATCGATTCGCGGTAGCGGATACTTGTTCTTAATGGTCGCCTTGTTGATCTCCCAGTAGTCTATGCAAAGTCTCAGCGAGCCATCTTTCTTCCGAACAAATTGGATCGACGCTCGCCACAGGGAATGGCTAGGTCGGATAAGGCCTTTCTCAATCAACTCTTTGAGTTGTGCCTTTAACTTTTTTAGTTTGGCTGGAGCTAAACGATACGAGGCTCGGGAGATAGGTGCGGTTCCGGGAATTAACTCTATACAAAAATCGATCTCTCGATCGGGTGGTAACCCTGGAAGGTCGTCTGGGAAGATTGATAGGTACTCTCGTACTATAGACACGTCTTCTGGCACTAATTATTGCTCTTTCATCTGATCGACAATGTTGGCCAAGTACCCTTAGCATTCGCTATCGAGCAGCTTCCTAGCTTGAAGCGCAGAAATTGTCGGGGCTAACTGACTACGCGGAGTTCCTTGGAACTCTAATGGCTTCGCGTTTGGTGGACTAAAGCCCACTCGCTTCCTATGGCAATCTGTCATTGCATAATGGGCATTAAGCCAATCCATCCCGAGGATTACATCAAAATCACGCATTTTGATTTCCACCAAATTCACATAAAGGATGGAATTTCGAACCTTGATGGGCACATCCTTAAACCAAGATATTGATTTGTAGACGTCACCTGCTGGAGTAACGGTAACAAAAGGACTACTGAGGGTTCTTCTATTACCTTCCATCTTATCGCCAAGACGCTTGGTGATATATGAATGTATCGCTCCAGAGTCGATGAGCGAGAATAGGTTAAGATTGGAGACTAGAAGCTGACCTGAGACGGATTTAGAAGGGCCTACTGCGATGTTTCCCTCATTCAATCTATACACCCTTGTATTTGGACGACCACAAGGGGCTGACTCTGTGGCCTTGGTGGCATTGTTCTTGCAGTTGCGGGCTATGTGTCCCTCTTGGCCACAATTGTAGCAGCCTCGTGTGATCCCAAATCGGCATTCTCCGGAATGCATTTTCTAGCACTTTGGGCATTGAGGGACTAGTGATGTCCTTTCTCGAGCACTTTCTTCACGGGGCATCCAATGCTCTCTCACGTTTCTTGTCTTTATTATGTCTTGTCCTCTCTTGAGCTCTCCACTCCTGTTTCTATTCTCATTTCTCTGTCCCGGATTATCCTTGCTGAAATCTCGCTTCTTGAAGTTGAAGCGGTTGTTCTTGGGAAAATATCCGATGCGAGACTGAAACTGTTTTTTCTTCTCGTATCCGGTCTCCTTATTTTTTTTCATCACCCGTGCGATCTGTCCATCCTCCACTGTTATGTCTTCCTGTCTATCCCATCCGTCGTTTCTCAGAGCTTGTGCACAACATCGGCATAGGATTATGGCCCTTCCATGCCGCTATCCACTTATTTCACTATCTCGGTCCTCAACCCATGCATATATTTCATCTTTCTGGCATCGTCCGTAGGGACTATGGTTGGGGCAAAGCGCGCCAACTAGTCAAACTTAGCGGTATACTCTTGAGGTCGAAACGGTCGAAGTATGAATGGACAGTCTCTCCAGGGCATTGGCGGAACCTCTCAGCTGTGCGAGTCCGTATGGTCACATCATCGACCACGTCAAAGGCGGCGATCATGGTAGCCTGAAAGACGAACCAGCCACGTTCATGTCCTACCCTGTTCTCTCTGTCATGCCAGCGGTAGAGGGCGGCTCCTCAGAGTAAGGTCTGAGCCAGCTCGACCCGGTACTCCTCTTGAATACGAAGAGATCTTATCCACCCAAGAGTTCGTGCCTCCCACTCCTGAAAAGGCGTAGTGTCAGCCTCACCCGAGAAAGTGGGTACGTGCGGTGGAATCAAGCGCATGTAATCTGCCAAAGCATTGATAGCGGGGATGGGTCATATCGTGCTATGCTGGCTCGAGTCCATTGACGGCTCACGTGAAGGCTGATCTATCTCAGACATCCTGCATTGTTACTTCGTCAGATACAGTAAGAATCTAAATGTCAAGAATATATAACTATAAGCCCTAACTAATATAGAAACAAACTACTCTTAAAACCTATTAACTTGCTGACGAGAAGACGTGTGTGCCGAGTCTTCAGAATCGGCTAAACCCGGGCTCTGATACCAAAAATTCTGTCACGACCCAATTCTCTCGGCTAGAGGCTGCGACAGGGTTTTTTTCTCTTTACTACAATTAATCTTACTTAAAACGTAAAACACAAATTACTTTATAACATAACGAGCTCGTAATTTTTTTTATACTGCGGAAGTTAAAGTACTTTTCTAAATTAAAATACTATCTCTTGACTTCTCTTGAGTTCAGGGAAAGAACCACCACTTTATCTCAAGTTCAGGGCCTCGGGATCTATTCCCGGTCACAATATCACATCTTTATTGTCAAAATACAGAATGCGGAATTTCAAACATATATGCCACAGGTTCTTTCTCTTCTTGGGTTGCCACACATATCGCCCACCGCCAGCAGCTCTACTTATACAGATATTATGATTTAGCTTTTCCCTTACCTATAACACCAAGGAAAAACTAATAAATTGATAAACTCCGTAAGGGCAAAACTACTCTAACTTAACGATGCAATGCAATGCAACAAAGATTCATATATGCAACAACAATTCACAATGCAAGAGATAGAGAGTTTGATTGTCTTCGGATGAACAAACCCTAACAAACCGTTCTTTATATGAGTCACAACCTCTGGGGTTAACTCTTTTTTCTTTCTTTCTATTGTCTGGGATCAACTGATGGAAGCCGGTTATGTCTCAATACTGAGGCGCGCCACGGCAGACAATCAATAATATAGCTCTTTCTTGGAGCCGGTGATTCCATCTACTTACGTTCTAATATATTTGTACATTATGACCCATCGTCCACTCTCTCGGAGGATTGGGGTTAAATGAAACTGGGCTCTTCTAGAGTCCCGTGGTTTTATCTTGTATCGGGGTACTAGGACCCACGGCAATAAATTCATCGGGCTTTCTAGGATCAACAAACAACAAGGCTTGGTTGTCTTTCTAGCCCTAAAATTGCTCGGGTCGAAACCCGGCTCCAATTCTTTCGCGGACCGTAGTCCGACTTTCTTAATGTTTTAGTCACGTTTTATTCTAGAGACAAAGCTCTACTTAATTTCTTTTATTTACTTTCTTTCTAAGACTTGGTACGGCTTTTTACTTCTTTTAGTTTCACAATACACAGGTATATTCGCACAATACGGTTATCGGGAATAGCAAGTAAAAGCCTAACAAACAAGCACACATAAGCACAAACACACAACTTGGTGTCATGCCACTTACCTAGCGTAAGCGATATAGTTTCTCCGAGCTTTTCCTGAGCAACGCTCCGAGCTCCGACCACTTCTTGAGCAATGCAGTTCGCTTGTCTCGTTAACCGAGAGCGAAACTAATTCTTAACTTAAATGTGCTAATGCTCGGGACTTTCTATACTATCTTATTACCAAGGCGGGGCTGGCTAGGAGACTTTGCCAAGGTTTATTATACGTTACTTAGGTTTGGGACTATTTCAAACACTAATTGGTACTTCCGACGTGCCTCGGGAGCTTACCGAGCAATCCCGAGGGTCAATTTATACTATTCACTATTTACGGTTCAGAAGTTTATCGAAATTTTTTTTGACATTTCTCTTTTCTAATCTCTAAAAGACTTTGAGGGATGAGGCTATTGGAGCCTAAAATCATTTTATAATTTCATTTCAAAGTGTTCAAATAGTTTAAGAACTCATTTTGGTTGGATTTTACATTTAGCTCACTTTTATAAAAATTTTCTCTACGGTTGTCACGACGGTTAGTTGGAAACCGTCGTGCTTGTAAAATCTTTTGTAACCATTTTAATCCCTTCATCAAGGACATAATTGCACAGTGTCTAAGGCATGCAAGAATCTAAAAGAAACATTCATGGCCAAGACATTAAAGCTAGCTAAATATTGGGACAAACACACACACACATACAAGCCTAAGAAGCTAGGGTTTCTAACTTCCACCTAGGCTTGTGTTCGGATTTTCACCAAGCAAAACACCATGCATGCTACTTATTACAAAATATCAACACCAAATACATCCAATGGTCATGCCAAAATAAGAACTATTTCTTAAACTACTAAAAACACACAAGGTTTAGAGATATACCAAAAGTTCAAGGTTGAACTTTTTCTTGGTGTTCTTTCTTGTCCTAGGCCGGCCTCATCTGGGATTTTTCTTCCAAAAATCCTTCTTGGTGGCCTTTGACACCTTATGCCAGAGGTGAAAGGAAAGGTTTAGAGGTGTTTTTAAGAAATAAAACCATAGGAAAAGCTAGCTAAGTTACCTTAGGTTCTGGCTTGGAAAAATGGCTTGAACTTGTAGGCTTTTTCTTCTTCTTGCAAATCCACCCCTATCTCTCTCTATTTCTCTTGGACTTTTTCTTTTCTCTTCTCTCTAACCTTAAGCACGGTTTTCCTTCTCTATTTGGTTGAGCAAAATGAAAAAAATGAGACCTTGTGGTCTTAGTATCCCTTTTATAGGCAAATTGGGAAACTTGTTGAGTAAGCTTACTTAACCAAGCTAGTCCCTCTCTCTCTCTCCTCGTCGAATCCAACCATGGTTAGTTAATTTTTCTCCAACCTTATCCAAAAACATAAATTTTTATTTGATCTAATATGGGTTGCATAATTTTTTGCCATTGATTTCACTTGGTATCTCATCTAAGGGTTAGGATGGAGTAAGAGTAACTTTTTATGCTTTACTTTTGTGACACTTGTCAAAAGCTCCTCAAACTTGACCAACACCTTGCCATAACGCCTTCCCCATCAAATAATGACTCAAAGATGACTAAGGGCTAGTGAAATTCGGATATACTCTCAAATGTTACACCATTTTACTTAATTTATGCTATTAGTGCTTGTAATATAAATATTAGAGAAAATCTATTTCTCACTTAGTGTGGCCCATGGTTTTGCACTAACAAATTGGGAAAATTATTTATTCTCATCAATTACTAGTAGAATAATATTTATCTACTGTTCTGGGGTTGACTGCTATCGGGAAAAATCCCGAGGAACTTCTTTTCACGGTACTAGTGACTAAACTGTCATTTTCCTGACTTACCGTAATCGATATTTCTTATTCTTGAATTTTATTATCCCGAGACTTTAAGAGACTCTTATTTGTTTCAAATAACCTCTAAAAATATAATTAGAAGTTAGGTTTAATTCTTTGTGGTCGTTTTTGAGCTCCATCATGTTTTTTTTCGCTCTTTACAGTAAAATCCTGATTTTTATCGAAATATTCTCGTTTCGGTTTCGTTTTAGCTCGGAATGACTCCAAACATTAAACTAAGGCCCATTATGTGACCTTAAGTCATTTTTTTATCCTTAAAAAAAAGTTACGACTGTCAAGGGTCGTTTTTCTAAAATTTGAGCCAAAATATAAGTTTCTAAAAGTTTAGGGGCTATTGTGCAATTTTTGAAAATTAAGCCAAACTTTGTTTTTGTGACCACTATTATAATAAACTTATTTCTTAACAAATAAAATAAGTAATGAAAGGAAAATTTCATACTTCATTCGATGATTCGAGACGACATTCACAGAAATGTCGAAGTTCATTCTTCGAGAATTTTACCCAGCATGGAGTCAGTAGGGTAGCCCCGGGGTTGGGGGTTACAGTTGGCTATTTGGCTTAAACGATTCAAATGAAGGCCTTAATCATCTCTCCCACTGCTCTAAACTGTCGGATTTTGCCTCGAAAAATGCTAAAAAGGGTTCTAGTGCACGAGAAATGAACTCTCACAAGTACAAATTCAATTTCAAATGTTTACAAGACCTAAAGACTTGAGACTTAAGTGCACAAAAATTTGAAAAACATCAACATAATCGAAAGTATGAACCATTCACTCAATCAATTCACATTCACAAATTTTTAAAAAGAGCTCATCAAAAGTAATTCATCTTATCAATGACCGAGAAAACTAACACTATACACAACAATCTCTCCTAAAATGCAATGAAAATGAATGAGAAATAACTAAATAAAAAATAAATAAGAGATAGAATTATAATCCAAACTTAAAATGGACAGTGTCCTCACTATATACTATACTGCATAAGTTAGGAGTACTTACCTTGGGTTGCCTCCCAAGAAGCGCTACATTTAACGTCCAGCTTGCCTCGGAGTCGCCACAAGTTTTCAAATAGTGGCTTTCGCCCATAGTACGTGTCATACAATACGTCCCATGAGTTTTGGTCTTGAACGCCCTCAAGTTTGGAAAAATGTGACTTTCTGAACGTACGTGCAAATGGACTTCTCTTCGATTTGGGTGGGTGTGAGGTTTTGAAGGAATCTCCAAAAGATGGTGGTAGAGGCGTCGTCCATAAGTGATATTCACTTTTGAAGTCTTCAATGGACGATGGCAACGTGATGTCGTGAGTCTTGGAAGGAGATGACTCGTCGTCTAATTTATCAGATTCGATCATGGCTTCCAACATCTTCGTCATTGAATCCTCATCAAATGTGACAATATCATATTATTCCCAAAGTTCAGTCGGCATCTGATCATTTTCACACTTTAGCTCTTTTGTCACGGTCTCAATGGAGTTTGTAGGAGTCATATTCAAGGTTGACAACTCCTTTTGGATTTGATCGAGTTGGAGTTGTACTCTTTTTAGTTCATCTCTCTTTGACATTGCTACAATTATATCTTCTTGAGGTATCGGTGTTGTTGACATGACCATCTGGAGATGATCCAGTTGATTCTGTAGTTGACCGATTTGTTTTCTTTTTTGCTCTTCTTCATGTATCCTTGTCGCTTCCCAATATGATATAGATTCGGTGTCTGACTCGAGGAAGCACTCTATTGTCGGGTTTAGAGGATCTTGGTATGTCACCGGGTTGTATATATCCTCCTCAAAACATTGATATGCTTGCGGAGGATTCAATCGTTGGTAATCGTACCCGGCTAGATCTTCTAGATACTAGTAGGCTTCGTCTGCGGTGAAGTTGTAGAAAAAGGTGATAGTTCCTCCTTCCACCCATTCTCGTATTGCGACGGTGAGCCCATCCTAGAGTTCATTAGTTGGCCCTCTCAGTTGAAGCCGTGGTAAGAAAAGTGCCAGAAAGGTTCTTGTATCTCTCCCATGAATAGTAGTATAGTTCATCGTTCCCTTGCACAAATTGTAGGATCATTTTTTGGTCCCGCATCTTCAAGATCCTGTAAAAAAATAAAAAATAAAAAGATAGAATAAAAGAAAAAAAAATTTAAACTAAATTATAATTTTTCTTTTGTTTTTATAATTTTTTTATGATGCCTAGATTAAAGTTTCTATCTTTCTTCTCAGTGTTAATCAAATTAGGCCGTTTGTTCCCCGGCAACAGCACCAAAAACTTGTTCGCTCGAAAACACACGTGAATTTAACCGCAAGCGCACGGATCGTTCAAGTAATAAAGTGGACAAAAGAGTCTGACTATCGTTTCCATGGAGAACTAAAACCTAATTAACTAAACATTACGCTAACTAAATGTCTACTTTATCTAGGCTAGCAACTTAGTTGAAGAATGATAAATAAACAAAATTAATGTAACAAAAATACTATAAATAAAGCCTAGGATCGATTAGCTTCCCTTAACGTGTCCGCTATTCAATTACTCCTTAATATCTCACCACAATCCTCAATTCTATGCTAGTCAGGAATTTAAGAATTAAATCGCAGCTCTCGCTTATTGACCTAATTATGTATTCAATTCTAACTCATGCGTCCGCTCGTTGAGATTTAATACATTCACACACGATTCCTAGAATCCTAAATCGATCACCTCTCGGTCCTTACGATTGACAATTCGACTACCTAGAGTACCAATCTCCACTCGGTCCTTATGGCGTCTAAGTTGTGATTCTTGTTATTCCCAATTCAATCAAACTACCTCTCTCAAGTTTAACCTGATTGAATCTAGAGTTTCTATCCAATCTCTCAATTGCAAATAGAAATAAATAAACCAACAAGAACACAAACATGAGAATTGAGTAATTGTAGCAATTTATTAATGAAAACTATAATAGATTGGACACTGAGTTCGGCTAATCTATCCTAGAGAGAGATTTAGCCTCTTGAAACCAACCAAATAAATATATAAAATAAATTAGGGTTCATAACGAATACAAGAAATACAAGAGAAGAAAATAAAGAGAATAGAAAAAACTCAGGTAAGAGTTGTGGGCAAATCCATCTTCATCTTCTCTTTGAAGAGCCAATCCTTCTCTTGGTGTTCTTGAACTTTTTGTGGTGTTTCTATGTGTGTGAACCTCTTTTTTTTCGTCCAACATGATATATTTATAGCGCAAGTGATTTGACCTAATTTTCCATCTTGAAACGAAGTTAAAACGTTGTCGTTTTTGCATCAGCAAAGTTTGGCGGTCGTTCGGCTAAGTTTGGCAAACGTGTTCATAAAAGTCGATGCTGAAAATTGGTCGGGCTAACGTTCGCCCAGATTAGGAGAACGACCGCCCAGCTTGGCGGTCGATCGCCCCAATTTGGCGAACATTCGCCCCAAGGAGTTTTTTAGCGATTTTTCACCCGGCCGATCGTTCGGCTGGATTTTGGCAAACGACCGGCGATGCCTCGGGTTTTTCCTTCTTTTTGGCTATTTTGGGCGGTTATTCGGCCCATGATTGGCGAATAACCGGCTCTTGATCTTTCTCCTTGATTTTGCTTACTTCTTCTTCAAGATTTGTCCGTTTTTCGGGTTGCTTCGTCTCGATTTCCATGTTTGTTCTCAAATCACCTATACACTCACAAAACTCATCAAAACACATTAAAACTTGAGGAAATTACAACAATTCAAGATGAAAAATGTGATATATGAGTGAGTATATTGCTCACTCATTAGCTATTCTGCCAAAGTAAAGGTATAAATAAATCCCCCTACGTTTAAGTTTTGAAATTGTAACATGAGGCTAAACCCAACAAGTGTTCGTTAAGAAAAGGGGTGCGTTCAAAGAACGAAATTGAAGGAAACGAAGTCTTACGAATTAACAGTCAAATCCGCGGTTTTCTCTCATAACATAGTATTAAAGTATGAATGTTAGATTCTCAAATTTAGGGTTTCTACAAACGCTGTTCTAAAACTTGATATTCATGAAAATGATTATTTCCACACCCAAAAAAATTTAAAAATGTTTATTTATTAGTCTAGATAAAATGTAAAATTTTTTAGATTTTTTAAAGTCCTAGGTTAATTATGAAAAATCCAGAACCGAAGCTACGTAAACCATTCCAGAACTTGACAGTTTGCGCAGTTTGGAATTCTGACAACTTTTTGGAAACTTAGAGGCCAAATGAGCTTTCAATGCTTAATACAGAAATTTAGAAAATTAAATTTTGGATAAGTTTTGTGAAGTAACATTTGCATTCGCCCTTGATTTTCGTGTATATTTAATTTTTCAAAATTACAGGATCTAGTTTGTGAAGGAAGTCCAATTTCCACATGTTTTTTGTAATAACTCATAGCAGGAAGTCGTAGATTTTATAAAAATAAAGGGAGTTACTTTAGCATATTTTTTGAGATTCTCTATAGATTTTTGAAACAATAATTTAAAAATTCAGCCAAAATTTAGCATCTAAGTTTTTGATTTATTTTAAAAAATCAAACCATTTAATATTCTACTCTCCTTAATTTTAAATAAGACTTTTAATAGGTAATTGTTTGCAATTGTGTGACATAGAAAATGGGAACGCTCTATCTAGAAAGATTAGTTATTAAATAAGACATACTTTCTTATCTCCTCCACACTTACCTGAGAAACTCAAGAAGTTCTGTCTAGGTAAATAGGGCCTAAAGCGGGACCAAAGTACCATTCTCAATCGGCCTGAGAATGTCTCAGTGAATATTATTGTACCGTTACAAACTTCTTTTTATTAAAAATACTTTTAAGAAAAATTCGTTTTTAAAAGTGAAAATTATGTCCCTATAGAATATTAGTCTGTTTAGTTAGAGGTTAAAGAATTAGAACCGTACATACGTTATTTTATGGAATTAGGTTTACCGCTTCTGACACTAGCCAACCATTAACCATTCGAACTCTCGACTGCAGGTGAGTACAATTTCACTACAGTACGAAGTAGTTCGAAAGAAAAATTATGTTATGTAATGTTTTATGTGACGTATGTTTTATGAAGCATGTTATGATGAAATGCTTATATGACGAAGTTTCAAAGTTTATGATATCATGTCACAATTTATAAACATGACTATGATATTTTTAAAGCTCAATATTTTTATATTCATGACGCATGTCAATTAATAATCAAGTTGTGTCGTACTGTCCGTTCTCCTTGTGTCGACCCAAGGTCATTAAGGAGATGGTTTCATGATAAGTTCACGATGTTTTTGGCCTTAGTGGCGAGGAACTTGTACATCCTCGTAGACTATTGGACGAGCCTACTCCATGAGGTACGTACACTATTATCAGGATCGTCTATGATGAAAGATAATGTTCGATGCTGAAATGAATGAATATTAAAGAATAAAATATCATGCATTGCATATACTATGTTTTGTGAGCAAATAGTTGTTATTCACTTGACTTTTAGCTCAATATTTTTCCTTCATACTGTAAGTAAGAAACCTATGGTGTGATAGCTGAATTGTACAACGGTGGTGCAAGGCAAGTGAGGCAGGGTTATGGAATGCCACAAAAATAATTTTCAAAAAAATCAAGTTATTTAATTTATTAAGTATTTATTCAGTTTAAAGACAAGTTTTATGTTATTGTGACAATTATGTTTCTGATTAATAAATTAGTTTGTTATTATTATCAAAAGAATTGATATGTCTTTACATAAAGTTTATGGATATGTTTTAAAGAATATATGTTATGATTTTTTCGCATAAGTAAAGTAAAGTTTAAAGTAAAGTAACGGTCTGAAAAGTCGGATCATTACATTGGACCTTCTAGAACCTTGACATATTGAAGCTAACATTGTCAAAGCACCTTACAACTTTGTAGGCTGAAAGAAAACATATGATGGAACAACCATCCAACCTTGTTGCAACCTTGTAGAGCAAGTTTCTACTACCGGAATGCTTGATCAAGCTCGCCTATAAATAAATGATATCACAAAGCCACAAGACAGATCCAAGAAACGCAAAAGACAACATATCATAACAATGAATAACATTCAAATAATCATCACCCTCATCAATCTCATATCACGTTTCTCCTAATCATGGATTAGATTTTTCCCCTATTTCAATCTCAGTATTATCTCACTTTGCTATCAAGATCAATATAGCAGATTTGTTTCGAACAAGGTAGTTAACTTTCATAATTACAACTATAAGTATTGACTTATTCTACTTTTGTATATCAACAATCCTAACTTGGAACATTTTGGCGACTCTGGGGACTATCTTTAAGTTAAAATAAGACGATCGTTCATTTGTGTTTTGACAAGGACAATCAAAGAATCTCACACTCATAGAAATGAGAAGCTAAGATATGAGACCTTATAATGAGGACCAAGTTACTAATACGTCCACTAGTAATGAAGTTATGGTGAATATACACGGGGTTATATTTATAGCTACTCTTGAAAACATTCAAAAGACGCAAGATGGAATCTTACGATTGTTGAATAATTTATTACTTTCTTCAAAGAAAAATGTGGGCAAATGTATGAGTCATGTGGATGAGAGAATCAATCATACGACCCCGTCAACTCATTAAAACTCACCTACAGAGCAACGATGTTAACCCACCTCTGATTCTACAAGATTACCAAAAACATGACGCTCCTATGTAACCAAGGAAGAGCTAATTGGATTGTTAAATGCAGAATGAAACAGGATGCCATCTAGCTTAACAACTATAGATTTTCATCTGTCATACACATTTGAAATCATAACAAAGTCATATTCTCAAAAAATATGTGAGTCCTTCCTACTATAATAAAAAGATTGGCAATGCTAAGGAATGTATCTTACAATTCATTGATGACTTTATAATTTATGCTTATGACAATAAACTAAGGCTACATGAATTTTTTAAATCTCTAACTGAGAGAGCATACTCTTGGAATTCAGGTTTGTAGCCGTCTAGTATCCAAGGTTAGGAAGATTTAGTTTCCCAATTTTGTGCTAATTTTTTTTATAATCAAAGATAAATAGAGCATAGCTGACCTACCATGGGAACGCTAAAGATATACTAAAAAATTAGTTGATTATGTGCAACGCTTTAAAGAAAAAAGCACTTGGTTGTGTAGAAACCGTGCAAGAAAAAAACCTATTCAAAATGTGTATAAAGGCATGCTTAATGAATATCACATTCTTATAGAAAACCGTAATAATTATAGTTTTTTTTTAGTTAATTACCAAAGCAAGGAATACTGGTGCCATAATTGCTCGATTATCTAGACCCTCATATCGTGAGGACTAAGCATAGTTTTCATCGATGAATTTGAAAAGAGAAATCTAGGTCGCTTACAAAGAAGGAAAGAAAATTTAATGCTACCTTGAGTATTTTTTTACAACAACAACATTCTAGAACTTAAATCAAGCGTCATGCATGTAAGCCTCAACAGCAGCCATCTGGTGCAAAATTATTCTTTGTATAAGTACTATAGTAAGAGACATGCACACATAAATTCTCTAAGTTGATTGTTTGCTCATACAAAACACAAGACAATCTTGAACACGGAACATGTATTCCACTCTTAGACGGGGAAGTCATGTAAAAAACAATTGTACTTATTTCATTAAGGAATCTCATATCCTCAACAGAAGAAAAAAAATTGTATTACGATCATCAGAGTAAGAAGTTTCAAAAAAAACCAACCACAAATACAAGATCCTCATAAAAGACTATATCATTAAAAGTGTAATGACCCAAAACTCAAAATAGTATTTTAGGTCCGAAAAATACGGACAAATTTGAACTTTTTAAATTAAGTTACATAATCAAGCTTTTAATACCAAGCATGAGGTTCATCAATCCTCACATAACCAAAATGGATTCAATTTTAACCTTTACAAAACGTTGCAGAATTTAAAACTTGTCTTTGCAAACAATTAGCCGTTAGTCCACGTAAGGACTTATAGGTCGGTCCTATATCAACTCGCTATTCCCGTCATGGTTGCCTCGCCCTTTTTCTTTCGTGACAAGATACTTGCAACACGAGCACACGAGCTAATAGCCCAATAAGTAGATTGAATACAGATATTGCTAAGTCTACACAGAAGCAACATAATCACCAATACAGGATGCTAAATCAGAACTAAACATAAAGACAGACTCGGCGATCAAGTCATCGTAGTCCGAAAGATTAGAGTCGCTCTATAGCAAACTCGTCTGTGGAGTAGACTTAGTAATTAGGCATTAAAGCTCCGAAAGGCACATTACTTACAGAGTAGTTGCAACACGATACTAAGTCGGGCTTGACGACCAATTACTCTCGACTTGAGAGTATAATTCACCCTTATCAAATAACGCTAACACTCACAATTCTTAATCCATCATATACAGTACTTGTGCACACAATTTACCATCTTAAAGATTCCTTAATCCTATTAAGTACAATGTGACGTCTCCTGACAAATCTAAACCTCTAGCGGGTTATTTCAAAACTCTAACAACTTTAGACAAGTCTAACCCGTTGCGGGTCGTTATAAAACTTACATGCCTCTAGACCATTTCGTGGGTCGTGATAAAACTCACACAATTTCAGACCTTCTACAGATCGTTCTAGATTTCAAACGACTCTGTACTCTCTACAGGTCGTTCTAGGACTAATACAACTCTGGACCCTTTACGGGTCATTCTTGAACTAATAGAACTCTAGACCCTCTACGGGTTGTTCTAAAACTACTATCATTCTAGACCCTCGGAGGTCGATCAGAAACTTCTCACGACCAGTGGTTCTGTCAGACTGTTTCGGATTGATTGCGAAAATACCTTATGGATCGTCAACTCACAACTGTTGGGAGGGCCATAGCTCTCATCCCTAGGCCCCTCGGGCCAATCAAGAAGGTCGTATGCCAACCTCCTCAAGATCACTTGGGTCGTTCCGAAACCTATCATGGCTGATGGTCCAGTGGGCTATTTCAAAACTGAATCATGAACGCGGCCCCGTCGAGCCCTACCGGATGATCAAACTGTAAATGTTGAGAAAAGTCGTCCGTCGACCTCCTAGAGGCCCCTCGGGCTATTCCAAAACGTGGCTAGAGGCCTCATTGGGCTGTTTTAGAACCGATCTTGAATCGCGGCCCTGTCGGGACCTACCCGAATACATACGGTACTCCTACAACCTTTGGCTTTATATCAGACCATTCCAGAACTTATGAGTGCCTTCGCTCGGGCTGGGTCTTATTTCAGGCCATTCCTTGAGTCTATTTAGGACGCTTACAGTGACGATGAGGAATCGTTCGACTCAACTCTTCGGACTCCTTGACCCTATCTAGACCATTCATAGCAACAAAGAGGAATCATTCGACTCGATTCCTCGGACTCTTTGAGCCTATCTGTAACATTCGTAGCAACGATGAGGAATCATTTGACTCGACTTCTCAGACTCCTTGAGCCTATCTAGAGCTTCTCCAGCAACGAGGAGGAATCGTTCGACTCGACTCCTCAGACCCTTTGTGTCTCTCTGAAATTCAGCTCATCCTGCAATAAAATCTCAACAATAAAAGTTAAGTAGTTTTATGTCTGTGGTCCCATACCCACCGATTGATAAATATATAAATAAATACACGCACCAGTACACACCTAGAAAACACAACATATCATAAACAACCGTACAATCCCATACCTGCAGGCTCATTGTACAAATAAGAAAAACATGATTAAGAGCCCGTATTTACGACCTTAGCGAGAATTGAGGTCCATACAGTTTAACAGCCATAATTTTAGAAGCATCGTATGCTTAACATAATCTCAGCGCATGTTTAATTAATTCAAGCATGGTAAATTCTGCTCGTGTCACAGTGGAGATCTACTTACTTGAGGTCCTAAGCCTCTTTGTCTCGATCATCGTGATCTTTCCTCGGTGGCATCCCTCCTTGAAGCTTGATGTGTGGCACTTTATCCAATACGAGAATTAGAGGTTCTACGCCTAGGTGTACTAATCATTCATGAGAAATGAGACTTTAAGGGTCAATAGACCAATAGAAATGAAGTCTAAACAGTGGAATGGCAGATGGTTCGTCGAGAATTCCCTCTAGGGGTACTCTCATCCTGAGTGTCGTCACCCTACCATTACCCGTTAATCCCAACTAACGGCTACGTCATTTGACTAGTTTAGGTGAGAAAATAAATTCTTTAATCTAATTAGTTTCCGACTTAGTTTTACTAAGTATTTAATCTTCGAGCCAAAAATTCGGTAGAGTTTCCCATGTTTTTCGGACTTCCCGGCCAAAGCATTCGCCCAATATAACTTTATTCGGTCACAATTTGCTATCAACAACAACCATAGTGAAACATATCACAATTATCAAAATAAATTTCAAAACATAATCATAATTCAACACTGAGCCTAAGTGGCTCGGATTCCACACAAAGTAATAGGCATCTAAACTAATTAGAAAAGTCACATAAATGTCATCGAGTGTAATGTTCGGATCCTGTTTTCGATCAGGCGTTTGTACCTCTTGTAATGGACAGTGAATGATCGCATGTCCGTACTTTCTTCTTTAATGTTCCTGCACAATTCGGAAGAAAATAAATCGTATCACTTAGTGACGGTTCTTGTTTTGAAAACTTTAATCAACTTCGGGTTTCGACACGAAGTGAATCACTTAAAATTCGCGATTCGATTCTGATAACTCAAAGAACGTCTAAACATGCACAAATGCAAAATACGACTCAACGTAACTAGACACAATTTGAACATCAAGAGCCTTAACAAAATGAAGTTTGGAGTTGAAGAAAAGCATAATGTGAACACTCGAAAGCATAATGTGGACACTCTGATCCAAAATCCGATTCCTATTAACTTGATTTAAGTCCTAAAAGACACAATTATAGTTTATATGTAACACCCCATTCATTACGTAGTGGGTGTTAATGCTCGTTCCATACATGACAGAGCTGCAGAACGTATAATACTAATAATAGTACTTTATACAAGCATTTATGCTTTATAAATAATATTTATAAGCATATCCACGGACTCAATCTCAGAGCACGCTTGTAAGTATTAAAAATATACAAAAAAGTTGACTTCAAAATGAAACACAGGTCAATTGGTATATACAGCGAGTCGCCAGATCAGCTCAAAGCTTGTTCATGATCGATCGTTATGGCTTCTAGTGATTAGTCTCATCGACCTCTCGGTCATAGGTTGTATTACCTGCATTACAAGAGCCTAGTGAGTTTATAGCTCAGTAAGTAGATTTATATATCCAAGTCATGTGGAAAAACTTATTTCAAAAATCATTTTGCATTTTTCATTAACGTGACCACTTCTTAACTTAGCTCTCGGTTGCATGGCGATTCTTATCTGATCATATCTTAGCGACCCAACTAGCGGGGTACCATAATTTAAGAACACGACAGTACACTCATACCAAGAAAGGGTTATTAATCTTTGCTTATTATTACAAAACTCACTGATAAAAACATGATTTTCGTGAATGCACATGATAGTATATAATATCAAACTAAATATCTATACACGTAGCACAAAAGCACGTAGTCTAATTCTTGTAATGCAGTTAAGTAGTAATAGAATACTACTTACCTTCAAATTTTATCATAGAATTCCGCTGATAAGGTGCACGACCCAAACCGGTCCAAGAAGATCCGCAATGTGCACAAATTCCTTAAACTACCACAAAGTTCAAATATTTACCAATAGTACACATGATATTTATACTTTTAATAAGTGCATATATAAATTTAGTGTAACAATAGGTAAATGAATAAATCACAATCCTGATTCCAACCCCACACACTAGTAATATTTTTATTTCCTTTGTAAATCTTAAGACTTTAAGAAAGACATAAAAATGACACATGTATACAACTTCCACACCCATAGTATTTATTAGGTAATAAGATCACATAAACAAAGTATTCTGTCATTGTGTAATGATAAGAATAATCCCATTATCATAAGAAAAAAAGAATTTGATTTTTATCCTAGTAACTAATTTTGTTATCAGCCTCACAATATATAACACACACACACACACACATATATATATATATATATATATATTCACACATGCCGAAAGAATTTCATAAAACAAAAAACTTTGTAAAGAATACTTTCTAATTCTACTATAAGCAAATGGTTATAGAGCGTCTAGAATAATTTGATTTAGAATAAGGTATTGTATTTAGTACATAAAGCCACAAAATTAGAAGCAAATGGTACATATATATTAATTTCTTCTACGTATGTATATTTCAAACCGCATAAATATAATTAATAGTTTTAATTGATGACTTTATAGTAGAATACACAATATCATATGGTTATTTTAGCACAAATCTTTATTTCAAGAAGAACGTTGGATTTATAATATGTAGAGTAGTGATTTATTTCACTATAGATATCCAAAAGCCATAGAAGTCCTACCATTTTTCCAACTTACTTATGTATGGTTATTTATTATGAAAACTCATAAAGTTTGGTACGATTAAATAGTGATAGACTTACTTGTGTGTACAAACTACTAAAAAAATTGAAATCCTTTGATCATCAATTTTTATAAAACTTAGTAGGTTTGAAAATAAAAAGAGAACTATTACCTTTTGCTCTTGATGACAAGGGCTTTAATATGTACGTTGAAAGTTATTGAAGAGTAAACTTAGAAGCAGGGTATTTTGTTGTGGCAGAAAAGAAACCGACTAATTAGTTTTAATGGCAAACAATTATATAAAGTAGATAAGATAACCAACTTACAATTATAAAATTATTATTATTATTATTATTATTATTATTATTATAAAATTATTATTCTTTTATTATTATTATTCTTATTTCGACATAAAAGACTTTCTTAATTCTATAGTTAGTAAAAATTACGTAATATTTCAAAAAATACAATTAAACTATTAATATATATTTTTTACTAAATAACTAATAATTTTTATAAAATAGGACTATATAAGAGAACTAAATAAAACATTAAATATCAATAGAATTAACCAAATTGCATAAATCATTTATCTTTATGTATATTTGCATATTGACGATCTTCTCGTCCGTAATTCGATTCGGCACTGGAAAATAAACATTTAAAACTTAGCAATAATTAGTAAAATTTACTTAAAATAAATACAATAATATCCAATTAAATATATAATTGATCTATAATGAAAATACTTAATACTACTGTTTCTATTAAATTAATCTAATATTCTGAAATGCAAGGTCAATGCATGATGTAGTATTATTTTTAAGCTAGTCTTACTATTTATCTAACCATTTTTATTTATTTTTTTATTTTGTTCTTCTATGGGTATATTTCGGGTCTTGCAATTCTTCCCTCCTTAAAAATTTCGTCCTCGAAATTTTACGCACCAAAAACATTGGGATATTGATTCTGAATGCCATCCTCTTTTTCCCATGTTGCTTCCTCGATACGTTGATTTCTCCAAAGGACTTTGACAAGTTAAATTCTCTTATTTCTTAGTTCCTTAGTGCTTTTATCCAATATGCCTATCAGTATTTCTTCGTAACTCAGATCAGGCTTCAAATCTAAGGGTTCGTAACTTAATATTTGTGACGGCTCCGAAATGTATTTGTGAAATATAAGACATGAAATACCTCATGGATGCCTGAGAGAGATGGTGGAAGAGCTAACTCATAAGCGAATTTTCCAATTTTCTTTAAGATTTCGAATGGTGAAATAAATCTAGGACTCAGTTTTCCTTTTCGTCCAAATCTCATCACTCCTTTGATCGGTGACACTCGAAGAAAAACTTTATCTCCAACTTCAAACTCCAAATTCTTTTTTCTAGTATTAGTATAGCTCTTTTGATGACTCTGAGAAATTTTTATTCTTCGTCTGATTTTGTCAATTGCTTCAGTTTTTTGCTGAATAAGCTCAGGGCCTAAAAGTTTCCTTTTGCCAACTTCGTCCCAATGAATTGGAGAACGACACTTTCTACCATAGAGTGCTTCATATGGAGCCATTCCGATAGAGGAATGATAACTATTATTATATGAAAAGTCTATGAGAGGAAGATACATATCCCACGAACTCTAAAAATCATGACGCACGCACACATCATATCTTCGAGTGTTCGAATCGTTCGTTCTAATTTTCCATCTATTTGTGGGTCAAATGAGGTACTAAAAGATAATTTAGTACCCATAGCCAATTGGAGACTCTTCCAGAATGTCAAAGTAAACTTAGGATCACGATCAGAGACTATTGACAAGGGAGTTCCATGAAGTCATAAAATCTCGCTGATGTAAAGTTGAGCGTATTGATCCATGTTGTATGAATGTTGAACTGGAAGAAAATGTGCAAACTTTTTAAGTCGGTCTACTATCACCCAAATAGAATAGAATTTCTTTTGAGTTTTCGCCAGTCCAACCACAAAGTCCATAGTTATGTGCTCCCATTTCCATTCTGGAATCATTAATGGTTGAAGTTTCCCTGTAGGTCTTTGGTGGTCAATTTTAATTTATTGGCAAGTTAGGCACTTCTCGACAAAGTCTGCAATATCCTTCTTCATACCTAACCACCAGTAATGTAATTTTAAATCTCTGTTCATCTTCGTACTACCTGGATGTACTCAATAAGGAGACTTATGTGCTTCAGACATGATTTCCTTTTTAAGCTCTGCATCATTTGGAACACATAGTACTTTTGAAGTAGAGTACCCCATTTTTTGAAAGTTGAAATTCAGACTTCTTGCCACTCTTCACCTCGTTTTGTGCACGAACCAGTTCTGAATCGCTCCCTTGACTTTGCTTGATCTTTTCTATAATTGTTGGTTGCATGATCATTGACATCACATTTGTGGTTTTTTCCTTTCTAACAATCTCAATATTAAGTTTACACAAATCTTGAAGGATTTGTGGTGGCACTAGGTATATAATTATTGAATTGCGACTCAGTGCATCCACAACCATATTTGCCTTTATAGGGTGATAGTTGATTGCACAATCATAATACGATAGCAATTCAAGCCACTTTCGCTGCCTCAAATTGAGCTCTTTCTGTGTAAACAAGTACTTCAAACTTTTGTGATCTGTATAAATCTCACAATGTTCTCCATAGAGATAATGCCTCCATATCTTCAAAGAAAAAATTACAGCTTCTAATTCAAGATCATGAGTGGGGTAATTCTTTTCCTATTACTTTAATTGTCGCGATGCATAAGCGATCACTTGTCCATTCTGCATTAGAACATAACCTATGCCATGCTTTCAGGCATCCCTATAAATTACTAATCCTTGAAAACTTTTCCCACAAGCGTCTGTCTATGCGAATTTAACATTCTTCGAGTCAAAGCTATTAAAGGTGTTGATAATTTTGAGTAACCTTCAACATACTTGCGATAATAACCTGCTAGACCTAGAAAACTTCTTACTTCTGAGACATTTGTATGTCTAGGCCACGCACTAACGACTTTCACCTTTTCAGTATCCACAGAAATGCCTTATTTGCTTACCACATGACCAAGAAAAGAAATCTTCTCTAGCCAGAAGTCACACTTTTTAAATTTTGCAAACAACTTCTTATCTCTCAAGATTTGCAACACAATCCTGAGATGTTTGCAATGCTCTTCTTGATCACGTGAATAAACCAGAATGTCATCTATGAAAACTATCACGAACTTGTCTAAGTATTCCTTGAACACGCAATTCAGTAGGTCCATGAACATTGCTGGAGCATTGGTATGTCCGAAAGGCATAACCAAAAATTCATAGTGTCCATAACGCGTTCTAAAAACAGTCTTTGGTATGTCTGACTCACTAACCCTCAACTGATGGTAACCTAATCGAAGATCAATTTTGGAAAATATCGTTGCTCCTTGAAGTTGATCAAAGAGGTCATCAATTCGTGGGAGTGGATATTTTTTCTTGATTGTGAGTTTGTTTAATTCACGGTAATCAATACAAAGTCGAAGACTTCTGTCTTTCTTTTTCACGAACAAAACTGGCGCTCCCGAGGCTGAGAAGCTTGGTCAGATAAATCCTTTATCCAAAAATTCTTGACATTGGATCTTTAATTCCTTTAACTTAGAATGCATCATTCTATAAGGAGCTTTGGATATCGGAGCAGTTCTAGAAGCAATATTAATAGCGAAATCCACTTCTCAGTCAGGAGGCAATCCTGGAAAATCTTCAGGGAATACATCTAAGAATTTATTCACAATTGGTATATCTTTTGGCTCTGATGTTTTCTCAATCGTTGTGTCAACAATTGAGGCTAAGTAACCAACGCAACCTTTACTAATAAGTTTCTTTGCCTTTATTGCTGAAATGATAGAGAAGGATAATTTTTCTTGGCTTCCACTAAACTGGAATAGTTTACTACCCTCGGGTTGAAAAATTACTATTTTCTTGTGGCAATTGATACTGGCTTTGTATTTCGATAACTAATTCATTCCCAACACTACAGCAAAATTTTTAATGGGAATGATCATTAGATCAACAAACATTTCTTGTCCATCTATCAAGATTTGGCATGATTTCAAGATTCTAGTTGAACTCATCACATCATCGGACGGAATAGTTACACTAAACTTAGTTTCTAGATGTTCTGGTGTGATGCCCAATTTTGTGCAAATTTCACAGATGCAAAAGAATGTATTGAACCAGAATCTACCAAGCTATGTACAATCAATCTAGAGATGAAATATTACCTACGACTACCATTGGATAACTTCAGCTTCTTCCATTATCATAGTGAATACCCTTCCTTGAGTAGCCTTCTTTTCTAATGGTTGAGGGCAGTTCTTTAGGAGGTGACCTAGTTTGCCACAACGATAGCAATTTCCACTTCCAAACCGACACTCTCCTAGATGTGACTTCCCATATTTTGGGCACTTTGGAAACTCGCGTGCAGGAGTCTGACTCGTCTTTTGACGTTTGTTGCTTCGATTTGTTGTCTTTGTACTTATTTCCCTTTTCGACTGGATGTTTTCCTCCTAGATTACTCCTTGGTGTTCCACTCTATTTAGCTTCAGCCTCAGTCTTCTGGATTCCTTTTTCGGCTATCAGAGATAGCTCAATAACATCACTAAACTCTTTTGGCCTTGCCGTGCAAACACCGGTGTTAATTGCTGCCTTTAGACCACGAGTGAAGTGGTTGATCTTCTCGCTATTATCTATTGCAATCCACGATGCAAAGCGAGATACTACTTCAAATTTAGCAATGTATTCTAACACTGTAAGATGTCCTTGCCTCTGTTGCAGGAACTCTGTGACGTTGCCTTTCTTAACTTCCTCACTGAAGTACCTATTGTAGAATAGCTCTTTGAATCCATACCTATTGTAGAATAGCTCTTTGAATCCATTCCAAGTAAGGTTTACAGCGGCTGGCGTAAGCTTAATTGAGTCCCACCAATGACGAGCTTCAAGCTTTAGGAGGTATACAGTGCACGTGATACGTTGGTGGTCATCGAGTTCCATATAATCAAAGATAACTTCTATCAACTTGATATACTCTTCAGCAACCAACAGGTCCAGACTACCTTAAAATTCTGTGGGTTTCTGACGACGAAATCTTTCGTACAGTGGCCCATTTTCCTCGTGCCTTGGTTGAGGTTATTGAGCGATAGGTTGAGGATTTGCTAAGTTCTCTCTCTACTGAGCTAGTAGATTCTTAATTTGCTCATTTTGTTGCCTCATCTGCTTGGCCCGTAACTCAGATTGTTGTCGAGTCGCTTCGGTTTGTTGTTGGACTAAAACCGTCAATCTAGTAAGAGCTTAGTAAAATCAAGGTTTGCTGAACGTGTCGTGTTCTTAGGTGCAACCATACCTAAGTTCTGATTAATTAGCCAATAATAATTAAGTAAAATAATTCTTACGCTTAATAAAATTATTATATAAAACACAGCCTAAATACAAAATGTGATCTAACCAGACATTCGGCGTACTGATTGGTCATGAGCTTGGATTGACAACTTACTTGTATATACCATAGTCTTCAGAAACGAAATTTAGAACTTTGGGCTCTGATACCACTAAATGTAAGTCCCCGTTCATTACGTAATGGGTGTTAACGCACGTTTCATACATAACAGAGCTGCAGAACGTGTAATACTAATAATAGTGCTTAATACAAGTATTTATGTTTTATAAATAATATTTATAAGCATATCCATGGACTTAATCTCAAAGCACACTTGTCAGTATTATAAATATACATATAAGTTGACTTCAAAATGAAACTTAGCTCAACTAGTATATACAGTGAGTCGCGAGATCAGCTCAAAGCTTGTTCATAACCAATCGTTATGCCTTCTACTGATTAGTCACATCGATCTCTCAGTCATAAGTTGTATTACCTGCATTACAAGAGCCTAGTGAGTTTATAGCTCAATAAGTAGATTCATACATCTAAGTCATGTGTAAAAACTTATTTCCAAAATCGTTACGCATTTTTCATTAACGTTTCCACTTCTTAACTTAGCTCTTGGTTGCACGGCGATTCTTGTCTGAACGTGTCTTAGCGACCTACCTAGCGGGATACTATACTTTAAGAACACGTCAGTATACCCAGACCAAGAGAGGGTTATTAATCTTTGCTTATTATTACAAAACTCACTGATAAAAACATGATTGTCGTGAATGCACAAGATAGTATATAATGTTAGAATATCTATACACGTAGCACAAAAGTACGTAGTCTAATTCTTGTAATGCAGTTAAGGAGTAATAAAATACTACTTAACTTCAAATTTTATGATAGAATTCCGCTGATAAGGTGCACGACCCAAACCGGTCCAAGAAGATCCGCAATGTGCACAAATTCCTTAAACTACCACAAAGTTCTAATATTTACCAGTAGTACACATGATATTTATACTTATATTAAGTGGATATGTAAATATAGTTTAACCATAAGTAAATGAATAAATCACACTCCTGATTGAACCCCACACACTAGTAATATTTTTATTTCCCTAATAAATCTTAAGACTTTAAGAAAGACATAAAAATGACATATGTATACAACTTCCACACCCATAGTATTTATTAGGTAATAAGATCACATAACGAAGTATTCTATCATTGTGTAATGATAAGAATAATCCATTATCATAAGGGCAAAAGAATTTGATTTTTATCCTAATAACTAATTTTGTTATCAGCCTCACAATATAACACACACCACACATATATATATATATATATATATATATGTAGACACATGCCAAAAGAATTTCATAAAACAAAAAGTTGCAAAGAATACTTTCTAATTCTACAATAAGCAAATGGTTCTAGAACGTCTAAAATAATTTGATTTAGAATAAGGTATTGTATTTAGTACATAAAGCCACAAAACTATACGCACATGGTACATATATATTAATTTCTTCTTTGTATGTATATTTCAAACCGTATAACTATAATTAATAGTTTTAATTGATGGCTTAATAGTAGAATACACAATATAAAATGGTTATTTCAGCACAAATCTTTGTTTCAATAAGAACGTTGGATTTATAATATGTAGAGTAGTAATTTATTTCACTATAGATATCCAAAAGCTATAGAAGTCCTACCATTTTTCCAACTTACTTATGTGTGGTTAACTTATTATGAAAACTCATAAAGTTTGGTAAGATTAAATAGTGAGAGACTTACTTGTGTATACAGACTACTAAAAAATTGAAATCCTTTGATCATCAATTTTTATAAAACTTAGTGGGTTTGAAAATAAAAGGAGAACTATTACCTTTTCCTCTTGATGACAAGGGCTTTAATATGTATGTTGAAAGCTACTGAAGAGTAAACTTAGAAGTAGGGTATTTTGTTAGTGGCGGAAAAGAAACCGACTACTTAATTTTAATGGCACACAATCATATATAAAGTAGATAAGATCACCGACTTACAATTATAAAATTATCATTCTTTTATTATTATTATTATTATTATTATTATTATTTCCACATAAAAGACTTTCTTAATTCTATAGTTCGTAAAAATTACGTAATATTTCAAAACATACAATTTAATTATTAATATAAATATTTTACTAAATAATTAATAATTTATATAAAATAGGACTATATAAGGGAGCTAAATAGAACATTAAATATCAGTAGAATTAATCAAATTGCATAAATCATTTATCTTTATGTATATTTGCACATTGACGATCTTCTCGTCCTTAATTCAATTCGGCACGGGAAAACAAACATTTAAAACTTAGCAATAATTAGTAAAATTTACTTAAAATAAATGCAATTATATCCAGTTAAATATATAATTGATCTACAATGAAAATACTTAATACTACCGTTTCTATTAAATTAATCCAATGTTCTAAAACGCGAGGTCAATGCATGATGTAGTATTATTTTTAAGCTAGTCTTACTATTTACCTAACCATTTTTATTTATTTATTTATATTTTGGTTTGTTCTTCTATGGGTATTTTCAGGCCATTGCATTATACCTTCAACACAATCAAATACACACTATATATTATGAAGTTGTTTCTACTAGAGATTTTACTTTAACACAAAACTTCTAATGTTTCAATCCATTGAACAACAATACAAAATAAGAATTTGTGTAAAAACATGATGATTACATACTTAACAACTTTGCCAAAAATATTTTGTTTCAAAAGACAACGAATGCTAAACTCATTGAGGTCACCCTATGCTTGAGATCGATTCTTTATAAAAAGATTTTCTCGCTTTTTTTTTTCATACTTACTACAAATAAACCAACTCCATAATTTATATACTAAAACACACACAATAACACTTCAAACTTGACATTAATATACCTTAAATAAATCCAACAAATCAAAATAATCTCAGCCACACAATATTGCAACCGTCAAAATTTGTCACAAATGGCCAAATACTACGAGTTTTAAAACGCCATAAAATAATTATAAAGTCTCAGTTCAAGCTTAAAGCTCGCCTATCGTGAGCAACGGTGGCTCGCAGTGTCTTAAGGAGGCAAATGAGACATCGCATTGGCTCGGGCCATGGTGAGGTGGCGGCATGGAGTCAGCAAAGCTAGTTCAAAGGCTCCAGATGTCACGTTCAGTAGTGCTGCGTTCACGTTGTCATGTGGAGGTAGCTGGACGATGGCGCAGAGCTCAAGTGTGAGCTCAGTGAGGAGCAGGCCGACGATGGGGCACAGCGCGCAAAGATGGCTTTGAGGGCGTCGACGAGGGGCGGGGAGATGCGGCCTTGGCTTGAACGCCGATGGGGATGATGGAAGGGGGGAGAGAGGGTGTCAGAAGATAGAGAGAAGGAGATAGAGATTGGGGAGGGAGGGTTGTGGCGGCTGGTGAGAAAGAAAGAGGGGAAAAGAAAATAAAACCCTATGAATCAAATGGGTTTTATTTTATTTGATTTATTTTTTTTTTGCTTGCATAAATTAATTTTATAAATGATATGTTTTCGAAAATGATAAAGATACACAAATAGGCTAGATTTGGAATGTTAAGAATTTTAATATCAACCTTGAGTAAAAAAAAATAAATTCCTAACATGTTTTAAAGTTCAAGATGCAAAAATAACACTATTTGCATTAATATTATACGTAATCAAAAATTGGCCAGATCTGACGAAACTAACCAATTTTCTCAAAATAATTGCAACTACGATAATCTTACAAGCCATTAGTCTCAAAAATAGAAAATAAATGCTTGTACAAGTGGTCTTGGTTCAGGTCATTACAATCCTACCCCTTACAAAAGTTTCATCCTCAAAACTTAGAACAAGTGTGGGTATTTCTCTCCCGTAGAAGTCTTAAGCTCCCAAGTTGCCTCTTCTTTACTGTAGTTCCCCCACAAAAACCTCGATTATCGAGATTATCCCATTCCTCGATCTCAAATTGTAGAATATGACTAGGGTCGGTTATGTACTTCCTAAGCATAGAGACTTGAAAGACATTTTAAACGTGTTTCACGTTAGGCAGTAGGGCTAAACAATTAGCAACCTCACCCACCTTATTGAGGATTTCAAAAGGGTCTGTATACCTAGGACTAAGCTTGCCCTTTAAAAAACGCACGACTACTTTCGTAGGTATAACCTTCAGGAACACATTGTCACCCACTAAGAAGTCTAAAGGCCGACATCGAGCACCTGCATGGCTCTTCTGTCTACTTTAAGCGGTCTTCATGTGGCTTTGAATCTCCTCGATAACCGCAGACGTAAATTCTTCTGGCTCAGAATGTCCACTACCTTATTGGTTTCTTCGCACGAAGTAATAAATACCAAACTATAGCATCTGACAAGCTTATAAGGCAGGCTCTATGCTCTAGGTAGCAGTTACCATGAACAACGTAAAGGTAGTGATTCAAATTCTTAAAGAAAACACAAATGCGGCAAGTTCGAGGTCGTGAGTAGGGTAGCGAGTCTCATAACCCTTAAGTTATCTCGATGTGTAAGCCACTATTTTCCCTTGTTGCATCAACATTGCACCCAATCCTTACTTCGAAGCATTGCAATAAAGCGCAATTCGGTACTTCTCGCAGGGAGTGTTAATACTTGAGCAGTTGTGAGATGCCTTTTTAACTCTTAAAAGCTCTCTTCGCACGCCAGAGTCCAAGAAAACTTGATATTCTTTCGAGTGACGACGGTCAAAGGTAGAGCGATCTTGGAGAACCCCTCTACAAACCGTCTAAAGTACCCAGCTAAGTTTAAGAACGACAGACTTATGTGATCATCGTGGGCTGTTTCCATGAACTTACGGCTTCGATCCTTGACAGATCTACTGAAATTCCTTTCGTAGACACATGTGACCGAGATATGAGACTTTTCCTGCCAAAACTCACACTTTTGAACTTTGCACAAGGCTTCCTCTCAGCTATACTCATCAAAAAGGCTTGTTCATGCTCCTCCTTTATTTTCTAGTAGACGAGAATATCGTCGTTAAAAGACTATAACGAACCCACCGATATAGTCTTCGAGGACACAATTCCTTAAAGCCGTAATACATATAGGATATTGGCAAGTCTGAGAGACATCATCAAGGGCTCACAGTATTCGTAACTGGTATAGAAGGCAGACTTGGGCATATACTCCTCGTGCATTTAGCTTCGTTAGACCTCTACTAACCAACATTGTGAGGGATTGCGCAGCTTACTCTGTCTTGCCCTTCTCTTGGCTCAAGGGGTTGTGTCTGTCGTAATCAACCTCTTTTCTAACATACTATACCGAGGCTCCCAACGGCGAGTGATTGGGTTTTATAAAACCCTTGTTGAACAGCCCTTTCAGCTGAATTCAACCTATTTAGTCCCGTCGAGATCACACAATACAGGTCAATATTGGGGAAGTACTCGATAATAGTTTGATACTGAACCCACCTCAAGATCGAGAGGTAATCCTGGAAGGTCCTCAAAAAGGACATGAATAGAATTCCTTACGATCGAAATATATAGAGCTTGACATGTGTCTTCATGGGACAAGTCGCAATGCAAGTGAGGAAGCCCCGACAGTCTTGATCCATCACCTTTCGTGCTTTACGAGCAGAGATAACAGGTGTGGCTAACACCATAGATGACCCTTTAAGCTCGAAATACTCCGCTCAGTCAATCGCCGAATGGTAGCCGGGTTATCACTGCATGCTCATAATGTCATCAAAATCTCGCATCCCGAGGGAAAAGGAATCTATAGATGATTTATAGCCATTAGATACACCACCATACTAATAGGAACATCAAAACAACAGATACAACCATCCAAAGATAGTTATCATAGAGCACAATAAAGTTCAAATGGTTGAATCAACACAACATTATGAAAGGGCTATTTGTATAAATCAAGATTTGGAAGTTAGCAAGAAACAAGCAAACCAAGCTTTTGAGAGGCTTGGATCTCTCCTACAAGAGCTGAGCTTCTGCAATAATAAAATTTTCAGATGACCGATACGCTTACAGCGTAACCCCTATATTCCAAACATCCATGTGAACCAATTTAGCTAATCATAATACTTGACACATAATTCAAACGTCAACCACTCACAACAGATGACCGGACTTGTTAATATAAGTTCTACTACACGTCAGCATTTCTATTCCCTCTGTTCTTACGCCTAACATACGTGAAGTGAACCGATGGCCTAATATATTCTTAAAATAGGTCGCGGCTCTTTGGTCTCATCTGTTTGGGTAGAATCGTCGAATGATTAAGTTAACAAGTCAAGTTTTCTTATCTAGCTTCTTGACAAGGCCCTTCGCAAATGAAAGTGAAACACCTTTGAACCTATTAGCGCCAATGTAGTGGTGCATGCTCGATGTGGGTCCAGCCTAAGTGTGTTGAATGAGCCTTTAACATCTCTTTAATCATTGTTTCCCACGTTTCTGCGGCGGCACTCTGATAATTATAAAAATTATGGACATTTCCTCGCGGTTAGTGCTTGTGCGTCCTGTGTAAAATGGATAGTATAGCACTTATCTTCTTGGGTACGACGAAATTTGAATGCCATCCAAGGATAGAGATTAAGGCAACAAAACCTATCGTACAACACTTTCAAAATCATTAGTGGCTCTAAGACTCCCTACTAGGTCACATCAGCTCCCTGTTGCTCGCCTTCGATCATACTGAACATAAGCACTCGAGAAGCTTCTCACCTTCTAATGATCGTTAAACGGAGGTCAACAGCCATGACAGGAAGGAAAAAAAGCTCATGTCGAAGGTGTTTAATTGAGCAATACAACATCCTGGCTAGCTCGTGTTACTAACGCGCCTAGGGTCCTACATTTACACTGAACTAAACTACTATTATTGATGGGACTGGCCTTATGATGGCTACTAAGATAAAGGTGGCAGTACAACAATTAGTTACATCCATCGTTAGATAGTTATTTCAAAGAGAGCCTACTATACTCGGCTCAACCTAATGAGCGCCTAAAAGGGAACTCTTACCTGGGGATCATATGTGATTGGTGTGTCTTTAATGACTTTTATTCCTTCAAGTGGCCTCGACATCCAACAACGCGAGTACTGCACCCCTAAGGTATTGATGCTAGTAGCGAATAGTGACAAACCGACGTTGGCCTACTCGAGGCAGTACAGATAGTAGAGAACTACCACTCAGAACGAACGTGTCCCTTAGACGGTCACAGCGAGTCCTAAGTCTCGGCTCGATCCTCTCGTCTCATCTTGCTCATACTATTAGAGTGCACCTGCAATTAACTTTACTAAATTAACATCGCATTGCTCGTAAAGCAGAAGTAAGGGTTACTCATATTGGCAACAACGAAGGAATCACGCTTGTGCATACAGAGTTGTCTACAAGACCAACTAAACCATGGCTCTGATACCAACCTTGTAACGAGCGAAAACTCAAAACAGTGTACTAGTTCTGAATAATACGAACAAATTTGAACTTTTTAAATTAAGTCACATAATCAAGCTTTTAATACCAAGTATGAGGTTCATCAATCCTCCCCATAACCAAAATAGATTTAATTTTAACCTTTACAAAACATTCTGGATTTTAAAAATTTTATTTGCCAATGATTAGCCGGTAGTCCATATAAAGTCTTACAGGTTGGTCCCGTATATACTCGCTATTCCCGTCATTGTTGCCTTGCCCTTTTACTTTCGTGACAAGATATATGTGATACGAGCACACAAGTGAGCTAACAACCCAATAAGTAGATTGAATATAGATATTGTTAAGTCTACACACAAGCAACATAATCACCAAAATAAGGCGCCATATCGCAACAATCTAACATAAAGACAGACTCGACAATCAAGTCATCGCAGCGCGAAAGATTAGAGTCGCTCTACACCAAACTCGTCTGCATAGTAGACTTAGTAATTGGGCATTAAAGCTCCCAAAGGCACATTACTTGTAAAGGAGCTACGACATAATACTAGGCCGGGCTTGACGACGAATTACTCTCGACTTGAGAGTATAATTCGCCCTTATAAAACAACGCTAGCATTCACAATTCCCAATCCATCATATACAGTATGTGTGCATATGATTCACTAACTTAAGGATTCCCTAATCCTATTAAGTACAATGTGACGTCTCTCGACAAATCTAAACCCCTAGTGGGTTATTCTGAAACTCAAACAACTTTAGGCAAGTCTAACCCGTTGCGGGTCTTTATAGAACTTACATGCCTCTAGACCTTTTCGTACTTCGTGATAAAACTCACACAATTCCATACCCTCTATGGGTCATTCTAGATTTTATATGACTCTGTACTCTCTATAGGTCGTTCTAGGACTAATACAACTCTGAACCATCTACGGTTCGTTCAAAAACTAATAAAACTCTAGACCCTCTACGGGTCGTTATAGAACTACTATTATTCTAGACCATCTGCGGATCGATCCGAAACTCCTCACGACCAGGGGTTCCATCAAATTGTTTCAAATTGATTGCGCAAATTTCCCACCGGGCTGATCCAGATTGTCAAGTCACAACTATGGGGAGGGCCATAGCTCTCCTCCCCTAGGCTTCTCGGGCCGATCAGGAAATTCGTCTGCCAACCTCCTCAAGATCACTTGGGCCGTTCCGAAACCTTTCATCGATGATGACCCAGTCAGGCTGTTTCGAAACCGAATAATGATCACAGCCCCATCGGCCCTTACCCAGATGATCAAACTATACATGCTGAAGAAGGTCGTCTGTCGACCTCCTCGAGCCCCTCGGGCCGTTCCGAAACGTGGCCAGTTTTCCCGTTAGGCTATTTTAGAACGATCATGAATCGCGGCCCCGTCGGGCCCTACCCGTATACACACGGTACTCCTGCAATCCTTAGCTTTATATCAGACAGTTCAAGAGCTTATGAGTTCCTCCGCTTGGGCTGGGCCTTATTTCAGGCCGTTCCTTGAGTCTATCTAGGACGCTCACAGTGACGAGGAGGAATCGTTCGACTCGACTCTTCGGATTCCTTGAGCCTATCTAGAACTTTCACAGCGACAAGGAGGAATCATTCGACTCGAATCCTGGGACTCTTTGAGCCTATCTGGGACATTCATAGGAACGAAGAGGAATCGTTCGACTCGACTTCTCGGACTGCTTGAGCCTATCTAGAGCATCCTCAACAACGAGCAGGAATCGTTCCAGTCGACTCCTCAGACCCTTTGCACGTCTTTGAAATTTAGCTCATCTTACAAAAAGATCTCAACAACGAAAGTTAAGTAGTTTTATGTCTGTGGTCCCATACCCAGTGATAGATAAGTCATATCAACATATACACACGCAAGCGGACACATGCTTTACACTAGAACCTAAAATAGGAAAGTTGTGTAGCTTATGTCTGTGGACCTATACCCACCGACAGATATAAACAAATACACGCACCAGTACACACCTAGAAAACACGACATATCATAAACAACCTACGGTTCCATACCTGTAGGCTCGTTGCACAAACAAGACAAACATAATCAAGAGCCCGTATGCACAGCCTTTGCGAGAATGGAGCTCCACGCAGTTTAACAGCCACTATTTTAGAAGCATCGTATGCTTAACATAATCTCAGCGCATGCACAATTAATTCAAGCATGGTAAAGTCTACTCGTATCAGAGTGAAGATCTTCTTACTCGAGGTCCTAAGCCTCTTGCCTCGGTCCTCTCGATCTTTCCTCAGTGGCGTACCTTCTTGAAGCTTGATGTGTGGCACTTTTATCCAACATGAGAATTAGAGGGTAAACGCCTAGGTTTACTAATCATTCATGAGAAATGAGACTTTAAGAGTCAATGGATTGATAGAAGGAAAGTTCAGAAAGTAGGACGATAGATGGTTCGTCGCGAAATCCCTCTGGGGGTATTCTTGTCCAGAGTGTCGTCACGCTATCATTACCCATTAATCTGGACAAACGGCTGCGTTATTTGACTAGTTTAGGCGAGAAAATAAATTCTTTAATCTAATTGGTTTTCGACTTAATTTTACTAAGTATTTAATCTTCGAGCTGAAAATCCAGTAGGGTTTTGCCTATTTTTGGGACTTCATGGCCGAAGCCTTCACCTAGTATAAACCCAGCACTGAACTTTGTTAAGTTATAATTTGCTATCAACAACAACCATAGTGAAATATCTCACAACTATCACAATAAATTTCAAAACATATTCATAATTTAACACCGAGCCTCCATGGCTCGGATCCCACACAAAATAATAAGCATCTAATCTAATTACAAAAGCCACATAAATGTCATCGAGTTCAATGTTCAGATCCTATTTTCGATCATGTGTTTATACCTCTTGTAATGGACTCTAAATGATCGCATGTCCGTACTTGCTTCGTTAATGTTCCTGAACAATTCGGAAGAAAATAAATCGTATCACTTAGAGATGGTTCTTGTTTTTAGAACTTCGGGTTTCGACACGATGTTAATCACTTAAAATTCGCTATTCGATTCTGACAACTCAAAGCACGTCTAAACGGGCACAAATGCAAAATACGACTCAGCGTAACTAGACACAATATCAACATCAAGAGCCTTGACCAAATTAAGTTTGGAGTTAAAGAAAAGCATAATGGGAACACTCGACAGTATAATATGGACACTCAGATCCGAAATCTGATTCTTATTAACTTGATTTAAGTCCTAACGGACACAATTGTAGTTTATACCTTCAACACAATCACATTCACACTATATATTGCAAAGTTAGTTTCTAATAGAGAATTTTCTTTAACACGAGACTTCCCATGTTTCAAGCCATTGAACCACAATACAAAACAAGAATTTGTGTAAAATCATGATGATTGCATAATCGACAACCTTGCTAAAAATCTTTTGTTTCAAAAGACAACCAACGCTAAAATAATTGAGGTCACCCATGTGCTTAAGATCGATTCTTTAAAAAACATTTTCTCCCTTTTTTTTCATACTTAGCACAAATAAACCTACCCCATAATTTAAACACTAAACCACACAATCACACTTCAAACTTGACATTCATATACCATAAATAAATCCAACAAATCAACATAATTTTAGTCACACAATATTACAACCATCTAAATGTGTCACAAATCGGCAAACACTACGAGGTTTAAAACGCGATAAAACAAATATAAAGTCTCGGTACAAGCTCAAAGCTCGCCTATTGTGAGCAATGGTGGCTTGCAGTGTCTTAAGGAGGCAATGGAGAGGTCGCATTGGCTCAGGCCATGGTGAGGTGGCGATATGGACTCATCGGAGTAGTTCGAAGGCTCCGGATGTCGTGGGACAGAGCGGTGGCACTCACGATGGCGTGAGTGTCGGTGACACAACAGTGGCGACGTCGAGCGAGGTTCGACTGTGAACCATGCACGAGGCAGAGCTCGGCTCGAGCTTGACGGGTCATCGCGGTGTGGGCCAGCGCAACGTGCTAGGGTTTGCTGGCCTTCACGAGGAGAAAAAGACGGCGGCGCTGTTGTTGCTCGGGGATGGCGCGGGCTGAGTCGCCGGCCGAGGCTATGCGACAGAGAGACCTGCGTGGAGGCGAGGCACAGGGACTTGTGCAGCTCGAGGGCGGTTGGGCAGCCGAGAAGCGTAGCAACTAGGTGCGGGGACTCGCGGCGTGAGGAACCGAGCGAATAGAGGGCTCACGCAAAGACAAGGTGGGAGAAGCGCGGTGCTCGGTGTAGGTTCAGGGCTATGCGAACGGTAAGAGGCGCAGAGAGAGGAGGTGAGCTGGTTTTGCCAGGGCCTGCGTCGAGCACGTGGCGAAGGTCCACGACACTGGGTTCACGTGGCCGCGTAGAGATGGCTGGACGACGGTGTGGAGCTCAAGCGCGAGCTCGTCGAGGAGCAGGCCGACAGCGGGGCACAGCACACGGAGAGGGCTTCGAGGGTGTTGACGAGCGGCGGCCTTGGCTCGAATGCCAATGCGAATGATGGAAGGGGAGAGAGAGGGTGTCTAGAAGAGAGAGAGAATAAGAGAGATTAGGAAGGGGAATTGGTGGGGTGGGGGGGGGGGGGGGGGGGGGGGGGGGTGAGGCTGCGGCTGGTGACAAAGAATGAGGGGAAAAGAAAATAAAACCATAGGAATCAAATGGATTTTATTTTATTTGATTTTTTTTTGCATAAATTAATTTAATAAATGATATGTTTTCAATAATTATAAAGAGATACAAATAGGTTAGATTTGCAAAGTTAGGAATTTTAATATCAACCTTGAGTCAAAAAAATGAATTCCTAACATGGTATAAAGCTCAAGATGCAAAAATAATACTATTTGTATTAATATTATAAGTAGTCAAAAATTGGCCACATCGGACGGAACTAACTAATTTTCTTCAAAATAATTACAACTACGATCTTACAAGCCATTAGTCTCATAAGTAAACAAATAAATGCTTGTACAAGTTGTCTTGGTTCAGGTCAATTCAAAAAGTCATATCATCTTAAAAAAAAAAAACACACACTTGTTGCAAGCATCAGAGACAATATACTTAGTATAGATATTAAAAAAAACAACAACAACAACAACAACTGAATTGAACCAAGTATCAGAGCCAATACGCGGGATATAGATATAAAATAATAATAATAATAATCGAAAGCCCTTCTTATTCAAATGAACACTTTAAGTATGGTGGATATCCAAATTGGCTCATATATATTATTATATATTCCTAAAATAAAGAGTCATTTTATTGTAGTTTCTACAGTGCAAACGGTTGGGAATGTACCCTTAAAGCATTATAGTAATATTTTATTTTATTTTATAAATATTTGTTTAAATTAATAAAAGAAGTATTTATTTTCTAGTTTAAGTATTTTATGCTTGATAAAAATGAATATTCATGGTCCATAATATATTATATAAACCATAATATTATTGTATAAGTGTATCATGCAAAAGAGGATTAGTATTATGGATAATATATTTAAAAAAGTCTGTAATTAAGTCAAGAATTGGACGGCCTGACTGGTAATTACAAATGTGATCCACTTACAATGGGAATGTGGAAATTTTATCCGAATTTTTAGTGTTGAGACACTTAGTGGATACATTTTATATAATTTAATTATATAGGACAGGACTAGACGTTATTTTAAGATCTTTTAGTATGTACCGTAATGAAGACCTAAATGTACGTCACACGATGATCATATGAAGATCAACCTTAATCTTGAGTGTTCACAAACTTTTTGTTTGTGTCAATGGACTTTTTGATTTGTTTGTTAAAGCCGATTTGGATAATGGGCCCAATACTTGCATTTCGGAGGCCCAAAAGCACAAATAGTTAAGAATGTGTTTTACAAATATGGAATCCATAACTTTCTCAAAGAGAAAGACTAAATGATCCCCTTAAGTATCGGTTTCTGGAACTGAAAAGTTTGAGCACTCTAATTTATAATAAGTTATAAATTAACCGTTCACTTGTGAACCTGATGGTACTTAAGGATCGAGAAATAATTAGAGCGGCAACAAGGTAATTGATCCAGCTTTAATTATGGATCATTATGGAGGGTTGAACTTCTTGAAGTGATTATATCAATGGACTAGTAAATATTTTAAGTAAATTCCTCTATAATTTCAAGAGTTCAATCCCGAGTTTATAATGGAATAATTTCGAAATTAATAAATTAAATAATTATTTTGTTCAATTTATTGGAGCTTGAAATTATAGGTCCGTGGTCTCCAATTCGTCTTTGAGTATTGAGAATTGATAACTAATAATAATTAATTAGATTGATTATTTATTTTCTTACACTTAGTATTATTATTTAATTAAATGGTTTCATGTATGAATTTTAGATTGTCTAAAAATCATATAATAATAATAGTACAATTTAGGGAACACCATAAGAAGTAAAATTCTTATGGTGTAGGTGCATGCCACTTGAGATTATTAAAAGAAAAACAATTTAATAATTAGATTATTAAAAATATCACATGTGATAGATATCAAATTAATTAATTAGATTAAAATATAAATATAAGATATTTATTGATATCTATCTGTTAAAAGAGGGAGAAGAATAGAGATTAGAATTCCCTTGATTAATGATGATTATTTAAATAATTATTTATTGATAATATATATATATATTATATATATAGAAGGTTTGAAATATAAGCCTGTAGCTACGGTGAATTACTCACATATTACTCACCTATTATATATATATATATATATATATATATAAATATATATATATATATATATATATATAAAGATTTGAAAAGTTTCAAATCTGTTGGTGTGTATTTTCGGCAACTTTTGCTTTTACCATATAAATATAAATATAATATTTTATATATATATATATTACCTTATATAATAAGGATGTATAAGCAGCTGCTGATAAACAGTGATTTTTCTGCTCACTGTTTTTTCGGCCTTTTTTTTTTTGTTTTGTCCTTTTTAGGGAACTTCTTCGATGGGAATCAAAATAAAAAAAACCACCAATAGGAAGCAGCCGGTGATGAACAGTGACTTTTCACTTTTTTTTTTCCTGCTTTCTTTTTTTGTTTTGTCCTTTTTAGGAACTTCTATCATAGGAACCAAAATAAAAGACTACAACATAAAACTAATTTGATTGGCTATTAATAGTATAAAAAATAAGAAAATTATCAGGTAGGAGCTACTTTTTCATTTCCCACAGTTGGGAAACGTATTAGTTTTAGTTACATGATTTGACCGTAAAGTTATTGTGGGTCCTACTAAATACTAATCGTAGATTTTGACGGTGGATGTGCATATCGATGCACATAATTCGTTGTGGAATTGGCCGTAGATAATTATGATTAACATGTGAAGTTATAAACAGAAAATTATCCAGTAATGTAACGTGTTCCTTCCAATTATAATCATTTATTAATCAGCAAATTAAAAAAAAAAAGCACTTTTTGAATCAAGAAGATTATGGAAGAGGTTAATACTAATTAAATTGATTTTGAGAAAATATTATTGTTATTGTTTTAAGTATTGGTTAGGATTTAGGGACAATTACAAACTAATAATGCTTAATAGACTAAATTTTTATAGAAAATATTTGACATAATTAGATATTCTCATGTATATTCAGTCCTTCCATATATATCTTGATGAATATTTATTTATTTATTTATTTACCATTTAATTAGTTATATTCTTGTATTTATTGAGTTTTTTCTTATTTAATGTTGTCTTAGGTTTATTGTAACATACAAAAAAAATCATTACGGATAATTAAACTAAAGAGAAGCATTATAATCATAATCAATTATAATTATAAATAATTATAATAATTTCATATATATATATATATTTACGAACAATATAGAAATTAACTATTACCCAACAAAGAAGTTCCTTTTTTTAGGACTATAATAATTTAATCAAATTTATATGAAATATTATCCAAAAAAAAAAAATTTGTACCATGAAAACAACACGCGCGAAGCGTGTCCTCCAAACTAGTATATATATATAAGTTTGAATTTGTTTAAATCTTTTTGCTTTTTGTCTTTAGGCAAGTTTTTTTTTTTAAACCGTGTATGTATATATCTATATCTATATATGTATATATATATATATCAAATATAGTTTAAATTGGTCAAACTTTATCAAATTGGTGAAGACAATTTCGGGCATTTAATTTTGATTTGATCTTATTATTTGGTTATTATTTCACTAAATGTCAGCTGTTAGAATTTTAAGAATATAAATGTGTTATATTATGAAGAAAAGGTTGACCTAAGTTTTAGTCAGAATACTTCTCCTTTGAGAGAAAAATTTTACGTGAAAATTTTCTCTACCTCTTTCTCTCTAAAGAGTCTCCTCCTTTTCTCTTTGTATAAGAAAAATTAGAGCCAACTCTCTAATTCAATTCTCTGTCAAAGAATCGAATTGGAAGACTATGGTTTCAAAGCACCAAATTGTCCAGACCGGTAAACTCGTGCTAAACGTATTCCATTAGCCCCACCTTAGCGGTTTTGGCACGTACGGTGTTTTGAAGATTCAAGTACATCGATTATTTCGTCTTGTTAAAAATCTATGTCTCTATTTAATTAATATATGTTTAATTTTTGTTTGACTGAATTCATATTATTGTCACGTTAGATTTTGTGAAAATCTTGATCTGTATTGTATGTGTAAATTATTTACTATTCGATTCGATTTAAGTTGTTTAAATTGTAATTAATTTTTTTTTTTTATAATTCCGCTACGCAACGTACTCTAATTTCCAACAGAAACATGTAATTACTCTTTTGCCTTAATTAACATATCATTTCTCGTGTAACGTGTAATAATATTAAAGCAATATTGAGAAGAGGAATTGTGTGAAAAAAGTAAGGGATAACACCTGGTGGGCCCAAAAGGAATATCTGTGGGCTTTGTGGAGAAGCAGCAAAAATAGCTGGTACTTAAATGGATTTGCAGTGAAGTCATAGAGCAGTGTTTCCTGTTGCAAAAGGGAGAATTTCAAAATAAAGCCATTCTTGATGCCACTTAATAATCTATACCCCATGTGGTGTGCTCCCTTCATTTCTACTCTATGTTTGTAGTGTAAATTTTGAGGTATAAATTAAAAGTGCAACACACATGGGGTATAGATTATCATTGTGTCAAGAATGGGGTATTCCTCAAAATCCCCCTAATATTTATTACCACTCAAAAACCAGATCATTTTACGTTTTAATTATCATTATTTTATTTACAGTTAGAATTGGTCGTTTAAAAATTCTCCCAATTCCAAATTCCTTATTATGACCACTACAGGCGTAATTATTTTTTGCCCTTAATAAGCTACGACCCTCCTCTTTCACTATGTGTAATCATCTTTTTTATATTTTTAATTAATTTAAAAAAAAAAGAAAAAAAGTAAAAAAAGGTTTAAAATAAAAAAAATGACCCAATTACGTAAACGGACACCTATTTTGGTCTTGAATTTATGTGATTAATGATTAATTTGATATTTCAAGTTTCAAAATTCGAATTATCCTTTATTATAATATCCACACTCTCAACTTTAAAATAGAGCAACTTTTGCTCTATTTTGGAGCAAATTGTGCACTAAATTTATCAACTATCTCCACACCATTACTCCAAATCTTACTCTATAAAGAATATTCTCTTCTCATATTCTTTTTTTTCTTATTATAATAATTAATTTATGTTCTTAAAAAAACCCAAATATTAAAATACAATTTTCTTATATCATGAGAACTAAAAATTTGATTAAATAAATTATATAAGTTTTGCTCCATACACTGTTCCTTTGCACTAAAATGAAGTAATACTATTTATTTGCTCCAAAATAGAGCAAGGGTGGAGCTCTTTTTTGCTCCAAAATAGCGTTGGAGCATGGCAATAGAGCAAGACTGTCGATGCTTTTATATATACTAAAAGAGACAAGAAAATATTGTAGCATCTACATAGTAGTTTATTTATATATATATATATATATTTTCTACTGTTTATTTTTCTTTTTGCTATTGATTTTTTGGTCAGTTAGGTAAATAGCTATTTTGATGTGTGTTTTCAAAAATAGCTACAGTTTTAAAAAAATTTAAAAACTAGCCATAAAACTTTAAGAAATTTCCGAAATAATAAAAATACACATAAAAATACTGTTAAATATTTATGACACTAGACAAAATTTTTGTCAATAATTTCTGATATGACTAGTTTTTAAATTTTTAAAACCGTGGCTAGTTTTTAAAATTATTTATAAACAGTGTCTTTTTTTTTTTTAATTTCTTTGATTTTTTTATGTTAAATACGTCATTTGTTTTTTGTTTTCAGTGCTTGACACGCAGTCACGTGCACGTCAACAAGCAATTTTATTTTTTTTAAAAAATGAAAAAATATTAAAAAATGAAAAAAGGGTGCACAGATCAGAGGCATTTCTTATATGTAAAAAAAAAAAAAAAAAGTAGTTTTATAAAGGCCCAAAAGTGTGCTGGTCCCTAAAAAGAGATCAAAAATTAATTATTGTTATTATTTTAAGCCTCCTTTGCATTTTCTCTTTCTTCACTCTTTTTTTTTTAATAATAAAATTCTTTTTTTTTTTTGTTGTTCGTGTTTTAGAAAATTTTCTACTGCCACAGTTGATTATTTATTTTTTTTTTCACAATTTATAAACACATAACATGGAATACTTTTTTAATTATTTTTTGTTTTTAAAATTTGTGGTCTTAGTAAAAAACAAAAAACAAATATAATAGACTCAAACATAAAATTTGTTATTTTCTATTCTCTTTTTACCCTACTCTAATCTTTCTTTTTCATTTTACCAATGTTTGTTTTAATTATTTAAATAATTGGTAACTTTTCTAATTTCAAGATAATTTGATATTAAGGGTTTATGGTTTTGATTTTTTTATTGATTTAGGTGCATAACAATAATAATAATGATAGTAATGATAATAATAATAATAATAATAAACATAGTGGTAATAAAAATACTTATTTAAAAAATTCATTGCAACGCGTGGGCTTTTGAGCTCATTAACTTCTAAAAGTAAAGGGGTAATTTTTTCATCATCATATAAAGAGTCTCCTTGAATGAAAAGGACGTTTCAGCCTATAATACAAATTGACTTAAAAGAAAGTTGCTCTTACACAGATCATTATTTGCTAGCCACTCACATGAAAGACTGACGCTTGAATCATAATGAGCACTGATTATTCTCTTTACTTTAGTACACATACAACATAAGTATATAGATGACATCAAGATTGAAACTGAGACACGATGGCATGAAGAAAATGATATGTGCAAATCATCATAATCCGCATGTGTATATAGATGACATCAATATAAGTACATTATTTGCTAGTCAACAATTCGTGATATATAATTCATCTTTAAGCATATGACATGTGTCATTTTTGTACCTTAAAAAATATACTTATCATGATTTTTTGCAGCGGAGGCCACTGTCTTATACTTACCTTCGTAATTAGGTACTTTATATATATATATATATATATATATATATATATTTGGCAATTGCCACCCTAATATTCAATTTCTTTGCATTTTGATATAATTTCGTTATGTTCTGTTAATTTTGAACGGAAATTTGCATGTGAGGCTCACATAAGCCATTTTTGAAGGGCATTCATGGTTATTTAAAAAAAAAAGGGTTGGTATGTTCATAGTTAATTTTTTTGCTCATTTGTTATTCATGTTTCTTAAATTTAAAAAAACAAAAACAAAAAGAGGGGAAAATCTTTGAATTGATCTTTATATTGTGAACCCCGACTCCCCAATGTCCTAGAAATTTTATGATGAATAAACCGTTGTATATTTCTTGTAAATTACAAGTATGAGAATGTTTTCTTTCATAAAATCCCTCACGAGTCCGAAACCCTAATTCGACTAATTAAGGCGTGATTAGTTGAATAACTGAAATAAGTGTTAGTAAATTATTAGTTATGTCAAAGAATGGGTTTAATATTAGATTTTGGTGACAAAAAAAAAGGATTTTTGTTTAAGAATTCTTGTTATGGTAAAAAATAGCGCGACGAGTCTAAAACTTTACAAAAATTGCATTTTTGGAACAAATTTGGAAAAAAATGAAGCAAATGGTCACCAATCAAGAAAATAAATTGGTTTTGAGCTTATATCAGTATATTGAGCTTGATAAGCGAGCAAAATACTCACTTATATATCGCAAATTCAGGCTTGAATTGTTGTTAAATTCTTCAAGTTTATGTTATTTGATGAGTTTTGTGAGTGTACAGGTGATTTAAGCACATATACGGAAATCGAGATGAAAAAGTACACAAAACGGAATATTTTAGAGTAAAGGAAAACAGGAAGACAAAGACAGAGCCATCACCGATCGATCGCGGCATAGCAGCCGATCGATCGGCAGGAGTTGCAAAGACGAGAAACAAAAAGGCAGAGAACTTGCCGATCGATCGCGGCTCATCAGCCGATCGATCGGCCGAAGTTTCAAAGAATACGCGAGAAGCCAGAGAGCTTGCCGATCGATCGCGCTAAACTAGCCGATCGATCGGCTGAACTACGCAACTCACACAGAGGGAACGCCGATCGATCGTGGCATTCAAGTCGATCGATCGGGAGCCAACGATTCCTGAGACCGCATGAGCGCCGATCGATCGCAAGTTATCAGCCGATCGATCGGCCAGAGCTCTTCAAGCAGAACGACGTCGTTTTCCAAGCGTAAAAGGTTCCGAAATTTCTCCAAAATTAGGTCAAACCTTGTGCTCTATAAATAGAACACAGTTTGGACGAAGAAAGAGGACTGGGACGACGAAAAAAGACTTTTGACACGGAGAGAACTCAAGAGAACAAGAAGAAGAAGATTGAACGTTCATCGGAGCTGAAGGATTCGCGAAGATCATCGGATTTTCAGAGTTTTTCTTACTCTTATTCTCTTCGTATCTTCTTCCCTTCTAATTCTATGTTTATCATGAACTCTAAAATTTATTATTTGCTGTATACAATTATGAGAGGCTAAATCTCTCTTTCTAGGAGAGATTGGCTGAACTCGATGTAGACTCTTTTCAATTTTAAGTAATAAATTTCTGCAATATTCAGTTTATATGCTTGTGATTCTTGCTGGTTTATTTTACTTTCTGTTGCAATTGAAAGATTGAATAGAAGAATTTAGGTTTAATTTAATTAAACTCGAGAGTGGAAATTGAATTGAATCGGGAATAGTAAGAACCACAACTTAGACATCATAAGGACCGAGAGGTGATTGATAGTCTAGGTAGTCTAGCTATAAATCGTAGGGACCGAGAGGTGATCGATTTAGAACTATAAGAGCTGAGCTTAGTTGTATTTAATTCTAGCAAGCGGACGCGTAAGTTAGGATTGAACGCATAATTAGGTCAATAAGCGAGAGCTGCGACGTAATTTATAATCTCTTAGACTAGTATAAAATTGAAAATGGTGGTGATGAGTTAGTAATTGATTGAATTGAGGAAGCATCGAGGGAAACCAATCGACCCTAGTACTTAGTTAATTGAGTAAATCCGTGGAAATTCGGTTATTTGTCATTTTAATTTAATTGTTTTGTTTATTTTAAATTACAACATTCATTTAAATTCTATTCCTAGACAAAATAATTCTTTATTAATAGTAGTAATTAGATATAGGCATTTGTTCTCCGTGGGACGATATTCGGACTCACAATCCACTTTATTACTTGAATGACCCGTGCACTTGCAGTTACATTTCGCGTGTGTTTTCGAGCGAACAAGTTTTTGGTGCCGTTGCTGGGGAACAAAGCATCTAATTTTGTTTAATACTATAATAAACGGGAATTATTTTGATTTAGAGTTTTATTTTTACTTAACTAACGCTTGCCGGTCTCTTTTGTGCATTTGCTTCATAGGTGTATGCCAAGGTCGAGTGGTCAAGACATATTACCGCTCGATCCAGAAATTGAACGCACACTTCGGTCGTTGAGAAAGATCAACAGAAACTTGTCATCCGAGTTCACAATGGCCGACGAGTTACCGGCTGCGCAACAAGCACGGAATGTTAATGTCCTACAGGCCCAACAGGGGCAACAACCTCAGAATGAAGCCCGTACACTTCGAGACTACTTGAGGCCTGTAGTCAATGAAAATTATTCGGGGATTCGACGACAGACCATCAATGCCAACAACTTCGAGTTGAAGCCCGGATTGATCGCCATGGTTCAGCAGCAACAGTTTGGGGGTTTGCCGTCTGAAGATCCTCACAACCACCTATCATCCTTTCTGGAGCTGTGCGACACCGTAAAGTATAATGGTGTGCCCCATGACACAATCAAGCTACAGTTGTTCCCGTTCTCTCTCCGGGACAAGGCTCGCACATGGTTCCATGCTCTACCAAAGGGGTCTATCGAAACTTGGGATGCCATGGTGCATAAGTTTCTCACAAAGTTCTTCCCTCCACAGATGACTTCGCAGCTGAGAGTTGAGATAAGCCAATTCCGACAAGGGGAGAGCGAATCACTATATGATGCTTGGGACAGGTTTAAGGACCTGTTAAGGAGGTGTCCACAACACGGGTTCGAGCTATGGTTTCAAGCTCAAACCTTCTACAATGGTTTGAATTATGCCACTAGAAGTATGGTGGATACTGCAGCGGGAGGTTCTGTAATGAATAAAACAGCTGAAGAAGCTTGTGATTTATATGAAGAGATGGCCACGAGTCATTATCAGGCACCTTCAGACAGAAATATGGGTAGACGAGTTGCAGGGGTTTTAGAAGTCGATCAGTTGTCTGCAATTCAAGCACAAATTGCATCCCTAACCAATCAACTTGCTAACCAGAAGGGGCCAACCATGGGACAAGTAGCGATGATGCAGGGCCAGCCAGAGTAGGCACAACATTCAGAGGAACAGTTTGGGGGTAGAAGATGTTCAATTTGTGGGGAACAGGAATTATCAGTTTCGACCAAACAATAATCTGCCTGCACATTATCATCCAGGGTTGAGGAACCACGAGAACTTTTCTTATAGCAACCCAAGAAACGCTCTGAATGCACCACCTCCGGGGTTCCAAGGGCAATCCTCCTCAAATTATAACGCGCCTGTGGAAAAGAGGGCGCCGAATTTAGAAGACAATATTAATGCTTTTTTGAGCGAGTTAAGGAAAAGAATGGACGCTTACGACAAGCGCTTTAACAGTTTAGAGACTCATTGTGTGAACATGGGGGCAACAATTAAAACACTAAAAACTCAGATCGGTCAGTTGGCCATAGCAGTTCAAGAATAATCTGTTAGGACATTTCCTAGTGATACAGAGAAAAACCCACGGGAATGTAAAGCTGTAACTCTACGGAGTGGAAAGGAGTTGGGAGAAAATAAAAAAGAACAGTTGAAAGAAGGTGAATTGGAGAAAATAAACGAAGACACTACCCAAGTCACAGAACCTATAATTGTCACACCTGGTAACATTAGCTTTCCTGACAAGCCGCCTAAGATAACCCATCCCCTTCCATACCCCCAGCGGTTCAAAAAGAAGATAATTGATGAATAGTTCTCCAAGTTCCTGAGCATTTTCAAGAAACTACAGGTGAATATCCCGTTTGCCGATGCTTTGGAACAGATGCCCCATTATGCCAAGTTTATGAAGGAGATAACGACCAAGAAAAGGAAGATTGAAGAACAAGGGATGATCAACTTATCAGAGCAGTGTAGTGCCATCATTCAGAGAAAATTACCAGAAAAGCTGAAAGATCCAGGAAGTTTCACTATTCCTTGCTCGATTGGAGGCCACACTATTGAGAAGGCACTGTGCGATCTTGGAGCTAGTATTAACCTCATGCCTTCATCCATCCTTAACAAGCTGGACATTGGAGACCTCACACCGACTTCGATCTCTTTACAGATGGCAGACAGGTCTATTGCCTTCCCTCGAGGGATTCTTGAGGACGTGCTCGTGAAAATAGACAAGTTCTTCTTTCCGGTGGACTTTGTAGTTCTCGACATGGAGGAGGATAGGGACGTACCCATTATTCTTGGTAGGCCATTTTTAGCAACGGGACAAGCATTGATTGATGTACGTGAAGGCCATCTCACTTTGCGAGTAAACGGTGAAGAGGTGAAGTTTAACATCCCTCAGGCTATGAAATTCGCACAGCTCATAAGGTGTTACAGTCTGGTTTTTATTGGCCATCATTGTTTAAAGACGCCCATGCTTTTATTATGAGTTGTGTTAGATGCCAACGGACGGGTAACATATCCCAGCGACATGAGATGCCATTAACCTCCATTCTCGAAGTTGAAATATTCGATGTTTGGGGTATTGATTTCATGGGACCATTCCCTCCTTCTTTCGGGAATCTATACATTTTGCTAGCCGTGGACTACGTCTCCAAGTGGGTAGAAGCGGTAGCAACAACAACGAATGATGCGAAGGTGGTGGTCAAGTTCCTTTCCAAGAACATCTTTACTCAATTCGGCACCCCCCGAGCTATTATTAGTGACGAAGGCACACACTTCTGTAACAAGGTGTTCGATGCCACAATGGCAAAGTATGGGATCAAGCACAAGAAAACACTAGCCTACCATCCTCAAGCAAATGGCCAAGCGGAGGTGTCTAACAGAGAAGTAAAATCGATCCTTGAGAAGACGGTACAGTCCAACAGAAAAGATTGGTCGACAAAGTTGGATGATGCACTATGGGCCTACCGAACAGCTTTCAAGACACCTATAGGAATGTCACCGTATCGGTTGGTGTTTGGAAAGGCCTGCCATCTACCAGTGGAGTTGGAACACAAGGCACATTGGGCAATCAAGAAGCTCAATTTCGATTTGAAATCCGCCGGTGAAAAGCGTCTTCTAGACTTGAACGAGCTTGACGAGATGCGTCTTGAGACTTATGAGAGTGCTCGTCTCTACAAGGAAAAGACAAAGTGATGGCATGATAAAAACTTAGTCCGACGGGAGTTCGAAGAAGGTGCAAAGGTCCTTTTGTTCAATTCACGCCTTAAACTCTTTCCGGGTAAGTTGAAGTCCCGATGATCGCGACCATTCACAGTGGTTAAAGTGTTTCCCCATGGTGCCGTTGAAGTAAAAAGCGACGACGGGGTGACTTTCAAGGTGAACGGTCAACAACTCAAACCGTATATGGGCAATGAAGTTCGACAAGTGGCCGTCATTACATTCCTCTGATGAAGAGAAAGCAGCGTCAAGATGGACGTTAAACGGATCGGCTTCTCGGGAGGCAACCCGAGCAGTATTTTATGTTTTCATTTTTAAGTTTTGTTTCTTTTTATTTTTATTATTTTTTATTTTCATTTTTATTGTTTTATTTTCATTTTCTAGTTGAAAGCTCGATATGATTACTAATATATTTGTTTTTGATTTTCAGATACAAAAAAAAAAAAACAGATCATTAGTCGATCAATTGCTCAATCACGGCGATCGATCGTGACTCCTATCCTCAGGCACACATCACCAAGGCAGACACGTAGCCGATCGGTCGGGAGAAAAATGCCGATCGATCGCGAGCCGACACCGCGACAGACCAACACGCAGCCGATCGATCGCGGAATCTGCTGCGATCGATCGCGAGAGACGACTGAGGGCACCCGATCGATAGCCGATCGATCGCGAGACTTGGGCCGATCGATCGGCAAGGCGCGCACAAGTCTAAAACGGTGCGTTTTACTTCTCTTCGAGGGTTTTAACGTCAAACCATGCCCTACTTCGCCCAAACACTACTATATCTCTCTCCCTCACAACCAGCCAATCGCCATTCCCTTTATCTCTCTCTCCCTCACACCCAGCCGATCGTTCCGTCCTTCTCCCATCCAAACACAATTTCCTCACTCGCTCGTCCCTCACCTCTCGCCACAAGATATTCCCCCCAACCACGCTCGCCTCTACCCTTCCACCGCGCGCCGCTCAGCCTCGCTTCGTGCCCTCCATGCCGGTCAGCCATCCCGTCCTCGCGCCAGCCATCCCGTCCTCGCGCCCTCACTCGTCCGCGCTCCATCCTCCGCCGCGCACCGACTTCCAAACGCCGCTTTCACACAGCGCACCGCCTTCACCGCCGGCTATCTCGTGCTCTTCAGAGGTTTGCCATTTTTCTCAGTGTCCCTTTGATTGTCGGCACGCTTGTTGGGTTGTGGTTCTTTGTTTGGAATATTGCTGCTACATTTGTTCTGCGGGGTGGGAGTCGTGCTTCTAGTGCATTATTGGGTATTTTAGCTCTGTCGGTGGTCGTGTTTGTGGGTTTGATTTGCTGTTAGTTGCTGCGGGTTTGTTCGTGTGCGGTTATTTGTTGTGGCTGTTGAGTTCGTGGCTGTTGAGTTCGATTATCGCTCTCCATCATGGCTAAGAGAAAGACTAGAGTGCCGGCCGAGTTGGTGCGTCGACCCGCCATGGCCTTTTCTCAAGTGTTTGTCAATTCAGATGCCGAACTACTCTATAAGCACTTTGTGCAGTCTGGACAACCAACGCACGTGGAGTGCGACTTCGCACCCGAGCCCAGTAACGGTCATTTACAGGCTCAGATACGTCGGCTCGGCTGGCAACGGTTGTGCGATCAACCTTGCGCAGCTAATGTGGTCGTGGTCCGAGAGTTCTACGCCAATGCTCACTTTAACAGACCGGGTAATGTCGTGTTGGTTCGCGGCAAGGACGTGTCCTTCAGCTCGGCAACCCTACGGAGCGTTCTCAACCTCTCCACGGTAGCGGATGACGATTTCCATCGCTTACTACATGAGGGTGCCGACTATGAGGCTCTTTTGTAGGAGATGGGTTTCCCAGGCTCTCATTGGTCTTATTCGGCCTCCAACCCGACCAAGCCACTGCATGTCCGTGCCAACACTCTCAACTGCTTCGCGCATGCGTGGTATCATTTCATCAGCCACAATCTCATGCCGACCTCCTAGAGATCAGAGATTATAACAGACCGCGCCCTCTTTACCTACTGCATCTACTCCGGCCGCTCCATCGACGCTGCCACGATCATCAAAGACTCCATCTGTCATCGGGCGAATCTTGGGCAGCACCCGGCGGCACTCACTCATCCTATTCTGATCACCTACTTGTGTACTCAGGCCGGAGTGCCGATGAGCGACGAGGAGATGACCTTGGGGCCGAAGAAGTTTAACCACGACAGCTTGATGAGATTCGAACAGTGGCCCGGCGGTACCCCAGACCCTGACGGGATGGGCTTTGTGCCTTTCCCCAATCAAGCTCCGCCACTACCACCACCCGCAGCCCCACCGCGCATTCGGCACATGAACATGATTCTGACTCAGAACATAGATGCCGGAGTTGATGAAGAACGGGAGCACCGCCAAGCTGCGCGCCGATCGCGTCGCCAATCCCAGCCAGGCGAGGGCTCCTCATCCAGTGCCCCACCACCAGAGCCCCATTCATTCGACTCCATCGCCGCGCTGATGACTCAGGGTTTCGAGACTCTGCGGTTGGGTCAGGAGTCTCTACAGTTGGATCAGGCTAGCCTCCTTCGCCGTGTGTCCGACATGCAGCAACGCCAGTACCACCTCACCTAGTATTTGCACAACCTGGAGGTGGACCTGCAGCACCAATCGCGGGAGCCATTCCCCGACTTCCTCTTGCAGCCATACCGCAGCCCGTCCCCGGACCGACCCGCCGATGGGTGGGATTCTTGAACCGAATAGGCCCCCCTTCCACCGCTTTATTTGAGACAGTGAGGACACTGTCTATTCCAAGTTTGGGGGGGGGGGGGGGGGGGGGGTGCTTTCCTTTGCATGGCAAGGCCGCAGCAACCCGAGCGAGAGGAGTCACAATTCTATCTTTATTTTCTATTAGTTGTATTTCAGTTATTGTTGAACTATTTCATTGTCATTTTCATTTACTTTATTTTAGGTTATTAGGTTTATTTTTGTAGCTTGTTTTCATTATGCATGTTTATAAACTTGGCTATTTTATGAATTCTAACAAAATATTTAGTGTTTCTTTCATTTGTGCAATGGCGTGAGTCGATGATGAGGACTGGCACGAAGTCGAGTCCTGCGTTGTGTCGTAAGTTTCTCCCCTTCTTTGAGTATAACATTGATAGTAAACTTAGGACTTGGCTATTTCACATTCCATGCACGTAATATTTCTCTTGAAATTCAACTGATGAATGTATGCAATAGAAGTTCTTTCTGATAATACTTGTGTGAGATCTCTAGAACCCGACCTTAGTAGCTTTTCGAGGCGAAATCCTAGTGACAAGAACTTGAGGAAATGATTAAGGCCATCATTTGGACCGTTTGAGCCTAAATAGCACACCTTTGACAATATACCTTTACACCCATAGTTTTGAGCCTATAACCACCATTTATTTCAGATTTTACCAACATGTGACATTTACACACCCACTAGCCTTACATTATCCACAATCACCCTTGTTCACCTAGACTGCAATGCTTAATTTTGTATGAATGAGAGTGAATATGTTAACAATGTGGAGCCTTAAACCCGATTTCGTTACCCGTATCAACAATAAAAATATTGGATCAAAAGAAAAAAAAAGTATCCAATGTTCTCATTTAACAAGGGTAGTCAAAACGAAGTTTGGGGGAAGGGTGGTTTGGTGTTTTGGTAATCGGTTAAAAAAAATTGAAAGGACAAGAAGGTATAAAAAGATTCAGCGGTGTTGCCGTAAAGGCATGGGTCTAGGTGAACATCGAGCTTAAAATTAACCTTCAACCTACCTTAGCCGAGGCCGCAATGTTACAAGCCGAAAAGTCCTTTTGATCCTCAGTTACTTGTGTTCTACGTTAGTGGAGATTAGCGACGGGGTCGGGCTTATGGTGATTCTCTTCGGTATGAACCGTTAAGTCTTTTTGAGTAGGCAGTAGTCGGTTGGATGAAAGAGGAACCATACACACACACTTGAAAGGCCATTTTCGAGGTGAGCTCGATTTGTAAAAGCTCTAGTTGGATGAGGACTTCGATACCACAATGGAATCGGTGAAATGTCCGTGAGAGCTATCCATGCCATGCACGATAAAGAATCCGGATGTTGAAGTTAGAATCATACGTTGTTTTGTTTTTATTTAGGATTACTCATTCATTCATTCATTCATTTATTCAATTATTCATTCATTCATTCATTCATGTTTAAGATAGGAGTCATGCATCATAGAATTCAAATTTGTGCTTCATTGTTGCTTGAAGACAAGCAATGATTCAAGTATGGGGGTGTGATAAGCGAGCAAAATACTCACTTATATATCGCAAATTCAGGCTTGAATTGTTGTTAAATTCCTCAAGTTTATGTTATTTGATGAGTTTTGTGAGTGTACAGGTGATTTAAGCACATATACGGAAATCGAGATGAAAAAGTACACAAAACGGAACATTTTGGAGCAAAGGAAAACAGGAAGACAAAGACAGAGCCATCGCCGATCGATCGCGGCATAGCAGCCGATCGATCGGCAGGAGTTGCAAAGACGAGAAACAAAAAGGCAGAGAACTTGCCGATCGATCTCGGCTCATCAGCCGATCGATCGGCCAAAGTTTCAAAGAATACGCGAGAAGCCAGAGAGCTTGCCGATCGATCGCGCTAAACTAGTCGATCGATCGGCTGAACTACGCAACTCACACAGAGGGAACGCCGATCGATCGTGGCATTCAAGCCAATTGATCGGGAGCCAACGATTCTTGAGACCGCATGAGCACCAATCGATCGCAAGTTATCAGCCGATTGATCGGCCAGAGCTCTTCAAGCAGAACGACGTCGTTTTCCAAGCGTAAAAGGTTCCGAAATTTCTCCAAAATTAGGTCAAACCTTGTGCTCTATAAATAGAACACAGTTTGGACGAAGAAAGAGGACTGGGACGATGAAAAAAGACTTTTGACACGGAGAGAACTCAAGAGAACAAGAAGAAGAAGATTGAACGTTCATCGGAGCTGAAGGATTCGCGAAGATCATCGGATTTTCAGAGTTTTTCTTACTCTTATTCTCTTCGTATCTTCTTCCCTTCTAATTCTATGTTTATCATGAACTCTAAAATTTATTACTTGCTGTATATAATTATGAGAGGCTAAATCTTTCTAGGAGAGATTGGCTGAACTCGATGTAGACTCTTTTCAATTTTAAGTAATAAATTTATGCAATATTCAGTTTATATGCTTGTGATTCTTGCTGGTTTATTTTACTTTCTGTTGCAATTAAAAGATTGAATAGAAGAATTTAGGTTTAATTTAATTAAACTCGAGAGAGGAAATTGAATTGAATCGGGAATAGTAAGAACCACAACTTAGACATCATAAGGACCGAGAGGTGATTGATAGTCTAGGTAGTCTAGCTATAAATCGTAGGGACCGAGAGGTGATCGATTTAGAACTATAAGAGCTGAGCTTAGTTGTATTTAATTCTAGCAAGCGGACGCGTAAGTTAGGATTAAACGCATAATTAGGTCAATAAGCGAGAGCTGCGACGTAATTTATAATCTCTTAGACTAGTATAAAATTGAAAATGGTGGTGATACTAATTGATTGAATTGAGGAAGCATCGAGGGAAGCCAATCGACCCTAGTACTTAGTTAATTGAGTGAATCCGTGGAAATTCGGTTATTTGTCATTTTAATTTAATTGTTTTGTTTATTTTAAATTACAACATTCATTTAAATTCGATTCTTAGACAAAATAATTCTTTATTAATAGTAGTAATTAGATATAGGCATTTGTTCTCCGTGGGACGATATTCGGACTCACAATCCACTTTATTACTTGAATGACCCGTGCATTTGCGGTTACAATTCGCATGTGTTTTCGAGCGAACAGAGCTCATGTATAAAATTTGAGGCCAATCCGAGGTCAAACAAAGAAGTTACAGTGAAATTTCGGTAAAAACCGCTATTTCGAGACCGAAATTGTAACACGAACGAAAAATAGAAAATGAGCTCTATAAATTCTGAAAATGTACATAGTGCTTTATAATTATATAGATATGGTGTTTAAAGAAAGAAATTGTGCTAGTAGGGCTTAGAAATATGTTTTGAAATGTAGCAAAGGACTAAGTTGTTAAGGATTTATTTCGGTGGACTAAAGTGCAAATTTCGTAAAAGAAGTAAGCACGACGGATTTCACCATCACATGGACAAGGATGAGCTGGTCTTTAGATATTAAACCTGACCATTTAATAGCTTAGTAAGCAAAATTTAAGCAAGAGGTGTCAAAAGCCAAGCTTGAGGTGGAAAGGCAATTACCTCGCTGTGACGTCGTCGCGACACACCAACTAGCTTAGGTTTTTATTTATATAATCAGCCTTAGCACGAATTTGAGACATCAATACAACATAGAAAGTGAAGAATAAGGAAGAGAAAAGAAAAAAAAAAAAAAGAAAGAAGAGAGAAAGGAAAAGAAGAACAAGAAGAAGAAAGTGAAAAGGAATCAAAGTTAGTTTGAACAAGTTTGGTAAGTTTGTAATTTCTTCTTGCTCTCATCTTCTCTCAATTAAATTTACAGCACCTAATAATTTCTTATAATGTATTTTAAACTATTGAAAAGCTTGGAGAAGTGTTTGGAAGGAAAATTCTACAAGTTCAAAGAAAGAACAATACAAAAAGGTAGAATTCTTTTCCTTAGAGATCATAAGTTTGAACAAGGATGTTTTAAGATGTTTTGAAATAAATTAAGATCTGAATGATGTTCAACTGAGTTGTGATTGATGTTGATGATGTTGAATTATGTTTTTGTTTGAGAATTAGTGAATTGAAGGTAAAAGGAAAGGTTAATCTTGCTTGAGAAAGAAATTACAAAATTAGTTAAGTTTTGAACATTTTTTTGTTTGTTCAAAGGTCTAAGAGGGGAATTTTTGGTGATTTATTAAGTTTTAATGAAGATTGGTGTTTTGAGGTATAAAATAATGATTAAAGCTCTAAAAATCGGTTTGGTGGTGAAATAAGAAATTTAGTGCAATTTTGACACCACCCGGGCCCTAGGCGCTGTGGACACGTTGCCTGGGCGCTGTGGGCGCTCAGCGCACGCGGCATGTACGCGTGATAGGCGCCCAGCGTGCACGGCAGGGGCCCAGCGTGTCGGCAGGTGCTCAGCGCGCACGCCAGGCGTGCTGCCTTCTCCTATAGGCGCGCCAGGCATGCTACCTGTGGCCCGTGCGCGCCCAGCAGACCCTGTGTGCGGCCCTGCGCGCTCGGCCAGCCCCGTGTGCGCGCCCAACATGTGTCGGCTTGGGCCAAATGACCCCGAAACGACCTGAAACATTTTTCTAAGCCTTGTTTTGACCTAAATTGGCCTAAAAACCTTTAAAATGAATTTTAGACACTTTAAATGAATTTTTGATTGAATAAATTTTAAAACCTAATAGTTTTTATATTATTTTATTAGGAAATACAAAGTTCCGATTCTCGGAAGACCAAAATGACCCGGAGCGACAATTTTCGCACCGAGTGATTTAGAGTAAGTGATGATGCACCTACCATACATGAATAAATTGTATTATGTGCTAGGAATTGTATGGTTATACATTTAAATACTTTTGCTAGTAAGCAAAATTAGGTTTAAACCCAGTAATGACGAAACTAACAAGATTAATGGCTTCGGCTTTTATAACTCATAAAACTTAGTACGGGCTTTGCTCGATAAGTTAAGATGAAAGTTAGAAACTACCCGAGCCTTGTAATATGTTGTAAACCAACCAAATGATGAAATATCCTTTGACTTACAAGTCAAGGAATCACGAGGGTTATTAATGAACAGTTTTGCCGTCGTAGAATCTTATTCCCGCGCGAAATAATATCAAGACCTCGGAATATTCTTCTGAGCCCCAGATGATTAATAATGAACGTAAAATGAAAGAATATGAGTTTAATGAAAGTATTTGTCGGGTTTACACTCCGAGATGACTAACCCTCAAGGAATATGTGGCTCGGTCGCCTGAAATGATATGGTACAGAAGGTTGTTGATTGAAGCGTCAACAACATAAGATAGAATGTTACGAAAATGAGTCGATGGTACCGATAGAACCCTTTGACACTTATGGCCTCCTGATAATGATGATGGAAATCTTTTTGATACAATATAGCATGCTATAGTTTTTAAAATAATGCAGGAGGATGTAATGTAGCCGGGAGATGCTCTAAAGGTTGAGTTGGCCCACTCCCCACATGGCGCCTCATGTTATGATTCATGATGCGGTACCATCAGTGGATCCCAAACTCTCTCATGATGTATGTTCGCCGATTCGTCGGCTAAGGTCTTTGATCACAAAAGGGTAGTCGAGACAACGCTATGAATACTAAGAAACTGTTTTCTATTACAGGGATCATTGGGTATGGGACCAATGACCTCTTATATTATTCTGTGTACTGCTCATTATTTATATTTCTTATGTGATGTATTAATTGTCATGGCACATAGCATAAATAGTTTCGTCACTTATTAAGTTTAGTAATTCAGGTTTCTTGTATTGTAGACACAGGTAAGAAGACGCAAAGCTAAGGAGGAGGTCGAGGATGCTAGAACAAGTGTGTGGACTACCTGTGGTGGTTGAAGACTCTCGTGGCTCAATATTTTGTACTGTTGGTTTGTAAATATGAATATATCAAACTAAAGTACTTTAAAGAACAACAGTATATATATTTTGTGACACCATTACGGTAGCATAGTTAAGAAGTGTTTTGGTTATATTGCAGGAACATTGTAGTATGATTAAGAGTTCTTACAATGTTATAGCAATGCTGTAGTATTGTTTTACAAGAAAAAAAAGTAAGTACGCGCGTACACTACATTCTATAAATTACATTGTGATTGCCAGGTTTGAGTATAAAACTTATACGTACGTAAGCAAGTATGAGTCACGGTCCGTTAAAGCGGGTCGTGACATATATACCCAACCTTAATCCCTAATATCAGTTTCCATGCCTTTCGATAATGTTTTTATTGGATTGGTTGCTGGAAAATTCTTCACCTTTCAAGCAAAATTAAAAAAAAAAAGAAAAAAAAACACTATGCTCTTTCAATTTTTAATCCAAATCCGAATTATTTGATAAAAAAATCCAGTTCATTATAGAAAAATCCAAATCCAAACCAAACTCATCAACCCAAAACAATCAATAGCACTTAAATTCAAACCAAAATCTTTAAACACTGAATAATCCACAGAACTCAATCCAAAGAAAAAAAAATCAAAACCCATAAATACATAGAAACTCCTTATCAGTTTTTTGTAGGGTAAATTCTATGAATACCCCCTGTACGATAGGCGTTGTTTCACATTGCTCCCTAATGTTTAATTTGTTAGATCCGTTTCCCTTGTACTATAAAATTGACTCAACACATCCTTCTGTTAAATTTTTTCATTAAAAACTCCCACTTGTCAACTAGTTAATTGGTTTCTCTTCATTTGAAATGAAATTACTCTTTTGTCCTCTGTTATTAGATTTATCTCTTTTTTTTTTTCTTTTCTTTCTTTCCTCCCTTATCTCTTTCTTCCTCTTCCCTTTTCTTTCTCCTCGCCCATCCCATAGCATTGAACCTTTCCAATGCTAAGATGTAAATAATAATAATAATGTTATAATAAAATGTATTTGTTATTTTTTGGTTTATTTTTTGTTCTTTGACCATAATATCTCAAATTTGCTATCACATGACAAACAAACGACTGGCTTAACAAAAATTTTGATGAAATTGAATTAATGAGCTATTTTTGTAGTATGAAAGAAACGGAATTAACAAATTAAACATTAGGGGGCAATGTGAAACAATGCCTATAATAGAGGGCGTATTCATAGAATTTACCTTTTTTTTAAGTGCAAAGGTTGAGGCGTGTTGTTGGGAATGGTGAAGGTTGTGCTAAGTGTGGGTTTTCACAACTGCAGAGGCACGGCTTGCCGGCTTAGGGTCGAAAAAGATGGACGCCGCACAACCCACGCGACCCCCAAACAACAAAGTTAAAAGCTTCAAACTTTAGGTATATCTCTAAACCTTGTGAGTTGTTGAGTAGTTTTCGGATTAGTTCTTATTTTGATATAGCCCTTGGATGTATTTGGTGTTGACATATTGTAATAAGTGGCATGCATGATATTTTTCTTGGTGAAAGTCCGAACACAAGCCTAAGTGGAAGCTAGAAACCCTAGCTTCCGAGGCTTGTACGTGTGTGTGTGTGTGTGTGTGTTTGTGTCGATTTTTGGGTACCTTTAATGTCTTGATCATGAACCTTTCTTTCAGCTTCTTGAATGCCTTATATAATGTTCATTTATGTCCTTGATGAAGAGATTAAAATTAATACAAAAGATTTTACGAGCACGACGGTTTCCAACGAACCGTCGTGACAACCGTTGAGATACTTTTTATAAAACGCGAGCTAAATGTAAAATCCAACCAAATTGAGTTCTTAAACTTTTTGGACACTTCGAAATGAAATTATAAAATGATTTTAGGCTTTAATAGCCTTTGCCCTCAAAGTGTTTTAGATATTAGAAAAGAGAAATGTCAAAAATAATTTCGTACGGTAAACGACCGATCAAAATCTTAAATTTACAATAAGTAAATTTTTGGATTTTGGTTAACTTTGAGAACTTGAGCTTTAATGCTCTTAAGCAAGTTTATGTAGCTCATTAAGATCTCTTTTAATACTTTAGTCTACTGTTCTTAATGTGTTTTTGTCAAGAAATAAAAGAGGTTTAAAAATAAAAGACACTACATGATCGGTTCGAACAAAACCGTGAGTACGCTAGAAAACGCGTCGTTTTGAAAGTTGAGATTTGAAACAGACCTTTAGCGCTTCGATGAAGGTTTGAAATAAGGATGAAAATTTTCCTTAAATACCTAGAAGCTACTGTCCATATAGGAAAAAGTGTCATTTAAGAAAAGATAATAAAGGTTTTGACTGATAATAACGATTCCGAGCGAAACCGTAGGACGAGTTAAGAAAAACATATCTTTTTTAAAAAAGGAATAGAACGAACTCTCAACGCTTCGATGAAGGTTGAGTATAAGGACTAAGTATGTCCTAAAAGAAACCTAGAAGCTACTGCCCACCTAGTGTGCTTGGCATTTTCAAAGAAAAGATAAGGATTTACGATAGATGACATTTTCTAACGAAACCGTAACCGAGAGTTCGGTAAAACCACAAGAGTGGCAATTAGAATTTTAATTGAACGAACATGGAATTTTCAGTCTTAATACCTTTAGAAAATAATTTTAGAAATTATATATGATTGATATTTAATTTGTTTTGGCCAAGACTCGGGTTCGGACCTTTAAAACCCAAAAAGGCAAACTAGAGCCAAGTTGACCATGATTTTTGAAAAGTAAAGTTTTTAAAGTTCAAAAAGAATTTTCATGGTCCTAGATAAATTAAATGGTTTTAGAAATCATATGTTAGGCCTAATAATGGCCGAGATAGAGAATTAGATTAAATTTCCGAATTGTAAATAGTGAATAGTACAAACCGACCCTCGAGATTGCTTGGTAAGCTCCCAGGGCACGTCGGGAGTATCAATTAGGGTTCGGGATTTGGCCATTTCCTATGGCGCGCCTCAGTATTGGGTCAAAAGCAGCTTCTATTAGTGGATCCTAGAAAAAAGGAAGAAAGAAAGAAAGCAGAGTTGAATCCAGAGGTGGTGACTCACAAAAAGAACGGTTTGTTAGGGTTTGATCGTCCAAAGATGATCAAACTCTCTATCTCTTGCATTGTGAATTGTTGTTGCATATATGAATCCTTGTTGCATTGCATTGCAGCATTAAGATAGAGTAGTTTTACCCTTGCTGAGTTTATCAACTCATTAGTTTTTCTTTAGTGTTATAGGTAAGGGAAAAGCTAAATCAGATTAGTAATAGAAGTAGAGCTGCTGGCGACGGGCGATGTATGTGAAATCAAAGAAGAGAAAGACTACTTGGCATATATGTCTTAATTCCGCATTTTTTATTTTGATAACAATGGTGTATTATTGAGACCGGGAATAGATCTTGAGGCCCCGAACTTGATATAAAATGGTGGCTCTTTTCTTGAACTCAAGAGAAGTCAGGAGATAGTATTTTGATTCAGAAAAGTACTTATAACTTCCATATTATTAAAACAAAAATGAGCTCGTTATGTTATAAAATAATTTGTGCTTTACATTTTAAGTAAGATTAATAGTAGTACAGAGAAAAAAAAACTCATGTCGCAGCCTCTGGCTGGGAGAACTGGGTCGTGACACATCATGAAAACAAGTGATTGAAGAATCAAAGACTCAAAGGATGAACTGACTGAGTGAATCTCTAAGAAGACTAAACAAAAGCGTCTTTCTCATTCTCAAAAAGTCACTCCGACTGTCAAATAATTTCTTCTTTGTGACTTCTCGAGAAAAATGAGGTCTCATGTATGGGTCAGTCGTTTTCCAGCATAAAAAACGCCACTGTTACATCTACTGAAAGATAAAACGTCATTGTTTCACTTACTTAAAGGTAACTTCGTGAATGACCAGGCAGATGTCAGCAAGACTCGAGCATGTAGATATAAAGATAACCGTTCCATACGTGGAAGCCAAACGGCGTATGCTCGACACGTGAGAATGATGGGCAAACGTCATCCACGTCAACATATCTAAATAATCATGTCCCAGGCGTGAATGGAAAAGAGCTGGAAAACTAGACTCTAAAGGAAAATCTAGATCCCATTAGAACCGAAACTCTATAAATAGAGGTTATTTGTAACGCATTGTAACTTTTTGCCCACTTGAGAAATACATCGTATTTTCAGATTTAGTGAGATTCAAGAGAGAATTCCGGAAAGAATTTCGGGAACGATATCTTCTTTCTAGATCTGATCACCCTTAATTCTCGAGTTCAAAGCAAATTAAGTGGAGTATAATTAACTATTTTTCCAGAATTTGGTACAAACAGTTTATTATGATATTTTTTTTTATAAAAAAAGTACATATGATAGTCTCTATACGTTTATGTTAATTTATTGCTTTATTATGAATGCATATCACCTAAATAACATGTGAGACCTAAATTAATAAGACGTGTCAAACCACCATTCTATGTGAGTTTTATATGATGACATTACCTTGATTCATACTAAAGACAATATAGGTATGGTTATTGGTACTAAAAAACCCCGAGACACCTAGAGGCAACGAAAGGAGTGAGACGTCAACTAAAAAAAAGAATGGACTCTTGGTAGCCGAGGATTTGTACACCCCTCGCCGTCTATTGGTCAAGTGCGCATAGAAAGAATAAGAATGAGAATGAGGATAAGAATGAAAATGAAAATGAAAATTAGATAGATAGAAATAAATAATAATATAGTATAAATCGTTATGCATTGCATTACTTATTTTGTAGGAAAGTAGTTGTGCTCACTGGGTTTTAACTCACCAAATATTTTTCATTCGTATTGTAGGTAAGAAACTTATAACATGAATATATGATGGGTTATGCATTCACAATGTCGGGGACACAAGGAAAAATGAATTGGCTAAGTACTATTGAGTTTTCACAAAGAATAAAGTGTGATGATTTAAAGAACTTATTTTATGTATTATATTTTTCTCCTAAAATAGAGCCTATGTTTGGACAAAGATATTAAAGAAAAGATTTTTTTATGATTTTATTTTGCTATTATTAGTACTTTTAACTTGTTATATAGTATTTCATTTTTATTCCAAAAAAAAAATATGTGTTATTTTCTTTAATAAAACTTTGAAAGTAGTTTAAAAAATTATGAGTAATTTCAAAAAAAAAAAAGAAGAAAGAAAGAAGAAAGCAACGACTTCGAAAAGTCGGGTTCTTACAACTACCTGTATGATTTGCAAGCTTCAGTCAATAGTTGATTAAAGTGATGAATTAGAAAGGTTGTTTGGCTCGTTATAACATATATATATACCCAAAAAGATTACTCTTTTCTTTGTAGGCAGGGGGCTAAATGTTGATTAGAAAAATAGACAACAATCTGATTCAGAGGGTGAAATCAGTGGAAAATACTTGAGTTATTGAACTGATGTGATTTAATCTAATTTTTTCATAATTTTTAATGTGGACCTGATTAGTAGTATGTGATAAAAACTGAGATTGGCCTCAACCTTGTTCAAACAATAGTATAATATTGTATGAAGATTATTGTACAACCATGCTAAACCTTTCGAACTTTATACAACATTGTCCAACCTTGTCTCAATATTGCACAAACTTGTACAACTTTGGATGCACATCCTCATCTTGGTCCAAGCTTGCAGAACCATATTTGGACATCCTATAATCTTGACAGATTGAAGCATACTATGTCAAAGTACCATACAACTTTGTACGCTGAAAGCAAACATGTATTGGAACAACCATCCAACCTTATTACAACCTTATAAAGCAAGCTTCTGCCATTAGAATGCTTCATCAAACCCGCCCATAAATAGACAATATCACAAGGCTACAAGATAGATCCAAGCAATATAGAAGATAACATATCATAACAGTCCAGAAAATTCAAATCATCACCCTCACCAATCTCATATCATGTTTTTCATAATCACAGATCGGATTTTTTCCTCAAATCAATCTCATATTATCTCACTTTACTATCAACATCAATGTAACAGGTCCATTCCCAAAAGGTGGTTAATTTGCATACTTACTACTCTAATTATCAACTTATTCTTACTTTATATATCAACATTTACCATACGTTAAGATGTTCCCTCCGAACTCAGAACATATTTAATGACAATCCTCACCATTCTTTGCTCTCCATTATTTCTACTTTCTCCACTAATATTTTGCCTTCATTCTATCTTGAAGTGGTAGTTGGAGATGCAACCATGGAGTATTTTTTCAATTGATAGAGCAAGGTCTGGTTCATCAAGGCAGGCTCTATGACAACAATTTGATATCACTCTTAAATTCTATTAGGGTTTTTTTATTATTGTTAATTCCAATTGTTAGGCCCAAATTTAATTTAAAGCCCAAGGCCAAAAACCCCATTCGTACAAGTCGACGACGGCCCAGTTCGATGGATGCGAAGATACAGCTCAATGAAGAACCAAAGGCGAGATCACGGTTAGCAACTGCCCAAGGACTACAGAACTGACATGAGCAGAAAATGACCTACCGAGGACCCCGCGCGTAGCTTTAGGCACCTGCCTGGTCAACTGCTTGGGTGCCTGAACGGGCACCTGACCGAGCGTCCGGCAACTAGAAACTGCCCAAACGCCTACCAACCGCCCGACTATCGACTAGAAACTACCTAAACGCGTACGACTGGCAAGCTTGCGCGTCCACATGGGCCCCTGTGCATCACCGTGCTCCCCAGGCACCTAACATTCGTGTGTGCCAAAAGCCTAGGCTCCTGCGAACGCCCACGTGCTCCCGCGCACGCCTGGCCTGGCGCCTGTACACCCGTATGCCCCCTACGCCCGTGCACGCCCATGTGCGCCATTATGGACCAACGTGCCCCAATTTCCTTGATATCAGGACCACCCAATTTTATTTCTCTAACAAGGTGAACGGTTAGGTGGACCATGATGTCAAAGAATGATGGGGGAAAATTGAGATTTCAGACGGACCTTTAGCGCTTCGATGACGGTTTTAAATAAGGATGAAAAATTTCCTTAAATACCTAGAAGCTACTGTCCATATAGGAAAAAGTGTTATTTAAGAAAAGATAATAAAGGTTTCGACTGATAATAATGATTCCGAGTGAAACCGTAGGACGAGTTAAGAAAAACATGTCATTTTTAAAAAAGGAACAGAACAAACTCTCAAAGCTTCGATAAAGGTTGAGTATAAGGACAAAGTATGTCCTAAAAGAAACCTAGAAGCTACTGCCCACCTAGTGTGCTCCCCAGGCGCCTAACCCACGTGCTCTCGCGGGCGCCCTGATCTGGCGCCTGCACACCCGTACGCCCCCTACGCCCGTGCACGCCCATGTGCGCCATTATGGACCAACGTGCCCCAGGCACCTAGCAGCCGCACGTGCGCCTTTGTGCGCCCATGCGTAGACCTACATCCATTGTGAAAAACAAACAAAAAAAAAAGGTAGGCACCCAAAAAAGACCTACCTAGGTAGGCATACAAAAAAACCAACTAAGAGTAGACTCCAAAAAATACCTACTAAATATAGGCAAAAAAAAAAGGCCTAACAAGGTAGGCACAAAAAAAGACCTATTAAGGGTAAGCAAATAATAATAATAATAATAATAATAATAATAATAATAATAATAATAATAAATAACCTACCAAGGTAGGCACAAAACAAAGCAAATAAAAAAAAAAGAACTACTATAAGCACACAAAAAAAGGACCTCAGGCACAAAAAAAAAAAAAGAAAGAGACCTGCAAAGGGTACATACTACAAAAAAAAAACAAAAACAAAAAAAAACCTAATAAGGTAGGCTTTAAAAAAAAAAAGACTACTTAGGTAGGCACTAAAAAAGACCTACCAAGATAGGCACCACAAAAGACCAACCAAGTTAGGCACTCCAAAAGACCTACCAAGTTAGACACTCTAAAAGACCTACCAAGTTAGGCACTTAAAAGACCTACTTACATAGACACCAAAAAGACCTACCAAGGTAGGCACTCAAAAGACCTACTATGTTAGGCTAAAAAAAAAGTGCTTACTTTCCTTAGTGCGTCAAGCGCTACACGAAAATTTGGGCTAATGTTGGACCTAAATTTAACCCAAGGCTCAAGGCCCAAAACTCCAGTCTTACAAGTTGATGACGACCCAACTCGATGGATGCAAGATCAGCTCGATGAAGAACTAAGGGCGAGATAGCAGCTGGTAATTGCCCGAGACCTACAAAACTTGCATGAGCGACAAACGGCTTACCGAGGCCCCCGTGTGTTGCGCTGGGCGCCAGCCCGAGCGTCTGCTTGGGCGCGTGCTCAGGCGCGCAGCAATTGAAAATCACCCCGAATGCGTACAATTTGTATTTGTGCCGCATTTTCCAACGTGGCCATTCATTCGTGAACTTGTCAAATGAGAGAGTGAGATCAACGGAGCTGATTGTTCTCTCTTTTCACACGCCAATTAAAACCGCAAGTGCACAGATCGTAACAAGTAATATAATGGATTGTGAGTCCGAATATCGTCGAGGAACAAAATGCCAATTTCTAATTACCATGATTAATGAAGAATTACTTTGTTTAGAAACCGAATTCAAGTGGATGATGGAATTTAAAATGAACAAAACAATTTTATTAAAGTAACAAATAACTAAAGTTCATATATTAACTCAATTAACTTAAGACTAGGTTCGATTGGCTTCCCTCGATCTTTTATCAATTCAATTAATCACTAACTCCTCACCACAATTTTCAATTCTATGCTAGTCTAAGAGTTTATGAATTATATCGCAGCTCTCGCTTATTGACCTAATTATGTGTTTGATCCTAACTCACGCGTCCGCTTGATAGAATTAAATACATTAAAGCTCAACTCTTAGATTTCTAAATTGATCACCTCCCGGTCGTTACAATTTATAACTCGAATACCTAGACTACCAATCTCCCCTCAGTACTTATGGTGTCTACATTGTGTTTCTTACTATTCCTGATTCAATTAAATTTCCTCTCTCAAGTTTAATTAAATTGAACCTAAATTTCTCTATTCAATTTCTAAATTGCAATAGAAAATAAAATAAACCAGCAAGAATCACAAACATATAAACTGAATATGGCAGAGATTTATTAACTATAATCGAAAAGAATCAACTCGAGTTCGGCCAATCTCTCCTAGAAAGAGAGAATTAGCCCCTTATAATCACATACAAAGAATAGCAATTTCTAGAGTTCATGATAAACATAGAATCAAATAAAGAGAAAAGATGAAGAGATAGATTAAAGGAAACTCCGAAAATCAGAAGTCTTCACGAATCCTTCCACTCCAGTGGTTGCCCAATCTTCTTCTCTTGAGTATTCTCCGTGTCAAAAGTCCCATTTTCGTCCAAAGAACCGTGGTATTTATAGGTTTTCCTGGTTTGACCAAAATTTTAAAGCCAAAACAGAATGGAATTGATGAAAAAACAACAACGTTTTCGAAACAGCGATTTGGGCGGTCATTCTTCAGATCTGGACAAACAATCGCCCCAAGTGGTACTGTATTTTTACGGGATACGGCGGTCGTTCTTTAGCATTGGGCGAACGACCGCCCCAATTAACACTTGGGCGACTTCTCGTTGGGGCGATCGATCGGCTTGTTCGGGGTGAACGACCGGCGATCGCTCTACTTCTCTACTCTTTTTGCGCGAGTTGGGCAGTCAACTGGCTCATTTTGGGCGAACGACCGGCGACCGTTCTGCCGAAACTACTACTTCTTGGCTTTTGGCGGTCGATCGACCATACTGGGCGAACGACCGGCTTCAGATCTTATCCTTATGTTCATTCTTCCTTCAAAAAGCTTTGTTTTTCGTATTTCTTTGTCTTGATTTCCGTGTTTCTTCTCAAATCACCTGTACACTCACGAAACTCATTAAAACACATAAAACTTGAGGATTTTACAACAATTCAATATTGAAAATGTGATATATGAGTGAATATATTGCTAACTCATCACACTGCCAAACTTAAACTGTTGCTTGTCCTCAAGTGACAATTAAGTAACATTATGATTTTATGACTCATGACTCTTTTTCTAACAATGAATGAATAAATAAACTAAAACTGAAAACAAGACGATATGCGAATTTAACTCAAAATCCGGTCTCTCCGTAATACGTGACATGGGATAATTCTCAGGGACATTTGTTAGTTCCTTGCTATATCAAAGCCCTCTCAATAAACTATAGTTTCAACAAATCGAGCTCACCACGGAAATCGTCAATCAGATGTGTGTGTATGCTTTACTTATCTTTTTTGTCTAATCAACTCTTGTACGCTTTTGGAGTCTTGATTTTTCACAATGAAGAGGAATACCATAAGCCTAACTCTGGCGCTAATCTCCACTAATTTAGAAAGTAATTAACTGAGAATCAAAAGGACTTTCTTGGCTTGTAATGTTACGGCCTCGGCAAAGGTACGTTGAAGGATAATTTTTGGTTCGAGAGTTCACCTAGACTTGAATACTTTGACATTATCATCCTTGACTTCCATTTACCCCGTGTTTCTTCTACGTTTACGTAATTTATAACCGAAATAGCACCTCCCCCAAACTTCGTTTACATTGTCCTCTGAATGAATTAGAAATAATGGATACATTGACTATTTTTCTTTTTTTCTAACTATTTTTTTAACTTTGAAAGTAAATATACATAGGTGATCCGTAACTTTAAGGGCACGTAAAACTAAGCTTGGAAGTCATCATTACTCCTATTCACACAAAATTTCAAACTACGAATCCAGGTGAACAAGGGTAGATATCAGTGAAATATGGCTAATGGATGCTTAATTGATAAAGGTTCGATATAATTTTAAACAAAGATGGGTATAGGCTCAAAGTCGGGTGCAATGGTAAATGCATCAAGGCAGGCTATTTAAGCTCAAACGGTCCAAAAGAATGCCTTAATCATTTTCTCAAGTTATTGCCACTAAGATTTCACCTTGACAACTTCAAGATTTAGTTCTAGAAACCTAAACAAATGTTATAAAAAAGAACTCCTTCCGCATACATTTATCAATCAAACTTAAGGAGAAGATAAATATCGTCCAAAATATGAAATAACCAAATCCGAACTAGTTTGCTAAACGTGTCAAGTTCACAGAAGGAGGAAGACTTACGACATAGTATAGGATTCGACTTTGTGCCAGTCCTCATCATCGAATCACGCCATAACACTAAAGGAGAAAAACACTAGATAACTCATTAGAAACGTAGGTTTATATGAATACATAACCGAAAATAACAAAAATAAACCTAAGAACAAAAAATAAAATAAAATCTGTAATACATCACTTAATTAATGAAAAATAAAAATAAAAGGCAAGATAAATGATACTGCTCTCATCTGCGCGCCGGTAGTGATCTCAGGCACCCCCGCACTACACCTCCTCCCCCCCCCCCCCCCCCCCTCCCCCCCCCCCCCCCAAACTTGAGACAGACAGTGTCCTCACTATCTCAAGTAGATCGAAGGAAGGATGCCTACTCAGACCACGAACCCTAATCGTCCGTGGAATTTTCGACGTCCCTCTTTGGAGACGAGATGTGATAAGCATCGAGATGGTATGCCAGAAATGGCTCCACCGGTTAATAAGGGAGTGCTGTCTCGAGATCTTGCACGTGTCGTGCTAAGTCAAGGGGGCACTATTGTAAGTCGGACATGTGCCGGAGAATACGATCCTGCCCCAAAGTGAGCGTCTTAATGCCTTGCGCCATCATCGTGGTGATGGTGTCAAAAGAATGGGGCTTGGACGCAGCAGCACTCGAAGAAGACCTCTCCCCACGCTGAGTTTGACGATGCGAATGTCGCAACTCTTGGCACTGTTCATGTACGTCATCAATAGCCGAGCCGTAGATCTAGCAGCCAAGAGGATGGGCATGGCGAACCCGAGGTGGAGCGGGCGATAGTGGTGGCACTGGTGGGCGATCAGTGAATGGCACAAAGACCATCCCGTCGGGCTTGGGTGTATCGCCGGGCCACTGCTCGAATCGCAAGAGACTATCATGATCAAACTTTGTTGGCCCAATAGTCATCTCAGCTTCGCTCATCGGAACGCCTGCCTGAGCATATAAGTAAGTGATGAGAATGGCATACGGCTTTGCTTTTGCCTAAACTTACCCGGTGACAGATAGAATCCTGGATGATGGTTGTGACGTCGATAGACCGACCTGAGCATATACAATACATGAGAAGAGCTCGGTCGGTGGTGATCTCCTAGCACTGAGAGGTGGGAATGAGATTGTGGCGGATGAAGTGGAACCAGGCGTAGGCGAAACGATTGAATACGTTGGCTGGTACGTTGACAGGCCGGTCTGGGTTGTTGAACGAATAAGTTCATCGGGCTCCGGGAAAGCCTATCTTTTGCAGAATCTGGTCATAGCCGGCACCTTGGCACAGGAGAAGGTGGAAATCATCATTTGCGACCGTGGGTAAATCAAAGAGGCATCGGATAGTGTCCGCACTAAAGGAAACGTTCTTCCCGCGAACCAAGACCACATTCCTGGGCCTATTGTAATGCGTAATGGCATAGAATTCTCGCACCAGAACTATGTTAGGCGCGCATTTTTGCATACAAAGTTGCTGCGAACTCAATCGTGCAATTCGCTCCACCAGAAGTCCATCGGGTGGGTCGGCGCAAGGCGTGAATTCGCATTTGACGGCGGTGAGCTGCCCATCTTTCACGAACTGCTGATAGAGTTGGTCGGCATCCCGATTGACGAAAGACTACCAAACAAAAAGGGCAGACTTCGAGACTTGTTCAGCGGGATCCCGGACTTTTCGCTTTAACGGCATGCTGCAAGTGAGTAAAAGGACGAGCCACAACCAGAATAATAGAATGCCAACTAGAAACCAATAAGCACTCGACCAAAAAATTTAGCCAATCTGCACTAATAACCCAAAGTAGATGCCCAGCCACAATAGGGAGAAGTAGAGCCACAATCCACAAATACCCGTAACCAACCGTAAAAGCGGCAATAACACCCACCGAACCGGAAGAGAAGGCCCCAACAGAAAAATGCAACGACGAAGTGGCACCTCGAGTGGCGCGACTGAGACACGGGTGAAGCAGGAACAGCGGAGAGGTGGCGTCTATTGGATCACGGTGGTCACTGCACGAGCCGTGAGGAGTGGCTCGAAGAATGAGCGCTGCTTAGTGGCACGAGGATGGGGCGGCGCACGTTGATGGTAAAGAGGTGTGGCAGAGATGGCGTAGAGCAGAAGATAGGGCAGGCAAAGGGTGTGGCTGCGTGGGATCGGGGCGGCGCTATGAATGAGCGCGGCTGTGAAGATGCGAAGCGGCGCTTGGGAAGGACCACGGTGTTTGGGGGCCTGCGGGGTAAGGCAGAGCGAGTGGGAGCGCGGGGCGGCGCTCGGGAAGGAGCGCGAAGTGAAGGGCGAGGGAGTGGAGCAGTAAGCTCAGGGTGGAGAGATGGAGAGAAAGCGAAGCGGAGACGGAACAACGGAGGATATAGGGGGAGGGAGAGAGAGAGAAAGAGAGAGAGAGAGAGAGAGAGAGAGAGAGAGAGAGAGAGAGAGAGAGAGAGAGAGAGAGAGAGGGAGAGAGAGAGAATAAATGAGGGAAAAAGGGCCTTAAAAACCCTCAAAGGCATGCTAAACACGCATTTTGGGGCATTTTGAGAATCGGGCGGTCGTTCGCCTATCACCTGCGAACAACCGCTAGCCTTGAAACGAAAAAGGGAACATGATCAGCCGGTCGATCGCCCAATCGAGGCGAACGACCGGCGATCAATCTGTGAACATGGAGTTTTTTTTTTTCAAAAGCTCCCCTCCACAGTGTAAAACGAAACAAAAATATAAAGCAATGCCTAACAAAATTAAGAAAAACTTAGCCTACAAACGAAAACATAAAATAAAGCTCGGGTTGCCTCCCGAGAAGTCGATCCGTTTAACGTCCATCTTGATGCTGCAATGACGGCCACTTGACGAACTTCATTGCCCACATACGGTGTGAGCCGTTGACCCCTCACCTTGAAAATGACCCCGTCTTCTATTTTTACTTCAATAGCACCATGGGGAAACACTTTAACCACTGTGAATGGTCTCGACCATCAGGACTTCAACTTACCTGGAAAGAGTTTGAGGCGAGAATTGAACAAAAGAACTCTTGCACCTTCCTCGAACTCCCGTCGGACTAATTTCTTGTCGTGCTATCTCTTTGTCTTTTCTTTGAAGAGACGAGCACTCTTATAAGCCTCAAGACGCATCTCATCGAGTTCATTCAGGTCCAAAAGACGTTTTTCACCTGCGGATTTCAAATCAAAATTGAGCTTCTTAATTGCCCAATATGTCTTGTATTCCAACTCTACTAGTAAATGGCACGCCTTTCCAAACACCAACCGATATATGTCGTGTCTTGAAGACAGTTCGGTAGGCCCACGGTGCGTCATCCAACTTTGTCGACCAATCTTTTCTGTTGGATTGTACCATCCTCTCGAGGATCGATTTCAGCTCTCTATTAGACACTTCCGCTTGGCCATTTTCTAGAGGATGGTAGGCTAGTGTTTCCTTGTGCTTTATTCAATATTTTGCCATTATGGCATCGAATACCTTGTTACAAAAGTGCATGCTCTTGTCACTAATAATAGATTGAGGTGTGCCAAATCGAGTGAAGTTGTTCTTAGAAAGGAACTTAACCACCACCTTCGCATCATTAGTTGTTGTTGCTACTGCTTCCACCCACTTGGAGACGTAGTCCACGGCTAGCAAAATGTAAAGATTCCCGAAAGAAGGAGGAAACAGAATGAAATCGATACCCAAGACATCGAATATTTCAACTTTAAGAATTGAGGTTAACGGCTTCTCATGTCTCGGGGATATGTTACCCGTCCGTTGGCATCGATCGCAACTCATAACAAAAGTATGGGCATCTTTAAACAATGACAGCTAATAGAATCCAGATTTTAATACCTTATGAGCTGTGCAAATGGCCCCGAAATGTCCCCCATATGGAGCAGAATGGCAATGGTATGGGATATCAAGGAACTCTTCTTCAGGTACACATTGACGGATGACTTGATCAAAACACCACCAGAACAAGAAAGGATCGTCCCGAAGGTACCAGTTTGCATCACCGCAAACCATGGAATATAGTCGCAACTAGCCATTATCTGCTCATCCAGGAAGTGTTCATGTATAAGTGAGGTTTTAGAATCGTCTCAAGTGCCCTCGAGATGCGACAAGATGGTCAGCCACAATATTTTCTACGTACGTTTGTCGCGGATCTCCATATCAAATTCTTGCAAGAGAAGTACTCACTGAATGAGACGAGGATTGGCATTCTTCTTCTCTATCAAATAACGGATGGCGGCATGTTCAGTAAATACCACAACTTTCGATCCAATTATTTAAGCCCGAAACTTGTCACACAAGTACACAACTGCCAATATTTCCTTCTCGGTTGCAGTGTAGTTTTCTTGAGCCTCGTTCAACATTCTGCTTGCGTAGTAAATAGCTCGAAAGACCTTATCCTTCCTAACCATACACGACTCGTACTGCAAAATCGCTGGCATCACACATAATTTCAAATGAAACCCCAATCCCGGACTGCCATAATCGGTGCCTAAATTAGTTTCTTCTTGATGATGTTGAATGTTTGTAAACATGACTCATCAAATTCAAACGGTGCATCCTTCTCTAAGAGATTGCACAAGGGTCGAGCTATTTTTGAGCAGTCCTTGATGAACTGACGATAGAAACCGACGTCGCCCAGAAAACTTCTAATGCCATTCATATTCACACGTAGTGATAGATGTTCTATAGTGGAGATTTTGGCTCGATCAATCTCCAACCTTTCTTGTGATACTCTGTGGCCTAAAACGATGCCCACTTTGACTATGAAGTGACACTTCTCCCAATTTAGGACCAGTTGCTTCTCTTCACATCTTTTCAGCACTATACCCAGATTAGTCAGACAATGATCGAAAGAAGAGCCGAAAACAGAGAAGTCATCCATGAAAGTTTCCATGACATCTTCAACTAAATCTACGAAGATAGCCATCATACAATGCTGAAATGTATCAGGAGCATTACAAAGGCCGAACGGCATGCGGCAAAAGGTAAATGTACCATACAGGCAAGTAAATGTAGTCTTCTATTGGTCCTCAGGAGCTGTGGTAATCTGATTATACCCGGAGTATCTATCTAAAAAGCAGCAATATTGGTGGCCAGCCAACCTGTCAAGTATCTAACCATGAAAGAGAGAGGAAAGTGGTCTTTTCTGATAGCTTTATTCAACTTTCTATAGTCAATGCAGACACGCCATCCAGTCACGGTGCGAGTGGGAATCAACTCATTCTTCTTATTCTTCACTACTGTCATGCCACCCTTTTTCAGAACAACCTGAACTGGACTGACCCAAGAACTGTCTGAAATTTCATATATGAATCTCACGTTTAACCACTTTAGAACCTCTTTCTTCACGACTTCTTTCATTGCTGGATTCAATCGCCTCTAATGCTCAACAGTGGGTTTATAGTCATCCTCCATCAAGATCTTATGCATACAGATCGACGGACTTATTCCTTTTATATATGAGATCGACCATGCAAAATCGGATTGGTGTTGGTGAAGCACCTCAAGAAGTTTCTGCTCTTCTTCCTTAGTTAAATCAGAAGAGATAATCATCGGCTTTGTCTCATTAGCACCTAAAAAGGAATAGCGGAGGTGTTCTGGCAGTTGTTTCAACATAAGACCGTCTGATGTCTTTACTCCTTCCCCAATCACTATGACCTCGTCTTTGTTTTCAAGGGTAAGTATAGTTTCGATCACTCCATCGGCACAAGTCGGAGTTTCTCTGTCAAGATCTGCCTCAGATAACGACCCACTCAAGCACTCCTCCAACGGATCTGTATGAGTCAACTCATTGAGGTACTTTTCTGTACATGGTATTAACACCTCAATTTGCTTGCACGAGGGTTCCTCAGATGAAAACTTCAGAGCCTGTGGGATGTTAAACTTCACCTCTTCACCGTTTACTCACAAAGTGAGATTGCCTTCACGTACATCAATCAATGTCTGTTCCATTGCTAAAAATGGCCTACCAAGAATAATGGGAACTTCTCTATCCTCCTCTATGTCGAGAACGACAAAGTCCATTGGAAAAATGAACTTGTCAATCTTCACGAGCACATCCTCAAGAATTCCTTGAGGAAAGGCAATAGACCTGTCTGCCATTTGTAAAGAGATCGATGTCGGTGTAAGGTCTCCAATATCCAGCTTGTTAAGAATAGATGAAGGGATGAGATTAATATTGTCTCCAAGGTCGCATAATGCCATCTCAATAGTGTGGCCTCCAATCGAGCATGGAATAGTGAAACTTCCTAGGTCTTTCAGCTTTTCTGGTAGTTTTCTCTTAATGATAGCACTACACTGCTCTGATAAATTGATCATCCCTTGCTCCTCAATCTTCCTTTTTCTTAGTCATCATCTCCTTTATAAACTTGGTATAATGGGGCTTATGTTCAAGAGCATCGGCAAACGAAATATTCAATTGTAGTTTCTTGAAAATATTTAAGAACTTGGAGAACTGTTCATCATCTTCTTTTTTAACCGCTAGGGGTGTAGAAGGGGATGGGTTATCTTGGGCAGCTTGTCAAGAAAGGTTATGTTACCAGGTGATACCGTAACAGATTCTGTGACTTGAGTAATATCTCCTTTTACTTTCTCCAATTTACCCTCTTTCAGTTGTTCTTTTTTATTATCTTCCAACTCCTTTCCACTCCTTAGAGTTATAGCTTTACACTCCTGTGGGTTTTCCTCTGTATCACTAGGGAATATCCTTGAAGATTGTTCCTGAACTGCCAATGCTAATAACCGATCTAGGTTTTCAGTGTTTTGATTGTTGCCCCCATGTTCACAGAATGAGTCTCTAAACTATTGAAGCGCATCCATTCTTTTCCTTGACTCGCTCACGAAGACATTAATATTGTCCTCTAGAGTCGATGCCCTCTTTTCCATAGGCGCGTTGTATTTTAAGGAGGGTTGCCCTTGGAAACCTGGAGGTGGTGCATTCAGAGCGTTTCTTAGGTTGGCATAAGAAAATTTCTTGTGATTCCTCAAACCTAGATGATAGTGAGTACGCAGATTATTGTTCGGTCGAAACTTATAAATCATGTTCCCCACGAACTGAATATCTTCTACCTCGAACTACTCCTCTGGTTGCTGTATCTGTTCTGGCTGACTATGCATTGCAGCTACTTGTCCCATGGTTGGCCCTTTCTGACTAGACAACTGTTGGTGAGTGAAGCTAGCTGAGTCTGAATAGCAGATAGTTGGTCCACCTCTAGAACCCCTACAACTCTTCTACTAATATTTCTGCCAAAAGGTACCTAATAATGACTCGTGGCCATCTCTTCATATAAATCACAAGCTTCTTCAGCCATTTTTTTCATGACAGAACCACATGCTGCAACATCCACCATACTTCTAGTGGCATAATTCAGGCCATTGTAAAAAGTGTGAGCTTGAAACCATAGCTCGAACCCGTGTTGTGGACACCTCCTAAACAAGTCTTTGAACCTGTCTCATGCATCATACAGTGGTTCGTTCTCCCTTTGTCGAAACTGGCTAATCTCTGCTCTCAGCTGTGACGTCAACTGTGGAGGGAAGAACTTTGTTAGGAATTTCTACACCATAGCATCCCGAGTTTCAATGGACTCCTTCGGTAAAGCATGAAACCATGTGCGAGCCTTGTCTCATAGAGAAAATGGGAACAACTGTACCTTCGATGTCATACAACTCCATAAAAGATGACAGATGATTATGAGGGTCTTCTGATTGTAACCCTCCAAACTATTGTTATTGGACCATCACGATCAGACTGGGTTTCAACTCGAAGTTGTTGGTATTGATGGGTTATCGCCTGATTCTAGAGTAATTTTCATTCACTACAGGCATCAAATAGTCTCGAAGCGTACGGGCTTCATAATGAGGTTGCTGCCCTTGTTGAGCCTATATAACGTTAACATTTTGCGCTTATTGCGCAGCTAGTGGGTCAACCATTGCGAAATCAGATGACAAGTTTATGTTACTATTTCTCAAAGATCGGAGTGTTCGTTCAATCTCTGGATCGAGTGGTAATATGCCTTGACCACTCGACCTTTGCATACACTTGTCACCTGTAACACAAAAACGACATAAGAGACCGGCAAACGTTAGTTAACGAAAATAAAAGTTCTAAATCAAAATAATTCTCGTTTATCGTAATATTAAACAAAATTAGACGCTTTCTTCCCCGGCAATGGCGCCAAAAACTTGTTCGCTCTTTTCACACGCAAATTAAAACCGCAAGTGCACGGATCATAACAAGTATTATAATGGATTGTGAGTCCGAATATCGTCCCACGGAGAACAAAATGCCAATATCTAATTACCACGATTAATGAAGAATTACTTTGTTTAGAAATCGAATTCGAGTGGATGATGGAATTTAAAATGAACAAAATAATTAAATTAAAGTAACAAATAACTAAAATTCATAAATTAACTCAATTAACTAAAGACTAGGTTCGATTGGCTTCCCTCGATGTTTTCTCAATTCAATTAATCACTAATTCCTCACCACAATTTTCAATTCTATGCTAGTCTAAGAGTTTATGAAGCTCCCGCTTATTGACCTAATTATGTGTTTGATTCTAACTCACGCGTCCGCTTGATAGAATTAAATACATTATTGTCAACTCCTACATTTCTAAATCAATCACCTCTCAGTCCTTACGATTTATAACTCGACCACCTAGACTACCAATCTCTTCTCGGTACTCATGGTATCTAAGTTGTGTTTCTTACTATATCCGATTCAATCAAATTTCCTCTCTTAAGTTTAATTAAATTGAACTTAATTTCTCTATTCAATTTCTCAATTGCAACAGAAAAAAAAATAAACCAGCAAGAATCACAAACATATAAATTGAATATTGTGGAGATTTATTAACTATAATAAAAAAGAATCAACCCCGAGTTCGGCCAATCTCTCCTAGAAAGAGAGAATTAGCCTTTCATAATCATATACAAAAAATAGCAATTTTTAGAGATCATGATAAACATAGAATCAAATAAAGAGAAGAGATGAAGAGATAGAGATTAAAGGAAACTCTGAAAATCAACAGTCTTCATGAATCATTCCGCTCCAATGGTTACCCAATCTTCTTCTCTTGAGTTTTCTCCGTGTCACAAGTCCCCTTTTCGTCCAAAAAACCTTGGTATTTATAGGTTCTCATTATTTGACCTAATTTTTTTTAGCCAAAACGGAGTGGAATTGATGAAAAAATGACAGCGTTTTCGAAACAGCAATTTGGGCGGTCGTTCTTCGGATCTGGGCGAACGACCGCCCCTAGTGGTATTGGATTTTCTCGGGATGCGGCGGTCGTTCTTTAGTGTTGAGCGAACGACCGCCCCAATTAACACTTGGGCGACTTCTTGCTGGGGCGATCGATCGGCTCGTTCGGGGCGAATAACCGGCGATCGCTCTGCTTCTCTACTCTTGTTGCGCTAGTTGGGCGGTCGACCAGCTCGTTCTAGGCGAACGACCGGCGACCGTTCTGCCGAAACTACTACTTCTTGGCTTTTGGCAGTCGATCGCCCATACTGGGCAAACTACCGGCTCCGGATCTGATCCTTATTTTCATTCTTCCTTCAAAAAGCTTCATTTTTCATATTTCTTTGTCTCGATTTTTGTGCTTCCTCTCAAATCACCTGTACACTCACGAAATTATTAAAAGACATAAAACTTGAGGATTTTACAACAATTCAATATGGAAAATGTGATATATTAGTGAATATATTGCTCACTCATCACTGATTATGCGCGAATTTCGTCTATTCTCAATTATAAATAGGACAAAAAAATGTCAACACAGAAAAGGGTTCATACTCTGCTATAAAGATTATCATAAATAATGTCAGAGTAATTTTTCTCTTATTTTTCAAGTCTTTATATGTGATTTTATATCAAAGTGTTCTCTGTTCTCTATTATTTTTTATACGTGAGGTTGATCTTCATTGCATTCTTTTTGGAATCTGTTTGTGCTCGTTTATGCAAAACCTCATGACCCCTTGTATATTATCTCACTACTGATATTGTCAATGTTGATAGATGTGGAAAAAAAAAATGGTTTATTTGTTTATGGGAAATTTTGAAAAGCCACATTCAACTAATAAAAAAAAATTCACCTTTAAGTCTATTTCGAATTAATTTTTCATAAAAATAGAAAGTAACACAGTTTGCAATTAGCCCTTTTGGTGGTTTAGATTATAAATTTGAGTTTGAAAGATGGTATTAGATTAAATTATCTCTTTCTTTTTCTAAACTTTGTTAGGCCTTAGCATTTCCTATCTGGAGACGATGGCGTCGAAGATGGCGTCAAAGCTAGCATTTCCGATTTGGAGACTATGGCGTCGAAGCTAAGCAAAACTATGACAACCGGGGATCAAAAAAAATTCTACGAGCTGAAACAGCTTTAAGAGCCACAGTAGATTTATTATTTGGTTTTTTGCACTGGTTTCCCCTGACCTTATAGCCCGATTACAATGTAGCCCTTAACCTTTTTTATTTTTGATAATTCGGTCCATATCCTCACAAAATCGTTGCAATTGGACCCTTCTGTCATAATTCCTTCGATCCAAAATTGAACGGAAATTCCCACGTGACTTATTTATGAGCCATTTTTAAAGGATATTTTGCTCTTTTTGACCATAAAAGTTTGAAAAACTAAACAAAAAATAATAATATTAAAATAAATAATTCTCTCTCTCTCTCTCTCTCTCTCTCTCTCATATATTCTTTCTCGTAATCTCTTTCAGCCCACTTGTAGAGAGGCGGCAGAGGTGAGCGTGATGCGGCAGTGGAGGCGAGCGGCAAGGGCGAGGCGGAGGGAGGCCGAGGCAAGGGAGTCGAGGGAGGCGTAAGAGGCTTGGGAGGCGGAAGGAGACAGAGGGAGGACGAGGCGAGGGAGTCAAGAGAGGCGCGGGAGGCAGAGGAAGGCATAGGAGGTGGAGGCGAGGTAGGCTGAGGGGACGCATGGGCAGGGCGGCGCGGTTGAGCTTGATGTCGGAGGGGTACTTTTGGGTTTGGGTTGTTGTGGTTTGGGGTTTTTCGCGCGAGGGTCGTCGCGTAGGGTTTGCCGGTTTGTCGGGATTGTGGGTTGTGATATGAACCTCGCGCGTTGCGCTCGTGATTCACGGTTTGTTTACGGATCGTCTACAGAATTAGGTTCGGATTGTGGATCGATAGGTGCTCGAACGGTCGCGGAAAGTTCGTTCGCTAAGCCGGCAAATGCCACAAGATAAATTCTTGTGTCAACGAGATGAATTCTCGCTTATGCTCGTTGTCCAAGGTAAATACTTTGGCACTTTGGGTAAATCCCGGGTTAGTTCTTCGAAGAACCCAAGAGGAGAGAATTATCTCTCAAACACACAAGGTTTTCTGAATAATACGTCTCTAATAATTTTATTGATGAAGTTGACCTTTAAATAGGCTATTTGGTTTACAACCCTAATTAAAAGCTAGAAAATTTAGGAATTCAGAAATTATCCTAAACAATTCGAAATTACTAAAAATAAACTAAGAAAAACGCATAAAATTTAAGTCTGACGAAAAACAATCGCATTGGCGAACGTTCGGCAGGAACTGGGCGAACGATCGGGAGGCTGGCGAATGATCAGCTGGGACGGGGCGATCGATCGGCAACATCTCTAACTGAACGCGCAAGGCAGGGGCGAACGTTCGGCTGGATGCTGCCGAACGACCGGCTATCATTCTATCCGCGTTCACTCGTCTTTGAATTTCGGCGATCGTTCGGCTGGACTGGGCGAACGATCGGCGATGGCTCTATCCTCCAATGCTAATGTTTACATAAAAATTTCCAAAAACTACTAAAATGACCCTAACATGTTCCTAAACCGTACTTAAGCCATAATGAAAAAATTACATAAAAATATTCTTTAATTTCTGGACGAACTCTCAATGCCTCGTCTCGGCTTGAATGATATGTACAAGCCTTGGTTGCTGAGCTCCTTTGAATGCTTCCTTCTCGGCAGCGTCAACTTCTTGATCTTGAAGCTTTGTGATTAAGCTTCGGAGTTCTTCCTTGAATCGCTTGGCTCGAGCTCTCGTGACTCGACCCGTGGGCACTGTGTAACGCTCACTAGGGGCTTGCGTAGTCACGTCCTCGTCATTCCCCTCGTCTTGAAAAGGATTTGCCCTCAAATCGTCACCTGCATCAAAAAGAGATAAGTCAGAAACATTAAAAGTGGCATTGACATTATACTCAACAGATAAATCCAATTTGTAGGCATTGTCGTTTATCCGCTCAAGAACTTGAAACGGTCCATCACCGCGAGTAAGTAACTTCGAACGTCTTTGCTCAGGAAATCGCTCCTTTTGCATATGCAACCATACCCAATACCCTGGTTTGAAGACGACTTTAGTCCGGCCCTTGTTGGCGTGTTTGGCATATTGCTCAGTCCGCCGCTCAATGTTGAGTCGAGTCGTCTCATGAATCTGCTTGACAAGCTCTGCTTTCTTTGCTCCATCTAAATTCACACGCTCAGACATAGGTAAAGGTGATAAATCCAAAGGAGTAAGTGGATTAAACCCATAAATAATTTCAAACGGTGAGAATTTAGTAGAAGAATGAACCTAACGGTTATAAGCAAACTCAACATGAGGCAAACAATCTTCCCAAGTCTTTATATTTTTCTTAATGATTTCCCTCAACAACATAGACAGAGTCCTATTAATTACTTCAGTTTGACCATCAGTTTGTGGGTGACAAGTGGTTGAGAACAACAACTTAGTTCCTAGTTTACTCCAAAGGGTCTTCCAAAAGTAGCTTAAAAACTTAGCATCTCTATCGGAAACGATTGTCCTAGGCATACCATGGAATCTAACGATCTCCTGAAAGAATAAATCTGCAACAAGAGAAGCATCATTAGTTTTGTGACAATGAATGAAATGTTTCATTTTAGAGAATCTATCCACCACGACATAAATTGAATCCCGACCTTTCTTAGTCCTTGGTAAACCTAGCACAAAATCCATGAAATGTCAACCCAAGGTACATTGGGGATAGGGAGTGGTGTGTACAAGCCAAGTAATTAGAGTCTTGACTTGGCTTGTCTACAGGTGATACATCTAGCACAAATCCTTTCTATATTGCTCTTTAGGCGGGGCCAATAAATGTGTTATTGGATAATACCTAGAGTTTTGGCTACCCCAAAGTGTCCCATTAGGCCGCCACCATATGCTTCTCTCACTAACAACTCTCGTAGTGAACTATTAGGCATACATAATTTACTCTTACGAAACAAAAATCCCTCATGCTTATAATAGTCCCCAAAAGAAACCTTTACACATGCTGAATACAACTCACTAAAATCTTAGTCTAATGGATATAATTCTTTAATTTGTTCAAAACCAAGTAATTTAGCATCAAGAGTAGAAAGTAAGGTATACTTGCGAGAAAGGGCATCGGCGACCACATTCTCCTTACCTTGCTTGTATTTGACGACGTACGGAAATGGTTCGAGGAACTCCATCTATTGCCCATGTCGCTTGTTAAGCTTGTGCTGGCCCTTTAGGTGTTTAAGCGACTCATGGTCGGTGTAGACCACAAACTCCTGCTGCAAAAGATAATGTTGCCACGTTTCCAACGCCCTTACTAATGAGTCCACCTCCTTATCATAAGTAGGGTAATTGTCCTCCACTTTATTTCTCACTGAAAAATACAATTGGCCTCTTGTCTTGCATGAGAACCGCTCCAATTCCCAAGCCGGAAGCATCGCACTCAACTTCGAATGGTTTGTCGAAGTTTGGCAATGCTAGCAAAGGAGGGTTGATCAACTTGTACTTGATAGCTTGGAACGCCTCCTTTTGTACTCGACCCCACTTGAAGCTCGCATGCTTTTTCATAACGTCGGTGAGCGGGGTTGCGATGGTGCTAAAGTCCTTCACGAAGTGGCGATAGAATCCCGCTAAGCGATGAAAACTTCGCACTTGGGCTGCATTGGTAGGTGTTGGCCAATCTCTGATGGCTTGCACCTTTTCTTTATCTACCTGTACTCCTTTAGCACTTGCAACAAAACCCAAGAAAACAACGTGATCGATTCAAAAATGGCACTTATTAAAGTTAGCATATAATTTCTCACGCTGTAGAACAATAAAAATTTCTCTCAAATGTAATACATGTTCCTCTATGGTTTGGCTATAAACCAAAATGTCATCAAAGTAAACCAGCACAAACTTCCCTATGAATGGACATAAGACATGATTCATAAGTCGCATGAATGTACTAGGGGCATTAGTTAAACCAAAAGGCATTACTAACCATTCATACAACCCATGTTTAGTTTTAAAAGCAGTTTTTCACTCATCTCTCTCCTTCATTCGAATTTGGTACTATCCACTTTTTAAATCAACTTTTGAGAAAATACATGCACCATGCAATTCATCTAACATGTCATCCAAATGAGGAATGGGAAAATGATACTTTACCGTGATGTTGTTGATTGCTCGACAATCAATGCACATCCGTGAAGAACCATCCTTCTTTTGGACAAGCAACACCAGGACTACGCATGGACTCATGCTTTCTCTAATGTACCCCTTCGCCAATAGCTCTTCAACTTGCCGTTGCAACTCCTTCGTCTCCTCCGGATTGGTATGGTAAGCTGGCCTGTTTGGAAGTGAGGCACCGGGTACTAGGTCGATTTGGTGTTCAATGCCGCGGATGGGTGGTGATCCTGCGGGCATGTCTTCCACAACCACATCTTGAAATTCCTACAAAAGAGCATCAATGGCATTAGGTAAAACCTTGCCACTACAGTTAGTCAAAAGTGTAGCCTCCTTGTACAAAAGTAAAATTATTGGCTTATTAGTTAAAAAAGCTCTTCGCACTTCTCTCGTTCTCATAAAGAAATTCTTTTTTGAACACTCTTGTCTTTCTTCACTTTTCTTTTGTGGACTCTCTTGTCTTTTCTCACTACTCACTTTATTACTTCTCTTTTGTATCTCTTTTACTCTCTTTGTTCTCTCACTCTCTTTTTTTCTCATACTCTCTTTTTGTTTCACTCTCTCTTATTATAGCTTAACTTGATCTTCATGAACTTATTGCGGCGTCAAAGGTACAAAAGTGATGGTCCGGTTGTTGTGCATGAGTGAATACTTATTGGTGTAACCATCATGTACCACCCGTCGGTCAAATTGCCAAGGCCTTCGAAGAAGAATATGCCCCGCATCCATGGAGTAACATCACACAATACCTCGTATTCGTATTTTCTGATACGAAACGATACTAGCACCTGTTGAGTAACTCGAATTTCGCCCCATCGTTGAACCATTGAAGCTTGTATGGGCAAGGGCGATTTGTCATTGGAAGTCTGAGCTTGTTGACCATCGTAGTGCTTGCGACATTCGTGCAACTACCTCCATCAATAATAATACTACAAATTTTATCACGGACTTAACATCGCGTATGAAAGATATTCTCCCGTTGTTCTTTGTAACTGTCCTCCTTGGCATGCACGTTAAAAGCTCTTCGTGCGACTAATGTGATTGCCGCATCTGCTACAACTTTGTCATCCGAAACATAGTCCAAAAGTGGCATAGTATCATCATCTTCATCTCCTTCACTTACCACTTCTCCATTGTCTAGTATTACCATACTCCTTTTATTCGGACAGTTGGTCGATATGTGCCCAAAACCTTGACACTTGTAGCAATTTATGTCACGACTACGTGTTGATGAAGTTTCGGGCTTACTTGTCACTTGTGAAGTTGAAGTCGTAGGTTTGGATTCAAACTTGGGTTTTCCCCCTTGCTTGTCTTCCTTTGAAAACGTTTTCTTATAACTAAATTGCTCCGGATAATGATTGAATCCATTATTACTCCTCATCTTGAGTTGCTTCTTTATCTTGATCGCCATGTGTAACATGTCCTCCATCTCCACATAATGTTGCAGCTCCACTTGATTAACGATCTCTACATTTAAACCCGCCAAAAATCTCGCCATTGTGGCCCCCTAATCCTCCTCAACATTGGCCCTAATTATAGCAATCTCTATCTCCCGGTGGTACTCTTCGACACTTTGTCCACTTTGCTTGAGTTGTTGGAGCTTCTTGTACAATTCTCGATAATAGTGGCGAGGAACAAATCGCTTCTTTATTACCGCCTTCATCTCATCCCAAGCAGTTATTGGTCTCTCTCCGGCTCGCCTTCTAGTGGTAACCAGTTGATCCCACCATACTACAACATAATCGGTGAATTGGCGGTCGCAAGTTTTATCTTCTTGTTGTCGGTATAGTTGTGGCAATCGAATACAAATTACACCTTCGTTTCCCACTCAAAATAGGCCTCGGGGTCACTCTTCCCTTGGAATGATGGCACCTTCAATTTGATTGCCCCAATATTCTCATCTTCCCGATTCCTATCTCCTCTAACCCCATGAAATCTCCTAGCATTACCCCCATATCTTCCAATTTCCTCCTCTTTGAAACCATCCCCAACAAAAGGGTCAAATTCCTCCTCAACATCCCTTTGATGAGCCCGTTCTCTCCGAGCTTCATTGTGGATTCGTGGTTGAGGTACTTGATGGGCATTCTCTACTCTTTCTAGCCTTTCTAGCCTTTGATGAGCTCCATTTTTTTTTATGATGGTGGTGACGTTTTTTTTTTTTTTACAAGGCGTCAAGTAAAAGAAACGCCAACTAGAAGAAGAAGAAGAAGAAGACGCAAATAGAACACAACACCACAGAAATTGAAGCAAAGGAATCTGAATTTTTTTTTTTACTCTAAGAAATCACAAAACAAATTTAAAGGGATAGGCAAACCTAATCGTAGAACCTGGCTCTGATACCAACTGATATGAACCTCACGCGTTGTGTTCGTGATTCACGGTTTGTTTACGGATCGTCTACGGAATAAGGTTCGGATTGTGGATCGATTAGTGCTCGAATGGTAACGGAAAGTCCGTTTGATAAGCCGGCGAACGCCACAAGATAAATTCTTGTGTCAACGAGATGAATTCTCGCCTATGCTCGTTGTCCAAGGTAAATCCTTAGGCACTTTGGGTAACTCTCGGGATAGTTCTTCGAAGAACTCAAGAGGAGAAAATTAGCTCTCAAACACACAAGGTTTTCTGAATAATACGTCTCTAATGATTTTATTGATGAAGTTGGCCTTTAAATAGGCTATTTGGTTTACAACCCTAATTAGAAGCTAGATACTTTAGGAATTCGGAAATTTTCCTAAACAATTTGAAATTACTAAAAATAAACTAAGAAAAATGCGTAAAATTTAAGTCTGACGAAAAACAATCGCATCGGCAAACGTTCGGCAGGAACTGGGTGAACGATCAGGAGGGCTGGCGAACAATCGGCTGGGACGGGACGATCGATCGGTAATGTCTCTGACTGAACGCGCAAGGCAGGGGCGAACGTTCGACTAGATGCTGTCGAACGTGCGTTCGCTCATCTTTGAATTTTGGCGATCATTCGGCTGGAGTGGACGAACGATCGGCGATGGCTTTCCGAAAACTAATAAAATGACTCTAACATGTTCCTAAACCGTACTTAAGCCATAATGAACAAATTACATAAAAATTGTCTTTAATTTATGGATGAACTCTCAATGGCTCATCTCGGCTTGAATGATATGTACAAGCCTTAGTTGCTGAGCTCCTTTGATTGCTTCCTTCTCGGCAACGTCAACTTATTGATCTTGAAGCTTTGTGATTAAGCTTCGGAGTTCTTCCTTGAATCGCTTGGCCCAGGCTCTCGTGACTAGACCTGTGGGCACTGTGTAATGCTCACTAAGGGCTTGCGCGGTCGAGGGCAGAGGGGAGGGAGGCGATGGCGAGCTCGGGGCGGAGGCGAGGTTGAGCCGAGGGGTATGGGTCGACCCCACAACTGCCGACGTACGACAAGAGCGCCGAGAAATGGTGGAGTCGCGACGATGTTGGGATGGGTTCGTAGTAGTTGGGGTTTTGTCGAGGTCGGCGAGAGATGCGACGGCAAGGGAGGCAACGGCGTTGGGGGTCGCAGTGGCTGGGGTTTTATCGGGGTCGGCGAGAAAGGCGACAGCGTTAGGGGTCGCGGTGGTTGGGGGTTCTTCGGAATCAAGCTCTGCTGCAACGTTGGCTCGAGAGGCGAAAGCGAGGGAGGCGAGCAGCGAGCGGCAGCAAGCGCGGCGGTGACCGGTCCCTCTCTCGCTCTCCTTTTTTCAAGGCTGTGGATTTGTTTGGGTTGATAATAAATTATTACTCTTTTTTCTCTCATTGGATTTTTTATTTGTTTATGTTAATTTTTTTGGGTTGATCCTCTTGCTTCACATCATTTTTTATTGATGATGTTTCTGGGTTAATGCTCGTTGATTCTTTTTCTTTTTCAAGCCCACAAGTTTAGATTGGCAAAGGTATATCCAATGTTTTCGTTCGTCATTTGTTTGTGTTTGTCTATTGGTTTGAATATTTTCAGTTTGAATATTTTCTTTGAGGCTTCAACTATATTGGGATTTTATTTAAGTTTGTTTGTTTGTTGTTTTTAAGTAATGCCATAGAGCTAATGCTACAAGGGTAGCAATGTATATGAACTCTAGCTACATTTAAGGTCCTGGTCAATAACTTTTTTTTTTTGAAAAATAATGAAGAAGAAGATGGTTAAATCATTGATTTATTTTATTTTCAATAAAGTGCCTAAAATACCTCAAAAAATGACTCACGTGAGAAGCACGAACGTGATTTCGTCCAAAAATAAACATAAATTAGACAAAAGGATCCAATTGCAACGATTTTATCAGGATGGGGACCCAATTGCCAAAAAAAAAGATTGCCATATTGTAGCCGAGCTATAAGGTGAGGGGCCACTACTGCAAAAAAACCCTTCATTATTTTGTAGTAGTTTTTTATTGGTTTTGCTTTTTTTTTTTTTGAGAAATGATAAGAAATCATTATATTTAGGTGATTTAAAAATATAATTAATGCTTTCAATTATTAAGAAAATAATCATCAAGTAATTATAGGAGATAAAATCAGTTAAGGACTTAACCATTTTGCAGTCTGTGTTTTAAAGATATAGCCCATGTTTTGAAATATTAGCAAACTAGACATCATGTAAACATCTAAAAATCTATGACTAAATAAATAAAATTTATGACTAAATAAATAAAATACAACCATAAAATTTGTGACTATAGTCATAAATTTCAAAAAATTTGAAATAAACACAATAAAAAAATTAAACATCCATTAACAAAATAACCAACTCACAAATAAATGATTGTCTATACAATCAATTTCACAAAACTTATTACAAAATAAAAAATAGGGAATCTTAAGAAAATAGCCACTATTTACAAAATGATTTTAAAAAATAGCCACAGTTTCAAAAAATTTAAAAACTAGCCCTTTCACAAATTTCTGACACGTGTCAGAAATTTCTTACAGCGTATTTTGTGTGTAATTTTGTAATTGTCAGAAATTTCTTACAGTGTGTAATGGCTAGTTTCTAAATTTTTTAAAACTGTAGCTATTTTTTGAAAACACACTGTTCAAAACGGCTATTTACCTAACTGACCCTAAAAAATATCTTATAAATAGCAAAAAATATGCAGCTAAAGTAGTCACAAATTTCATGATTAGAGATACAAAATTTTAGACAATATTGTCTACAACAATAAAAACAGAATTCAAAAAACTAATGACTGCAGTCTAAAAAATCTAGACACGAATGTATAACTATTTTACGAATAAAAACAAACATATGATAATTATATAGCTATTTATTATAAAAATCGAAATATCCATATATATATCTTAATTTTAGCCTATTTTTACAACTCAACCTTTTTTTTTCAATTTAGGCTAATTAATGAATATTTATTGTATGTGATAAGGACCATATTAGACGTAGTACTTTTGAGAGCCAATGCTAATTCTTTATTAAAGGTTTTGTACTTCTTTCGAGAGCCAATGCTAAACTATTGTATGTCGTACACTATAAGTAGTGTACAAAATGCGCACCAAGCTACAAGGTTACTTAAGAAAATGTCCACATCTTTTTACTATTATTATTATTATTATGAAGTGAATAATCTAGTTTTGGTTAGTCAGCATTATATTAATATCAGTAATTTTTATTTTTATTTATTTTTATTTTTTTGCTGTTATGCATTGCCTACTAATTGAAACACCGTTCACTTAAAAATGCAAAACTTGCGGACTTTTTTTTTAACAAATTCTAAAATAGACCATTTAGCTATAAACCCCTATAAATCCATTTGTCTAGAGTGTGTTTGGTTAAATAGATGGAGAGTAGGAAGGATAAAGAATATTGAAAGGATGGAGAGTATGAAGGATGAAGAAGATTATAATAATCTTTTAAGTTATTTAGGTAGAAGGAATGAGAAATGAGTAGATTGATAGTAATTATTTGTATAGTGACTATATTGTCCATTTTAATATTTGTTATCAATTGTTTTAGAGGGTAAAATAGACTTTCTGCTAATAAAAGATGAGGAAGAAATTGCATCCTTTCACAAGTAAAATAGGCTTTTTGCTAATAAAAGATGAGGGAGAAGTTGCATCATTCTACAAGTGGAAGGATGCATTTTTATAGGGCCAGGTGGATTTGCTCTCCCTCCACCCCTCTCCCTCCCTCTTCTCTTCCTCCCAACCAAATAAATGAATTCCACGTCTCTCTCGTCCTCTCCATTCTTCCACCTGTCCCTCCACCTAACCAGACACACCCTAAATTGCATCCTTCTTTTTTTGTTGACTGAACCAAAAACTACAAATTGCCCATCATGTTGAATTAGATACACAAACGAAGAACGCTAGTAGTAATTAATAAATCGATAAAATAAGCATCGATACATATAATTCACGTAGTGTTCCGATCAGAGAAACCTATAAATTACCTTTAACTAGGTAAGCTTTCGCCATAAGGATGCCTTGGACGCAGATAAGCACTTTACTCTTGGGAAAACAAAACCGGTTTTTAGGGGCTTTTTGTTATCACCGAAAGAGTTCTCATAAATCTCTTTGCACTCTTGTACCACCTGTTATACGAAAACCATAACACTATCATATTTTATGCAATTTCGCACCAAATGCACGAAAATTGCAGAAAAGGCCTCATTTTCAAGATTGGATAGAAGTACGGATAATGTCACACACTATCTTCTAAGTCAAGTTAATGCTTGCAAAATAAGAGCATACGAGAATCAAATTCATAATGTTACTTTGCAGCCGTCAAGAATGTAAGACTACTTCAGATATAAACCCAAAACCCTCAGCAAGCCTATGGCTTGAGTTAAATACTAGCAAGGGTCTTGTAACAAGAAATATAGTATAGATACATACCTCTTTCGCATCCTTCTGTGATATGCCTTCTCTGAGACCTATGAGTTTCTCAACAACTTCGGGCTGCATGGAGAGAGAGATAATCAAAAGCTTGTAAATATAATTTACGGGCACAAACTTTTGGATATTACAAAGGGAGTTCATGATTTCAAATATCATAATTTGTGGAAAAGTAACAAGATAGTGTTGCACCACAGCAGCATTTTCAACAGTTGACAGCTACAAGTGTCATGTAAAATATGATTTAAAGAAAAAGTATGTTAGAAAAACTATTCTCAGAAGTTACCGGGCAGTCAGGTTGATGTTCAAGAATATTTGTGTAAATAAGAGTGAAGGTATCCAGGCTCTCTGCTGAAGCAAGTTCCCTTAAAGCACTCATTATTTTGATTCTGCTTTCGACTTTCTGTAGCATAGGTTTGACATAATCAAGATGTGAAAAGGTTCAAAACAGTATACATAATAAGTAATTCTATTAAGTAACAGACGATTTGCCTTCAGAAATAAAGCAACTGGACATACTTACTGTTACAGTTATGTACTCCCTGAAAAAGTCCATTAGAACCTCTGCATCTAATCTCATCCGCTCGATAGTCTTTTCTTTGATGTAGTTCCTCTACAAAAATAACAAAATAAAGCAAAAGAAACAAGAGAGTTCACCCAATAGTATATGTACAATGAATAACGAAAATACTACAGGAATAAACTATTGTTATTTCAGGGGAAAAAATCTTACTTCCAGCGGACTGAACTAAGAAAGTAAAAACACAGAATCAGAATTGCTTCAATTCAAAAAACATTATACATGTGATCAATCTAAGAAGGTTATGTTAAGGACCGTTTTGGGTACAATGGCTTACCGTTTTTTATTGTATTGTACTGTATTGAACTATATGGCATAAGCTTATACGATTTGTGTTTCTCCAAAAATATTATATAAAACAATTAGAAAATGATCCTACACATTAGAATAGATCAAACGGTCTAATACAAAGATTAAGAATGTTTTTTGTATTATACGATAGGGTAGTTTGAACTTATCTAAATACAATATGATGAGTTAATATGGTGCACCAAACGTGGCCTTAGGGAGTTATTTGAATATAAACTTGAAGCTGCGCCTTCTTATTTTTGCCGAACTTGAAGTAAGTTTTTGTTGTATCTAGCTAAAAGAAATATCTAAATTTGAACTTGTAAATGATACCTGTGTCAGAAGATGATCGACATAGACAACTACTGTTTCCTCCAGGCATGCCTCAACAAATCTCTTAAATGATCTTTCTTCAATGTATCTAACAGAATATTAAACTCCATTAGATGGGAAATACCTTTTTATATGTCAATGAATCCAAAAGGACTAGTCAACATTTAAGGTAAGATGACACACCAAATCCAAACTCACAAGTCTCACTATATTGTATAAACAATGCTAAGATTAAAATATATACTTTTATCTTTTAAGGTGCTTTTTCATTCTAAAGTACAACCAATAACTTTCTTATCTTCACTAAGATACAGACAAGATCTAGTTTTTAGTTGTGTATAGCACACAAGCATACATAAATTATGGAAGAATTGACATGCAAAAAACCAGAGAATAAGATCACTAATTAATTGAGAAAGACAACATACAGCTTAACATCGGTGAAATAATCACGAAATGTTGCAACTAGATACTCAGTAACTTGTCCTTCACACCACTCTGAAATGTTCAACAGGAGAAAATTAATTTGAACCATCTAGGAATCTAAACAATAATCTTTGCCTTCAGAGTTATTACCATGGACACGTAAAGAATACAATGTAAATAAGGAAACTTATTTATGCTAAGAGATTACAAGTTGAATGGAAACAAAACAAACCTGAAATTTTTATTTTGCACGAAATTAAAAAAGAGAGAGAGAGAGAGAGACAGGAGATTTGATGGATGATTTTTGAATGCCTGGAACGGTTTTTTCTGATTCGAAAAGATAACAAGAGATTTCTTATGGAGAAGTTATGAAGAGAAAGATGAGTGGCATTTGTAAGATTAGAAATCTGACTCAAAACCAAAAGCTACATGCTATTCGGAGTTGGCTAGATTTATGAAGAAAGACAGAGCATTAATGGTCAAGTAACTTTGGAGGTTTTCTACGGATTCTGAATCCTTAGCCATAGAGTGATGAAAAGCAAGTTTGGATCAAAAGAAAATGGTGTTGAAGAGGGCAGTTGCAAGAAGAGCTACTCATAGAAGGCCCAACAGATTAATTGCAGTAAATTTTGATGTTTCTATACTCTATTGATTTACTGCTAAAATTGTTGAATTGTGATTTTACTTCTTTTGTCTTTGCAGGTTATGAATCTCCTGTGCAAAAGAAAACTGAATGATTTCTGCTTTTTCCTCATATTTCTTGAGCCTTTTTTTTCCTAAGAATTCAACAGAATACATAAGGAAATGAATTGGTGGATTTTCTGGTTTCTCTAGTATTCTTATTTCTCCTACAATAACAATTCATTGGGAAATCATGTGTTCCTCGTACAATAAAAATTTATGAGCGGTTGGTGTAATATGGGAGGATATAAATACTTGTGCAGCGGATATGAAACATGTGCAGCGGATATGAAACATTGCAAAACTGCAGGTTTTTGGTGGTTGCATTGTTAGAGAGGAAGGTGTCCATGGATTGTTCCTGATGTGGAATTTTTATGCAGCTGTCTTGTAGGTATTGTATGGATAATTGGAAGATATTCAGTAATTAAACCGAATACTAGGTATTATGGGTGTATGGAGAATTTAGTGTCATCAAAGCTATAATTCAGAAAATTAGTAAGGGTGATTGGCTTTGTATAGTTATTAGTTTCCTAGAATAACTCTGTTGTATTGCGTTTATTTGTACTATATTTTTATGTGATAAGGCAACACAATTTAGTCGTTCCTCCAAATTCGCCGACAGATAGAAAGGAAAGAAATGATATGAAGAAAGTAAGTGTGGTGGCAGAGTAGTCGTTTGAGAAATCAAGGGATTTGGCATCACACTGAGTTTCAACTCCAAAAGCTTGAAGGTAATCTTCTTTTCATAGCTACTTTTGGATTCAAGGTGGTAATGGGAATGTAATATTGATTGACTTCTACTTTCCACTGTTTTATTATATAATTTAACTCGCAGACAACTTGTCCTCCATCACTGTAATGTTTTCAGTAATCAACAAAATTTCTTTTATTGGTAGGAAAAGAAAAACAAAGCGAGAGAGACAGGAAAAAACTACAAAATAAATTAAACATAAACTAAAATATATTACCTTTCTGGTAAAATTTAATAAGTAACTCCTGACCTACAGGATCTTCAAGTACAACATTAACAGTTAGGTGAACAGCCTCCTATCATCAGTAACACATTTAAATGAATCATGGTCTTACACATATAGAACTAGCATAGCAAGATGCATTTCTATAACATTGCAAATTTTGGAAGAACTCACGTAGTAAGACATCTGATACAAGAAACATGATTCCCTCATTTCGAACAATACAAGGAATTAGAACAATAATGTTCTACCCTGCCTAAGTTTCAGCATGCAACACCATGTATCAACTAACCTAAACCCTTGATTCTTGAAATACCAAGTTCAAGCTTGGTTTTGATCTGTTCATGATGTGTACAGCTGATAGTAAAACCAGTGATCACCTTTTTGCATATTGTCCTTTCGGATAAAGGTTGTGGACCTTTTTAAGGGGATTTTTGGAATAAAATGGGTGCTTATAGGGCATTGCTTTCAACAGATAGAAATGTTCTTTTGGAAAAGAAATGAGAAATGGTTAAGTATGATTTAGTCAATGAGCGCTAATAAAGTAGGAGAATCCAAATTTTGAGTGGCCATTTGTATATCCAATGAGAAATTGTTTTCATAATATTCATTTACTCATTTATGCAATATTTCGATGATTCTTAAAAAGCAACCACGTCTTGTTTCCTTACAAAAATGAACCACTTTATATATATATATATATATATATATATATATATATTTTTTAATCCCAAAATGGATAGTGTCCAATAGAAATAAGAACTCAAAAGGACATTAACAAAAATAAATTCATTTTGTTCAGCATAAACGGACACATGTTGATCATAAGCCAAAATGAGATTAATACTGCAAAGGATTACAGTATGAATGAATATGAGGATAAGATATCTTCGTTAAAGAACAAAAGAACGCAGCAAAAACACCAAAATTACAAACTCATCAAGTCTTGCCAAGTAAGAACTACAAATCTAAGAAAGATTACGCATGAGAATCAATGTACCTTTGCAACCTCTAGAAAACCTTTGCAAGAATCCTCAAAGTTTACCTGTGAAAGGAATTAAACAAATGTGAAGGCAATAGAAAAGGCCAAGACTTAACTAATCCAACTATGACAAGTCACGAAGGAAAGAGAAAAACAGTCAAACCATATCAGTTGTCAACTAGAAAATTCAGTAACTAAATGGTTCCTAACCTTTCTAGATATTATATTCAAATCTTTTTGGTATAATGAACTAAGGGATATGTGGATTTCACGCTCAGTTAGTTAGAGTTTAGTGATAAGATTAATTAATTCAAATAAAGGGGATCTAATCTGATCCCTATGGCAGTTATTTTTTGTTCCTACTCCTTTCATCAGTCCTTCATGTTCCTAATTTGGATTGCAATTTGCTTTCAATTAATAAACTAATTCGTGATCTTAATTGTATAACAAATTTTTTTCCAAACTAGTGTGAATTTCAGGAACTGGATTCGGGGAGGACGATTGGCAGTGCTGAGATCTGCTCCGGGCTCTATCTTCTCAAAGGGAACAACCTCCTACAAGATTCTAGTGCTAGTTACGTGTCCACGAAGAGTCAGTCAGTTTTCAATTCCAGTAGTAATCATTCACTTTCTAGTTCATGTGTCAATAATGATAGTGAAGTTATGTTATGGCACTATGGCCTTGGTCATCCAAACTTTATGTACCTTGAGAGATTGTTTCCTCGTTTGTTTATCAATAAAAATTCAAGTTTCTTTCATTGTGAATTTGTCAACTTGCTAAACAAACTCGTACTGTTTTTTCCCGCCTTTCATATCAGCCATCTCGCCCATTTACCATGATTCAGAATGATGTATGGGGTCCCTCACGAATTAAAAACTGATAGAACTCCGATATGAAAATGAACGGAATACGATTGTATTAATCAGAAAATCAAGCTCCAACCTAGAGCTCGACAATACAATAGCAGGAATTTCGAGAGTCCTGTTCTCTTCAATTATACAATCCTCTAGATTCTTCTCTACCTTCCTCTAAGACCCTGCTCACGTTTTATTTCCTACTCTATTCCTCTCTCACTAACTAACTTTCTCTCTCCTATGCGTAACTGAATTACAGTGCATTCTCCTTCTTACCCTTACATATTCCCATATTTCCCACCCCAGCCATATCTGCTTAGCTGTCCTTTGACTTCCCCTTCCTACGAGCATACGTGAAACGGATTAGTGGCTTATCAATACCCGCCGCCCAAGAAAGCACCTTGTCCTCAAGGTGGAAGTTAGGAAACTAATTCTGTATCTCCGAGAAACGCTCCCATGTGGCATCAAACTCCGGTATCCCCTCCCAATGAATCAGCACCTCCAAATCAGCACCAGCTCTAGGCCTGACGCCCAGTACAGCCGCTGGCTCAACAACTAATTCCAAGTCAGCGCTCAGTTGGGGTGGTAGTTGCTGGGTCGGGTATGAGGTTTCGATGGTGCGTCGAAGCTGTGACACGTGAAACATCGAATGTATCGTCGCCGAGTCCGGCAATTTAAGCTTGTACGCCACCTCCCCAACTCGCTGCAGCACTTCGTAAGGCCCGAAATAGCGAGGCGCCAACTTCTCATTCTAGCGACGTTAAAGGGAATTTAGGCGATATGGACGGAGCTTGAGGAGAACTAAGTCACCCACCTCGTGATGAACGTCCCAGTGGTTCTTGTCTGCTACGGCCTTCTTCCGCTGCTGTGCCCTCAGTATAGCATCCCTCTCCGCAAATTGCTGCTCTACACCTGCAACCTTCGCTGTCCCAGTCCTATATCGGATAAGCGGGGGTGGGTCTCGGCCATAAAGCACTCGAAAGGGTGTAGTGTTAGACGAGATATAGTACGTCGTGTTGTACCAATACTCAGCCCAAGGTAGCCAGCGGGCCCACTGCCTCGGTTTGTTGCTCGCGAAGCATCGCAAATAGCCTTCAATCCCCCGATTGACCACTTCAGATTGCCCGTCAGTCTGCGGGTGGTATGCCATACTCCGTCGCAGAACCATGCCTTGGAGTTTGAAGATCTGGGTCCAAAATAAGCTAAGGAAAACCTTGTCTCGGTCAATAATGATTGAGTGTGGCACACCATGTAACCGAACCACCTCTTTAACAAAGAGATGAGCAACCGATTGGGCTGTGAATGGGTGCTTTAGCGCTACAAAGTGCGCATATTTACTCAACTGGTCCACCACCACTAATAGTGAGTTATACCCCTCCGAAGTCGGTAGTCCTTCAACAAAGTCCATAGTTAAATCCTCCCACACTTGGTTAGGTAAAGGCAGGGGCTAAAGCGATCCGGCTGGAGAGAGGGCCAGAGTCTTGTTACATTGGCAAATCGCCCACTTGGCTACATACTCGACGACGTCCCGCTTCATCCCCACCCAATGCCACTCCGCTGCTATACGGCAGTAGGTCCTTAGGACCCCGGAATGTCCCCGATAGGGATGTCATGGAACTCACGCAGCAACAAGGCAGTGAATAGAGAGCTCCTTGATACCACCAACCGACCCTTGTAATACAACCACCCCTGCTCCAATGTATAACCAGGATGCCCCTCGTCTCCTCGTACTAGCACCTGCTTGATGCCAAATAACAGCGGATCCTGATCAACCTACTGACTGAGGTTGGAAACGTCAACATCTTGCTGGACCGTCATAGCCAGGAGGTTACTCTCGTACGTCACGCCCGACAGCGCGTCTGCATCCTTGTTTCCAGGACCCGATCAGCATTGGATATCAAATACATATCCCAGAAGCTTCGAGAGCCACTTCTTCTGTTCCTCACTCACCAACCGCTGCTCTAAGAGGAACTTGAGGCTTTGTTGGTCGGTATGCACCGTGAACCGCTGCCCGAGCAAATACGGCCGCCATCGTTGAATTGCCCACACAATCGCCATCAACTCCTTTTCGTATACCGACTTAAGCCTTGCTTGGGGGGAGAGAACATGGCTGTAATACGCAATGAGGCGCTGGTTTTGCATCAATACAGCTCCAACTCCATAACCCGAAGCGTCCGTCTCAACCACAAAGGGCTGCATGAAGTCCGATAACGCCAAAACAGGGGCCGAGCACAGCACCTCCTTCAGCCTCTCGAAAGCCACCTCTGCTTTGGCTGTCCAACCGAAGTTGTCTCGCTTGAGCTGATCAGTGAGGGGCCAAGCGATGTTACTGTAACCAGTCACAAATTTCTGGTAGTAACCGGCTAGACCAAGAAATCCGCGTAACTCCCAAAGAGTTTGGGGTCGCAGCCAGCGCAACACGGCTTCAATCTTCTTGGTATCCACTGCCACTCCTTCCCCTAAAATCATGTGCCCCAAGTAGTCCAACTTTGTTCTTCCGAAACTGCACTTTTTGTAGTTCGCCCGTAGTGTGTTAAGTTGGAGGACGTTTAACACCACCTTCAAGTCTTTCAAGTGCTCCTTCCAAGTCGGACTATATACCAGTATGTCATCGAAGAACACCAGCACGAACTTACGAAGATATAGGCGAAAGATCCGGTTCATCAGCGCATGAAAAGTGGCCGGGACGTTGCCGGAGGGCATTACGAGAAACTTGTAGTGTCCTTCGTGGGTTCAGAAGGCCGTCTTTGGCACGTCTTCAACTCGTACTCGGATCTGACGATACACCGATTTGAGGTCCAGCTTGGAGAAAAATAGGGCATCGTGCAACTCATCTAGGAGTCATCGATCAAAGGAATGGGAAACTTGTTGGCCACGGTGGCTTTTTTGAGGGCGCGGTAGTCTATACAAAACCGCCAGCTGCGTCCTTACGCACCAACAATACTGGGCTCGAATACGGGCTAGTGCTCGGACGAATAATACTCGCTTGAAGCATCTCCCCAATCAGTTTCTCGATCTCATCCTTTTGTATTTGCGGGTAATGATAAGGGCGCATACTAATCGGGTCATGCCCCTCCTGTAAGATGATAGCGTGATCTTCCGGTCGTGACGGCGGAAGCCCCTCCGTAGATGTGAATAAGGTCTCAAAACGAGCCAAAATGGCTGCGATCGCTGTCGGTTTCGCCTTGAAGACGGCTCCCTCATCCACCTCAGTGGCCCCTAATTCGACAAAGAATCCCCCTCCTTCTCATCATGGCCTTAAGAGACACTTGGGTCCGACTTAACGAAGGATCTCCTCGCATGGTGATTGTGGCGTCACCAATCTTGAACTTCATTGTTAAGTCCTACCAGTTAGCTTGCGTTCCTCCCAACGTCCGTAACCACTGCATGCCGAGGATCACATCAAAGCTCCCTAACTCCGATGGCAGGAAGTCTTCAACCACTTGGACCTCCGGAAAAGAGAGCACTACCCCTTTGCAAATACCCATCCCTTTTACTGAGAGACCGGTGCCCATAATCACCCTGTACCCTGCCGTGTCGGTGGTCGAAATCCCTAAGTCTCGCACGAGCTTAGTAGCGATGAAATTGTGGCTGGCGCCGGTATCGATAAGGACCACCACTTCTTTACTCCCAGTCGTTCCCTTGACCTTCATGGTGTGTGGCGGGGTCAGCCCGGCAACCGAGTTCATGGACAACTCCACTGGTTCCAAGGCTTCCATCGACTCCACCTCATCGGGAGCCGTGTGGTCGAGGCCGTCCTCCCCCGTCGCCTCCTTTTGGATGACCAACACCTGCAATTCCTTGTTCTTGCACACGTGCCCATAGGAATACTTCTCGTCACACTTATAGCAAAGCCCTTTTTCACCCCTTTTCACGCTTGTGCCGTAGCTTGGCATCAGTGAAATGCTGGAAATGGGGTTCGCGACGGAAAACAGCGTTTCGATCGTTGCCCGAAGAAGGACGAGCATGGTTAGTGTACGAAGGAGATTGTCGGTCAAGAGATTTCAGTGGTAAATAAGTAATGGAACAGGACTAGGGGTCCAACCTAAGGATGGGCCACTTGGGCCATAGGGGCTGAGTGTTAATGGAATGGGCCGGGCCTGCTTGAGGGCTGTATTACGCTCCTCCACCCGTTGAGCGTAGTCCATGATCTGGGCCAAGCCTTTGGGCTTCATCATCCGGACTTCTGCCTTGATGTCTGGACCAAGCCCATTGATGAAATTGGACTCCAGCACTTACTCTGGCAGCTGCATGAGTGGGGCGGCCAAAATCTCGAACTGTTGTCGATATTCGCGGACCGAGCTGTCCTGTTTCAGCGCGAGGAACTTATCACAGGGGTCCCCATCCTGCGACGGCCCAAATCGCCCAAGTATAGCCTCCTTGAGAGCAGACCAACTCGCCACCGATCGTCGGCCGTCAGTCCACTGGAACCAAGCCAGAGCCTCACCATCAAGGCTGATCACCGCAGCCTCAAGCTTCTCCGCCTCTGTAAAGTGACAGACCCCGAAGTAACGCTCGGCGCAAAAGATCTAACCCTCCGAATTCTCGCCGGTAAAGATCAGCATCTCGAGACGCCAGACACGAGGGTCACCCACGAGGTTCGTAGTACGAGGGGGTTCACCCGAGCGTGAACCGGACGCAGCCAGGGGGGTCGCTCGCCGGAAGGAGATGTGGGGACGGTCGGCACCGGCTCCTCACGGTGAGTCGACAGCTGCTCCACCATCGCCATAAGCCCGGCCAAGGTGCCATTGACATCCGAGAATTGGCGCTGCATCAAACCAAGGCCAGGCCAGGCGTCCTAGCAAAGATCAAGAAAGACAGTAAAACAAACAATGCATTTGCATTAGCATTAACTGGCCAGGCGTGGTGTGATGAGGTACCTTGAGAGTGGTATTTAAGTTGTTCCTAGAAATGCTGAGGAGTTTCATTTGATCGTGGTTGTCAATTAGATTCTGGCATTCTTGACACAGCCTATTAGATAAACCAGTTACATAAAACAAATTCAATACGAATACAACTACAAATTGAGTTTGGAATCAATGCAACGAGAATAATGTAAGTGAAAACAACTTTTCAATAGAGAGAAAGTTGTGGCGAAGGTGGTTGATGGTGTTCTCAGAGAGAGAGAGGGAATGGAGAGCGGCGTGAGCCTGGTCGACCTGGTCGGCGACCATGGTGCTGAGCTGAGAATCGTTGGCGTGGTGGCGGGCGATGTAATCGGCCTTGATCGACACAATTCACTGAAGCAGCTCAGGAACGGGAAGCACTTTCGCCACCTCTCGCACCGCTGCCTCTTTCGCTTCCACGCCCAGATCCTCCGCCATCATCGTCATCATCATCGTCCTAGTGCTTTGCGATATTTTTTATGACTCTGTACGCGCGCGCGCCGCGCACGCGTCGATCTCCTTAGCTTTTGTTGCTCGCAAATGGTAAGGACTTTAGATCTGAAACATCAATGGACGATTTCGAGGGTGGGAGGCCGGGCCGATCTCGGTTGGGATGGGATTGTGTCGGCCAGAATTAGGCCTATTGGTAGTTGCGACAATTTTAGTTCGAACGACCCTAGTTGGCACTAACTTTACTGATTTTTTAAAAAAAATTTCCTATCGTTTAAGAATTCTTTCAAAATTTCCCCCACTGAACTAAATTTTTTAATTTCAATTATCTTTAAGCAATATGTTTTTTACCAAATAAAAAAAACTCATTAGTTTAGTTATGTATTTAGATTTACTCTATGATAACATTTATTTTTTAATTTATAAAGAAAAAATTAAAAAAAAAGCATTAATATTTATATCACTTACAATTAAGTTATGTTTATTACTTTCTAAAAGAAAAATAATAGTGAATCTCAATTTTTTGGGCCAATTAAGCAATTAGTCATTCTAAAGGTAAAGTTTGAAGGATTTAGACATAACATGTAACATTTTATGTTATATGCAACATATATACGTGTAAAAAAGGTAACATTAAATGTAAATTTACATGTAACAGATATAATGTTGGTGTAGTATTTGAACGAACGACGTGATCCGCACCTCTAGGATGTGATGCGGTAATGAAAGACAAATTTTGGTCAAAAAAGTAATCAAAGAGGCAAAGTTTTTAAGTGGTTCGGCCCTCCTTCGGAATAATAACCTACGTCCACTGTTTACTCTATTATGAATGTATGATTACAAGAAATTTCGACCAACCCCATCTCCGGCTCCCTTACTCTCCTTTTATAGTCGAGGAATTGAGGTTCTAAGAGGAAAAAACCATAATGCACGATCTCCTACAAATCCAAAGGCATTTCTGAATTAAATGTGCGGTTATTAAATGAGCGGATATCTCTCCCTAATGACTCGAAAATTGAATATCCTAACGGTTATATCAATCCCGAGTCTTACAGGCATTGTTGCAAAACATCCTACGATCGGGGCTAGAAAAGCGGAACAGAAAGAGAGACTAAACTACCACATACGGACTTCATCTTCGATCGCCGGTTACCAGCTTCGGGGTCGTGCCCTCCGTTTTGAGTGAAGTAGGCTAGCTTCACGGGGGTTGATCATCTTCGATGATCTGTGGCCTTTTTCTCCGTCAATCTCTCTCCGAGGGTCTTGTCATAAAATCGACAATACCTTCGGTAGAGTTTCTCTTGTTTATCATCGCGGGTGTACAATCGAGGATCATCTCCGACGATCCTTTTCCCATCAATGTCTGAGGAAAGCTCCTGTGATGACGTGGCTTCCCTTTCCTACTGGGATCGGGGGCTTGTGTTCGTATTTAAGGTTCTTCGGAGACACTGCCTCCGAGGTTACGTTTGCTGACAAAAAATCACTTATAACAGCTGCCCCCCAATCCCGAAGGTACGAATTGTGCCTTTTGGGATTTCTTCCTTAGGAAGTTTCCCTTTCGAAAAGCTCTCTCTCTTGATGGATGGGCATTTGATGCTCTTACACCTTTTGGGAGTTTCTCGCTGTTTGACATGATTTATTGACGTCAGGTCATGATGAGATTTTCTTCGAAAGTCCCTAACCATCAGATGATAAGGAACAGATGCAAATCGGACGGTCCAAATTCAAGCTCAAGGGAGGAGGTGAAAAGACACGAATGAGGAAGTCGGTTCACGCGTCTCTTTACCTTCCTTGACCCCTATAAATTCCCTCTTCCTTCTCTTATTTCGAATTTTCAAAATTTCGTGCATTCAATACCCTCTGAAACTTCAAAATCTCTCCGAGTTCTTAAAGCTTTCATAGACTTAGTCTGATTCCTCTGGAATCTTCGCCAGAAATCCAGTTCACTCTACGACCGTCCTATTTATCCACCTTTCTGGTAATTCCTCTAAACTCCTTTTCAACCACCATTCTTTGAATGGTTTAGGATTTTAGGTAGATTTTTCGGTTTCGAGATACTAATTTTGGTATCTTTTCTTTTAAGAAAAAATGTTTAACGAATCTGGTTAATCTTCATCCAGGGCTCGGTTTGGGTCGGAACCCCCATCCGAGCGCTTGGAGCCTTCGCCACCGGCTTCGCCAGTGGCTTCTTTGCCGCCTTCGGCTGTGGATATGGAGTCTCATGTGATCCCTCTACCGTCTTCGGCATTGGAGCAGGAAAAGAAGAAGAAGAAGAAGAAAACGAGGAAGGCCTCTATCGCTCGACCCTCTTACCTGACGACCCTGGTGGATGACCCAGTTTCCCTGTCCTCCGGAGCTGCAGCTTTGAGGCCTGACTCCTCGGCTCCCGCTCCGTGGGTTGCCGAAGCTGGACCTGTGCAGCCACCTTAGGCGACAGTTGCTCCGCAACCTCCACCAGAGTCGCGGCGACCGAGCAGGTCCTCGTGGTACCCTCGACCACAATCGTCGCGGAGACCAAAGTCTCTTCGTGCACGGAGACGGACCTAGAGCACTTGCGAAAGCAATTTCATCTGCCCGCGGATATAACGACCAGAGCGATGACAGCGGAGGTACGTTCGAACCATCCTCCGTATCCTCTAGTTGCCTTCAACAAGGCGATTTATGAAGCACGGGGCCAGGCTGCCATTGCACCCCTTGGTTCGGGGAGTGCTCATGCACTATGGACTTTCCCCGAGTCAACTTCACCCGAATGCCTACAAAATCATGGCGGGGATGCAATCTCTTGGAGAAGGATGTTCGGGGTCGACCTCACTGCGGAGGAGGTTTGTTACATCTATAAACGTTCCTCGAAGAAGTCCGATGTTGGTTATTTCTTCTTGGCTCCCTAGGAGAAAAAGAAAATAATGATGACTAACCTGTCATCCTCCTGCGAAGGATGGAAGGACAAAAACTTCTGGGTCGGGGGTAACTTCAACCCTTTTAGTTCCATCGCGGGAGCCTAAAGCGTCCCAAGGAACTACAACGTCCCTAGTGAGCTTCTTAGAATTTTTGTTTTTCCTTTTTCTGTCTTCTTTATTATTTCTTCTTGATTAACTCTTTCGCAGTTGGATGCAGAGTCGTTCATTCGACCTGGGATATCCGATGATGAACGACGAAGGATTTGTGGAAGCTCTCGCCCTCCCGGATGAGGATCGAGATGTCCGGGTCCTCGTCAATGATGGCAATTTGGTTACCTACGTATGGATCGCCACCCGTATAGAATTGGACCCGGACCAACTCCGCCCATATGTGCCGGCCTCGAAGAAGCCTAAATCTAAGGTTGGGGCATCTTTGGCTGCGGCCGACGGGAGTGAGGCTCCTTCTTCGAAGAAGTCCACTTCCTCTGGGGCTTCGAAAAAGAAGAAGGGTGCCTCTTCTTCGAATAGGGTAGCACCGTCCAAGCCTGCGGCCACACCTGATCTGTTATCGACAAAAGAGGTCGAGGTTGAGTCTTCTCCAGAACCTCTGAAGAGGAAGAAGAAGAGGACTAAGACAAAGGAGTCGGAGCCCGTTCCTTTGAAGACGGCTCCGTTGGATCCTCCTCCCTCAAGGAGTGAGGATGCTCCGACTTCCCAGACTCAGGACGCCCCCCAAGTCTGAGAAAGCTCAGGCATCCCCGAAGGCCCCCTCGACGATGGTTCCCGAGATAAGCTCTTTTGATGAAGTTGCCTGAGAGGCATTAAAGACTGCGGAGGAGATATTCTGCAAAGAAGGTTCCTCGGCTACGCCGAACCCTCCTACGGCCTTAGTAGAAGATCTTCCTCTGAGCGTTGAGGATTTTCTTGTAAAGGAACAGGGAGATTTGACTCCTCCGGAGTCAGATGCTCCACTGAAGCTGACTCCGCCATCTCCAGCACCGACCCAAACTACGTTTGGGTCGGATCATTCGAGACCGATCATCCTTGATGAGGGTAAGTAGTTGCTACCTGCAAAATAGACACACGATGTATTTCATACCTAGAAAAAAATTTAAACACTAACCTGCTTCGCTTGGTTGCCATTACAGATGATTTCGTCAGTCGCCTTGGGCGTTCGTGGTCTTCGAAGCCCACAGCGAAACCATTCCTGTCTCCGAACCTTCCATCGGGGACAAGGCTAAGGGAAAGCGGCCTATAGTAGGTGATCTTCCTTCGGGAGCTCCGCCCTGAAAAAGATGAAGAGTCTTGCTCGTCATGACTATGGAGTGACCTCTGGCGGGGGTGCTCTCGAGACCGAGCTCAACGAGGAGCCGATTTGATCGACCCCGAAGACGCCAACAGGAGAAGTTTCGGAGGCTTCTTCGCCGGCTATAGAATCCAGGAAGAGAGGTCCCATTAAAGTCCCTAAAGATCCACTGAAGGACTTCGTGGTTCCTTCGGCTGGGAGTCCTTATGGTGAGGCGTCCTTTAACTCCTCGAGGTCGTTCCCATGGATCGCCGATCGTAGTCCCATATTGGACGAGATCTAGTCCGAAGAGAGCTTCCAGGAGTTGAAGGCAACCGATACCGTTGCCTTAGCGACCGATAGCCTAGAGAAGGTGAAGGGTTATAAGAAGACCCGCGATGAAGAGGTGGCCAAACTCCGGGAGGAGTTACTTAAAGAAAGTGCATCCCGCGAGGAGGCATGGAAAGCCCTCGAGGAAGAGCGTCGAATTCACGAGGAGAACCTTAAATTCGAGAAGGTTGCTCTCGAACTGGCGATCAAGGAGGAGAAGGGGTTGAGAGGGGCAGCCGAGACTAGGATTCAAGCGCTCGAGGGTGAGCTTCAAGAAGCAAACACAAAGCTCAAAAAGACTGAGGCTGCTCTCAACGAAGCCAGAGCTAAGAGACGTACTGCTATAGCGGCCTACAAGAAGAGCACTGTCTTCGACAATTATGTCGAATCAAAAAGGCAAAAGTGGCTTTCGAACTTCTAAGAAAGCCCCGGTTATCAAGTCGAGATACGACAGGCTACACTCGAGAACGCAAAAAAGGTGCTAGAGAAGCTTGATGCTCTTCACCCCGAGTGGAACATCTACGACGAAGTCAAGCGCCAGACGAACTAGCTTTCTCCCTCGGCCTTTTTTATATTCGTCCTTTTTTGCCTCGGGGTCTTCCAGATGCCCATCTCTTGTAATTCCTCATTGTTATTAATAAAACTTATTTTATTTTCACAAAAAAAATTGCCCAAGTGTTTATTTCATCGCGACTCTAATTTTTTGGCTTTATACTCCGTTATTTCCCTTGGCTAACACGATCGACTCCCTCCGGGATCAACCATGTATACATAAGTCGCGTCCTCTTCGAGGATCATAACTCATCTAAATGATGCCATCTTCGAGGGTCATAATTAAAGCAAATTAAGCGATTAATTAGACCGTAACTCAAACATAATTTTCTTCGAAAAATATTCTCAGCCACTTTGGGTTCTTTCTTTTCCGAAGGATTGTTCTTTCTTTTCCGAAGGATTATCCCGAACTAAGTCTCCTTCTCCGAAGAAAGATCTTGATCAAATCTAATAACCGACGAAATTTTTTAGCACACTATTACTCGCATCGCTTGATGCTTCTGAATAGAGCGTGGCCTCTTTACTTTTATGCTTCAGTAATCAGACTTAGTCTAATTTTTTAAAATTTTTCTAAGTCTTTCAAACCTCGGAGTTTCCCCTTTAAGCATACCTAGGTCTTCTATCTTCTTTGAAGTATAGAATAGTTCTAGGAGAAAATCAGCCAAATGCTTCCCAAGTTAATCCCCGAACAGGTTAAGACTTGACAATAAAAACATTTGTATGGTAGAAAGCTTCAACGATTAAAGCCAACGTAAGTCCTCTAGACCCACGCGTTCTAGCCTTGCACGTCTTCGAAGTACTTATAGGGCGGACCTATTTCTTTATGGTACCCCGGGTGCCCCCTGTCTTCTTGGGCGCCGCTTCGCGTGCAAGAAGATAGCCGAGGGTAGTGTGTCTAGGAATCATCTGCTTTGTGGTTCATTCCTTTATACACCGAGTTTATAGTCTACTTCATAGAGTTTTTGAGTTTATTGTCTACTCCGCAAAATTTTTTTTTTTCAAAAAAATAAATAATTGAGAACTGAATTTTTGGTACCAAACTGTTGAATTTTCATTGATAATCACTGAATTACAAATAATACAAGAGGAAAAAATTTTACAGCCGAGGGAAGCATTCCTACAACAAAGCCTTATGAGCGAGGGACTGCCCCCTGCATGACTCCCACGGACTCTGTCATGGATCTCGCTTAGGACTTCTTTGTCGTCGAGGCATCGAAGCAGCGTTGTTGAAATCCTCTCTTGTATAATTTTTCGTTTAGCAGCAAGTGATGTTCATCATGGTACTTGACCCTCCGGGCCTGTTCTCAATTTTCTCGTAGCTTATGCTCCTTTAAGTCGATGACGATTTCGTCCATCCACAAAGTCTCTGAGTCGATGGCTTTAACCAAGTCTCGCTTCGCGATATTTGGTTCGGGGATAATCTCAACCGGGATATGGGCCTCCAGTGACCATATGGATCTCGCCCTCGATCTCTCTGATGGACGAGTTCTTTGCTTTGCGGTCCGTGTCCTTACGATAACCCGCGAGCTTTCCTCTGTGGATGAGAAACTCTATCTCATCCTTCAGATCGAAGCACGTCGCGGTCATGTGACCATGAGCGTTGTGGAACAAGTAGAACTTGTCCTTATGCTTCTCTGGGACATTCCCCTTCATTGCCAACGGGGGTGGAAATCAACTTAGCTTCGTGAGTTGACGAAAATCTCCTCGATCAAGGTAGTAAGCTCGTGGTATGTGTTGTACCATTATTTACGATCTCGAGCTGCCTCGTTCCCCGAACGTGAGTCGCGAGGCCTCTTATCCTCGCAAGGTTGCTGGCTTCCTCCTGCTGGGGTCTCTGCAGGTCTCTTCTTCTCCTTCCGTCGGTCCACTTCGGAGTTTTCTCAGGAAGTCTTCGCGGCCCCAGACTTCTTCGAAGTCAAGGCCTCAGTGTTGATGTAATTCCTGGCCCGTTCTAGAAAATCTGAGTACGTCCGCGGCGATTTCTTATTAATAGAAAACGCAAACAGAGTATCCTCGCGAACTGTGGAGTTCGCGGCCAGCAGCAGGGCATCGTCAGACAGATGCCCAATCTTTATCGTGGCCTTGGTGAATCACTTCATCCAAGCCTGGAGGGTCTCGTCGTCCTTCTGCTTGACACGGGTAAGGTACGCCGGGTTCTTGATGTACCTCCGGCCCCCCAAGAATTGCAAAGCGAACCTCGCCCTCAGATCTTGCCAGCTCGCGATTGAGTTGGCTGGAAATCCGTACCACCTTCTGCGTGCTTCGCCCACGAGGATAGTATCGAATAGTCAGCACTTGATGGCGTCAAATAGCCATAAGCGTGGGCCCACGAGGAGTAGATCCCCGAGTGGTCAAAAGGATTTCCGGTCCCATTGAACAGGTTTACCTTCGGCAACCTGAGTCGATCGGGGATAGGAGCAGTGAGAATATCTTCGGTGAAGGGAGTAAAATCTCCGTCCAAGATGCCATCGCGGGCAACGTCATCTAGGAGCCCTCGGTGACGTTCGATCTCTGCGGGCGAGAAATCCTGGGTTCCTAGGGTCTGCCTGCTGGTGGCAGTGGTAGCCGACCCATCGCGGAGTCGATCTACCACCGAGGGTCGCGCACCTCCGATGCAGACCTCAGGTTGTGCGGGAGCATGCCTTGCTGGCTCTCGCGACAGTGGGCCCAGTGTGTCAAATACAAGCTCGGAATGGGCCGAATCTTTAGCTACGTCAGCTGTCGGTCGCGCACCTCCGGTACGGGCCGTGGGCTCCCGTGTCTTCTTAGACCTACAGCTGCGGGGGTTTGCGGGTCTGAACCTCGGACCTGTCAGCAGACTCTTCCTCTGGGTCGACCGGGGTGGCGCCTCTGGCAGCCACCACGACTGCAGCTTTCTCACGCTCCGCCTGGAGCCGCGCTCGGAGTACATCCGCTTGCTCCCCGTCAGTAAGGCGCAGCAGCTGACCTTGGTTTTGCACAAAAGTCTCCATCATGCCGCTCATCTGTGCCATGAATTCCTCTACGTTCTGCATCCTTTTCTCGAGCTGCTCCTGCTCGGCGATCATCGGACCCTTTCTCGCACGTCTAGTCGACGGCGCCATTGATCTCCGATCACTTAGCAAGACAGAAACTGTTGACAATAAACTAGAAAAAAGGCAATGGGCCCTCCTTATAGCGCCAATCTGTTGGTATAGAATTTGAACCAATGACGTGATCCGAACTTCTACGATGTGATATGGCAACGAAAAACAAAATTTGGTCTGAAAAGTAATCAAAGAGGAAAAGTTTTTAAGTGGTTCGGCCCTTCGACGAAGTAATAACCTATGTCCACTGTTTGCTCTATTATGAATGTACGATGACAAGAAATTTCAACCAACCCCTTCTCCGGCTCCCTCATTCTCCTTTTATAGTCGAGGAATTGAGGTTTGGAGAAGGAAAAACCATAACGTACGATCTCTTACAAATTCGGAGTCATTACTGAATTAAATGTGCAGTTATTAAATGAGCGGTTATCTCTCCCTAATGACTCGAGAATTGAATATCCTAACGGTTATATCAATCCCGAGTCTTACGGGCTTAGTTACAAAATATCCCATGATCGGGGCTAGAAAAGTGGAACAGAATGAGAGATCTAAACTACCACATGCGGACTTCATCTTCGATCTGGGGTCACCAGCTTCGTGGGTCATGCCCTCTGTCTTGAGTGAAGTTCTTACTTCCTCTTTGAGGCTAGCTTCGCGGGGGTGGTCGATAATCCGTGGCTTTCTTGTCCGTCAGTCCCTCTTCAACGGTCTTGTCATAAAATTGACATTACCTTCGGTGGCGTTTCTCCTGTTAATCATCGCGGGTGTACAATCGAGGATCATCTTTGACGATCCTGTCCTATCTATGTCTGAGGGAAGCTCCTGTGATGACATGGCTTCCCTTTCCTATTAGGATCAGGGGCTTATGTTCGTATTTAATGTTCCTCGGAACTCCGCCTCCGAGGTTACACTTATTGGACGAAAAATCACTTACAACATATAACATTATATGTAATGTTATACTTTTATACGTATATATGTTACATGTAACATTGTTATGGCTAAATCCTTAATTTCGATATTTTAGGGCTAAATCTTAAACAATTACCCAAAAGTTTGCCTAAAAAACCCCAATTTTTAACACCTAATTTTAATAAGGGTTAATAGCTTATTTGGTCAATAAATTTTTGCTCGAGTGACTGTTTGGTCGCTATTCCTTTTTTATGAATAATAGTAGTCCTTGAACTTTTTATTTATTGCTCCATTGGTAAAATTCACAAACTTCGTTTAAATTCAAACGGATTTAGCACGTGACTTGTACATGACACAGGTCTTAATCTATAATACCCAAAATACCCTTGTATATTTAGGGTTTAGATTTACTTTTTGACTTGCACATGACTCTAGCAAATTAAAAAAAAAAAAGGCAGCGCCTTGGTCAGAGGGCGAAGGGCGTCACAGGCAGAGGGTGTAAGTGGCGGAGGGGCTCGAAGGCCGGTGCAGAGGGCATCAGGGGCGGAGGCACTCGGAGGTCGCAGAGGGTGGAGGGGTTTTCGTGGAAAGGATTAGGGGCGGAGGGGCTTGGAGGCCGTCGTAGAAGGGGTCAGGGGACGGGGGTAATCGTGAAGGCATTGGGGGTGGAGGGATTCGAGGGTCGCGGAGGACAGAGGAAGAATGGAAGAGGGGGCTGATGTGAAGCGTAGTGGGCAGATGAGGTCATCGCGGAGGGGCTCGGGGGTCATCACAGAGTGGGTCGAGGTCAGACGGGGCCGTCATGGAGGGGGTCGGGGATAGAGAGGCTCGAGGGCGGAAGGGATCATCACGGGTGTACATCTGGATCACGGGTGGGGGTCGTCGGTTGGAGGTCGTCGGGTTTCGTGAGAGGCGGAGGTAGAGATTAGGGGTCGAGGGTTGGAGGTCGGGGGTTGGAGGTCGGGGGTCGGGGGTCAGGGATCAGGGGTCGCGGAGGTTAGGGGTCGGTGGTCGCGAAGGCGGAAGCGGAGGTTGGGGGTCGGGGGTCGCGAAGGTGGAGATTGGCTAACTATCCATGGAATTCCCAAAAAAAAAACACTATTCATGGATTTTTTTTCCCACCAAAACTCAAAACTTATACACTAAATATTAAAGGGTCTTTTTGGCGTTTAAATTTAGGAACCAAGCCACGTGCAAGTCACGTGCTTTACACGTTTGAATTTAAACGGAGTTTGTGAATTTTACCGGCACAGTAACAAATAAAAAATTCGGGGACTACTATTGCTAATAAAAAAATAATATGAACAAAACTGTCACCCGAGTAAAAGTTCAGGGACCAAATAAGCTATTAAATCTTTTAATAAATACTATTTTTTAAAAAATAATAATAACAAAACACTCAAGTGATATTTTAATGGGCCCATTAGCCAAATGGCCTATTAAAATAACATCTTTTAAAGAAATGACCAAACTATCCAAAAATTAAGTTACTAGCCAACAGACCCATTCACATACATTCGGACTATCCAAAATAACCATGTTCGTCAAATTTTGTGACAATCTGTAACAAATATTATTACGAATTATAACAATATTTGTTACGACATGTAACAAATGTTGATACAAATCATAACATACAAATGTGTATTAAAAATTAGATATTTTGTTACATATGTGTATCAAATTTTGTCTGTGATGGTCTGTATCAAAAGTTGTTACCTATTGTAACAAAAATTATTACAGTCTATAATATTTGTTATCTTTCGTAACAAAAGACAAAACCGTCAATGCATAATGTCTAAAAAACAAAAAAAAATACCTAATAACTTAATTATGACAAACTCAGGTCAATTTCTTAAAACTAAGGCTAAAATCAAGCCATTTAGCCTAAAATCTCTATTTTAACTGGCCGAGTCGTCGGAAACATGTGTAGATAAATTGTTGAATTGGCTAGTTACTCAATTACTTCAAAAACTTATATATTTGTTTTATTACTATATAAATTCTGAGTATTTTCCTACTTCACCGTTTCTAAAATTTATTGGAAATATTTTTTTATAGTATTTTCATTTTATTTCTTAAAATTTATGTAAATATGTATCTTAGATATATTCTTTTATAATTAAATTTGAATAACATAAAAATAATATTTTAGCATCTAATAAATAAATATCATATATATTTGAGCATATTTTTTAGTATATTATAAGAGATTTTCGGCTACATGGTCCCTTTTTAGCTCTAGTTTTAAGAAAATGACCAGATTTTGTTATAACTAAGTTATTATTCACTTTTTAATTTATTTGCTTTTTTTTTTAAGTTTTATGATTTGTCCATTTTACCCTTGGCTATTAAAATTGATTAAATGGCCATTTTAAAAATATATTTGTGACGCCACTAATTGGGGATCAGTAGAATTAATGAAATAATAAATAAAGTTTTGCAAATAAATAAAAAGTAAAAATAACGACTTGAAATTTACCCATGGGATTTAACATAAAACTAAAATAGTTATAAAATCCACAGTCATCCAGTCTTTAAAGTCTGAACTGAAACTCGAAAGAGAACCTACACTTGAAAAACGAGCAAACAGAGAAAACGCCTTCCAAATCTCGAAGAAGAAACTTCTACGGCTCATTAGATAGGTCGCACTGTACACCTTCTGGAATGGGAAAAAAAGAAAGGGTGAGCTCAACGAGCCCAATAAGAAATTCTATTACCAAATCTCTTTTGTCAAACCTTTAATTAGTCCGGTTATTCATTAAGTGAGTTTATAACAGTTTTATCACATTTGAACCAGATATAATTACTCTCAAGTTATTCAATCAACTCTCACGAGTATTGGTCAAAGTTCTCAACTGTCAACAGAAGTCCAAAACTAGAGAATGGCCGGTATGTCACGACCCGCTTCAACATCGCGACTCATACTTGCTTACGTACGTATAAGTTTTACACTTAAGCGTGTCAATCACAATGTAATTTATAGAAAGTAGTATACGCGCGTATGTATTTTTTTTTTACTAAAACATTACTACTTGTATTGCTACAATATAGTAAGAACTCTTAATTATACTAGCATTGCTACAACATAGTAAGAACTCTTAATTATACTAAAGCATTGCTGTAGTATAACCAAAATACTTCTTAACTATGTTTTTGCAATGGTGTCAAAAAATATGCATACTATTGTTCTTTAAAGTACTTTAGTTTGATATATTCATATTTACAAACCAACAGTACAAAATAACGAGCCACGAGAGTTTTTAACCACCATAGATAGTCCACCCACTTGTTCTAACACCCTCGACCTCCTCCTCAGCTTTGCGTCTTCTTACCTGTGTCTACAATACAAGAAACCTAATGAGTTGCTAAACTCAATAAGCGACAAAACTATCTATGCTATGTGCCATGAGAATTAATGCATCACATAAGAAATATAAATAATGAGAAGTACACATAAGAGTATAAAGGGGTCATTTGTCCCATACCAAATGATCCCTGCAACATGAAACCGTTTCTTAGCATAACCTAGCGTTATCTCGACCACCCTTTTGTGATCAGAGACCTTAGCCGACAAATCGGCAAACATACATCATTAGGGAGTCTGGAATCCACTGATGGGACCGCATCATGAATCATAACATGAGGTGCCAGGTGGGGAATGGGCCAGCTCAACGTTTAGAGCATCTCCCGTCCACATTACATCCTCCTGCATTCTTTTAAAAACTGTAGCATGTTTTATTGTATTAAAAAAAATTTCATCATCATTATCAGGAGGGCATGAGTGTCCAAAAGGACTATCGGTTATGTTGTTGATATTTCAATCAACAACCCCCGGTACCATATTTTTCTGGAGACCGAGCCACATATTTCTTGAGGGTTATTCATTTCGGGATGTAAACCCGACAAATACTTTCGTTAAACTTACATTCTTTCATTTTTTATTCACTATTCATCATCTAAAGCTCGAAAGAATATTCCGAGGTCTTAACGTTGTTTCCCACGGGAAATAGATTCCACAGCAGCGAAACCGTTCATCAATAACCCTCGTGATTCCTTGACTTGTAAGTCAAAGGACTTTTCATCGTTTCGTAGGTTTACAGCAGATTAAAAGGCTCGGACATTTTTTATCCCTCATCTTAGGTGCATCGTCAGTTACTCGGAGTCACTCGGTCCGAAAATCATCGTTCCGGGTCGTTTTGGCCTTCCGAGGGTCGAAACGTTGAATTTCCTATTAAAACAGGGCAAAAACCATTAGGTTTTAAAATTTATCCTAATAAAAATTCATTTAAAGTGTCTAAATTCATTCTAAAGGTTTTTGGGCCAATTTGGGTAAAAACGAGGCATAGAAAAATGTTTCGGGTCGAATCGGGCTCTTTTGGCCATGTCGACAGGGTGCTGGGCGCGCAAGGGGCGTGCTGGGCGCACACATGGGGCTGGCCGGCACGCAGGGCCGCACACGGGGCCTGCTGGGCGTGCGCACGGGGGCTGGCAGCACACGCTGGGCGCCTGCCGCGCCTGCTGCGCGCGCTGGGCGCCCACATCGCCCATCCACCCGGGTAATGTCAAAATTGCACTAAATTTTGTTATTTCACCTTCAAACCAATTTTGAAAGCTTTAATCACTGTTTTATACCTCAAAATACACCAAACTTCATTAAAACCTAATAAATCACAAAAATTTTCTCACTTAGACCTATGATCAAACATAATATGTTCAAGACTTATGTAACTTTGCAAATTCCTTTCTCAAGCATGAATAACCATTCCTTTTGTTATCAATTCATCAACTCTCAATGAACAGCACAATTCAACATCATCAACATCATATTTTTCATCACTGTTTCACTTTAATCAAAGGCAAATTTCTTCACCAAATTCGAACAAAACCCGAACATGAAAAACTAACTTTTTCTTTTCACTAATACTTGCATCAAATTCTTTCCAAATAAATGCAAAACACCAACAACCCTTCAATCATGATTAAAACATGTTAAAACAGCCCTTAAAACAGCAACTAGCTATGAAAATAATTCCAAGAACAAGGCTTAATCAAATCAAAGTTTAAAAACCTAAATACCTTAGTTTTGTATCTTGTTCTTCCTTGTTTCCCTTTCACTTTCTTCTTCTTGTTGTTCCTCTTCTTTCTCTCTTCTTTCTTTTTTTCTTTCTCTTCCTTTCTTTTCTTCACTTTCTATTCTGTTATGATGCTTCAAAATTCGTTCAAGGGCTGCCTATTTAAATTAGAAGCTAAGCTAGTTGGTGTGTCGCGACGACGTCACCGCGAGGTAATAAACTTTCCACGTCAAGCTTGCAATTTGACACCTCTTGCTTAAATTTTGCCAACCAAGCAAACTAAAGATCAGGTTTAATCTCTAATGGACAGCTCATACTTACCAGGTGAAGGTGAAACCCGTCGTGCTTACTTCTTTTACGAAATTCGCACTTTAGTCCACCGAAATAAACTCTTAACAACTTAGTCCTTGGTTACAGTTGTAAACTTATTTTTTAGCCCTTCTAGCAGAATTTCTTTCTTTATTCACCTTATTTGTCCAATTATAAAACACTATATAAATTTTCAGAATTTTTATAGCTCATTTCCTATTTTTCCAAGGCTTTACAATTTCAGTCCCGAAATAGCGGTTTTTACTGAAATTTTTCACAACTAAACTACTCAGTTCTAAGCCTTTTATTCTTTCACTTTGGCCCATAATTTTAAAATTTCCAACCATGAAACCTCTTCATAAAGAAGATATCTTGTTAGATTATTCATTATTTTTTTTCCCGGTAATACCCAATTTCTCAGTAAATTATCGTTTTGCCCTTTACTTGACGTTTTTCACCAAAACGTCACTTTTTCTCATCGGAATGATTTCAGAATTTATGAGTGACCTTAAAAATGCTATTGATGCACCATACTAAATTAAAAATTCATTTTCATGGATAAAAACTCTAATTCCCGTGCTTCGGGAATTATAAAATCCGAATTCACCCAAATCCACGCCACCTGGGGTTGAAAACTTATTTTCAACTTTAAACTTATCCTTGTGAGTTAAATAAGGAAAGTTTCATAACTCTAACATAATTACACATGAGGACGATAAGAAAACTTTGGAGTTTACAATCCCATCCCCCTTATAAAAGTTTTGAGCTCGAAACTTAAAACAACGTCGGGTATTTACTTTTCATTTCTTTTTCTAACTCCCAGGTGGCTTCTTTGGGTGAATGGTTCTTTCATTGTGCTTAGACTAATGGGATCTTCTTGTTACACAGTTCTTTCTCTCAAAGATCTACAATCTTCTCAGGCTGAACTTCATGAGAGGGATCTCGGATGTACTTTCTGGGGTCGAAGAATGTGAGAGGGATCTCGGATGTACTTGCGTAGCATAGAAACATGAAAAAATCATGCACACCAGTCATAAAATCTGGTAGAGCAAGTTGATATCCACTGGACCAATTCGCTCAAGGATCTCAAATGGTCCGACATATCAAGGACTTAGTCTATTTTTTTTTTACCAAACCGCATTATCCCTCTCATAGGTAATACTTTAAGAAACACATATTCTCCTATTGTGAGTTCGATTGGTTTACGCCTTTTATCGGCATAACTTTTTTTTTTTGCCAACTCAGAGATGTTTTAATGTGGCATTGAATCTTTTCAATTGCTTCGGTAGCCTATTTCACTAGCTCCGGCCCCAAATACTTTCGTTCACCTATTTCAAACCAATGAATTGGTGATCGGCTTTTTCTCCCATATAGTGCTTTATAAGGGGCTATGCCAATGCTTGAATAATAACTGTTATTATAAGAGAACTCTGCTAGAGGTAAGCATTTGTCCCAAGTTCCTTGAAAGTCAAGAGTATAAGCTCTTAACATATCTTCGAGCGTTTGAATTATGCATTTGCTCTGTCCGTCTGTCTGGGGATGAAAAGCTATATTAAATTTCTTACGGATTCCTAGAGCATTCTGGAGGCTTCTCCAAAACTTGGAGGTAAATCAACTATCTCAATCGGAGATAATTGACTTTGGCACTCCATGAAGACGCACAATTTCCCGGACGTAGATTTCAGCCAACTTGTCAAGTTTATAAGTCACTCTGACTGAAGAAAATGAGCAGACTTTGTTAGACGGTCGACCATAACCCAAATAGAATCGTGTCCCCTTGCTGTTTTGGGTAATCCCGACACAAAGTCCATCGTTATTTGATCCCACTTCCACTCTGGAATCTCCAAAGGTTCAAGTAATCCAGTTGGTCTTTGATGCTCTGCCTTAACTTATTGACAAGTAAGGCACCTACATACAAAAGTTACTACATAACGCTTCATACCCGACCACCAATACTTCTACTTCAAATCCTGATACATTTTGGTAGTCCCTGGGTGCATTAAGTAAGAAGCCTGATGAGCTTTTGTTAAAAGTTATGTCTTAAGCACTTCCTGATTCGATATGTAAATTCTGCCTCTAAAAAGCATGGTACCATCCTTAGAAATAGAGAATTCCTCTTGTTTTCCTTCTTGAACCTCATTTTTTATCTTGGTCTATTCTTGATCTTGCTACTGTGCTTATCGTATTTGTTTGAGAAGTACTGGTTATACTTGAAGTGCGGTTAGCCTTCCGGCAATTATTTGAAGACCAAAATCACGAATTTTCTTTTGTCATTCTTCTGGCAAGCCTTGGATCACCATTAGGGTTCCTGTTGACTTTCGACTTGAAGCATCTGCCACTCGGTTAGCTTTTCCCAGATAGTAATGAATGTCGAAATCATAATCCATCAATAAATCCAACCATCTTTCTTGACGCACATTTAACTCATTTTGAGTGAAAAGATACTTCAGCGTCTTATGGTCGGTATAAATATCACAGTGTACCCCATAAAGCTAATACCTCTAAATTTTTAAGGCAAACACGACTGCTCAAACTCCAAGTCGTGTGTGGGATACTTTTTTTCATAATCTTTGAGTTGCCGGGAGGCATAGGCGATCACCTTACCATGCTGCATCAAAATAGCCCCAAGTCCCAATTTGGAGGCATCGCAGTACATAGCGAAACCTGTTGTACCCTGAGGTATTGTTAGAACTGGAGCAGAAGTTAATCTTTTCTTTAGCTCCTGGAAGCTATTTTCACAAGCTTCTCTCCACATAAATTTCTGCCCCTTCCGTGTAAGTGCTGTCATAGGTGTCGCAATCTTTGAAAAACCTTCAATAAATCTTTGATAATACCCAGCTAAACCCAAAAAACTTCTTATTTTAGTTATATTCTTCGATTGTTTCCAATCTACAACGACTTCTATCTTTGCTGGGTCCACAATTATTCCCTCTTTAGATACAATATGACCCAGAAAAACTACCTTGTCCAGCCAAAACTCACAATTCTTAAACTTGGCATCAAAACCAAAGCCAAGTTTTCTTCATGTTCTTCTTGGGACCTTGAGTAAATGAGGATATCACCGATAAATAGAATGACAAATTTATCTAAATAGTCATCAAATACCATATTCATCAGATCCATAAAAGCGGCTGGTGCATTGGTTAACCCGAATGGCATTACGAGAAACTCATAGTGTCCATATCGAGTTCTGAAAGCTATTTTGGGAACATCCTCCTCTCGTACCTTCAGTTGATGATACTCGGATCGTAGATCAATCTTAGAAAATACTTTCGTCCCGGCTAGTTGATCAAAAAAATCATCTATACGGGGCAACGAGTATTTATATTTAATCTTCACTTTATTAAGTTCCCAATAATCAATGCAAAGGCGCAACGTTCCGTCCTTCTTCTTCACGAACAAAAATGATGTGTCCCATAGTGAGTGACTGGGTCTAATGAATCCCTTATCAACCAATTCCTCTAATTGGGTCTTCGGCTCCTTTAACTCAGCAAGAGCCAACCGATAAGGTGCCTTCGAAACTAGTGTCGTTTCGATGATTAGCTCAATGGAGAATTCAATCTCACATTTTGGTGGTAATCCTAGCAAATCTTCTACGAATACCGTGATGTAGTCTCTTACAATAGGCATATCTGTTGGTTTAATTTTGACTTACTTCATCTCATCACGGATGTTGGCGATATAGCCATAACATCCACTTGCCTATAATTTTAAGGCTTGGAGAGCTGAAATTGTAGGAATTAGCTTTTTCTGTGATGTTCCTTCAAAGTTGAATTCTTCACCATCAGGTGGTTGAAATTGATCTCGCCTTTTTCGACAGTCTATGACTGCATGATATGCACTCAAACAATCCATACCAAAAATTACATCATAATCTTCCATTTCTATAACAACTAGATTAGCAAAGAGGGTGCGTTCTCCAACTCAGATAGGCACATTTATATCCCAACTAGTTGATTCATACGTATCTCCTACCGGAGTTATAGTTATACATGGATATGATAATATATGTCTATCCCATTCTAATTTTTCTTCTACTTTGCTTGCTATAAATGAATGTGTAGTACCAGAATCAATAAGGGTATATAGAAAAAGGTTAGCAACAGGGAGCTGACCTGTTACTACGGTTGATGTGCTGGCATTTATATCATCTTCTGATAGGCTGTAGACTCTGGTACTAGGACGAGGCTGGGTCCTAGTTGGTTCTCTTTCTTTTCTTTGGTTTGGAGAGGACTTCGCAAAGTGACCCTCTTTACCGCAAGCATAACATAAATTCGTCCCCATCATGCACTCACCACTATGTAACTTTACACAACGAGTGCACTGTGGAGGGATCTGTTGTTTAATTGTAGTGTTTCCACGGCTTTGTTCCTGGCGGCGACGATTTACTCTTTCATTTCCCCCTGGCTGACCGTGCTTTTGACCTCCTTTCTGTCCTTTATTACTTCCAAAATTGCTAGTATTGGCAGGTGGATTATAGTAATATGCCTGCATTTGTGTTCGATTCCCATAGTTTCTTTGAAACCTGTCACGTCTAGGAGGGAATTTCCTCGTTTTTCACTTCTGAACATTGGGATTCCCACCTGCTTCAGCTACACTTTGCGTAAAGGTTGGCTTATTTTTCAATTTCCAGCCATCTATTCTTAAATCAATCTGTACTGCATCGGGATAAGTACGCGGTCCTACTTCACCGCTGTCCACTTGAGTCACAATCTCAACGCTTAGACCATGCATATATTTCATTTTTCTGGCATCATCCGTGGCTACCAAGGTCGGTGCATAACGCACCAATTAATCAAATTTAGCTGTGTACTCTGCTACAGCCATTTTTCCCTATCGAAGATCCATAAACTCCTTAACCCTTCGGAGCTGTTTGGTATGCGGGTATCTTGATCAAGGGAATGGTAATCTTAAGATTACCTTGTTTGTTACGTGTTTATTTTAATTAAAGATACCCGGGTATCTGATTACCGTGGGTATGGGATTACCTTAAAAGGGGGTAATCTGATTACCATGGAGGGGGGTGGGTTTCAGATTACCCTCTATCTGATAACCATGGTAATCTTTAAAAAAATTAAATTAGTCTTAATTATCCTTTATTTTTTTAACTTAAAAACCTGACAAATCTCATTATAAATTACCACCTTACATAGTGAAAAAAAATGAACAAACAAAAAAATTAAGTATTCATGTTTCTTTTTCTGGTGAGAACAAATAAATTTTTTTGTTTAGTGTTTTGAGGATTTCTTGTTGCCGATTTTTATATTATGCGGTTATGAATTTTATTATTTTACGTTGAATGAGATTTTGTAATTTACTTCTATTATCATATCATACGCTAGTAAGTAAATAATAATAATAAGAATCAATGAATCTCTTTGTTTGTATTTTATATTGCTACTTGATTTTTTCTTTACTTTTTCGATACACATGAGAAAATTTCCATAAAATGATATATTTTCATACATGTTGGTTTCGGTGATAGTATTGTTATAAAATATATTACTTTGAGGATGTATTTTTCTAATTGATAAAATCACACTAAATTATTATGTTTAACCAAACAATATAATCTAGCATTCATAGGAATCTTAATAAAATTATATTATCAAGCCAAACGTTATAATCTTAGATACCTAGGTATGTGATTACTTTAAAAAGATTCCCGGGTATCTTATTACTGAGGATTACCGAGTACCAAACGGCCCCTTCCAGAAAGTCGAGCTTCTGTAAGGTGCTTGGCATAAAATAGGGCTAGGAACTGTTCCCAAGAGATTGTTTCAATAGGCTACGTTTGAACAATCATCTCCCACCAGCATCTAACTTCGTCATTAAACTGGTATACAGCACAAGCTAACTTCTGTGCCTCCGTCAGTTGCATGTATTCAAAGATCTGCTGGATGCGCTTTATCCAGTTTTCAGCATTTGCCGAATCGGGTGTCCCTTGAAAAATTAGTGGTTTCTATTTCCTAAAGTATTCGTAAATCGGTTCGTCAATTAAAGGGGCCATCGTCGACAGTTGTACATTGGGTCGTAGTATAGACGGCACAGGTACATTCACTTCAACTGGTCCTACTGCTTCTGCTTATTGTTGTTGCTATTGTGGTTGCAGTTGTTGTTGATCATTGAGGAGGGTAAGTAGGTTCCTGAGCATTTCTCCTTGCTGCTCAATCCGTTGGTCACGTCTTTGTGCTTCTTTATTTCTTCTTCGAGCTTCCGTAGCTTAAGCTTCAATCATTTGACGAAGCTCATCTACTTCATTGTGAGGGTTCTAACGTGTACTTTTCCTTGACATATCTTCAATAGTTGCTCTTACTTAACTTATCATGTCATGGCACATAGCAATGGTAAGCTTATATTCTAGATCTTCAAATCTTCATTTGGATCAAAATCATCCTCGGAGTATTCTTCTTCTTTTGGGTCCTCTAGATCCTCTTCCTGATCCTCTTCTGGGTTTTCCTCTGAGTCGGTTTTCCTCCGAGTTTTCTTTCATGTCATCGTCTAGATCCTTATCTGGGTTCTCTCTAGGTTGTTCATCAAAGATGAGCACTACTGCCTTGAGCTCGTCAAAGGTCTTATGTTTTTCTATTAATTCTGACACTTTAAACCATTTGAAAAGTCCATTGGCATAAATATCTATTTTTTTTCTCGATTTGGCATATCTCGGGAACATCTCATAACAAATTCTCAATTAAACCTTTCGGTATTCTCTTGAGCGGACTCCCCAAATCATTGGTGAAATCTGCTCATTCTCTGGTACCAGACCTTTTCCTTAGATCCTTTTATAGAGTTATGGCTCATTCATGGACTTTTCTTAAAAACTGGTCATTCATGGACTTCTCTTCTTATTGTTACTGTAGTAAAAAAAAAAGTAAGGGCTTTCTTCTCTTATGAGGGTTACAACTACATCTACCCAATACTCCGGAGGAATTCTAATAAAACTCATCCATTGAGTTGTGTCACCTAGCCACTCATAAATAGTTATATTGTCTGATACTAGGTTCATAATATCTGTCGGGATTCATTCTATTATTACCGGTCCGACATCACTACCCTCACCGGATGGCTCGGGACCCACATTAAAAATAACATGTTCTACTTCTGACATCCAGCCAGTTTTCATTAATTAGTTTAAATCTCATTAAAAATTTAAGTAATAAAGCTTACCCACTAAGGAGAGAACCGAAGCTGTCAAACAATGTGTATAGGTGGTCTGCAGAAACGACTCAACCTGGGATCTGATACCACAAAATCTGTCACGACCTGCTTCAACAGATCGCGACTCATACTTGCTTATGTACATATAAGTTTTACACTTAAGCCTGTCAATCACAATGTAATTTATAGAGAGTAGTGTACGCGCGTACGTATTTTTTTTTTTAGTAAAACATTACTACAACATAGTAAGAACTCTTAATTATACTAATAGCGTTGCTGTAGTATAACCAAAATACTTCTTAACTATGCTTCTGCAATGGTGTCACAAAATATGCATACTATTGTTCTTTAAAGTACTTTAGTTTGATATATTCATATTTACAAACCAATAATACAAAATAACGAGCCACGAGAGTTTTTAACCACCACAGGTAGTCCACACACTTATTCTAACACCCTCGACCTCCTCCTCAGCTTTGCGTCTTCTTACCTGTGTCTACAATACAAGAAACCTAATGAGTTGCTAAACTCAATAAGTGACGAAACTATCTATGCTTTGTGCCATGAGAAATAATGCATCACATAAGAAATATAAATAATGAGAAGTACACATAACAGTATAAAAGGGTATTTGTCCCATAGCAAATGATCCCTGCAACATGAAACAATTTCTTAGCATAACCTAGCGTTATCTCGACCACCCTTTTGTGATCAGAGACCTTAGCTGACAAATCGGCGAACATACATCATTAGGGAGTCTGGGATCCATTGCTGGTACCGCATCATGAATCATAACATAAGGCGCCAGGCGGGGAGTGGGCCAGCTCAACCTTTAGAGCATCTCCCGCCCACATTACATCCTCCTGCATTCTTTTAAAAACTGTAGCATGCTTTACTGTATTAAAAAGATTTTCATCATCATTATCAGGAGGGCATGAGTGTCCAAAAGGACTATCGGTACCATCGACTCATTTTCGTAACATTCTATCTTATGTTGTTGATGTTTCAATCAACAACCCCCGGTACCATATCATTTATGGCGACTGAGCCACATATTTCTTGAGGGTTATTCATTTCAGGATGTAAACCCGACAAATATTTTCGTTAAACTTACATTCTTTCATTTTTCATTCACTTTTCATCATCTAAAGCTCGAAAGAATATTCCGAGGTCTTAATGTTGTTTCCCGCGGGAAATAGATTCCACAGCGGCGAAACCGTTCGTTAATAACCCTCGTGATTCCTTGACTTGTAAGTCAAAGGACTTTCCATCGTTTTGTAGGTTTACAACATATTAAAAGGCTCGGGCATTTTCTATCCCTCATCTTAGCTTATCGGGCAAAGCCCGTACTAAGTTTTATGAGTTATAAAGGCCGAGGTCATTAATCTTGTTAGTATCGTCATTACCGGGTTTATACTTAATCTTGCTTACTAGCAAAGACATTTAAATGCATAGCCATAAAGTTCCTAGCACATTATACAATTTATTCTCGTATTGTAGGTGCATCATCACTTACTCGGAGTCACTAGGTCCGAAAATCATCGTTCCGGGTCGTTTTGGCCTTCCGAGTGTCGAAACGTTGAATTTCCTATTAAAACAGGGCAAAAACCATTTGGTTTTAAAATTTATCCTAATAAAAATTCATTTAAAGTGTCTAGAATTCATTCCAAAGGTTTTTGGGCCAATTTGGGTAAAAATGAGGCATAGAAAAATGTTTCGGGTCGAATCGGGCTCTTTTGGCCATGTCGACACGGTGCTGGGCGCGCAAGGGGCGTGCTGGGCGTGCACATGGGGCTGGCCGGCGCGCAGGGCCGTACACGGGGCCTGCTGGGCGCGCACGGGACGCCAGCGGCACGCCTGGCGCACGCACGGGGGCTGGCAGGACGCCTAGCGCACCCAAGGGGGCAGGCAGCGAGCCTGGCGTGCGCGCTGGGCACCTGTCGGGCACGCTGGGCGCCTGCCGCGCGTGCTGGGCGCGCCTGCTGCGCGTACTGGGCGCCCACATCGCCCATCCACCCGGGTGATGTCAAAATTGCACTAAATTTTGTTATTTCACCTCCAAACCAATTTTGAAAGCTTTAATCACTGTTTTATACCTCAAAACACACCAAACTTCATTAAAACCTAATAAATCACAAAAATTTTCCCACTTAGACCTATGATCAAACATAATATGTTCAAGACTTATGTAACTTTGTAAATTCCTTTCTCAAGCATGAATAACCATTCCTTTTGTCATCAATTCATCAACTCTCAATCAACAACACAATTCAACATCATATTTTTCATCACTAAGGCAAATTTCTTCACCAAATTTGAACAAAACCTAAACATGAAAAACTAACTTTTTCTTTTCACTAATACTTCCATCAAATTCTTTCCAAACAAATCCAAAACACCAACAACCCTTCAAATCATGATTAAAACATATTAAAACAGCCCTTAAAACAGCAACTAACTATGAAAATAATTCCAAGTACAAGGCTTAATCAAATCAAAGTTTCAAAACCTAAATACCTTAGTTTTGTATCTTGTTCTTCCTTGTTTCCTTTTCACTTTCTTCTTCTTGTTGTTCCTTTTCTTTCTCTCTTCTTTCTTTTTTTCTTTCTCTTCCTTTCTTTTCTTCACTTTCTATTCTGTTTTGATGCTTCAAAATTCGTTCAAGGTCTGCCTATTTAAATTAAAAGCTAAGCTAGTTGGTGTGTCGCAACGATATCACGGCGAGGTAATCAACTTTCTACCTCAAGCTTGTAATTTGACACCTCTTGCTTAAATTTTGCCAACGAAGCAAACTAAAGATCAGGTTTAATCTCTAATGGACAGCTCATACTTACCCATGTGAAGGTGAAACCCGTCGTGCTTACTTCTTTTACGAAATTTGCACTTTAGTCCACCGAAATAAACTCTTAACAACTTAGTCCTTGCTTACATTTGTAAACTTATTTCTTAGCACTTCTTGCACAATTTCTTTCTTTATTCACCTTATTTGTCCAATTATAAAACACTATATAAATTTTCAGAATTTCTATAGCTCATTTCCTATTTTTCCAAGGCTTTACAATTTCGGTCCGGAAATAGCGGTTTTTACCTAAATTTTTCACAACTAAACTCCTCAGTTCTAAACCTTTTATTCTTTCACTTCGGCCCATAATTTTAAAATTTCCAACCATGAAACCTCTTCATAAAGAAGATATCTTGTTGGATTATTCATTTTTTTTCCAGTAATACCCAATTTCTCAATAAATTACCGTTTTGCCCTTTACTTGACGTTTTTTACCAAAACGTCACTTTTTCTCATCGGAATGATTTCAAAATTTATGAGTGACCTTAAAAATGCTATTGATGCACCATACTAACTTAAAAATTCATTTTCATTGATAAAAACTCTAATTCCCATGCTTCGAGAATTATAAAATCCGAATTTACCCAACTCCACGCCACCTGAGGTTGAAAACTTATTTTCAACTTTAAACTTATCCTTGTGAGCTAAATAAAGAAAGTTTCATAACTCTAACATAATTACACGTGAGGACGATAAGAAAACTTTGGGGTTTACACGGTAGCACACAACAGGTACCGAGAACAACCCTAAATCCTCAAGAAATGCCATAAGACCGACTACAGGTGGACAAAACATTCCTATCCGTAACCTGGTCTGGCATGGACGTCGAGATGACCGGTACGTTGCGGGCTGTCAAATCGTTCCCCTATACTATTCTAGTACCTCAAGTACTGTGGTCATCCTGATGCATACTATGCAGCAGCCAGCCACTCGTCAGCGGCAATCACGGTCAAAGTCAACAGGTATCATCATACGTCGGGGGCTCGCGTCCAAATCCATAAAGTCATAATGCATGACAATAAATGGGTCAGGATATGAGACTCACGACCTCACAATCACAATCTCAGTTGATCACAATCAATAGTTAATTAATTACTCAATTTCTCATTAACCGTCTGTAATTGATTAGTTAAATTAGGCACATTTTTAATTATTCCAGTCATAATCCCTAATACCAATCAATCATATATATTTAAACTACCCTAAATATCAGTTTCTAACATTCATAAAGCCTATTAGATAAAAGGACGAAATCTGATAACATAACCTTATCTCGATATACGTGCAAAGCGGTCAAATAGTTGACTTTTTGACCGGAGTCGAATCTTGTAAAACGGATGTCACCGCTGGGTTTGTATCGTCGAACCGAGTCCGATGACTGTCCTCGCTTGACGATCGGAGATTAGGCCTGTCGGGCGACCCGATAGATTCGCACGGCGAAGTCGGCACGTAAATTGAGGTAGCTCCCGGAGTAGAATCTGCACAAACGGAGACCATCGTTATGATTAGTGCGACGAATCGAGTCAAACGGCAATATCGGTTCGTAAAACGGAGGTCCAGAGGTACGGGTCAATTTTGGACATAACCAGTATTTTGGCACGCAAAACGAGGCAGCCAACGAGACGTATTCCGGACCTGCGAAAAGTTTACCCAATCTATTTTGACCATTCCGAATCCAATGGTGAGGTCAATTTCATCAAAAAAACAACCATAACATGTCCAATTTCATGAATAAAATTCTAATCTTCAAACCGAAATTCAACACTCACCGAGCGTCGGATCGGAGAAATTCTTGAGGGCTTTTGTTGCCCACGACTCCCTCTACAAAACTCCTAAAAAATTTCAGAAAAGGAGGCCAGTGACGAAGGGCGACAGTAGCAAGGCGGACGACGGCGGCGGCGGGCGATTTCCGGTGAATCCCGGCAGTTTTCGGCGGCAAACCACTGCTCAAAATGTTCCTCTCGTCGAGAGCTTTTAGCGGTACCAAGTATGCGTCAAACGGACGTCGGATGAGAAAGTTATAGGCATTTGAAGTTTGGAGAATTTTGAAAAGAAGAGAGAGAGAGAGAGAGAGAGAGAGAGAGAGAGAGAGAGAGAGAGAGAGAGAGAGAGAGAGAGAGAGAGAGAGAGAGAGAGAGAGAGATAGTAACGGGGAGGGGAAAGAGAAAAGAAAAGGAAAAAAGAAAAAGAAAAAAGAAAAGAAAAAGGAAAAAAAAAAAAGAAATGATGTTTTATAAATTTTGACCCAAAATAAATCAAAATTGTACAAATGCCCATAAAAATTACTTTATTTGCACTAAAAATCCTTGTAATAATTTAATAAGTTTGAGGGCTTTACAATCCTCTCCCCCTTAAGAAACTTCTTCGCCGAAATTTGATTACAATAAGATTCAAAATAAGAAGGGGTATTTCTCTCTCATCTCAGGCTCCAACTCCCAAGTCGCCTCTTCAGCTCCGTGGTACTGCCACAACACCTTCACAAGAGAAATCTCTTGGCGACGCAAAACCTTGACTTCTCGGTCCAAGATCATGATCGGTTATTCCTCGTATGTCAAGTCCTCCCGGAGGGGTATCTCCGTCCACATGTTGACTTGTGACGGGTCAGGCTCGTACTTCCTTAACATTGGCACGTGGAACACGTTATGAATGTCTGATAGATGAGGAGGTAGGTCGAGACGATAGACAAGTGGTCCCACTCGCTCTATTATCTCGAATAGACCCATAAACCGAGGAGCCAACTTCCCTTTGATTCCAAAACGAGTGACGCCACGCATATGACTAACCTTCAGGAAGACAAAGTCTACAACCATGAACTCTAATGGTCTCCTTCGTCTATCAGTATAACTCTTCTGTCGACTTGTGGCTGTCTTGAGCCGTTCACAGATTAGTTGGACAGCCTCAGTGGTATCCCTGATGTAATCAGGCCCAAGAGTAATGTGATCTTCATGCTCGGCCCAACAAAGAAGTGATCGACACGGCGACCATACAACGCCTCATATGGTGCCTTACCAATGCTGGCTTGGTAACTATTGTTGTAGGCAAACTCTACAAAAGCTAACTGCTCCTCCCACTTTCCACTGAAGTCAAGTACACAGGCCCGAAGCATATCCTCTAGGATCTGAATAATCCGCTCAGATTGTCCATCAGTCTGAGGGTGAAATGCTGTACTCAGGTGAAGCTCCGTTCCCAAAGCCTGTTGTAATCCTTTCGAAAACTTAGAGGTAAAGCGGGCATCTCGATCAGATACAATAGAAACTGAAATTCCATGAAACTTAACGATCTGATCAATGTACAACTTGTAGAGTTTAGGCAACTTATAATTGGTCCGTATGGCTATAAAGTGAGCCGTCTTAGTAAGTCGATCTACAATCACCTAAATTGTGTCATGTCCTTCTCGAGAGCGGGGTAACCCAGTGACAAAGTCCATGGTTACATAATCTCACTTTCATTCAGGAATTTCTAAAGGTCGAAGCTCTTCAGCGGGCTTCTGATGCTCAACCTTGACCATCTGACACGTCGGACATTTCTTCACAAACATAGCGACATCGGACTTCATCCTAGAGCAGTAATATTGTCTCTTCAGTTCGTGATACATCTTCCTACTACCAGGGTATATGGCAAACCTGGAGCGATGAGCTTTGTGTAGGATAGCTCCTCTCAACATAGGATCTGCAGCTACTACAAGCCGTCCCTTAAAGAGAAGGAATCCATTGGCGCTCAATTGCCATCCATCCAATTGTTCACCCCGTTGAAGCTGATTTTAGATTTGCTGCAACTCCTCATCTTGCTACTGACTCTGTTTCACTTGCAGTACTGTCGATGGAACCGCTATCACATTGTAGGCACAAGCTCCGTATTGATCTTCATAGTACTCCTGATTGTAATCTCCAATAGTAACAGAATTCTTCCAAGAGTCGAGTGCAAGACACGCCATTAATCCATGGCTCTTCCCGCTCAGAGCATCTGCCACTACATTGGCCTTGCCCGGATGATACTGAAGGGTAAAATTGTAATCCACCATGTACTCGGCCCATCTTCGCTATCTCAGATTCAAATCCCTCTGAGTAAACAGGTACTTGAGGCTTTGATGGTCTATAAATACCTCGAACCTTGCGCCATACAAGTAGCAACGCCAAATCTTTAAAGTAAAGATCACGGCTGCTAATTCAAGATCATGAGTCGGGTAGTACTGCTCATAAGGCTTCAATTGGCGGGAAGCATATGCTATCACCTTTCCTTCCTGTATCAGCACACAACCTAATCCACTTCGAGAGGCATCCGTGTACACAATATACATCACCTCGGAATTCGGTACCACTAAAACTGGTGCACTTGTCAGACGTCGTTTCAACTCGTTGAAAGCTTCTTCACACTTATCATCCCACACAAACGACACATCTTTTGTTGTCAACTTAGTTATAGATGCAGTAATCCTTCAGATGTTCTCCACGAATTACCGATAGTAACCGGCTAACCCGAGGAAACTTTTGATCTTCGTCACATTCTGGGGTCGATCCCAGTTCAACACCACTTCCACCTTGGAGGGATCTATAGCTATTCCTCCTTGCGAGACAACGTGACCCAAGAACTTGACTTCCGTAATCCAAAATTCACATTTCTCCTGTTTCGCATAAAGGCTATGGTCTCGTAAGATTTGAGAGCTACTCTCAAGTGTTCGGCATGTTCTTCCTGGGTTCTCGAGTAGATGAGAATATCGTGGATGAAAACGACGACAAACCGATCTAAATGAGACCAAAAGACCCGGTTCATTAAATCCATAAAAGCTGCCGAAGCGTTTGTCAAACCAAAACGCATGACTAGGAACTCAAAATGTCCATATCATGTTCGAAACGCAGTCTTCGAGATGTCAGCCTCTCGGATCCTTAACTCTGCAAGCTCAGCCACAACATGTCCAATTTTATGAATAAAATTCTAAACTTCAAACTGAAATTAAACATTCACCGAGCGTCGGATCGGAGAAATTCTTGAGGTCTTTTGCTGCCCACGACTCCCTCTACAAAACCCCTAAAAAATTTTCAAAAAAAGAGGTCAGCGGCGATGGGCGACGGCGGCGAGGCAGACGGCAGTTGGCAATATTTGGTGAATTCTGGCAGTTTCTGGCGGCAAACCACCGCTCAAAATGTTCCTCTCATCGAGAGCTTTCCAATGGTACTAAGTACGCGTCAAACGGACGTCGGATGAGAAAGTTATGGGCGTTTGAAATTCAGAGAATTTTGAAAATAAAAGAGGAGAGAGAGAGAGAGAGAGAGAGAGAGAGAGAGAGAGAGAGAGAGAGAGTAACGGGGAGGGGAAGGAGAAAAGAAAAGAAAAAAGAAAAAGAAAAAGAAAAAAGAAAAGAAAAGAAAAAGAAAAAAAAAAGAAATGATGTTTTATAAATTTTGACCCAAAATAAATCAAAATTGTACAAATGCTCACAAAAATTACTTTATTTGCACTAAAAATCCTTATAATAATTTAATAATTTTGAGGGCTTTACAATATTTGTAATTTATTAGCCATGAGTCAAAAAAATTGAGTTATTAGCCTTTTTTTTTGTTTTGGTTGTTATTTTCGACTTTTTGTAACAAAAATATTACAGATTTGTAATGTTAGAAATCGTAACAAATATTGTTACAAACAGCGACAAATTTGTTACAGTTTGTAATAAAATTTTGATACATATAGTGACAAAATTTATTACGATCTAAACAAATTTGTTATAATATATCTTAACAATATAAATGATAACAAATTTTGTTACATATCGTATCAAATTTTGTTACGATTAGTAATAAATTTGATACGATCTAGACAAATTTGCACAAAAGAACTCTAATCTCTCCCAAATACGAACCAAATTTAAAAAACGCAAACATTTTCATATAATACCGAACAACCAAATCCATTCCTAAATCTACTAAAAATTTGAACCAAACACAAACATAATCAAAAATCAAATATTGCATTTGTGGTTAATATCCTACAAGTCCATCTCAAGACCAAGGGATATTGTAGTCATAAAGCATATATGTCCTTGCTTTATAGTTAGACTCAAGGTAAAATGATAGAACTAGCTTCAAAAAACCTGGAAAGCAAATCCACCTTCAGCCAAGTTCATAATACACCAATTAACCATGAATGCAAAGAAGAACAACCTTCTCAATATAATGTCAATTGGACAAAGTTCCACAAGAGACTCTAAAGCTCAGAAAGACCGTCAACTGCAGCTTCATCAACACAGTGACCTTGAACGGTGAGGCATGGACGGCGATGAGAAGGTCGAGGACGAGCTCAAGGCGTCCAGCAGCGTCAACAATTTTGGATTCTAATCACGACCTTGCGAAGAAAGCTGAGCTCCGGCGATCGGCGTCGTCGGAGTTGAGAGTCTCCAAAGGTACCATTACCGGAGTTCATCGTCGGAAACTCAAGGCATTGAGAAGAAAATGAAAGACATAGCGCTCCTCCAATGCTTTGAAGAAACACCTCTATTGTGGCAGATTTCAATAGCCGAGGAAGAGCTATTTTGATGGCCATGTGAGGAAGAGATGCTTCAATATAGGGTTTTTGTGGGAGAGATACTTTTAGAATCATGGGCTATTTATATGAGAATACTTACAACATTGAATTGGTGTGTAATATGTTATTGTATATTGACTGACTGTGTAAATAGTTCATTACAGGGTCCCGTACGGGCTTTTGCCTTACATATTTACAGGGGCATGATTGTTTTGTATTCCTCGTACTTCCCCATTTACAGGGTTGTACGTGCTTCTGTCATTTTTTCCTGGCACATAGAATAATTGTTATTTGTTTAATACTATTTTCAATATAAAATAAACATGTAACAGTCGTTGCATAATTATAATTATTTGTATATGTAAATATTATGTATTGCTCCTTCATTATGATTGTCTGTAATTCCAAATGATCCAGATTTGTTTATTCTGATGATTTCATTTTATTTGCCAAAAATAATCCCAAGCTTGTCTCTTGTCCTTGTTCCAAAACAAACTTCGAGCCAATTCCTCTTTTTTTTTTTTATGTCCCCTGAGACATTTTCCTCTCCAAGTTAACTAGCAATTCTTCCACTGTCTATAATTATCCTACCACTTGAAATAATTTTTGTTAGCCAAATTCCATTCTCGATATGAAATAAGTATGCATTTATTTCTGCATATATGATTATTTATATATGTATATGTTTTATATTTAGGAAATCATATGTATGTATTTATATATATATATATATATATATATATTTGCATCATTGTTTATGAAACTTCCCTGTTCGGCGTGATTTCTTTTGTTTTGTCATTTCAACCTCTGTCTTCTCGTACTAATATCCAAATCAACTCTCACTGAAAACATTTCAATCCAGGGAAATTTATAGATATAAGGCACTTCCTATAGAATATTACATATATAAGTTATAGAGTGAAGAATATTACAGATATAAAATAAGGCTAGTAAAAATACATTTATAACCCTAGTTATATATATATATATATACACTATTTGATCTACGTAATCTTAAGGAAACAAAAAAAAAAACCTAGCCGATTAATGGTCTTCCATTTAAAAAAAATTCCTCATCATTTTTCATGATTTTAGGTAATTCTGTTTCCAAATTCAAAATTTTTACCTAAAATCTCCTAATATAGTTTGCCTAGTATTAGAGGTTTTCTGAAACCCTAAACCATATTTTGAATTCCTCATAAACTTCGTCAAGATCCTCGATTTTCCTCTCTAATAAAATAGGATGCCAACGTTGAATCGTTTTTGAAGCCGATGAAGGTTATTATTTGAGGTTGTTTATGTTTTTAGAATTTAATCTATGTTTTCAGCTTGTTTTTTTTATATTCTCTTCTCTCATGGGATTTACAATGACACCGGTATGATGTACAGGTTTTTCGCACCCTTATTGTCTGCGCATGTTTACCATCGCCACCATCGATATCCCCAGCGACATCGCCGAATTCTGTTCCCCACCGACCCACCTCGCCCTCGCCTCGACATCCTTATGAACCTTCTCTCTCGTTCATTTAATCCCCCTAAACACTTTATATAGAAATTTAAGAAGGTATATTCTCGTATATTTATTATATTCTGGTTGAAATTCATGTTTTTGTTCTTTGGATAATGTACACAATACCTTTGTGCGTGGTTGGAGTTGGAATTATTTTAGGATTATATGTATTTGAGGTTGTTAGTTTTATTGGAATTTAATTTATGTTTTCATTATTTTTTTATATTCCCTTTTTCGATTGTCTATAGGGTGTTGTTCATGCTCAATTAAGCTCTACAGTGTACCTCTTCAACTAAGTTTCACATTAAAATATATTCTTGTATATTTTTAATGGTATTATTCTGAAAATGAATTGAACATCCTATAAAATATGTTGGATTTCAGTGAGGAGAAATGACCAGAACAAAAGTAATAGATTAAGAGAATACGCTACCATAACCGGCCAAAATTGTGGAGCGGACATACCAAAAAGTAACAAGGGAGAGCTGTTAGAACAAGGGAGAGCTGTTAGAACAGATGGTATGCCAAACTTCAATCTCCTTAGCCAAAACACTCCACTAGATCAATCTCCAAAAGCAATGATTTTTACTGTCTTTTGTTAAATTAAGAATTTAAGTTGTGACTACGAGACAATGACTTTGAGTTTTTTTTTTTTTTTGACTTTGTTGAATATTATACATGGTATTAGCATATTTTGCAGACTCTAACATGATCGTGACAAGAATATATTTTGCAGACTCGACATATAACGATGTGTTAACATTTGTTCAAATTTATTTTATAGATGAGAATTCATTATAAATTCCTAACCGTTTGGTTATCAAATTCTTAAATGTTTGAATGTGTGAACCATTACGAATCAAATTATAAACTCATATATTAAAATCTATTTTAACACCATAATTTATTCTAAATTCTTATATCATTAGTAATCAAATTATGAGAGATGAATCAACATATGAGGATATTGATATTTGTTCAAACTTATTTTATATACGAGAATTCATTCTAAATTCTTTTAGTATCAAATTCTTAAACATATTTGAATGCATGAACCAATATTGCTAATCAAATTATAAATTCATAAATTAAAATTTATTTCATACACCATAATTTATTTTAAATTATTAAATCATTAGTAATCTAATTCTTGAGCGAGATGAATCAACATATGAAGAGAACGTTGATATTTGTTCGAATTAAATTATATACCACAATTTATTTTTATAATTCTTAACCCTTTAGTTACCAAATTCTTAAACTTTTGAATGCTTTCCCGTTCCTAATCAAATTATAAATTTATTTATCAAAATTTATTTTATATAACATGATTTATTCAAAATTCTTAAACAATTACAGGCAATATTGCCAATAGAATCTAATTCAAAATTTCAATTACATGAATCAATAGAATTTAAATTATATACCTAAATCAATCAGGAATATAAATTATATACCGTATGCACAATCCAGATAAAACAAAAACCAGCAAAGAAACATCCGAACATATATTTGTCAAATTTGAATTTAAACAATCTAAATTTTCTGAACAAAAATCGTTTGGCCAATATAAAGTACTCAGCATCCAATAAAAGTTAATGAATATGAACATACCTATTTTGTAGAAAGTCTTTATTCAACATTAATTTTGTTTCTTTGCCATAAAACTACCTCCACGAAATCAGCTATAGTTATAACCGAATTGACTTAAAAAAAATTGTTTGATACCTGAACAAATATTTGAACTTGTTATTTATAATTTATTATTTCTGAATTTATTTATAGGGTTATTTTGGTATTTAAAAAAATACATCTCAGCAAGAAACTTATATATATAATATTCTATGACTACTAACTTATATACGTAATATTGTGTTGAAACAGCCATATATATGTAATTTTCCCACTTGATGAGGTGTAATTTTTTAAATACTAAAATAACCCTACAATAATATATCAGAAATAAAAAATTACACATTGCAACTCCATTTTTAGTTAACAACCGGCGTCTTTTTTTTTTTTTAAAGTCAAATTTCAGGTTTACTAAAACCTGGTTTTGTGGAAGTATATTTATGGAAAATAAATAAATTTAATATTGACTTCAGATTTCCTACAAAATAGGTATAGTGATATTAGTGAACGTTTTTTTTTTTTGTTCTGATCATACTCAAAATTGTTCAAGTTTAAATTTCAAAAAGATTTGCCCGTTCTTCTCCCCTCCCAAGCTGTTGTGGTCGACCAAAGGAAAGAGTTTTTTTTTTAAGGTAATTTGTTTTGTATGTTTAATTCTTGTTGTGAATGTATGTTTACTGCTTATTTATAAATTCTTATGTTGGTAATATTCAATGTAAACAATTTACGCATGATAAATACGCATATGCTAAGATGTTTTCATCGCTGGATTTTTGTTTTAATCGAGCTGTATATACGTTATATAATTTAAATTCTGTATTGATTTTGGAATATTATTTAAATTCCCACCCCAAGAAAGGAGTTTTTTATAAAGGTAATTTGTTTCGTATGTTTACTGCTTATTTATAAATTCTTATGTTGATAATATTATATGTAAACAATTTACGCATGGTATATACATATATGCTAAGATGTTTCTTCGCCAGGTTTTTGTTTTAATCGAACTGTGCATACGGTATATAATTTAAATTCTGTATTGATTTTAGAATATTATTTAAATTCTATTGATATGTTACTGAAATCTTTAAATAGGTTTTGTTGGATATTTCTCTGTTTGTTTTTGTTTTGCCCGTATTATAATCATAGTATGTGTGTGCTAGTTACTTTACAACCCAAGTATGGTGTATGTAAAGTCATCCTTTTGATTTATATTCAGCGGTTTATATCATGTCGAAGATTTCAATTTTTGTGATGACGGGTGGGCGTTGGACTGAGGCAAAATCATTCAAAGGTTTCTGTATATAAGGTGTTCTTGTGGATGAAAACTCGTCTTACATTCATGTAAAGCCCTCAAAATTAATAAAATTATTACAAGGATTTGTGGTGCAAATAAAATAATTTTTGTGAGCAGTTGTATAATTTTTAGTTTATTTTGGGTCAAATTTGGTAAAACATCATTTCTTTTTCCTTTTTCTTTTTCTTTTTCCTTTTCTCCTTCCCCTTCACCGTTACTCTCTCTCTCTCTCTCTCTCTCTCTCCCCTCTTTGTTTTCAAAATTTCTCAAAACTTCAAACACTCATAACTTTCTCATACGGTATCCGATTGATGCATACTTGGTACCGTTGAAAAGCTCTCGACAAGAGGAACATTTTGAGCAGTGGTTTGCTGTCGAAAACTGCTAGAATTCGCCAGAAATTGCGCGCTACTGCCGCCCTCCTTTTTTGAAATTTTTTTAGGGGTTTTGTATAGGGAGTCGTGGGTAGCAAAAGCCCTCAAGAATTTCTCCAATCCGACGCTTGTTGAGAGTTTAATTTCAGTTTGAAGTTTAGAAATTTATTGATGAAATTGGATATGTTGTGGTTGTTGTTTGATGAAATTATCGCACTGATCGTGACGGTGGTCTCCGTTTGTGCAGATTCTACTCTGCAAAGATTTGCGTGCCGACTTTACCGTGCGAATATACCGGGTCGCCCGACAGGTCCAGTCTCCGATTGTCAAATGAGGACAGTCATCAGACTCGGTTCGACGCTCCAGTGGAAAAGTCAACTATTTGACCGCTCCTGTATGTATATCGTGGTAGGGGTTCTGTTATAAGATTTCGTCCTTTTATCTGATAGGCTTTATGAATCTTAGAAACTGACATTTAGGGAAGTTTAAATATATATGATTGATTGGTATTAGGGATTATGACTGGAATAATTAAAAATGTGCCTAATTTGACTAATCAATTACAGACGGTTAATGAGAAATTGAGTAATTAATAAACTATTGATTGTGATCAACTGAGATTGTGATTGTGAGGTCATGAGTGTGATATCCCCGAATCATTTATTATTATGCATTATGACTTTATGGATTTGGACGCGGGCCCCTGACGCGTGATGAGACTTGTTGACTTTGACCGTGATTGCCATTGACGAGTGGCTGGCTGCTGCGCATTATGCATCAGGATGACCACAATACCCGAGGTACTGGAATAGTGTAGGGGAACGGTTTGAGAGCCCGCAACGTACCATTCGTCTCGACGTCCATGCCAGACTGGGTTACGGATAGGGACGTTTGGTCCAACTATAGTCGGTCCTATGGCATTTTCCTTGAGGATTTAGGGTTGTTCTCGGTACCTGTTGCGTGCTACCGACCGTTCACTAGTTTTGGATTTTCTTTTGACAGCTGAGATCGATGGATTGTACTCGTAAGAGATGATGAGTAATTTGACAGTAATTATATCTGGTTCAAAAGTAATTAAACTGGTTAGAAAACTAATGAAATAAATAACCGGACTAATTAAACGTTTGACTAAAGAGATTTGGTAATAGGATTTTTTACGGGCTTGATGAGCTCACCCCCTTTTTTCTCCCCCTTCTAGGAGGTGTATAGTGCGATTTATCTGAGGAGGAGCAGTAGACTTCTGATTGGGACGTGTAAGGCGTTTTCCCTCTTACTTCTTCACATGTGTAGGTTCTCTTTCGAATTTTCGGTTCAGACTTTAAATACTGGATGACTGTATAATTAATTAATTTGAGCATTTGTGAACGATGAGGACTTTTAACTTTATTTTCTTGTGGTGATGTATTAAACTGTGGATTTTATAACTGCTTTTAGTTTTATGTTAAATCCCATGAGTAAATTTCAAGTCGTTATTTTTACTTTTTTATTTATTTACAAGACTTTATTTATTATTTTATTAATTCTACTGGTACCTAATTAGGGGCGTCACAATTCACCTTGTTCACATGTTAATTGATGATCTTAGTCTTGACCTTATGTTATACGTGTACAGGCATAAGAATCTGAGCTTATATAGTTATATATTGAAGTTTTATACAAAGTTAGAATTATATGCAGTCTATGAAGGCATTGTCTTTCCAGTGGGGATGAAGGATAAGTGGGCGAAGCCTAGCGACATTGAGCAGGTGGATGTAAAGCGTCCAAATCAGAGGAGAGCGTCCGATAGACCTAAAACAGAAATATTCAAATCTTTCTTGGAGAAATCAAAAAATCAATATCGTTTTAGTCGTTGTAGAGTCAGCGAGCACAATAAAGTTGCATGCAAAAATCCAATAAAATTCGAGGTCGGAGAATCATCGAACAAATAAAAGAAACTGCGATCAAAATGAATATGTTTACATTAATCTTGTCGTGCCATAACAATGTTTGTTTTTTTTTTTCATGTGTTTGCGTTTTTGTTAATTGTTTCTATTTCGAACACCAATAACACAATCAAACAGTTAGTTGCAATTTCACCAATATATATATATATATATATATATATTCTTATGTTTTCATTTTTTAAATTTGCCATATATGAACAATCTAGAATATATAAACACATAAATACAATTATTTTCTCTAATGAAAGCCTAATTGAGAATATAGACTAAATTATATTACACAACAATATGTGGAAGGTCAACATTTGCGTGAACTAACCACAATTTCGGGGTGAATTCATTGAGAATATAAAATAAGTCCTCGTATATATAAAAGTCCGAAAACAGACTAGAAGATTATCTACCCTAGAAATTGAAAAAAAAAAGATTAAATCTGTAAGTTCCATTATGTATCAGTAGAATAAACATCAAAACTTCACAAATTTCGTTAAAAATTACAATCATTTTAGATTATGAAATCATTGAGATAATAAATTAAATTCTAGAATTTATACAATCTCGTGAATGCCTTGATGTTGCTTCCACCATTGAAGAACGTCAAAGTCGTTCAAATTCAACGAATCCATCCATATTTGGAGATTTATTGGTTGGAGTGGTTGATAACGATGATGAAGGTTGACTCCTAGGAGTTTCGGGCCTCTGTGATTGAAGAAAAACAACCGTTTTCTTCCCTAGCGATGGCCTTGGAACAACGACGGGCTGATTGTCTAGAGATTGCATCTCTTCTCCTTGACCATTCTTCTTCATACGACCTATAAAACTCATGAAACTTTTTGTTAACGGCAAAAAAGGTAGTAGTAAGATATTGAACTCTAATATGTTCAGCTGAGACTAAGTGATGTAAAATTTTGGTATAGAGTAGTCATTTTTAAAAGAGGGTCTAATATTATACCAAAGCAATACAAGTATGGTAAGTATATCCAATATATTCTAATTTGCTTGCATTTTCTCTATGACTTGCTTCAATAAAGCAATATCCTTATATTTAGATAGACACATAGCAATATCTAATAAAGCATGTAATTCAAGGTTACTAGTAGGAGTGTAAACAACAGATAAAGAAACTGCATTCTCATAAAAAGCTTGTAGAAAAGTGTATTAAATTTGGCATATTGTCCAATCATCCTCCGTTAGAGTATCTGCACCAAGCTCGTTGTGTATCTAGTGCGTAAACACATTTTTGTAGGACAACACTGATTCCAGCATAAGGTACGTTGAATTCATCGTGTTGGCATGTCAAGGCCGAACGTCCTCTCGCACATGTAGGACAACATGTAATACCTATTTGCTACACATTCACTAGAACCACGTAAGTATCTGATATAGTTCGTAAGTCGAGCTACATGCGTATTAAAACGTTTTTCACCTGACTTGACAATTAAATTTATAATATGACAAGCACATCTCTTATGTAATAGCTCATCATGATAACCACTCACCAAAGGCCTAACGATCTCTGTTACACGGTTGTTTGACGTCGCATTGTCTAACGTGAAGGCTATAACACGGTTTTTTAATTTCCATTCAGACAATACAGCTGTAATCCTATGTGCAATATTTTCACCAGTATGTCTAACGTCTAAGAATCGAAAACCTATTATGCGTTTATGTAATATCCATTGATCATCGATAAAATGCACGACTACACTAATATAATCTTCCCTAGCGCGTCTGCTCCTAACATCAGAAGTCAATGCAACATTGAAAGTACCTTTACTAATCTCCTCTCTCAATTCTTCCCGCCTTCTATTATAATACGTCATAATGTCATTCCTAGTCATGTTGCGAGAAACATTTCGATATTGCGAATAATATGTCCTACCAAATTCATGATATGCTGGATGTTCTCCTAAGCTTATCTATCAATAATAAACTTAGCTAATGCATCCCTACTGAGGGTCACGGGTACGTACCTGGCCGCCGTACACTTATTGCATAGTTGGCCCTAACCCCGCACCATCTTCTAGCCCTTGATCACGAAAGCACCGCTTGATGTGATTCTTAAGCCCGGACGTACAGAGACTTGATTGAGCCGGCATTGTTTTTCCACATTTCTTACATACTGCCCATCTTGTTTTACTTCCATCAGGCTACCATTCAATAACGTGGTTGAAGAATTTCTACAGCTCAAAAGTCAACTTCTTCCTTTTAGGACGTGTTGCACTTGGACCGGCAACCTCCGGTTTGGGTCCCTCTGGTAGCTGAGACTCATCCATATTTGGATTTGCCCCCATCGTAGCAGAAATATGTTCACCGCTCGATACGGCCTGACCCGGAATAGGAGGTTTCTACTATCAAATGTCGTAGCTTTGAAAACGATGCGTTGTTGAGTACGGACTCATCGTTGGTGCTTTGAAAACTTGTAAAGCTATTAATCTAACCCTCCGGGAATATGCTCGGTGGAAGAGGATGTGTCTTGGAAGGATCCATTAATATTTATGTAAATATTAATAATATAATGTAAATATAATAATGAGAATATTAATGTAAATATTAATAATATAATGTAAATATAATTAATACTGTCTAAATATTAATAATACTATGTAAATATTATTTGGGAAGTTTGGAGATTTTTGGAGAGTTTTTAACAGAGAAAGAGAGAGTTTTGGTGTGATTTTTGAATGAAGAAATATGGGGTATTTATAGAAGGGGTTTTAGGGTTTTTTTTATTTTTTATTTTTTTCCCTTTTCTTCCCATTAGGCCAATGGTCGGAGGGATTCAAAATTTATTTTTATTTATTTTTTATTCATTGAAACGGTCATAAGACCGTTGGAGAACGGTAAAAAGATCTAGGCCGTTGGATTCAATTCCAACGGCCAAGATGGCCTGAAATAAAATAAATAAATACAGAAATGGAAAATACGGTTTCTGAAAAAACAGTAACGGAATTTCTGTTTCCGTAAAAAACGGTAACGAAATTACCGTTTTCATTTTTCACAAGAAATGGAAAAACTGTTTTTGTTTTCCTTATGTGAAGGACTATAATACTATATTGAGTTTGCTGACGTCATTAGGTTCATGTGTGCTTTTATTATTCATATGGATGTATTTCATTTTTCAAAATTTATTTTACTTGTTCATTCTTTATATAATAAAATAATAGCAATAGCCCAGTAAGAGATGATTCTTCTACAGCAAAGTGAGAAGCGTTGGACCTGGCTCATCAAATTTGGGCCATGGATCGGATAAGACACTTGATTTGAATAAGACACTGGATTTCGGATAACGCACTGGGTTCGAATCGTTTGCCCGGTTTCGACGAACCCGGTAACGATTTTTCGTCTATAATGAGATGCTGGTTGGAGAGCTGGAGTGACAATCACGAAGAGAAGAACCCCTACACTATGCTATGTGAATTTGTATCTGCAAAAATTGAAAAGAAGGACGGGTTGAAGAAACCCGGTAACAACTGCGGTACAAGCTATTTAGACATGAACGAACCTTGTAAAATAAGGCATGATATTCATAATATATAGTAGGAATAGGCCAAGCCCAATGTTATGTTAAAGAGCGATATATCATGATATGAGTTTATAATTATGACTGCATAAAATCAGTAGTTCAGCACATAATCAGCAATTAAAAGCACTGCATGTAAACATGTAATAAATTAGCCAAATGCACGTAGACAAGTGATAAATAAGATAAGCAATCTAACTGGTGGTCAAAGAGTGATGAAATAGCTTGTCAACAGAAGCAGTCAAAATCGACGGTAGCAGCCAAAATCGAGGGTAGGCACGGTGGGCATTATATGATGATGTTTGGGCATAAAGCCGAGGTCGGAGCCAGAAAATGAAGTATGAGATGTGGTGAATAGATTAATGTTCCCGTTCTCCTAGAAACTATCGATTCTCTACCGAGGACTAAGTTGTTGTTTATTTTAGCAAAACTAGCTAATTTTAAAGAAATTCTATTCAAGAACTTCGTGATTATCGATTATGTAAAATCTTTTGCATCTCAAGTCTCTGGACTTTTAGATAATTTCAAAAATTACCCAAATCTATAAATATGCCTTCTATTGAATTGATTGTATTTCTTAGGCTTGATAGTAAATTAATATCACATTTTTAGCCTTTGTTTTTAATTTGAGGTTATTCTGAGTTAAAACGAATCGGTAATGGCTTAAACTCAGAAAGAATGGGTTTTGGATCGTTGGGTCGGGAAAACTCGAATCAAGCTCAAACGACCACCAGAGATTCTATATCAATTTAGAAAACGTCAATGTGTGACTTAGAGGACTCGTTAAAGTCTCGAGTTCCGTATAGGACCAATTAGGTCAAACCAATTTCGATAAGTTAGAATCGAATGTTTTGACCCATTAAGAAAGAAACGGGCCTTGAAGTCTCACTAAGCCCCCAACCCTGCCCATGGCCGACCATGTCACGGGCCCAGTAGGCCTAGCATCACCAAAAAAAGGGCAATCTAAGCCCAATTTGGATCAAAATCCGTAGGCCAAAGACAGATAGAGAGTGAGAAATTCAAATAAAAGCAGATTAGGTCAAAGTTGTGACCACTAGAAACACCCTAAGGATTTTGTAATTGGTAGTTGATTTAAACCAACCATTCATCTAATTAGAGAGAAATGGCGCCTAAGGAAGGGAAATGAAAGGACAAGGGTTCAATGCCCTGTCTAAATCATGGACATTGGATTGTTTTCACTTCATTGATCAAGGGCTAAGATTCACTCTTACAATTGATTTGGATTAATTAATTGGAAATAAAACGGTTTTTAGAGGAAGGAAAGAGAGAATTAGTGGGAAATTAATAAAAATGGGAATTTGTGAAGAGAATATGAAAATACATTCTCTTTTCACCTCTCTTCTAATACCATAGCCGTTGGATTGTCATACTTAGCTCATAAGTAAAAATCAAGGGTTAAGATAAGCCTTGGTGTTGAGGTGTAATACATGAATTGGAATTAATTGCCAAGTGGAGAAGAGGAGAGGCACGACAAACAAACGAAAGAGAGAGAGTGTGTGTCTCTATGGGGAGTCATGAACAATGATGAAAAGAGTGGAAAAACTAAAAGTTTCACCCTTCCTAATTCATCACCATTGGATTGGAAAAATTAGTGGTATCAAAGCTACGATTAAATCTTAACCATTGAGAAATGGATTTTAGAATTAGAATTAAAATTTGAGAATGAGAGAGAGAGACATTCGGCCAAGGGAGGAAGAGGGAGAGAGAAATTATAACACACTTTTCTCTCTCTATATATAAGGCTCGAAACCTTTTTGTCTCTCATTTTTCACACTTCAACTCAAAAAGTTAGAGAGAAAACTGTGAGGTTAGAGAGAGAGAGAGAGAGAGATGGGAGACCAACATAGAGAGTGAAGGAAAGGCTTGGAGGTATTGAACAACACCAAGGTAAGAGATCGACAAAGCCTATTTCCTTTAGGTTTCTTCTTATACACTCATTCGTTTTGATCACTTAACCTCCTAACTACGTCCTCACTCTCTCTAAAACTAGGGACGTTTGAGAGCCACCTTGGAGCAGGTGTGCATTGCCGTGAAGAGGGAGCAAGGAGTCAACCAACACGGATTCAAAACTAGCCAAAAACCCTAAGGACCGTACTCGTTAGGTATAAATTTTTAGACCTTGGTTATGAGTTTTCTTTGGTAGTTTAATTCCTTATAATTAGAAAATCAAGGTTGTAAACGGACATTCATAGCCTATGGTTATTGTTATTTTTTTTCTTGATTACATGGTGAGTGGCCAAGCAGGTATTCGAAGGAAAGCCCCTGCTTCTGGAATTGTATGGTGCTCGGACTATCATCAAGAATTGATGTGTGTTGTTTCCTTGAGCCGTGGTTATGAACCACATCTATTTTCTTGTTTCGTGTACGTCCGGTTTTCTTTGAATGCATGTTACGAACACTCATCACTACATACACATGGTTTTTGTAAAATGATATAAGTGCATGTTTATAACTTAGAGACAATGCTTATATCTTGTAAAATGATATAAGTGCATGTTTATAACTTAGAGATGTACAATGATTTGAAAAAATCTAGCAAGGGTTTGAACCAAACCCAAAACCCTAAATGTGCAGCCAAGAGGATTAATATTTTTGTGGTTGTTTACATGCTTAATAACACGATACAAACAGTTTTTTTTTAATGATCTTGGAGCCTTACAAATTGTTTTTGAAAATGTTGATAATTAGTTTGAACATGGACTAGGTTTACACGACTTTTATGGGATTATGAGTGAAAATGTTTCAAAACAAAAAGTCAAACCAAATGAAATCTTTCCTTGAAAAATAATGGAGTATTAATTGAGAAATTTACATATAGAAGTAATTCTTGTTGTGATATATGTTTGAGATTTGAGAATAATAAAAGTGTTTAGGAGACTTGAGAAAACATAGCCTTAAAAGTTGTGCAATTTTACAAGTTGCACCAAAGGATTTTTCATCATAAAATACTATAGACCCAAACAAGTGGTACAAATCAAAGTTTGAAACTCAAAACAACTTTCCCAAGCCTAATCACAAATACGAGTTCGATGAAGTCTCGAAAGTGTGCAAAATGTGTGTCAAACCTAAATGGGCTTAGCCCCCAGCCCAAACAACTTGAGATGAGAACGTCATAGTAAGAAATGAACTAAACGAGTGTTTTCAAATAAGCAAAGACTCGGATATCCCTCGAATCCGAGCAACTTTCTTTAAAATGGACACATCAAACACTATAACGAATTTTGAAAACCGTCAAGGCCATTTTGGGCCTTTACGATGTTTGAAGCCCAAAAACCAATTGGGCCTAGCAGTTTGAAAACTGTGAGGGCCATTTTGGGCCTCCACCTTGTTTGAAGCCCCAAAACCATATTGGGCCTAGCAGTTTGAAAACTGTGAAGGCTATTTGGTCATTTACCTTGTTTGAAACCCAAAACCTTATTAGGCAGTTGGAAACTATGAAGGCCATTATGGGCCTCCTTCTAGCTTGAAGCCCAACTAATCTTTTGGGCCTCGTGTTCAAGTCTAGGACCTAGATGACTTAGGGCCCGAATCATCAGTCAGGCCTTGAACCCAAGTATTGGGCTTCTTAAGGGAGGCCCAATCAGAACAAAACCTATTAGGAAGCTTATTTAGTTCTAGTTGATTTCTCTAAGCCGGACAATCTTAAAGTAGTTTAAAGATTTCGAACAATGAAAGGGATCATCTAGAAAGGCTTAAGTCGAGAACCCGAGCAGTTAAGAGTTTAATTCCAAGTAACTCGCTCTCGTGTCTACGAGACAAGCAAACTAACGAAGCCATGTCTTCTGTTCAAGGACAAGGAGATAAGAAGGTTGTTGGAGCTCGAAGCAAGTTTCCTAAAAGATCCCAGAACCACCGTAACATCCACAGAGGTAAGTCGCGATGCACCTACGGCACCGAGTATATATGAAACTATTTGCTAGGGTGTATTAGTAAATTACAAATAAATATTGTGCGCTTGTTGTAACTGTGTGCTGTGTAGTATTTATTTATAATAGCCGGACAAGAACCCTAGTTTGAACTAATTAATTAAAGTTAGAAATGTTCAAATCCTAAGCCTCGAATAAAGAAAATAATTGGTGAATAAGACACTCTAATATGAGCTTCGCTCATACGCGGTCTCCACCAAGTCCTAACTTGAGTATGAGGAGAAGGTCGGTGTTACACCTTGTCTCTAATCTAAATTAGAAGGAAGATAGTATAATTAATAATTAACGAGGCTAAGAACCTAATCTACAAAGAAGAAGAGGATCCTTCCTAAGCCTTCTAGGCGCTTCGTCAGTTGTAATAACGACCGAACGCTATATAGCATAGTCAGGCCTCTGCCCATGCTGGGTGTCTAAACGGACTTTGATTCCTCAAGTCCTCAAATATAAAAAGAACTTACGCAACCTGTATGTGTGATTACGGTGAAAACCCCATTTACGATCAGCTTCATAGGTCTTGAACCCAAAAGTAAGAAGTTAAATGTGTGAGACTTATGAGTAGTCCATTTGTTGTGTATGACATACTAAAACTTAAAACACTTCTTGCTAAACTTCAGTTTGCTATGTGGTTGGACAAAGGAGTTTAAATACAACCTTAATTCCAGTCTGTTGTGTGATCAGACAAGGGGATAAAATCACAGATCCTGAAGCCCGATACCTCAAGTAAGAGATAGAAGGATAGGAATCTGAAATAAACCTCAATCATCCAATGGAGTAGATAGAGGTACACAAATATAAACTAAACACTATGATAAGTAAATGTCGATGGTACCGCCTGGCTCCACGAAATGAGAGCCTTAGCTCCGAGTGAAAGAGAGCCTTGCTCCCAGAGGTTACGCTAATGCCTCACACAAGCCGGCTAGTTAAGTGTGAGATGAAGTCGATAAGAAAGCTGGGAGATTGGCCCTCTTCTTGTTTATGCGGCAAAGAAATTGCGATGACCATCAATGGATCCCAGACTCAAGCATTGAACATCGAGCTCGATCAAACGTTAATCAATTATGGAAATTATTGTGTGAAACTATACAGTCCGGAGAGGGCTTAGCTTTGTAACCTCTCTAGGAGGACTTTAAAGAAGTGTGGTGAGTCCATGACCCGTCACAATGCCTTAGTAGTACGAGAGGAGAAGCTGTGTGCAAGAGTCTCACTGTTGATTAAGGTTGAGTCGTCCTCTCTGACCAATATAACTGGGATAAAAGGGTAAGAACCTATTAGTGGAAAAGAGTTACTCCGTGGTGGCAGCTCCTACGAGTGAGCCGAGTACGAAGTACTTGGTTGTGAAAAAGAGGAGTTAAATAATAGAGGGAATAATATAGCGATCTACATTATGACTTGTGCTGTGTGAAGGGCAGTAGTCGGTAAGGGACGACTATTTCTCTCTATGAGTATTGTTTTGCTATGGTGACATATTGCATTTCACTTTAGGGTAGACTAGTTCACCCTTACTGAGTTTAGTAACTCATAGGTTTCTCAGTGTTGTAGGTAAGAAGCCGATGAAGTCTGTGTGTGGATCTTGTTGAAGATGAAGACCCGTGGCAAAGTTTTTCGCTTTTCTAAATATTACAAACAATAAAATCTTTTGATACCGAGATGCGATCCCGAGGATTTCTAGAATTATTATATTTTGTAATATTGTGGTTGTACCTATTGTGTGTGTATGTGAATTTTATAGTAAAGACTTCCGCAGTAAAACAAAAACAAAAAAAAAAACTTTATAGAAATTTCACATTCAGTATTTAAAAGACGTTAAGAGGGTGAAAAATGAGTTTGTACTCTCCTGTTGCGGCTTCGACCGAGCAAACGGGTCATGACAGTAATTTTTGGGTATAGGTTGAAAAATTAGAAAGGGTGACCTTAGGGTAAATACTCTAGGGAAATTTGGGCATAATGCTATTCGGAGTGGAACATATATAATGGCTAGGAAAGAGCATATAAATACTAGCATAAGATAACATCAGTCTAGAGTAATAAAGTAAATATTATGTAAATGAATATAAATGGGCAAAAATGTTAAATCGTGGAGTTGAGAGTAAATAAAAGGTAAGGTAAAGAAAATAAACAAACTTCTTTTAGTTGTTTGATGAAGCTTTTGACACCATAATTGCAAAATATGTGAAACATGTGATGCTTGTATTGGTACATGGAGAACTTTGATTAATGAGTACACATGGGAACCAAGGAAATGATTAGAGGATAACTTTTGGGGACATAAAGTTATTAGAAGCTTTTGAAGAATGTTTAGAAGAATAAGGAAAGGCTTTTTGTTGGTAGGCTACGGTTTGGGATTTTTGTAAGAGAAGGAGAGATTTTTAGAGAGAGAGAGAGAGAGAGAGAGAGAGAGCATGTGAAGTATAATATTGTTGTTTTGGTATGTCTATTGTGTGTTGGTGTCCTCCTCTTCACATAGTGGGGCCTCTATTTATAATGAAATAAAATAGCAAAAATGTGAAGGTTTTTTTGTGGTTAGGGAAATTGCCTCATTTGGCAATCTTTTAGTTGAGGTAAGTGGATGGTGTTAAAGAGATATTAATTTAATCATCATACAATGGAAAAGTTGGTTGAAACGTAGTGTATGATGATCATTCCCTTTATAGAAGACCCTTGGAAGTTAAGTAACAAACCTTGGAGAGCAAGTAAGAAAAGAGAGCAAACTTTTATGTGCTTATCCACACTTCTTCTAAAAGACTTCATGAGAGGTGCAGATAAGCTTAAGAATTTCAAATAATGAGAACTTGAGTTGCCAACAAATTACCATTCTCCTTAATAAAAAAATGCTAACATTCCTAGTGGTGAGAAAGGGGTTGACACATTATATTTTAAACATACTTGGGATAAAATGTCACCATGGGGTTAGCCATACGATGGACATAGGTTCATGTGGGTTTGATAAATTTTGTGACCAAAAGTGGACCTCTAAATAAAATCACAACTGTCACATGAATGTGTAAAATTTTAAAATTGATAAAAATTAGATGGTGTCTAAATAGTTAGAAAAATGAGGTTTTTATTTTCTTAGCCTAACAAATAAATATCATAATTTAAAATATGCTTATGAATTTTCCCAAATAAATTCATAAGCTTCTAAATATGACTCCATTTTTTAGCCTTACTTATATTTTGAGCCATTCCACTCCTCAACCCAATAAGTCACCCCGAGGTAAGTTTGGGTCCCTAGGTTAAATAACCATGTGCTTTTGATAAAATATTAGTATTATTTTTTGTTGAAAATATGTGCTTTTTATAAAACATTCACGACTTTCTAAAAAGATACAAGAATTAGCACATAATTATTTAAACTTTGTAGTAGTATGAGATAAGAATATTGCCTTAGCTTATATTTGGCCTTGACTGGTTAGAACAGGCCTCATGGGCTCTCGGGGCTCATGTAGCTTAATTTTGGCTTGTTTTTATAACTCACACTCTATAATAAATATTTATTTAAAGGACTAAGGTTTAACTTAAGAGTTTTTTTAGGCATTTAGCCAAATTTTTGAGTAATTTTTTAAGATTTAGCTCTAAAATATCGAAATTAAGGATTTAGCCATAATATATAACATTTTATGTTACATATAACATATATACGTGTAAAGGTGTAACATTACATGTAATGTTATATGTGTTACATTTAATGTTACACTTTTTACACGTATATATGTTATTTATAACATAAAATATTACATATTATGGTAAATCCTTAATTTTGTGAAACTATGACTAAATCCTTCAAACTATACCTTTAAAATGACTAATTGCTTAACTGGTCCTTAACTTAATCACGACCACATGATATGATTTAGTAACCAAAGTTGACATGCTATATGGTCTTTTAGTTTGCTAAGTCCCTTGCTAATTAACATAATTTAATATTAAATGGCTAATTACGAGTAAATCTTGTATTTACCACGACCTAGTGCGTAATTAGAATAAGTTCTAGTTAATTTCATAATTACAACATTCAAATAAAATTCTGAATCCATCGCGATTGACTAAAATCAACACATAAAGAACAACTATTAATAACAAATTTTGTTAGCAAAAGAAGAACAACAACATAAATTTTGGTTTGAAATTGGACTATGTACACATTAGCAAGAGGACTTCAAGATGAATTAATTATTATATAGATTTCGAGAGATAAGAAGAATGATTGATGTTTTTAGTTATAATAAGAATCCACTTCCCAAGTTTTTAATGACTACTATATATCAATTAGGATTAATATTTAACATCCTGTTGCTTATGTTCATATACAGAATGTTCTAGCAGAATCGTTTATTAAACACTTGCAGCTAATTTCTAGGCCAATATTTATGAGAACGAAATTGCCGATTTCAGCTTGAGGACATGCAATAATGCATGCTGCATTACCTGTGTGCATCAGACCTACAAGTTATCAAAAGTACTCCCCATCACACCTTGTTTTTAGTAAAGAGCCAAATATTTCCCATCTAAGAATCTTTGATTGCGCAGTATACGTTCTAATTGCTCCACCACAGCGCACCAAGATGGGTTCTCAAAGGAGGCTGGGAATTTATGTGGGATTTAAGTCCCTTAGATCATCAAATACGTTGAACCCTTAACAGGAGATATTTTTACAGCAAGATTTGCTGATTGTCAATTTGATGAATTAATTTTCTCAGATTTAGGGGGAGAAAAGTAACTGAAAAGAAAAGTTGAATTTTCGTGGAATGCATCATCATTATCTCATTATGATCCTCGCACAAATCAATGTGAACTAGAAGTTTAAAAAATGATTTATTTGCAAAATATAGCAAATCAATTACCAGATGCATTCATTGATACAAAGAAAGTGACTAGGTCACATATACCAACTGCAAATATTTCAGCTCGAATTATTGTCCCTGAATGACAATCTGGAGACGGAATAGCAAATGAATCTAAAGCACGCCTGAAGTCTGGTAGACCTATCAGTTCCAAAGATAAAGTTCCCCGGAAGAAAGGAACATGTTATAACTCATCGAGAGTTTAATACTCCTAAAGAGTTTAGTGCTCCTGAAGAGACCATATTTCCAGAACAAATAACTAACACAACAAAGACCCTTGACGTGGTCCAGGTACCTAAAAATGTTGATAATCACGAGATCTTGATAAATTATGTCAGTACTAAAAAACATTGGAACCGTGATGAAATTAATGTCGACAATATATTTGCATATGCTATAGCGCTTGAAATTATGGAAGAGAGCGAGGATCTTAAACCTAAATCCATTGAATAATGTTGACGTAGAAATGATTGGCTAAAATAGAAAGTCACTATCCAGGTAGAAGTGAACTATCTCGCAAAGCGAGAAGTATTTGGACCTATAGTCCAAACACCTGAAATGGTGAAACCTGTAGGGTACAAATAGGTTTTTTTTTTTTACGAAAATGCAACGAAAAAAAATGAAATAATGAGATATAAAGCAAGGCTCGTTGCACAAGGTTTCTCACAAAGACCAGGTGTTGATTATGAGGAGACGTATTCTTCCGTGGTGGATGCAATTACTTTTTGATATTTAATTAGCTTGACAGTCTATGAAGGACTTGATATGCGTCTAATGGATGTGGTAACTGCATATTTGTATGGATCACTAGACAGTGATATTAATATGAAAATCTCTAAAGGATTTAAAATGCATAAAGCATATAATTCTATATCCCGGGGTATGTGTTCAATTAAATTACAAAGACCTTTGTATGGTTTAAAACAATCAGGGCGCATATGATATAATCGCCGTAGTGAATATCTGTTGAAAAAGGCTATGTGAATAACACAATTTACCCTTGTGTTTTTATTCAGAGGTCAGACTCTGGGTTTGCTATTATTACTGTATATGTTGATGATTTAAATATTATTGGGACTCTTGAAGACCTTAATAAAATAGTTTCTTATCTAAAGAAAGAATTTGAGATGAAAGATCTCGGAAAAATAAAATTATGTCTTGGCTTGCAGATTGAGCATCTATCAGATAGAATATTTGTTCATCAACCAACATATACAGAAAAGATCCTCAATAGATTTTACATAGATAAAGCACACCCATTGAGTACCCCAATGATTGTACAATCTCTTGATGTTAAAAAGGATCCTTTCTGACCTCGAGAAGACAATGAAGAACTATTTGGTCCTGAAGTACCATATCTGAGCACAATTGGTGCTCTCATGTATCTTTCAAATTGCACTCGCCTAGATATTGCCTTTGCTATTAATTTACTTACAAGATACAGCTCTGAACCAACAAAGACACTGTAAAGGAATAAAACATATATTTCGTTATCTTCGAGAAACCACTGATATGGGGTTATTTTATTTAAAATGTTCAAAATCACCCTTGATTGGTTTTGTAGATGCAGGATATTTATCTGATCCGCATAAAGTCCGATCACAAAGTTGTTATTTATTTACATGCAGTGATACTGCAATATCATGGCACTCTCGAAAGCAAACTATTGTTGCCACCTCCTCAAACCCTGCTGAAATACTTGCGTTGCATGAAGCAAGTAGAGAATATGTCTGGTTAAGATCTATGGTTCATCACATCCGAGAGACATGCAAATTATCTTTTGATTAAGGAAGCCCAACAATATTATACGAAAATAATACTGCGTGCATTGCTCAAGTTAAAGGAGGGTATATTAAAGGCGACTGAATAAAGAACATCTCACCCAAGTTCTTTTTAACACACGAACTAAAAAAGAAGTGTGATATAGATGTCCAACAGATTCCCTCAAGTGACAACTTAGCAGGCTTATTCACTAAAGCACTTCCTACTTCAACATTTGAGAAACTAGTACACAAGATTGGAATGCGGCGTCTCAAAAATTTCTTATTAATGTCTGAGTGACACTAGTCATGATTGCATGGGGGGGAGTTATCTATGCACTGCACTATTTTTTTCTTAACCAAGGTTTTGTCCCACTGGGTTTTCCTGGCAATATTTTTAATGAGGCAGTAATTTTAAGGCGTAGAGTGAATAAGAATGATATACTCTTTTTTCTTATAAGGAAATTTTTTTCCGTGAGATTTTTTCCTAATAAGGTTTTAACGAGACATATTCTTATATGATAAACATCCAAAAGATAGGGAGTGTTATAAAATCTTTTGGATGCCATAGTTATATGAATTTTCACATTACCCACTACACATTTGAAGTGATTATTCCCTTGTAACATATTTTGGTCATGGCAAGATGCCTTGATGCAATATAATTTGCAACCAAATACAAAGCATCAACAGCCTCCATATGCCTATAAATAGGACATCAAGTCCCTTTGGGAAAGATACACCAACACAGCCAATTGAAGCCAAATTCAAGTGATATACGGTTGATTGAGAGTAGAGAGAAATAGTGAAAGAAAGTAGAGAGAAGTGAGAAGAAAATATGTGTATAGTAATATAAATAGAGTGACTAATAAAATTTCTCCTTCTCTATTAATTTATTTCTTGTTCTAATATTTAGCTTTATTATTTTAAGTATTATTTTCACAACAAACTCATATATCTTACTATATTGATGAATTCACTTGTTGCAGTATTCTTCGTAATGTTCATTTTTTTTTAATCAAAATAGAATTGAAATTGTATCTTCTTAATGATGGAGAAAATCGTAAAATTGAAGATTTCCCCCACTTATGCGGTTGGGTGATCATTTGATTATAAATATAGTAAATATTAAATCATATTTTCTTATGACGTGAAACTATTCTATAAGCTCATTAGTTAAAGGTGATGCTAAGCATGCATTAAAGTCTCATTTAAATGGTCGTTTTTATGTTGCTAAGCATTGTTGGTGATTTACGATGAAGTGAGGAATATGGTTTTATTGTAGACATCATGATTTTTATTTTAACTAATGTGTATGCTTTAATTAAGTACGCATGAATGATTAGTTGTCTTAATTTCAACCTGCAACTGATTAATCTTTTGGTTTTTCTAGCATAAACGTTTTTAACTTTTAATTTTTATTTTTCTTCACTTAACTATTGTAAGCAATGGTCTGGTGTTTTCAAAACCATCATTGATTGTGTACTCATCAACTGATAGCTTGCTTTCCAGGAAAAAAAAATGATCGTTGGCTCTCAAGTTCGTGCCCAAGGTGTGTAGAGAATATTATACACACACACATACATATATATATATATATAATTGGTGGCCTGCAAAGTCCGTGGAACAAAACAGAGTTGATCGAGATTGTTCGCTCGAAAACACACGCGAATTGCAACCGCAAGTGCACGGGTCATTCAAGTAATAAAGTGGATTGTGAGTCCGAATATCGTCTCATGAAGAACAAATGTCTATATCTAATTACTACTCTTAATAAGGAATTATTTTGTCTAGAAATCGAATTTAAATGAATATTGTAAATTAAAATTAACAAAACAATTGAATTAAAATGACAAATAACTCAATTTCTACGGATTCACTCAATTAACTAAATACTAGGGTCGATTGGCTTCCCTCGATGCTTCCTCAATTCAATCAATTACTAACTCATCACCACAATTTTCAATTTTATATTAGTCTAAGAGATTATAAATTATGTCGCAGCTCTCGCTTATTGACCTAATTATGCGTTTAATCCTAACTTACGCGTCCGTTTGCTAGAATTAAATACAACTAAGCTCAGCTCTTATAGTTCTAAATCGATCACCTCTCGGTCCCTACGATTTATAGCTAGACTACCTAGACTATCAATCACCTCTCGGTCATTATGATGTCTAAGTTGTGGTTCTTACTATTCCCGATTCAATTCAACTTCCTTTCTCGAGTTTAATCAAATTAAACCTAAATTCTTCTATTCAATCTTTCAATTGCAACAGAAAATAAAATAAACCAGCAAGAATCACAAGCATAAAAACTGAATATTACAGAAATTTATTACTTAAAATTGAAAAGAGTCTACATCGAGTTCAGCCAATCTCTCCTAGAAAGAGAGATTTAGCCTCTCATAATTGTATACAACGAATAGCAAATTCTAGCGTTCATGATAAACATCGAATTAAATAAGAAGAAGATATAAAGAAATAAGAGTGAAGAAAAACTCTGAAAATCCGATGATCTTCGCGAATCCTTCAGCTCCGATGAATGCTCAATCTTCTTCTTCTTGTTCTCTTGAGTTCTCTCCGTGCCAAAAGTCTTTTTTTCGTCCCTTTTTTCGTCCAAACTGTGTTCTATTTATAGAGCACAGGGTTTGACCTAATTTTGGAGGAAATTCGGAACCTAAAACGCTTGGAAAACGACGTCGTTCTACTTGAAGAGCTTTAGCCGATCGATCGGCTAATAACTCGCGATCGATCGGCGCTCATGCGGTATCAGGAATCGTTGGCTCCCGATCGATTGGCTTGAATGCCATGATCGATCGGTGTTTCCTCTGTGTGACTTGCGTAGTTGAGCCGATCGATCGGCTAGTTTAGCGCGATCGATCGGCAAGCTCTCTAGCTTTTCGCTGCTTTTCTTTGAAACTTCTACCGATCGATCGGCTGCTTTGCCGCGATCGATCGGCGATGGCTCTGTCTTTCTCTTCATGTTTTTCTTTGCTCCAACATGTTCTGTTTTGTGTACTTTTTCATCTCGGTTTCCGTACATGTGCTTAAATCACTTGTACACTAACAAAACTCATCAAATAACATAAACTTGTGGAATTTAACAATAATTCAAGCATGAATTTGCGATATATAAGTGAGTATTTTGCTCGCTTATCAGAGATCGAGAAAGTTGACGTTAAACCGCTTCTTCATAAAGTCAGACAACAAGTTCTTATTGTTCAATTTTCCACTGCTGGTTCTTAACAACGAGTTCATTATCCCCATTTTACACACAATATAGTCATGCGCATAACATTTTTTTTTACCAGTATAGATATTTTTCTGGGAAGCTGAGATTTTTTTTTTAAATTTTATTTTATATGTTGGTCACATAATTAATATTGGCTTTTAGCTGTAACGTTTTAATTTAAGGCGCAATAATTGTTAATTATCCTTATATACAATACCTTTAAAAAAAATTAATCATTTTACATGCAGAAAAACTGCACATATTTAATTAGAAGTTTGACTCAATTGATGGCTTGATTATCTGTGAGCATATGTCAGAGATAATATAGAATTGTGGGAACCAAACTGCAGCTTAAAAATATAGGGTTTAATTTGTTAAAAAAGTTGCAGAACATCATAAATGTACATGATTTAAACACCAACCAAAAAAAAATTAAAAAGGAAGTACGTCTGTATATATTTACCGATCGCATACGTGGTAAATATTAATATACAGAGAATATAAAAAAGGCAATAGTTACAAATATAAAGAAAATATAGTTTTGTAGCATATAAATATTTAGTGTATTTTAGACATTTTTGTCAAGTGTCACTAAGTATAAAGTATAATTTTAATGTGCTTTAAAAAATACATGAGATATATAAATAGGAAGAAGATAAAATTTAGCATGAACAACTAGGATACATTTATTGTTTTATCTAATTTCTAAGGAAATTACTGTCACACACACAAACAAACAAACACACACACACAATAAAGTTCAAAGAGATTACAATAAACAAGCGATTCATAGACTGTCCATTTTCATGTGTAAGGGTTTTAGATAACTTTTACTAGTAATTTTTTCCAAATTTGACAAATTTGATAAATTAAGAAATAACTAATAATCAACTTTCGTTAATAAAATAATTTATTAGTTTTGTTTATCTATTTATTTTTATTGGAGCATACCTAATCAATTTATTATTTGATTATTAGGATGATGTGAATAGTACTACTATGTAGGCTCAGTTAGGTAAGCTATTTTTGACTGTGTGTATTTAAAAAATAGCAACATTTTTAAAAAATTTGAAAACTAGCGATAAAACTGTAAGAAATTTTTGACAATAATAATAATAAACATAAAAATATTGTCAGAAATTTTTTACACTAGGCAAAAATTTTATAAAAAAATTATGACATGGTTAGCTTTTAAATTTTTTGAAACTGTAGCTATTTTTTAAAATCATTTTGTAAACAGTGACTATTTTCTTAACATTCCCTACTATTATTATATATTATAACTTGAAGAGGTGAAGTATTTTCTAAATAATAAATCTTTCAGAAGCGCCCCTAAGTCCCACCACCCCCACACTACACACCCCGGTCTCTTCCCCGTTTTGTGGGTTTTTTGTTTTTGTTTTTGTTTTTTTACAAATTTTTTTATGTCTTTTCGCAATCTCTCTCTCTCTCTCTCTCTCTCTCTCTCTCTCTCTCTCTCTCTCTCTCTCTCTCTCTCTCTCTCTCTCTTATTTAAGGAGCGTTCTCTTCTGAAGGAAGGCAGATCAAAAAATTAGAACTAATTTTAGAAAGACTTATCACTCGTCTTGTAAAATATTCTTTCTTTCTTAGTTCTGTAAAATAGTTTTTTAGTTTTTGAGTGTTCCTTACGAGTGCTTGTGTGTCCTGTATGCTCGTCTCATTAGACCAGTATACTACTATGTATGTGTGGATTTCCAGTTAAATAATAGTGTGCTTAGTGTACTTCTATTCACAATTATGTTTTTGATTCCGCATTTATATGTCTTTTGTTTCTGCGTCTCTTTGATAAGTCTGGGTCCGATTTGGTATCAGAGCCAAAATCTGGGGGTTAAGGGAGTTGACGGAGAGAGAGAGAGAGAGAGAGAGAGAGAGAGAGAGAGAGAGAGAGAGAGAGAGAGAGAGAGAGAGAGAGAGAGAGAGAGAGAGAGAGAGAGATTGCGAAAAGACATAAAAAATTAAAAAAACAAACAAACAAAAACAAAAAACCCACAAAACGGGGAAGAGACTGAGGTGTGTGGTGTGGGGGTGGTGGGGGTTGGGGGCGCTCATAGGTCAACTTCAATGATGGTGGGATCATTGTTTAATAATGGATCAGAAGAACGCCATTCTTACAACAGTAGGAACTAATGTTACCATTGGAGAAGTATATGCTGACGTAGTAAATACGTTAGTTTATACAATCTTATTACACTTGTCGGTTCCTCTCTAATCTATGTCAGCCGAAGCCAAGAACATCTGTTAAACCTTCGTTGTCCAATTCCATACTCTCACTACACGTATGGAGAATTGGCCGCCGAAGTTGTCATATAAGGCTTAGCTCTCTGCAACGATGTCAAGCTTAAAAAGCAGCTTGATAAGGAGAAGGCTCTGAGGCAAAAATCCCTTGGGGATTTCAGTGAGCAATTTGGCTACGACCAAATGAGCTCTAACCCAGTCAAAAAGGATAAAAGATAATTTTTTCAGCCCGGGTGGAAAGGGATCTATAAAGATAAAAACTCTAAGCCTAAACAGGCTAAGAGAGGCCCAAAAGGATTCAAAGGCCCAACTTGTCACAAATGTGGAAGGATGGGGCACTATGCCAACAAGTGTTGGACTTAAGCCAAGATCAACGAACTCAAAGTTGATGATTTAGTCAAGAAACAATTAGAAGAACTATTTCTTAATAGAAACAGTGACAACTCTAATCAGAGTAATAGTGAAGGAGATTCAGATCTAAATCTTAACCAGATTTACTTTGAAGATTCTTCTGAGGAAGAAAAGGAATATCACAGTTCTCAAGAGGACTATTAGTGTGATCATTACAAAGCCATTCTTAATATGAATGGAATGTGTATCATGTCATCTCAAAAGAGGAAACAAGAGATCCTACTATTTAAGATCTAAAAGGAGAGATCAAGATAGTCAAAAAAGATCTTAAAGATCTAAATAAAATCCCTTTAATAAAGGGAGGTATGTTTATTTAATAGACCAATTTATGAATCAAAAATGGCATGCTCAAGTCAACTTAATAGTAACAATAAAAATCATTATTACAGTTAATGCCCTTATTGATTCAGGAGCCGATCTGAACTGCATCAGTGAAGAAATTATTCCTACTAAATTCTTTTACAAAACAGCTCAAGTCCTCAATACGGAAAATGGTGAGAAGATTCCTATTCATTTCAAATTGACTGATGTAGCGGTTTGTTTTGATAAAGGTTGCTTTGTCACTAATTTTCTTATTAGCAAATGTATAACTCAATTAGTTATACTAGGAACCCCATTTCTCACCCTTCTTCACCCTTTCAAAGTTACCCTAGAAGGAATCACTTCAGAAGCCAAAGGAAGTGAAATACACTCAAGTTTCTCGTCAAGCCTCAAGCATGCGGAATGAGTACACTGCAACGAAAAATCAAAGAAAAAGAAAAGTTTATGAATTATTTGAAGAAAGAAGTCTCGCATAGAAGAATTAAAGAAAGAATTATTTCTCCAAACACGTAAAAGGAAATTCAGAACTTTCAAAATAACATAGAGGAGGAAGTCTGTGCTGATGTTCCTAATGCTTTTTGGTCCAGAAAAAGATTCGAGGTCGAGCTTCCTTATGAGGAAGATTTTGATGAAAAGAATATCCCCACAAATGCTCGACCCATTCAAATGAACGAGCGTCTGCTAGAAATCTGTAAAAAGGAAATCGATGACCTTTTGGCAAAAGGCTTGATCAGGAAAAGCTCTTCTCCTTGGTTCTGCTCTTCTTTTTATGTTGAAAATGCCGCAGAAATAGAAAGAGGAGTTGGTAATCAACTATAAGCCCTTAAATAAGGTGCTGAGAAGAGAGACTTATTAAAACAGCTCAACAAAGCCGTAGTCTTCTCCAAGTTTGATATAAAGAGCGGTTATTGGCAAATCCAAATTGCTGAAAAGGATAAAGACAAAACCGCCTTTACAGTTCCATTTGGACACTTCGAATGGAACGTGATGCCATTTGGTCTAAAAAATGCTCCATCAGAATTTCAGAGAATTATGAAAGAGATATTTAGTCCTTATATAGGACAAATGATCGTCTACATAGATGATGTCTTGGTTTTCTCTGAAAATATAGAAAAACTTTGGAAACACTTAAAAGTGTTTTTAAGAAATGTCAAAGAAAATGGCTTGGTCATCTCAGCAAGAAGATCAAACTCTTTCAAGCTCAGGTTCATTTTCTGGGTCATAACATTGAAAAGGGCCTTATTAGTCCCATTGATAGAGCCATTAGCTTTGCAAACAAATTTCCTGATGAAATTAAGGATAAGAAACAGCTTCAGAGGTTTTTGGGAAGCCTTAATTACGTTGCAGATTTCTATAAAGATTTAGCTTATGATGCTAAACCTTTGTTTGAAAGACTATCAAAAAATCCTCCTGACTGGACAGAAAAGTGCACAGTAGCTGTTAAGAACATCAAGCAAAGGGTAAAAGAAATTCCTTGCTTAGCTATTTCAGACCCAGACTCCTTCAAGATCGTCAAAACAGACGCTTCTGATCAAGGTTTTGGAGGCATTCTCAAGCAATAGTCTAACTCACGGGAAATGTTGGTAAGATTTTTTTCAGGGACCTAGAATTCAACTCAATTAAAATACCCTACCATTAAGAAAGAAATGCTTGCCATAGTCCTCACGATTTCCAAATTTCAAGATGACCTACTTAACAAAAAATTCTTATTAAGAATAGATTGTAAGTAAGCCAACTTCATCCTTGAAAAAGATGTTAAAAATCTAGCTTCAAAACAAAATTTCGCTAGATGGCAAGCTATCATCTCAGTCTTTGATTTTGACATAGAATACATCAAGGGAGAAGACAACTGCCTCTCTGATTTCCTTACCAGAGAATATCTCCAAAATTTTTCTACATGGACCTTCCGTTCTCACTTAAGCGGTTAAAAGTGACAGGTTAATGCTTATCCTGGAAGCATGGGTATCCTATGCTATAGTAGTAGTAAGTATTGTCGACCAAGAGAATCTTATCCTCGCACTAAAGTCTTCACCTTTAGACTTTTGTGGCACAAGATGACAAACAACTTTCGGTGCTCTTTCGGTGCTTTCTTGTTGCTTTCTCGTGACAAACAAGGTCCTATTCACCTTTTAACTTAGTTAGTCTTTTGGTGGCAGACAAGGTACTGTTCACCTATAGACTTATGAGTCTAACTTTTCAAAAGCAGATTCCATCTTATCCCAAGCATACGAGGCTCTTTCAAAGGCTTATTTAAGGAGCGTTCTCTTCTGAAGGAAGGTAGATCAAAAAATTAGAACTAATTTTAGAAAGAGTTATCACTCATCTTGTAAAATATTCTTTCTTTCTTAGTTTTGTAAAATAGTTTTTAGTTTTTGAGTGTGCCTTGTAAATACGAGTGCTTGTGTGAGCTTGTGTGTCCTGTATGCTCGTCTCATCAGACCAGTATACTACTATGTAAGTGTGGATTTCCAGTTAAATAATAGTGTGCTTAGTGTGCTTCTATTCACAATTCTGTTTTTGATTCCGCAGTCATATGTCTTTTGTTTCTGCGTCTCTTTGATATGTCTGGGTCCGATTTGGTATCAGAGCCATAATCTTGGGGTGAATGGAGTTGACGAATTAGAATAAACTTTTAGGCACTATTAGGTGTTGTGATCAGTTAAGTCCAGTAAGTCGCGCAGCAGGGAAGAGATAGTACTACCGTAAGCCGTGCTAGGGACCGCTGAACTGTATCACAATGTCGAGGGTATTTAGGAGTCTATCGAGGTCGTCATCTTCTAGATCTCTGGGATCTAACTCTGAGTCTACGTCAACATCCTGTTCTTACAAGAACAAGGAAATAGTAGCCATAGATAATGTTGAGAAGCACTTACACAATTGGAATATACCTAGAGTCAGTACATCGTCTGTATATAACCAAGGTTCCTTTAAGTTCAAGTCTGAATACATTATAAAAACAGTAGAAGAGGTACTTCCAGTCACCAGAGAAATCTTAGAGGTCCCTCTAATATCCTCCAAATTCGTAGAATCATACAAAGAAAAATACGGATACCTATACTTAGGAATGGTTCAGATAGCCATTAAACCCTTAACCAGGGAAGGCTTGAATAACTCAGTCCTAACGTGTATTAGGGATAAAAGACATAGAAACTTCTTCGATTCTTTATTATGATGTATAGAATCAACACTTAGTGAAGGTCCCATTTATTTTAATTATTTTCCTAACTTTAGTGTACATTTAGGAGATAGAAATGGCACTAGGAGTCTCATAGTAGACCTTAAGACTCACGGGTTTAACATGGAAGAAGGGTCAAGTAACCTAGCCCTTATTTACAGAGTCTATTGTAAAGTCATGAATACTATCAGCCCGGATATAAATCTCAGATCTCTCATTAGAGATCAAAAAGGAGAAACCATAGTCTTTCAAACAAACCTGACAAAGTCCAAACTAGCCATACCCAGAAAAATCCCATGGTCAGAAATAACCTTTTCAGAAACCTGGACTATGAAAAATACTGTACCAACTCAACCACCTCGTAACACCCAACTCAACCAGGTAGAGTTAAGAGATGGTTCCGAGGTAATCCAATTTGACAGTCAAAGGAGCATTAAAATGCTTCCTTCCAGGTTGCCTGGTAGACCTTCTGATTTCACCAATTCCTTCCAAAGCTCTCCTCTAACCCATTCTAGACTCTTATCAGAGCCTAGACGGGATGCCTCTCTTATAGGCACTCAGGAAGCTCTAGAAGGAGTCTCTATCCCAGTCTACCAAACACAGCAACCGACGAGTCCAACTCCATCTATGGTGGAGCCAACAAGAATTTGATTTTTTCGAGTTCTTAAGAAGGTACTAAAGGTATACCTCTTCTAAACTTCGAAAAGAAACCCCAAAAGGCCGAAGAACTTCCTAAACATGAAGAAATGACTCAAGAACTTCCTCAACAGGAAGTAGCAGAAGAACTTCCTCAACAGGAAGTAGTAGAAGAACTTCCTCATAGAAGCGCCTGAAGAAGCTTCGCCAGAAGCCAATCAGTTCGATTCCGATCCCGAGGACTTAATAGTCCTTACAGCTGAAGACACTCAACTCAACATAGTTGAAGGCAATACTCAGGAGTACGCCACAGTCAAAGAAGGAAAGATAGTTGCTATCCATCCACCGGAAGCATCTATCCCAGGGGTGAAATAAATAACCGAAAAAACCGAATAACCGCATTAATCACCGAATAACCGAAAAAATTAACACCGAATACCGAATGTGTCCAAAAAACCGAATTTTCGGTTACAAAAACCGAATTTACCGATGTCAATCAGTGCGGTTATTTTGAGAATTATAAATATTACCGAATAACCGAATATATATTCAAATAACCGATTTTTTTTTAAAACCCCTTTAATCCTTTATTCCTTACGCGCTCTCTCTCTCAGTCTCTCTCAGACTCTCACTATCTCAAGTCTCAACTCATTCGACTTTGGAGCCCTAACTCACCCACCTCCCGCCGCCGACCATCCCCGTTTCCCTGCTCGACTTTGGAGACCTCGAGTGCTTCGTGGAGTCGTCGACCGCCCTCTCCCTGCTCAAGTGCTCCGGCTGGCCCTCTCCCTGCTCGAGTGCTTCGCAGAGTCGACCGCCCTCTCCCTGCTCGAGTCGTCGACCGCCCTCTCCCTGCTCGAGTGCTTCGCAGAGTCGACGAGCCTCACGAGGGCTTCCCGGCTTCCCCGAGGAACCCAATTGGCCAACTCCGCCTAAGCGCCTCTCCCCGGCCCCCACTTCGCCTGGCCGTCCTCTGCCTCGTCAGTCGTGAGTCCTGACCCTCCCTCTCCGCCGCGCCGAACAACGAGCCTCACGAGGCCTCCCCTCCTCCTCCTCCTCCTCGGCTCCTCCTAAGCGCCTCTCCCCGACCGGCCGGCCCCGCTCTTCCTGTCTACCGGCAGCCAAACGCTCAAAGCCCCAAACCTCTTCACAATATCAGTTAAGTATTTTTTTTTCTTTCCAGTTTCCAGTGGCCAGTGAATGTGGATGTGTGTTTGAATGTGGATGTGTGTGTATCTGTGAATGTGTGTATCTGTGTATGTTGTGTGTATCTGTGAATGTGTGTATCTGTGTATGTTGTGTGTATCTGTGTATGTGAAATAGTTGGTTGGAACCTTAATTTTCTTTGTGCGCAATCATCAAATATTGACAGAAAAAACAGTCATGGGACATATGGTGATAATGTTGATCATGTTTGCCATTATTTATTATTTTTATGCTTCTTGTACTAAGTGTTTGTGAATATGTCTCTGTAAGGTTCCTGATTTTTTATATATCCTTTCGGATAAATTCAAGTTGTTTTGTGAATATTTTCTCCATTTTGCTCTTAATCGAGTTGGATTAGTGCACTAGTCTTCATAGTTCATATACATTTATAGAACAAAACAAATTCTCTTTTTTACAAAATATTCAAGAATGATGTGTTGGACTCCCAATCAGCCCTTAGATTTCTCATGGGCATGTGTGTGTGTCTCATAAATTGTAATGTAGACATATAAAAAATATATATATATATTCAAAAAATGTCACAGCCATTGGATAGGCATGGAAATCTAAAACAGAAAACATAGAAATAGAAAGAAACAGTGAAGAAAAAGATAAGGTGAAAAGAGTTGGGCATGAAGATTTGTGATAGAGATTGGTTGCTAGGATTTCAAGGCCTCTATTTGCCACATCTTTTTGGAAAAGTCGTGGACTAAAGACATACTCATGGTTTGAGATCATATAAACCCCACTCTTGCCATTTACTTTTGATTTTTTTTTTTGGTTTTTTTTTTTGATATTTCTATTTGCACCTACCAGACCTTGTCGTTTATCAACTTATAATTTTTTACTCTTCACCTTGCATTTTTATTGGCTATATATATTGGATGTGCTTTTCTGTGAATGTGTGTAATCAAGTACCCCACAAATATTAGTAAGCATAACTAATATTTCAAGTCATTAATGCTGAGGCTGTGAATGTGTATATTATTGTTTTTTTCAGGTATTGTGTTGTTGTGTTGTGTAATGGATGCTGAGGCTGAGCATGTTTGTGACAATACGCAGTCGCCAGTTATGGAAACTGACAACGAGAAGAGTACTGCCGCTACATCTGAGAAACGATTACGAGCTAATGCTTCTGAAGTGTGGGATCATTACCAGAAGAGTGAGGATGGCAAAAGAGCAATTTGCAATTATTGCTTGAATAGTTATGCTTGTGATCCAAGGAAAAATGGAACGTCAGGAATCCGTGCACACGTAAATAATTGCAAGAAGAGTCCATTATATAAAGGCAATAAGAAGCAAAAGACCTTGGCTTTTTGCAAGAAGCAGAAACGTGGAGAAGACGGTGAAGCCGGTAACGAATTAATTGCCGTTAATTGGACGAAAGCAGGATTTCGGAGAGCATTGGCTAGTTACTTCGTTGAGGACGAGCTTCCTTTCAGACATGTAGAAGGAAAAGGGTTTAGAAAATACTCTCTATACATGAATCCCAAATTTGTTGCTCCGTCTAGAATCACAGTGGCCAAAGACATTAGTAAGTTATACGAAGAGGAGAAGAAGAAGTTGATGAAGGTTTTACAACCTTATCGGACGAGCATAACTACTGACTGTTGGACATCGATCCAGAATGCAAACTACATGGTTGTGACATGTCATTGGATTAATGATGAGTGGAAATTGCAGAGGAAGATTATTAATTTTATTCAGGTTCCTAACCACAAGGGAGAAACCATCGCCCAAGAGTTGGTCAACTGCTTCAACGAGTGGGGCATAAGTAAAATTCATACAGTGACAATGGACAATGCGTCTGCTAATGACTCTGCGATTGAGAAGCTTAAGCGGAAACTAAAGGAGAAGAATGGGACATTGGTATTAGAGGGAGAAGTTTTACATAATCGATGTGTCTGTCATATCACTAATTTGATTGTTGGTGATGGTTTGAAGGAGTTATCGCCATCCATTGCTAGTATTCGGAATGCGGTAAGATATATTCGGTCCTCTCCTGCACGATTGAAGAGATTCAAGGAAGTTGTCGAGGAGGAGCAAATTGAGTCAAAGGCTCTGCTGTGCATGGATGTCCCGACGAGGTGGAACTCCACTTATTTGATGCTAGTAGCTGCCTTGAAATTCAAGAAGGCATTTGAAAAGATGGAAGATGACCTTTATTATCGAAGTCATTTTCTTGATGCGAGGATTGATGGCCCTCCAGTTGACTCAGATTGGACGAATGCTACTATTTTCGTAAAGTTTTTGAAAACCTTTTACGATTTGACATTAAAGGTTAGTGGCACTTCGTATGCTACTTCAAATTATGTACTGCAAGAGATTTGCGAAGTGAAGCAGGAGTTGGACATTTTAGTTGATGACACTGAAAGTCTTATGTGTCAAATGGCTAAAAACATGATGGAGAAATTTAACAAGTATTGGGGCCATCCAGATAAAATGAACCCTATTTTGTTCCTTGGAACGGTTCTTGATCCAAGGTATAAATTGGATTATACTAGCTATTGTGCTAGCATTTTGTTCAATTCTGATGTGGCCAGGAAACTGCTGGATGACATTAAAAACATCCTGATGAAGCTTTTTCACGAGTACAATGACATCACATTGCCATCTTCGTCAACACCTACCCCTGACACTTCTGAGGCATATACTAAGCCGTCACTTCCCTCTGCCTCAACGAATCGTACTTTGGGAGGATACATGAGAGCAAGGACTGCTCAGGATGGAGGACTGCAAAAGAATGATGTGGAGCGCTACTTGGCTGAAGCATGTGAGGATGTATTGTTGGAAAACTTTGATGTATTAGGTTGGTGGAAGATCAATTCTGGCAAGTTTAGGATTCTTTCAAGAATCGCGAAAGATGTGTTAGCAGTTCCGATGTCAACTGTTGCATCGGAATCGGCTTTCTCTACAAGCGGGCGCATACTTGATCCCTTTAGGAGTTCGTTAAAGGCTAAAACTCTTGATCGTCTTATTTGTACGAAGAATTGGCTAAGCAATTCTGATGACATGTCGGTGTGTCGTGAGTTTATGGACGAGATCGATACTCTCAAGGATTCCATTGACGTAGAAAATGGTAATACGAAAATATTAAGTATTAACTATATGTTTTATTCAACTGTATTTACTATCTACTCTCTAATTTTAACTTAAAGTTGTTTTTTTGTTTCGTAGATGATGTCATTGGTGCAAGTGCAACTGAAGAAGCATATGAAGCAATTTAGGGCTCCGGGCTGTATTTGTGTTATGGATATTTTTTCTTTGTTTACATTTCCAAGTTCAAGAACTTTTGTAGTTTGGTTATTATTTTATGGTTGTGGCCTTGTGGGACAATTATGTTTGGACTTTGGACAATTGTTATGAGTTATGACTTTCATTATTGCAACTTTATTACTTTTAGAATGTGCTAACAGACTTAGAAATTAGAACAAATAGGGGTTGTGATTGAAATTAGAAATAATCATCTGTTTTTTTTTTTTTTCGGTTATTCGGTTTTTTAACCGAAAAACCGATTTCAATAACCGAAATTCGGTTATTCGGTAAATTTGGTTTTCAGGTTAAAAAAACCGGTTTCGGTTATTACTTTTGAAAAACCGAAAATTCGGTTTCGGTTTTAAAAACACCCCAAAAACCGTATAACCGCACCGATTTCACCCCTAATCTATCCAACTCCAAAAGGATGTCTTGGCAGTTCCCTGCAAATCAGTCTCGAAGTCTTTAGCAGAACCAGTCTCGATTGGAGCCATAAACCAAGTAATTGAGCAAAATAATTACACCAACCTTTTCCTTCAAACGGTTGGGAAGCAACTCATCAGAATCGAGAACATCAAGCTCCGGGACAAAGGATGAACTCTATTAAAAGGAGAATCATTGTTACAACCAAAGGTGACTAAGGCAGTCCAGTCAGCCATGCTACATCCTCCTCCAGACACATCACAGTTGAAGCTCGGTTGGGAACCAGAGTTCTTATCAGAACTCATCAATCGATTGTCCAAACTCAATCTGATTTAAAAAGCGGGATCTATTACAACTATCTCTCAAACTAGAGATAAGCGAGAGGAAGTCATAAGGCAACTCTCTGACGGATATAGTGCTTATGATAACACGAACAAACTATCCCCCACAAGGCTAATTTTAGCCTGTCTGAAGTGAAGCCTTATTATCCAAGGCCTTCACCAGTTGATCTGCAATATGAAGACGAGATCTGGCATGGAGCCTCTTATAATAGGAGTTCTATTATTGAATGGAACATCGACGGACTTTCTGAGTATCAAATACTCAGGGTAGTAAAAAATATGTTGATCTTTGCCTCAGCATATAAAACAAAGAACAATAATAACAAACACATTGCTAATGCCATTATTACAAATTTCACAGGTCAACTTCAAGGATGGTGGGATCATTGTCTAACGATGGATCAAAAGAACGCCATTCTTACAACAGCAGGAACTAATGTTACCACTAAAGAAGTATATGCTGACGTAGTAAATACGTTAGTTTATACAATCTTATTACACTTTGTCGGTTCCTCTCATATCTAGGTCAGCCAAAGCCAAGAACAGATGTTAATCCTTCGGTATCCAACTCTGTCCCATTTCAAGTGGTACAAAGACGTCTTCCTATCCAAGGTGTTATCAAGAGAAGACTGTAATCAAGACTTCTAGAAGGATAAATTCTTATCAGGATTTCCTCCTCTCTTTGCTGAGCGAGTCAGGTCCAAGCTAAGAGCCAAGCACAACGACAGTTAAGCAATTAGCCATTTTAAACGTAAAGTTTGCTGGAATTAGCCATAGTTTAACGAAATTAAGGATTTAGCCATAATATATAATATTTTATGTTACATGTAACATATATACGTGCAAAAAGTGTAACATTAAATGTAACAATATTATACGCAATATTACACTTTTTGCACGTATATATGTTACATGTAACATAAATGTTATATGTTATGGCTAAATCCTTAATTTCGACATTTCAGGGCTAAACCTAAAAAAATACCCAAAAGTTTGGTTAAATGCCTAAAAAACTCTTCTTTTAATATGAAAAATAGAAGAAAAATCTAAAACAAAGAAAGAAAAAAAGAATATATTTGTAATAAAAATTAAAGTATACAATAAAATTAAATAGAACCGCATAAAATAATTAAAAATAAAAATAATTTATGGGAAATCAAGGTAAAAAAAAAAGATGGTCAAAGCAATTAAATTTAAAAAAATAAAAATAGAGAGAGAGAGAGAGAGAGAGAGAGAGAGAGAGAGAGAGAGAGAGAGAGAGAGAGAGAGATTGTGAAAAGACATAAACAATTTGCAAAAAAAAACAAAACAAAACAAAAAACTCACAAAACGGGGAAGAGACCGGGTGTGGGGGTGGTGGGGGTTGGGGGCGCTTCTGAAAGATTTATTATTTAGAAAATACTTCACCTCTTCAAGTTATAATATATAATAATAGTAGGGAATGTTAAGAAAATAGCCATTGTTTACAAAATAATTTTAAAAAATAGCCACAGTTTCAAAAAATTAGGCAAAAATTTTGTAAAAAAATTCTGATATGGCTAGATTTTAAATTTTTTGAAACTGTGGCTATTTTTAAAATTATTTTGTTAACAGTGGCTATTTTCTTAACATTCCCTACAATTATTATATATTATAACTTGAAGAGGTGAAGTATTTTCTAAATAATAAATCTTTCAGAAGCGCCCCCAACCCCCACCACCCCCACACCACACACCCCGGTCTCTTCCCCATTTTGTGGGTTTTTTGTTTTGTTTTTTGCAAATTTTTTATGTCTTTTCGCAATCTCTCACACACACACTCTCTCTCTCTCTCTATTTTTATTTTTTTTTAAATTTAATTGCTTTGACCATTTCTTTTTTTACCATGATTTCCCATAAGTTAATTTTATTTTTAATTATTTTACGCGGTTTTATTTAATTTTATTGTATACTTTAATTTTTATTAAAAATATCTTCTTTTTTTTTGTTTTAGATTTTTCTTCTATTTTTCGTATTAAAAGAAGAGTTTTTTAGGCATTTAACCAAACTTTTCGGTAATTTTTTAGATTTAGCCCTAAAATGTCGAAATTAAAGATTTAGCCATAATATGTAACATTTATGATACATGTAACATATATACGTGTAAAAGTGTAGCATTACATGTAATGTTACATGTGTTACATTTAATGTTACACTTTTTGCACGTATATATGTTACATGTAACATAAAATATTACATGTTATGGCTAAATCCTTAATTTCGTGAAACTATGGCTAAATCCATTAAACTTTACGTTTAAAATGATTAATTTCTTAACTGACCCTTAAAAGAATTGCAAACTAGCCCTCATGTCTTGATTATATGATAAAATCCTCAATTAGTCGCAATAACAAGAGTTGCTAATAATTTTTTTTTTATCATAACAAAAATAATATTCGTTGTTATTTTTTTTCTATAATTTCTGCTCGTCTTATAATTTTTGTATTTGAGCAATTTTTATTATTATGTGTTTAATGTTATTTCTAAATATTTGGACCTTCTAAAAAATTGACTTCATACTCCAATTTTTCATTCCTTTTGTGCTTTACTAATTTCATATGAAAAAAAAGTTAGTTAAATTTTAAAAATTATTAGTAATACCTAAATTTTAGCACCTAATTTAAATTAATACCTAATTTTGAAAAATATAATAAAATACCTAAGTGATTCAATTACTTGCATAGTGATAGCCGGTGGTAATTAACTTAGTTACCAAAAGCATGTGCAAGTAATTAACGAATTGACTAGTTACTCAATTATTTTCAAAGTTTGGGTATTTATTTTTATTGTTATGTAAATTCGATGTATTTCTCCACTTCACCCTCAATAAATAGCTATTTTTAAAATGAGTGTTTTAAAAAAATAGCCATAGTTTAAGATATTCAAAAAGTATAGCCTTGTCAAAAAGTTTTTAAAAAAAATTCACATTATGTGTAAGAATTTTTTTAACATTTCATCTTTTACCCGTTAAAGTGTTAAGAAATTCCTTACAAAAATATAAATATTCTTTTTGATTATTTTTTTCATAAAATTCTTAACAGTGCTTTTTTTTAATATTTAAAAACATATGTTGTTTTTTAAAAGAGCCATTCAATTTTTTCATATTTTTGAAACTCACCAAAAAATTTATTATCAACGTAAGAAATGTCTAAACGTTACAAAATTACACATAAAATATAGGTAATAAAATTTATGAATGGCTATTTTAATTTTTTTTTAAAGAATTGTTATTTTTTAAAATCACACTTTAAGAAATGGCTATCTTCTTAAAAATCCGTGAAAAAAATCAAGGAAACTAAATAAATAATAGATAATAGAGTAAATAATCATTTTCTATAATGTTTTTAAGAAAATAGCCAACGTTTTGATTGATTAAAAAATTAGTCATTTTTTAATTAAATGATGGTGTGCATTTACCTTTATGCTCTTAGTTTGTTACTACAAGAAATTTCATTTTTAGCTACTAAATAATTAGTTGCAAAAAGCCCTTTTTTAGTTGCTAAAACATTATTGCAACCAAAAAAATTAGTTACAATTTGGTTGCTAAAAGTAGGAAACTAAAAGTATTTCGCAACCAAGATTTTGGTTGCAAAAAGTTACTTTTAGTCACTAAAATTTAGTTGCTAAAAACTTAAAACTCAGTTATAAAAACTATAAGTTAAATAATCTTTTTGCAACCAAGCGAGGACTTTTTGTAACCAAATTATTAGGTAGCCAATATTACTTTTAGTCACTAATATATTGGTTGCAAAAAGAGTGAGTTGTAGTAGCAAAAGTTCTAAAAGTTTGACTCCTTCAAAAGTCAAATGGTCTTTTCCGCAACCAACAAAGACTTTTTGTCACAAAAAATTTTGGTGACAATAAATTTTTTATCAATTACTGAAATTTGAATTTAAAAATTATAAAATTATCATTAAATATCAAAATAATATTTAGTTAATTTTTATATACAAATTAGATAGTTATAACAAAAAATTAAAACAAAGATGTGATGAATTCATAATTAATATTACAAATCTCAATAGTTCTTCATATAAATTAACTTTGTCTAAATACAAATTTCCACTTCAAAAAAGATTAAAGTGGATAAGAAAATAAAAAAGGAACACGACACAAATGTATAAGAAGAAACAACTCAAAACCAAGCAAAGTCACTTGATGTTAGCAATAAATATGCTCCAAGCTTCTGTGCGATCTCCATACTACTGACTAAACAGCTTCCTTTTCTTGAATAATTGGTCTAGGATGCTCATTATTATTTTCTAATGTATCTGTAGAAGCTCCAATTTTGCAATCTATTTGCAGTGATGTTTCAGCGAAATGAGAGACACATCCTACTGATGCAAGATGAGCATTGACAAGGACATAATCTTTCTCAATGGACACCAAGGAATCTGAAACTAGATGCATAATCCCAGAAGCAAAGAATATCAATTAAATAATAAGATGTCCATTTGAAAGGAAACATAAAATAACAGAGAAAAAATACACTAACCCGATCCATTTGATAAATTCGGCAACTTACCAATCGATGCGTATTGCTGTCCATTCTTGTTGAGAGAGATTCCCTAATACAAATCAGTAAAGAACCATAGATGCCATAAACAACATGCCCAGGGATTTGACATAAATACACTAATTAATACCATGTTCCCATTATAAACTAATTGCTCACAATTCAAGCTTGCTTTTCCCTTCGAATCTTTCAATCAATTTACAGATTTCTCAACTAGTGAATAAATGTATAGTCACTATAGTTTTTATTTTTTATTTTTAATTTCAATAATCCAGAGTTTCAAGCTATTATGAGTGTAATGCTAGTAAAGACAAGAAAATTTAAATACAAGGCTTTTGATTGCTCAGATCTTATGTTAGACACAACTTGTATATGATATCACTTACATTAGACTTGATGTATTCCTCCATTTTCCTTCTTGTCTCCACCAATTTCAAAGTGCTTGCACCTTTGCATAATAAAATAATAAATAAATAACACCACAATTCTGTACATATTACCAGTCCATAACTTCTTTTGAGAACGAAAGATATTACTAGGCCTAATGTCAATTCACAATTCACAATAAACACTTTCAATCACAATTCATAACATGAAGAATCACAAAGTTGCAAAACACAATTCACAGTTCAATTAATCGGGTAACCAAGTTTTGGATTGTTGTTGGCAAAACACAGATCATTTTAGCCTTAAATGTCTTCCATAAGATTAAATTCATCAAATAAGAACCAGCCTCCCACTTAGTATGGGAGAAAATTAACCAACAAACAATCATATCCATTATGAATTCTATATCTGATTCATCATCACACTTCAACCTCCTCATTACATCTGCCATTACTGAATCAAAATCACTTAACCTTAGACTTTATAAATCCAATCACTTCAGAGCAACAAAATCTTACTAATTTCCAATTAAAATCAAAATGCTGTAAATCGTAACAAACAATCGTACTTCATTGAGGTGTCGCTGCGGAGTGCGAAGGGCAGAGCCGCAGAATACGTGGCCGGCGTGGGAGTCGAAACTCGGACGTCAGGGCTGGTGTGGGGATGGCATATGGCGTTGGAGAGTTCAAAGCTCGGACGGCGGGGCCGACGTTCAGAAGGGGTGGGGTTCGGCTTCAGGGAGCGCACAGGGTCGGTGTGGGGTTGAGTGGTCGCCGGTCGTCTCACGCACCAGGCTTCAAGTAACTGACAGCGGGACTCGGGATCTCGAAAATCAACCAAATCACGGGAATATTAGAAAGCGATGAAGAAATGAGGAAAATAGGAAAAAAGTGAGAAACCTCGCTGACAGCCATTGAAACTCAATTCAACGATAATTGTTGCAGATATTACGAATTTGGCGTTGAAAACTTTGCGAAATATAATTCGAGGAATTTCGATATTGATTTCTCTCTTTCGAACGCCAGATCTGTTGATGTTTTCGTGCTCTTGAAGCTGATCTTGAATCAGATCCCACGGCAAAATCCAGAGGGTCGGCATCGTCGGAGTCGAGGGAGTTGGGGGTGTCATCCGAGGAAGCCGGCAGCGCTGACGGCGAGTATTGACTGGACTGCGGCGGAGGATAAGAGGAAGCGTTGGAGAAAAATGGAACCAATTGAGGGTTTTGCTCTGATTTTCATGAGGAATGTAAATTTGAAAGACAAAAAATCAAAACTTTGGAGGGAATGAAGAGAGAGGGAAAACAAATTTTAGAACCTGGTTATGCTTGTTGTTAGGGAGGGAATATAAAAATTTTGTGAAGCTTTGCGGTTTTAAGTATTCGTCTTTTTTTTTAATTATTTTTTATTTTTTATCGTTTCTTAATTCATCATTGTTTTCCTTATAAAATGATAAGAGTACATGATATTGTAAAGTTAAGCATCTTTGTAAATATGAAAATCAAACAAATTAATAAGATCATTACTAATAAAACTACGGAAAATAATAATTGATAATTGATAAAGATCTAGTAATAAAACATAAAAGTAAAAAATAAAAAATTATGAGAATGATAAAAATTGACTTGAAAAAAAAAACTTCTAAACATCTTCATAATTTGATAAAATTTAAAAAATAATTAATTGAAGTCTGTGACACAATCGGTCCATTCCTCTCTTATTTTGTCAATCTCTTTTCTTATCTAAGGCTCAATCTTACAACGCTGCAATACAAAAAAAAAAAAAAAAAAAGACATAATTAAATATTTTTTAAACAGACATATCAAAATTTGTTAAATTTTAATCGTGCATAAAAAAATAGAGTGACAATGATATCATTTACATTAGATTTGACGTACTCCTCCGGATTGGAATGGGACACTAGTTCCCTCATATACCTCATCACATAAAATTCACATTCAAAATTATTCGGTTGGCGAGGACACTGAAACAAAACCAAAAGAGAATTTTTTTTGTTAAAATACAAAAAACTTAAAACAAAAATACCATAAAAAAAGACATTATGTGATGCGATCCTCGTAACGAGAACCGGGTTGATGATCGTTTTCTTGTTGGAACGACACGGACTGGATAGAAACCCCGTCGAATGACTCGGTTATGATGCTTATTGCGACGCCACAACGGATGCGGAATAGCCGTTGATAAGTCAATGGGTTGAGGAACGCCACAAATGGTTGCGGAAGGGCTGTTTGATAAGTTCTAGACGAATCGTCAAGCGTTGGACTTGATCGATTCAAGCTTCCGAGACAAACTCAGGAAGAAAACCTCAAAGGTGTTTTTCACAAATAACGTCGTCTGCCTGTTGTCATTCATATTTACCTTTAAATAGGCTTCATACTTTTACAACCCTAATTGGAAATTAAAATAACTAAAATTCGGAAATATCCCAAAACAATTCAAAAAATATCAAAATTATTAAAAGAAAACGCGTAAAAATAAAAGCTGGACAGTTTCCTCGCGTGCGCGCGATCGTTCGGCCCAATATGGCGATCGGTCGGCTATGTGCCCGATCGATTGTGTGAGATACGGCGAGCGCTCGGCAGCCGCTCGACTGGGACGTTCTTCGCGCGCGCGATCGATCGGCAGCTGAGGGGCGAACGACCGGCGCTGGGCGAACGTTCGGCTGGAATGGGGCGAACGACCTGCTGGCTTGATGTCGAATTTTGGCGATCGTTCGGCTGGAATGGGCGAACGATCGGCGATGGTTCTGCCCTCCAATTGCTAAAACTCACATTAAAGTTCCAAACAACTACCAAAGATTCTAAACACTACTGACACAATATTCAAATAGAAATTACATAGAAATAACTCAAATAACAACATAATAATAAATAAAAATAAAGGTCTTCTCCGAACACTCAATTGCTCGTCTTGATGGCTTCACCCTTTTCTCGTGCTGAATGACATGTTTGCTCTTCGGACTCGGCTCGTTTAGCTTGCATCTTCGCCATTAAACCGCCGGGATCCAAGATGGTAGTTTGCACGTTGACCATGGTCGCATCATTCTCCTCCTCTTCAAAGGGATTTGACCTCAAATCCGAATAGTGATGGTTTTTATAATTGCACCTCGGAATGAATGGCTGCTTGATGCCTCGAAAGAATGGTAGTTCGGGCTGCTTCGTTTTCACCATATGCTTCTTGGCTTCCTGCAAAAGAGAAAACATAGTGATAGGAAAACTCTCACACTTTCTAAGGAAGAGACTTTTCTTTTGACTCTCTTTTCTTTCCTCTCCTTTGATTGAGTGTTTGTCCTCCCTTTCTTGTTTTCGCTCACTCTGTGTTTCACTCATTCTCCCTTGCCCTCTCTCTCTTGGCTCATTACCCACGCTAGTAGCCCCTCTTTTCTCACGCTCTCTCTTCTCATGCTCACTTTGAAGAAACTTTTGGTCTTCGAGGACTTGGCTAGGTGTCAGTGGTACTAGAGCAATCGTCTTGCCCTTGTATGGCACGACATATTTGTTGGTGTAGCAATCGTGAGTAACACGTCGGTCAAATTGCCACGGTCGGCCAAGTAAGATGTGTGTCGGCTCCATAGGTACTACATCACATAGTACCTCGTCTTCGTACTTGCCAATCTGAAATGACACCAATACTTGGTGCGTCACCATCATGCCTCCACTATCGTTGAACCACTGCAATTGGTAGGGTCGGGGATGGTTTATCTTTGGTAGAGATAGCTTCTCCACCAAGGCCTCGCTCGCCGCATTAGTGCAACTCCCCCCGTCAATTATTAAGCTGCAAACTTTATCCTTCACCTTGCAGCGCGCATAGAAAATATTTTCCCGTTGCGCGTCATCTTCGCTCTTTGCTTGGGTGCTCAAGGCCCTCCTTGTCACCGCCACTAACCCAAGTGTCTCTCGAACCTCTTCTACTTCCAAATCCTCCCCACGATCCTTCTCCTCCTCTTCATCCGTCTCATACTCTCCATTGGGCCTTATCAACATCGTCCGGGTATTCGGACATTGGCTTGCAATATGGCCACGCCCTTGACACTTGAAACATTTTATATCACGGTTCCGAGGGGTTGAGTTTTCATTTGTACCTCTAGTGTTGGTTGTAGGAATTGAACTGGATGGCTTGCTCTCCGGTTTGGTTGGAATCACTGTGCTTTCCTCTTCCTTCTTGGGGTTAGAAGGTTTCCAAGCGGTTCGTTCGCCAAATCTGCTTCTCCTTCTACCCGACTTGAACTGCTTCTCTACTTGGATCGCCTTATGGACTAGTTCCTCCATCTCCATGTAATGGTGCAGCTCTACTTCGTTGGCGATCTCGGTGTTCAGGCCCGCCAAGAATCTCGCCATAATCACTTCTATATCTTCCTCTAGTCCGAGTCGGATCATTAACAATTCCATCTCCTGGTGATAGTCCTCCACGCTCTTATTCCCTTGTGTCAAGCGAAGCAACCGCTTGTGTAGCTCTCGGTAATAATGGGCCAGTACAAAACGCTTCTTCATGAGCGCCTTCATGTCATTCCACGTTTCAATCGGTGGCTCACGGTTCCGTCGCCTGCTCGTCACTACCTGATCCCACCATGTAAGAGCGTAATCAGTAAACTCAGTGACTGCGAGTTTTACCTTTTTTCTGTCGGAATAGTGATGGATGTCGAAGACATTCTCGATCCTCTTCTCCTACTCCAAGTAAGCCTCGGGATCGTTTCGACCTTTGAACTCGGGTATCTTGGACTTGATGCTTCCAAGATTATCATCTTCTCTCCGATTACCCCAACGTCCCTGTTCATATCTCCGTCTATCGGCACCCCCTTCTTCATAATCAAAATCCTCCATCTCTTCTACGCCATAGTTTCGTCGTGGATAGGGTTGAGCTCTTGGTTGTCGCGGCGTTCCTTGGTCACCACGCCCTTCATTGGGTTGCCGATTTTGTTCGGCTTCTATGCGACCCACAGTCTCTTGCATGTTGTCCATTCGCCACATCAACTGCTGCAATTGGCCAGTTAACGCCTCCAACAAGTCACGGCTATCTGTTCGGGCTCGGTCGCCCCTTGCTCCGTCGTCTTCGCTTCCTGACATGGTTAGCATAAAATTGAAAGTAACAAGGACCTCACAAATACTCCCTCACGTGTTTCACTTTTAAGGATGAAAACGCTCAGATGTCGCTCGTGTTTATCACTCAATTATTGGCTTTTACCCTCGATTTACCTCACTGATAAGTGAGCAAAATACTCACTTATATATCGCAAATTCGGGCTTGAATTGTTGTTAAATTCCTCAAGTTTATGTTATTTAATGAGTTTTGTGAGTGTACAGGTGATTTAAGCACAAGTATGGAAACCGAGGTGAAAAAGTACCAAAACGGAACATTTTGGAGCAAAGGAAAACGAGACCTCATAGACAGAGCCATCGCCGATCGATCGCGGCTCATTAGCCGATCGATCGGCAATTATTGCAATGACGAGCCAAAAAAGGCAGAGGCATCGCCGATCGATCGCGGCTCATTAGCCGATCGATCGGCCGAAGTTAAGAAACGCAACGAAAAAGGAAAAAGGACTGCCGATCGATCGCGGCGCATTAGCCGATCGATCGGCCCAAATACGCGAAGTCAACCCGGAGCATCGCCGATCGATCGTGGAATTGAAGCCGATCGATCGGGAGCCACAATTCCTGAGAACGCGTAGGCGCCGATCGATCGCAACTTAACCGCCGATCGATCGGCCAGAACTCCTGAAGCAGAACGACGTCGTTTTCCAAGCGCAAAAGGTTCCGAAATTCCTCCAAAATTAGGTCAAACTTCGTGCTCTATAAATAGAACACTATTTTGGACGAAGAGGGGAGACTTGGACGAAAAAGAAAGACTTTCACAAGGAGAAACTCAAGAGAACAAGAAGAAGAAGATTGAGCGTTCATCGGAGCTGAAGAATTCGCGAAGATCATCGATTTTCAGAGTTTTTCTTACTCTTATTCTCTTTGTATCTTCTTCTTATTTAATTCTATGTTATTCATGAACTCTAGAATTTATTCTTTGCTGTACATAATTATGAGAGGCTAATCTCTCCGTCTAGGAGAGATTGGCTGAACTCGATGTTGATTCTTTTCAATTTCAATTAATAAATTTCTGCAATATTCAGTTTATATGCTTGTGATTCTTGCTGGTTTATTTTATTTTCTGTTGCAATTGAAAGATTGAATAGAAGAACTTAGGTTTAATTTAATTAAACTCGAGAGAGGAAATTGAGTTGAATCTGGAATAGTAAGAACACAACTTAGACATCATAAGGACCGAGAGGTGATTGATAGTCTAGGTAGTCTAGCTATAAATCGTAGGGACCGAGAGGTGATCGATTTAGAACTATAAGAGTTGAGCGTAATTGTAGTTGATTCTAGCAAACGGACGCGTAAGTTAGGATTAAATGCACAATTAGGTCTATATGCGAAAGCTGCGACGTAATTAATAGTATCTTAGACTAGTATATAACTGAAGATTGTAGTGAGGAGTTAGTGAAGGATTGAATTGAGGAAGCATCGAGGGAAGCCAATCGACCCTAGTATTTAGTTAATTGAGTGAATCCATTGCAATTTAGTTCTTGTCAATTTAATTTCATTGTTTTGTTCATTTTAATTTATAACATTCATCTAAATTTGATTTCTAGACAAAGTAGTTCTTTAGTAATAGTAGTAATTAGACCTAGGCAATTGTTCTCCGTGGGACGATATTCGGACTCATATCCACTTTATTACTTGAATGACCCGTGCACTTGCGGTTACAAATTCGCGTGTGTTTTCGAGCGAACAAGTTTTTGGCGCCGTTGCCGGGGAACAAAGCGTCTAATTTTGTTTAATACTACAATAAACGAGAATTATTTTGATTTAGAGTTTTATTTTTACTTAACTAACGTTGCCGGTCTCTTTTGTGCATTTGCTTCGTAGGTGTATGCCAAGGTCGGGTGGTCAAGACATATTACCACTCGATCCAGAAATTGAACGCACACTTCGGTCATTAAGGAAGATCAACAGAAACTTGTCATCCGATTTCACAATGGCCGACGACTTACCGGCTGCACAACAAGCACGGAACGTTAATGTTCTACAGGCTCAACAGGGGCAACCACCTCAGAATGAAGCCCGCACGCTTCGCGACTACTTGAGGCCTGTAGTCAATGAAAACTTTTCGGGGATTCGGCGACAGGCCATCAACGCTAACAATTTCGAGTTGAAACCCGGATTGATCGCCATGGTACAGCAGCAGCAGTTTGGGGGTTTGCCATCTGAAGATCCTCATAACCACCTATCATCCTTTCTGGAGCTGTGCGACACTGTGAAGTATAATGGTGTGCCCCATGACACAATCAAGCTACAATTGTTTCCGTTCTCTCTCCGGGACAAGGCACGCACATGGTTCCATGCTCTACCAAAGGGGTCCATTGAAACTTGGGATGCCATGGTGCAGAAGTTTCTCACAAAGTTCTTCCCTCCACAGATGACTTCGCAGCTAAGGGTTGAGTTAAGCCAATTCCGACAAGGGGAGAGCGAATCATTGTACGATGCTTGGGACAGGTTTAAGGACCTGTTAAGGAGGTGTCCACAACACGGGTTTGAGCTATGGTTTCAAGCTCAGACATTCTACAATGGTTTGAACTATGCCACTAGGAGTATGGTGGATGCTGCAGCAGGTGGTTCAGTGATGAATAAAACGGCTGAAGAAGCTTGTGATTTGTATGAGGAGATGGCCACGAGTCATTATCAGGCACCTTCAGACAGAAACATGGGTAGACGAGTTGCAGGGGTTTTAGAAGTCGATCAGTTGTCTGCAATTCAAGCACAAATTGCGTCCTTGACCAATCAACTTGCTAATCAGAAAGGGCCAACCATGGGACAAGTAGCGATGATGCAGGGCCAACCAGAGCAGGCACAACATTCAGAGGAACAGTTTGGGGTAGAAGATGCTCAGTTTGTGGGAAACAGGAACTATCAATTTCGGCCAAACAACAATCTGCCCGCACATTATCATCCAGGGTTGAGGAACCATGAAAACTTCTCCTACAGCAACCCAAGAAACGCTCTGAATGCACCACCGCCGGGGTTCCAAGGGCAATCCTCCTCGAATTATAACGCGCCTGTGGAAAAGAGGGCGCCGAATCTAGAGGACAACATTAATGCTTTTGTGAGCGAGTCAAGGAAAAGAATGGACGCTTATGACAAGCGCTTCAACAGTTTAGAGACTCATTGTGTGAACATGGGGGCAACAATCAAAACACTAGAGACTCAGATTGGTCAGTTGGCTTTAGCAGTTCAAGAACAGTCTGCTAGGACATTTCCTAGTGATACAGAGAAAAACCCACGGGAATGTAAAGCTGTAACTCTACGGAGTGGAAAGGAGTTGGGAGACAATAAAAAAGATCAGTTGAAAGAAGGTGAAGTGGAGAAGGTAAACGAAGACACTACCCAAGTCACAGAACCTATAGTTGTCACACCTGGTAACATTACCTTTCCTGACAAGCCGCCAAAGCTAACCCATCCTCTTCCATACCCCCAGCGGTTCAAAAAGAAGATAATAGATGAACAGTTCTCCAAGTTCCTGAGCATTTTCAAGAAACTACAGGTGAATATCCCGTTTGCCGATGCTTTGGAACAGATGCCTCATTACGCCAAGTTTATGAAGGAGATAATGACCAAGAAAAGGAAGATTGAAGAACAAGGGATGATCAATTTATCAGAGCAGTGTAGTGCCATCATTCAGAGAAAACTACCAGAAAAGCTGAAAGATCCAGGAAGTTTCACTATTCCTTGCTCAATTGGAGGCCACATTATTGAGAAGGCACTGTGCGATCTTGGAGCTAGTATCAACCTCATGCCTTCATCCATCCTTAACAAGCTGGACATCGGAGACCTCACACCGACTTCAATCTCTTTACAGATGGCAGACAGGTCTATTGCCTTCCCTCGAGGGATTCTTGAGGACGTGCTCGTGAAAATAGATAAGTTCATCTTCCCGGTGGACTTTGTGGTTCTCGACATGGAGGAAGACAGGGACGTCCCCATTATCCTTGGTAGGCCGTTTTTAGCAACGGGACAAGCATTAATTGATGTACGAGACGGCCATCTCACTTTGCGAGTAAACGGTGAAGAGGTGAAGTTTAACATCCCTCAGGCTATGAAATTTCCATCTGAAGAACCCTCGTGCAAGCGAATTGAGGTGTTAAAGCCATGTGCAGAAAAGTATTTTCAAGAGTTGATTCATACGGACCCGTTGGAGAAGTGTTTGAGCGAGTCCTTATCAGAGGTAGATCTTGACAAAGAAACTCCAACTTGTGTCGATGGAGTGATTGAGACTATACTTGCCCTGGAAAACAAAGACGATGAGACAGTGATTGAGGAGGAAGTAAAGACTTCAGACGGTCTAGTGTTGAAACAACTGCCAGAACACCTCCGCTACTCCTTTTTGGGTGAAGATGAGACGAAGCCAGTGATTATCTCATCTGACTTAACTAAAGAAGAAGAGCTAAAGCTTCTTGAGGTCCTTCGCCAACACCAATCTACCTTCGCATGGTCGATCTCAGACATAAAAGGAATCAGTCCCTCGATCTGTATGCATAAGATTTTAATGGAGGATGACTACAAACCCACTATTGAGCATCAGCGGCGGTTGAATCCAGCAATGAAAGAAGTAGTAAAGAAAGAGGTTTTGAAGTGGTTAAACGCAGGGTTCATATATGCAATCTCAGACAGTTCTTGGGTCAGCCCAGTTCAAGTTGTTCCGAAAAAGGGTGGCATGACAGTGGTGAAGAATGAGCTAATTCCCACTCGCACCGTGACAGGATGGCGTATCTGCATTGACTACAGAAAGTTGAATAAGGCTACCAGAAAAGACCACTTCCCTCTGCCTTTCATTGACCAGATGCTTGACAGGTTGGCTGGCCACCAGTATTACTGCTTTCTAGATGGATACTCCGGGTATAATCAGATTGCCATAGCTCCTGAGGACCAAGAGAAGACTACATTTACTTGCCCGTATGGTACATTCGCCTTTCGCCGTATGCCATTCGGCCTCTGCAATGCTCCTGCTACATTTCAGCGTTGTATGATGGCTATCTTCGCGGATTTGGTTGAAGATGTCATGGAGATCTTCATGGATGACTTCTCTGTTTTTGGCTCTTCTTTCAATCATTGTTTGACCAATCTGGGTATGGTGCTGAAAAGATGTGAAGAGAAGCAACTGGTCTTAAATTGGGAGAAATGTCACTTCATGGTTAAAGAGGGCATTGTTCTGGGCCACAGAGTTTCAAAAGATGGGTTGGAAGTTGATCGAGCCAAAATATCTACGATAGAACATCTACCACCACCAGTGAATGTAAAGGGCATTAGAAGTTTTCTGGGTCATGCTGGCTTCTATCGTAGATTCATCAAGGATTTCTCTAAAATAGCTCGACCATTGTGCAATCTCTTAGAGAAGGATGCGCCGTTTGAGTTTGGCGAGTCATGTCTACAAGCATTCAACATTCTCAAGGAGAAACTGATTCAGGCACCGATTATGGCCGTACCAGACTGGGGGTTTCCATTCGAAATTATGTGTGACGCCAGTGATTTTGCCGTAGGAGCCGTGTTGGGTCAGAGGAAGGATAAGGTGTTTCGAGCTATTTATTATGCTAGCAGAACGTTGAACGAGGCTCAAGGAAACTACACTATAACTGAGAAAGAAATGTTGGCAGTTGTGTATTCTTGTGACAAGTTTCGAGCTTACATCATTGGATCGAAAGTTGTCGTATTCACTGATCATGCCGCCATCCGTTATTTGCTAGAAAAGAAGGATGCCAAGCCTCGTCTCATTCGGTGGGTACTTCTCTTGCAAGAATTCGATATGGAGATCCGTGATAAGCGTGGGGTAGAAAATGTTGTGGCTGACCATCTGTCGCGTCTCGAGGGCACAAGAGAAAATTCTGAAACCCCTCTTATACATGAGCAATTTCCGGATGAACAGATAATGGCTATTCGTGACTACATCCCATGGTTTGCAGATTTTGTGAATTACCTTTCCTGTCATGTGCTTCCTCCTGATCTGACAACACAACAACGCAAGAAATTCCTCCATGATGTCAACTACTACCTTTGGGACGAGCCTTTCTTGTTTCGGCGGTGTTCTGACCAAGTCATCCGCCGGTGTGTTCCTGAAGAAGAGTTCCTCGACATCCTATATCATTGCCATTCTGCACCATATGGAGGACATTTCGGGGCCATTCGCACAGCTCATAAGGTGTTACAGTCTGGTTTTTATTGGCCATCATTGTTTAAAGACGCCCATGCTTTTATTATGAGTTGTGATAGATGCCAACGGACGGGTAACATATCCCGACGACATGAGATGCCATTAACCTCCATTCTCGAAGTTGAAATATTCGATGTTTGGGGTATTGATTTCATGGGACCATTCCCTCCATCTTTCGGGAATCTATACATTTTGCTCGCCGTGGACTACGTCTCCAAGTGGGTGGAAGCGGTGGCAACAACAACGAATGATGCGAAGGTAGTGGTCAAGTTCCTTTCCAAGAACATCTTTACTCGTTTCGGCACCCCCCGAGCTATTATTAGTGACGAAGGCACACACTTCTGTAACAAGGTGTTCGATGCCACAATGGCAAAGTATGGGATCAAGCACAAGAAAACACTGGCCTACCATCCTCAAGCAAATGGCCAAGCGGAAGTGTCTAACAGAGAAGTGAAATCGATCCTAGAAAAGACGGTACAATCCAACAGAAAAGATTGGTCGACAAAGTTGGATGATGCACTATGGGCCTACCGAACCGCTTTCAAGACACCTATAGGAATGTCACCGTATCGGTTGGTGTTTGGAAAGGCCTGCCATCTACCAGTGGAGTTGGAACACAAGGCATATTGGGCAATCAAGAAGCTCAATTTCGATTTGAAATCCGCCGGTGAAAAGCGTCTTCTAGACTTGAACGAGCTTGACGAGATGCGTCTTGAGGCTTATGAGAGTGCTCGTCTCTACAAGGAAAAGACAAAGCGATGGCACGATAAAAATTTAGTCCGACGGGAATTCGAAGAAGGTGCGAAGGTCCTTTTGTTCAATTCACGCCTTAAACTCTTTCTAGGTAAGTTGAAGTCCCGATGGTCGGGACCATTCACAGTGGTTAAAGTGTTTCCCCATGGTGCCGTTGAAGTAAAAAGCGACGACGGGGCGACTTTCAAGGAGAACGGTCAACGACTCAAACCGTACATGGGCAATGAAGTTCGCCAAGTGGCTGTCATTACATTCCTCGGATAAAGAGAAGCAGCGTCAAGATGGACGTTAAACGGATCGGCTTCTCGGGAGGCAACCCGAGCCGTATTTTATGTTTTCGCTTTTTAAGTTTTGTTTCTTTTTATTTTCATTTTATTTTATTTGCATTTTTATTGTTTTATCTTCATTTTTTAGTTTGAAAGTCGATATGATTGCTAATAAGTTTGTTTTTGATTTTCAGATGCAAAAAAAAAAAAAAAAAAAAAAAAAAAAAAAAAAAACACTTAAGGCCGAGCCATCGCCGATCGATCGGGAGGAATAAGCCGATCGATCGCGAGAGAGACTTTCGACAGACAAACATCAAGCCGATCGATCGCCGACTCTACTGCGATCGATCGCGAGAGAGCCGATCGATCGCGAAAAGAGAGCCGATCGATCGGCAAGGCGCGCATCAGTCTTAAACGCTGCGTTTCACTTGAGTTCGAGGGTTTTTATCTTCACAATTTCCTCACTTCGCCCCAATCACCACCTGCCCATCGCACGCCACTCTCTTTCTCTCTCTCTCTCTCTACCACCCTCACCACCAGCCGACCGACATCATCTCCTCCTCTCGCCACCAGAATATTCCCTCCCAACCAGCTCCGCCTCGCGTCTCTCCGCCCTCAGCCCCGCCGTGCCCTCCTCGCCCGCTCCGCCTCACCCCTCGCCAAGCCAGCGTCTCGAGCGCCGCCCCGCCCTCAGCCTCGCGTCTCTCCGCACTCTCATCGGCCTCGCGTCTCTCCGCGCTCTCACCGCCCCGCCCTCAGCCTCGCGTCTCTCCGCGCTCTCATCGGCCTCGCGTCTCTCCGCGCTCTCACCGCCCCGCCGTACCCTTCACACCGGCAGCCATCCTTCGGCCGCGCTCCACCATCCACAGCGCGCCGCCGGCCCTCTCGCGTTCTTCAGAGGTTTGCCTTTTTCTCGGTGTCCCTTTGCTTGTCACGCTTGTTGGGTAGTGTTCTTCGGTTGGATTATTGCTGCTACAATTATTCTGCGGGGTGGGAGTTGGTGATTTTGGTGCATTATTGGATTTTTAGCTCTATTGGTGGTCGTTTAGTGGGTTTGTTTTTGTTGCTATTATATTGCTGCTGGTTTTGCTTCGTGAGCGGTACTGTGTTGTGATTGTTGAGTTCGATTATCCTCTCCGACATGGGTAAGAGAAAGACTAGGGTGCCGGCCGAGGTGGTGCGCCGACCCGCTGCGGCCTTTTCTCAGGTTTTTGTCAATAAAGATGCCGAACGACTCTACAAACACTTTGTGCAGTCTGGCCAACCAACGCACGTGGAGTGCGACTTCGCGCCCGAGCCCAGCGACGGTCATCTGCAGGCTCAGATACGCCGGCTCGGCTGGCAACGGTTGTGTGACCAACCTTGCGCAGCCAATGTGGTCGTGGTCCGGGAGTTCTACGCCAACGCCCACTTCAACAGACCGGGCAATGTCGTGTTAGTTCGAGGACAGGACGTGTCCTTCAGCTCGGATACCCTACGGAGCGTCCTCAACCTCCCCACGGTAGCGGATGACGATTTCCATCGTCTATTACACGAGGGTGCCGATTATGAGGCTATTTTGCAGGAGATGGGTTTCCCAGGCTCCCAGTGGTCTTACTCGGCCTCCAACCCGACCAAGCCACTGCATGTCCGTGCCAACACTCTCAACCGTTTTGCGCATGCGTGGTATCACCTCATCCGCCACAATCTCATACCGACCTCCCAGAGATCGGAGATTACAACCGACCGAGCCCTCCTCACCTACTGCATCTGCTCCGGCCGCACAATCGACGCCGCCACGATCATCAAAGACTCCATCTGCCATCGGGCGAATCTGGGGCAGCACCCGGCGGCACTCATTCATCCGATTCTGATCACCCACTTGTGTGCTCAGGCCGGTGTGCCGATGAGCGACGAGGAGATGACTCTGGGGCCGAAGAAGTTTAACCACGACAGCCTGATGAGATTTGAGCAGTGGCCCGGCGGTACCCCCGACCCTGATGGGATGGGCTTCGTGCCTTTCCCCAATCAGCCTCCGCCACCGCCCCCACCCGCCGCCCCACCGCGCATTCGGCACTTCAACATGATTCCGACGCAGACTACCGACGCCGGAGTTGATGAAGAACGGGAGCGCCGGCAAGCAGCCCGTCGGTCACATCGCATATTCCAGCAAGGCGAGGGCTCCTCTTCCAGTGCGCCACCACCCGAGCCCCATTCATTCGACTCCCTCACCGCGATGATGACTCAGGGTTTCGAGACCCTGCGGTTGGGTCAGGAGTCTCTACAGTTGGGTCAGGATAGAATCTTTCGCCGGGTGTCCGACATGCAGCAGCGCCAGTACCACCTCGCCCAGCACTTGCACAACCTGGAGGTGGACCTGCAGCATCAACCACGGGAGCCCTTCCCCGAATACCTCTTGCAGCCATACCGCAGCCCGTCCCCAGACCGACCCGACGTTGAGTGGGAACCTTGGCCCGAATAGGCCCCCGTCCACCGCTTCATTTGAGACAGTGAGGACACTGTCTATTCTAAGTTTGGGGGGGTGTTTTCCATTTCATAGCCCGGCCGCAGCATCCCGATCGAGAGGAGGCACAATTTCTATCTTTAATTTTTTTATTATTAGTTGTATTTTAATTATTGTTGAACTATTTCATTTTCATTGTCATTTACTTTATTTTTTAGGTTATTAGGTTTATTTTTATGTAGTTTGTTTTCATTTATGCATGTTAATAAACTTGGTTATTTGTATGAACTCTAACGAGATGTTTAGTGTTTCTTTCATTTGTGCAATGGCGTGAGTCGATGATGAGGACTGGCACGAAGTCGAGTCCTGCATTGTGTCGTAAGTTTTTCTCCCCTTCTTTGAGTATAACATTGATGGTAAACTTAGGATTTGGCTATTTCACATTCCATGCACGTAATATGTCTCTTGAAATTCGACTGATGAATGTATGCAATAGAAGTTCTTTCTGATAATGCTTGTTTGAGATCTCTAGAACCCGACCTTAGTTGCTTTTCGAGGCGAAATCCTAGTAACAAGAACTTGAGGAAATGATTAAGGCCATCATTTGGACCGTTTGAGCCTAAATAGCACACCTTGGACAATATATCTTTGCACCCATAGTTTTGAGCCTATAACCACCATTTATTTCAGATTTTACCAGCCTGTGACAACACCCACTAGCCTTACATTATCCACAATCATCCTTGTTCACCTAGACTGCAATGCTTAATTTTGTATGAAGGAGAGTGATTATGTTAACAATATAGAGTCCAAAACCCAATTTCGTTACCCGTATCAACAATAAAAATATTGGATCGAAAAAAAAAAAAAAAAAAAAAAAAAAGGGTATCCAATGTTCTAATTTAACAAGGGTAGTTAAAACGAAGTTTGGGGGAAGGGTGTTTTGGTGTTTTGGTAATCGGGTGAAAAGAAAAGAAGGTGTCAAAAAGATTCAGTGGTGTTGCCGTAACGGCATGGGTTTAGGTGAACATCTAGCTTAAAATTTACCTTCATCCTACCTTAGCCGAGGCCGCAATATTACAAGCCGAAAAGTCCTTTTGATCCTCAATTACTTGTGATCTACATTAGTGGAGATTAGCGACGGGGTTGGGCTTATGGTGATTCTCTTCGGTATGAACCGTTAAGTCTTCTTGAGTATGCAGTAGTCGGTTGAATGAAAGAGGAATCGCACACACACACTTGAAAGGCCATTTCCGAGGTAAGCTTGATCTGTAAAAGCTCTAGTTGGATGAGGACTTCGATACCACAAGGGAATCGGTGAAATGTCCCTGAGAACTATCCATGCCATGCACGACAAAGAATCCGGATGTTGAAGTTAGAATCATACATTGCTTATTTTCATTTAGGATCATTTTTCATTTAGGATTATTCATTCATTCATTTATTCATTCATTTATCCATGTCTTCATTCATTCACTTATTCATGTTTAAGATAGGAGTCATGCATCATAGAATTGAAATTTGTGCTTCATTGTTGCTTGAGGACAAGCAATGATTCAAGTTTGGGGGTGTGATAAGTGAGCAAAATACTCACTTATATATCGCAAATTCGGGCTTGAATTGTTGTTAAATTCCTCAAGTTTATGTTATTTAATGAGTTTTGTGAGTGTACAGGTGATTTAAGCACAAGTATGGAAACCGAGGTGAAAAAGTACCAAAACGGAACATTTTGGAGCAAAGGAAAACGAGACCTCATAGACAGAGCCATCGCCGATCGATCGCGGCTCATTAGCCGATCGATCGGCAATTGTTGCAATGACGAGCCAAAAAAGGCAGAGGCATCGCCGATCGATCGCGGCTCATTAGCCGATCGATCGGCCGAAGTTAAGAAACGCAACGAAAAAGGAAAAAGGACTGCCGATCGATCGCGGCGTATTAGCCGATCGATCGGCCCAAATACGCGAAGTCAACCCGGAGCATCGCCGATCGATCGTGGAATTGAAGCCGATCGATCGGGAGCCACAATTCCTGAGAACGCGTAGGCGCCGATCGATCGCAACTTAACCGCCGATCGATCGGCCAGAACTCCTGAAGCAGAACGACGTCGTTTTCCAAGCGCAAAAGGTTCCGAAATTCCTCCAAAATTAGGTCAAACTTCGTGCTCTATAAATAGAACACTATTTTGGACGAAGAGGGGAGACTTGGACGAAAAAGAAAGACTTTCACAAGGAGAAACTCAAGAGAACAAGAAGAAGAAGATTGAGCGTTCATCGGAGCTGAAGAATTCGCGAAGATCATCGATTTTCAGAGTTTTTCTTACTCTTATTCTCTTTGTATCTTCTTCTCATTTAATTCTATGTTATTCATGAACTCTAGAATTTATTCTTTGCTGTACATAATTATGAGAGGCTAATCTCTCCGTCTAGGAGAGATTGGCTGAACTCGATGTTGATTCTTTTCAATTTCAATTAATAAATTTCTGCAATATTCAGTTTATATGCTTGTGATTCTTGCTGGTTTATTTTATTTTCTGTTGCAATTGAAAGATTGAATAGAAGAACTTAGGTTTAATTTAATTAAACTCGAGAGAGGAAATTGAGTTGAATCTGGAATAGTAAGAACACAACTTAGACATCATAAGGACCGAGAGGTGATTGATAGTCTAGGTAGTCTAGCTATAAATCGTAGGGACCGAGAGGTGATCGATTTAGAACTATAAGAGTTGAGCGTAATTGTAGTTGATTCTAGCAAACGGACGCGTAAGTTAGGATTAAATGCACAATTAGGTCTATATGCGAAAGCTGCGACGTAATTAATAGTATCTTAGACTAGTATATAACTGAAGATTGTAGTGAGGAGTTAGTGAAGGATTGAATTGAGGAAGCATCGAGGGAAGCCAATCGACCCTAGTATTTAGTTAATTGAGTGAATCCATTGCAATTTAGTTCTTGTCAATTTAATTTCATTGTTTTGTTCATTTTAATTTATAACATTCATCTAAATTTGATTTCTAGACAAAGTAGTTCTTTAGTAATAGTAGTAATTAGACCTAGGCAATTGTTCTCCGTGGGACGATATTCGGACTCATATCCACTTTATTACTTGAATGACCCGTGCACTTGCGGTTACAAATTCGCGTGTGTTTTCGAGCGAACACTCACCTCTCGTGCCTTTTACCACTCAATTTCTCACTAAGCTTCTCGAAAACTTGAAGGTACCCAAGACACTTTGATGGAAAAACTTGACGACCTTCGAACTTTAAACGACCAAACACACTCAAACGCTTACCGATGCTCAACAGCCCACAAACGCTCAAGAACACAAATGCAATCGCAATCCCACCGAATCACACAGGACCAATAGACTCAATCCCTAAACTTGTCTCTTTTTTTTTTTTGTAAATAACGGCACACACTTTTTTTTTTATTGCCGTACGTTCTCTCTTTTTTTTTTTTTTTTATAATGGCCGAATTTGCCCTAAGAACGAGAATTGCAAAAGAAAAATCCCTAGGATGAAGATTAATCAACGAAATTAGTTGGGTTCAAGAAATCAATGAGAGAAAATTCAAGAACCAACAAGAACAAACAAGAACACAAGTACTGATTTTTTTTTTTGACACTAAAACCTAGATTAACAAGACACAAGATTCAAACATCCAAAGGAAAGAAATTCAAGAATCAGAACAAAAACAATAAACCCTAGAATAGACGACTCTAAACAACTAATTGAAATTGAAAATCCAAACAAGAAAAAGCCGAAGCTCTGATACCACTTGATGCGATCCTCGTAACGAGAACCGGGTTCACGATCGTTTTCTTGTTGGAACGACACGGACTGGATAGAAACCCCGTCGAATGACTCGGTTATGATGCTTGTTGCGACGCCACAACGGATGCGGAATAGCCGTTGATAAGTCAATGGGTTGAGGAACGCCACAAACGGTTGCGGAAGGGCCGTTTGATAAGTTCTAGACGAATCGTCAAGCGTTGGACTTGATCGATTCAAGCTTCCGAGACAAACTCAGGAAGAAAACCTCAAAGGTGTTTTTCACAAATAACGTCGTCTGCCTGTTGTCATTCATATTTGCCTTTAAATAGGCTTCATACTTTTACAACCCTAATTGGAAATTAAAATAACTAAAATTCGGAAATATCCCAAAACAATTCGAAAAATACCAAAATTATTAAAAGAAAACGCGTAAAAATAAAAGCTGGACAGTTTCCTCGCGTGCGCGCGATCGTTCGGCCCAATATGGCGATCGGTCGGCTATATGCCCGATCGATCATGTGAGATACGGCGATCGCTCGGTAGCCGCTCGACTGGGACGTTCTTCGCGCGCGCGATCGATCGGCAGCTGAGGGGCGAACGACCGGCGCTGGGCGAACGTTCGGCTGGAATGGGGCGAACGATCGGCTGGCTTGATGTCGAATTTTGGCGATCGTTCGGCTGGAATGGGCGAACGATCGGCGATGGTTCTGCCCTCCAATTGCTAAAACTCACATTAAAGTTCCAAACATCTACCAAAGATTCTAAACACTACTGACACAATATTCAAATAGAAATTACATAGAAATAACTCAAATAATAACATAATAATAAATAAAAATAAAGGTCTTCTCCGAACACTCAATTGCTCGTCTTGATGGCTTCACCCTTTTCTCGTGCTGAATGACATGTTTGCTCTTCGGACTCGGCTCGTTTAGCTTGCATCTTCGCCATTAAACCGCCGGGATCCAAGATGGTAGTTTGCACGTTGACCATGGTCGCATCATTATGACAATAGTAGAACTTACTCTAAGAGATTTGTAAGACATATTAGATGCTCCTTTTTTTTCAGAGTTATACATCATCAGCACACTATAACAAGAATATGGTAACATAAGATATTATGAAATAAAATAATACTAAAAATTATTTAGGTTTTTTTTATACTGACGCTCGCATGTCTCTCTTGATATCTTCTAGAGGTTCGTTTCCCAAAGAATCGAGGAAGTAAACAACCGCACGCTTTATGTCAATTACAAATAATGTCCAATGCCTCCTGTATATATTGGATAATATGAGTGAACATATAGGATAAAATTACTTTATAATTTAACGCGTTCCAATCTTACCCTAAATTATAAGGAGCCAGCCAATATTGTGTTCTACTTGTTAATAAACGAGCTTGTATTTTTCCAAAACGGTTCTTCATATCACTCTTTTTGAATATTGTTCGAGTATCTGGATGGATGAATCCGTAGAGATGTAGTTGATTTTTTGAACGTAGAATTCTGTGTAAGTACCTATCGTTCAATAAACAAATTTTTGTTAACATAGATTAGATTTTTATATTTAATAACGATTAGGAAAGCTTGTTACCTCATATAGACCGCAATACAAGTAGCACCAATATCTTTGAATTTGGCCATATGCATAATGTCCTCATATTAAAAATATAGTTGCCCAACAGTCCCAAATACATCTTCGATAATTGGTATTTCAATGGTAAAATTTTGTGGATTTTTATGTCTAAGACTTTTTACCAATGTTTTCAAGCCCCCGGAAAGATTAGGTGGAATCTCAAACTTATCCTGAGTTGAGATATCTTTAGGTTTAGCTGAGGAACTAGAAGATTGAGCTTGTTGTATATTTTGTCCTTTTTGTTGTAAACTCATATTCTTTTGTGGTACTTTTTCTTGCAATCCCTATATAGAGTTACACATTCACTAGTTGTAAAACATGATTATATATCTAAAATCTATTGATAAAATAAGTTTAATTGAGTACCTCGAGATCATCTTAAACAATAAGATTCTTAGGCCATGCTACTATAGATCCAGAGGCATGTACGACCAAAGACATCTCTTCTGGTATGGGAATAGGGAGTATAGCAGTCTCATCCTCTACATGATCTACACAAACCTTGTAGTTTAACTTCCCTAATTCTATGCCATGTATGAGCCCTGAAGTTGCCACTATGTATCCTTTAGCAACTATGTTGGACGAATTATCTACTTTTAACTTACATTTCATTCCCTGTATTATTTCAAGGTTTAGTTATTATTAATGATAGATAAAAATATCAAATAAGAAAATTAAAGAATAAATAGTGAGATCACTTACACTATGAGCTGACAGTGATGTCGATGGTGGTGATTCGACGATATTTATGTTGAGAAGAGGATTTTGAGATAGATTTGTAACTGATTGGATCATTTTCATCAAAGAATCATATTTCTTTGTTGTATCTTTTCGGAATTCATCGAAATCGGTTGACAAATTTTCATATAGTTGCTTGTAGTCTTCCTGTTGAGGGTCATTTGGTACATCATCTATTTGATTTTTTCGTGGAGTAGGTCCAAGACCGGGTGTGTATCCATATTTTTCAGGACCTAAAACGTGCCTACATATGGATTCTTCATCGATTTCTATTCCTGCAGATTTCTCATCTTTTCTCATTTTTATCATCTCGGCCTATAATTATTATTACGTATTAAGCAAGTTCCCGTGAAGCCAAAATAAAAAGTCTAAATAAATGGGTTTTTGCATTTTTTTTAATTTATCAGGTTTAAAAAAAAAAAGAATACTAGTAGACAAAAATTTTTAACATACAAATTGATTTTCTGCAAATTCACTAGTCCACCCATGTTTGGGAGTCCAATGTGTTTTTCTGTACAATTCAATTCGACCAATCCCTTTGGTTTGCGCATTTGATTCATTTTGCTCTTCTACCGCCAATTCTGATTTCTGCGTTAAAATGAAGAAAAAAAATACTAGTAGCATGTTGTGCAAAATCAAAATTTGAAACTTAACCAAAATAAAAAAATAATACTATACCAACTCTTCCAAGTGTTGTATGAAAGCTTTACTCCCACCTCGATGACCACGACTTTTAGATTGTTTTCTATTCTTAGATCTTGCCTCTGATTTTTTCTACATAATTAATTAACATGCTTTTGTGAGGCAAAAAATCAATATTTATAAAAAAAACTAAAGAAATTAAATCGTAATACTTTTTATACCTTCCATTCTGGGTCATTAAACAATTTCGTGCACATCCATGCCCAATCAGCGCTCCTAACAACCTTGGAAGGCTTATTCTCCAGTGGATTTTTTCCTTTTTCAATTAGCCTTTTATATATTTGATGACATTTTGCACGATAAGATTTATAGTGATCGGCAAAATAATAGTTGCAAACATTCAAAAGATACGGTGTCCTAATAAAGTCCATATCAAATAAGTCCTACACCCAAACAATAAAGGGTTAATTATTAAACTACCATATTAGATAAATGCTTTTTTTTTAATTAAATTTACCTGGATACGGGCAAATAGCCCTTGCTTATCTTCTTTTGAAATTGCTTTCCAACCATTATATTGGAGTGGAGCGTGGTGTTGTATGATAATACCAATTTCAGTACCAAATCGATTAGCATTTTTTCCATGCACCCGAAGTTCTCCTATTCTGTGACCAATTTTTAATTTTTTTCCTGAATCTGCTACAGTTTGACGAGCAAAATATCCTCTACTGTGGCTTCGAGATCTCTTAGGTTCTGCAAAAAAGAAAAAAAAAAACAAAAAAAAAAAAGAAAAGAAAATACCATAAATGACCGAAAGCCAAACAAAGACAAAATAAAAACAAAAACATACTCAAACGTGTTTTAGCAAAAGTAAAAAGGAAAAAAAAAAGGTGATAGGAGGGTTCGGGTTCGGGATGGCGAGTGGGGGTCTGTGGATGTCGTGGGTTTGGGGGTTGAGTTTCAGAGGTCGGGGATTCGACGGCAGCCTGAGATTCAAGGTTGGGATTTTGGAGGTCAGGGTTTGGGGGTCGCGGTTTGAAGCTCGGTGGGTTCGGGGTTGGGGTCGGAGGTCGGTGGATTCGGGGTCGGGGTTCCAAGATTGATTGGAGTTTGGGGTCGGATACCAGGGTCGTGGATCGAGGTTGGCGCGGAGGCGGGGGTCATCGATCGGGGGTCGCGTCGACGTGGAGAGGACGAGACAGCGGCGGTCGGATTTTGCTCAGCAGAATGTTGACTGTCACTAAGGTTTCCAATTCAAATCTCTCTTCTTGCTTTTTTAAAATTCATTAAATTTCAATTGTTTCTTCGTTGTATCTCTTACAGTTTCGGGATTTTGTTCATAATTCTTTAAATTTCAATTATTTCTTGGTTGTCTCTTAAAGTTTATTGGTTACCGATTTGATGAAAGTCAAGTACTTATTCTTCTTGTATGATGGTTTGTGATACAGCCTTATTGATAACAGTCTTCTAGTTCTAGATGTGTATGCCTTATTCCTGGCTCTTCTCTTTCTTTTTTCCGTTATGATACCAAAGATTAGCATGTATTTTAACAAACAAGAATTTTGATGAGTTTTGCGATTCAGTATTCTTGGATTGAGATTTTGATTTGGCTTTGTATTTTGGATTGGGATTTTGATTTTGATTGGGTTATACTTGCAATTTGGATTTGTTTTTATTGGCTGACCAAGAAGTGCGTTTATGGGGCTGAAAATTTTTCTTTGACTATTTTGATTAAGAAAACAAATACTTACCAGGTTCAATATCAGAAGCATATGGTTCCTCTTCTACTTGTGCTTCTGTTTCACTAGTGTTAGGATGTTGACTTGAGCTAGGCTTTGAAAAGGTCTTTCTCTTGTTTGTCATGATTAGATCTGTAATACCAATAACAATATATTAATTTATCAAATCTACGTACATTATTTGCATAAGATTAATCGAACAACACAGATATTAAGAAAAAATTACATTAAATTAAGAACAACTAGAATACAATAGAAGTTACCTCTAGTATCTTCTAGAATTTCGTATTGCATATAAAACTTACCCCTAGTATCTACTAGAATTTCATCTTGAACGCACCTTTTTTTTTTAAATTATGGATCTCTGACTCTAGTTATAGTTTTTTTTTTTTGAAGAAAAAAAAACTTGTAATCGAATCTTAATTTTGGATTTTATTGGAATTTGATATGATAGTTTCAGTTAGTTACAATATATTGACATACGATATTCACAGCAAAAAAAATATTGACATACGATAAGGGATTTTTCAAATAAAAATTGTGATGATTTGGATTCGAATTCTACTAGGATTTTAAACTTTTATATCATATTATCTATATAAATAAACCTAACACTACCTTTTGTCACAAGTAAAAAAAAAAAAAGCTGCGATCATATTTTTTAAAAAAACTCTCGAACTGTGTATACCACTCAATCTCTCTCTACTGTTTTTTTAGTAAGATTTTCTCGACTCTTATTAATAAGTGACTTCTATATAATTGATGATGGTGTTTTGAATTGGGCTTAATCAACAATCGTATAATGCCAACAAGTATATATATATATATATATATATATATTATAACAAAACAAATTAAGAAAATGTTTTTTCAGGTTGCTTGATTTTTTCTAGTTGATGATTGTTTCTAATTTTCTTTTTCTTTTTATTTTATAGGATATGGACAAGAGTTGGATTTACCATGAGGATAGGCTAACAAAGGAATATGTGAAAGGGATTAAAAAATTCATAGAGATGGCAAAAAATCACTTGAACGATGACAATAAAATTCGATGCCCATGTACCGACTGTTTAAATTTATGTTTCGAAGGTTTACAAACGGTTGAACGCCATATATTTGAGAAAGGCTTCTATCAGTTGTACAAGAAATGGATATATCATGGTGAAGATGACAATATAGGTGAAGATGAAAATAAAGGACAAAAAAACAATCATAGTGCTGCTTGTTTAGAAGATAATGATGTGGTTCAAGCAGTTCTAGATGCAAGTGGACCAGAAATCAGAACTAGCAATATCAACGAGACAGAAAATCCTGATAATGTCCATTTTAACCAAAGTCAATTCGTCCAGCTATTTAAAGAAGCAGAAAAAGAATTATATCCAGGGTGCAAAATCTCAAACTTGACCTTCATTATTAAATAGATGCATATAAAGCTACTGAATCGTTCAAACAGCAAATCAATTGACATGCTTCTCAAACTACTTATTGAGTCTTTTCCACAAATTAATATTCCAAAATCCCATTACGAGGCAAAGCATATGTTACATGACCTTGGACTTGGATATGAGACGATTGACGTATGCTAGTATGATTGTGCTTTGTTTTGGAAACAACATATAGATGCTGAGATTTGTCCAATTTGCAAACATGATCGATATAAATTTCGAAGCATGGGTGAAAAAAAAGTACCGCATAAAAAGATGCATTATTTTCCTATTACTCCACGACTACAGAGGTTATTTATGTCAAGACATACATCAAAGGATATGACGTGGCATAAAGAAGAACGTATTGATATTGATGACGAGCTTAGACATCCTGCAGATGGGAAGGCTTGGAAGGATTTCGATAAGCAGTATCCAGCATTTGCGAAAGAAGCACAGAATGTCAGGTTGGGGCTTGCAACAGATGGGTTCAATCCATTTGGAGATCTTTCTAACTCATACAGTATGTGGCCTGTAATGTTGGTTCAATATAACATGCCACCTTGGAAATGCATGAGAGAAGAGTTTATGATGATATCATTGTTAATTACAGGACATAAAGCACCGGGAAAAGATATAGATATATATATACAACCTTTAATTCAGGAGTTGAAAGAGCTGTGGTCAAATGGTATAAAGACATATGACTTGGTAGAAAATAATTATTTTACAATGCGTGCGGCAGTTTTGTGGACGATCAATGATTTTACGGCCTATGGTACCATATCTGGGTACAGTACTAGTGGCTATAAGGCTTGTCCTGTTTGTGCTGATGAAACATCTTCTTTCCGTATAAGGAGTATGATTTCTTTTATGGGTCACCGTCGTTATCTGCCTCTTAACCATTCGTGGCGTAAAAGTAAAGAGTATGATAGAAGAGTTGAAAATAGAGTACCACCTGAGGCATTATCTGGGGATGATATTTTAAAAAAGTTAGATAGTATTTGGAAAGGTCAGCCAGGTAAAAACGAGAAAATACAAGAAATTAACAAAAATAAAATGTGTATAGAAGGCTATACAAATGATACAAATTGGAGGCGTAAAAGTATTCTTTGGAAACTAGAATATTGGTCTAAACTGAAGTTGAGACATACTTTGGATGTTATGCACATCGAAAAGAATATATACGACGCGTTGGTTGGGACAATCTTGAATATAGAAGGAAAGTCCAAAGATAATGAAAAGGCACGCCTTGATTTGCAAGATTTGAAAATTCGAAAAGAGTTACATTTGCAAGTGAAAGGGAATAAGTTTGTTAAGCCAGCTGCATGTTATACGCTGTCTGAAAATGAACAAGAAAGTTTCTGTAAGTTTTTAAAATCAGTAAAATTTCCAGATGGGTATGCTGCGAATGTTTCTCGAAATGTCAACATCAACGAAGGAAAGATTACGGGGTTGAAAAGTCATGACTGTCATGTTTTATTGCAACGACTTCTGCATGTTGGTTTACGGCCATACTTGAAAAAGAAGGTGATAAGTCCAATTGCTGAAGTGTCTTGGTTTTTCCAAAAGCTTTGTGCAAGAACTTTATCGATAAGTGATTTAAATAGTTTACAAGAAGGGATTGTCGTTACACTATGTAAATTGGAAAGTATTTTTCCTCCAGCATTTTTTAGTATGATGATTCATCTAATGGTGCATTTACTACTTGAAGCTAAGTTGACAGGTCCAGTTCATACGAGGTGGATGTACCCTTTCGAAAGGTAATTATGTGATAGTGTAATAACTAGGATATATATATATATATATTTTTTTTTTCTTATACGAGTTTTTAACTAAATTAAATATTCATTGGGTACTCTGAAAAAATATGTTAAAAATAAAGCACGTCCGGAAGGTTCAATTGCCGAAGGATATGTCATGAACGAGGCTCTAACATATTGTTCAATGTATCTTTCTGGAATTGAAACTCGCTTTAATCGTCATGATCGTAATTCAGATTTTAATCAAGTGCGAAGGCATGCGGACCAGACCCATCATCCTCTGAAATAACTGATGAGTTATATGCATTGGCATGCGGACCAGAATTTATCGTTACTCCATATACTGGATGCATGGTAAATGGGGTACGATACCATACAAAAAGTCGAGATGAAAGACGTACAACACAAAATTATGGTATTTGTGTTGAGACAGAACATGATGGTGAATTATGTGACTACTACGGGTACATCGAGGAAATTTGGAAAGTGCAATACTTATATGGGAACATAGTAATTATATTTAAGTGCTCTTGGTATGATAAATATACAGAATTCTACAGCACTAGTATTAAAATTAGCAAGAGATGTTTTGTTGACGAACCTTATGTCCTCTCAACTCAAGTTCAACAAGTGTTTTATTTGGATGACTACAATAGAAGGGGAAATTGAAAAGTAGTGGAAAAAGTAATTCACCGTCATATTTGGGATGTGCCATCTATGACTTCAACTGATGAGAACGAAAAATAAACGTTCGTCAATAGAGAGGCTTATGAAGAAGATGCCTCAAGTGACATCAATGTAACATTTGACGACACTAATATAAATACTAGTCTTGTTCGAGAAGAGGTTCCATCAACTGAATTAGATGCACTGACCATTAATTTGCAAATGGATCCTAATTATAAGGATGGATTTCATTCAGATCACCAAGATACCGATGAAGAGGCATTACTTGGTGATATGGAACATGATGATCAAGAAAGTAAAACAGATAGTGATGATGACTAAATAAAAAAGTGAACATTTTTCATTTTTATAATTTAATGTCTTCTTAGAGGTAGCTTTAGGCCAAAGACATTTTTTTTTTATTTTTTTATTAGGTATTTTATTTTCTAGTGTGTAAATTTAATTTTCTAGTTTTATTGAAATTTTAATTTTGTCGATGCGTTTTTCATAATTCTTAAATGATTGTTTCTCAAATTTGATGAAATTTAATGCATAAAAAAAATAATACCTAACTAAAAAAAAACACGCACACACACGCTTTACCTACCCTTACACTACACATTTTACTTTTAAAACATTACAAATTTACACCTACTACTACTTCCCTACCTTAATGACACTACACATTTATTTGGTCTTTGGAAATCATTGTATTTTCTTTCTCACTATTTAAATATCAATTATGATGCACGTTTATAAACAAAAACTTAAGTTCAACAAGAACACTACTGAGAGAGACCTATGAAGTTTTAAACCAGCCAACGTAGCCACAAAAGAAGAGTAATGAATCTAAACACACACCAAAAAAAAAAAGCAGCAACAGAGTTGTGCAAATAACATGGACTCGTAGTAAATAAATTTAAAAGAGTTGAAACAATCATTAGTAAATATTAATTACAAAATTTAAGTGTTTCAAAGATACACACAGACATTCACAGCTTGAAAAGTACAAACTCCTTGAAAGGACTGCGATCTTCTTGTAATTCCTCAATATATCATCGTACGATAATTGTAATTATAGTATGATAATTATAATTAATTAAAGAGAAATATACCTCTTTCGCAAACTTCTCCTGGGCTAGGCTGTCAAATGCGGAGCGCGAGCTGCTAGGTCAAGCAGCAATATATTTTTCTACTTATTATACATTTGTACTTAAATTCGTAAACCACAATATAATATAAGAAAATAGTACATGCAATTTTTTTTAACATAGAGTCATAACATCAACTTAAAAATTTACATCATATACAATGTTTTACAGACCAACGCATAATATAACATCTAGTTATAGCCTCATTAGTGCCACAGGTCAATCCACATATGTACTTCTGATGCTCGTTGATCCTACATCAATCCGTCCATAGCTTGTTTTTGTTTACAACATCAAGAAACATGAGTTGCTAACTCAATAAGTGATGAACTATCAATACTACGAGTCATGCCAATACAACATTACAATTACATAGTATAGCCTATACTTTGATTCTAATCACGTGCAACAAGAAGAAAGATATTATTTGTCCCATACCGGCTTATTGCTGCCCCTATAACTACTAGCATCAAATTGTACTTCCTTAGCATTTGCCTCAGCCATTCTCGTAAATGTCTCTTATTGCCTGAGATCCACTGATGGTACCACATAATTTACTCTAAATGCATGGCTCTAAGCGGGGAGTGGGTCAGCTCGCCTGTCAGAGTATTTCCTGCAAAAACCTACTTCGCCAATGCACTTTGTTATTACTTCAACCTTTCCGAAAGTTGAATAAGGAGTTGTGGTCTCATAGGACTGTGGTACAAATGACATCATTTTAACATTCTAACTTATATTGTTTACTAACACTCAGCATGCCTTTAATACTTTATCACTTTAGGCAATTGAGCCATAATATATACCTCTTAGAGGGTAAAAGAACTATTTTTTCAGTTGATGCTCTTATTTAGCGTTCTGAATTAGTTGGAACTGTCACAGAAAACACCACTTATATATGAATAGACATATGAATAGTAAAGGTACGAGTACAAAGATTAATGTAAGTGATACAAAAAATTGGTAATGCGGTTACCTCCACGGGGCCACACCTAGATTAAAAGATACACTATAAACTTCAAACAAGGACTCCCGGACGTATACAAGAATGGACTCCTTCCTATTTTAAGTCATCAAGACTTTCTCAAACTAGTGAGCCATCCTGATGAGATCCCCTCGTCTTATAATTTACACAACCAAAATTCCACTAACCAATTTTTCCAGTTACATGAATGAACACACCATAAACAAAATCACTCTCATCAAAGTTTCACTCTCACCCAAGATGAAACCCAAATGTGTTTTTAACTATCAAAACATACAAATCACTCATTGAAAATACAATGCACTCGTCACAATAATTTTCACATCCTTCGTAATAAAAATATCAACCAAATTAAGATAAAGTTAAAAAGTTTCCATATAAAGATCATTGAATCTCTCACAATTAATTTTGTCCAATTTACCCAATATGAGCGACTAAATAGGACCAAAATTAAGAGGAAACATCATTTGATTTGCATATCAGAAATCTCGTCCAAATCTCATTAATTGAGAGGTTAACGCTTTCCTGAAATAATATAGCCAAAATAAGATCATATTGGAACATTGACGAAGAACACCTCTGAAGAACATTTGTCAAGTCTTTTGAACCATGTATCAAACCCCGTTCAGATTCATTTGCTAGTTACCAAGATCTACTTTCCTTTCATAGGAAATCCGACTAGTGCAACAAACAAATCACCAGCTCTCTTCAAATAAAGATAAGATCAAAAGAAATAAGGAAAGATTATGAATAAAAAATTTGATAAAGAAAATACCAACACCTAAATATTAACAATCTCTCTATTTAGCATTTTTGTTTGGCAAAATCCCATAAAAAAAATTCATAATAAGTAGTTGTCAATGTATCTGCAAAAAAAAAAAAAAAAAAACAAACAAAAACAAATAAATAAACAAACACTACTCCTCTCTTTTGCCAACAACAGGAAAAAGGCAAAAGGGATCAAAGGCCACCAAAAAGGTAAAAAAAAAGAAAAGAAAAGAAAGCTTCAAGATCTTAATATATCCACAAGAGCTGGGTCTTTAAAAATAGAATCAACAAAACTGCTCCGTAGGAGGAACATCATATTTAACATTGGTAGAAGAAACACCAAATACATCTATAGAAATAACATGAATACCAGATGGAACACTGGTAGAGATATCGTCAAGACATGCATCAACAATATCAAAAATAAGATCACCACATAGCACACCAGATACATACTCCCACAAAAGTTATTGATTTCTACAAACATTCTTGGGCTCCAAGGGTGATGTGAAGTAAACAAAACGAACCATATCTCAATAGTTTACTCTATGTTTTCTTCTGTTAAAATCTTACCCTCTTTGTTTTCAATGATTGCATCAACTGGATGATTCTTCTACACTCTTGATGAAGTTTCTCTGGTTGTTTGGTCCTTATTCAATTCATTACTCTTTTCTGTAATTGGAAATTCTATGTGACATTAGTAGAAACACTGTTAATAACATCATGTGGAACATTTTTATTGAAAACTTCTAAATCTAAAATGTTATCTTCTACATATAAAACATTAACATCTTGTTTTAGTTCGTCAAACACTATACTTCTATACTACGTCACTGTTCTTGTTCTCTTATTCTACACTCTATGTAACCCACACTTTCGTTTTTTGTATACATTTGTAAAGAATGGTCGAGCTCGGAATATTGTACTTCGCATCTCAAATGTACAGAAAATATTATAGTTAAATAAAATATCCAATTCCACTCTTACATTATAGTTCTAGATTAATTTAAGAATGTTTCATTTAATTTTCGCAACGAAGTCCGACTCGAAACCCTAACCGAGCCAAACCCTCGAGGTTTACTGGTAATATAGGAAAAATAGTTTTAAGTTCACAAAAATTATTAAATTTGAGAAAGACCTTATTTTAATATAAATAAGTGATTTATAAAAAGATATTGGGCCAAAGTGGTCAAAAAAAATTATCGAATTTCTCAGAAGAACAAAAATACAAACTTTTATAAGATTTGGGGCAAAAGTACAAATAGTAGAAATTCTTTCACTACAGCTTTTGGAAGAGTTTATTAGAGGATTTTGAGTAGTCAAGTGGGGATTAATTAAGATTGTATGAAGTTCATAAGGTATTTTCACCTAATTGGTCAAAAGCGTGGTTTAGTAGAATTTCAACTTAAAAACTTCATGTAACTAAATTCACTTGGATTCTAACTAAGACTTAGCTCCCCACTTTGAGTTTATGTGTTGTCAATCCAAAAACTAAGGCTTTGTGTAAAGTGTAAAAGGAATGTGCAGGGTGTCCTGCTATTAAGCCTAAGCTTTATGAAAACTCACTATGTGAGTTAGTTAATTCAACTAGGAAGCTTGTGTGGCCGACTATAAGGGCTGGAAAGAGAGAGAAAAGCTTCACTTTTACTATTTCACTTCAAAAACTAGAGAGAGAAGAGAGAACACAAAGTGAGGAAGAGTTAGACTTAGTGTTTGATGAGATTTTGTAAGTTAAGTGCCAAGAAGGAGAAGTTCTTGTGGAAGAGACTTTGTACACTCTCCAAGGTTAAGGTAAGGACTCTAAGAACTTTTGCACATTTTCATATGCCCTTAAGAAAATCAGATCCTTAGTTGTGTCTCTCTTTTCTCATGGCTACATACTCAAAGGAAGTGCTGATTAAGAGCTTTCAAGGATCAAATGAAGTGAAATTCTTTTGAGATCACTTGTAGTAGGATCTCTTCTTCTCTCCTCTCATCCTAATATATGAGGATGATCTGAAGGTTTCAACAAAGATTTAAAGGGTTAAACAAGAGATTGTATGAGAATCAAAAGTAAATTTTAAAAGAGCAAACCATGAGTATTTTCTGCATACGGATAATAGTTTGGAATTTTTGACAAACTTAAGATATAAAGATCATCAAAATAGTTTTACACAAAAAATATTGACTCCTCAAGCTTTTCAAAGAATTATTTTATGAGCATTTTGACAAATAGTGCATGAAGATATACTTTTTCAAAGATTAGTCAAAGACAGCAAGTGTTTTCGGATTCTACATAAATTCAAATACAAAAAATGTAAAACATATACTTTTAAAGTAAAATAGACTTAATAACCTTTCCTTCGGATTAATAATCAGCTGATTTCGAGTTCAGAGCTAAAAGATATGAACTTCAAAGTTTTTGCAAAAACTAGTTTAAAACCAGTAAGTTTTTAAGCAACTGATTTCGATCCCTTTAAGACCCACATAAAAATTCCAAAACCTATCATAAAACCACTGTAAAGAAATCCCTTTAAGTCTCGTTTCCAATGCCACCAATTTCGTGTCGATCCGACTTCAGAACAAAAAGTTATGCGCATTCTCGTGACTTGTGTCGAATCAATTTTTCTACGAAGTTTCCAGCAGAAAACGGTCGATCAGTTGCCATAAAACACCGACAAATATGTTCTAAAATTAGACTGTTAAGCCAAAACGTATCCTCGTTTATAACCAACATGCATCACGGACTTGTTGGCCTGTGGTACAATTAGAAACCAAGTTGAAAAGTAGACTTTGACATATTTAAAGTGTACCCTTAGTGGAAAAATTCATGGAAGCAGAGCGTGCGAGGAACTCAGCTACAAAAGGAAGGAGGAGCAAAGTATAGGCTCGTAAGAGCCGTATTTGACACAACAACTCTGTAAGTGACAATGCACCTATGACATAAAGACGTGTGATGTTTATTGGGGCTTTTCGTGCATTGTATTATTACACGCATTGTATTATGATGATAAAATGTGCTTTTATTTATATTGTCGGTAGTAATGAATACTTAGGCCCGAACCATGATTAATGTAATTAATCAAAGAAAAATTCTCTCTAAAACTTAGCACGGTTTTGATCGTTAAACTAAAAAGTAGAGTATGGCATAAGAGTTGAGAAACCGAGCCTTGCTATGTTGTTAAGCATTCCACATTTGAACTCCTTTGTGTCTCCAAACCGAGAAACAACGATAGTTACGATTAATCGTCGTACCAATGCCGGATTCGAATCCTGAGCGAGTCAACGGGATGGGCTGCGTCAACGTCCCGAGACCTAAGATCAAGTTCCGTCACAGGACAATGTTAAAGTAAAGTACTCGGGATTTCACCCCGAACATGTAACTCTCAAGAAATAACGGCTTGGAATTGCCTTTATGATAAGGCTCCGGGAAAGCCAGAAAGCTAGATAAGGAGAGAAAACAAAGTCGACGGTACCACTATCCCACGAGGACAATATATAGAACTCCTCCTCACAGGGTGGGAAGATACGTCTTTAACCTCGAGCACTTCAGCTGCTGTTGGTCGATGAGATTATCAGTCGGGAGATACTTCTGATAAGCTAGGCCCGCCAGGGCGCCTAACGAAAGTTAAAGTAAAGATGTGGTTAATCTTAGTGGATCTCAAACTACAAGGAAGTTAAAAGACAAGCGCCGAGAAGTCTTTTAGAATGGCTGAGGCGTGACGAAAAGGCTAAAGATAAAGAAATGTTTGAACATCTGGCATAGGACAGGTGACACTCTATACATAAGTTAGTCATAGAATAATTCTGAATTGCTGTATCTACCTGGATTTGTTGTAATATGCATATCATAGTGAAGTATATCTTAAGAATATCATATCATAAGCATTCCTTGCCATGCCACCTAACATTAGATAGTTTATTCTTACTGAGTTTAGCAACTCATTAGGTTCTTGATGTTGTAGACAGGAGAAAGGTGAAGATAGAGTAAGTACAGCAGCAAAAGCCAGAGACGAGTATGTGTAGCATAGACTGAATAAAGACCCGACTTATGTATATATTTATGTTGGATTTTGGAATGTATAATTAAGTAAAGACAGACTGTCATCACATTATTATAATATAATACATGTATGTAAAAGAAAATGTGCACTATGTTTATATTAATATTTTTCGCTTTATGGACTTAAGTAACGTAAGTATATGTATAGAAAGAAATAGGAGTCGCGGCTCGCTGCAACGGGTCGTAACACTTTATATGCACGGCTATTGGTGGAGTACCTAAGAAACACCGCTTCATCACTCTTTGCATCTACCTTTCCTCTGAGTTCCTTATCATTCACAATGTAACAAGTACTACATAAGAATGAAAATACAAACATTTGTTTTCCTTACGTTCCAAATCTCCTAGGGAGTCATGCTTGTGCCTGACCTCAAGTAAACTCGGTTGATGGTGTAGCATCTGGTGTTTATAGCTTCAGCCTAAAACATGTGAGCAACTCTTTTCACATTTAACATGACTCGTGCCATTCCTTGCACTATTCTATTCTTTCGCTCAACCATGTCATTTTGCTCGAGTGTCTTTGGAGTTGAAAACTCATGATCAAAACAAAGCTTATCACAATATTATGCAAAAATGGCATCTCGAATTCCCTTTCGCGATCACTTCAAATTTGCACAATCTTTCCAATGTTCCAACCATTCACAGTTTTATCTAGAACACAGAGTCTTGAACACTTCCAAAGTATCTAATTTTTCACATATAAAATTCACCCATGAAAAGCGATCAAAATCATCTATGTTGTAAGTGATTTTTCGTCAGCAAATGTAGTCTCGGGGGCAGAGTCTCCGACAAAAATTAAATGCAAGCGCAAGCCCCTGATCCCAATAGGAAACGAATGCCACGTCATCACAAGAGCTTCTCCCGAAAATGAACTAGACGAGGATCGTCGGAGATGATCCTCGATTGTACACCCATGAAGATAAACAGGAGGAACACGACCGAAGAAAATGCCGACTCTATGACATGACCCCGGAGAAGGATTGACGGATAAGAAGACCACGGATTATCGGGGATGATCTACCCCCGCGAAGCTAGTCTCGAAGAGGAAGTGAGAACTTCATTTAAGGCGGAAGGCTTGACCCGCAAAGCAGTGACCCCCAATCGAACACGAAGTCCACGCGTGGTAGTTTAGGTCTTTATATTTGTTCCGCTTTTCTAGCTACGATCATGTGATATCTTGTAATTGATGCCAGTAAGACTCGCGATTGATATAACGGTTAGGATATTCAATCTTTGAGTCTTTAGGGAGAAATAATCGCTTTATAACTGCGCATTTAATTCGGTAATTACTATCGAGATTTGAGGAATCGTGCGTTATGTTTCCTTCTTCGAACCGTCATTCCTGGATTATAAAAGGAGAATGAGGGAACCGAAGAAGGGGTTGGTGGATTTTTTGTTGGAATTTACTTGTATTCAAACACTCATAATACAATTATCAGTGGACGTAGGTTATTACTTCGGAGGAGGGCCGAACCACTTTAAAAATCCTTTTTCTGATTATTTTTTCGACCAAAATTGGCTTTTCATTGCCGCATCACACCCTAGAGGTGCGGATCACGTCATTGGTCTAAATTATGCACCAACAGATTGGCACTAGAAGGAGGCTTTCTACTGCCTTTCTTTCCAATTTTCTTTCCATGTTTGTTAAGAGTTTTCATCATCCCGTGTGATCAGAGATCAATAGCACCGATGACTAGCACCGATGACCAGGCGTAACGGAAAGAGCCCGATGATCGCTGACCAAGAGCAGCTCGAGCAGAGGCTGCAGAACGTGGAGGACTTCATGGCATGGATGAACGGCATGATAGAGACCTTGGTACCAAATCTAGGTCAACCGCTGTGCCTCACTGACGGGGAGAAAGCAGAGGTGCTCCGGGCAAGGCTCCAGAAGAAGCGAGAGAAGGCTGCGGCCGAGTTGGCTACCAGAGACGCCAACGCGGATGACCAGGAAGAAGAATATGCTAACGGGTCAGATGTTGAGACCCGCAATCCTCGCAGTTGAAGGAATACGTCGGCGTACGAGCCCGCGACCCACATCGATAGTGCGCAGTCGCCGTGGTCTGAGCCGGGGGTTTGCGACCCGCCACCGACGCAGTAGAGGATTTGGCCCAGTCTGGATCTGTCTTTGACATATTGGGCCCACTCTCACAGGAGCCAGCAAGGCGCGCTCCTGCACAATCCGGGGTCCGCATCGGAGGTACGCAATCCCCGGTGGTTGATCAAATCCGCGATGAGTCAGTTACCACCTCTACCAACAGGCAGACAATGAGAACCTAAGATCTCTAGCCCGCGGAGATCGAACGTCTCCGGGGGCTCCTTGACGGGATTTCCCACGATGGGATTTTGGATGGGGATTTTACTTCCCTGACCGAAGAGATTCTCAACGCTCCCATCCCCGATCGACTCAGGTTGCCGAAGGTAAGCCTATTCGATGGGACCGGGGATCCTTCTGACCACTTGGGGATTTACTCCTCATGGGCCCGCGCTTATGGCTATTCTAATGCCATCAAGTGCCGACTGTTCGATACCACCCTCGTGGAAGAAGCACGCAAGTGGTGGTACCGACTTCCAGCCAACTCAATTGAAAGTTGGTAGGATCTGAGGGCAAAGTTTGCCTCCCAATTCTTCGGGGGCCGAAGGCACCTTAAGAATCTAGCTTACCTAGCCCATATCAAGTAGAAGGATGATGAGACCATCCAAACTTGGTTGAAACGATTTACCAAGGCTACTGTGGAGGTAGGGCATTTGTCTAATGATGCCTGATACTCCGTTTGCGTTTTCTATCAATAAGAAACCCCCGCTGACGTATTCAAATTTCTTAGATCGGGCTAGAAATTACATAAACGCCGAGGCCTTGATTTCAAAGAAGTCTGGGGCCGCGAAGACTTCCTGAGGAAACCCCAAAGGAGATCGACGGAAGAAGATAAAAGAACCTGCGGAGACCTCTGCAGGAGGAAGCCAGTAGCCTCGCGATGATAAGCGGCATCGCGACTCAGGCTTGGGAAACGAAGCGGCCCGAGCTTGTAAACAACGGTATGGCACATACCACGAGCTTACCACCTAGATCGAGGAGATCTTCATCAACTAGCGAAGCAAGGTTGACTTCCGACCCCTCCCCTCTCCCCCCCCCCCCCCTCCCCCCCTTAGCAATGAAGGGGAATATCCTGGAGAAGCATAAGGACAAGTTCTGCTTGTTCCATAACGCTCACAGTCACACAATTGCAACGTGCTTCGATCTCAAGGATGAGATTGAGTATCTCATCAACCGAGGAAGGCTCACGGGTTACCATAAGGATGCGGACCACAGAGCAAGAAACCCGCCCAACAGAGAGATCGAGGGCGAGATCCATATGATCGTAGAAGGTCTTGGCTAATCCGACTACGAGGATAATTCGAACGCGAATGCCTTGGCTAAGTAAATACACCGAGCTTCTTCGTCTAGTCCTGGGTGAGATTATCCCCGAACCATGTATCGCGATGCGAGACTTGGTGGAAGTGGTCGACTCAGAACCTTCTTGAAGGAAGATAAACTGCCAGTAGATTGAGAACAGGTCTGAAGGGTCAGGTTTGAACGTCACTTGCTGCTAAACATAAATTATTCAAGAGAAAAGTCTTAATCGAGATCCACGATGGAGTTTATGGGAATCACGTAGGGGGCAGTCCCTCGCCTGAAAATTAACTTTCCTCTTGTATTCTATAATTTGTACTTCAGTGATTATCAATGAAAATTCAGCAAGTTTAGTACCAAAGAAATCAGTTCTCAATTATTATATTTTTTTTGTTAAAAGAAAAAAAATCTGCGGAGTAGACTATAAAATCAGTGTATAAAGGAATGAACCGTGAAGCGGATGATGCCTAGAAACACTATCATCGACTGTCTTCTTGCTCGCGAAGCGGCGCCCAAGAGGATAGGGGGTACCATAAAGAAACAGGTGCGGCCTATAGGTACTTGAAAAACGTGCAAGGCTAGAATGCGTGAGTCCAGAGGACTTACGTTGGTTTTAATCATTGAAGCTTCCTACAACACAAAAGTTTTTCTTATCAGGTCTTAACCTACTTGGGGATTAACTTGGGAAGCATTTGGCTGATTTTCTCCTAGAACCATTCTATACTTCGAAGAAGATAGAAGACCTAGGTATGCTTAAAGGGGGAACCCCGAGGTTTGAAAGACTTCGAAAATTTTTGAAAAATTGGACTAAGTCTGATTACTGAAGCATAAAAGTAAAGAGGTCACGCTCTATTCAGAAGCATAAAAGTAAAGAGGTCACGCTCTATTCAGAAGCATTGGGGACCGATGCGAGTAATAGGATGCTTACAAATCTTGTTGGTTATTAGATTTGATCGAGACCTTTCTTCGGAGAAGGAGACTTGGTTCGGGATAATCCTTCAGAGAAGAAAGTAACCAGAGTGACTTAGAACATTCTTCGAAGTAAATTATGTTCAGGTTACGGTCTAATTAATCGCTTAATTTGCTTTGATTATGATCCTCGGAGAGGGCACGATTTAGATAAATTGTGATCCTCGAAGAGGATGTGACTTACGTTTACATGGTTAATCCCGAAGGAAGTCGATCGTGTTAGCCCAGGAAAATAGCGGAAGATAAAGTCAAAAATTAGAGATACGAGGAAATAAATACTTAAAACAATTTTTTGTGAAAACAAAAAACTAAGTTTTATTAATTTGATCGGAGGATTACAAAAGATGGGCATCTAGAAGACGCCGAGGGAAAAAAGAGAAAATTACAAAAGAGGCCGAGGGAGAAAGTTAGTTCGGGTGGCACTGGACTTTGTCGTAGACGTTCCACTCGGGGTGAAGAGCATCGAGCTTTTCTAGCACCTTTTCTGCGCCCTCGAGTATAGCCTACCGCATCTCGACTTAATAGCAAGGGCTTTCTTGGAAGCTCGAGAGCCACTTTTTCCTTTTTGATTCGACATAATTGTCTAAGGCAATGCTCTTCTTGTAGCCCGCTATGACAGTACGGATCTTAGCCATGGCTTCATTGAGAGCACCCTCACTCTTTTAGAACTCTGTGTTTGCTTCTTGAAGCTCACCCTCGAGCGCTTGAATCCTGATCTCGGCTGCCCTTCGTAACCCCTTCTCCTTCTCGATCGCCAGTTCTAGAGCAACCTTCTCGGATTGATGGTTCTCCTCGTGAATTCGGCGCTCTTCCTCGAGGGCCTTACGTGCCTCCTCGCCGGATGCACTCTCTTTAAGCAACTCCTTCTGAAGTTTGGCCACTTCATCATCGCGGGTCTTTTTATAACCCTTCACCTTCTTGAGGCTATCGTTAGCTAAGGCTACGATTTCAGTTGCCTGGCCCAAAGTGGCAGTAGCCTCTGTGAGTTCCGTGACCAGCCTATTATTTTGATCGCGAAGCTGGACTAGGGATTCTTGACCTCTCACGAATGTGGCCTCCGTCCTTCCGGAGTAGATGAAGTTCGCGAGCAATACCTGCATCATTTGAAGAGGTTAGGATCAAGAGTCATACTTATAAATTTTCGGAGAAAATACGAAGTCTTACCCTCGAGGGTATCCGCATCCCTTCTCGGTTGTCGGGCTGGAGTGGCTCATTGTTCAACTCCTGGAAGCACTCTTCGGACCAGATCTCGTCCAACATGGGACTTAGATCGGCGATCTAAGGGAACGACCCCAAGGAGTTGAAAAATGCCTCGCCGTAAGGAGTCCCAGTCGGAAGAACCACAAAGTCCTTCAATTGATCTTTAGGGACTTTAGTGGGACCTCTCTTCCTGGCTTCTACAGCCGGCGAAGAAGCCTCCGGAACTTCTCTTGTTGGCATCTTTGGGCTCGGTCTCCATAGTACCCCCGCTAGAGGTCACTCTATGCTCACAACGAGCAAGACTCTTCATCTTCTTCGGGGGTGGAGCTCCCGAAGGAAGATTACCTTCCAATGGCCGTTTTCCCTTGGCCTTGTCCCCGATGGAAGGTTCGGGGATAGGAACGGTTTTTTCCACGGGCTTCGAAGGCGTCGAACGCCCAAGACGACTGAAGAAATCATCTGCAAAGGCAACAAAGCGAAACCGTTTAGTGTTTAATTTTTTTTTAGTATGAAATGTATTGTGTGTTTGTTTTGCAGGAATCAATTACTTACCCTCATCAAGGATGATCGGTCTCGAACGGTCCGACCCAGGTATAGTTTGGGTCAGTGCCGGAGCTGGCGGAGTCAGCTTCAGTGGAGCTTCTGACACCGGAGGAGTCAGATCTCCGTGTTCCTCTACAAGGAAATCCTCTACACTCAGATGAGGATCTTTCATCAAGGACGCAGGAGGATTCAGCATAGCCAAAGAACCATCTTCATGGAATATTTCCTCCGCAGCCTTTAATGCCTCCCGGACAACTTCATCAAAAGAGCCTCCCTCGGGAACCGTCTTCGAGGGGGCCTCTAGGGGCACCTGAGATTTGTCAAACTCGGGGACAACCTAAGTCTGGAAAGTCAGAACCTCCTCACTCCCGAAGGGAGGAAGATCCAACGGAGCCATCTTCGAAGGAGCTGGCTCTGACTCCTTGGTCTTTGACTTCTTTTTCTTCCTCTGAAAGGTTCTGGAGAAGAATCAACCTCGACCTCTTTTGTCGATAACAGATCAGGTGTAACCGCGGGCTTTGACGAAGTTAGCCTCTTCGAAGAAGATGCAGCTTTCTTTCCTTTAAGCCCTAGAGAAAGTGGACTTCTTCGGAGGAGAAGCCACACTCTCTTCAGCTGCAGCGGAAGGTGCCCTGATCTTAGACTTGGGCCTCTTCGAGGTCGGCACATACCAAACGGAATTGAACTGGGTCCAACTCTATACGGGTAGAAATCCACCCATAGGTAACCAAATTACCTCATTGACGAGGGCCCGGACATCTCTATCTTCGTTCAGGCGGGCGAGAGCTTCCAAAATTCTTTGCCGTTGCTCATCGGATACTTCAGGTCGAATAAACGACTCTGCATGCAACCACGACGAGCTTAGACAAGAAGAGACAACAAAGAAGACAGGAAAAAAGAGAAATAAAAGTTTAAGTATGAAACTCACCATGGTCGTGGTAGTTCCTCGGGACACTCTGGGCTCCCGCGACGGAACTAAAAGGGTCGAAGTTAGCCCCGACGTAGAAGTTTTTGTCCTTCCATTCTTCGCAAGAGGAGGATGGGTTGGTCATGATTATTTTCTTCTTCTCTCAGGGAGCCAAGAAGAAATAACCGACCTCGAACTTCTTCGAGGAGGGCTTGTAGATGTGGAACACTTCCTCTGCGGTGAGGTTGACCCCGAACGCCCTTCTCCAAAGGATGTGCATCCCCGTCATGATCTTGTAGGCGTTAGGGTTTAATTGGCTCGGAGAAAGTCCATGGTGCGCGAGCACTCCTCCAACTAAGGGATGCAACGGCAGCCTGGCTCCATGCTTTATGATGGCCTTGTTGAAGGCTACTAGAGGATATAAAGGGCCATTCGAATGTTCCTCCGCAGTCATCGCCCGTCTCGTTATGTCTGCAGGCAGATGAAATTGTTTATGCACGTGCTCCACGTCCGCCTCTGTGCACGTAGAGACCTTGGTCATCACAATGATTATGCTCGAGGGCACCATGAGGACTTACTCACTCATTGCGATTGTCGTCGAATCTGGTAGAGGCTGCGGGGCAGCCGTCGCCTGGGATGGCTGCACGGATCCAGCTTCGGTAACCCGCGGAGCGGGAGCCAATGAGTCCGGCCTCGAAGCTGCAGCTTTGAAAGACCACGAAGTTGGGTCGTCCACCAGGGTCGCCGGGGAAGAGGCTCGAGCGACAGAGGCCTTCCTCGTTTTCTTCTTCTTCTTTTTCTGCTCCACTATCGAAGACGGTGGAGGGATCATAGGAGACTCAATCTCTGCTGCCAAAGGCGGCGAAGAAGCCACTAGTGAAGCCGGTGGCGAAGGCTCCGAGTGCTCGGATGGGGGTTTCAATCCAAACCGAGCCCCAGAGGAAGACGAACTGGATTCGTAGGACATTTTTCTGAAGAGAACAGATACCAAAATCAGTATCTCGAAATCGAAAAATCTATCTAAAACCCTAAACCATTCGAAGAATGGGGGTTGAAGAGGAGTCCAGAGGACTTACCAGAAATGTGGATAAATAGGACGTCGTAGAGTGAATTGGATTTCCGGCGAAGATTCTCGAGGAATCAGACGAAGTCTCTAAAAGCTTTAAGAACTTTGAGAGTTTTTGAAGTTTCAAAGAGTTTTGAATGCACGAAATTTTTGAAGTTTGAAATAAGAGAAGGAAGAGGGAATTTATAGAGGTCAAGGAACGCGAAGAGACGTGTGAGCTGACTTCCTTATTCACGTCCTTTCACCTACTCCCTCGAACTTGAATATCGACCGTCCAATTCGCTTCTCTTCCTTATCATCGAATAGTCAGGGATTTTCGGAGAAAATCTAATCATAACCTGACGTCAGCAAATCACATCGAATGATGAGAATCTCCCAAAAGATGTCAGAGCATTAAAAGCCCATCTATCAAAAGACAACTTTACTGCTTTTCAGAAGGGAAACTTCCAAGGAAGAAATCCCGCAAGACACGGTTTATACCTTCGGGATTGGGGGGCAAATGTTGTAAGTGATTTTTGGTCAGCAAATGCGCGGAGTTTACGAGGAACATTAAATGCGAGAGCAAGCCCCCGATCCCAATCGGAAAGGAATGCCACATCATCACATAAGCTTCCCCGGAAGTGAACTGGACGAGGATCGTCGAAGATGATCCTGGATTGTACACCCACAAAGATAAACAGGAGGAACACCACCGAAGAAAATGCCGACTCTATGACATGACCCTCGGAGAAGGATTGACGGACAAGAAGACCATGGATCATCGGGGATGATCCACCTCCGCGAAGCTAGCCTCGAAGAGGAAGTGAGAACTTCATTCAAGGCGAAAGGCTCGACCAACGAAGCCGGTGACTCCTGATCGAAGACGAAGTCCATGCGTGGTAGTTTAGGTCTTTATTTTTGTTCCGCTTTTCTGGCTATGATTGTGGGATATCTTGTAATTGAGCCCGTAAGACTCGAGATTGATATAATCATTAGGATATTCAATCTCTGAGTCTTTAGGGAGAGATAACTGTTCTATAACTACACATTTAATTCAATAATTACTCCCAAATTTTAGGGATCGTGCGTTATGTTTCCTTCTCGAAACCGTCATTCCTAGATTATAAAAGGAGAATGAGGGAACTGGAGAAGGGGTTGGTGGATTTTTGGTTGGAATTTACTTGTATTCAAACACTCATAATACAATTATCAGTGGACGTAGGTTATTACTCCAGAAGAGGGCCGAACCACTTTAAAAATCCTTTTTCTGATTACTTGTCCTACCAAAATTGGCTTTTCATTGCCGCATCATATCTTAGAGGTGTGGATTACGTCGTTGGTTCAAATTCTACACCAACAATCTACACAAGCAAAAACAAACCATTTTCCTCCAATGCTCTCAACCCACATAGGGCCCATGAGATCCATATGTAGGTATTCATGAACTCGGGTTTTGACAAGGTGTTACAATACCTTATGAGACACTTTAACTTGCTTTTCTTTAAGATATGGACCACAAAAACTACAAGCCTCTATTTTCATATTAGAAATACCAAGAGTAACGCTATTTCTTGAATGTGATAAAATAACATTTGTCATTTCTAGTTAAAACTCAATCAAGTTCAGAAATATCAGAATGAATTAAATCTAAAGGCTGAAAAACTCTTTCAACATATTTGTGTGGTGCTTTAGTAATCTTGGCTTGACAATAAAATTGGTATTTTTCAAAATAATTTAGCGATACTGCAGGAATGAGTCCTAAGCTACTCATGTTTTTTATAATGCGCTTGTTAATATGACAAAGTATGCAAAGAATTAAAAGAAGATAACATGTAAGCAGAAGAAGAAATTTTATTAGCATTAACATTCAATTTGAACTTTCTATCAGTAGCATACCCATTCCCCATAAAAACATTATTTTTGGTAAAAGTGTACAAATCCCCCCCAAAAGTTTGAGTAAAGCCAGCCTTGTTGAGAAGATAGCTCGAAACAAATTCTTCCTAATCTCAGGAGTCTGCAGGACTTCATTCAGCACGACAGTCTTTCTAGAGGTAAACTTTAACTCCACACATCTCCAGTTCCAGCAACAACAGTAGTGTGAAAATCACTAAGCAGCACCTTCTTGTCTTCAGCTTGAGAATAAGTCTTGAATAAAGACGATCACAGCAGACATCGGAGCTGTAACAGTGTCTACCCACCACCCTTTAGATTTACCAACAACAATGATCTTAGAGATCATAGCAAAAAGTTGCTCTTCAGTCAAGTTTACCTGCAGGGCAGCAAGACACCTGTTGCGATAATTTCGGGCCTTGTGGCATGGCCTTTGACAGGTATAATATATAATATTTCTCGTATTATTTCCTAAAGGAGGTAGCTGAAACTTGTGGTCATTGCAGTTTTGGTTGTGGTTGTTGCGGTTCTGGTTGTGAATGTTGCGGTTCTGGTTGTTGATGTTTGGTTTCCTTCTCATGTGTTTCCTACTGGATTTCAGAACTACAGCAATGGGTTTGGAACTATAAGACTTTCTCCCTTTGGTCTTTTTTACGGGCTTCCTCCTCAATCCTATGACGAGTTATCAAACTTTCTAGGGAAAACTCTTTGGTTATGTGCGTAAGGAAATTCTTAAACTCTTTCCAACTAGGGGTAGTTTATCTATGATAATATCTGAAAACATAAGTTATTTTCTTTGTGGTAAATAAAAGAGCATTTTCATTTTCATCTCTTAAAGTGCAAACCCTCAAAACGAAAGGGGTTATCTAAATCATCAGATCTCTCAAAAATAGACATGGCAGAATAAAACGGCTTAAAATTATTGTAGCAAACAGTTTCTTGGGTTGAGTTGCGGACTAGGTCGCTCTCTTTAAGGCGTTTCGCGGCTCTACCTAAGGTTGTGCGAACAGTCTACAGCCACGCTGTCCCTAGGATAAAACAGCCCATAATCACCTCTGTGTTGGTAGCCTCTGCATAGAAGAACACTGGAATAACGAACACCTTTTATGCAAACCGATTGCTCAGAAACCAGAGTACATAAAAATATAAATAAAATATAAATAAAATAAACAGTGTTTGCGAACAGAGAGAATCGTTTTTGTTTTTGTATTTGTTGGTGTGTATTTCTGAGTGTAAAGGTTTTGTATTTATAAGTAGTATGGACTAATAGATCTAAAGAAAATAATAGTCAGCAATGCAAAGGGAAGTGAAAACGTGGAGAAGGAAGACACCAAACATTCGGGTAGACCAGAATGGGTCTGAAGAACGGGTCTAATTGAGCCTGGTTCGGATTAAAAAAATAGTAATTAATTACATAATTTTTTTAATAAAAAATTGTATTTTTACAACCACACCCCACCCGCCAGGACGGCCAGCGACGGCACGCGCGTGTGGTGGAGGAGGTCCTATCCTCACCCCTCCACAAAACTGGTATCCCTTAGGGTCCCAATCCCAAGTCCCAAACCATTTGTATTTAAACACTACAAAGTGCTATTATGTTTTCTATGTGGAACTTTATTTATGAAAAAAAACAAACCCACTCTTTCCCTTTGAAAAGTTCTTACTTGTTCCAACATGTTCAATAAGGGCGAGCCGTACTGGCGAATCGATAAATGGATCGGCGAGTTGTTCGCCACCGTGCTGGTGATATGTTGTTCGGTTTTTGATTTTTTATGATGGTTTATTTAGTGGAAAAAAAAAAGTTACTTCAACAAAGAAAAAATATATATATATATATATATATATTTTGAAGATGAAGAAGAAAGGGGAAGAAGAAGGGTATATAGTGAAATGACCAAAATAATCTTAACAATAAAACATGTGTGACTCACGTGTCAAATTCCGTTCAAGTGTTTGATGGAAGTTATCAGTTTGTAATGATTATTTTTCAAGATGAGATGTAATACGTCACAAATTAAAAATCAAACGGCAACTTGTCACACCGTATGTAAACATTAGTTCAAAAAACTCAACATATTATCGAAGGCTTGAGTACTGTACATAACTTACTTCTAAATAACTAGAAATTGAATGGACGCAAGACAAATTATATTCTAGAATTTGAAGGATAGAACAAGAATGGTGGTATTAGATGTACAAAATATTCCTGATCAAGGAGTAGATAAAGATTATCAAACATGTTTGACAGTTATAAAACGAGTATCTTTAAGGTATCAAATTATACGAGACACCTTGGAAAGCAACCCAGCATAAGGAGAGGAAACAAAAACCATAAAAATTTTGATTAACAGACAAAAAGGATCCATTAACTCCGCCAAAAGTAATCAAAATGCTCTCATCCCTGTGATGTGTCAAGCATGATACACAACTTGACCAAGGCCCATGTTGGATGTTTGGTAAAATTAGATTTGTCAATCAAGATTAAATCCAGTAGAGTTGAGTACTACTGTGTAAACTAAGGACTACAGGGAAATCAAAAGAACCTGGGCCAACAAAAACCCGAGTTGTAATCGTCCTGCCTCATTCACAACACGATAGAGGAATCTGTTTATATCTCGAGCATGTGAAATTCTGTTCTCGTCCTCAATAAACCTAAAGTTTAATGTCGTCCTTAGTACGCATACGAGGGAACGAGGTTTTCAATTCATTGTCCGTAGTGTTTCTTCTGGTTATGTGTGCAAAAACACTAGCCGCACACTTGCTTAAGGCACAACTTCTATACAGATTACATAAAAACAGAAAACCTAAGAACACTTATCTCCCTGAAATAAGAAGATAAAAACTGACTAATAAAAGACTTGAAAGTAGCCAGTCATGCGTATATATGGCAGCAACAAGCCAAGAAAAATAATTAAATCTGGATCAGGGCATAGTCAAAGCGTAAAAGTAAAATTGAAGACATTAAGCAGCTACATCCTAAACAATAAACACAGCCAAAGCGCAATACCGTTCATCTGGAATGCGAGATACGCTTCATCATTCATCCACCAATTCCACATCATATCGCACAAGAAACAAATTTTATATATTTTCTAGAAGTTGACACATCAAACAATGAAAAACAACATCAAAGGTAATGCATACAGCAAAGAATAGCTACTACAGGCAGATATGTGAGGATGCTCTCTAGAAAATCATTACGGCATCGTAGGAAGAATCATAGTAATTATATTGGGTTTAAAACGCAGCGGTGCAAAGTAAGATATCTGCAAATCTCAAACGACAAAAGGTCCTCCTGAGGCTTTAAAGTAGTCTTCCTTTTCATTCAACCAAAGGTCTGCAAACTCGCAATGCTTCCAAGCATCGAACCAGGGTCCGCCACGAGTGTAATGTATGGCCTTTGGGAAAGTGTCGGGGTCAGCCTCAACAACTTTGTTGTGGCCCTCGAGAAAGTTCCAAACAAAGGGGACAGCACCAATGTCGGCATCATCTAGCCACTGAAACCTATGGAGGAAAGCGCCAGTCTGCGAGTTGACGACCTCAGGCGTCAAGACGCGGTTCTTGGGGTGTCCACAGTTGTACAAGACCATGGAGGACCAGTTCTTCCTCGGATACACGGTCTGCACTGCCCCGTCCATCTTCGTGGTCTCCTTAGGCGCGTAGTCATGCTGAACGCACATTATGGCGTAATTGTCATCGATTAGATCGGTGAGCTCCTTGATGTCCGCCAGGTAGAGGAAATCGCAGTCCACAAACATTGCCCAGCCTTTGTAATCGGCGAGGTGCGGCGTGAGGAAGCGCGAGAAGGAGAATTCCGTGCTCTCCAGTTGGCCTCTCTCGCGCCAGTAAAGGCCGTTCTTCCTCAGATCGGACTGCTTGATTGGCGTGATCTCCACCGGAATCGAAGAGCGCTTCAAGATCGAATGGCGACACACCTCGTAGGCAAGATCTTCACGGGCGTCGTAACCCACGAATATCCTAAACCTTTCATTGCCTACATCTCCATTGCAGCCATTACTCTCAACAACCTTCCCTTCATTCAAACTCATCGCCGCCATTTGGTGCAGAACACAAATCTGAAGCAATTTAATTCAATTTTCTGTGATTATTGAGCAAAAAAATAAAAATAAAAGTGTAATAGATCTGAAACAAAGAATTTGCTTGGTTACGTTTCGTGAGGAATGAAGCGCACAAAAACAAGAGAGATGAATATTTGTAAGCAAATATGCCACATTCTGAACCTAAACAAAAATCAACAAGGAATGAGAGAAATTGGGGCGGAAGTGAGAGCATACCTGGCAGAGACAGACCACAGAAATGCAGATCTTGAAGAAACAGAAGTCGAGAGGAAGGGAAGAGAGCCACTCCAGTGACGTCGAGGTGGGGTCACGCCCGCTCAATTGATTTATGATTTCTGTGTGATTCACATAACTCTCCTCCCCTTTCTTGAACGGGATATAAAGAATAATGCTAGGAATAATAACTTTTATTCCAAGTATTTGTCCAAGGACAAAAAAAAAAAAAAAAAAAACATTCGGGGAAAAAAAATTTCATGTAATTGATGAACGGTTTTGCGCCTAATTATAGAAAATTGAGGGTAATCAAACAAATCACATGTCAACCACCATGTGTCGGTGTGATAAATTTGGGAACAAAATTATAGTTTATTAGAAATTATAACCCTTTTTCGGCCCACTTTCTGAGCAAATGGTCTACAACTGACAACTCCAACAATTTGGAAACTAACCTTCCTACGGAAATAAAGAAGGAAAAAAAAAACCAGCAAAAGAAAAATAAGGGCTCATAAAATCTTGTGGGCTTGGAATTTCACAATGTTTTATAGTAGTACGAGGGTGGGGAAATTGCAAAATAATATCATTCTTAATTCTTAGTATCACTTAATAATTTAAGTCTCAAGTATGTCTGTAGTATAAATTTCGAGATATGAAATAAAAGGTCAGTTAAGCAATTAGTCATTTTAAAGGTAAAGTTTGAAGGATTTACTCATAGTTTCACGAAATTAAAGATTTAGTCATAACATGTAACATTTTATGTTATATGTAACATATATACGTGTAAAAAGTATAACATTAAATGTAACATTACATGCAACATAAAATGTAACACATGTAACAATATATGTAATGTTATATTTTTACACGTATATATGCTACATGTAACATAAAATGTTACATGTTATGGCTAAATCCTTAATTTCGACATTTTATGGCTAAATCCTAAAAAATTACCTAAAAGTTTGGTTAAATGCCTAAAAAACTCTAAAATAAAAGTGTAACACATATATAACATAGATTATTAATGTGTCACGGACATTCATCAAAATCCCATGTATGGTATATTGGTATTATTTTTTATTCAACCGATTACTTAAAAAATTTATGAAAGTATTAAGTAATTTTTTAGTTATTACCTTGTATTGTTTAAATTCAAAAACAATTTTACATCAAACAAATACCACAAAAATATTACACCATAAATGTAAATAAATAAAAAAATGTCCATCGTAGTTGAATGTTACATTTCTTGATTTTTCATATACAGTAACATGATATTATATATTTTTTGATTATAACATAATACCTTAAATTGACTCTGTTTGATAAGAAATAAGTTTCAGTTTTCGCTATCTACTGATTTCGATTTCTTTATTGTTCATTGGCAGATGATGATAACCTCACAAATAATCAAGTATTACTGGAGAGAAAAAAAAAAGTATAAAAGAAAAATAGTGAGCAAACTAACAAACTTTGTTACAATATTCTAATACATCAATATAGGATCCGCATCAACAAACTAGTAAAATGGATTAAGAAGCTGGAATACACTAGCAAGAACTAGAGACAACAAGGAGCAACATATACAATTTTTGAATAAATTATAAGTTCATCATTAGTTTTTGATAAATTTGAATGCATTGGTAGAAAAAAGCTGTTCAAAAGTTGTACATTTGAGCCACTATCTTCTGAGTTGGTTAGTCTAGCAAATAAAAGTAGAGATATTGGACATCTAAAGAAGTGGAAAACTTTACAGAGCGTAGCAAAACTTTTAAGTTACTGGTTGACAGTTATTAGATCATATTATGTTTTCTAAACATTGGCAAAACATGTGTTTAATAACCACTACGTAACTAAATATGTTACTTCGTTACAAAAATTGTTACTATTTTATTTAGGGTTTTTTCACCTATGGCCCCTGAACTTATCGTGTTTCTACACTTTGGCACCTCATCTTTTTTTTTTGGCATTAACCCCCCTGAATTTAAAAATCGTTGCACTTTGCCCTAAATTATGAACGTCCATCCAAAATCAAACAGAGTTTGTCACGTGCTTCTCACATGGACATTTATTTAGGGATAGTTTTGTCATTTGATAACAAAAAAAAAAATTAAAACAAAAAAAAAACTTTCCATATGAAATTAATTTTTGTACTCTTCTTCCTCCTCCTCCTCCACCAACAACAATATTCTCAACAATACACCGGACATTTCCAAGAGAGAAGAAAAAACCCAGAAAAATAAAAATAAAAATTCCAACACAGAAAAAATACCAAAATTTAACAACACTCAACCAAAGAATAAACGCACATCTACAAACACATATAACATATATACACGCACGTACAAATACTGCATTTATAAACACACACATAAACCATTCTTCTAAACCATACTTCTTGTCTCTTGAAAAATTCTCGCCAATTCCAAAACCTGATTCATTGAAATCTCCAAATTAAAACCAACAAACACTATAATGAAAATTAATAGTACCATTACATACTACAAATTATAGCCAAATGATACTGTAAATCATGATGTAGCATGAAAATTCTTATTCAATTCCAAACAGCAAGCAAAACCAGAGACATACCTCAGCGAAGAGTCCTATGGCTGGACAGAGACAGGCCAAACTAGGCGGCGAATCAAACGCCAGACTCATCATCGCAGCAAGTCGAGCCCCACATCGCTGAGTCAAAAGCCGCCGTCGCCGTCCAAGTCGAGGAAGACGAGTCACTTGCTATTTTGCCAAGCTCACAGACTTTTTTTTTTGGGTTTTTGAAGAAGATCTGCGCCGGAGCCATAACCCGCAGGAGACCCATTGGCTTATTATTATTTTTTAATTTTGTTTTGTAAAAAGATTCAATCTTCTTCAATCCGGCCCTTTTAGATTTTTTTTCCTTCTCCGATGTAGTGCCCAGACCTTCCCCACCGAACCTACCAAACTCGATGGTCCCGCGCCCGCGTCGTTCTCGCCGCGAATCTAGCCGTCGGTGGTGGAGGAGCTCCGTGAGGCTCGGAATTCCGAAAGAACCTCGACGAACTCGGAAAGGCGGGGAGGAGTCCACCGGCGCAGGTTCGAGCGCGGTGCCGCTGCGGATTGCGTGTGATGGGTGGAGTCGAGCTCGCAAGATCGGGGCAAGGAGCGGCGAAAGACGAGCAGAGTCAGGGAGACACAAGCGGCAACCTCGGGACTTGAGCGCGAGAGCTTGGGGGACGGCAGAGGGTGGAGGGCGGAGCGGCGCAGAGTGGACGGCAGATCGGCGGCAACGGCGGAGTGGATGGAGCAGCGCGGAGTGGACACCGTGTGCTGTGAGGGCGGAGCGGCACGAAGCGGACGGCAGAGCGGCAGCAATGGCGTGGGGGAGTCCTCGTCGGAGTCAAGGTCGTGGCCGCCGAGGCGGCGGCGGCAAGCATAATCGCCGGTGGCTTTTCTCTCTGTCTCTTCTCTCATAGAAATGGTTTTGTATTTTTAGTTTTATTGTAGTTTAGTTAAGTTTTTTTTTTTTTTGGCTAAAATATTTTAGTTTTGTTATAAATTGACAAATATGCCCCTAAATAAACGTTGTGCAAATCACGTGCCAGATTCCGTCCAATTTCGAACGGGCGTTTTCAATTTGGGGCAAAGTGCAACGATTTTTAAATTCAGGGGGGTTAATGCCAAAAAAAAAAGATGAGGTGCCAAAGTGTAGAAACACGATAAGTTCAGGGGCCATAGGTGCAAAAAACCCTTTTATTTAATATTCAACACATAATGTTCTTAGTCTAATTGTTATTTTTCAAAAAAAATTGTCACTATCTAGCTCTCTCGGCAGGAGGCCGCGACAGGGGTTCTTTTCTCCTTAATACTATTAATCTTACTTAAAACGTAAAGCACAAATTACTTTATAACATAAAGCTTGGTTTTTATTTATTTTTAATATTTTTTTATAATGCGGAAGTTAAAGTACTTTTCTAATTTAAAATATTATCTCTTGACTTCTCTTGAGTTCATGAAAAGAGCCACCACTTTATCTCAAGTTGGGGGCCTCGGGATCTATTCCCGGTCACAATATCACATCTTTGTTATCAAAATACAAAATGCAAAATTATAACATATATGTTACGGGGTCTTTCTCTTCTTGGGTTGCCACACACATCGCCCACCACCAGCAGCTCTACTTCTACTGATCTTCTGATTTAGCTTTTCCTTACCTATAACACCAAGGAAAAACTAATGAGTTGATAAACTCAGTAAGGGCAAAACTACTCTATCTTAACGATGCAATGCAATGCAACAAGATTTCATATATGCAGCAACAATTCACAATGCAAGAGATAGAGAGTTTGATCATCTTTGGACGATCAAACCCTAATAAACAATTCTTTCTGTGAGTCACCACCTCTGGGGTCGACTCTTCTTTCTTTCTTTCTTTATTTCTTTCTTCTTTTCTTTCTCTTTTACTTTCTTTCTAAGGATTGGTACGGCTTTTACTTCTTTTAGTTTCACAATACACAGATATATTCACACAATATGGTTATCAGGAATAGCAAGTAAAAGCCTAACAAACAAGCATACATAAGCACAAACACACAACTTGGTGTCATAGGTGCATTACCACTTACCTTGCATAAGTGATAATGTTTCTCCGAGCTTGTCTTGAGCAACGCTCCAAGCTCCGACCACTTCTCCGTCCTTTAGTCCTTTCAATAGAAAAGGAATCAAGTCTTGTTAGTTCGCTTGTCTCGTTAACCGAGAGCGAAACTAATTCTTATCTTAAATGTTTTAATGCTCGGGACTTTCTACACTATTTTATTACTAAGGCGGGGCTGCCTAGGTAACTTAGCCAAGGTTTATTTAACCTTACTTAGGTTCGGGATTATTCCGAACCCTAATTAGTACTCCTGACACGCCTCGAGAGCTTACCAAGCAATCCCGAGGTCGATTTGTACTGTTCACTATTTACGGTTCAAGAATTTATTTAAATTTCTTACTTAGCCATTCTTAGGTCTACATATGATTTCTAAGACCATTTGCTTTATCTAAGACCATGAAAATCCTTTTTGAACTTAAAAAAGTTTACTTTTAAAAAATCATGGTAAACTTAGCTCAGGTTTGACTTTCTAGATTTTATAGGTCCGAACACGAGTCTTGGCCAAAACAAATTAAATGTCAATCATATTTAATTTTTAAAATTATTTTCTAAAAGTATAAAGACTGAAAAATCCATGTTTGTTCAATTAAAACTCTAATTACCACTCTTGTGGTTTTACCGAGCTCTCGGTTACAGTTTCGTTAGAATACGTCGTTTTAACGCAAATCCTTATCTTTTCTTTGAAAATACCAAGCACACTAGGTGGGCAGTAGCTTCTAAGTTTCTTTTAGGACATATTTAGTCCTTATACTCAACCTTTATCAAAACTTTGAGAGCTAGTTCCGTTCCATCTTTAAAACGACATATTTTTCTACCTTACTCATGATTTTATTCAAACCGATCATGTAGCGTCTTTTCTTTATAAAACTCTTTCTTTTCTTTACAAAAACAGATTAAGAACAGTAGACTAAAGTATTAAAAGAGGTCTACATAAACTTGCTTAAGAGCATTAAAGCTCAAGTTCTCAAAGTTTACCAAAGTCCAAAAAACACTTACTTATCGTAAACTTAAGATTTGATCGGGCGTTTACCGTACGAAATTCGTTTTGACATTTTTCTTTTATAATCTCTAAAACACTTTGAGGACAGAGGCTATTAGAGCCTAAAATAATAAAATAATTTTATTTCAAAGTGTTCAAATAGTTTAAGAACTCAATGTGGTAGGATTTTACATGTAGCTCACTTTTATAAAAAAATTCTCTGCGGTTATCACGACGGTTCTTTGGAAACCGTCGTGCTTGTAAAATCTTTTGTAACCATTTTAATCCCTTAATCAAGGACATAAATGGTAAGTGTCTAAGGCATGTAAGAAGCTAAAAGAAACGTTCATGTCCAAGACATTAAAGCTAGTTAAAATCGACACAACAACACACACACACACACACACACACACACACACACACAAGCCTCAGAAGCTAGGGTTTCTAACTTCCACCTAGGCTTGTGTTCGGATTTTCACCAAGCAAAACACCATGCATGCTACCTATTACAACATATCAATACCAAATACATCCAATAGTCATACCAAAATAAGAACTATTCCTTAAACTGCTCAAAACTCACAAGGTTTAGAGATATACCTAAAGTTCAAGGTTGAACTTTTTTTTGTGGTGTTCTTTCTTGTCCTAGGCTGGCTTCCTCTACGATTTTTCTTCCAAAAATCCTTCTTGGTGGCCTTTGACACCTTAGGGCAGAGGTGAAAGGAAAGGTTGAGAGGTGTTTTTAAGAAACTAAAATCATAGGAAAAGCTAGCTAAGTTACTTTAGGTTTAGGTTTGGAAAATTGGCTTGAACTTGTAGGCATTTTCTTCTTCCTTTCTTTGAGAAAATCGACCCCTCTCTCTCCCTATTTCTCTTGGAATTTTTCTTTCCTCTTCTCTCTAACCCTAAGCACGGTTTTCCTCTCTATTTGGCTGAGCAAAATGAAAAAAAATGAGAGCTTGTCGTCTTAGCATCCCTTTTATAGGCAATTGTGAAGCTTGTTGAGTAAACTTACTCAACCCAACTAGTCTCTCTCTCTCCTCTTAAAATCCAACCATGGTTAGTTAATTTTCCTCCAAATTTATTCAAAAACATAAATTCTTATTTGATCTAATATGGACTACACAATTTTTTGGCCATTGATTTCACTTAGTATCTCATCTAAGGGCTAGGATAGAGCGAGAGCAACTTTTTATGCTTTAACTTTTGTGACAGTTGTCAAAAGCTCCTCAAACTTGACCAACACCTTTCCACAACCCCTTTCCCATCAATTTATGCGTAAAATTCGGATTTACTCTCAATTATTACACCATAGTACTTAATTTATGCTATTAGTGCTTGGAATATAAATATTTGAGAAAATCTATTTCTCACTTAGTGTGGCCCATGGTTTTAAACTAATAAATTGGGAAAATTATTCCACCTCATCAATTACCAGTAGAATAATATTTATCTACTGTTCTGGGGTTGACTGCTATCAGGTAAAATCCTGAGAAACCTGTTTTCACGGTAACGGTGACTAAACCATCATTTTCCTGACTTACCGTAATCGATATTTCTTATTCTTGAATTTTATTATCCCAAGACTTTAACAGACTCTTATTTGTTTCTAATAACCTATAAAAATAGAATTAGAAGTTAGGTTTAACTCTTTGTGGTCGTTTTTGAGCTCCATAATAATTTTTTCGTTCTTTATGGTAAAATGTTGATATTTACCGAAATCATATCGTTTCGGCTTCGTTTTAGCTCGGAATGACTCCAAACTTTAAACTAAGGCCTATTATGTGACTTTAAGTCATTTTCTAGCCTTAAAAAATATGTTACGACGGTCTTCTAAAATTTGAGTCAAAATATTATTTTCTAAAAGTTCAGGGGGGTATTGTGCAATTTTTTTAAAATTAAGCCAAATTTTGCTTTGTGACCACTATTATAATAAACTTATTTCTTAATGGAAATGTAGCGACCCGACTTTCCGGACCATTACTTTAACTTTGACTATCATTTAAAACTTAGTTCTCAAAATTCTAGAGAATTTTTTATTTTTTTTAAACATGGTTACATAATAGACTAGTAACTTGTTAACTAAGATCTTTCTTAAAATTCTTTTTCTGTTAAAGTAAATGACATTTAGAAATAGTAGAATAAAACATGCAAATAATATTGTCTTAATACATAACCAAAATGTGAAGTTTGAAATCCATAGTTTTAGTCACCAGTACTATTTTACACAAACATGACTTTAGAACATTAAAACATAGTTATAAAAGGTTCCTTAAGACCATAATAAAATATTTAATAAAACATCAGCGGAAGACTTTTTAGCAGTTTGCCCAATCTACCCTTTGCCACGCACCCATCACCGTCGCTTGTCCAATCCATCAAAATATCATAGTGCAGGTTTCTTACCTACAGCACGAACAACTTGGGTGAACTTTATGCCCAGTGAGTACGAACATAATTCTCACAAAATATATGTCATGAATGGATATCAAATTATGCTTCATTATGAATATTTTTAAAAATATTTTCTCATATGGGATCCCCTATGTGTACGTACCGAGTGCGCGCGACCAAATGGAAAGTTAAAGTTTGCAAGGTCCCGACTACCACGGTCAAATACTTTCGTTCATTAACACTCACCTTAGTAGAGATTGGTACGACACTTTAACTTCTTAAAACTTTATTAGTGTCATCTTTACATTAAGTGAGCATGGCATAATGTAATGCTCATAGACATACTTAGATTACGTACTAATATAGTTTAAAGCATAACACGTAACACATCATCATTTCATAAACATCACAGTGAATGTATAAACACGTAACATATTAAGAATATGACAAACATCATGACATAAGTTTATTTTAAAAACTATTCGTTGCCGTAGGTGAGATTTGTACTCACCTGATATCCTTGTATTAAGAGTACTTCCTTTTCTTAATGCTCGCGATCGGGTATCTTTCCTGCCTATTAGATAACCCGGCGGATATATGATTAGAATCTACACTATCATTTTTTCATTTACCTGCTTAATTTGTACATGAGTGAGTTGCTAATATTATCATTAGAACTCAACAATAGATCAATCGATTTTAAATTTAATTTGGCTTGATCTAATCACATAAAACTAATCAATTAATTAATTAAAAATAATTAATTAATTTTCTCACATATATAATTAATTAACTAATTATTAATTAATTAACTTGATTAATTAGCTCTTAGAGTTAATTAACAAATTTAACATTATTGGTTATCATTATTTAAGTCAAACTTTAAATCATCTTGATTGATCACTAATACAATCTAAGGTAATTAATCTCTTTATGCATAATTTAGTTAATTAATTTTATATTGAAATTAATTAACTTCTACGTAAACACAATCTTAAAATAATCAATTATAAATTGATTATAACATTATTACTTAATAATCCTCAAGATTGATTAATTAATCAATGTAAATGATTAATCTTGATCTCTTAACTTAAATTAAATAATTTAGTAGATTACTTAATTTAGTTACTTTGATTGCGTAAAAAATTATTTCTAATCAACTCCTTATCTTTACCAAGTTCCTAATTCTTTGTGTTTACTTTAATTATCGTCATTAAAGGTTCGGGCTGGTAAAGCCCATTTACCTTAAGGTGGCCGTTCAGAAATTACGGTTTATAAAAACTTGGGCCTTTTAGGCCCATTAAGTATTGTTCTAATGGGATTGAAATTAATTCATTTGAATATTGGGTCTAGGTGGCCCATTACTCACTTTATGGACTAAAATTGTGAATAAATCCATAAGATTCATTTTATCATTACTATGTCCATATTAAATATCTAGATTCATTAAGACATGTATATTATAAAAATATCTTACTAAATAATTTTTAGTTCATTTTAACATCTCAAGAAGTTTAAAATACTTTACTTTTCTTACAATAAGTTTTTTTTATAGGTTTTTGAATAATATTAAACAGACATATTTTCTGATTTTACAGCCCAAAAATGACTTTTACAGAAAGTTCCTCTTATTTTCAGAAACTTACATTTTTGTCCCAAAATCAGTTTTGAAAGATTTTATTGGGAATTACTCCAACCACTGAAATAAACATTTTTCTCTTCTTGGTCAAAGTCTACTTCATTTATTAACATACTCAAAATAAAAGTCAAAGCTTATAGTATTTTATGATTTTGGCTTTCTGTAGATTATTTTTGAGCTTTTAATAAAAATTAAAGTTTCTTATCTTTTTATTATCTAAAACTTTCCAGTTGAGACTTAAGTCCAAATCAAATTTTATCTTAGACATTTACATATAGGTTTATCTTTACCGCACTTTTGCTACTTTTTTTATGCAGATTCTGTAAAAATGTTCTTCACAAAAGTTGTTTCTTTTTCTGTTATCTAAAACTTTGTCTGAAATAGATTAGGCAAGATTCGGTCTCTAAAGTATCCAAAAATTATCATCTTCTAAAAAGGTTCAAAAATGACATATTTAACAATTTTATCACTTTAAGTCATTTTGTAATTTCTTTAAGCCTTTAGATATCTCAACAAGGCTTGTAACACAATATAAGCTCATTTAACAACTATAACAATATAATCACATTTCATATTATTGTCATTTTTTTAAAATAATCAAGCACAATCATAATAAGATTTATAAGTGCTTAGACTAAATATTTAGTTCATTAAGCACCTTATTATCATTACCACTAAAAGAGGAAATCATAAAAGTGTACTTGAGATGCACACTTTATCATCATATAAATATGTACACACCATATTTGCTTATTCAAATATTTTCCTTTTTTTTTCAACTTTAGGCCAAAGTACATGAGCAAAAGATTAAACACTCATCACTATACTTAAGTTGTATAAACCTAATCTTTTATATTTATCATTGCATGTCAAGAGTATTTGGTTCTAACATTTCACCATCATCATTTCAACTTTATCATAGTAGCATATTTTTGAATTTACAAGAAAATCACTAAAACCCTTCATGCAAAACAAAAGATAGAGTGCTTTTGTTTATTTGATTTATCTTAACATTATGAACCATATTTATTCATTTACCATGTCATTTGAACTTGCTAATACTATATACAACATTAAATAAATTTGAATATTTATTTAATGTAAATGAACTTCAAAGAAGAATAGTAACTAAGTAATAGAAAAAAGGTAAGTGATTATACGTCTTTGTCTAGACCTTCTTGTAGATTTCTCTTTTTGACTATTTTTTTTTCTTTTCTTCTTTCCTTGAAAGTAAATCCTCAACATAGAGGTTCTTAAATTAGCTATAGAAATCACTATAAGAAAATATTTAAAGTAGACAATAACTAGACTAGTAACTTACCACTTTTATGCTCCCTTATCTTTTTCTCTTTTCCACTACTACATTGACTAAGGTTTCTTCAACTTTTGAGAGAATTGATTGAAATAGATTTTTTTTTCCTTCCAAGATAGAAGGCCGGTTGATTTCTTAAGGGGAGAGTTGAAAATGGTCTTCTAATAAGGTCATTGCTACCTATATATTATAATTGCTATACAAACTTGAAAAGACTACTCTTAATTTGTCTTTTTCCTATTCAACCCTATTTCATTTGATTTATTCTCAATATTAATATGCATTAAGAATAAATATATTGATATATATATATATATATATATATATATACATATATACCAACCCATATTGGTCTATAAAGCATCCGGATGGTAGAGGAAAGAGAGGGAGATAGGATTTTTATTTTGTCATTCCAACACTCTACCTATTCCACTATTTGACTCTTACACAAGGTAGAGTAAAAGCTACAAGTAAAGTACTCATAATTAGTACTTGTTCTCTTTTCTATGGTATATGTCATGAGTGGCTTATTTCTTCATGATGCTATTGATTTATTTATTTATTTATTTCACTATTAAAGAAATTAGAGATCAAATCCTAGCCCTTGAATTCAAATCCATAGTTTTTTGGCCATTGGATCAAAAGATGAATGTCATAAAAATCTTGACTTCAAAACCCCTCATAACACACCTCTTTTTCTATTTTCTTTTTTTTTTTCAAAGAAAAATTATGCAAGCACTTTGCCGTGGAGTGTGTGTGGGAGCATAGTATATATACATATATATATATATATATATATATATATGTGTTTGTATGTATAAACTTTTTATTTTATCTTTTCATTTTTTTTTATTTTTTTAGCAAGGTAACCTTGCTTGCCGTGCAGGATGTGTGTGGATATATATATATATATATATATATAAATATCTCTTTTTTTTTTTGCCTCTTATAAATTTAAGAGCTAATTCTAACCATTGATTTAATTATTCTCTATGTCTTAGCCATTAGATCAAAGTGAATTTGTTTTTATTCACTTTCATGAGATGACTAAATATTGACCATTGATTCATGATTAAAATGGTCTTGATCATTAAATCAAAAGTATACTAACTTGATATTTATAATTATTTATCATAATAAATCATGCATTCAAAAATTAATAGAACAACAAATTTCTACTTCATTATTTGATAATTAATCCACTTTTCATATCACAAAATTATAAGAGTTTTAGACTAAACTTGGGACATTACATTCTCCCCTTCTTATAAAATTTTCGCCTCGAAAATTAGAATAGCTTGGGGTATCATTCTTTTATATCGTCTTCACGTTCCCAAATGGCCTCTTCGATTTTGTGATTTCTTCACATGACCTTAACAAGAGGAATGACTTTGTTTCTTAACATCTTTTCTTCACGTGCTAATATCTGAACGGGTTTTTCTTCGTAGGATAAATCTTCATGTACGTCAATTGGCTCATGACTCAATATATGAGACGGGTCCGCAATGTATTTTTTCAGCATAGATATGTGAAAAATATTGTGAACTGTGGACAATTCGGGAGATAGAGCCAATTTATAGGCAACCTTGCCTACTCTTTCTAGGATTTCAAAAGGGCCTATATATCTTGGACTCAGTTTCCCTTCTTTCCAAAGCGCATGACTCCTTTAGTAGGTGATATCTTCAAGAAAATAGAGTCACCAACTTGGAATTCCAATGGTCTTCTGCACTTGTCAGCATAACTCTTCTGTCGACTCTGAGCAATTTCCAATCTTTGCCGAATTTTTTTAACAGCTTCGGTTGTATCGTGGATAAAATTTGTCTTCTCCAGGTGTGCCTCTCCCATTTCATGCTAGTGTACAGGTGATCGACACTTTTTTCCGTAAAATGCTTCATAGGGTGCCATACCAATGGAGGCGTGGTAGCTATTGTTATAAGAGAATTCCATTAACGATAGCTTTTTATTCCAAGCTCCACTAAAATCCATAAGACATGCTCGAGGCATATCTTCCAAAGTCTGGATAGTCCGTTCAGACTGGCCATCTGTTTGAGGGTGAAAAGCGGTATTAAACTTTAATTGGGTGCCCAATTGTTGTTGCACGCTCCTCCAAAACATAGAAGTTAATCGAGCATCACGATCAGAAATGATTGAGGACGGTACTCCATGCAGTCGAACAATATGTGCTACATACAACTCGGCCAATTTTTCTACGAAAAATGTGGCTTTAATGGGAAAAAATTGTGCTGACTTGGTTAGATGGTCAACAATTACCCAGATTGCGTCAAATCCTTCACTAGTCCTTGGTAATCCTATCACGAAATCCATTGTGATCTGTTCCCATTTCCATTCAGGAATCTCAATGCATTGCAGTTCACCAGCCGGTCGCTTGTGCTCCGCCTTTACTTTTTGGCACGTCAAGCATTTACTCACGTACTCAGCCACATCCCGCTTCATTTCGTTCCACCAGAAGTGTTCTCTCAAATCTTGATACATCTTTGTGGCTCCTGGATGTATGGAATAAGGTGTCTCATGGGCCTCAGAGAGGATTTGTTTTCTCAATTCCTCATCATTAGGCACGCACAACCTTCCGTTAAAATTTAAAATTCCATCTTGAGAGAGGCTGAAGGCGGTATTCCTTCCTTCCAACACTTCTTCCTTTATCCCTACCAAAATCGGGTCAAGCTCCTGAGCTCCTTTCATCCCGCCAAAGATAGTCGGTTGCAATGTCAAAGCAGATACTTGTCCAACCACCAACTCAATTTCCAGCTCAGAAATCTCTTCTTGCAATTGTGGCAGTAATGCTTGGATTGACATTAGAGCAATAGTAGACTTCCTACTTAATGCATCTGCAACCTTATTGGCTTTTCCTGGATGGTAGAGGATCTCACAATCATAATCTTTGACTAGTTCCAATCATCTTCTCTGTGTCATATTCAGCTCCTTTTGAGTGAAAATGTACTTCAAACTTTTTTTGTCAGAGAAGATCTGACATTGTACTCCATAAAGATAATGCCGCCAGATCTTGAGAGCGTATACTACTGCAGCTAATTCCAAGTCATGAGTTGGGTAATTCTTTTCATGCCCCTTCAACTGTCGAGAACCATAAGCTACGACTTTTCCATCTTGCATCGGAACTGCTCCTAATTCCACTTTCGATGCATCACTATAGATGTCGAATTTACCTTCAGGAGTAGGAATAGTGAGCATAGGGTCACTAGTGAGTCTCTTCGTCAACTCTTTGAAACTTTCTTCACACTTTTCTGTCCATTCATATCTTTTTCCCTTTCGGGTAAGAGTAGTGAGAGGTGCGGCAAGTCTCGCAAAGCCTTCGACAAGCCTTCGATAGTAACCAGCTAAATCCAAAAAGCTTCGTACCTCAGTCACACTTTTTGGTGCCTTCCAGTTACTTACTGCTTCAATCTTTACAGGATCCACAGATATTTCTTCTGCAGAAACTACGTGCTCGAGAAAATGAACTCTGTCAAGCCAAAACTCACATTTAGAGAATTTGGCATAGAGTTTGTGCTCCTTGAGCGTCTGCAGTACGATCTCCAAGTGCTCCTCGTGTTCCTTCTGAGTCTTAGAATAAATAATAATGTCATCGATGAACACGATAACAAACTTGTCTAAGTACTCTCGAAACACTCGATTCATTAAGTCCATGAAAGCTGCTAGAGCATTTGTCAATCCGAATGACATTACTAAAAACTCGTAGCGTCCATAATGCGTTCGAAAGGCTGTCTTGGGAATATCGTTCTCTTTGATCTTCAACTGGTGGTATCCCGATCTTAAGTCTATTTTTGAAAAGACTGAAGCTCCTTTGAGTTGATCAAACAAATCGTCTATCCTTGGAAGATGATACTTATTCTTGATAGTGACCTTGTTGAGCTCGCGATAGTCGATGCACATCCTGAACGTCCCATCCTTATTCTTCACGAACAACACTGGTGTGCCCCATGGTGAATGACTTGGTCGTATGAAACCACTGTCCAACAGTTCTTGTAGTTGCGTCTGTAACTCCTTGAGCTCAGCCGGGGCCATTCTGTACGGTGTTTCGAGACTAGAGCCGTTCCCGGTAATAATTCAATCTCAAAAGAAATTTCTCATTCTGGAGGCAGTCCTGGCAATTCTTCTGGAAAAACTTCCACAAAATTCCGTACTATTGGCACATCTGTTGGTCCTAGCGTCGTTTTCTTCGTCTTATCTACTACGCTTGCCAAGAAGCCGGTACATCCACTGGCCAACATCTTTATTGCTCTCATCGCAGACACCATCATCTTTGGTTGTCTAAGAGATTTACCAATATAGGTAAATTTATTATCCCCATCAGGAGCGAAAGTGACCTTTCGCTGACGATAATTTACAATTGCATTGTATTTTCCTAGGAAATCCATCTCTAGGATAACGTCGAAATCCTTTAGATCTATGATAATTAGATCTACAAGCAACTCTCTGTCACATATGATAATTGGGACTTGACGTACCCAATATACAGACAACAACACATCCCAGAGGGTAAAGCAGTCCTAAAAGTTTTTCTTATTCTTTCTTCTCCTCTTTAAAGTTTCTTAGCAAAAGCATACGATGCAAAAAAATGCGTGGCACCGGAATTTATCAAAACATGGGCATCTTGCTTAGCTAGTGAAAGCTGACCTGTCACTACATTCGATGTTCTTGCTTCTACATCTCCTTTGGTGTAGGCATAGATGTACGCTTGAGGCTCTGGCGCTTCCAACCTTCCTTGGCTTATTTGCAGCCCTTCGATTGCTGCCTAAACTACATTGAGGCGAGGTCATTGAGCCCTTTACTGATGCTGAGGGGGCCGATTCTGATTCTAAGAGTAGCAGTTCTTTGCATAGTGTCCTTCCTTGCCACAAAGGTAGCAGCTACTTGTACCCACCCTACATTCTCCGAGATGGTTCTTTCCACACTTAGAGCATGGATGGAAGTTTGAGCTGCTATTCTTCTTCTGGTTCTTTGAGCTTCCTTGACTGTTATAATTTCCCTTCTTTTTGTTGTTGTGATTGCTGTGGCTTGGGCGACTTGTGTTTTTGCCAACGCTATTCCCTTGGAGTTTCGTATGGGAATCTCTTGCTTACTTTGAGCTTTTTCTTCCTTCTTAGCCTTGAAGAATTTTGCTCGTTCATCATTGGCTTGCGCTAGTCGATACTCAGCTCGGAGTGCTCTTCCAACACAGTCAGCCACTGTCTTCGGTGGGTGGTCTCCACTATCTATAATCACTGTTAGGTCTGGTCGAAACATTTCAAGCATTCTTCTAACCCTTTCCTCCTCTGTCGGTACCAAGTGCGGACAGAGTCGAGCTAGTTGATCAAACTTCCTTACAGCATCAGTGACGGACATTGTCCCTTGATTTAGATTATTGAACTCATTCTGTTGAGCACTCATAGACTTCATATTGAAGTATTTGTGGTTGAACTCAGTTACGAAGTCTGCCCAAGTCATTTGTTCGACATCCCTCCTTATTCGTACCGTTTCCCACCAATACCTTGCGTCTCTTTTCAGGACATAAGAGGCACAAAGCACTTTCTCTTGATCAGTGATATACATCAAGTTGAACGTGACTTGAAGAGACGCTAACCACTCATCAGCAACAAGAGGATCAGTAGAGCCTTCAAAACCAGGAGGGCTCATATGACGAAATCATTCAAACAGATCATTCTGTTGAACAACTTGTGGTGCTCTAGCATGAGGCACCGCAGCTTGATGCACTACTGCTGGAGGCACAACAGCCGGTGGAACAGGAGCTTGAGGTGCCGCCACTTCGGGTGCTTCCGGTTGTACTGGGGGAATTGGTTCCTAGACTGGGAGTTACTCTCCCCCTTGTTGTCGTAGTTCTGTACGAAGCCTACGCATTTCACGTTCTTGTGCTTCGAGTTGACACTGTATGTTTGCAACTATGGTTGGTAGGTCAAGATCAGGCTGACGCCGATTAATTCTTGCGGCTCCTCTTGCTGCTCCCCGAGTTGCCCCTCGCGCTGCTCTCCACGCTACTCTTGGTGGCATTTTTTTTTCGATGCGTTAAAGAGTCCTAATGTTCAAACATAAAGGTCACGTTACTTACTTTCACGTGACTATTACTATCTTAACATGATATTCTCAAATGTGCTTTCATATCTTATTATGCTCATTAACCAGTGTGAATTGTGTCATCCTCAAGTATACTTTCAAGAAGCAGATATTTAACAATATCACTTCATTAAAATATTCAATGACTTAGAGCATAATTATCATACATTACATAGAAGTAGTCGTTCATTCCTAATCTCTTCATAAGAGAGTTTTCATAACATAGATAATAGCACGAAATACCTAATTATCAAGAAAGAGCTTCAAGTAATAGTAGTAGTACCTAGATTCTTTCTTAATTTCTTACATCCTAATATGACTCTAAAACATTGATTCTTAGTTCTACTACGTCAAATATATCCTAGGCAGCAGCTGCAGCAAGTGGCATTGGTTCGTTCTGTGATCCATTTCCGTTATCGTCATCATCGTCGTTGTCCTCAACAGGGTCTTCTTCCTCCTCCGATGAGTCACCTTCTTCCCCTTCTTCTTCCATTGAATCTTCTTTTTCCTCACTGAGTGGAGTATACTCAGGTATATCACTCTCACCTTCGTTGTTGGATGTTGGATCAACAGGCGCATTATTGCTCATATTTTCCTCAATCTCAGCATAAGCTACTTCAGTAAGGAAATCGTCGATATCAGCAGGAAATGGCAGTGGATAAAATACACGCCTTCGTATGCTTGCAGTCACGCCTCTCCAGAATATGTTGCAGAGACAAAGATCAGAGACTCCAAGAGTACGGTTGGGTATTATCGTCTCACGAAACCTCTCGGCATAGTCATACATAGACTCTTCTGGAAGCGAGCCCCAATGACTAACAAGGTCATTGAACCGCCTCTGACCATACCTATGAGGCTGGAAACGTGCCTTAAGTGACTCACAAAATCCTCTCCAGCCTTCAGTACGAGCTGGGTCTCTTTCTAGTCTCCACCAATCAATAGCCGGTCCTCTGATCAAAGATGCTGCCAAAGGAACCTATAGATGAGCTAGTACATGGCAAACTTGGAAATAACATTCTACTTGATGGGTCCAAGTCGTTAGATCAGCAGCGTTAGGCCCACCTCCGAAGGTGTACGGTTCCATATCCACGAAGGCTCTTCCTGCATCTCAATCGGCCTCAACTTGATTTGGTCCATCCATAGTGGCATGTGATAAATTAAATATGTAAATCTAAGTATCTAATAAAAACTGCTTACTTGAATTGTGACAAAGCAACCTTGTGATGGTGCGAGGTAGGATGGCAGGATAACCGCTCTGATACCAACTTGTAGCGACCCGACTTTCCGGACCGTTACTTTAACTTTGACTATCATTTAAAACTTAGTTCTTAAAATTCTAGAGATTTTTTTTTAAACATGGTTACATAAAAGACTAGTAACTTGTTAACTAAGATCTTTCTTATGATTCTTTTTCTGTTAAAGTAAATGACATTTAGAAATAGTAGAATAAAACATGCAAATAATATTGTCTTAATACATAACCAAAATGTGAAGTTTGAAATCCATAGTTTTAGTCACCGGTACTATTTTACTCAAACATGACTTTAGAACATTAAAACATAGTTATAAAAGGTTCCTTAAGACCATAACAAAATATTTAATAAAACATCAGCGGAAGACTTTTTAGCAGTTTGCCCAATCTACCCTTTGCCACGCACCCATCACCGTCGCTTTTCCAATCCATCAAAATATCATGGTGCAGGTTTCTTACCTACAGCACGAACAACTTGGGTGAGCTTTACGCTCAGTGAGTACAAACATAATTCTCACAAAATATATGTCATGAATGGATGTCAAATTATGCTTCATTATGAATATTTTTGAAAATATTTTCTTCTATGGGATCCCCTATATGTATGTACCGAGTGCGCGCTACCAAATGGAAAGTCAAGGTTTGCAAGGTCCACGACTACCACGGTCAAATACTTTCATTCATTAACCCTCACCTTAGTGGAGGGTGGTACGACATTTTAACTTCTTAAAACTTTATTAGTCTCATCTTTACATTAAGTGAGCATGGCATAATGTAATGCTCGTAGACATACTTAGATTATGTACTAATGTAGTTTAAAGCATAACACATAACACATCATTATTTCATAAACATCACAGTGAATGTATAAACACGTAACATATTAAGAATATGACAAACATCATGACATAAGTTTATTTTAAAAACTATTCATTGCCGTAGGTGAGATTTGAACTCACCTGATATCCTTGTATTAAGAGTACTTCCTTTTTTTAATGCTCGCGATCGGGTATCTATCCTGCTTATTAGATAACCCGGCGGATATATGATTAGAATCTACATTAACTATTTTTTCATTTAACTACTTAATTTGTACATGAGTGAGTTGCTAATATTATCATTAGAACTCAACAATAGATCAACCGATTTTAAATTTAATTCGGCTTGATCTAATCACATAAAACTAATCAATTAATTAATTAAAAATAATTAATTAATTTTCTCACATATATATTTAATTAATAATTAATTAACTAATTATTAATTAATTAACTTGATTAATTAGCTCTTACAGTTAATTAACAAATTTAACATAATTGTTTACCATTATTTAAGTTAAACTTTAAATCATCTTGATTGATCACTAATACAATCTAAGGTAATTAATCTCTTTATTCATAATTTAGTTAATTAATTTTATATTGAAATTAATTAACTTCTACGTAAACACAATCTTAAAATAATCAATTATAAATTGATTATAACATTATTACTTAATAATCCTCAAGATTGATTAATTAAGAGTTTTTAGCATTGGTGCCCCCTGACTTATACGGGGTGTGGCAACTTACCCCCTAATCTTTTATTTGTGGCATTTTGCACCTTCACTTCAAATATCTTGGCAAATCACCGCAAATTGATAACTTCCGTCAAAAAATTAAATGGAATTTCACACGTGCAGCTCACATGATTCTTTATTAAGGGTATTTGAGTCAATTAATTAGTTTCTCGTATTCTTCTTCTTCTTCGTCAATCTTCATATTATGAGATACAGATTTAAAAGCAAAAACTAAAAAAACAAGTATCAATTGACCGCCCGTCCTTCAGACCCCCCACGCGCTCCCACCGCTGCGGCCGGCGATGATCCCCCACCGCCAGCCTCTCCACCGAGCGCGCAACGTCGTGCGAGAACTGCGAGCCGATGCCGCTCGCCACGTAGGTGCGCTCGCGCAGCGCGCCGGTCGCGCACCAGCGGCGCGGCGCGTCGAGCGCGGCCCCGAGTGACCACTCGCCGGTGAGCGGGTCGAAGGCGAGGGGCCGCGGGAGGGCCGAGGAGAGGTTGTGGGTGGTCGCGGCGAGGAGGAGCAGCGAGCGGACGCCGACGGAGAGGGACTGCATCGGCAGGCTGCGGGACATGAACGAGGGGTGGCGGAGGAGAAGCCGGAGCGGCGGCGGAGGTAGCGGGCTCCAGGCGCGGGCGAGGGAGTCGAAGGCGTGGAGGTGGAGCGAATTGTGGGCGGGGCGCGAGAGCAACGCGTAGAGCACGAGGAAGGGCGGGTACATCGGGGCATAGAGTAGGCGGCGCACGCCGAAGAGCGTAGACGGGTGGACGTGGGAGAGACAGACTTGGGCCAAGTGGTCCGGCAAACCCGGGAGAAGCTCTTCGTTGTCGTTTTGGTTTTGTTGTGAGAGTTTCCTCCGCTTTGGTGGAGGGGAATTGATGTCATTTGGTGAGTCCATAGTTTGGGAGTGAATGAATGGAGATTCAGAGAGAGAGAGAGAGAGAGAGAGAGAGAGAGAGAGAGAAGGGAAGGAAGGGAAAGGATTTTTTGTTGGTGTTGGATTGTGTCGTTATCGGTGTGGGTATGGGTTTGGTGTGTTTGCTTTGCTTAGAGTAGTGTAGACGATAAGGTAGTTCCCAATTGGTTGAAAAGGTGTAATGCACATTATTATTATTATTATTTCAAGAGTCTGACAGAAAAGTAGTATTCAATGCCAAAAGTGGCCACTCTTTATCTTTTGCCAACTTTGATTATTTGAAGAGGAAGAAGAGAAGAAGAAAGAGGAGAAAGAATTAGTAAATTGACCTAAATACCCTTAATATTGAGTCACGTGAGTTGGGTGTGCCAAATTCCGTCCAATTTTTTGACGGAAGTTATCAATTTGTGGTGATTTGTCAAGATTTTTAAAGTGAAGGTGCAAAATGCCACAAATAAAAGATTAGGGGGTAAGTTGCCACACCCCGTATAAGTCAGGGGGCACCAATGCTAAAAACTCATTAATTAATCAATGTAAATGATTAATCTTGATCTCTTAACTCAAATTAAATAATTTAGTAGATTACTTAATTTAGTTACTTTGATTGCGTAAAAAATTATTTTTAATCAACTCCTTAGCTTTAACAACTTCCTAATTCTTTGTGTTTACTTTAATTATCGTCATTTAAGGTTCGGGCGATAAAGCCCATTTACCTTAAGGTGGCCGTTCATGATATGAACCCCGCGCGTTGTGCTCGTGGTTCACGGTTTGTTTACGGATCGTCTACAGAATTAGGAACGATTTGTGAATTGAATGGTGCTCGAACGATTGCGGAAGGTTCCTTCGATAAGCCGGGTGAACGCCACAAGATAAATTCTTGTGTCAACGAGATAAATTCTCGCCTATGTTCGTTGTCCAAGGTAAATCCTTTGGCACTTTGGTAAATCCGTGTTTGTTCAAGGAAGATCCTTGATGGTTCATGAAGAACCAAGGGAAAAGAGGAAGAACCTCACTCACACAATACGTGTTTCTTATCAAAATAATCTCTCTGGTTAATTTTATTGATGAAAGTTGGCCTTTAAATAGGCTAATAGGTTTACAACCCTAATTGGAATTAAAATATACAAATAAATGAAATAAAACCCTAATAAAACCTAACTAATTCGAAACCCATTGAAAAATACGCTAAAAATCCAAAATTGGCCCAAAACTCGAAGTGAGCCCGAATCGGGCGGTCGTTCGCCAAGTTGGGCGACCGTTCTTGGTACCTGGGCGGTCGTTCTTGGCATTGGGGCAAACGTTTCGACTACGTCTCTGCCTGATGCCCTCTGATGCACGCTGATGCACACTCGGAAGCACTCGTTCGCATTCCGCCGCATTCGGTCGAAAATCTCCCGCACACCCTCGACCAAACTTGTTCCTAACCCTCTAAAACTGTCAATAAATATAATAAAACTTAAAAATAACAAAGTTACAATAAATTGACTCTAATAAACATCTAAAAACCTAAACAAACTCATAAAACAAATTACATAATATAATTAAATAAAATACTACTAATTCCATGTTGTTGTCCATATCGGCTTCCTCTCAGGCCGATTACGTGCAAGCTTTGATGTCACGGGTTCTTCGTAGAAGCCCAACTCCTCTTCTACAGATGCTTGCATTATCTTCAAGATCTCGTCAATGACATAATCAATCTCCATCTTTCTCTCATCATTCCCCTCTTCTTGAAAGGGATTTGTCCTCAAATCCAGCAATGGCATAGTAAAAGAGCTCGAAAGCTGATGAATTGAAACCGGAACTACTACTTCGTAGCATTTGTCTTCATTTGGCTTTATGCTCTCTGACCTATCATGATCTTCTGCGCATTGGGTGATTGGCTTGCTATCTTCATGTGATTCTCGCATCACCACTCTTTTTACTTCATCTTCCAACCACTGAAGAAGCTCCTTTAACTCCACTTCTTGCCTCTCGATCTCTTTCTTCTCTTTTGCTTGCTTTTCACATTCTCTCTTGTGGTATTGTAGATCTTCATACACTTGGCCTTGAGATAAGGGAACTAAAGTAAGCTTCTTGCCCTTATGAACCAATGAATATTTGTTGGTACAGACGTCGTGCTTGACTTACCGATCACATACCCATGGTCTTCCAAGTAGCATGTGTGCAACTTCTATTGGCACCGCATCACAACCAACTTCATCTTCGTACTTGCCAATATTGAACTGTATCAAGACTTGCTGCGTTACATGCACAACTCCATCATCGTTCATCCATTGCAGCTTGTAAGGTCGAGGATGTGCAAGCAAAGGCAATGCTAGCTTCTTGACCATTAGAGTGCTTGCTATGTTCACACCACTCCCACCGTCAATGATCACGCTGCATACTTTGTCTTTCACATTGAGTCGAGAACGAAAAATAGACTCTCGTTGGGCTTCTTCATCCTCAAATGCTTGAATAGTCAACGCTCTTTGCCTCAACAATCCATGTGTAGCATGACCTCCGTGGACGTCTTCTTCATCGTCGTTTGGCATAGTTGCTGCAAACCAGAGTTGGTGAAAATAAAGAGAACCTCACAACATCGCTCCCTCACGTGTTTCACTCATATAAGTGTTTAAAATCACTCAACACTCGTGTTTAAGAATATGGCTTGTACCCTCAAATATACTCATACTATTGCCTTTTATCACTCAATTGTCTTTTGTAGTTCTCGACAATATGTTTTTTTTAAAAAAAAAAAAGACTTCAAGACACACGAATTCAAGAATATCAAGAATGAAATTCAAGAACTCAAGAATGACACAAGAACAATAACAAGAAACAAGAAAAAAAACTTAATGACACAAGAACAAGAGTCGACAAAAGAACGAACAATAATTCATTCAAGATTTCAGTCAAGAATGAAGAAATTGGACTCGAGAAACAAAACTCCCAAAATTTTGTGACCCAAAACCCTAAGAAATCAAGCAAGAATAATTCACACTAATTGAAACCCTAGGTTGACACAACTGACGAAACAATAATAAAAAAAAAATCAAAACCCCCAAATTCCACAAGATTCAATTTGCCCAAACAAAAATAATCCTAAACTAGAATTGGACAATGAAATTGATAACCACCCAATTGACACTAAACAAGAGAAAACACAACTGAAATTGATGAAACTAACAAGAATGAAGCAAGAACACTATTTTTTTTTCTTGCAAGACACGAGAATTGCAAGGAAAAACTCAACAGAAACTAACTAGATAGACACAAACAACTGAGAACACAAGGACACTGATTTTTTTATTTTATTTTTACTCTAAGAATACACAAAACAAAATAAAGGATAGGCAAACCTAATTCGTAGAAACTGTCAATAAACATAATAAAACTTAAAAATAACAAAGTTACAATAAATTGACTCTAATAAACATCTAAAAACCTAAACAAACTCATAAAACAAATTATCATAATATAATTAAATAAAATACTACTAATTCCACGTTGTTGTCCATATCAGCTTCCTCTAAGGCCAATTACGTGCAAGCTTTGATGTCACAGGTTCTTCGTAGAAGCCCAACTCCTCTTCTACGGATGCTTGCATTATCTTCAAGATCTCGTCAACTCCTCTTCTACGGATGCTTGCATTAGGAACGATTTGTGGATCGAATGGTGCTCGAACGATTGTGGAAGGTTCGTTCGATAAGCCGGGTGAACGCCACAAGATAAATTCTTGTGTCAACGAGATAAATTCTCGCCTATGTTCGTTGTCCAAGGTAAATCCTTTGGCACTTTGGTAAATCCCTGTTTGTTCAAGGAAGATCCTTGATGGTTCATGAAGAACCAAGGGAAAAGAGTAAGAACCTCACTCACACAATACGTGTTTCTTATCAAAATAATCTCTCTGGTTAATTTTATTGATGAAAGTTGGCCTTTAAATAGGCTAATAAGTTTACAACCCTAATTAGAATTAAAATATACAAATAAATGAAATAAAACCCTAATAAAACCTAACTAATTCGAAACCCATTGAAAAATACGCTAAAAATCCAAAATTGGCCCAAAACTCGAAGTGAGCCCGAATCAGGCGGTCGTTCGCCAAGTTGGGCGACTGTTCTTGGCACCTGGGCGGTCGTTCTTGGCATTGGGGCGAACGTTTCGGCTACGGCTCTGCCTGATGCCCTTTGATGCACGCTGATGCACACTCGGATGCACTCGTTAGCATTCCGCCGCATTCGGTCAAAAATCTCCCGCACAACCCTCGACCAAACTTGTTCCTAACCCTCTAAAACTGTCAATAAATATAATAAAACTTAAAAATAATAAAGTTACAATAAATTGACTCTAATAAACATCTAAAAACCTAAACAAACTCATAAAACAAATTATCATAATATAATTAAATAAAATACTACTAATTCCACGTTGTTGTCCATATCGGCTTCCTCTCAGGCCGATTACGTGCAAGCTTTGATGTCGCGAGTTCTTCGTAGAAGCCCAACTCCTCTTCTATGGATGCTTGCATTATCTTCAAGATCTCGTCAATGACATAATCAATCTCTATCTTTCTCTCATCAGTTCAGACATTACGGTTTATAAAAACTTTGGCCTTTAGGCCCATTAAGTATTGTTCTAATGGGCTTGGAATTAATTCATTTGAATATTGGGCCTAGGTGGCCCATTACTCACTTTATGGACTAAAATTGTGAATAAATCCATAAGATTCATTTTATCATTACTATGTCCATATTAAATATCTAGATTCATTAAGACTTATGTATATTATAAAAATATCTTACTAAATGATTTTTAGTTCATTTTAACATCTCAAGAAGTTTAAAATACTTTACTTTTCTTACAAGAAGTTTTTTATAGGTTTTTGAATAATTTTAAACAGACATATTTTCTGTTTTACAGCTCAAAAACGATTTTTACAGAAAGGTCATCTTATTTTCAAAAACTTACAGTTTTGGCCCAAAACCTAAAATATTGACATTTTTGTCCCAAAATTAGTTTTAAAAGATTTTATTGGGAATTACTTCAACCACTGAAATAAATATTTTTCTCTTCTTGGTCAAAGTCTAGTTCATTTATTAACATACTCAGAATAAAATCAAAGTTTATAGTATTTTACGATTTTGGCTATAACTTTTTCTGTAGATTATTTTTGAGCTTTAATAAAAATGAAAGTTTCTTATCTTTTTATTATCTAAAACTTTCCAGTTGAGACTTAAGTCCAAATCAAATTTTATCTTAGACTTTTACATATAGGTTGATCTTTATCGCACTTTTTCTACTTTTTCTATGCAGATTCTGGAAAAATGTTATTCACAATAGTTGTTTCTTTTTCTGTTATCTAAAACTTTGTCTCAAATAGATCAGGCACGATTCGGTATCTAAAGTATCCAAAAATTATCATCTTCTAAAAAGGTTCAAAAATAACATATTTAACAATTTTATCACTTAAGTCATTTTGTAATTTCTTTAAGCCTTTAGATATCTCAACAAGGCTTGTAACACAATATAAGCTCATTTAACAACTATAACAATATAATCACATTTCAAACTATTGTCATTTTTTTTAGTATAATCAAGCACAATCATAATAAGATTTATAAGTGCTTAGACTAAATATTTAGTTTATTAAGCGCTTTATTATCATTACCACTAAAAGAAGAAATCATAAATGTGTACATGAGATGCACATTTATCATCATATAAATATGTACGCACCATATTTGCTTATTCAAACATTTTCACTTTTTTTTTTCAACTTTAGGCCAAAGTACGTGAGCAAAAGATTAAACACTCATCACTATACTTAAGTTATATAAACCTAATCCTTTATATTTATCATTGTATGTCAAGAGTATTTGGTTATAACATTTCACCATCATCATTTCAACTTTATCATAGTAGCATATTTTCGGATTTACAAGAAAATCACCAAAACCCTTCATGCAAAATAAAAGATAGAGTACTTTTGTTCATTTGATTTATCTTAACATTGTGAACCATATTTATTCATTTACCATGTCATTTGAATTTTCTAATACTATATACAACATTAATAAATTTGAATATTTATTTAATGTAAATGAACTTGAAAGAAGAATAGTAACTAAGTAATAGAAAAAAGGTAAGTGATTATACCTCTTTGTCTAGACCCTCTTGTAGATTTCTCTTCTTGACTATTTTTTTTTTCTTTTCTTCTTTCCTTGAAAATAAATCCTCAACATAGAGGTTCTTAAATTAGCTATAGAAATCACTATAAGAAAATATTTAAAGTAGACAATTACTAGACTAGTAACTTACCACTTTTATGCTCCCTTATCTTTTTCTCTTTTCCACTACTACCCTGACTAAGGTCTTCTTCAACTTTTGAGAGAATAGATTGAAATAGATTTTTTTTTCTTCTAAGATAGAAGGCCGGTTGATTTCTTAAGGAGAGAGTTGAAAATGGTCTTCTAATAAGGTCATTGCTACCTATATATTATAATTGCTATACAAACTTGAAAAGACTACTCTTAATTCTTCTTTTTCCTATTCAACCCTATTTCATTTGATTTATTCTAAATATTAATATGCATTAAGAATAAATATATTGATATATATATATATACATATACCAACCCATATTGGTCTATAAAGCATCCGGATGGTAGAGGGAAGAGAGGGAGATATGATTTTTGTTTTGTCATTCCAACACTCTACCTATTCCACTATTTGACTCTTACACAAGGTAGAGTAAAAGCTACAAGTAAAGTATTTATAATTAGTGCTTTTTTCTCTTTTCTATGGTATATGTCATGAGTGGCTTATTTCTTCATGATGCTATTGATTTATTTATTTATTTTTACTATTAAAGAAATTAGAGATCAAATTCTAGCCATTGAATTCAAATCCATAGTTCTTTGGCCATTGGATCAAAAGATGAATGTCATAAAAATCTTGACTTCAAAACCCATCATGACAAACATCTTTTTCTATTTTCTTTTTTTTTTTCAAAGAAAAATTATGCAAACACTTTGCCGTGGAGTGTGTGTGGGAGCATAGTATATGTATATATATATATATATATATATATATTTATATATATATATAAGTCTCTCATTTTTTTGTCTCTTAAAAATCTAAGAGCTAATTCTAACCATTGATTTTATTATTCTCCACGTCTTAGCCATTTGATCAAAGTGAATTTGTTTTTATTTACTTTCATGAGATGATTAAATATTGACTATTGATTCATGATTAAAATGGTCTTGATCATTAAATCAAAACTATACTAACTTGATATTTATAATTACTTATCATAAGTGAAGCAATAAATCATGCATTTAAAAACTAATAGAACAACAAATTTCTACTTCATTATTAGATAACTAATCCACTTTTCATATCACAAAATTATAAGAGCTTTAGACTAAACTTGGGACATTACAGGATAAAATAAGTAATTAAAGTAAAATTTCCTACTTTATTCGATGATTCGAGACGACATTCACAAAATGTCGGAGTTTTCAAAATACAATTCATTCTTCGATAATTTTATCCCGGCATGGAGTCAGTAGGGTAACCCCGGAGTTGGAGGTTACAAAAACAACTTATGGTTAGGAAGCTAAAATATTGAAGAAGAGAAACATCAACCATATATAGAATAATTTTTTCTTAATGCAAATGATAAAGGGAAATCCATGATGCTAAAGTCAGATGTAACTATAGATATTTTCTTAATATTGATAAAAGAAGTATACAATTTATGATTTTTTTAAATTTTATTATAAAATAGATATTAGTTTAAAATCCATAATATCTCGGCTTAACTATTATTTTAGTATGTATATAGCTTGAGGTAGGAGGGGATTAAAATTTTCGGTTGACGCATGTAAACGAGTCCTTGATTTATCAAAAAGTATAGATCTTTTTAGTTGGTATTCAGTAACACATCTACGATATTGAATGTGGCGATCTTATTTGACTTGTCAGTGTGTCACGATAATATAGCGAAGATATTTCATATAATAAAGATTATATAGGACTATGACCTACTTTATTATTGAATCTTTATTTAAGTACTATTGTAAAGATTCGAGTAAAGATTACAAGATAATGTTATGAAGCTTAATCTCAGTCCTAAGTAGTCATAGACTCATCCTTTGGATAACAAGCTTTTTGATTTATTTGTTATGATCCGAAAGCACATGGCATATACTTTCATTTTTGAAAGTCTGTAATTCCCTAGTATTACGAATGTGATTTATAGATATGGAATTCACAGCTACAAAGTTAGAATGGTTCCTTTATGTAATGATTTTTAAAACTAAATAGTTTTCGACAACCGAGCTAGAATGCTCTACAAAATAATCAAGTATAAATTATTTTATTTTCTCACAAATTATAATAAATTGTTGTTGTTATTAAATATATATATATATATTACTATAGAAATGAAAAACATCATAAGGAGGCCCCTTGACTAATACGTCATCAACATCAAGCAGTGCCACACTTGCTACATTGATGGATATGCTTCAACAAAGTGAAGCAAACTAACTCACAATGAAGAAGCAAAATGAGAAATTTAAGGAGAGTATGACAATAATATTATTTATGTTATCCAAGAAGACAATGCAAGAAAGATTGAGACACAGTGGTGACGTTAGTAATTTTTGTTCCCGAGTTCATCGGGGAACTATGCATGTCACATTTGAGGACCTTTATAATGCGTTAATTTATGGTAATTTTACATGATATGCATATATATAAATGTGTGTGTATGAATATATATATATATATATATATATATATATGATAATAAGATACTATATGCATATGTATGTGCATATATGGCTTTTCAAGACAGTCTTAAAATGATGTTATTTGTTTTTAACATCCTATATCCGTCTATTGTTGATTCAGACCATGTGTCATTAAAACCCTATATTCATGTTAGATTTTACGTAAGTGTTGTGGAAAAATATTTCACTACATACTATACATGTCGTTGAATCGTTTCAATGTCACTTTTTTTAATATTTGACGACATTTTCTTAAGAAATGTTATAAGACATACCACATCAGTTTAAGAATGATGTCAACTTAATTTCATGTCATTTGCATATCAATTATTGTCAAAAGCTATGATAGTAGCATCGAAATTATTTTCCGCCTCGATTCAACATCAATTTCTCTTTAACTAAGGTGATTTTTTTTCCTTTTTTTTATAAACATTATTAACCACCTTTTTTCGCTTTTTTTTTCTTGTCAGGTACCATTTTTTATCTTTTCTTTTTATTATATCAACAACAGATTGATTTGTTTAATCACATTCCATTATTATTACCAGTTTCTCACTTAATAAATACAACTAGTGTATTTTATTCAAACCAAGCCAATATCAACATGTACAACAATCTAAACATATCAAAATATACCAAAAAAATTATCATATTCTACAAATCAAATTAACGAATTTGTAAATTCACTAAATTCTCAACAAAATTATAGACTACAAAGTAGGAATCTCATAACCAAACTGTTTAGTCTTTTGTAATATTTCCATCATATCTCATTTAAAAAATATATATATTAGATGTCCAAAATAACACAATACAAAGGATGATGGATAATTATTCTATGAAAATCATTATGCGAGCAATGAAGTCCCTTGTTTTCTCGATAACGAACTATTACCTTATTTTTCAATCATTTGCATACAAATTCTCATCGACTAGGCTACAACAAATATTTTATTTCAATTTTTTTGCAACAAATTGATGACCACCTTCACAAAGAGGATACAATAATTAGCCTAATAGAAAGCCAATATTGAAATATTAAATATTTCACAAGTGAGACATATAAGTAAATGAACTAGCACAAATTTGTAACATATATCACTAAAAAAAACTCTAAAAGTGAACATCTCAAAGACAGAAAACTCAATGGTTCTATAATCATTTGGGCAATGACATCGTAGATATCAACGCGCACAAAGAAACATTATTAGGAATTGGGAAATGTCTACAAGAATTGAAAAAACAAAACCTATTGGCTTGACATTAATCCTTTGCATAATATCTTTGAAAATACAAATTCTATCATGAATTATGAAGTACACCTTGAGGCCCTCAGGAAACAAAGTAATTTTGACTTAGAAATAATTAATAAGTCCAATCCAAGATTAGCTAATATCTAAGTTAAGTAGAAATATTACCTTCCTCATGAACTAATGTTTTTGCAAGCAACGACTCCCATCTTAGTACATTTATCAGCTGTATATTATTGACTTTTCATGAAAAAAATACAAGATATCAATACGTTAATTTAGCATGACTTCTAATTAAGTGCTTTATCCAATATAAATGCACATGGGTGAAAGCTATTTGTTCTATTTTCTAAGATAAAAGAAACACAACTTATCAGACAAATTAAATCATCTTGAACTTGCAAAATACCTATAATATCTACTTTCTACAACCTAAAATATGATTCCTACCATCACATTTTACACTAGAATAAATAATTCCCTGACACTTGAAGTATTAACAAGACATATCATTGAAATAGCTGAATAAATATATCTCATCGCAAGAACAATAAAGTTCACATTGTTATATGTAAAAATGAAAGTACTGTCTTTTTCCAAATCAGTATTCGATGAAATTATTAATTGTTTGCAATTACCAACTCAAAATCAAGCAAAATGTTGAATACTCACATTTTAGCCAAATATTATTTGTTCAACAGAAGACAAAATTGCGTTAAGCACACAATATTGAAAAAGAAAATGTTAAGCACTTGGTACCAAATATCGCCGTCTTAAAACAATCGTAATGTTTTCCACGAACTGCAATCTCGAACCAAGCGTCTCAATGATATTCGTCATTGCGGAATATACTCGACCAAATCAACTCTCTCATCATTAGACATAAATCAATCGTGAATACTAAGAATCCTTCTATATCAATAACAAATTTACTAATGTCAATAAACAAAAATCATAACTAGATCTTTTTCGAAAAAACATACTAGAGCGTGTGAGAGAAAATTAAGGCTTGAGGTCAGAGTGAGAAAGAATAGACACGGCGGTTGAGTTAGGCTCGCGACGGTGGTGGCTGTGCTAAAGACGTGATGGGCTTGTGATGGGTGGGCTCTCCACCGTTGGGGTCGTGACGGCTAGGCTCTACATAGTTGACTTTGTGATGTACTGGGATAGCGGATGTTGGACGACTAATCTCAGGGATTCGCGAGGCTAGGCACGCTATAGAAAGCGAAATTAACAGTGGAGCTTTGGGTTTGCAATGGCTGGGCGCGAGTGATTGCTCGGGAGGGTCTCAGGATGGTTAGAAATTGTGACGACAGAGGATGCAAAGTCAATGAAAATCGACGGACGGCGGTGCTTGGGAAGAAAGGAATCGGGACGACGGAGCTCAGGAAGGAGAGGATGGTGATGACAAGGCTCGGGAAGTAAGGAAATCGCGACGAAAAGGTTCGAAAAGGGAGAGGAATGGCGACGGCTGCGCTCGAGAGAGAGAGGAATGGCAATGGCTGCGCTCGTGTGACGACCCGACTTTTCGGACCGTTACTTCACTTTAAACTTTACTTTACTTATGCGTAAAAATCGTAATATATATTTTTTTATCGTATAATAACTCATGAAAGAATATCATAATACTTTCAAATACATAATTTATTATTGAATAACATATTATGACGTAACTGTCATAAAATAATACTTGTCTTGAAATTGAAATAAATACTTAATAAATTAAATAACTTGGTTTTGCGGAAATTATTTTTGTGGCTTTCCATAACCCGCCTCGCTCGCCCTGCACTGCCGTTGCACAATCCAGCATCACACTATAGGATTCTTACCTACAGTACGAAGGAAAAACATGTGAGCTAAAAGCCCAGTGAAACAACTATTTTCTCACAAAAACATAGTTTATGCAATGCATGACAAATTATTATCCATTATCATACATAGTTTCACTTTAACTTGCTTTAACTTCTTCTTAGAGGATCCTCATCATAGTGTACGTACCTCGTGGAGCGCGCTCAGCCAATAGTCAGCGAGGGTGTACAAGTCCTCGGTGACTAAGGCGAAACATACATAACATACATGAAAACCGTCTCCTTAATGCCCTTAGGTCGACACAAGGAGAACGGGCGGTACGACACAGCTTTTAACTTGGTTATCACTTGATTATTTAAGTGACATGCATCTTGGTCATAAAGACATTAAACTTGAAAACATCATAATCATGTTTATAACTTATGAAAACATGATATCGTAAACTTTAAAAACTTTCATCATGAAAATATTTCATCATTCATAACTTGCTTCATACTTTAACAAAACATGCGTCACATAAAACATTTCATCATAACATGTTTCATAAAACAATCGTCACATAACATTGAATGTTTCATAAAACAATCGTCACATAACATTTCATAACATGATTTTTCTTTTGAACTACTTCGTACTGTAGTGAGGTTTTACTCACCTCGAGTGAAGAGTTCATAACGTAAGCTTTCTGTATAGTGTCAGGAGCTAGCGGGCAAACCTAAACATAAACTTATTATAAGCATCTAAGCATGAATTAACCATCATCGTACTAACGTCTCATCCAAAAGGACGAAAAATCTTTAAAAACAAGCTTTATAAAATTATTTTCTTATATATAACAAGTCCATAACGGTGCGTTAGTAATTACTGAAACGTCCCCAGGCTGATTGGGAAGAGTGCTATGGCCCCGCTTTAAGCCCAACTTACCTAGATTGAACTACCTGAGGTTCCTAGGTAAATGTGGAATGGATCACAAAGCAGCTCTTATTTAAGAACCAATCTTCTAGAACAGGTCGTTTCAGTTTTTCCATATCGTCCCGTTGTAGACTCGTTTTTATTAAATAAAAATAGATTTTATTAGAAAATTAATAATGTATACAATTTAAATAAAATTTCATAGTCAAGAGACCTAGAGGCCGAATTGGATAAAATATTCTGAAGAGACTCCCCTTACTTTGTAAAAACAAGAAACTTTCCAGTTATAAACTTTTTTCAGAAAACCTATCAATTATATACTTTCTTCATAAAGTCATTATAACGAATTAATAAAATCGTATAATATCAGGTTAGAGAGACCGAATTTTGGAAAATTCTATTTCACAAAACTTTCTTAAAATTAAATTTTCTATGTTTCTGTCTCTAATAACAAAATCGAATTTCTGCTTTTAATTCTATCAAAACAGCATAATACAGATTTGTAAGAAAATAAAAACGTAGAATTTAAATCGGATTTTAAATCTCGAAATTCTAACACGTTGGAAATCCTAACTTCGATATTCGAGAATTCAAAGTGACTAGAGTGCAAATCTTCGAATTCGTGTTTGAGTGTTCTTGGTTTATCTTCGAGTTTCCACGAACGCTCAAATCCTATAACGATAAATTTGAGTTAGCCTCGATCGAAACAAAATTAAACTTAAACGTGCGAGACTTTCGTTATACCTTAATCTCGGCGAAGTAAACCTTCAAATCTTTCTACTAAGCTACTCCTCTTCTTAAGAACACTCTTGAATTTCTTCGGAGTTTCTACTATTCTTTCCCTCTCTCTCTTTCTTTCTTTTTCTTTCTTTTTCTCTGAAGTTCTAAGATTTTTGGTGTGAGGAATGAGTGAGGCCTAGCCTCTATTTATAGGTGGAGGGTGGCGTCTATAAGAGAAAAAGAAGAGGGAGATATTCTGTCATTAATTCTCTTGATCTTTGACTTATTCTCACAATCTCCTAATTTTCCTTTTTTGGCTGATTCTGGTTGACTTTCCACTCCATTTATTGACTGAAAATCTCAGCCATTAGAGCCTAGAATATGCCCATAATCTTCTTGATTCTCTCTTAATTTATCAAATATTTTGTTTCCTAAAGTGCACATTTGACCTATCTTGAATATATACAGAAATCCTGTGTGATTTCTTCTGATATTGTCTTGGACATATGAGGAAACAAAATCATCTCTGTTCACACTATAGTTGGCGCCATTAAGCAGCCCTAGGGGATAAATTTCTAATTTATTTATTGCCCCGTAATTTTCTTACATTTGCCCGTTTGCCCTAAACTACATGTAGTTTTCTCCAGTCAAGCTACATGTCGTTTTGTTGTTAACTTGCTCCGACACTATACCTTTATTTATCATTTTGTGTGACGAAATACATATATAAACTATCTGGACAAAAATCTCATGCATTAAGATTTTTTTGTAAATGTTGCACGCTATAAAAAGGCCGGGTTTTACAGCTCGGGAGGGAGGGCAATCACGACCCAATGGTTTAGGAGGGAGTGACGGTAGAGCTTCGCTGGGGCTACGGTTTCAGTGTTATAGGTTGGCGCAAAATGAGAAGTAGCTTATGTTTTTAATTTTTTTCTACTTTATTTTTTCAAAATAACCCCCTTTTTTTCATTTTTTCCTTATTGTGGTGCCAAAATATTATGTTATAGACATCATGTAATCTATAAATGTCTTAAATATTTATTCACCTCATTTTTTTTTCCTAATTGTTGTTGAAAGTTTTATTTTGACAACATTTGTATTATTGATATCGTTAAAAATATGTATTTACATCACACTTTTATTGACTGTTGTTAAAAAGCCTTTCAACACTATTTTTAACAACATATATAGTTTAAATGTTGTGTTATCTAAACAATGATATTTACATTGACATGTGTTGTCAAATATTGTGTCCACTATTCCCATTTGTGTAGTAGTATTTGGTAATATATAAAGAGTATGCAACCTTTATTTGGCCCGCATCAATTATTTAAATTTTCTTTCCTCTCTTCTGGTCCTAATGTTGAACTGTAAGGCATCTTGAGTCATCAATGTAGCTATACTATTGTGAGTTCATTAGGCAATATTACATCCAACCACACTAATCTACAACCCATAACACGTGCCTAATGAGTAATCTAAAAATTCATCGCCTATCTTAATAACATATTTGAAACATTAACCTCATGTACTAAAGGTGCAAGTATTAAGCTTTTCGTGCATCATTTATTAAGGTGTACATAGCGATTTATCATTATTCAAACAAACATTATAAAATATATTATGATATTTTTTATTATTATAATTATACTATTTTTTTTGTCTAAAAAAATTTAGCTATGTGCAGTTTACACGATTTATTAGGTCCCATCATGATAGATTATGAGCTTATGCATCTACTTCAAAGTTAAGCCCAAGATTGGTGAGTCATATCCCTATTCTAACTCCAAGGTTGGTGAGTAATATCTTATTTGCTTTCTCATCATAGCCATCTCAAAGAACCGTCAGCTTCTTCTACTCTTCAACATTTAAAGCTCAGCCCTTCTTTGAATACGCAGATCCTAAATTTTTTTTCTTTGATATGTATCTCTTCCTTGACTCCACTTATCCACCTTTATCGTCTGTTTATACACACACACACACACACACACATATATATATATAAATATATTTATATTTAATTTTGTTGTTATTATTATTATTATTATTATTATTATTATTCAGATCGTATTGTAAATCGGCTTCATGATGATTATGCTTGTAACTAATTACGGTAAGAGAGTTTATTATTTTCTCATTCTAGTTGGATTTTAATATGATATTTAGATAAATTTCCCTTTTCTTTTTAGACTGATATGTATTTAAATAGCTGTAGTATTTTTTTGGACGTTTCTAGAGTTTTCTTCTTTTGATTGCTCTAATGTCTTACTTTCAAAAAACCTCTTTGTTGTCAAATTCTTCTCAAGGGTTTGCTCATAATGGGATTGAGTTCGGTGAAGCTTCAAGTCCTTTTTTAATTTGCCCAACTGATGGTGATGCACGTTTTCAGTACACAGACAGTGAGTTCCTACCTTTTATGCATAGTTCAGTTCAAAATTCTAAGCAAATCCCTCTATATTTTGCTGCCTTCTCTTCATTGACAGGAGTCTATGGCCCTATGTCTTCTTCTCTATATTGCTCCCTTTGTTTCCAGACTATTTAGCTTCATAAACAAATTTTAGTGCAAACATATATCCTTTATTGTTTTTGGCTTTCTACTAATTTGAATGTCTTCAGAAACCATCATATGTCATTAGGATTGATTTTTAGGTGGTATTATGAAGCAAATATATTTATTTTACTTAAGCATGAATTGAGAGTTACTATTGAGGATGTATCTGTTCTCTATGAATTACCCTATGATAAAAATGCCACTATCACTATTATTGAATAAGGGGAGTTATTTGAGACATTGTCCAATTTTTCTCATCATGTCGGTGATGGGGATTGGTTAGAACATATTGAAAACACTTTAGATTCTGAAAAACTCTTTTTAGAAAGTATTTTGGTATATTGGCTTCATTTCTTTATGTTTTCTTCTAGTCCCCGTAGCATCCATCACATTGGGTTATTCGTTTAGCATGCTCATTGGGTTGTGAAAAGTATGTGAATTTTGCACAATAATTTTTAGCTACTTTATATCTAGATTTAGATCGTATAGTTAAGGAGTTGCTAGAATCAAATCAGATGATGTCCTCACTTAATGCTGCATTTTTTTAGCTATCATATTTGAACGTTTTCCTATTTGCATGCCAGTTTGTAGAATAATGTTGTCCATAAATTAAGAGTTTTTAGATGAAAAGCTCTTAGGCTTTGAAGTGTCTAGGGATTTTTTTTCTTGAAATAAATGTATAGTAAGTCTAGAAAAATGGTTTGACTCCATTCCAGAAGATCCTTTGGCTCTCCTTTTTTTATCCATATACCACTTTATATCATAGTTTTCATAATACTATTTTCAATCCGGGGGGAGGAAGGGTGTTTTCTGTCGATCGTTATACTCAAGAAATGATATTCCCTTCCCTCAAAAGTGTTGGTTGTATATCTTCCTTCCTCTCTCAATTTAGGCACTATCTACGATTTCTAGAAGGCATGGAGAAAAAAGCAATTGTGTATATGTTTCCTGTAACCCTAATCGTGCTCTCTAACAATTTGGTCTTAATCAACATTGGTCTTAATATTTTGATCTTAACTTGTTTCATCAAGTGATGGTTTTTAGCTTGTTCTATATTTCGCGTCAATATCTTAATATCTCATGAATTGGTTATGATAATTCTGAAAAATATTTGGGAGGCAAGCAGAATCTTTGGCCATGTTAGGCTAATAAAACACAACAAGTTGAAGATGTCTCATAGGGGTTGGTCCTTTCCTCTCGTAAGATTGAGCATGCACTTCATTTAAGCTTACCGATCTTTCTTATTTAAGCATCGTGCCAATGTTCGGCCACATGTTTTGAAATACAAGTCGTCCTCAATAAGAGTGATTACAATATTGGTTTAACTCATGATTGCGGCATTTTTTTTATCTTCTCTTTGATATCTTCTTGTCATTCATGTACAATAATTGAGAAAGACTTGAGACAAGTTTGTGGTTTATTTTTTACCTCAAAGTTTAATTTTCCTTCATTAGCCATCCGTTTGAAGCCAATATTGTTGCCAAGGCATCTGCATAATGATTACGTGATCTTGGTACACGGATGAAGCGAAAGCTTTCGAAATTGGTTAATAAGTCTTACAATATTGCTCTATATCTTGCTAAGGCATGTTCCTTGACGGCAAAACTACTAGCCATCTGTTGGATGACTAGATGCGAATTGTCACAACCCATTACTATAAGTCGTGATGTCTTCTTTAACTATTCTTATACATACTAAAATCCGTCAATCTCAAAATATAATATGAAGATACACCCATGTATTTCTTGATTTATTTTTTTGATACTATACTTTGCGGAATATAAATTCAAAAACACGTCTTTACATATGGTTTTAACAACATTTAGAAAACCAACGTAAAACATAATATGAGTTAGGTCGTTCAACTCTTTCCACTGGTATGGTCCACATGTGTTCTTCTTCAACTTGGAGTCTTTTTTCTTACTTATTCGATCTTCATCTTTCCTTTGTCTACAATATGAAGATACTTAATGAGTTGCTAAACTCAGTAAGCGCGAAACTAACTATATAATATTATACATATGTCATGACATTCATTGTAACGACCCAAAAACTTACACGAAATAAGTAATATAGATTCGTGTCAAACATAGGTAGTTTTACATTTTTCAAGTCCTAAAAATACGGTAGAATTTGAACTTTTTACATAACGATAAGAAAATACATTTAAATGCCTAACACGGGATGTAACCGTGACCACACGACCATCAAAAGAGTTTTCACGTGGGATTTTCAAAACAAAAACATCAACTCTCAAAATAGCTACCAACGGCTAGCCGGCGGTATACCCGACGCTCCCAAGGTCGGTCCCGTATGCACTCGTCGTTATCCTTCCATGTCGCCTAGTTTTCCAACTTCCCCTTCAACTTACCTGCAACACGAGCACACTAGTGAGCTAATAACCCAATAAGTGGATTAAAGATGTATAATAGTTTACATCGAGACTTATTTAAACATATGCGCATAGAATTTATAATTGAGTCAGAATAAGTTTACCTTCCTCTAAAATCGAGCCTCCAACGACTCGATCATGACTATACCTCAAGACCATCCAATGTTGGATTCAACAAAAGACTCTAGAATTCAATCTCCCTAATTGAGTTACATGTGCACACGACTTTCATGTTTAGAGGATCCTTATTAACTCTTAACTGGGCCCGTTGAATCATGCCGGAAAATAGCTCACTGACCTCCACGAGGTCCCTCGGGTCGTTCCGAAATCTAACATGGTTGCTGGCCCCGTCGGGCTATTTCGGAACCAAATCATGATCGCGGCCCCGTCGAGCCCCACTCAAATGATCAAGGTACTCACACAGAGGAAGGTTGTCCACCGACCTCCCCGAGGCCCTCAGGCCGTCCCGAAACATGATAAGTGGCCCCGTCGGGCTATTTCAGAACCGATCATGATTTGCGGCCTCGTCAGGCCCTACCCGTACACATGTAGTGTTTTCACTCCTCTTTGCTTGTCTTAGAGTTTCTCTCTTACCTGCAATAAATTCTCAATAACAACAGAAATAGTTTTATGTCCGTGGTCCCATACCCCCAGACAGGAGACTCATACACGCAATCACATATGTACCTAAAATATATGCAGACTCGCAACCCCATAATTGCGAGTTAGAAGACAATGTATAAGCACGTGAGCCCATACTCACACACACTTAGGAAGCTAAACATCAAATTAACATTTCATGATATCACAACAAGGAGAAACAATCAAATAAGGTAAAGCCTACTCGTGTTATAGAGGAGATCCACTTACTTGAGGTCCTAAGCTTCTCGCTTCGGTCCTCGAAATCCTTTCCCTAGGGGCGTCTTTTCTCGTGCTTTGCGTGAGATGCTTCTGTCCAACACGAGCAATTAATGATCAACGCCAAGGTTTACCACTAAATACGAAAGAGGAAGAACTTGCAATTGGTGGACTCAAAGAATGTGACTCTAGTTAGTGGAACGGTTAATCATTCGTTGAGAAAGCCCATCTAAGGTTGTTTCTATCCTAAGTGTTGTCATTGGATTAGTTTATGTGAGGAATAGGTTCTCAGCCTTACACGTACAATGATTAAATCAATAAAAGTGCCTAGGCTTCGAGCCGGAAATCCGGCAGAGTTTCCCCTGTTTTTCGGATATCCCGGCCGAAGCCTTCACCTAATATCAACCCAGCACCGAACTAATATCGGTCACAATCCACCATAACAACAACTAGAGTCATCTAACACAATATCAAGACATTTCCAAAATTTCATAATAACAATTATTCTCGAGCCTCAAAGGCTTATCTCATAACATATTTCTCAAGGATTCCAACAATATCCTAACTCAAGTCACACTTCCAATGTCGTATCATTTTACAACAAGAACTCAATTTTTGGCCACTTGTTATACCTTTAGTATACGACGGTGAGGGGTCGTGCGTCCCTAAGTACTTCGGTGGTGAACCTGCACAATTTGGCATAATAAAATGATCGAATTAAATTTCGAACTTAAATGCAACACGATGAGAAACACTCGGAATTGTGACCCAGATTTATAACTCATTCACATTTGAATGGCATACTTGCCAAAATACAACTTCACACGGTTGAATAACCAACAACGTGCATAATTTTCTTTTCGAAAAGGCTCATTCAAGACTATTTGATTTTGACAACTAAATCTCCAAATCAAACTTTCAAAACAACATCACTTGGCAAATTTTTGATTTCCAAAACCACGTCTAAAAGAGAAATTAAGTTCCCGCTCGTCTAAGCATGGATAAATCGGGAGATTCAACGATTACAAATATAGTGCGAAAAATAAACACTTAAACGCGTGAAGTTTGCTGCAAAAAAATGAACTCCCAACTTGTTCGTTACTAAATTAGCACACTTTAAGGTGTCAAAAAGCTCAAGGTAAACCGAATTAAAAACGACCTCTAGGCGTCTAACAAGTTCAAGCCCATAATGATACGATTCTTGAACGCAAACTAATTTCATTTACCCACAACACGTAACGTAAATCTCATTACGATCCTCACGAAAACAAACGGTAGACAAGATAAAACTTCGTCAAAATCCTAACCGACGAAAATCAAGTATTTCTCAACAACCACAAAGGTAACGAGGCTCACCAAACTTTAGCAATTGTGGCTCAAAGAAGCGCGTTGCGACTCTCGAGAAATTTCAGCGGCGGAGTGAAGGGACGACGAGCTCTAAGCAATAAAGAAAACAAGAATTAACCCGCTGGAAATCAAGATCCAAGTTGAACATTCAACGACAATGCGGCGGACAAGAAACTTACCTCGGTGTCGGCTTGGTAACGTGATTAATCAAACAATGGGGTGCGAGAGAGAAAGACGTTGGCTTCAACGACAACGTATAAAAAGGGGGTTCAACGCGAGGAGGGGTACGGCTGCTGCCCGGAGGAGACCACGGCACGACGAGGGTCGGCGGGGTTACGCGGCTGCGCAGGAGGGGCTGGCCGGTACTGTGCGGCGGTGGCCGGACCTGGGGTAGCCGGCGATGGAAAGAACTCGCGCGGAGGGGCGCGAGGAGCTCGGGCTGGGCACTCACACGCTTGGCGAGGTCGGGCACGGCTGGATCGGTGCCGGCAGAGCACGCGGAGGCTGGGCGAGCTCAGGAGGAGGGGCGCGCTGCTGCTCGGTGTGCGGAGGAAGCACGCGGGGCGCGAAAGGGAGGGAGAAGCGCGCGGGGGCTCGCGCTGGCGGAGCTGCACGTGCGGGCTAGGAAGGCTCGGGGTCGAGCGGTGCCAGCGGCGGGACGGCACAGGGCGCTGTGCACGCGAGCTGGGCGGAGGGGCTGCAGCACCGACGGGGGAGGGCTAGGTTGGCCGGCGGAGAGAAGGAGAGAGGGAAGAAAGGAAAGAAGAAGAAGAAAAAGAAATTTGTATGAGGAAATAGGGTTTTGGTCGGCTGTGGGTGGAGAAAGGGAGAAAAGAAAAATGCCCTAATAGGCTTGGGCTTAATTGGGCCAAAATGGCCGAAAATTGACAACGAAAATACAACAAATTTTTCCAAGAAATTTAAAATTACACACGTTATTTGAACACATAAACTTAAGAATTTAAATATCATTTTCAAATCAAACATAAATTCCTAACATGTCTAAAATATCAAAAAAAGTAAGATAACCATGCTAATTTCATAATTTCTCTCATAATTCAAAATTGGTCAGATTTGAGGAAACAGACCAATTTTACAAATTGGTCACAACTGAGGCAAAAATACAAATTAATTAACTAGCACAGTGATATTAAATTCAGGTCATTTCAATCCTACCCCCTTACAAAAGTTTCGTCCTCGAAACTTAGAACAAGTGAGGGTATTTCTCTCTCATGGCACTCTCGAGTTCCCAAGTTGCCTCTTCTTCGGTATGATTTCCCCATTGAACCTTGACCATCGGAGTGGTCCTGTTCCTCAGTTCCTTATTCTTGCGATCTAGGATCCGCGATGGCTTCTCCTCGTAAGAGGCTTCCAGATCGATATTTAGGACCTCATGACGTAGAACGTGACTGGGATCGGGCACATACTTTCTCAGCATAGAGATGTGGAATACGTTGTGGACCGAGGCCAAGCTAGGCGGTAGGGCCAAACGATAAGCAACTTCACCTACCCTATTTAGGATTTCGAAAGGTCCTATATACCGAGGGCTAAGCTTGCCTTTTTTCCCGAATCGCATGACACCCTTTATTGGTGCTATCTTCAAGAACACATGATCGCCAATCTCAAACTCTAACGGACGACGTCGGACGTCCGCATAGCTTTTCTGCCTACTCTGAGCGGTTTTCATTCGACTCCGGATCTTTTCGATAGCTGAAGAGGTGAGATCCACAAGTTCAGGACCTAGAAACTTCCTCTCTCCAACTTCATGCCAATGGAGAGGAAAATGACACTTGTGGCCATAGAGAGCCTCGTACGGAGCCATTTGGATCGTCGCTTGATAACTGTTGTTATAAGCAAACTCGATCAATGGCAAGTACGTGCTCCATGATCCTTGGAAATCCAAGATACAGGCACGAAGCATATCTTCGAGCGTTTGGTTAGTACGCTCTGTCTGAGCATCGGTCTGTGGATAGAACGCTGTGCTAAACTTCAACTGGGTCCCCATGGCTCGATGCAAGCTTTTCCAAAACGCGGAGGTGAATCTGGTATCTCTATCAGAGACTAGAGAAATGGGCATTCCGTGAAGCCTAACCACCTCCTGTATGTAAATCTCTGCCAACCTATCCATGGAGTACGTCTTCGGCACTGGAACAAAATATGCTGACTTTGTGAGTCTATCTACAATCACACAGATAGAGTCGTGCCCCTTACTAGTCTTAGGTAGACCGCTCACAAATGTAAACCCCATCCCGGGGGTTATCCTACTCACTCAAAGCCGGGGTGTAAACATTATAAAGGATTATAATATAGCCTTTTGTTTTAACCTTTTCAATCTTATCTCGAATCATAAATAAAGAATGAAAATATGATTTCTTGTTGATTGCATACATTAGAAAAATATACCTTACAAAACAGTGGGTTTAAAAATAAGGTTCGGCTTAGTTTGGACTTAATTGCACAAAAGCCCTAAACTTTCAAAAAATTACATTTTTGCCCCAAATTATGTAAAAACGAAAATGTATGGATGAATTCACTTTCTAAGGCTAGGAAATGAATCAAAGTCACATGATTAGTCATCGTTTGAAATTTGAAGTCATTTTGAGCTAAAACGAATCCGGAACGAGAAGATTTCGGTAAAGTCGTGAAATTACCGTAAACAACGGAAAATTCACAGAGAGCGAGATGAAACGACCACTAGAATTTCAAAATAAGAATTATATTCCTATGAAAGGAATACATTCAAGTCAATCATAGCCTCGTTAAAGTCTCGGCGACATAGAAATACATAAAGGTAGAAAGTTGAGAAACACAGCAAAAATAAAAAGAGGACGGTATAGTCACCGTCGCGTCTAAAGCAACTCTCGAAATTTTTCCGAGGGTAGCACAGCCCTAGATTAATATATATATGTTATTAGATTAATTAGACAGTGACGGAGATATAATCTGTCAAATTTTTAGACTGGAACCGTCCCACACAGTATTGGAAAATACTGAAAATACAACGGTTCGTATTTTGGTGATTAGCAACGTCGGAACAATATTATTAGTGGAAAAATTCGACCATGGTGCAGCAATATTAGCTAAATAAGCTGAATTAAAGTGGACCAACCAGGTGAGAGATTAGTGCCAAGAGTGAGACAAAAGAATAAGACAAAAATGTGGAGTGAAGAGGCATAGTGTAATGATGGTGCTCTTCCTTACTTTGAGCCATTGGATGAGCTAATTTTTGAACTAATGGCCGAGATTTGTGCAGCCAATTAATTAAACAAATTAATAAATAAGAAATATGAACAGAAATTGAGAAGGAGAGAGAGAGAGGGTCGGATTTTAGAGAGAGAGAGAGAGAGAGAAAGTGTAAATTTAGAGCTTGTTAACCAAGTTTCTCATTTGCCTATAAATAGAACCCATACACTTCTTGTTCTCATTTTAGACTCCCATTTCTGAAAAATAGAGAGAGAGGCCGAGCAAGAGAGAGAGAGAGGAGAGAAAGGAAAGAGTTTTGGAGTTGGAGAGAGAGAGGTGGTCGGTTTTGCAAGGGAGAGAAGAAGAATAAAAGCTTTCAAGCTTCATAGTCACACCAAGGTAAAACACTAGTGCATGTACTCTAAATTCGGTTTTCCCTCCTTGAATACTCTCCTAAAACATGTTTTCTCCTCTATCCTAGACCACCCAAAGGTTCACAAGGTTTGATCTTGGAAGATCAACCCTTAGAGAAGCTCGGCCATAGTAGGAAAACAAGAGAGAAAGTTGAAGATTTGTGCTTGAGAACTTAGGTAAGCTTTTCAAGAATGACATGCATGGTTGTTTTGAGGAGTTCCTCTTACCTCTAACCCTCATCCTAACCGTCTCTCCTCTGCCCTAGACCATCATAGCATCAAGCTTTGATCTTGAGGTGGAGAAAGTAGGAGCAAGCCGAACACAACACATAGAACACCACCAAAATCTCAACCGAGAAAAAGCTAGGTATAAGAACCTCTAAACCTTATAATTTTAGTTAGTTTGAGCTTGGTTTTCATTTATGTTAAGCCTCTAGATGTATTTGGTGAGAAATGTTGTAATAGCTTAGTTGCATGTTAGCATGCTTGATGGTAGATCCGAGCTAAGCTAGAATCCCTAGCTTTCGAAGCTCGTGTGTGTATGTGCATGGCGTTTTGTGGTGTTGTGTGTGTGTCTCGGCCATGCATGTTTACTTTGGGCCATTTTTATCTTTTACATGCTTTAATATCTGCCCTTTCATGCTTTGATAAAGTGATGAATGTATTTTTAAAAGGATTTAAGGTACGACGATTTCCAACGGATCGTCGTACCGAAACCGTGAGAACCGTGGAAAACATGAACTAGGATTTTTGAATGATTTCGAACCTAAACTCTTTGAGAAATTTAAAATGGACTATGAACCCCATATTCATCTTCTTATTCTCTGCCCTTAATGTATTTAAGAGTTAGAAAAATAGATTTTTCAAAATAAAGATGCTACGTGATCGGTTTGGTGAAACCGTGAGTAGTTCGGAAAATACGCCGTTTTAAAAGATAGTATGGTGATGAATATTGTAACGCTTCGATGATGGTGAATATAAGGATGATAAATACCCTTAAATACCTAGAAGCTACTGTCCATTTAATGTAATTAGCATGGGTAAAAAGAACGCCAAAGGTCTTGGCCTAAAATGGCGAGTTCTAAACCCTAACGCTAGTGTAGTAACAAAACGACCTTAATATAACTAACTCTAGCAACGTTGAGTTTTTACGCTTCGATGACGGTGAATATAAGGATGATAAATACCTTTGAATACCTAGAAGCTACTGCCATGGTAAAGGAAGATTTCAAAACCTAAAACGTTGCGTTCTAGTGAAACCAAATATCGAGCTAAACGAACGCTTTGAAATCTTAAGAATTATAGTAAAATTTGTTAATCCTTATACTATGAATAAATGATTTTAAAGAGACGATGAAGAAAAAAAAATTGGTCAAGTGGACCAAGGCTCGGTCCGGACTCGTAGTCCGTGAAAGTTCTATCCCGAGCCTAAGTCAACCGTATGTTTCGCTTAGGAAACCCTCGAGAAGAGTTACTAAGACTATATAAATAGAAGAGTCCGGAGCAATACTGTGTCTAATTTAGGAAATTAGTTTCGCTCTCAGTCAATGAAATAAGCGAACTAACGAGAGTAGTTCCTTTTTATTTAAAGGACTAAAGAAGAACAAGTGGTCGGAGCTCGCAAGTGACACTCGAAGAAATTCGAGAGATTCTACGCTTACACAAGGTAAGTGGCAATGCACCTACAGCACCAAGTTGTGTGTGAATGTGCTTGTATGTTAGGCTGTTGCTTACACATCTCGAAACGCGTAACTATATGCATGCTTTGTTTAAAAGAAGTAAAGAAGCCGAAGTGAAACCCTAGTATGAGAAACAAAAGTGAAAGAGAAAATACGAACATAAAAGAACGTACAATGTACTGTCATGTCTTGTTATGTGATAATACTAGAATAAGACAAGAATAAAATGTTAACACTGCCGGACCTTGGACCGTGCGTGTAATGATGCCGGGTTCTAACCCGAGTAAGATTAGGACTAAAACACAACCGAGCCTTGTTGTTGTTAGTTATTGAAATCCCGAAATAGTACGTGCCGGTCATAGTACCCCGAGATAAGAGGCTAAAACTACAAGGACTCTTGAGCAGTCCAAATGTTGTGTTTTATGTTATCGTTAGAAAACTCCAACGCCTCTTATCTAGTTCCTGATCCTCCAAGAGAGAGAGATCATGATGGAACGTAAAAGTATAGAAAACGAAATTAACGTCGATGGTACTGCCAGGCTCCTAGTGAGAGCCGTCCTTCGGGACAATGTCATTGTTGAATATATGGGAGACTTGGCCCTCTCCCCGTGGTGCGCACAATTAGAAAGAAGCAGTCACCATCAGTGGATCCCAGACATCAATCACGTAAGCGTAACAACTACTGTAACGACAGTAAAAGTATAATGCTAGAAAGAAAGAAAGAAGAGTAGCCTCTAGAAGTGGCAACTCACAGAAAGAATGGTAACAATAGAGTTTGATCGTCCCGAGACGATCAGACTCTTTTCATTATTGCATTTTGGTTTGAATGGATTGTATCGTTGTTGCATTGCATTGCATATTTAAGATAGTATAGTTTGCCCTTACTGAGTTTATCAACTCATTAGTTTCCTTGGTGTTGTAGGTAAGGGAAAAGCTAAAGTTGAACAGTGACAGGACTACGAGCTGGCGGCGGGCGGTGTGTGTGGCATTTTAGAAGAAGAAATGAATTCCCGTGGCATATTATATGTTTTTAATTCCGCATTATATTTTGAGAACATTGTTGTAATATTGAGACCGGGACTGAATCCCGAGGCCCCGAACTTGAGAGAAAACGGTGGCTCTTTTTCCTGAACTCAAGAGAAGTCAGGTGGATGTGTTTTGACTAAGGAAAGAGATTTAAACTTTCGTATTACAAAAAAAAAAAAAAAAAACACGAGCTCGTTATGTTATAAAGTAATTTATGTTTTACGTATTTAAGTAAGATTATAGTAGCTAATAGAAAGAAAACCCCTCTGTCGCGGCCTACGGCCTAGCGCTGGGTCGTGACAACAAAGTCCATAGACACATGTTCCCATTTTCACTCTCGGATATCGAGGGGTTAGAGCAACCCGGCGGGTTTCTGGTGTTTAGCTTTTACCTGTTGACAGGCGAGACACCTCCCCACGAACTCAACTACATCTCTCTTTAGGCCTGCCCACCAGTAGTGTTCCTTTAGGTCATTATACATCTTGGTGGCACCAGGATGCACCGCATAAGGAGCTGTGTGGGCATCTTTAAGGATTTGGTACCTTAGGTCTCCATTGTCCGTGATAAGCGAGCAAAATACTCACTTATATATCGCAAATTCGGGCTTGAATTGTTGTTAAATTCCTCAAGTTTATGTTATTTAATGAGTTTTGTGAGTGTACAGGTTATTTAAGCACAAGTACGGAAACCGAGGTGAAAAAGTACACAAAACGGAACATGTTGGAGCAAAGGAAAACGAGACCACATAGACAGAGTCATCGCCGATCGATCGCGGCTCATTAGCCGATCGATCGGCAATTGTTGCAATGACGAGCCCAAAAAGGCAGAGGCATCGCCGATCGATCGCAGCTCATTAGCCGATCGATCGGCCGAAGTTTGAAGAAACGCAACGAAAAAGGCAGAAGCATCGCCGATCGATCGCGGAGCAAAATACTCACTTATATATCGCAAATTCGGGCTTGAATTGTTGTTAAATTCCTCAAGTTTATGTTATTTAATGAGTTTTGTGAGTGTACAGGTTATTTAAGCACAAGTACGGAAACCGAGGTGAAAAAGTACACAAAACGGAACATGTTGGAGCAAAGGAAAACGAGACCACATAGACAGAGTCATCGCCGATCGATCGCGGCTCATTAGCCGATCGATCGGCAATTGTTGCAATGACGAGCCCAAAAAGGCAGAGGCATCGCCGATCGATCGCAGCTCATTAGCCGATCGATCGGCCGAAGTTTGAAGAAACGCAACGAAAAAGGCAGAAGCATCGCCGATCGATCGCGGCTCATTAGCCGATCGATCGGCTTAACTACGCGAAGCCAACCAGAGGAAGCGCCGATCGATCGTGGAATGTACGCCGATCGATCGCGAGCTAGAATTCCTGAGAAACGCGTAGGCGCCGATCGATCGCAACTTATGCGCCGATCGATCGGCCAGACCTCCTGAAGCTGAACGACGTCGTTTTCCAAGTGCGAAAGGTTCCGAAATTCCTCCAAAATTAGGTCAAACTTCGTGCTCTATAAATAGAACACTGTTTGGACGAAGAAGGAGGACTTGGACGAAAAAGAAAGACTTTCATAAGGAGAAACTCAAGAGAACAAGAAGAAGAAGATTGAGCGTTCATCGGAGCTGAAGAATTCGCGAAGATCATCGATTTTCAGAGTTTTTCTTACTCTTATTCTCTTTGTATCTTCTTCTCATTTAATTCTATGTTATTCATGAACTGTAGAATTCTTTATTTGCTGTATATGATTATGAGAGGCTAAATCTCTCCTTCTAGGAGAGATTGGCTGAACTCGATGTTGATTCTTTTCAATTTCAATTAATAAATTTCTGCAATATTCAGTTTATATGCTTGTGTTTCTTGCTGGTTTATTTTATTTTCTGTTGCAATTGAAAGATTGAATAGAAGAACTTAGGTTTAATTTAATTAAACTCGAGAGAGGAAATTGAGTTGAATCTGGAATAGTAAGAACACAACCTAGACATCATAGGGACCGAGAGGTGATTGATTGTCTAGGTAGTCTAGCTATAAATCGTAGGGACCGAGAGGTGATCGATTTAGAACTATAAGAGCTGAGCGTAATTTGTAGTTAATTCTAGCAAACGGACGCGTGAGTTAGGATTAAATGCACAATTAGGTCAACAAGCGAAAGCTGCGACGTAATTAATTATCTCTTAGACTAGTATAGAACTGAAAATTATAGAAAGGAGTTAGGGAATGATTGAATTGAGGAAGCATCGAGGGAAGCCAATCGACCCTAGCATTTAGTTAATTGAGTTAATCCGTGCAATTTAGTTCTTGTCAATTTTAATTTCATTGTTTTGTTTATTTTAATTTACAACATTCATCCAAATTTGATTTCTAGACAAAGTAGTTCTTTAGTAATAGTAGTAATTAGATATAGACAATTGTTCTCCGTGGGAACGATATTCGGACTCATTATCCACTGTATTACTTGAATGACCCGTGCACTTGCGGTTACAAATTCGCGTGTGTTTTCGAGCGAACAAGTTTTTGGCGCCGTTGCCGGGGAACAAAGCGTCTAACTTTGTTTAATACTACAATAAACGAGAATTATTTTGATTTAGAGTTTTATTTTTACTTAACTAACGTTGCCGGTCTCTTTTGTGCATTTGCTTCGTAGGTGTATGCCAAGGTCGGGTGGTCAAGACATATTACCACTCGATCTAGAGATTGAACGCACACTTCGGTCATTGAGGAAGATCAACAGGAATTTGACATCCGAGTTCACAATGGCCGACGACGTACCGGCTGCGCAACAAGCAAGGAACGCCAATGTTCTACAGGCTCAACAGGAGCAACAACCTCAGAATGAAGCCCGCACGCTTCGCGACTACTTGAGGCCTGTAGTGAATGAAAATTATTCGGGGATTCGGCGACAGGCCATCAACGCTAACAATTTCGAGTTGAAACCCGGATTGATCGCCATGGTACAACAGCAGCAGTTTGGGGGTTTGCCATCTGAAGATCCTCATAACCATCTATCATCCTTTCTGGAGCTGTGCGACACCGTGAAGTATAATGGTGTGCCCCATGACACAATCAAGCTACAATTGTTCCCGTTTTCTCTCCGGGACAAGGCTCGCACATGGTTCCACGCTCTACCAAAGGGGTCCATTGAAACTTGGGATGCCATGGTGCAGAAGTTTCTCACAAAGTTCTTCCCCCCACAGATGACTTCGCAGCTGCGAGTTGAGATAAGCCAATTCCGACAAGGGGAGAGCGAATCATTGTATGATGCTTGGGACAGGTTTAAGGACCTGTTAAGGAGGTGTCCACAGCACGGGTTTGAGCTATGGTTTCAAGCTCAGACATTCTACAATGGTTTGAACTATGCCACTAGGAGTATGGTGGATGCTGCAGCAGGTGGTTCTGTAATGAATAAGACAGCTGAGGAAGCGACTGAACTGTATGAAGAGATGGCCACAAGTCACTATCAAGCACCATCGGATAGGAACGTGGGTAGGCGAGTTGCAGGGGTTCTAGAGGTGGACCAACTATCCGCCATTCAGGCTCAGCTAGCCTCACTCACCAACAAGCTGTCAAGCCAAAAAGGGCCAACTATAGGACAAGTAGCGGCAATGCAGAGCCAGCAAGAGCAGTCTTCGCAACAAGAGGAACAGTGTGGGGTCGAAGATGTTCAGTTTGTGGGGAACAGGAATTATCAATTTCGGCCAAACAATAATCTGCCCGCTCACTACCACCCCGGGTTAAGAAATCATGAAAACTTCTCCTACAGCAACCCAAGAAACGCCCTGAATGCACCGCCTCCTGGTTTCCAAGGGCAATCCTCCTCAGATTACACCATGCCTGTGGAAAAGAGGGCATCAACTCTGGAGGACAACCTCAACGCTTTCGTGCACGAATCAAGGAAGAGAATGGAGGCGTATGATAAGCGCTTCAACAGTTTGGAGATTCACTGCACGAATATGGGAGCCTCCATCAAAACTTTGGAAACTCAGATTGGACAATTGGCCATGGCAGTTAAGGAGCAAGCGACCCGATCCCTCTCAAATGATGCAGAAAACAATGTAAGGGAATGCAAGGCGACAATGGTAAGGAGTGGCCCAGAAGTACAAGCGGTAAAGGAACGAAACTGTGAGGTTACGACCAAGAAGGAAACACTCGCAGGGAAAGTCGAAAAGGAGCCATTTACACCAGGGAGAATAATGTTTCCTGACAACCCTCCGAAGATTACCACGCCACTCCCGTATCCTCAGCGCTTCAAGAAGCAGAACCTCGATGAAAAATTCACTAAGTTCCTTGAGGTGTTCAAGAAACTGCACATCAACATTCCATTTGCAGATGCCTTGGAACACATGCCAAATTACGCAAAGTTTTTGAAGAAGATGATGGCAAAGAAGCACAAAGTGGAAGAGGTTAAGATGGTCAGTTTAACTGAGGAATGCAGCGCATTAATCCAAAGGAAGCTACCGAAGAAGGAGAAAGACCCCGGGAGCTTCACCATACCTTGCAAGATCGGCGACACCACACTCACCAATGTGCTGTGCGATTTGGGCGCAAGCATTAATTTAATGCCGCTATCTATTTTTAAGAAGCTTGGACTCCAAGAAGCAAAACCAACAACCATAGCACTACAAATGGCCGACCGCTCCATCGCCAAAGCATGGGGAGTGATTGAAGATGTGCTCGTAAAAGTCGACAAGTTTATCTACCCGGTAGACTTCGTTGTATTAGATATGGGAGATGTGAATGAGGTACCATTACTCCTGGGGCGACCATTCTTGGCTACGGGCAGAGCCTTAATTGACGTCGAAGCAGGTTGTCTCACGCTTCGAGTGGACAATGAGCAAGTCCACTTTCACAAGTCCCATTCAGCCAAACCACATGAAATAAAGCCCAGGAGAAAACAAGAGGAGATAGACGAGAAAGCAGTAAGCATGTCTGAATCAGAAGGCAAGACTTTACAGAAAGAGCCAACTAAACTGGGCTCGATGACAAGACGTTTACGGTTATACCTCAAACGTCTGAAAAGGCGAGGCAAGACCTCGAGGACCAGAGTCGTGCCAACAGCTATTCCAGCGGCAGATGAAATCCATAACAGAAAGCATCAAGTCGCAGTAGAATTATTTGGGCAACCAAGAGATCAGAACATCGAGTGAAGATGCAGCGTCAAGATGGACGTTAAACGGATCGGCTTCTCGGGAGGCAACCCGAGCGTTATTTTATATTTTCGTTTTCAAGTTTTGTTTCTTTATATTTTTATTTTTTATTTTATTGTATTTCCATTCTTATTGTTTTGTTTTCAGTTTTTAGTTGAAAGTTCGATATAATTGCTAATAAGTTTGTTTTTGATTTTCAGATGCAAAAAAAAAAAAAAAAAAAAAAAAAAAAAAAAAAAAAAGTTAAGGCCGAGCCATCGCCGATCGATCGGTAGGTCAACGCCGATCGATCGCGAGAGAGACACTTTCGAGAGACAAACATCGAGCCGATCGATCGCAGACTCTGCTGCGATCGATCGCGAGAGAGCCGATCGATCGCGATACGAGGGCCGATCGATCGGCAACGCGCGCTTCAGTCTTAAACGCTGCGTTTCACTTGAAAACGAGGGTTTTTATGTTCAAAACTTCCTCACTTCGCCCCATTCACCATAGCCGATCGAACGCCACTCTCTCTCTCTCTCTCTCTCTACCACCCTCACCACCAGCCGACCGAACATCATCACATCCTCTCGCCACCAGAAATTTCCCCCAACAAGCTCCGCCTCGCGAGCCCGTTCACCCTCCAACCAGCTCCGCCTCGCGAGCCCACTCTCTCTCCGCGCTCAGCCTCACGTCTCTCTCACCATTCGCGCCCTCGCTCGCCTCTTGCCCCGCACTCTCCGCTTCCGCGCGTCTGCACTCACCCGTCCGCGCCTTCACTCTCACCGCGCGCCGCCGTCACCGCTTAACCAGTCGGCTGCTTCTCGCTTTTGAGGTTTGCCACTTTTCGTCTCCGTGAACCTTGGTTGTTGGCAAGCTTTGTTGGTTGGGTTGTGGTTCTTTGTTGGATATATTGCGGCTATAATTCTTCTGCGGGGTGGGCGTCGGTGATTCTGGTGCATTATTGGATTTTTAATTGTTTTGCTGGTCGTAGTGCGGTTGTTTTTCTGGTCGTATTGCGGGTTTGTTTTGCTGGTCGTATTGTGGGTTAGTGTTGCTACTCTATTCCTGTGGGCTTGATTCGTGTGCGGATATTTATTGTGGTTGTTGAGTTCGATCGACTTCTCCGTAATGGGTAAGAGAAAGACTAGGGTGCCGGCCGAGGTGGTGCGCCGACCCGCTGCGGCTTTTTCTCAGGTGTTTGTCAATGCAGATGCCGAGCGACTCTATAAGCATTTTGTGCAGTCTGGCCAACCAACGCACGTGGAGTGCGATTTCGCCCCTGAGCCTAGCGACGGTCGTTTGCAGGCTCAGATACGCAGGCTCGGCTGGCAATGGTTGTGCGACCAACCTTGTGCAGCCAATGTGGTCGTGGTTCGGGAGTTCTACGCCAACGTCCACTTCAACAGACCGGGCAATGTCGTGTTAGTTCGAGGAACGGACGTGTCCTTCAGTTCAGATACCCTACGGAGCGTCCTCAACCTCCCCACGGTAGCGGATGACGATTTCCATCGTCTATTACACGAGGGTGCCGATTATGAGGCTATTTTGCAGGAGATGGGTTTCCCAGGCTCCCAGTGGTCTTACTCGGCCTCCAACCCGACCAAGCCACTGCATGTCCGTGCCAACACTCTCAACCGTTTCGCGCATGCGTGGTATCACCTCATCCGCCACAATCTCATACCGACCTCCCAGAGATCGGAGATTACAACCGACCGAGCCCTCCTCACGTACTGCATCTGCTCCGGCCGCACAATCGACGCCGCAGCGATCATCAAAGACTCCATCTGCCAACGGGCGAATCTGGGGCAGCACCCGGCGGCACTCATTCATCCGATTCTGATCACCCACTTGTGTGCTCAGGCCGGTGTGCCGATGAGCGACGAGGAGATGACTCTGGGGCCGAAGAAGTTTAACCACGACAGCCTGATGAGATTTGAGCAGTGGCCCGGCGGTACCCCCGACCCTGATGGGATGGGCTTCGTGCCTTTCCCCAATCAGCCTCCGCCACCGCCCCCACCCGCCGCCCCACCGCGCATTCGGCACTTCAACATGATTCCGACGCAGACCACCGACAGGGGAGTTGATGAAGAACGGGAGCGCAGGCAAGCAGCGCGTCGGTCACGTCGCATATTCCAGCAAGGCGAGGGCTCCTCTTCCAGTGCGCCACCACCCGAGCCCCATTCATTCGACTCCCTCACCGCGATGATGACTCAGGGTTTCGAGACCCTGCGGTTGGGTCAGGAGTCTCTACAGCTGGGTCAGGATAGACTCTTTCGCCGGGTGTCCGACATGCAGCAGCGCCAGTACCACCTCGCCCAGCACTTGCACAACCTGGAGGTGGACTTGCAGCATCAACCACGGGAGCCCTTCCCCGAGTCCCTCTTGCAGCCTTACCGCAGCCCGTCCCCAGACCGGCCCGACGTCGAGTGGGAACCTTGGCCCGAATAGGACCCCTTCCACCGCTTCATTTGAGACAGTGAGGACACTGTCTATTCTAAGTTTGGGGGGGTGTTTTCCATCTCATGGCCCGGCCGCAGCATCCCGATCGAGAGGAGGCACAATTTCTATCTTTATTTTTTTTTATTATTAGTTGTATTTTAATTATTGTTGAACTATTTAATTTTCATTGTCATTTACTTTATTTTTAGGTTATTAGGTTTATTTTTATGTAGTTTGTTTTCATTTATGCATGTTAATAAACTTGGTTATTTGTATGAATTCTAACGAAGTGTTTGGTGTTTCTTTTGTTTGTGCAATGGCGTGAGTCGATGATGAGGACTGGCACGAAGTCGAGTCCTGCGTTGTGTCGTAAGTTTTTCCCCTTCTTTGAGTAAAACATTGATGGTAAACTTAGGATTTGGCTATTTCACATTCCATGCACGTAATATTTCTCTTGAAATCCGACTGATGAAAGTATGCAATAGAAGTTCTTTCTGATAATGCTTGTTTGAGATCTCTAGAACCCGACCTTAGTTGCTTTTCGAGGCGAAATCCTAGTAACAAGAATTTGAGGAAATGATTAAGGCCATCATTTGGACCGTTTGAGCCTAAATAGCACACCTTGGACAACATATCTTTGCACCCATAGTTTGAGCCTATAACCACCATTTATTTCTGATTCTACCAACCTGTGATATTTACACACCCACTAGCCTTACATTATCCACAATCACCCTTGTTCACCTAGACTGCAATGCTTAATTTTGTGAAAAGGAGAGTGATTATGTTAACAATGTAGAGCCTTAAACCCAATTTCGTTACCCGTATCAACAATAAAAATATTGGATCGAAAAAAAAAAAAAAAAAGTATCCAATGCTCTAATTTAACAAGGGTAGTCAAAACGAAGTTTGGGGGAAGGGTGGCTTGGTGTTTTGGTAATCGGGTGGAAAAATTGAAAGGAAAAGAAGGTGTAAAAAGATTCAGTGGTGTTGCCGTAAAGGCATGGGTTTAGGTGAACATCTAGCTTAAAATTGACCCTCAACCTACCTTAGCCGAGGCCGCAATATTACAAGCCGAAAAGTCCTTTTGATCCTCAATTACTTGTGTTCTACATTAGTGGAGATTAGCGACGGGTTCGGGCTTATGGTGATTCTCTTCGGTATGAACCGTTAAGTCTTCTTGAGTATGCAGTAGTCGGTTGAATGAAAGAGGAATCGCACACACACACTTGAAAGGCCATTTCCGAGGTAAGCTTGATCTGTAAAAGCTCTAGTTGGATGAGAACTTCGATACCACAAGGGAATCGGTGAAATGTCCCTGAGAACTATCCATGCCATGCACGACAAAGAATCCAGATGTTGAAGTTAGAATCATACATTGCTTATTTTCATTTAGGATCATTTTTCATTTAGGATTATTCATTCATTCATTTATTCATTCATTTAGGATTATTCATTCATTCATTCATTCATGTTTAAGATAGGAGTCATGCATCATAGAATTAAAATTTGTGCTTCATTGTTGCTTGAGGACAAGCAATGATTCAAGTTTGGGGGTGTGATAAGCGAGCAAAATACTCACTTATATATCGCAAATTCGGGCTTGAATTGTTGTTAAATTCCTCAAGTTTATGTTATTTAATGAGTTTTGTGAGTGTACAGGTTATTTAAGCACAAGTACGGAAACCGAGGTGAAAAAGTACACAAAACGGAACATGTTGGAGCAAAGGAAAACGAGACCACATAGACAGAGTCATCGCCGATCGATCGCGGCTCATTAGCCGATCGATCGGCAATTGTTGCAATGACGAGCCCAAAAAGGCAGAGGCATCGCCGATCGATCGCAGCTCATTAGCCGATCGATCGGCCGAAGTTTGAAGAAACGCAACGAAAAAGGCAGAAGCATCGCCGATCGATCGCGGCTCATTAGCCGATCGATCGGCTTAACTACGCGAAGCCAACCAGAGGAAGCGCCGATCGATCGTGGAATGTACGCCGATCGATCGCGAGCTAGAATTCCTGAGAAACGCGTAGGCGCCGATCGATCGCAACTTATGCGCCGATCGATCGGCCAGACCTCCTGAAGCTGAACGACGTCGTTTTCCAAGTGCGAAAGGTTCCGAAATTCCTCCAAAATTAGGTCAAACTTCGTGCTCTATAAATAGAACACTGTTTGGACGAAGAAGGAGGACTTGGACGAAAAAGAAAGACTTTCATAAGGAGAAACTCAAGAGAACAAGAAGAAGAAGATTGAGCGTTCATCGGAGCTGAAGAATTCGCGAAGATCATCGATTTTCAGAGTTTTTCTTACTCTTATTCTCTTTGTATCTTCTTCTCATTTAATTCTATGTTATTCATGAACTCTAGAATTCTTTATTTGCTGTATATGATTATGAGAGGCTAAATCTCTCCTTCTAGGAGAGATTGGCTGAACTCGATGTTGATTCTTTTCAATTTCAATTAATAAATTTCTGCAATATTCAGTTTATATGCTTGTGTTTCTTGCTGGTTTATTTTATTTTCTGTTGCAATTGAAAGATTGAATAGAAGAACTTAGGTTTAATTTAATTAAACTCGAGAGAGGAAATTGAGTTGAATCTGGAATAGTAAGAACACAACCTAGACATCATAGGGACCGAGAGGTGATTGATTGTCTAGGTAGTCTAGCTATAAATCGTAGGGACCGAGAGGTGATCGATTTAGAACTATAAGAGCTGAGCGTAATTTGTAGTTAATTCTAGCAAACGGACGCGTGAGTTAGGATTAAATGCACAATTAGGTCAACAAGCGAAAGCTGCGACGTAATTAATTATCTCTTAGACTAGTATAGAACTGAAAATTATAGAAAGGAGTTAGGGAATGATTGAATTGAGGAAGCATCGAGGGAAGCCAATCGACCCTAGCATTTAGTTAATTGAGTTAATCCGTGCAATTTAGTTCTTGTCAATTTTAATTTCATTGTTTTGTTTATTTTAATTTACAACATTCATCCAAATTTGATTTCTAGACAAAGTAGTTCTTTAGTAATAGTAGTAATTAGATATAGACAATTGTTCTCCGTGGGAACGATATTCGGACTCATTATCCACTGTATTACTTGAATGACCCGTGCACTTGCGGTTACAAATTCGCGTGTGTTTTCGAGCGAACAGTCCGGCACGCACAATCTTCCGTTCAAGCGGAGAGCACCGTCCTCTTCTATCTGGAAGTCTTCCTTCCGTTCCTTGACAATTTCATGACGAATTTCCTCTAAGTACGGATCGGAACGCTGTTCCTCCTTAATCTGGTTGTACAAAATGGGTTGGATGATAAGAGTTGAAAGGCTACCTACTATGATCTCCAAGCCCATATCTTTAATCTCTTTGGCCAACTCTGAAGGTATCGCTTGCAGTGACATGAGCGTACCCGTGCTCTTTTGGCTTAGGGCGTCCGCTACCTTGTTAGCTTTCCCAGGGTGATAATGAATATCACAGTCATAATCCTTGACAAGCTCTAACCACCTCCCTTGGCGCACATTAAAGTCTCTTTGGGTGAAGATGTATTTTAGACTCTTGTGGTCTGTAAAGATGTCGCAGTGAATCCCATAGAGGTAATGCCTCCATATCTTCAGTGCGAACACAACCGCCGCCAATTCCAAGTCATGGGTAGGGTAGCAGGTCTCGTAATCCTTAAGTTGTCTCGATGCGTAAGCTACCACTTTACCGTGCTGCATCAATACCGTACCCAATCCCAGTTTCGAGGCATCATAATAAAGCGCAAACCCAGTAGTTCCCGCGAGAATTGTCAAGACTGGGGCCGATGTGAGACGCCTCTTGAGCTCTTGAAAGCTCTCTTCGCATGCCGGAGTCCAAGAAAATTTGGTATTCTTCCTCGTTAGGTGTGTCAAAGGTAGAGCGAGTTTAGAAAATCCCTCAACGAAACGCCTATAATACCCTGCTAGGCCCAAGAAACTACAGACTTCTGTGACAGTCGTGGGTTGCTTCCATGAACTCACGGCTTCGATCTTAGACAGATCCACTGAAATCCCCTTTTTAGAGACCATATGTCCCTAAAATGAGACATTCTCCAGCCAAAACTCGCACTTCTTGAACTTTGCGTAAAGCTTTTTCTCAGCTAGCCTAAGTAAAACAGCTTTCAAGTGCTCCTCGTGCTCCTCTTTCGTCTTCGAATAGACGAGAATATCGTCAATAAAGACTACAACAAACTTGTCGAGATAGTCTTTGAAAACATGGTTCATCAGATCCATGAACGCTGCCGGAGCGTTAGTGAGTCCAAAGGACATCACCAAGAATTCATAGTGGCCACAACGAGTGCGGAAAGCGATTTTAGGTACATGTTCCTCGCATATCTTTAGCTGGTGATATCCCGATCGTAAATCGATCTTCGAGAACACTGACGACCCTTGAAGTTGGTCGAACAAGTCCTCGATCCTGGGAAGGGGATATTTGTTCTTTACGGTTAGCTTGTTCAATTCCCGATAATCTATCCATAAACGCATAGATCCATCCTTCTTCCTGACAAAAAGCACCGGTGCCCCCCACGGTGAATGACTGGGTTTTATGAAACCCTTCTCCAGCAACTCTTGTAGTTGGATCGTCAATTCTTTTAATTCTGCTGGGGCTGGGGCCATTCGATATGGTGACTTGGACACAGGGGCGGTACCGGGTAATAGTTCGATGACGAACTCAATTTCACGATCAGGAGGTAACCCTAGAAGGTCTTCGGGAAAGACGTGGAGGAAATTCTTCACGACTGGGATATCCGAAGCTTGACGCGTGTCTTCTTGGGACAGATCTACGATGTGGGCGAGGAAGCCCTGACAACCACCGTCAAGCATCTTATGTGCTTGAAGAGCAGAGATCAAGGGTATGGTCAACCCCTTAGGTGACCCTTTAAACTCAAAACTTTCTGCTCCAGGGGGTCGAAAAATTACGCTCTTTCTCTTACAGTCAATAGTAGCATGGTCCTTGGATAACCAATCCATGCCTAGAATGATATCAAAGTCCCGTATCTCAAGGACTACAAGATTCACTGCTAACTCGCGACCACTCAAAAAGATGGGAACATCTCGGAACCAAAACCTAGACTGTATGGTCTCACCCGATGGGGTAGCCGTCACAAAAGGCTGGGCCAAATCGTCGGGTTTTCTATCTAGCTTATTTACAAAACCACTCGTAATGAAAGAGTGGGATGCCCCCGAGTCTATAAGGATATAACCAGTAGTGTTAGCTATAGAGATCTAACCTGTGACAATGGTTGAAGGTCCTGCAGCCACCTCCCCTTCAGTAATAGCAAAAACCCGAGCATTCTGGTTCACTTGATTCTCACCCTGGCCTCGTTGACCTCGAGCTTGGGCACTTGGTTCTCTGCACTCCCTCGCAAAGCGTCCCATCTTGCCACAGTTGTAACATCCCCGGTCATTACTCCGGCACTCTCCACGGTAGTACCTGCCGCATTTGGCACAAAGGGGTACATTAGCTTCATGCTTCTTTACTTGAACGGCCCGATCAGGAGGATTGGGTCCTGACTCGCGCTTGCCACCAGAGTTATTCCTTCAAGACTGATTGGAACGCTGGTTGTGGCCCGATCACTGATCATCGCTAGGGTGCCGCGGTGGGTAGTTACCGCGATACGAGCGGCCGAAGTGAGATCTATTATGAGTATTATCGGATCGGAGCAGATCCGACTTAGGTTTCTCCTCCTGCTTGGTCACCCAAGATTCTAAGTGCAGGGCTCGTTGGACAGCATCCGCGTAGCTAGCGGGTCCCTCTCTGCCCGTATCAACGAAACGGGCTATGTCAGAGTTCAAGCCCCTCACGAACTTGTTCTTACGGCTCATATCGGTAGCTACAATATCTGGTGCAAATCTGGCCAACTGATCAAATTTCAAGACATAGTCTGTCTGCGACGCTCAGCTTCTCTTGACGCAAATTGATAAACTCGTTCATCTTGCTATTTTGAATGGCCTCGCTGAAGTACTTCTCATGGAAGACTCGCTGAAATTCGGCCCAAGTCATAATACTGACATCCCAAGTTTGCTTAGCCACACTCCACCAATAACGCGCGTCTTTATTAAGCATAAAGACGGCGCACGAAACCTTCTCATGGTCTGGGATTTGCATCATGTCAAAGATAAGTTCTACGCGACTTATCCATTCTTCAGCAGCGAGAGGGTCCGGAGCACCATCAAATGATGGAGGTTGGGCCCTATGAAACCTCTCGTAGACCGCCTCCAAGGTCATATATGGCACCGGTACTCCTTGGGCATAAACGAGTTATGCTAAACCAGGTGCTAGAGGTCGAATCGCCAGAGCATGAGCATGCATCATCAGGGGATATTGTGGCATGCCCGGAATATGATGTCCTGCGGGGTGAGGGGCATTCATTGCAGGGTTAGGGTACACTACTGCCCTATCTTATACTGGAGGGCCTTCAGCGGGAATTGCTGCTGCCCCCGGATGGACTGCCTCGGCTTCTGGAACCAGGTCTGGGTACTCAGGCAGTCCCTCGCCCTCAACTTGCCCTTGGGCATCAATCGGAGGTGGAGGAGGGAGGGGTAAGGCCCCATGTCCCATGTGCTCCATTAGGTGATTTAGAACCTCCGTTTGCTTTCGCTGGATTTCAGCTTGGCGTTCCATGGCCTCACGAAGTTCGGCCACCGCCCTCGACAGATTTGGTCTCGTCATAATCAAAGAGAAAGAAAAAGGCAAGCGACCTGAGTCAACGCACTAAGGTTAAAAATCATTACATGATCAGACAAAAGAATGGAAGATACAAGACAATCATCATAATAGAATCAGGGATGAGTCATGTTATCATCACATAGCACTAACAAATACTAATTCACCATATATAATTGCAATGCAAAAAGAGCTATATAAGCATCACTACAAAAATAAAAAATTCTTCATAGAGGATGACACAACACATAACTAGTAAAATTTAGTCTCTGCCACAATTCGCCAAAATAAGAGTGCTAACTATTAGTTGCTACCTACTTCATTTCTGCTCCAGCTAGGTACAAAGTTAAGCTACTTTAAACTCATACACATACGACTACCCTAGGGCTACGAAGTTGGGGTTAGTGTCTCCACCAATAACGATCTAACTATCATCCTCGTCGGGGTCATCCTCCTCCTCTGAAGTGTCCTCCATCATCGGCGTATCGCTGCCGGCTCAGAAGTCGTCCACGTACGCGCCCATCTCGTCAATATACTGGCGCTCAAGGCGTATCGCTACATCTCTAATGGAAGTCAGGCTCTCAAAAGTGGCAGGCGAACCATAAGGACGAAAAGGGGCCATCAGACCTCGATAATAAATCTCGTTCAACCAGGACTGCGACAGGACCGTAGGGCTATCCTCCACTATCTGACGCATGAAACGCCTATGGTACTTGGACACACGCTCCCTCTGTTTCTGGCCCCACGTCCTCACCGCATCGTCCCACACTCGGCGGCGACTGAGAGGGTCAAATGACTGCTGGAGCGCCTAACAGAACGACTGCCAGTTGTAGCCCGCGGCTCCTCCTGGCCTCCTAATGATAGTCCTCCACCAACTAAGTGGTTCATCCCTCAAGAACCCGACTGCAATAGAAATCCAAAGGTCACGGGAGACTCCATCTTCCTCCATCCTAATCTCGAACATATTGATCTAATCATGAACGGTCATGGAGGCATCCTGTGTTAGAGCTGGAAATTGTTCCCTACGCAGAAGATTGGTAATATCAACCATAAGTTGGCGGGTCGCGCTGATGAAAGACTGCGGCTGTTGGCTGTGGCCCTCACCTGGAGAGGATGGTGGAACCAGGGGCCTACCGCCTGAGCGACTGCGCTCTCTCGTGGGATGGCTAGAGTTCTGAGACTCCTATCTCTCTCCTCATCCTGCTATCGTAGAGTAAAATTCTGCAAGTATTTCAACCCAAATCAACAAGGTATAGCTCGTGAAGTTAAAGGAAAGGCACTCACAGTGGCGACAATGAGGGAATCACAGTTGTGCATACGGGATTGTCTACAGAACCGGCTAAACCTTGGCTCTGATACAACCTTTGTAACGACCCAAAAACTTACACGAAATAAGTAATATAGATTCGTGTCAAACATAGGTAGTTTTACATTTTTCAAGTCCTAAAAATACGGTAGAATTTGAACTTTTTACATAACGATAAGAAAATACATTTAAATGCCTAACACGGGATATAACCGTGACCACACGACCATCAAAAGAGTTTTCACGTGGGATTTTCAAAACAAAAACATCAACTCTCAAAATAGTTGCCAACGGCTAGCCGGCGGTATACCCGACGCTCCCAAGGTCGGTCCCGTATGCACTCGCTGTTATCCTTCCATGTCGCCTAGTTTTCCAACTTCCCCTTCAAATTACCTGCAACACGAGCACACTAGTGAGCTAATAGCCCAATAAGTGGATTAAAGATGTATAATACTTTACATCGAGACTTATTTAAACATATGCGCATAGAATTTATAATTGAGTCAGAATAAGTCTACCCTCCTCTAAAATCGAGCCTCCGGTGACTCGATCATGACTATACCTCAAGACCATCCAATGTTGGATTCAACATAAGGCTCTAGAATTCAATCTCCCTGATTGAGTTACATGTGCACACGACTTTCATGTTTAGAGGATCCTTATTAACTCTTAACTGGGCCCGTTGAATTATGCCGAAAAATAGCTCACCAACCTCCACGAGGTCCCTCGGGTCGTTCCGAAATCTAACATGGCTGCTGGCCCCGTTGGGCTATTTCGGAACCAAATCATGATCGTGGCCCCTTCGGGCCCTACTCAAATGATCAACGTACTCACACAGAGGAAGGTCGTCCACCGAACTCCCCGAGGCCCTCAGGCCGTCCCAACATGATAAGTGGCCCCGTCGGGCTATTTCGGAACCGATCATGACTTGCGGCCTCGTCAGGCCCTGCCCGTACACATATAGTGTTTTCACTCCTCTTGGCTTGTCTTAGAGTTTCTCTCTTACCTGCAATAAATTCTCAAAAACAACATAAATAGTTTTATGTCCGTGGTCCTATACCTACAGACAGGAGACTCATACACGCAATCACACATGTACCTAAAATATATGCTGACTCGCAACCCCATAATTTCATGTTAGAAGACAATGTATAAGCACGTGAGCCCATACTCATGCACCTAGGAATCTAAACATCAAAATTAACATTTCACGATATCACAACAAGGAAAAACAATCAAATAAGGTAAAGCCTACTCGTGTTACAGAGGAGATCCACTTACTTGAGGTCCTAAGCTTCTCGCTTCGGTCCTCGAAATCCTTTCACTAGGGGCGATTTTTTCGCATGCTTTGCGTGAGATGCTTCTGTCCAACACGAGCAATTAATGATCAACGCCAAGGTTTACCACTAAATACGGGAGTGGAAGAACTTGCGGTTGGTGGACTCAAAGAATATGACTCTAGTTAGTGGAACGGTTAATAATTCGTTGAGAAAGCCCATCTAAGGTTGTTTCCATCCTAAGTGTTGTCATTGGATTAGTTTATGTGAGGAATAGGTTCTTAGCCTTACACGTACAATGATTAAATCAATAAAAGTGCCTAGGCTTCGAGCTGGAAATCCGGCAGAGTTTCTCCTGTTTTTCGGATATCCCGGCCGAAGCCTTCACCTAATATCAACCCAGCACCGAACTAATTTCGGTCACAATCTGCCATAACGACAACTAGAGTCATTTAACACAATATCAAGACATTTCCAAAATTTCATAATAACAATTATTCTCGAGCCTCAAAGGCTTATCTCATAACATATTTCTCAAGGATTCCAACAATATCCTAACTCAAGTCACACTGCCAATGTCGTATCATTTTACAACAAGAACTCGATTTTTGGCCGCTTGGTTATACCTTTAGTATACGACGGTGAGGGGTCGTGCGTCCCTAAGTACTTCGGTGGTGAACCTGCACAATTTGACATAATAAAATGATCGAATCAAATTTCGAACTTAAATGCAACACGATGAGAAACACTCGGAATTGTGACCCAGATTTATAATTCATTCGCATTTGAATGGCATACTTACCAAAATACAACTTCACACGGTTGAATAACCAACAACGTGCATAATTTTCTTTTCGAAAAGGCTCATTCAAGACTATTTGATTTTGACAACTAAATCTCCAAATCAAACTTTCAAAACAACATCACTTGGCAAATTTTTGATTTCCAAAACCACGTCTAAAACAGAAATTTAGTTCCTGCTCGTCTAAGCATGGATAAATCGGGAGATTCAACGATTACAAATATAGTGCGAAAAATAAACACTTAAACGCGTGAAGTTTGCAGCACAAAAACGAACTCCCAACTTGTTCGTTACTAAATTAGCATTACGATCCCGTAACATAAACTAATTTCATTCACCCACAAACTAACATACCATTCTTGAACGCAAACTAATTTCATTCACCCACAACACGTAACATAAATCTCATTACGATCCTCACGAAAACAAGCGGTAGACAAGATAAAACTTTGTCAAAATCCTAACCGACGAAAATCAAGTATTTCTCAACAACCACAAAGGTAACGAGGCTCACCAAAATTGAGCAATTGCGGCTCAAAGAAGCGTGTTACGACTGTCGAGAAATTTCAGCGGCGGAGTGAAGGGACGACGAGCTCTAAACAATAACGAAAACAAGAATTAACCCGCTGGAAATCAAGATCCAAGTTGAACATTCAACGACAACGCGACGGACACGAAACTTACCTCGGTGTCGGCTTGGTAACGTGATGAATCAAACAATAGGGTGCGAGAGATAGAGACGTCGGCTTCAACGACAACGTACAAAAAGGGGGTTCAACGCGAAGAGGGGCACGGCTGCTGCCCGAAGGAGACCACGGTACGACGAGGGTCGGCGGGGTTACGCGGCTACGCGGGAGGGGCTGGCCGGCACTGTGCGGCGGTGGTCGGACCTGGGGTAGTCGGCGATGGAAAGAACTCGCGCGGAGGGGCACAAGGAGCTCGGGCTGGGCACTTGCACGGTTGGCGAGGTCGGGCGCGGCTGGATCGGAGCCGACAGAGCACGTGGAGGCTGGGCGAGCTCGGGAAGAGGGGCGCGCTGCTGCTCGGCGTGCGGAGGAAGCACGCGGGGCGCGAAAGGGAGGGAGAGGCGCGTAGGGGCTCGCTCCGGCGGAGCTGTGCGTGCGGGCTGGGAAGGCTCGAGGTCGAGCGGTGCTGGCGGCGGGTTGGCACAGAGCGCTGTGCACGCGAGCTGGGCCGAGCAGCTGCAGCACTGACAGGAGAGGGCTAGGTTGGCCGACAGAGAGAGGGAGAGAGAGAAGAAAGGAAAGAAGAAGAAGAAAAAGAAATTTGTGTGAGGAAAGAGGGTTTTGGTCGGCTGTGGGTGGAGAAAGGGAGAAAAGAAAAATGCCCTAATGGGCTTGGGCTTAATTGGGCCAAAATGGCCGAAAATTGACAACGAAAATACAACAAATTTTTCCGAGAAATTTAAAATCACACACGTTATTTGAACACATAAACTTAGGAATTTAAATATCATTTTCAAATCAAACATAAATTCCTAACACGTCTAAAATCTCAAAAAAAGTAAGATAACCATGCTAATTTCATAATTTCTCTCATAATTCAAAATTGGTCAGATTTGAGGAAACAGACCAATTTTACAAATTGGTCACAACTGAGGCAAAAATACAAATTAATTAACTAGCACAGTGATATTAAATTCAGGTCATTACATTCATATCGTTCAAATAAACCCTATCAGGATTATAATGCAGTAACACTCACCCGTCCTATACACGGGGTGACTTAAAACTTATTATATCCTAAGGAAAACAAGATATATAAACTAGTTGTCCCACAAAAACTAATTCCATATATATTTGTAACTTGTTCTTTCTCTGATCTTTCTTACTGTGATTGTACTTCCTTTGATCGTTCTTTCTCATTTCTTATGTCTGGGATCCACTGATGGTACTTCTGTTCTATTTTGATTCTAATGGTGTGCCTACAGGGAGTGTGTCATCTCTAAAGTAGAGCATCTCCTGGCCTACAGACTCGACTCAGCTCTGGCCTAGCCATCTCTAAAGTAATACGTGGTGTTCATGTCTATGTCTAGTACTGTCCTGAGTGGGCAAGGGGACCGGGGACCAGTGCTTCACCCAAAAAATGAAAATACAAAAGTACCTAAGAAAGAAAATATGACCATCACAAACGGTGATGTCGTGACATATTTAACCTGGTTCCAAATAAACTAAACGTCCTAGTGGGTACCGATAGCTTAGACATAACACTGAGCGCTCAAAAGGATAAACAAATGAATGTTTAAATGATAATATAAGTTTCAAATTAATATTTATATAAATTTGGATATTCCATAAGCATGGCATTCCTTATTTGCATGACGTTTGCTTACTGAACTTTTAGCTCATTCTTTTATTTCTAACCATTTTCAGATGATAAGATGACTGCTGATGAATGATTGCAAGAAGACAACTAGGCAGCGTGGTAGATTTTTCATGACCCGCTAACACAAGCCGTAACAGCTTTATCATCTTACTTTTATAATTAAATTCGTAAATCACAACAGAATATAAGTCAAATAACGCATGCATTTTTTTTTTATGTTTCTTTACAACATAGTGTCATTACAATAAAAATAGATATTTAAGTCATATATGTTTGTATATATATTCATCACAATGCATATATATGAGGTCCGGGTATAGGCTCGCTGGCGTCACAAGTCTTGTCCAGATGCACGCTATCTAGTGCTCAAAGATCTCACCTTATTTTGTCTAGAGCTTACCTTTATCTACAACATCAAGAAATATAGTAAGTTGCTAAACTCAGTAAGTGACGAACTAACTAATCTAGAAGTCATGCCGATGCAACATTATAATAATACAATGAACATTTATTTAAAAAAGAATAAACAAGTGCAAAAAAATCAACCTTTCCATACCGATTGACTCCTGCTTCTAGAATGATCATCAGCAATTCTTACATTCCTGTAGACGTCTCGACGATTGTGATTTCATATCAGTTATTGTCTGGGATCCACTAATGATACTATAAACTTTAATTTAATGGCGACAAGCGAGGAGTGCGCCTGCTTACCTTTTAGAGCATCTCCCTGCTATAACCACTCTTAGACAGAGCAAGCTTTGCCAATGCATTTCATCGTTAATTTTCTTTTCATAAACTTGTAAGAGGAGTTGTGATCTCGAAGGACGCTGGTACCATCGACGTCATTTTAGAATTCTATCTTATGTTATTGACTGACAATCAACAACCCCTAGTACCTCATCATTTCAGGCAATTGAGCCACAATGCATACTTCTTTGAGAGGTTACATGTTCAGGGTTAAATCCCGACCCTTGATGTCCACTACATTATTCAACCTTTCGGTTTCCTTAGCGCTCAAGACGTGGATCCGGAGTCACTAGAGCATCATGCTCGAGCTTGAATCTGGCATATAATAATGTCCGTCTTTTAATAGTGCTCGAGACGTGGATCTGGAGTCGCTAGAGCATCATGCTCGAGCTTGAATCTGGCATATAATAATGTCCGTCTTTTAATCTTCTCATACCATTGGTCCGAGGACCTAAGGTTATTTCATCGTAAAAGAGTTGTTCATGGCAAAAAATAAGGCTCGATATACTTTTAAACAATCCAATTGACCTGTCGGGTTTTAGTCCGTACTACATATTATTTAATGAGGGAGCGGGAGCAAGCCCTATTTATCTTTTTTGTATGTTACCGGGGTTTCGGGCCTATTCTTTATTTACTAATGGGCTACACATAAATCATAAGTTATACATAAGCCTAGCACGTAATAATGCAACATATAGAACAGTTCTTGAGTTTTAGGACCGTCGTCCACTTATTTGGATTACTTATCTGTCAATCCGGGCCGTTTCAGTTTAGATTTCAAGGTCTTCGGGTCCGGGACTTTTCCATGTTCCTTGACCACATAAATAAACAGTTATTTAGTCCATTGATTTGTTTAACATGGACTTAAAAATCATTTAAACACTTTGTATTAAATACAAGTCACATAAACTATGAAAATATTGCAAATAGATTATTTTTAAGTATAAAACTACATTTGGTTGAAGTTCGGGGCACCGGGTGTGCTTCTGGTACAAGCCAGCAGCGCACGAGGCACACCAGGTGCTCACGGACTACACACGGGCCACACAGGGAGCCTACGGGCCGCAAGCAATGCGCCTGGCACGTGCACGGGCGCTCTTGACGTGCACATGGTACAGGCGGCATAGCTGGAGCGCGCACGGGCACAGGCAGTGGGGCTGGAGTGCACGTTGAACACCTGACGGGCGCACTGAGCGCCTGCCGCATGCGCTGCTCGCACAGAAAGCGCTCAGACTACTGGGGTGGTGCCATATTGGCAACAAAACTTTTTATATCACCTCCAAACCTATTTTTAGGGGTTTTCTACTACTCAACCACACTAAACATGAATAAAACGTTTCAAAATGGAATGATTAATTCATTTTAAACTCAAATCACTAAAAATTATTTCATTTAAACGTAAAATAAAGCATCACTTAATCGACTTATAAATCCCTTTCTCAAGCAAGGCTGTAAATTCCTTTTTGTCATTAACTCATCAAATATCAATCAACAACTCAAATCAACATCATACTTTATTCAAAATTATCTAGAATCATAGTTGTACTAATCTAGGGTTTTTAAGGAAAAGAATTCGACCTTTGGTGTTTTATCTTTTCCTTTCTTGAACTTGTAGAACTTTTCTTCGAAACACTTCTCCAAGCTCTTAAGTGGCTTAAATGCAGTATAATAGAGTTATTAGATTTTAAGACATAGCTTAAAAAAATGATGAGAGGAAGGAGTAATTAAAAACCTACCTAGATTGCTCTAAACCGAGCTTTTTCCTTCTTCAACTTCTTCTCCTCCTTCTTCCTCTCTCTCTTTTCTTCCTCTTGCCTTTTTTTTCTCACTTTCTGTTCTCTATCTATATTCTTAATTCGTGCTAAGGCTAATTATTTAAGTAAAAAAGCTAAGCTAGTTGGTGTGTCACAACTACGTCACGGCGAGGTAATCAGCTTTTCACCTGAACCTATAAATTTGACACCTCTTACTTAACTTAGCTTGCTAAGCCATGTTAAGATCTGATTCTTTGAATGAAAGCCAGCTCATACTTAGCCATATGAAGGTGAAATCCGTCGTGCTTACTTCTTTTTCGAAATTTGCACTTTAGTCCACCGAAATAAACCCTTAACAACATAGTCCTTTGTCACATTTAAAAACTTCTTTCTTAGCCCTTCTAGCACAATTTATTTATTTAATCACCTTTTTTTTATCCAGTTATAAAGCATTTTGAAAATTTTCAGAATTTATAGAGCTCATTTCCTGTTTTTCCTCGGTTTTATGATTTCGATCGCGAAATAACAGCTTTTACTAAAATTTCATCGTAACTTCTTCGTTCGACCACGGATTGACCTCAAATTTTATACTTGAGCTTAATATAACGATATAAGTACAAAAATAATTTATTTCCTTTATTGATTACTATTTTCTCCATTTTTTCTAAAATTGTGCCAAAAATGAAATTTTTGTAGAGTTTCGAGCTCATTGTGAAATGTTTGGCCGCAACAAGAATTCTTGTTTTAGTCACTAAAATCTGATATTAAACTCATTCCTTGATATAACTAATTACTTACTAACTCTTTTTTTAGTAATTCAACTAATCGCACCTTTATTAGTCAAATTAGGGTTTTGGACTCACGAGGAATTTTATGGAAGGAAAACATTCTCGTACTCTTTGTAATTTACAAGAAACACGCAACAATTTATTCATCATAACATTTCCAAGACAATGGGGAGTCGGGGTTCACAAACTCCTCCTTGTTACAAAAGTTTCATCCTCAAAACTTAGAATAGTGCTGGATATTTCTTTTGCAGATCACTTTCTGCAAACTTCCAAGTTGACTCTTCCGCTGTTTTATTCTTCCATATCACCTTAATGAGCGGAATGGTCTTTATTCTTAGAACTTTTTCCCTACGGTCTAAAATCCTAAGCGGTTGCACTTCATATTGTACTTCTAGGTTAATTTCAAATTCTTTTTGTGGTAACACAAGCGAGGAGTCTTTAATGTACTTTCTTTGCATTGATACATGAAAAATATTCCGTACCCCAGACATAGAGATGGTAAGACAAGACGGTAAGCTACCGCACCGACTCGTTCCAAGATTTCAAACAGTCCCACAAAACGAGGGCTTAGCTTTCTTTTCTTGCCAATTATCATGATCCCGCACATTGGAGATATATTGAAGAATACCTATTCTCCCACTTCAAATTTTAATGGCCGGCGTCGTTGATTGACATAACTTTTTTGATAACTTTGAGACGTCTTCATTATCTCTTGAATTTTCTTGATCGCTTCGGTGGCTTGCTTCACCAATTCTGGTCCTAGATACTTTCTTTTTCCCATTTTGTCCCAATGCACAGGCGATCGATATTTCTGCCCGTAAAGAGCCTCGTATTGGGTCATACCAATAGTTGATTGATAGCTGTTATTATAAGAGAATTCCACCAATGATAAGTACTTGTCCCGCGAACCTTGAAAATTCAAAGTGCAAGCTGGCAACATATCCTCTAAGGTTTGAATTATTTGGTCACTTTGGCCATCTGTTTGCGGATGAAAGGAAGTGCTAAACATTAGTTTGGTTCCAAGGACATGTCGGAGACTCTTCCAAAATATAGAAGTAAAACGGCTGTCTTGATCAAATCCTATTGAATTTGGTACCCCATGTAGCGGTACTATTTCTCAAACATAAAACTTAACTAATTGATCGAGAGTATAAGCTATCTTTATCGGGATAAAGTGTGCTGATTTGGTCAAGCGATAAACTATTAACCAAATATAGTTGGTCGTTGATGTTCTACTTTAACCTCCTGACAGGTAAGGTATCGTTCTACATAACCTATTACATCATGCTTTATTGTAGGCCACCAGTAATGTTGCTTCAGATCTTGGTAAAATTTAGTAGCTCCGGGGTGTACCAAATATGGGATTTGATGAGTATCGTTCAATAGTTGAAACTTTAAATCCTCTTACTGACCATTAGCGTTCCACCCTCTGCCAAAGTAAAGTCTTTTTGCTTTTCTTTTCGTACTTTATAAATGATTTTAGACAGTTTTTCATCATTTTGTTGTTCATCTTTGATTTGAATAAGAAGTAGTGGTTGAACATGCAATGTTGCTAATCTCCTAATCACCAATGAAGTTCAAAATCCATTATTTCCTTTCTCAGCTGTTCCGGCAAATTCCTAAGTAACATCAGTGATCCTGCTGATTTTTGACAAGCGCATCTACTACCTTGTTAGCCTTGCCTGGATGGTAGTGAATACCAAAGTCATAATCAGTTAGAAATTCTAACCATCGCCCTTGCCGCACGTTCAAATCCTTTTATGTAAACAGATATTTGAGCGTTTTATGATCAGTGTAGATTTCACAATGTACTCCATAGAGGTAATGCCTCCGTATTTTGAGACGAAAAATGACAGTTGCGAGCTCTAAGTCATGGGTTGGGAATCGCGTCTCATAATCTTTCAGTTGTTGAGAGACATAAGCTACAGCCCTGCCATCGCGTCTCCTAATCCATGTTTTAATGCATCACAATAAATTGCGAGTCCTTTTCTTCCTTACAGAATCGTAACGACAAGAATAGTTGTTAACCTTGTTTTCAACTCCTGAAACTTTTCTCATAAGCTTCCGTCCAGGTAAATTTGTGGCCTTTGCGTGTAAGTAAGGTTAATGGTATGGCTATTTAAAAAAAAATCCTTATACAAATCTGCAATAGTAGCCTGTCAAACCTAAGAAACTTAGAATTTCTAAAATATTTTTGGGTTACGACCCTATTTAGCTACCACGTGGCCAAGGAATATCACTTTATCCAGCCAAAATTCGCATTTTTTGAACTTAGCATAAATCTGTTTATCTTGCAATCTCCTCAGCACCAGTTTTAAATGTTGTGCGTATTCCTCTGTAAACTTAGAATATATAAGGATATCGTCAATAAAAATAACAATAAATTGATCTAAGAAGTCTGCAAAGACACTATTCACAAAATTCCTGAGGGCGACTGGAGCATTGGTTAGTCCAAATCGCATTATGAGAAATTCATAGTGCCCATAACAAGTTCTGAATTCTGTTTTCTGAATGTCTTCACTTCGAACTTTCAAATGGTGGTATCTTGATCGCAAAATCTATCTTAAAAAATATTGATGATCTAGCAAGTTAATCAAATAGATCGTCTATTCGTGGCAAAGGATACATGTTCTTAATCGTGACCTTTTCAGCTCGCAATAATCAATTCAAAGCCACAGTGTTCTATTCTTCTTCTTTACAAACAGAAATGGGGCCCTCCAAGGTGAATAACTAGGCCGGTTGAAGCCTTTGTCAAGCAATTATTGTAATTAGGTCTTCAGCTCCTTAAGTTATACTTGACCCAATCTATATGGGGCTTTTGAAATCAAAGCTGCTGTAGTATAAGATTGATGAAAAATTCCACTTCTCTATCTAGCGGTAAACTTTTCAAGTCATCAAGAAACACCGTGAGATATTCATGCACAATAGGAATATACTTAGGTCCAGTATTATCTTCTTTAGTCTTATCCATATTGTTTGCCAAGTAGCCGTAACATCCACTTTCTAGCAACCTCTTGGCCTTGAGTACACAGTTGTAAGAACTAGCTTACTTCTTGAAGTACCTTTGAATTCAAAGACTTCACCCTCAGGTGATTGAAAAAGCACACGCTTCCTCTGACAATCAATATTGTCATAATGCGTACTTAACCAATGCATGCCTAATATCGCATCATGGTCACTCATCTCGATTGAGATTAAGTTTGAGTATAGTTCTAATATTGATTGGAATATTTTTGAACCACGTCATTGATTTGTACACATCTCTCGCTGGAGTTACCATATTAACGGATCACGTGATTCCTTATTCCATTCCAACTTATCAACCAATCTATTAGCCACATAAAAATGTGATGCACCTGAGACTATGAGCTTATATAAAGAGAGGCTGGCAACAAAAAGCTGACCTATTACTACCATTGAAGGGCCTGCATTAGCCTCCCATTCGTTTAGGCTATAGAGTTGGGCATTTGCTCGCGGTTGTCCTACTATAGGGTCATCTTTCTTCTTTATATTTTGACATGCACGGGCAAAATATCCTTCTTGTCCACAGTTGTAACAAGCGTTGGTTAAGAGCCAACATTCTCTAAAATGAGGTTTTCCACACTTGTTACAAAGAGGGACTATGTCCGTTAATTTTCCTTGGTTTCCTCGAGCTGGACCTTGGTGTGGTTTGTGACTTCTCATATCACGTTGTTCCCATGTTCTTTTCAATCCTTTATTCTGGCCTCCTGTTCCTTTGTTTCTATTCCATGCTCTAGCTTCTGCTTCGTTCCTATCTCGGAGCCTTGTACAATAATCCTTAGTAAATCTCTTCGTCTTGAACGGAGTTTGATTTCGGTTGATAGGATTTGAAATCGGAGCTTGTTTACTATTTAAACTTTATGGCTTTGTGACTGCTGCTTTTTCATCACGTCGCTCCCTTCTATCAACTCGCAATGCCGTCTGCACTGCATCTGTGTAAGATCGGGGACCCATTTCTCCACTATTAACTTGTTTGATAATATCATTTCGTAACCCGTGCATATACTTCACTCTTCGCGCTTCATCAGTTGGAATAATAGAAGGCGCAAATCGAGCCAAGGAGTCAAACTTTGCAGTTTATTCAATGACTTTCATTTTATCTTATCGCAGATATAGAAGCTTTCGCACTTTTTCAACTAACCTCGCCTCTCTCAAGTATTTTCCATAAATAAGAGTTGTAAACCTAGTCCACGTCATTCGCTCAGTATCTTCTGTCTGACTAACTACTTTCCACCAATTACGTGCTTCCTTATCCAATTGATTAATAGCAAATGGTACTTTTTCAGCATCTATCAGTCTCATGTATCCAAATATTTGTTGTAACCTTTTAATCCAACCCTCTACTACTACTGGATTTGGCGTTCCATTAAACATGGGTGGCTACTGTCGATCAAAATACTCGTACACCAATTCAGCTACTACAGGTGCTACGGGCTGTGCTTCTTGATGAGGATTTACAGCTGTAATTAATATACCCAGCCTTTGCTATGGTTGAGTGGCTTGTTCTTACTAGGCCGGTGCTTGGAATTATTGTTGTTGTTCCTCAGGGTTATCGAGGCAGTTAAGTAGTCGGTTTAACATCTCGTTTTGCCTTTGAAGTTATTCATCACATTGTCGAACATCATTGGCTTGTATTTCAATGATTCTTCGAACCCCATTTAGCCTTTGAGATACACCAGCAACGGTCTATCTCGGTATGCTGGCTTAGTAGTTAAGGAGTGTGAATGATCCTAGGTTTTGACAATAACACATGTACATAAGTTTCAATTCGATCATAACACTTAAGAAGACTTTGTTACATAACATTATAAATAAGAAATCCATAAAAAAAAACAAAAACATACACATCCAAATTTATACATCATCAAAAAGGGTTTTCAAGTTTTCATATAGTATACATAACTAAACAAGTCTAAGTACAAGGACTATCATACACTATGTACATCATTAACGATAATCTTATAAGCTAATCTCGTCGAGGATCAGAGTCGGGATCCTCTTCCAGGATCATCCCTTGGATCCGAATAAGAATCCTCATCTAGATCCTAGTTGGAATCCTCATCTGGATATTTGACAGGATCCTCATTTGGATACTCAACAGGATCTTCATCTGGATCTTCCTCAGGATCTTCTTCTTGAACGACGGTACTTGATGAACAAGTCTAACTTTAGGTGATGGAGTAGGAGAATTTGTTACATAACGTGATCTATCGTAGTGCTCACACACACGTCACATTTCATAAACATCGTGAAACTTTAGAACGGGCTCTGGTAGCCTACAACTTGTGTTAATTCCCTTAGAATAGATATATATTTTCTCTAGATTTGTCATAATCCTAAGACAAAAGTCGTTGGTCTCATGGAAAAATCAGGTGGAATACTCAATAATAGGCTCCCCGGGTTCCTGGCGAAACTGTGCAACGTTGTGATCCAACTGTTTTCTTATCAGTGTTATCATATTCCCCTCGCATAATATGCTGGAAAGCTAACCAATTCTCGTGCCCCATTTCTTCCTTATACTGGCTCAAGAATGTAAGGGCAGTACCTCTTAAATGCATGGTTGCCACGGTGATCAAAAGGAATATGTAGTTGATACATCCAAAGGGTAATGTGGTTTACCAAGTCCTCAAAGGTAGTGGTGCCTATTTCCATGTGGTACTCCTTTGTAGTGGTTGGAATCATGTTTAGGTAACTTAACCTAGCTTGGTGTGCAGGTGCCGGTCTGGCTATGCTTTCCTGTACTGAATTGACTGATGGTTCTGTGGAGTGTCATTCACTGATTCTCTACATCCTGCATGTAACGTTTTTGATTAATACAAGCCGTTACTTAATCTATAATATAACGTACCTCCTATGAAAACTTCAAAACTGGCGAGTCCGTACATGTGGTGTGTCTGTAGGAGCGGCTTAACCTGGAGCTCTGATACAAAAAATTATGTCACGACCCGCTAACATAAGCCGTAACAGAATTATCATCTTACTTTCATACTTAAATTCATAAATCACAACATAATATATGCAAAATAACGCTTTTTTTTTTTACAACATAGTGTCATTACATAAAAAATATATATTTAAGTTCTTTATGTTTGTATATATATTAATCACAAAACATATATATGAGATCCGGGTATAGACTCGCTGGTGTCACAGGTCTTGTCCACATACACACTCTACAGTGCTCGATGACCCACGTCATTTTGTCTAGAGCTTACCTTTATCTACAACGTCAAGAAACATAGTGAGTTGCTGAACTCAATAAGTGAAAAACTAACTAATCTAGGAGTCGTGCCGATGCAACATTACAGTAATAAAATGAACATTTATTTAAATCACAATAAACAAGTATAAAGAAATCAACAATCCCATGCAGATTAACTCGTTCTTCTAGAACTATCATTAGCAGTCCTTACTTCTTTAGCGTTTGCCTCAGCCATTCCTGTAGACGACTTGGCGATTGTGATTTCATTTCAGTTATCATCTGGGATCCATTAATGGTAATGTAAACTTTACTGTAAGGGCGCCAAGCGGGGAGTGGGCCAAATCACCTTTAAGAGTATCTCCCTGCTATAACCCTTCTTAGACAGGGCAAGCTCCGCCAATATATTTTGTCATTATTTTTCTTTTCATAACTTTGTGAGAGGAGTTGAAGTCTCAAAGGACATTGGTACCATCGACAATATTTTAGAATTCTATCTTATGTTCTTAATTGACAATAAACAACCCCCGGGACCTTATCATTTCAGGCAATCGAGACACAATGCATACTTCTTTGAGGGGTTACGGGTTCGGAGTTAAATCCCGACCCTTAATGTACACTACATTACTCAACCTTTCGGTTTCCTTAGCGCTCGAGACGTGAATCTGGAGTCGCTAGAACATCATGCTCGGGATTGAATCCGACATATAATAATGTCTGCCTTTTAACCTTCTCATAACATTGGTTCGAGGACCTAAGGTTATTTCATCGTAAAAGGGTTGTTCGTGGTAACAAACAAGGCTCGGTGTACTTTTAAACTATTCAAGGTTTTGGCCCGTACTACGTATTATTTATGGCGAAGCAAGATCGATTTTTCTTTATTGTATGTTACCGGGGTTTCGGGCCTATTCTTTAATTACTAACAGGATAAACATAAATAATAAGTTATACATAAGCCTAGCATATAATAATGCAACATATAGCACACTTATTCAGTTGTAGGTGCATCATCTACTTACTTGGATCACTTATCTATCAATCCGAGACATTTCGGTTTAAGTTTGAAGGTCTTCGGGTCAGGGACTTTTCCAAGTGCCTTGACGACATAAATAAAAAATTATTTAGTCCATCGATTTGTCTAACTTGAACTGAAAAATAATCTAAGCTCTTTTTATTAAATACAAGTTATTTATATCATTAAAATATCACAAATAGATCATTTTTCAACTTAAAACCGCATTTGGTCCAAGTACAGGGCACTTAATGTGCTTCTGGTACGAGCCGACAATACACGAGGCGCAACGGGCCCACGGGACGTACACAGCGCACGTGGCTAGTGCTGCGGCGCACCTGGTGCGCGCATTACGCACCTCACGGGCACGATGGCGCCTGCGACGTGCGCTGGGCTCCAGCCGCACGCCTGGTGCACGAGCTCCTGGCGCGCACACTGGGTGCACAGGCAGTGCCCAGGCGGTGCCATATTGGCACCAAAACTTGTTATATCACCTCCAAACCTATTTTTAAGGTTTTTTCCATTACTCAAACGCACCAAACATGAATAAAACCTTTCAAAATTGAATGTTTCATTCATTTTGAACCCAAATCACCTAAAATTATTTCATTTAAACCTAAAATGAAATATAACATGTTCAACACTTAGTCAACTTGTATATCCTTTTCTTAAGCAAGGCTATCCATTTCTTTTTGTCATTAACTCATCAAATTTCAATCAACAACTCAAATCAACATCATACTTTATTTCAAATTATCTAGAATCATAGTTGTACAAATTTAGGGTTTTTAAGAAAAAGAATTCTACCTTTGGTGTTTTGTCTTTTCCTTTCTTGTACTTGTAGAACTTTCCTTCAAAATACTTCTCCAAGCTCTTAAGTGGCTTAAATATAGTATAAGAGATATTAGATTTTAAGACATAGCTTAAAAAAATGATGAGATGAAGGAGTAATTAAAAACCTACCTAGATTGCTCTAAACCGAGCTTTTCCTTTCTTCGACTTCTTCTTCTTCTTCTCTTCCTCCTTCTTCTTTCACTTTTCTTTCTCTTGCCTTTTTTTCTCACTTTCTATTCTGTATCTATGTTCTAAATTTGTGCTAAGGCTAATTATTTAAGTAAAAAGCTAAGTTAGTTGGTGTGTCACGACTACGTCACGACGAGATAATCGTCTTTCCACCTCAAGCTATAAATTTAACACCTCTTACTTAACTTGGCTTACTAAGTCATGCTCAGATCAGGTTTTCTGAATGAAAGCGAGCTCATACTTAGCCATGTGAAGGTGAAACCTATCATGCTTACTTCTTTTACGAAATTTGTAGTTTAGTTCACTTAAATCCTATCAACATTGTCATTGGTCACAATTCTAATCTTATTTCTTAGCCCTTCTAGCACAATTTCTTTCTTTAATCAGCATATCCAATTATAAAGTATTACGTAAATTTTTAGAATCTATAGAGCTCATCTCCTATTTTTCCTATTTTTCCAAAATATCTGCTTTCACCTAAATTTCATTGTAACTTCTTTGTTTTACGTCAGATTGACCTTGAATTTTATATACTTGAGCTTAATATAATAATATAATCTTAAAAACAATTCATTTCCTTGATTGGTGACCATTTTCTCCATTTTTTCCAAAATTTGGCCAAAAATATAATTTTTGTAAAGTTTCGGGCTCATCACTAAATTTTTGGCTGCAACAAGAATTCTTAAACCAAAACCCTTGTTTTAGTCCCTAAAATATGATATTAAACTAATTCCTCGATATAGGTAATTACTTACTAACTTTATTTCAGCAATTCAACTAATCGCACCTTAATTAGTAAAAATTAGGGTTTCGGACTCGCGAGGGATTTTGTGAAAAGAAAACATTCTCGTACTCTTAATTGTTGGTGTATAATTTGAACCAACGTCGTGATCCGCACCTCTAGGGTGTGATGCGGCAATAAAAGGCTAATTTTGGTCGGAATCTCTATCGGACAAATAAATGAGACAAAAGTTTTTTAAGTGCTTCAGCCCTCTTCCGGAGTAATGACCTACGTCCATTGAGAATTGTATTCCGAATATTCTGATTGCAAGAAATTTTGACCAACCCCTTATCTCGTTCCTTCATTCCCCTTTTATAGTCGAAGAATGACAGTTTCGGAGAAGGAAACGTACAATCACTTAAATTTCGGGATTACTTAACAAATTAAATGTGCAGTAATGGAGCGGTTATATATCCCTAAAGACTCAGAGATTGAAAATCTAAACGATTATAATAATCGCGAGTCTTACTGACGTAACTACAGAATATCCAATGATCGGGACTAGAAAAGCGGGACAGAAAGAAAGATCTTAAATAACACGCGCGGACTTCATCTTCAATCGGGGGTTACCAGCTTCGCGGATCGAGCCCTCTGCCTTGAATAAAGTCATCACTTCCTCTCTGATGGTAGCTTCGCGAGGTTTGATCATCTTCGATGATCCGCGGTCTTCTCGTCCGTCAATCCTGCTCCGAGGTACTGGTCATGAAGTCGATATAACCTTCGGTGGTGGTTTTGCTGCTCATCATCATGGGAGTAGAGTCGAGGATCGTCTTCGATGATCCTCGTCCTATCTTTGTCCGGGGGAGATTCCCGTGGTGATGTGGCATCCCTTTCCTTTTGGGAATGATGGCTTGTGCTCGTATCAAATGTGCCTTGGAGACTCCGTCCCCGAGGCAGCATTAGCTCACGAAAAATCACTTATAACATCTGGCCCCCAATCCCGAAGGTATGAAACCTGCCTTTTGGGATTCCTTCATTAAAAAGTTTCCCTCATAAAAAGTCGCGCTCCTTGATGGATGGGCTTTAAATGCTCTAACACCATTGGAAAGACTCCCACCGTTTCGATGGTATTTGGTGACGTCAGGTCATGATGATATTTTCTATGAAAATCCTTCACCATCAGATGATAAGAAAGAGATTCGAATCGAACGGCCAATATTTATGTTCGGGGAGAGGGGGAGGGGGGGAGAGGGAAGGTTAAAGGACGCGAAGGGAGAAGTAGATTCACCCGCGTCTTTTCGACTTCCGCGACGCCTATAAATCCCTCTGTCATTCCTTTATTTTGAACTTTCGAAATTTCGTGCTTTCGCTATGCTTCAAAATCTCAAAATCTCTCTGACCATCTAAAGCCCTCAAAAAGCTTTTCTGATCCCTCCGGAATCTTTACCGGTATACCAGTGCGATCTTCGACCAAGCCACTCTTCCAACCTTTTGGTAAGTCCTTCATACTCCTTTTTAACTCCCATTCTTCGAATGGTTTAGGGTTTTAGGCATGGTTTTTGGATTTCGTCGTCTTTTTCTGATGCTGATTTCGTCGTCTTTTTCTGATGCCCCATCTGAGCGTTTGGAGCCATCACCACCGACTTCGCCAATGGCTTCTTCGCTGCCTTCTGAGGTAGAGATAGGGTCTTCTTCGGCACCTTCACCGCCTTCGACAGTAGAGCCGGATAAGAAGAAGAAAAGGCCAAGGAAAGCCTCTGTCACCCAGTCGACTCCCCCTGTTAACCTGAAAGACAGCCACGCTTCGCGGCTTCTGACACTACCGCTTGGTGACCAGACTCCTCGGCTTCCGCTTTGCGGGTTATTGAGGCCAACCCCTTGCAAACGCCCCAGGCGATGGCTACTCTGCTTCCTCCACCAGGTTTGACGACCATCATGGCAGATGAGTAAATCGTTGTGGTGCCTTCACCCACTATTATCGCGGAGACCAAGGTCTTCACATGCACGGTGTACGATGTGGAGCACTTGTAGAAAAAATTTCATTTACCCGCGAACATATCGACCAGGGCAATGACCGTAGAGGAACGTTTGAACCATTTTCCGTATCCGCTGGTGGCCTTCAACAAGACCATCATGAAGCACGGGGCTCGCCAGTCTTCGCATCCTTTAGTTCTGGGAGTGCTCGCGCAATTTGGTCTTTCCCCGAGTCAATTGAATCCGAACGCCTACAAGATCACGGCGGGGATGCATATCTTGTGGAGGAAGCTGTTCGAGGTCAACCTATACGTGGAGGAGGTTTGCTACCTCTACATGCCTTCCTCGAAGAAATTCGAGGTTAGCTACTTCTTCTTGGCTCTTTGGGAGAAGAAGAAGATTATGATGACCAACTTGTCCTCCTTATGTGAAGGATGGAAGGACAAGAACTTCTGGGTTGGGGGCAACTTCGACCCGTTCAGTTCCATCGCTGGAGCCCAGAGCGTCCTGAGGAACTACAATGTCCCTAGTGAGTCTCACACTTAGAGAAATTTCTCTTTTTCTTTGTCCCTAGTGAGTCTCACACTTAGAGAAATTTCTCTTTTTCTTTCTCCTTTCTCTGTTTTCTTCGTTGTTTTTCATCGACTAACTTCTTTGCAGTCGAATGCAGAGTCGTTTGTTCGACCTCTAATGTCTGGGGATAAGCTGCAAAGGATTTTGAAAGCCCTTGCTATCCCAGACGAATATAGAGACATCCGGGTCCTCGTCAACGAGGATAATTTAACTACCAACGGGTGGATCTCTACCCATATGGAGTCGGACCCGGACCAACTCTGCCCGTACAAGTCGGCCACGAATAAGCCTAAATCCACAGTTTGGGCGTCGTCAGCTGCGGCCGAAGGGGTGTGGCTTCTTCCCCGAAGAAGTCTACATCCTTCGGGGTTCCAAAGAAAAAGAAGGCTGCCTTTTCTATGAAGAGGCCAGCTTCTTCAAAGCCTGTGGCCGCAGCTGTTCTGTCTACGACAGAAGAGGTCGAGAAAGAGTCTTCTCCAGAACCTCTAAAGAGGAAGAAGAGAAAGACAAAGACCCTCTGGGAGTGAGGATGTTCCAGCTCCTTAGACTCGGGTCATCCCTGAGTCTGAGAAATCTCAGGTGCCCTCGGAGGCTCCCTCGATGACGGCCCCTGAGAGAGTCTCTTTCGATGAAGTTTCCCCGGATGCATTAAAGGCTGACTTTGGCTCCGCTGAATCCTCCTGCGGCCCTGGTAGAAGATCCTCATTTGAGCATTGAGGACTTTCTTGAAGAGGCACGAGTGGATCCGGCTCCTTCGAAGTCAAACGCTCTACCGAAGCTGACTTCGCCTACTTCGGTGCCGACTCAAGCTACGCCTGGGTCGGCACGTTCCTGTCATCCTCGATGATGATGAGTCGCTGTTACTTGTAATGAAAATACACGAAGCATCTCATACTTAGAAAAATATTAAATACTAACCTATTTGGCTCTGATGTCTTTGCAGATGATTTCTTTTGTCATCTTAGGCGGTCGAGAACTTCGGGACCCGCAATGACGGCTGCTCCTATTCCCAAATCTTCTATCTAGGACATTGCCAAGGGAAAACAGCCTGTGGAAAGTGGTTCTCCTTCGGGAACCTCTTCCTCGAAGGAGAGTCAAACTCGGCGCAAGGAGCCGGCTCTTTCGACCTCGACGACGCCGACGGGAGTAACATAAAAGAAGGATTCTGTTGAAGTCCCCAAGAATTCTTTGGAAGACTTCGTAGTTCCTCCAGCCGGGACTCCAAACGGCGAGGGGTCTTTTAATCTTTCAGGGTCGTTCCCTTGGATTACTGATCTCAATCCTATGCTGGACGAGATTTGGTTCGAGGAGAGCTTCCAAGACTTAACCAAGGAACCCCTCCAGGTGAGCAATCGAGAAGGAATGTCGATGCTCTCGAAGGTAAGACTTTTTTATTTTCTCCGAGAATTTTGAAGTCTTAGATTCTTAATCCTAACGCTCTGTAATGATGCAAGCTTTGCTCATGAACTTTATCTAGTCCCGAAGGATGGAGGCCACTTTCGCAAAAGGTCAAGAAGCCCTTATCCACCTTCGCGAAGAAAATAAGCAGTTGATAGCGCAGCTTTCGGAAGCTAATACTACATTGGGCAGAGCCACCGCAGCCTTGGCCGTAGCTACCGACAACCTAGCGAAGGTGGAGGTTTATGAAAAGACCCGCGATGAAGAAGTGGCCAAACTCCAGGAGGAATTACTTAAGGAGAAGGCATCCCGCGAGGAGGCATGGAAGGCCCTCGAGGAAGAGCGTCGAATTCATGAGGAGAACTTTCAATCTGGGAAGGTTGCTCTTGAACTGGCTATCGAGGAGGAAAATGGGTCGAGAGAGGTGGCCGAGACTAGGATTGAAGCACTCGAAGGTGAGCTCAAAGAGGCTAACATTGAGCTTAAGAAAAGGAACGCTGCTGTCAACGAGGCCAGGGCTGAGATGCGCACTACCGTAGTGGATTACAAGAAAAGCACTGCCTTCGAAAACTATATCGAATCAAAAAGGCAGAGGTGGCTCTCGGACTTCCAAGAAAGCCCCGGCTTCAAAGTTGAAACGCGGCAGGCTACTCTCGCGGGCACAAACAAAGTGATAGAGAAGCTAGATACCCTACACCCCGAATTGAACGTCTAGGACGAAGTCAAGCGCCCATCGCGTTAACTTTCATCCTCGGCCTCTGTTGTATTTTTCTCCTTTTTTTCCTCGTGGTCTTTTAGACGCCCATCTTTTGTAGTCCCCGATGAGATTGATAAAAAGTTTTTGTTTTCGCAAAATCGTGTAAGTGTTTATTTTCTCGCAACTCTGTTTTTTTACTTTATCTTCCTCTGTTTCCCTTGGCCAACATGGTAGAGTCCCTCGGGGATTCAACCATGTGAACATAAGTTGCGCCATCTTCGTGGATCACAACTCATATAAATCATGCCCTCTCTGAGGGTTATAATTAAAGAAAATTAAGCGATTAATTAGATCGCAGCCTGAGCATATTTTTCTTCGAAAAATGTTCTAGGCCACTTTAGGTTCTTCCTTCTCCGAAACAGAATCTTGATCAAATCTAACTACCAACAAAATTTGAAAGCACTCTATTACTCGCATCGGTCCCCGATGCTTCTGAATAGAGCGTGGCCTCTTCACTTTTATGCTTCTGTAATCAGACTTCGTCCAATTTTTCTAAATTTTCCCAAGCCTTTCAAACCTCGGGGTTTCCCTTTTAAAAATACCTAGGTCTTCTATCTTCTTCGAAGTATAGAATGGTTCTAGGAGAAAATTAGCCAAATACTTCCCAAGTTAATCCCTGTACAGGTTAAGACCTGACAATAAAAACCTTTGTATGGTAGGAAGCTTTAGCGATTAAAGCCTACGTAAGCCCTTTGGACTGATGCGTTCTAGCCTTGCACGTCTTTGAGGTACCTATAGGGCGCACCAGTTTCTTTATTGCGGACAAGAAGACAATCGAGGGTGGTGTTTATAGAAATCATCCGCTTTGCGGTTCATTCCTTTATACACCGAGTTTATGGTATACTCTGCAGATTTTCTGAGTTTATAGTCTACTACACAGATTTTTTTTAAGAAAAGAATAAATAGTTGAGAGCTACACTTCTGGTACCAAAGTTGCTGAATTTTCATTCGTAATTGCTGAATTACAAACCATATAATACAAGAGGAAAATAATTTACAAGCGAAGGTAGCCTACTTGAAATATTTTTTGAGATGCTCCGCATTCCAAGGACGTCTTATCGGGACTCCAGTGAGATACGTGAGTCGATATGCCCCCGATCGCAAAACCTCGGTGATCTGGTATGGTCCTTTCCATGAATATCTGATTGCTCCAGCTCCGGGCTCCTTGGTATTTTGAAATACTTGTCTACGGACGGTACTCGACCTTAAACTTTCTTTTTTTTTTACCTTGGAGCTATAATGCCTCGCCATTCGCTACTTCTGAGCTTCCATCTGGATCCTCGCGACTTCTCTTAGTTCCTCAATCATATCTCTCTCAGCGACCAAGAATGAAGTGTTGGTTTCTTTGTCAAAATTTTCTTAACAAAACGAAGGAACTTTCACTTCAGTAGGAATCATCGCTTCAATGCCATTAGCCATAAAGAATGGTGTTTCTCCAGTGGTGGTTCTGGCCATGGTGCGATAACTCCAAAGAACTAATGGCAGCTCCACGGCTCATCGTCCTCTGAGTGTGTCGAGATGCCTATTCAATGTGACTTTGATGATCTTGTTGACGGCCTCGACTTGGCCGTTACTTTGCGTATGGTATGGTGCTAAGAAGTCTTTGTTGATGTCGAACCAATCACAGAGGCCTCTCACAGCCTAATTGTCGAATTAAAGATCATTGTCCGAGACTAAGTAGTGAGGGATCCCGAACCTGTAAATAATATGTTCGCGAATGAACTTCGACAGGTTCTTCTTGGTGATAGTTGACAAATGAATAGCCTCGGCCCATATGGTGATTTAGTCTAGTGCTACGACGGGGAATTTAAGCCCTTCGGGAGCCGTGGGCCGAGGACTTATGATGTCAATTCCCCACTTCGCGAAGGGCCATTGACAAAAGATTATCGTGAACTGCTCGGGATCAGCCCTAATAAGTGCAGAGTACCTCTGACACTCATCATATTTCTTCGCATAATCAGCAGCATCGTGCTTCATTGTGGGCAAAAAGAATCCCTGCAATAAAGCCTTGTGTGCGAAGAACTACCTCCCTATGTGATTCCCATAGACTCCGCCATGGATCTTGCTTAGGACTTCTTCAGCTTCCTTATTGTTAAGGCATCGAAGCAGTGGTGTTGAAACTCCTCTCTTGTACAATCTGTCATTCACCAGCAAATAATATTCAGCGTGGTACCTGACCCTCCGGTCCTATTCTCAATCTTCTGGTAGCATATCCTCCTTCAAGTAGATGAAAATTTCGTCCATCCACTAAGGCTCTGAGTCGATTGCTTCTACCAAATCTCGCTTCGTGATACTTGGTTCAAGGATAATTTCAACCGGGACTAGACGAAGAAGCTCAGCGTCTTTGCTTGTCACTGGCTTAGCCAGGGCGTCCGCGTTCGAATTATCCTCGCGGTCGATGTGTTTCACTTCGTACCTGGAGAATTTTTGAAGCTCCGCTTTGGCCTTGTCTAGGTAAGCTACCATTGTATCATTGTGGGCTAGGAACTCGCCTGAAATTTGACTTACAACTAATTTCAAGTCACTGAAAATTAGAAGTGAATCTACTTGAAGTTCTTTGGCGATTCTAAGGCCGGCTAGCAGCACTTCGTTTTCTGCCTCGTTATTCGAGGCCTTGAATGTGAACCGCAATGCGTTGCTGATGCGATGATTCTCGAGGCTGATCAGCATGAGTCCCGCTCCTGAGCCATTCTCGTTCGAAGAACTATCTACTTAAAGCTTCCACATCGGGAGCTCCATTTGTCCATCCCAATCATCCTTTGAAGAAAAGGTAAACTCGACAATAAAGTCTGCGAGCGCTTGCCCCTTGATAGTGGTCTGTGGTTGGTAAAGAATGTCGAACTGCGTCAACTCGACTACCCATTTTACAAGTCTGCCCGAGGTCTCCAGTCTGCGTAGTACTTGTTCCATTGGGTGATTCATGAAAACAATCACTGGATGAGCTAGGAAGTAATGACGAAGCTTCCTAGTCGAGACGATAAGAGCAAAGGCGAGTCGTTTCAGCTCAGGATATCTGAGCTCGACGTCTAGAAGGCACTTGCTCACATAATACACCGGTGCTTGCACTCCAGCAACCTCCTTGATGAGCACCGAGCTGATTGCATGCTCTGAAACCGCAAGGTAAGTGAAGAACTTCTCCCCTAATAATGGCTTCGCTAAAATCAGGGTGTGCCCAAGATAGACTTTGAGCTCTTGAAAGGCTCATTCACATTCCTCGGTCCAAACAAACTCCTTACAGCCACGGAGAACATTGAAAAAGGGGAGACACTTGTCAGTTAACCAAGAGACAAACATGTTCAAAGCCGCGATGCACCCCGTGAGTTTCTGGACTCTTTTCCTTCTCTGAAGGGACTCTATGTCGAAGATGGCTTAGATTTTCTCTGGGTTTTCCTCGATTCCTCGTTGACTCACCATGAAGCCTAAGAACTTTCTAACTCTGACCGCAAAGGTGCACTTGTTCGGATTGAGCATCATGTTGGTTCGCCGAAGGAAAGAGAAGGCCTGATCCAGAGGCGTAACATGATCTTTAGTCTTCGCACTTTTGACCAGCATATCGTCGATGTGTTGTTCGCACTTTTCTTCGCACTTCCATCGAAACCTCCAGTAGCTATGCGAAGATCTTGTTCACCAATCATTGATATGTTGCCTCGGTATTCTTCAAATCGAAAGGCATGACTTTATAATTCTAAGGCCCGTGATTGGTGATAAATGTAGTATGTTCCTTGTCTCGATGGAACATGGAGATCTGGTTGTACCCCGAATACGCGTCCATGTAGCTGAGAAGTTCATGACCCGCGGTTGCATAACCCATCTGCCTGATTCTGGGCACTGGGAAGCTGTCCTTCGGACAAACCTCGTTGAGGTTGGTGAAGTCCATGCAACATCTCCATCTCCTGTCTTGCTTCAGGATCAGAATGGGATTCAAAACCCATGCCAGGTACTTTGCTTCACGAATGAAACTGGTCCTGATTAGCTTATCGACTTTATGTTAAAGTGCTTGGGCTCTCTCGGGGTCGAGTGGTCTCCTCTTTCGCCGTCAGGTCGGGACTCGAGGCTTGATATTGAGACGGTGGCATATAAGCTCGGGGTCTATATCCTTCGTGTCACTGTAACTCCACGCGAACACATCTCGATTATGCTGAGGGCAGGTAATGACAGCCTCGCGTATTTCTAGACTTAGACCAGTCCCAATTTTAACTTTACGTACTGAGTCGAGGCTGTCTATGCCCATATTTTTTGAGTCTTCGACCAGGCCTGTTGATTGCTATTGGGTCGGCAGTCGGGGGTCTAGGTGGTACTGGATCTCGACAACCCCGATGATGAAGGCATCTTCTCCGGCCAACTCTGCTTCCCCGACCGTCCGCTTTCCCTTCGAGTCAGCGGGAGCCAATATGATACTCGTTGTAGAACACATCCGATTCCCCCTGACGACTTTGATGCCACAGGGTGTGAGAAACTTCAGGCACAGATGGTAGATCAAGGTAACTGCCTTCATGGACACGAGGATAGGACGCCCAATGATGACGTTATAGAAAGATTTACCCTTGACTACCGTGAAACTGGACATGGTGGTTGATCTTCTTGGCTCTTCGTCGAATGACATGACCAGATCTATGCTTCCCTCTGGGAAGATAGAATCTCCTGTAAAGCTATGGAGCGGGCTCGCAGCCGCTCGTAAGCTTTGACGACTAATCCTCATCTACTTGAGGACGTCCAAATACAGGATGTCCACAGAACTGCCATCGTCGACCAGGCAGCGGTGGACCAGATGGTTTCCAATCAATGTTTATATGAACAGAGGATCGTGGTGCGAGAATCGGACACATTCGGTATCTGCATCCGTTGACGAGAGTTCGTTCGCGGCACCACGAGGAGGTCGTGAAGTTTTCATCGGAACCTGAAAAACACTTCCGGAAGGCTTCTACCGCACCTCCCGTGCATAGTTCTTCATCGATCGTTGAGACTGCCCCCCTGGATATGGACCTTTCGCGATCTTGTGGATCTCGCCCTTGATCTCTTGGTTAGGAGGCCTTGCTGCACACATCGTTACGATAACTCGTGAGCTTTCCACTCATCCTTCAGGTCGAAGTACGTCTCAGTCGTGTGACCGTTAGCGTTGTGGAACAAGCAAAACTTGTCCTTGTGCTTCTCTGGGACCTTCCCCTTTATTGGTAACGAGGGTCAGAAGTCAACTTCACTCCGCGAGTTGACAAAAATTTCCTCAATCGAGGCAGTAAGCTCGTAGTACTTGTTGTACTATTGCTTACGAGCTCGGGCCGCCTCGTACCCCGGACATGAGTTGCGAGGCCTCCTATCCTCGCGAGGCTACCACCTTCCTCCTGCGGGGGTCTCCGCAGGCCTCTTCTTATCCTTCTATCAGTCCTCTTCGGGCCCCGAACTTTTCGAAGTCAAGACCTCGGCATTGATATAATTCCTGGCCCGATCCAAGAAATCAGAGTACGTATGTGGCGGTTTCTTATTGATAGAAAATGCTAACGGAATATCTTCGCGAACAACGGAGCTCGCAGTAGGGCATCATCAGACAAATGTCCAACCACCACCGTGGCTTTGTTGAATCACTTCAGCCAAGCCTGGAGGGTCTCGTCATCCTTCTGCTTGACTCAGGAGAGGTAAGCTAGATTCTTGATGTGCCTCCGGCCCCCCAAGAACTGCGAAGCGAACTTCGCCCTCAGATCTTGCCAGCTCGTAATGGAATCGGTATCACCATCTACGTGCTTCGCCCGAGATAGTGGTATCAAACAGACGATACTTGATGGCATGAGAGTAGCCATAAGCGTGGGCCCACGAGGAGTAAATCCTCATGTGGTCAGAAGGATCCCCGGTTCCATCGAACAGGCTTACCTTCGGCAGCCTGAGACGTTCAGGGATGTTCATGAGAGAATGTCTTCGGTCAGGAGAGTGAAATCCCTGTTTAAAATACCATCGCAGGCAGTCCTGTCTAGGAGCCCCCGGAGACGTTCGATATCAGTGGACGAAAAGTCCTAGGTTCCCAGGGTCTGCCTACTGGTGAGGTGGTAGCCGACCGATCGCAGAGTCAGTCTATCACTGGGGGTCGCGCATTTAGGTACGGACTGCGAGTGGTGCGGGAGCATGCCTTGCTGCCTGTCGTGGTAATGGGCCTAGTCTATCAAAGACAGACCTGGACTGGGCTGAATCTTCAGCTGTGATGACGGCAGGTCGCGAGCCTTTGGCTCTGACTACCGGCGATCGTGCACCTCCGGTGCTGGCCACAGGTTCGCGCGCCGTTGTAGTCTTACGGCTACGAGGGTTGCAGGTTTTGGCCTCGGAATCGTCATAAGATTCTTCCTCTGCATCGAGCGCTGTGTCGCCTCCGGTAGCCATCTCGGACGCAGCCTTCTCCTGCTTCTCCTGGAGCCGCGCCCGGAGCATATCTACTTGCACTACGTCTGTAAGAAGCAGCGGCTGACTTTAGTTTTGCACCAACGTCTCCTCTAGGCCGCTCATCCGCACCATGGACTCCTCCATGCGCCGCAACCTTTCTTCGTACTGCTCTTGCTCGGAGGTCATTGGGTTCTTTTCATTATGTCTGGTCATCGGCACCATTTATCTCTGATCAGATGAGACGATGAAAATTTTCTTAAAATTTGAAAAGATCCCCTTCCTTTAGCGCCAAACAGTTGGTGTATAATTTGAACCAACATCGTGATCCGCACCTCTAGGATGTGATGCGGCAATGAAAGGCTAATTTTGGTCGGAATCTCTATCGGAGAAATAAATGAGACAAAAGTTTTTTAAGTGGTTCAGCCCTCCTCCAGAGTAATGACCTTCGTCCACTGAGAATTGTATTCCAAATATTCTGATTACAAGAAATTTCGACCAACCCATTCTCTCGTTCTGTCATTCCCTTTTTATAGTTGAAGAATGACGGTTCTGGAGAAGGAAAGCATAACGCACGATCCCTTAAATCTCGGGATTAATTAATAAATTAAATGTGCAGTAATCTATCCCTAAAGACTCAGAGATTGAATATCTAAACGGTTATATCAATCGCGACTCTTACGGACTTAACTACAGAATATCCCACAATCGGGGCTAGAAGAGCGGGACAGAAAGAAAAACCTAAACTAACACGCTCGGACTTCATCTTCGATCAAGTGTCACCAGCTTCGCGGGTCGGGGCCTCTTCTTCTCCGTCATCCTGCTCTGAGGTACTGGTCATGAAATCGAGATCACCTTCGGTGGTGTTTTTCCTGCTCATCATCGTGAGAGTAGAGTCGAAGATCATCTTCGATGATACTCGTCCCATCTTTGTCCAGGGGAGATTCCCATGGTGACGTGACATCCCTTTCCTTTTGGGAATGATGGCTTGTACTCGTATCAAATGTGCCTTGGAGACTCCGTCCCCGAGGCTACATTAGCTGACAAAAAATCATAACATTTATGGGACGTTGGGGAGTCAGGGTTCATAGGATTAGTGGTTTAGGGATCTATTGAATGAAAATGATTTAAGGTTTAAATTCACTTTTGTGTAAAGTTTAATTATTTATAAAAAAAATATTGACTAGACTAATAAGAGCTAGCTTCTGACCTAAGTTTACTCATTAAATTATTATTGAAGGATGATGAATCATCAAGATAATATTACGAATGTTCATGAAGGTGACTGATTCTCTTCACTTAGGCTTCATTTATAATTCTTGGTCCAAATTCAATGCACTTTTGGAAAGTTTGAGCCATTATGTACATCTATGAAATCTTCTCATCTCAAGTTGGACCAATGTGTCTTGACTTTGTCTAAGTTCATTGCATTTTGAAAAGGGCTTACATTGTTGGGCTTGATATTGGGCTGAATCTGAACTTTATATATTTATATTTGGCACATACTTCTTTAGATCAATTAATGGGACATCATTAATATGTCAACTCTTGTTCTTAAGATTGCACCACTTGAATGATTTATTGGATTTCTTGGCATTGCTCCTTGATTCTCATCGGGGATCCCCATAACAACTTCAGCGTCTAGCAATATCCGATAGGGAGTGAAGGAAAAGTGTGTTTGCTTGTTTCTTTACTGGTTACTACAAACTGTAGGTCGGTATAAAGTTCTCAACCAACTCCAGTAGAAAATCCTGACCCAACCCAGTCGATGACATGCCTAAATTTGATCTACTTAGTCAATGATGAATCTATCTATCTATTTAATGAATCTACTTATGTTTTTACAATAGTACTCCTCTAACGAGTTCCTTCCCAATGCTCAAAGCGACTTTTATGTTTGTAAAGAATACAAACTTCTAGCTCAAACTTATATGTTGTTACAACGTATTGTGTTATCATTATGTATTGACATTATGGAACATTAAAATACACAGAATATCTTCTATTGCATAGTTTCTATTGTCAACATGATCTTCATGCATAGTAGTACCACCTCTCCGACCACAATTGCAAATGATAAAAAGGTGACTACAATCTTTGATCTCTCAAACTAGGTTCAACTACTATAAGACATCTTTTTCTTTTTTTTTAGCTTTATAACAGTAATTGATCGAGAAACTGCGCCCATTTTTAGATACAGACGTCATTCTGCCAACAAATCTAGATTTAGCTTTTGAACACTAATTTGGGTCATTCAGTTCAGTGATCTATTATCGTCAATAGGAGCATCTAACCTTTGGTAATAAAAGAACAAAAATGGAAATCATCGACTTAATTCAAAATGAAAAGGTATGGATATAATCTACAGCATTTAAAAATTAACAAATAATAATTACAAAAGTATTGATAAAATATTACAAAAAAAAAATACGTACTGAAATTGTAATGCCATGATTTTTCAAACCGGTTTATTTATAGACCGAGGTAGAAAAATGTATATATAATATGAATTTTGCGAATTTTAGTAAATAATGCTTTCTGAATTAAAATGATTGAATTTCTTCTAGAACAAATAGAAATTTATAAAAAAATTTCAAATTTGGTTAGAAAAAACCGTAAACCAAAAAAAAAATCTTAGAAATTTTAGCATAACCGACGGTTTCAATTTTGTAAGAGAATCGAGCCGAGAAGTATTTTGAAATTAAAATGAGCTTAGTAACATATATTGGTGGTCAAAGAAAAGTCCTGGTGTCAAAATACTTAGAATTTAAAAAATTACACCAAGGGCCCCCAAATTTTTAGAAAATTTCACTTTAGCCCCTAAATTAAAAGTTAAAGGAAATGATTACCAAATTGAAAACAAGGTTAGACTTACGCTCTAAATAAAATAATTAGCACAAATCTATATTTTTAGGCCTATCAATGTTATAAAAAAGCTATTACAACGAAATTTTGGCAAATCGACACCAAACCGTAAAATTAAATAAAATAATAGATGAAATCTGAAAAACCATAAATTTTATAAATAATTATGACATATTAAATAGAAGTAAAATACACAAAAAAAAATCAAAAAATGGATCAAGAATTTAGGTTAGAATTATCAATGGGACCAAAGTGCAAAGAATTTTTCCTAGATGGATTTTTTTATGGGAGCTTTTTAGTATGATAAGTATATATTTTTACCGATAATTCAAAATTCAAAACCCCTATATTTCAGTGTAAAAGATGATAAAAATAAGGTAATTTATGTTTCATATTGTTTTGTAGGTATTCAGAATTGAAACGGAATAAAAACAACGAAAAAGACCAACACCGAATGCCCACAATGCCTCCCCCCCCCCCCCCCCCCCCCCCCCCCCCCGAATGCCCACAATGCCACACAGACCACCTCCCCCCCTCCCCCGGGTGTGCGCCCTCATGAACCCCGAATTGTATTTTCTCGGGGGTCGCAACATTCATCCATAGCGCTGCAGCATCCATGAGCGTACCGTGGTGCTCACTATACAGTGTCGTAGCGCCCAATTCATAGCACTGCGACGCCTACTCGGCCATCATGGGCCAAACAGCTCCGAAAATGTCCAAAAATTGTTAGAATCCATTCTTTGAACCCCAAAACTGTAAATGAGACTTAAATCCCTAAAAGAGAAGGAACGAATGCAGCTAAGACAGCGAATTCTAGGCAAGAGTGACGAGATTTGTACGTTTCAAGCGACGAAGCCATCCTTCACTGTCGAGATTCTAAGTTTTTCGTTCTTTCTCATTCTCTTCATTATGAATTCTCTTTTTTATCTATTTGATTTAGTTGTAATTATGTACTAAGTTATCTTGGATAGGGCTACAATGTAGCTAGGCCGATTATTGCTTTGTAGAATTCTATTTCAGTGATATTGAGGTTTCTATTCAATTATGGTGGTCAATTTGATTTGTGCCTAATGCTGTTTTGAGATTGGGCCCCTTTATGTGTGATGTTTTGTTATCAATTAGAGCCAGAGAGATAATAATTAAAATGATCACTAATTGATTAGAAGAATGTTTGGCATGATGAATTCTTGTGAGAAAAGCAATCTAATATTCAATATTTAAGATCGAGATATAAAAAACTTGATATTAGGATTAGATGAATCAATGCTCGAGTGAGATTGGTTGATACATCAATGAGTTCACGATCACCATAGGAGTAGAAAATCGTTGAATTGGATACAAACTACTAGCAATTAGGTATCGATGAAGTTGAATGTCCTAGTAATATTTATTATCGTTATAATAATCGTCTTTATTGCTTTAGTAGTTATTAGTTAATCAATCTTTAGTTTAATCATTTTTATTTTATTTTCAATATGCAATATTCCATTTTTACTTGTCAATTAGAATTACGGTTATAGTAGCACGATTTTTTCGTTCAATTTCATTGTGAGAACAATACTCTACACATAATTATATTACTTGAAACGATATCGTGCACTTTCAATATCACATAATTCGTTTCAGATATCAAGTGAAATAACTCTTTTGATAATTGACTTCTTTTCTTATTTTATAATTTTGTACTTTACCGCATTTCATTTTATTATTTTGTAGGTGTATGGAAAGATCCCAAGGAAGGCATTGCTAAATCTGTGGAGCCATACGAAACATTTAAGTACAACAACGTTTCTAAAGATGCCATCCGTCTTCGCCTATTCTCATTTTTCCTACGAGATCAAGCCAAGAGTTGGCTCAATTCCTTACCAGCTAACTCTTTTGCTACATGTGAATATCTATTCCAGAAATTCTTATCCAAGTTCTTTCCACTTGAGAAGATGGCAAAGTTGCGCAATGAGATTGTCAATTTTACGCAATACGACGGTGAGACACTCAAGGAAAGCACATTTCAAGAACCTCCTACGAAAATCCAATAACACGAGCTTCCCCATTGGATGCAAGTCTAGACCTTTTATACTGGGTTGAAGCTAACCGCTAAAACACATGTGAACACAACCGCAGGTGGAACCTTGATGAATAGAATTGAACTGGCAGCGTAAATTCTTCTTGAAGATATGGCTTTGAACAATGATTATGGTGGTGCTGAAAGAAATATTATGAGAAGACAAATAACAGTGTTTGAAAATGAAGTTGTTCAGACATTAAGTAAGCAAGTTGCAACACCTACTCGACAACTCCAAAATCAACAACTTAGAGTCAATTCAATGGTCAGTTGCCAATAGTGTCAAGGGCCTCACCCCAGTGAAACGTGTCTAGTAGGTAATCCGCTCATGAGAGAGAATGGAGCAAGCATATTATGTGGGTGGTAACAACCAATTAGGGAACACGCTTAACAGAGGATAGCGCAATCACCCTAACTTTGCATGGAGAGATAACCAAAAATCCATGCTAATATAGCAAGCAAATCTACCACAACAATTAGAGAAGAAAGTTGATATTGAAGCCATGATGGCAAAGATGGTGGAATACATGTCACTGATCACTGAACACACTAGTCAGTTCATGATAGACACTAGAGCGACTTTATAGAATCAAGCAGTACAGATAAGGAATTTGAATGTTCAAAGTGGAAAAATTGTAATTTTCAACAACGGCTGTCAACAAGGTACCCTTTCAAGCTCAACTGAGGTTAACCCAAAGAGACAATGCAATCCAATAACATTTTGAAGTGGGAATGAACTACCATCACAAAAGGCTCCTGTACTCACACACACTAAAATTCGAGATCGAGTGCCCTACTCGTAATGACTCAAGAGGTGTAAGCCCGAGCACACTACCACCAATGTAGAAGAAGACAAGCCTATGCCAGAGGCTCACGAAACTACCCGACAAGAAAAAGAGAGCAAAGTCCACTATCCGCAGCACCTTAAAAGCAACAAGCTTGATAAGCAATTTTTCAAATTTGTCGATGTGCTCAACAAGCTCCATCAAGTTACCATTCACGAAGTTGTTGAAAAAAATGCTAAGGTACGCAAAATTTATGAAGGAGACCTTGAACCACAAGAAAAAGACAGTGGACTATGAAACCATAGCTCTAACTGAAGAGTGTAGTGCAATCATAAAAAAGAAACGTCCTCAAAATCTAAGAGACTAAGAAAGATTCACAGTTCCTTGTGCCATTGGAAATTATGTGTTTGAATGAGCATTTTACGATTTAGGAGGCCAACATCAATCTCATGCCCCTCTTAATTTTTGACATACTCAGAATAAGTGAAGTTTCTATGAGGATGACACTGCAAGTGGCCGATCGCTCCATCATGCTTTCGTTGGGAATCATAGAGGACATGCTAGTAAAGGTAGAGAATTCATATTTTCGACAAATTTTGTGGTCCTAAATATAAAGGAAGATCACAACATTCCAATTATCTTAGCGATAGAGAGAGCTCTCATTGATGTACAAAAAGGTGAGCGTGAGTTAATGGTACAAAATGAGGAGGAGACCTTCAAGGTTTTCTGTAACCCCCGGTCTCGCATTTTGTAACATGTGTAAAGAACAGTCGAAGTCAGAATGTTGTACCTCGCATCTCAAATGTAAAGAAGATTTTATAGTTCAAAAAAATATCCAATTTCACTCTTCCATTATGATTCTAGATTTCTATAAGTATATCTAATTTAAGTTTCGTATCGAAATCCGACTCGAAACCCTAATCAAGCCGAAACCCGGGTTTTGCCCGGAATGCATCGGGATGATCTTTGACTCCGATCAAGAATTTATAAAGTCAAGACATGATAAGTAATATCCCGGAAAGATTTATTAAGGTTGAAAAGGAAAGAAGTGAATAATTATAAATAAGCCCCCGAACTTTTAAGAAATTACATTTTGACCCAACTTTTGGACTATATAAGAAAATGAGCTCATTTGGAAAATATGCTTTGGATAAAATTATGTTTGGATAAATCAAGGCTAAATATCAAATTTTGGATCTATCCGAGCTCAAACGAACCCGTACTGAGGAGATTTCGGCGAAATCAGGCAAAACCGTAAAATACGGGATAAATAGTTTTAAGAGCCCAAAAATTATGAAAATTTTAGAACAACCTTATTTTGTTGTAAGAAAGTGATTTATAAAAATAAATTTGGTGAAAGCGGTCTGTAAAAATTGTTAAATTTCTCGGAAGGACTAAAATGCAAACTTTTTTAAGATTCAGGGCAAAAGTGCAAATAATAAAAATTATTCCACTACAGATTTTGGCTGAGTTTATTAGTGGATTTTGAGCTTTCAAGTGGAGATTAAGTAAGGTTGCATAAATTTAATGATATGTTTTCACCTAATTGGTCAAAAACACAGTTTAGTTGAATTTCAACTTAAACACGTCATGCAACTAAATCACTTGGATCCTAACCACAACAATTAGCTCTCCACTTCAGATTTTAAGCTGAAGTTATGTATTGTCAAATCAAGAATTAAAGTTTTGTGCAACGTGTCAAGAGATTTTGGCAAGGTGTCATTTTATTAGGCCTTAAGTTTCATGAAAACTCACATTGTGAGTTAATTGACTCAACTTGGGTCAAGAGAGTGTGTGTGGCCGATCTTAAGGGCTAGCAAGAGAGAGAGAAGCTTTATTTTTACCATTCCACTTCAGAAATTAGAGAGAGGAGAGAGAACTCAAAGTGAAGAAGAGTTAGAGCTTGAGTTTGGTGAGATTTGTAAGCTAAGTGTCAAGAAGAAAGTATTCTAGTGGAAGAGACTTGTACACTCTTGAAGGTTAAGGTAAGAACTCTAAGAACCTTCATACTCCTTCATCTAACCTTAAGAAAATCAAATCCTAAGTGCGTCTCTCTTTTCTCATGATTACATGTTTAAAGGAAGTGTTGTTTAAAAGCTTCAAGGATCAAGTGAAGTGGAAGTCTTTTGATGTCACTTGAGGTAGGATCTCTTCTTCTCTCCTCTCATCCTACTCTATTTGAGAATATATTAGGATGATCTTAAGGTTCATGGTTTCATGTTTAGGTTGTGAATATACTAAGTGAAAATTATGAAAATGCAAGTTTTCGTAAAAAGGATTACTCATGAGTATTTTTCTGCAGAATGAAACTATTTTTGGCATTTTAACAAAGTTAAGCTATAAAGATCGTCAATCAGTTTTACATATTCAATATGGAATCCTCAAGCTTTCTAAGGAATCATTTTGTGAGCAATTTGACAAATGGAGCACAAAGATACACTTTTTCAAAGATTAGTTCAAGAAACTTTCTGCATGTTTTAGATCATCATGTATTTTTGGATTCCTGGATAGTAAAACCTGTACTCTACAATAAAATAGACTTAATAAGCTTTCTATAGGATCAAGACTCATCTGATTTCGAGTTCGGAGCTAAAAGATATGAACTTTCAAAGCTTGTTAAAAACTGGTTTAAAACAAGTAAGTTTTTAAAGCCACAGATTTCAGGCCCTTTAAAACCTATATAAAAATTATAAAACCTATCATGCGACCATTGTAAAGAAAGCCCTTTGTGTCTAGTTTCCAATGCTGCCAGTTTTATGTCAATCCGACTTCGGAACCGAAATTTATGAGCATTCTCGTGAAGGGTGCCAGATTAGTTTTTCTGCTAAGTGTCCTGCATGAAGCGGTCGACCGGTTCTACAAGCAGTCGACCGGTTACTGCAGAACACCAGCAAATAGGATCTAAAATCAGCCCGTTGAGCCAAAATATATCCTCGTTCGTAACCACAATGTACCATGGACTTATTAGCTTGTGGTACAATTAGAAACCAAGTATAGAAGCGGATTTTCACACATTTGAATTGTACCCTTAGGGGCAAAACTTGTGGAAGCAAAGCGTGCATGTGAATTTGCTACAAGAGGAACGAGGAGCAAGCATAGGCTACGAGAGCCGTAATTGGTGCATCAATTTGTAAGTGACAATGCACCTACGACATCAAGACGTCTGATGTTTGTTAGGACTTTTTGTGCATTGTATTTTTATGCGCATTGTATTATGATGATTAAATGTGATTTTATTTATATTCCCGGTAGTAACGAATACTTAGGCTCGAACCATGATCAATGTAATTAATTAAGATAAATGCTCAATAAAACTTAGTTGGTTTTAATCGTTAAGCTAAAAAGTAGAGTATGGCCTAAGAGATGAGAAACCGAGCCTTGTTATGTTGTTATGCATTCCACGCTTAAACTATCCCGCGTCTTCGGACCGAGAAACAACGAGAGTTACGAATCGTACCAATGGCTGATTCAAATCCCGAGTGAGTCGACGCGATGGGCCGAGTTAGCGTCTCGAGACCCAAGATCAAGTTCTTTCATAGGACAATGTTAAAGTAAAGTACTCGGGATTTCACCCCGAACATGTAACTCTCAAGAAACATGGCTCGGAATCGTCTTATTGACAAGGCTTCGAGAAAACTAGAAAACTCAATATGTCGAAAAAACAAAGTCGACGGTACCGCTGTCCAGCAAGGGGACTATAAGAAACTCCCTGCCATGGCACCTAACAAAAGTTAAAGTAAAGATGTGGTTACCGTTAGTGGATCCTAAACTACAAGAAAGTTAAAACACAAGCGCCGAGAATTCCCTTAGAATGGCTGAGGCGTAACGTGAAGGCTAAGGATAAAGAAATTTTTGAAGGGGGTCATCTGTTAGAATAACTCTGAATTGTTGTATCTATCTAGATTTATTGTAACGTGCATATCATAGTTTATCATGTCATAAGCATATCTTGCCATGCCACTTGAGTTTATATAGTTTGTCCTTACTGAGTTTAGCAACTCATTAGGTTCTTGATGTTGTAGACATGGGAAAGGCGAAGATAGAATAAGTTCAACGATGAAGCCGGTGACGAGTATGTGTGGCACAGACTGAATGAAGACCCGATTTATGTATATATTTTATGTTGAATTTTGTATAGATAAGTAAAAATAGACTGTGATCACAGCTATTTTAATGTAAATACATGTATGTTTTGAAAAAAAAAATGCACACTATGTTTATATTACTATTTTGTGCTGTATGAATTTAAGTAACCTAAGTATATGTATATAGAAAAAAAAAGGAGTCTCGGCTCGCTGCGGCGGGTTGTGATAGATTTTTGGTATCAGAGCTCTGGTTCAGTCGCTCCTGTAGACATGCCACATGTACACGTGAACGGCTTCGAAGTCCTTAGTAAACCTTAAAAAGTTTAGTTTTGAATTTTTGAAAACTTAGTATAAGTTAGTTCCTATCTGATAAGAACCCTTTTTCAAATGTAGGATGTCCGAGGTCGATCAGGAAGTCCCGCCTCAGAATGACGCTGCATCAGCCGCTTCAGATGACAGGAGTGCAGCACGACCTATTCTCGCAGTTCACATACAAGCCGAGTTCTTAGATATAGTCCCCAAGAATGCCAAGATATATTTAGGGATGGTAGATATTATGACATTTGATGAGTGGATGGAGCACACAATCCATTGGATGGATCATTTGAGATTTTTAAATGAGCATAAGCTGAGTGCGGCCCTTATGCTCCTTAGAGGACCCACGCTATCATTCTGGAGTAGTTGGCAGGACGAGATTGGCGAGGTTAGGACGTGGACAAACTTTCAGTTTACTATGAGGTTCGAATTTCAGGAGATAGACCTCGAGACCCGCTTGAACCAGATGGTGGCGACATTCTGCCAACGTCTAAGAGGGTCCATGAGAGCTTATTCTGGACGGTTCTATCAGGAGGTAATAGAGACCTGCCCCCATGCTTTCTTCGATAGGGCAGCCACAGAGGTATATGCCAAAGGACTCAGGCAGTATTGTAGGCCAGCGCCCCCGATTCCCTGATTTAGATAATTCGGAGAAATGTATCAGTACTTTGAGAATCACGACGCATATATTCACCCTGGGGACATTTCAGCTCTAGTACCCATTAAGGTGGTACCACCGCCAGAGCCTGCTCTTGCAGAGCCAACAGCCGACCCCATCGGCCATGATATAGACGATGAGTCTGAGGATGAGGATCCGGAGGAGTTCCTAGTAGAGGATCCAGGAGAGTTCTTAGCAGAGGACCCCGAGGAGGATCCTATAGTCGAGGAGTCAGAGGAGGAGGATCCAGAATATGACCCTCAGCAAGATTAGCACCCTATATAGATTTTTTTCCCTAGGCTTGACTGACATCAAGGTCACTTATAGAATGTTTTTGAGTATATGTGATCAAATTTGATAATGTATATATGGCTAGCATGTAAAGCCTATTTTTGTGGAATATATATAAAAGAAGATGTATGAAACGATGAAAGTTAGAAATAAATTGACATGTTTTGAAGTCCATATGAATGCCTTGCTCATGATTGAAAAATTATAGTTAGTTAGTATGATATGCACATTACATGTTTTATATACATGCTATAACAAATCCAGATTATTCTAAACAAAGTCATATTCTTCCGATCATTAGGTGCGTCAAACGTTCGATACAGACGTCATGCCTCCCAAAGCTACTATCGCAAGCGTCAATCGTGAGCCGAATGAAGATCGTCTCAGATTAGAAGAACAATTAAAAGAAGGGCGCCACCGAGACGAGCGGATGCGACAGCAGAACGAGTTATTGACTCAGCTTCTCGGACGTCTGAACGAGGATGGGAATCACCACCACCTCAGGAGCAGCCCTGTGCCGCGTAAGCCGAGCCAGTTAGAAACACGACCAAGAATCTCGCAGTTAGAACGATTAATTATCAAAATGAGGCTCCTCTAGTAGTACCAATGGTGGGCGAACCGGTTTATGAACACTTCCTCCGTCAAAAACCGCCAACTTTCAATGGTACCCCTGATCCCGCTAAGGTGGAGGACTGGTATAAAAAGCTCCAACATATATTCGGGTACATGCGACTCTCTGATGAGGAAAAAGTTGGCTGTGCGGTTAATCAGTTAGAAGGTGAAGCGTTCTGCTAGTGGGAGGTAGTTCTGCACTCCGAAATAATAGAAGAGATGACTTGGGACAGATTCTTAGACTTTTTCTGAAGAAAAGACTTGGGAGAAGCCCGACTCTCAGGAAAAGTACGAGAGTTCATGGAGTTGACATAAGGAAAGTTGTCTGTGATGGAGTACACTGCCAAATTCGATGAGTTGGGCAGATTCGTACCTTCAATGATACCTACAGACGATACCCGACGGATGAAGTATATGCACGGGCTGAACATCGACATTGTCAAACAAGTCAATAGTGGAGAATCACGTCCTCGATCTTATGCCGACGTGGTTCAGCGAGCTCTAAGGATCTATAGCTGGGATGAAAAATTAGAGAAATCCCAAACTGCTAAAACATACACTCAGGCAGATCACCAAGCTGTTGTCCCTTTCCAAGGAAACAAGAGACACTTTCATAAGAAGAATGGTAGATTTCAAAAGTTCAACGCCTAAAAGTTTCAAGGAAAGAGTCAAGGAAACAGTTCTCTGGGAAACCAAAGATTAGAAAGCGAGGAGCGACGTGGGAGTAAGAGACCACGTAAGCAGAATAGAGGGAGGTTCATCACGGGACGACAGGGTTCCAATCAGGCTACTCAAAGGAACAACGCTTCGATGATTCCGCAATGCTAGAAGTACAGAAAGACACATCCAGGAAAATGTATGGCTGGAACTCATGGATGCTATCATTACGAACAAGAAGGACATTATGCAAGGGATTGTTAGAACATTAAAAAGGAAGTAACCCCGACAACTAAACCAGTCCGCCCAAATTCTAGAGTCTATAGCCTATGTGAAGGGGAAGTGGAAGCTGGACCCTCTACAATGGTGATAGGTCAGCTCCCTGTCTCTAATCTCTCATTATTTACACTCATAGATTCCGGTGCAGCACATTCATTTATTACAAACAAGATAGCTGTTAAGTTAAAATGGAAGAAGGAATGCCTAGCTTATCCTTTTATAACAATGACACCCGCAGGTGAGGTATATAAATCTAAAAATTGGTTTAAAGACATTCCGGTTAAGATAGGAAACAAGAAGTTATTTTCCAATTTAGTCGTAATAGAGATTGATGATTACGACGTTATTCTGGGAATGGATTGGCTCAGTACCCATTATACGGTGATTGATTGTTGGAGAAAGAAGGTTGAGTTTCAACCACCGGAAGGAACCAAGTTTGTATTTAAAGGAACTTTAAGAAGCCGACTCGTGCCGATGATTTCTACACTCAGAGCCCGAAGAATGCTTACAGCTGGATGAATGAGATACCTCGCTCACATCATCGATAAAACTACAGAAGTTAAGCTAGAGGCGAAGGACGTGCCGATAGTTTGGGAATTTCTATCGATATTCCAAGAAGACCTACCTTGATTGCCACGCCGACTGCAAAGTGGAGTTTAGCATCGAGCTTTTGCTTGGAACCTCACCGATATCTAAGGCCCTGTATCGACTCGCACCAGCCGAACTTAAGGAATTGAAAACTCAATTGGAAGAACTTATTAAGCTAGGATTTATCCGACCGTGTCATTCACCATGGAGAGCCCCTCTTCTATTCGTACGGAAGAAAGATGGTATGATGCGACTCTGTATAGACTACAGAGAACTCAAAAAAGTGACGGTGACAAATAAGTACACGTTACCTCGCATTGACGACCTTTTTAATCAACTTGCCGGAACGGCAGTTTACTTAACGATCGATCTTCGGTCTGGATACCATCATCTCAAAGTTCAAAAAGAATATGTGCCAAAGACCGCTTTTAGAACTCGATATGGACACTACGAGTTCTTGGTAATGCCATTTGGATTGCCCAATGCCCCAGCAGCGTTCATGAACCTTATGAACTGAGTTTTTGAGGATTACCTTGACAAGTTTGTCATAGACTTTAAAGACGATATCCTCATATACTCGAGATCAAAAGAGGAACATGCGGAGCATTTGACGCTCGTATTGCAAAAACTACAAGAGAAGCAGTTATACACCAATTTCAAGAAGTGTGAATTTTGGACGCATCAAGTAGTCTTTCTCGGGCTCGTGGTGTTGAAGGACGGAATTGAAGCAGACCCAGAAAAGATAGAAGCACTTGCTCAATTGGCACATCTTCGCTCGAAAACACATGCGAATTTGTAACCGCAAGTGCACGGGTCATTCAAGTAATACAGTGGATAGTGAGTCCGAATATCGTCCCACGAAGAACAAATGCCTAGGTCTAATTACTACTATTACTAAAGAACTACTTTGTCTAGAAATCGAATTTAGATGAATGTTGTAAATTTAAAATAAAAAAAACAATGAAATTAAAATGACAAGAACTAAATTTCAACGGATTACTCAATTAACTAATTACTAGGGTCGATTGGCTTCCCTCGATGCTTCCTAATTCAATCCTCTACTAACTCATTACCACAATTTTCAGTTCTATACTAGTCTAAGAGATTAATAATTACGTCGCAGCTTTCGCTTATAGACCTAATTGTGTGTTTAACCCTAACTTACGCGTCCGTTTGCTAGAATTAAATACAATTATGCAAAGCTCTTATAGTTCTAAATCGATCACCTCTCGGTCCCTACGATTTATAGCTAGACTACCTAGACTATCAATCACCTCTCGGTCCTTATGATGTCTAAGTTGTGTTCTTACTATTCCCGATTTAACTCAATTTCCTCTTTCGAGTTTAATTAAATTAAACCTAAATTCTTCTATTCAATCTTTCAATTGCAACAGAAAATAAAATAAACCAGCAAGAATCACAAGCATATAAACTGAATATTGCAGAATTTTATTAATTGAAATTGGAAAGAATCAACATCGAGTTCAGCCAATCTCTCCTAGACAGAGAGATTAGCCTCTCATAATTATGTACAGTAAATAATAAATTCTAGAGTTCATGAATAACATAGAATTAAATGAGAAGAAGATACGAAGAGGATAAGAGTAAGAAAAACTCTGAAAATCGATGATCTTCGCGAATTCTTCAGCTCCGATGAACGCTCAATCTTCTTCTTCTTGTTCTCTTGAGTTTCTCCGGTTCAAAGTCTTTCTTTTTCGTCCAAGTCCCCCTTCTTCGTCCAAATAGTGTTCTATTTATAGAGCACAAGGTTTAACCTAATTTTGGAGGAATTTCGGAACCTTTCGCGCTTGGAAAACGACGTCGTTCAGCTTCAGGAGGTCTGGCCGATCGATCGGCGCTTACGCGTTCTCAGAAATTGTGGCTCCCGATCGATCGGCTTGCATACCACGATCGATCGGCGATGCTTCTGGTTGACTACGCGTAGTTGAGCCGATCGATCGGCTAATGAGCCGCGATCGATCGGCAACTCCTCTGCCTTTTCGTTGCATTCCTTGAAACTTCGGCCGATCGATCGGCTAATGAGCCGCGATCGATCGGCGATTCCTCTGCCTTTTTTGGCTCGTCATTGCAACTCTTGCCGATCGATCGGCTGCTATGCCGCGATCGATCGGCGATGGCTCTGTCTATGTGGTCTCGTTTTCCTTTGCTCCAAAATGTTCCGTTTTGTGTACTTTTTCACCTCGATTTCCGTACTTGTGCTTAAATCACCTGTACACTCACAAAACTCATTAAATAACATAAACTTGAGGAATTTAACAACAATTCAAGCTTGAATTTGTGATATATAAGTGAGTATTTTGCTCGCTTATCACACCCCCAAACTTGAATCATTGCTTGTCCTCAAGCAACAATGAAGCACAAATTTTAATTCTATGATGCATGACTCCTATCTTAAACATGAATGAATGAATGAATGAATGAATAATTGGATAAATGAATGAATGAATAATCCTAAATGAAAAATAATCCTAAATGAAAACAAAGCAATGTATGATTCTAATTTCAACATCCGGATTCTTTGTCGTGCATGGCATGGATAGTTCTCAGGGACATTTCACCGATTCCCTTGTGGTATCGAAGTTCTCATCCAACTAGAGCTTTTACAGATCAAGCTTACCTCGGAAATGGCCTTTCAAGTGTGTGTGTGCGATTCCTCTTTCATTTAACCGACTACTGCATACTCAAGAAGACTTAACGGTTCATACCGAAGAGAATCACCATAAGCCCGACCCCGGCGCTAATCTCCACTAATGTAGAACACAAGTAATTGAGGATCAAAAGGACTTTTCGGCTTGTAATATTGCGGCCTTGGCTAAGGTAGGTTGAAGGTTAATTTTAAGCTCGATGTTCACCTAGACCCATGCCTTTACGGCAACACCACTGAATCTTTTTACACCTTCTTTTCCTTTCACCCGATTACCAAAACACCCAAACACCCTTCCCCCAAACTTCAATTTGACTACCCTTGTTAAATTAGAACATTGGATATTTATTTTTTTTTTTTCGATCCAATATTTTTATTGTTGATACGGGTAACGAAATTGGGTTTTAGGCTCTACATTGTTACATAATCACTCTCCTTCATACAAAATTAAGCATTGCAGTCTAGGTGAACAAGGGTGATTGTGGATAATGTAAGGCTAGTGGGTGTGTAAATATCACAGGTTGGTAAAATCAGAAATAAATGGTGGTTATAGGCTCAAAACTATGGGTGCAAAGATATATTGTCCAAGGTGTGCTATTTAGGCTCAAACGGTCCAAATGATGGCCTTAATCATTTCCTCAAGTTCTTGTTACTAGGATTTCGCCTCGAAAAGCAACTAAGGTCGGGTTCTAGAGATCTCGAACAAGCATTATCAGAAAGAACTTCTATTGCATACGTTCATCAGTCGAATTTCAAGAGAAATATTACGTGCATGGAATGTGAAATAGCCAAATCCTAAGTTTACTATCAATGTTATACTCAAAGAGGAAGAAAAACTTACGACACAACGCAGGACTCGACTTCGTGCCAGTCCTCATCATCGACTCACGCCATTGCACAAATGAAAGAAACACTAAACACTTCGTTAGAATTCATACAAAAGCCAAGTTTATTAATATGCATAAATGAAAACAAGCTACATAAAAATAAACCTAATAACCTAAAATTAAAGTAAATGAAAATGAAAACTAAATAGTTCAACAATAATTAAAATACAACTAATAATTAAAAAATAAAGATAGAAATTGTGCCTCCTCTCGATCGGGTTGTTGCGGCCTGGCCATGCAATGGAAAGCACCCCCCCAAACTTGGAATAGACAGTGTCCTCACTGTCTCAAATAAGGCGGTGGAAGGGGGACCTATTCGGGCCATGATTCCCACTCAACGTCGGGTCGGTCTGGGCACGGGCTGCGGTATGGCTGCAAGAGAAAGTCGGGAAATGGCTCCCGCGGTTGGTGCGGCAGGTCCACCTCCAGGTTGTGCAAGTGCTGGGCGAGGTGGTACTGGCGCTGCTGCATGTCGGACACCCGGCGAAGGAGGCTATCCTGACCCAACTGTAGAGACTCCTGACCCAACCGCAGAGTCTCGAAACCCTGAGTCATCAGCGCGGCGAGGGAGTCGAATGAATGGGGCTCTGGTGGTGGGGCACTGGATGAGGAGCCCTCGCCTGGCTGGACTTTGCGACGCGACCGACGTGCTGCTTGACGGCGCTCCCGTTCTTCATCCACTCCGGCGTCGATGTTCTGTGTCGGGATCATGTTCATGTGCCGAATACGTGGTGGGGCGGCGGGTGGTGACGGTGGCGGAGGTTGAACGGGGAAAGGCACAAAGCCCATCCCGTCGGGGTCGGGGGTGCCGCCTGGCCACTGCTCGAATCTCATCAGGCTGTCATGGTTAAACTTCTTCGGTCCCAAAGTCATCTCCTCGTCGCTCATCGGCACACCGGCCTGAGCACACAAGTAGGTGATCAGAATCGGATGAGTGAGTGCCGCCGGGTGTTGCCCCAGATTTGCCTGATGGCAGATGGAATCTTTGATGATCGTAGCGGCGTCGATGGAGCGGCTGGAGCAGATGCAATAGGTAAGGAGGGCTCGGTCGGTTGTAATCTCCGATCTCTGGGAGGTCGGCATGAGATTGTGGCGGATGAGGTGATACCACGCATGCGCGAAACGGTTGAGGGTGTTGGCACGGACATGCAGTGGCTTGGTCGGGTTGGAGGCCGAATAAGACCACTGGGAGCCTGGGAAACCCATCTCCTGCAAAAGAGCCTCATAATCGGCACCCTCGTGTAATAAACGATGGAAATCGTCATCCGCGACCGTGGGGAGGTTGAGAACGCTCCGTAAGGTGGCCGAGCTGAAGGACACGTCCTTGCCTCTAACTAACACGACATTGCCCGGTCTGTTGAAGTGGGCGTTGGCGTAGAACTCCCGGACCACGACCACATTGGCTGCGCAAGGTTGGTCGCACAACCGTTGCCAGCCGAGCCGGTGTATCTGAGCCTGCAGATGACCGTCGCTGGGCTCGGGCGCGAAGTCGCACTCCACGTGAGTTGGTTGGCCAGACTGCACAAAATGCTTATAGAGTCGCTCGGCATCTGCATTGACAAACACTTGATAAAAAGCGCGGGTCGGCGCACCAACTCGGCCGGCACCCTAGTCTTTCTCTTAACCATGACGGAGAAGTCGATAACCGAACGCAACAATCACAACGAAGAACCGCTCACGAAGCAAAACCCGCAGCAATATAACAGCAACACAAACCCGCAACACGACTAGCAAACAAAGCGAAAATACGCAATAACGCACCAAAGTCACTACTCCCACCCCGCAGAATAAATGTAGCAGAATTAATCCAAACAAAGTACCACAACCCAACAAACCAAAGCGTGCCAACAACCTAGGTCCACGGAGAAGAAAAGTGGCAAACCTCAAAAAGTGAGAAGCAGTCGGTGGTGTAAGTGGTAACGGCGGCGTGCGGAGAGAGTGTGCGGAGTCTTTGGCGAGAGGGCGAGCGAGAGCGGGATGGCTGCCGGCGTGAAGGGGAGAGAAGCGGAGGCGCGCGGAGAGGCGGGGCTGAGCGGCGCGGAGGGCACGGAGAGGCGGCAAGTTAGGGCGCGGCGAAGAGGGTGAGAGAAGCGGAGGCGCGCGGAGAGGCGGGGGCGAGCGCCGCGGTTGGCACGGAGAGGCGATGGTTGACCGGCGTGGAGGGATAATGGGCTCGCGAGGGTGGCTTGGGTCGCGAGGCTGTGCTTGGGGATGAGCCGCGAGGGTGGCTGGTTGGGGGAAATTTTTTGGTGGCGAGGAGGAGGGACTGGTGAGTGTATTGGGATGGGGAGAGGGGTGCGAGAGTGGAACAATCGGCAGGAGTCGAGCAAGGGTGAGGGAGTGGTGTTTGGTCGAAATAGGGTTAGTGTGAAGTTAAAAACCCTCGAAGATTAGTGAAACGCACCGTTTTAGACGTATTCGCGCCTTGCCGATCGATCGGCCCAAGTTTCGCGATCGATCGGCTGCCCTCAGTCCTCTGCGCGATCGATCGCAACAGAAAAAGCCGATCGATCGGCTTCGTATTTGGCTGCCGCGAATGTCTTCTCGCGATCGATCGGCAATTACCTCCCGATCGATCGGCGATGGCTCGGCCCTGGTGAAGGATGTGATGGAAAAGAGCCGCGATCGATCGCCCTTAGTTGTGCGATCGATCGGCGATGAATCTGTGTATCCCCCTTTTTTTTTTTTGCATTCGGGTTGCCTCCCGAGAAGCCGATCCGTTTAACGTCCATCTTGACGCTGCATCTTCACTCCTTATTCTGATCTCTTGGTTGCCCAAGTAATTCTACTGCGAATTGATGCTTCCTTATGAGAATTTCATCTGCGGCTGGAACAACTTTGGTCTTTGGGGTCTTGCCACGCCTTTTCAGACGTTTGAGGTATAACCGTAAACGTCTTGTCATCGAGCCCAGTTTGGTTGGCTCTTTCTGTAGAGTCCTGCCTTCGGATTCAGACATTCTTACTGCTTTCTCGTCTACCTCCTCTTGTTTTCTCCTAGGCTTTATTTCATATGGTTTGGCTGAATGGGACTTGTGAAAATGGACTTGCTCATTGTCCACTCGAAGCGTGAGACAACCTGCTTCGACGTCAATTAAGGCTCTGCCCGTAGCTAAGAATGGTCGTCCCAGGATTAGTGGTATCTCATTAACATCTCCCATATCTAATACAACAAAGTCTACCGGGTAGATAAACTTGTCGACTTTTACGAGCACATCTTCAATCACTCCCCATGGTTTGGCGATGGAGCGGTCGGCCATTTGTAGTGCTATGGTTGTTGGTTTCACTTCTTGGAGTCCAAGCTTCTTAAAGATGGATAGCGGCATTAAGTTGATGCTTGCGCCCAAATCACAAAGCACATTGGTGAGTGTGGTGTCGCCGATCATGCAAGGTATGGTAAAGCTCCCAGGGTCTTTCTCCTTCTTCGGTAGCTTCCTTTGGATTAATGCGCTGCATTCCTCAGTTAAACTGACCATCTTGACCTCTTCCACTTTGTGCTTCTTTGCCATCATCGTCTTCAAGAACTTTGCATAATTTGGCATGTGTTCCAAGGCATCTGCAAATGGAATGTTGATGTGCAGTTTCTTGAACACCTCAAGGAACTTAGTGAATTGTTCATCGAGGGTCTGCTTCTTGAAGCGTTGAGGATACGGGAGTGGCGTGGTAATCTTCGGAGGGTTGTCAGGGAACATTATTCTCCCTGGCGTGAATGGCTCCTTCTTAACTTTCCCTGCGAGTGTTTCCTTTTTGGCTTTCGTCAGAGCCGTAACCTCACAATCCATTGTCGCTTTTACTTCTGGGCCACTCTTCACCATGATTGCCTTGCATTCCCTTACATTGTTCTCTACATCATGTGAGAGAGATCGGGTTGCTTGCTCCTTAACTGCCATGGCCAATTGTCCAATTTGAGTTTCCAAAGTTTTGATAGAGGCTCCCATATTCGTGCAGTGAATCTCCAAGCTGTTGAAGCGCTTATCATACGCCTCCATTCTCTTCCTTGATTCGTTCACGAAGGCGTTGAGGTTGTCCTCCAGAGTTGATGTCCTCTTATCCACAGGCATGGTGTAATCTGATGAGGATTGCCCTTGGAAACCAGAAGGCGGTGCATTCAGGGCGTTTCTTGGGTTGCTATAGGAGAAGTTTTCATGATTTCTTAACCCGGGGTGGTAGTGAGCGGGCAGATTATTGTTTGGCCGAAATTGATAATTCCTGTTACCCACAAACTGAACATCTTCTACCCCACACTGTTCTTCTTGTTGCGAAGACTGCTCTTGCTGGCTCTGCATTGCCGCAACTTGTCCCATAGTTGGCCCTTTTTGGCTTGACAGCTTGTTGGTGAGTGAGGCTAGCTGAGCCTGAATGGCGGATAGTTGGTCCACCTCTAGAACCCCTGCAACTCGCCTACCCACGTTCCTATCCGATGGTGCTTGGTAGTGACTTGTGGCCATCTCTTCATAAAGTTCAGTTGCTTCCTCAGCTGTCTTATTCATCACTGAACCACCTGCTGCAGCATCTACCATACTTCTAGTTGCATAGTTCAGTCCATTGTAGAATGTCTGAGCTTGAAACCAAAGCTCAAACCCGTGTTGTGGACACCTCCTTAACAACTCCTTAAACCTGTCCCAAGCATCATATAATGATTCGCTCTCCCCTTGTCGGAACTGGCTTATCTCAACTCTCAGCTGCGAGGTCATCTGTGGCGGGAAAAACTTCGTAAGGAACTTCTGCACCATAGCATCCCAAGTTTCAATGGACCCCTTTGGTAGAGCGTGGAACCATGTGCGAGCCTTGTCCCGGAGAGAGAACGGGAACAACTGTAGCTTAATTGTGTCGTGGGCCACACCATTATACTTCACGGTGTCGCAAAGCTCCAGAAAGGATGATAGGTGATTGTGGGGATCTTCAGATGGCAAACCCCCAAACTGCTGTTGCTGTACCATGGCGATCAATCCGGGTTTCAACTCGAAGTTGTTGGCATTGATGGCCTGTCGCCGAATACCCGAATAATTTTCATTAACTACAGGCCTCAAGTAATCTCGAAGCGTGCGGGCTTCATTCTGAGGTTGTTGCCCCTGTTGAGCCTGTAGAACATTAACATTCCGTGCTTGTTGCGCAGCCGGTAAGTCGTCGGCCATTGTGAATTCGGATGACAAATTCCTGTTGATCTTCCTCAACGACCGAAGTGTGCGTTCAATCTCTGGATCGAGTGGTAATATGTCTTGACCACCCGACCTTGGCATACACCTACGAAGCAAAAGCACAAAAGAGACCGGCAAACGTTAGTTAAGTAAAAATAAAACTCTAAATCAAAATAATTCTCGTTTATTGTAGTATTAAACAAAGTTAGACGCTTTGTTCCCCGGCAACGGCGCAAAAAACTTGTTCGCTCGAAAACACACGCGAATTTGTAACCGCAAGTGCACGGGTCATTCAAGTAATACAGTGGATAGTGAGTTCGAATATTGTCCCACGGAGAACAAATGCCTAGGTCTAATTACTACTATTACTAAAGAACTACTTTGTCTAGAAATCGAATTTAGATGAATGTTGTAAATTTAAAATAAACAAAACAATGAAATTAAAATGACAAGAACTAAATTTCAACGGATTACTCAATTAACTAATTACTAGGGTCGATTGGCTTCCTTCGATGCTTCCTCAATTCAATCCTCTACTAACTCATTACCACAATTTTCAGTTCTATACTAGTCTAAGAGATTAATAATTACGTCGCAGCTTTCGCTTATAGACCTAATTGTGTGTTTAACCCTAACTTACGCGTCCGTTTGCTAGAATTAAATACAATTATGCTCAGCTCTTATAGTTCTAAATCGATCACCTCTCGGTCCCTACGATTTATAGCTAGACTACCTAGACTATCAATCACCTCTCGGTCCTTATGATGTCTAAGTTGTGTTCTTACTATTCCCGATTTAACTCAATTTCCTCTTTCGAGTTTAATTAAATTAAACCTAAATTCTTCTATTCAATCTTTCAATTGCAACAGAAAATAAAATAAACCAGCAAGAATCACAAGCATATAAACTGAATATTGCAGAATTTTATTAATTGAAATTGGAAAGAATCAACATCGAGTTCAGCCAATCTCTCCTAGACAGAGAGATTAGCCTCTCATAATTATGTACATCAAATAATAAATTCTAGAGTTCATGAATAACATAGAATTAAATGAGAAGAAGATACGAAGAGGATAAGAGTAAGAAAAACTCTGAAAATCGATGATCTTCGCGAATTCTTCAGCTCCGATGAACGCTCAATCTTCTTCTTCTTGTTCTCTTGTGTTTCTCCGGTTCAAAGTCTTTCTTTTTCGTCCAAGTCCCCCTTCTTCGTCCAAATAGTGTTCTATTTATAGAGCACAAGGTTTGACCTAATTTTGGAGGAATTTCGGAACCTTTCGCGCTTGGAAAACGACGTCGTTCAGCTTCAGGAGGTCTGGCCGATCGATCGGCGCTTAAATTGCGATCGATCGGCGCTTACGCGTTCTCAGGAATTGTTGCTCCCGATCGATCGGCTTGCATACCACGATCGATCGGCGATGCTTCTGGTTGACTACGCATAGTTGAGCCGATCGATCGGCTAATGAGCCGCGATCGATCGGCAACTCCTCTGCCTTTTCGTTGCGTTCCTTGAAACTTCGGCCGATCGATCGGCTAATGAGCCGCGATCGATCGGCGATTCCTCTGCCTTTTTTGGCTCGTCATTGCAACTCTTGCCGATCGATCGGCTGCTATGCCGCGATCGATCGGCGATGGCTCTGTCTATGTGGTCTCGTTTTCCTTTGCTCCAAAATGTTCCGTTTTGTGTACTTTTTCACCTCGGTTTCCGTACTTGTGCTTAAATCACCTGTACACTCACAAAACTCATTAAATAACATAAACTTGAGGAATTTAACAACAATTCAAGCTTGAATTTGTGATATATAACTGAGTATTTTGCTCGCTTATCAGCACAGCCGAACAATGTCTCAAAAATCTGAAATTTTCTCGGATTGGCAGGCTATTACCGATGTTTTGTAGAAGGTTTCTCGAAGATAGCCCTATCTCTCACGACTTTGACGTGCTAAGGCCAAAAGTATATTTGGTCAGAAGCGTGGTAAAAAAGCTTGCAGGTGCTGAAGAAGCGATTAACCACTGGCCCAATTCTCTCTATTCCGCAAGGAAACATCGGTTACACAATATACTGCGATGCATCGAAGTGAGGACTGGGAGCTGTGTTAATAGAGCATAGGAAAGTTATAGAGTATGCCTCTCAATAATTAAAGGATTACGAGACACGCTATCCTATGCATGACTTAGAACTAGCCGCTGTAGTCTTCGTACTAAAAATTTAGAGACATTATCTGTATGGGGTACACAGCGACATCTACACCGACCACAAAACTCTTCAATTTTTGTTTCACTCAGAAGGAGTTAAACGTACGCTAAGGCCAATGGCTAGAGTTATTAAACGACTACGACTTCGAGATTCATTACCATCCGAGTAAAGCCAACAAGGTGGCCGATGCACTTAGTCGAAAGTCAAACGATGCGGTGATGTTCCTCAGATAGTTACCCCAAGTATTACAGAAAGAGATCATCAATTTTGAGCTCCAGATTGTTAGTTGCAAACTTGCCGCTCTTCTTGCACATCCTACGTTGCTTCAATAGATTAAGGAAGAATAGTTAAAGAATAAGAAGCTAGTTGAGATATCTTATGAGGTGATAAAGGAAAAGTGTGAAGATTATACAATCGTTAGGGAGGGGACGCTAATGGTTAAAGGAAGAATTTATGTCCCAAATAACGATGAGCTTAAGTTCTAATTACTGGAAGAGGCACATCCAATTACTAGAATTTGTGTCCCATATGAGGTGATGAAGAAAAAGCGTGAAGATTATACAAAACTTACGCTTGTCAATATTTTGGTCGGTGGTCATTCTAGAAACATTTTTAGGCAAAAGATTTTTAAAATACCTGTTGTCAGTGATATTTCGTCCGCCAATGTGTCCGGGGATGAAGTCTCCAGGGCACACTTGAGGAAGCCCAAGCCCCCGACTCCACCAAACCAAGCGATGTCACCACATCACAGGATCCTCCCTCAGGATAAGGACGGACCATGATCATCGGAGATGATCTTCGATCCTACATCCCCAAATATAAACGAAGTGCCGCTAAAAGAAGTGGAGTTTTCGGAAAGCCCCTCGAAGAGGAGCCGGCGTATAAAAGGACTAAAGATCCCCGAGGATGTTACCGCGAACGAGAAATCGCTCGAGATTGACTCGGCCCTCGGAGCCAGTGACCCTCGGTGATAGAATGTTTGTTCGCAGTAACTCAGATCTCAATTAGTCTCCCGCCTTTTCCACCCCAAGCAGAGGATTCACTGTAACAGCAGCCTTATCCTACCAAGTTCAGGATAACTGCTCCTAGCAGAGGTGCAGCTTTATTAGGTGAACCAAACCCGTGACTCAAGGGATGGGACATTTTGTATCATTAGGACTGTAGCCTCCTTCTTCGTCTAAAAAGAGAAGGGGGACGAAAATAACAGGAAGAAAATAGGGAAAAAACTCTGTAAAATAATTTACAAGTAATTCCATAAACAGTGGACGTAGGCTATTACTCCATAGGAAGGCCGAACCACTCTAAAAATTTTCGTTCCTGTTTATATTCCGTTCGACTTTTTATTTTCATTACCGCATCACATCCTAGTGGTGCGGATCTCGTCGTTGGTTAAAATTCCACACCAATAGATTGGTGCTAGATGGAGGGCTACTGCCTTCTCTCTTCAGTTTTTCGTTTCAAGCCTTTGTTCTGGAGTTCTGTCGTCACCCGTGATCGGAGATCCATGGGGCCGACGACCAGATTAACAGGAAAAAGCCCCATGACCTCCGAGCAGGAGTAGCTCGAGCAGAGGATGAAGAACATACAAGACTCCATGTCACGGATGAACGACATGATGGAGACTCTGGTTCATAACCAGAGACAGCTGCAGTTCATCACCAGCAAGGAGCAAGCAGAAACACTCGGGGCGTGGCTCCAAGCGGAGGTAAGGAAAGCCGCAGTCGAAGTGGCTGCCAGAGGCATCACCAAGGCCGACTCAGAGAAGGCAGCAGCTGGCAGATCAGATACTCTAGCCCACCACCACAGCCGAAGGACGACGACGGTGAGCAGGCCCGGAGCCCACACCAGAGGTGTGCGGTCTCCAATGGTCCAAGCTAGAGGCTCGCGACCAGCCACCAACACAGTCAACGGTTCAGCCCGCATCGAAAATGCGCGGCCGCCGGTGGTCCATGCTAAAGGGTCACAACCAGCCGCTGACGATCAAGAGAAATCAGCTCTTTCCAAGTCAGACAAGCTGGGCCCATGTCCGCGGAATCCAACAAGGCATGCTCCGTCGCAGTCCGAGGTCCACCTCGAAGGTGCGCGACATCCGGTGATGAATCGATTCTGTAAAGGATCGCTGTCCGAGGGACAGCAGGCGTCAACCGTGTTACTCCCCCTTCTTCCCTGCTTTTAGCTTCTGTATTCTCCGAGGATCTCGTCCCTCTTTGGTTGCAGACCAGATGCGCGGATGACGCATCTCGGAGGAAAGAAGCCTGTGGTCTTCAATCAAAGTCAACCGCGGCCTGAGATGGTTTTGATCCACAAGCAAAGTTGGTCACCGTCTCTTGCCAGCACGGAGCATCCTAGAACGTTTGTTCGCGGTAACTCAGATCTCAATTAGTCTTCCGCCTTCTCCACCCCAAGCAGGAGATTCACTGTAACAGCAGCCTTATCCTGCCAAGTTCAGGATAACTGCTCCTAGCAGAGGTGCAGCTTTATTAGGTGAACTAAACCCGTGACTCAAGGGATGGGACGTTTTGTATCATTAGGACTGTAGCCTCCTTATTCGTCTATAAAGAGAAGGGGGACGAAAATAACAGGAAGAAAATAGGGAAAAAACTCTGTAAAATACTTTACAAGTAATTCCATAAACAGTGGACGTAAGCTATTACTCCATATGAGGGCCGAACCACTCTAAAATTTCTCGTGCCTGTTTATATTCCGTTCGACTTTTTTATTTTCATTGTCCCATCACATCCTAGAGGTACGGATCTCGTCGTTAGTTCAAATTCCACACCAACAATACCAAAGCCTTAAACTCATTTTCAAAAGCATGGGAGTTATGAAAATATGGTACACGAATGAATTAAAGTTATAGTAAGATTTAGAATAAAGTTATACCTTAACAATAACAAGATATAATGGATTTTTGGACAATTTTTCCCTGAATTTTTAAAGTGGCAAATTTCTTGAAATAAGGATTTCACAATTCAAGAGCATGTTGTAACTCCAGCCCCTGGGGTTATCCTTCTACGGTACTTCCACGATAGAATTAGATAAACGTCATTGTATTATCTACTCTTCGATAATTAATTTAATATCTCGCCTCTTAATTAGAACCCATTCTGATTATTACATTATCCAAGTTACAATTAGAATATTTGTGTGTGAATTCTTAGTGGTCATTAGATTTGAATTCGACTCTTTAAAGTGCAAAATTATTTCAAACGTTTTGATTTAATTTCACCGATACATAATTCTTGATTCTAATATTCTGAAATGGATAATTATCTCAAATATATTTCTTATGAAATTTTTCTTAATTCTCTTGATTAAAAAATTTATTGTCTAATAATTCTCCAAAGATTTTCAAGTTCTTGACATTCTTTGGGTTTATAAACTTGACCGGATTTCTTAGAGAATTTATCAGAATATCTTAACTTTTCTCGATAAATTTGAACATTCATAAGTCTAACATAATTTTAATAAAACAACAAATTGAAACATATAATTTTTACTAGAGAACTCAACGATGATCTATATTAATCTAAGAAGTATCATTTATACATTTTACAGCTAACAAGGACCGAAATGGCCGGGGTTACCTAAAACTCAGAAAAGAGTTCGATACTTCTCACGCATATCTTTCTCAAGTTCCCAAGTTGCATTTTCGATGGTGCGATTTTGCCATTGAAACTTGACTAGTGTTATTACTTTATTCAGTCGGACCTTCTCTTTGCGGCCGAGGATCTTCACTGGTCGATCTACATAGCTTATTCCTGGCGAGATCTAAAGATCCTGATGCTTCAGTAAATGTGACGTATCTTGTATATACTTGCACAACATCAAAACGTGAAAAACGTTATGGATGTTGGCCATAGAGGGTGGTAGGGCCAAACGATAGGCCACAAGTCCTACCCTATTTATGACCTGCTAGTCGCTAGAAGTTCCATAATAGTCGCTAGTCGATAGGACTTGCTAGTCTCTAGAAGTAATGATGGACTTTGTGTCTGGGTTACCCAAGACAACAAAGGGACATGATTCTATTTTGGTAATAGTCAATAGATTGACTAAGACGGCATATTTCATACTCGTTCGGACATTGTATTCCCTCGAAAGCTAGCAAAACTCTACGTTCAGGAGATTGTAAGATTACACAGAGTGCCAATATCAATAGTCTCGGATAGAGATAGTAGGTTTACATCTAAATTTTGGAAAAAGCCTACAACTTGCCATGGGCACTAAGCTTAAGTTTGGCACGGCGTTTCACCCGCAGACCAACGAGCAATAAGAACGTACGATTCAAATACTGGAGGACATTTTGAGAGCTTGTGCTCTAGATTTTCAAGGATCTTGGAGCAAGTACTTACCACTGGCTGAGTTTACCTACAACAACAGCTACCAGCAAATCATCAGAATGGCCCCGTATGAATCATTATACGGGAGAAAGTGTCGATTCCTAGTTCTTTGACACGAAGCTGCAGAAAGAAAGTACTTGGGGCCAGAACTAGTAGAACAAACCACATAGGTAATCGAAACGATCTGAAATCGGATAAAGATGGCCCAGGATCAACAAAATCACTATGCCGACAAGCGACGAAGGCCTTTAGAATTTAAATTTGGGGACCAAGTCTTCCTTAAAGTGAATCCTAATTGTTATGGTTGTTTAAATGATGCCTACGTGTTATGTGAAATGAAAGTAAAGAGAATGAATAAGAATTTATTGAGAATTAAAGAAGGGCATTCTTATAGATATACAATCATAAACAATAACTTGCACGTATGAAGGTGGCCCAGAGATGGACTTTCTCAAAGAAGGAGGCTTCATACAACGACCACCGTTACTTGATAGAACGAATTATTCCTATTGGAAAGAACGCATGAAGGCGTTTATCAAGTCCGTTGATGAGAAAGCATGGAAGACGATTTTAACTAGTTGGAATCATCCCATGATGAAGAACGATAAATGAGAATATGTGCCCAAGCCCGAGGTTGAGTGGACTGCAAACGAAGATAAACTGGTGAATAGCAACTCGAAAGCCTTGAATGCCATTTTTAATACTGTTGATGCAAACCAGTTCAAGCTAATTTCAACATGCGAAACGGCTAAATAAGCATAGAAAATCCTCGAATAGCGCACGAAGGTACAAATACCGTGAAATTATCTAAATGACAGATTCTTACCACTCATTTTCAGAATCTTAGGATGAAAGAGGATGAGTCCATCAGTGATTTCAATGGTAGACTGTGTGACATAGCCAATGAAGCTTTTGCTTTAGGAGAAAAGTTTTCAGAAGAGAAGCTTGTACGAAAGACGCTCATATCTCTTCCAAAGAGGTTTGCATATAAAGTTACAGCCATTGAAGAAGCAAAAGAGTTCGAAGAATGAAACTGGAGGAGTTGATAGGAATAAGTTTAAAGTTGAAAATAAGTTTCGAGCTCGGGTGGCGTGGAATTTGGTGAATTTGAGATTTAATGGAAATTAGAGTTTTAAGCCGTAAAAATGAATTTTAAAGTTGGTATGGTGCATCATTAGTATTTTTCACACGCGAATTATAACCGCAAGTTGGTATAGAAATGACCGTAACTTCAAAAATGAATTTTAAAGTTGGTATGGAAATTAGTGTTTTAAGCCACAAAAACTTGTTCGCTCTTTTCCACACGTGAATTATAACCACAAATGTACAGATCGTGACAAGTAATATAATAGATTGTGAGTCCGAATATCGTCCCACGGAGAACTAAAGGCTAAAAATATCTAATTACTACGACTAGTAAAGACTTAATTTGTTCAGAAAAGATAACTGCAAATTTGTGATTTAATGAAATAAATAAAACAATAAATGAAATAAATAAATAGATAACTCAAAACTCATTAATTAACCAATTAACTAAACCTAGGATCGATTAGCTTTCCTTGATATCTCTTTTATTCAATTACTCACTAACTCCCCTCTACAATCATCAATTCTATACTAGTCTAGGAATTTATGAATTACGTCGCAGCTCTCGCTTGTTGACCTAATTATGCGTCTAATCCTGACTCACGCGTCCGCTCGCTAGAAGTAAACACATTAAAGCTCGATTCGTAGAATCCTAAATCGACCACCTCCCGGTCCTTACGATTTACAATACGACTACCTAGACAACCAGTCACCTCCTGGTCATTATGGCATATAAGCTATGTTCTTATTATTCTCGATTCAATTAAATTGCCTCTTCTGAGTTTAAGCCAATTAAACCTAATTTTTCTACCCAACTTTCCAATTGCAAATAGAAATAAATTCAACCAACAAGAGCATAAGCATATGAATTGAATATTGCAAAGATTTATTAATGAAAATCAAATAAATTTGACACTAAGTTCGGCTAATCTCTCTTAGTGAGAGATTTAGCCTCTCATGGCTAACAACGAATCAATATAAATAATAGAGTTCATGTTCATAACCATAAAAGTAAGAGAAGAAGAGACAAGAATAAAGGATTAGAATAAACTCTAAGTCAACTAGTCTTCGACAGCTTTCTTGAGTCTTCTTCTCCACATAACAGCTTGTTCTTCTTCTTCTTGAATTTCTTCGTGAAAATTTGAGTTTCTCTCTCTTAGGTTCCTCTTCTTCATCCAAACCGTGTTCTATTTATAGAGCACATGTTTTGACCTAATTTTGGTGGAAATTCAGAGTCTAAAAGTCTAGAAAACGACATCGTTATGCATCAGGAGGTTTTGCCGATCGATTGGCTGAGTCCCCCAATCGATTGGCGCTGACTATGTGAGGCTTTGTTCAATTTGGCCGATCGATCGACTGCTATATCACGATTGATCGGCTCTGTTACGGGCGATCTTCTAATAGCGTTGCCGATCGATCGGCTGGTATGCCACGATAGATCGGCGCTTAGTCCGCCTTTTTGCTCCTGGTCTTTGATATTCCTGCCGATCGATCGGAAAATGTACCCGATCGATCGGCGATGGTTTTGTCTTTTTCCTTCAATTTTCCTTTGCTCCAAAATACTCCGTTTTGTGTGTTCGTACATGTGCTTAAATCACTTGTACACTCACAAAACTCATCAAATCACATAAACTTGAGGAATTTAACAACAATTGGATTTGCGATATATGACTGAATATTTTGCTCGCTCATCAACAAGTAAAGTAAATTATGTTAGAATTATTAAATGTTCCTTAGTCACTCATAGGAATAAGTTTAAAGTTGAAAATAAGTTTCGAATTCGGGTGGCGTGGAATTTGGTGAAATCGAGATTTAATGGAAATTATAGTTTTAAGCCGTAAAAATTAATTTTAAAGTTGGTATGGTGCATCATTAGTATTTTTAAGGTCGCTCGTAAATTTTGAAATCATTCCGATGATAAAAAGTAATGTTTTGGTGAAAAACGTCAAGTTAAGGGCAAAACGGTAATTTAACATGAAATCGAGAATTACCGAGAAAAATACTAAATAATCTAACAAGATATCTTCTTTATGAAGAGGTTTCATGGTTGGAAATTTTAAAATTATGGGCCGGAGTAAAAGAATAAAAGGTTTAGAAATGAGGAGTTTAGTTGTGAAAAATTTCGATTTTAACGGCCGAAGTGTAACTCTTTAGAAGTTGAAAAAATTAGTCCAAATCTAATTTCTGCCCTACATGGCTGGTTAAAAGCGGACTAGAAGGGATTGAGATAAAGCTTGTGATGGTTACTCATCTTGTAGTGCAAAAATTGGCAAGCAAAGAAGAAAGAAAGAAAAAAAAAAGTACTTAAATGCTAAGTTATTAGCTTTTGTCATCACCAACAAACTTCGTTCTTTTGAGCTACTACCTAAACCCAAGTAAACAGAAAAAGAGAAAAGAAAAGAAGGAAAAAAAGAAAGAAAGAAGAGAGAAAGAAGAAGAAGAAGAAAGTGAAAATCAAAGAAGGAGAAAAATCTACAAGTAAGATATTTAGGATTTTGAAACTTTGAATTTAAATTTGTTAGCCTTCTATTTGGAATTAATTGATCATGGTTAAGTACTGTTTAAGGGCTGTTTTAATATGGTTTAATCATTATTGAAGGATTATTAGTGTTTTGGATATCTTTGGAATTATTTAGAAGCAAGTATTAGTGAAAAGAAAATTTTCATTTTTCTTATTTAGGTTTTGTTCAAATTTGGTGAAGAAAATTGCCTTAGATAATAGTTAACAAGTGATGAAAAATATGATGTTGATGATGTTGAGTTGTGTTTTTGATTGAGTATTGATGAATTGATGACAAAGGGAAAGGTTAACCATGCTTGAGAAAGGAATTTAGAAAGTTAATTTAAGTCTTTAACATATTATATTTGATTATAGGTCTAAGTGGGAAAATTTTTGTAATTTATTTGGTTTTAATGAAGTTTGGTGTTTTCTGAAGTGTAAAATAGTGATTAAAGATTCAAAAATAGGTTTGGTGATGAAATAACAAAAATTGGTGAAATTTTGGATACTACCCGGGCATTGGGCACTGTGGGCGCGCTGCCTGGGTGTTGTGGGCGCGTAGCCCTTAAGAAATATGTGGCTCGGTCGCTAGAAATGATATGGTACCGGGGTTTATTGATTGAAATGTCAACAACATAAGATAGAATGTTACGAAGACGGTACCAATAGTCCTTTTTGACACTCATGCCCTCCTGATAATGATTATAAAAATCTTTTTAATACAATAAAGAACGCTACAGTTTTTAAAAAAATGCAGGAGGATGTAATGTGGCCGAAAGATGCTCTAAAGATTGAGCTGGCCCACTCCCCGCCTAATGCCTAATGTTATAATTCATGATGCGGTACAATTAGTGGATCCTAGACTCTTTCATGATGTATGTTCGCCAATTCATCGACTAAGGTCTCTGATCATAAGAGGGTGATCGAGACAACGCTAGGAATACTAAGAAATTGTTTCCTGTTACAGGGATCGTTTGGTATGGGACAAATGTGAACCCCGACTCCCCAATGTCTCGAAAATCGTATGATAAATAAACTGCTGGGTATTTAATTTTAATTATAAAGAGTACAAGAATATTTTCCTTCCATAAAGTCCCTCGCGAGTCCGAAACACTAATTTGACTAATTAAGGCGTGATTAGTTGAATTATTATAATAAGAGTTAGTAAATAATTAGTTTTATGAAGGAATTAGTTTAGTATCAGATCTTGGTGACTAAAACAAGGATTTTGGTCTAAGAATTCTTGTTGCGGCCAAAATTGCACGACGAGCCCGAAACTTTACGAAAATTGCACTTTTCGCCCAAATTTGGAAAAAAGGAGAAAATGGACACCAATAAAGGAAATGAATTATATTTGAGCTTACATAATTTTTATAAGCTCAAATATAAAATTTGAGGTCAATCCGAAGTCAAACGGAGAAGTTACAATGAAATTTCGGTAAAAACTCCTATTTCGGGACCGAAATCGTAACACCTAGGAAAAATAGGAAACGAGCTCTATAAATTCTATAAATCTATATGATAATTTATAATTGGATAAATAAGGTGATTAAAGAAAGAAATGGTGCTAGAAGGGCTAAGAAATAAGTGTAGAAATGTAACAAGGACTATGTTGTAAAGGATTTATTTCGGTGGACTAAAGTGCAAATTTCGTAAAAGATGTAAGCACGACGGGTTTCAACTTCACATGGCTAAGTGTGAGCTGTCTTTCATTCAGGAAATCTGATCCAAAGATGGCTTAGTAAGCAAAGTTAAGTAAGAGGTGTCAAAACACAAGCTCGAGGTGGAAAGTTCATTATGTCGTCGTGACATGGGCGTGACACACCAACTAGCTTTGGCTTTTTACTTAAATTTTAAGCCTTAGCAAGAATTTGAAGCAAAGAAACAAAATAGAAAGTGAGGAAAAAAGGGGAAGAGAAAGAAAAGAGAGAAAAGAAGAAGGAGAAGAAGAAGAAGAAGAAAGTAAACAAGGAAAAAGCTTGGTTTAGAGCAAGCTAGGTAAGTGATTGATTCTTCTTATTGTAAAATGATTTGTTCCAAGTTTCAAGATAAGTAATATTTGGTATTTCATGCTTGGACATAGAGGAAAGGTGGTGGCTGCTTGTGAGCTTCAAGCTAAAAGTTGAAGATAAGAAAGAAAAGAAAAAGATTACTAAAGGTAAAATCCTTCCCTTAAATGTTTGAATTTATTCAAGAATTCTTGGTTGGAATTTATTGAGGTATGAATATATTGGTGATGATGAACTGATTTATAGATGGATATTTGATGAGTTGATGACAACAAGGAATGGATATCCTTGCTTGAGAAAGGAATTTGCAAGTTGATTTAAGTGTTCAACATGTTATGATTGATTTAATGTTTAAATGAAATAATTTTGATGATTTTAGTTCAAAATGAAGTAAACATTCAATTTTGATAGGTTTTGTTCATGTTTAGTATGTTTGAAAGTGTTTGGGTAGTGAAAACCCCTTAAAAATAGGTTTAAAATTGAAAGAACACGTTTTAGTGCCAAAATGGCACCACCGGGGTGGCCTGGGCGCTGCCAGGGCGCGCAGCACGCGCAATGGGTGCAGCAACGCACGCGCAAGGCACACAACGCGCGTGGCAGGCGCGCTGCCAGTGCCCGTGGGTACTCCAAACGCGCTGCCTGCACCTTGTGCGCGCCCAGCACGCCCGTGGGCGGCCCATGCGCGCCGAGCACAGCCCGTGGACGCCCTGTACGCCCCGTGTGTAGCCCGTGCGCGCCCGGCTCACAACGAAAGCACAACGGGAGCCCCAAACTCTGATCAAATGCAATTTTAGCTGAAAAATGACATATTTATGATATAAATGACTTGTACTTAATAAAATGAGTTTAAATCAATAAGAAATGATTTTTAAGTGCAAGTAAACTTAGTCATTAGACTAAAGAAGGTTTTATTTTATTGGTCAAGGAACTTGGAAAAGTCCCGGACCTGAAGAACTTTGAAAATAAGCCAAAACGACCCGGATTGATGGACAAGTGATCCAAGTAAGTGGACGATGCACCTATAACTCAAGAAGTGTGCTATGTGTTGCATTATTACGTGCTAGGTTTTGTGCATTTTATGAAATATGCTTAGCACGATAGAAATTAAAGAATAGGCCCGCAACCCTAGTAATTCACACAATAAAGATAAATCGGGCTTGTTCACACCTTAAATAATACGTAGTACGGGCCGTAATCCGATAGGGGAATCGGATTGTTTAAAAGTACACCGAGCCTTATTTGTTGATATGAAACGACCCTTTTACGATAAAATAACCTTAGGTCCTCGGACCAAAGGTAAGAGAGGGTTATGACACAGACATCATTAATTGCCGGATTCAAGCCCGAGCATGATGTCCTAGCGACTCCGGATTCATGTCCCGAGTGCTAATTGAAATGTTGAATGACATTGAGGACCACAACGGTCATGATTTAACCCCGAACCCGTACCCTCTCAAGAAAGTATGCATTGTGGCTCGGTTGCCTGAAATGATAAGGTACCGGGGGTTGTTGATTGTCAGTCAACAATATAAGATAGAATTATGAAACGATGTCGATGGTACCAATGTCTTTTGAGACCACTATTCCTCATACATATTTATGAACATGAAAGTAACGATGAAATGCATTGACGGAGCTTTCTCTGTCTAAGAGGAATTATAGCAGTGAGATGCTCCGCAAGGTGAGCTGGCCCACTCCCCGCTTGGCGCCATTAAAGTAAAGTTATGTTGTACCATTAGTGGATCCCAAACAATAACAGAAATGAAAACACAATCGCCGAGATATCTACAAGAATGGCTGAGGCGAACGCTAAGAAAGTATGAACTGTTATGGATAGTCCTAGAAGCAGGAATGAATCAGTATGGGACGGTTGATTTCTTTCTAATTGTTTATTGTGCTTAAAATAAATGTTAATTGTATTATTGTAATGCTGCATTGGCATGACTCATAGTTTAGTTAGTTCGTCTCTTACTGAGTCTAGCAACTCACTAAGTTTCTTGATGTTGTAGATAAAGGTAAGCACTAAATGAAATGACGTGGAATCTTCGAGGTTTGGAGAGCGTGCATGTGGACAAGACTTGTGACACTAGCGAGACTATACCCGGACCTCATATATATATTTTTTATGATGAATATATATGCAAACATATATGACTTAAATATCTATGTTTGATATAATGACTCTAAGTTGTTAAAAAAAATGCATACGTTATTTTGCTTATATTATGTTGTGATTTACGAATTTAAGTATGAAAGTAAGATGATAAAGTCGTCACAGCTCGTGCTAGCGGGTCGTGACAGAATTTTTGGTATCAGAGCTCTGGGTTAAGTCGCTTCTGCAGGCAAACCACATGTACAGACTCGTCAGTCTCGAAGTTTTCACAAAAGGTACGTTATGTTACGGATTAAGTAATGACTTATATTAATCAAAGATGTTAAATGTAGGATGTCTGGAATCAGTCAAGGAAACTCTGCAAAACATCAGTCGATTACGTGAAGGAGAGCATGACCAGACCGTCACGTACATACCAAGTTAGGTTAAGTTATCTGAACATGATTCCAACCTCCACAAAGGAGTATCATGGAGAAATAGGTATTATCATCTTTGATGATTGGATAAACCACACTACTCTTTGGATGGATCAACTACATATTCCTTTTTATCATCGCGTGGGAGTTACAATATGCTTTTTAGAGGTATTGCCTTACATTCTAGAGTACGTATGAGGAACAGTTGGGGCCCGAGAATTAGTTAGGCTTCCAACATATCATGGGAGAGGAAAATGATTACACAAATAAGAAAATAGTGTGGGATCGCAAGGTTGCACAGTTTTGCCAGAAACCCAGGGAGCATGTTGCAGAGTATTCTACTGAATTTTTCCACGAGAACAATGGCTTTTGTCCTAGGATCATAAAAAATCAAGAGAAATAGAGATATATTGTTAGGGAATCAATACAAGTTGTAGGCTACCGGAGCCCATCGTAAAATTTCACAATATCTACGAAATGCAACGTAAGTTTGAGGATCACAATATATCTCATTTTACAGCAAACTTCTATACTCCGTCACCTAAAGCTGGACCTGTTCATCAAGTACCCGCTGACCCAGAGGAAGATCCTAAAGAAGATCCTGAGGAGGATCCAAGGGAAGATCCAAATGAGGATCCCGACGAGGATCCAAAAGAGGATCCTGTTGAGGATCCAGGTGAGGATTCTGACTGGGATATAGAAGAGGATTCTAATATCGATCCAAGTGATGTTATGGTAGAGGATCCCAATTACAATCCTCGATGTGACTAGCTTAGTAGATGATCGTTAGTGACGTACATAGTATATAATAGACCTCGTACTTAGATTTTTTCGGTTATGATCAATCATACTCCCCAACTACTAAGCCAACATGCATAGATAAACCATAGCTAGCGTAGCTCTTAGGCCTAGCCCGAACATAGGCACACTAGAGTTCCGAAACGGCCTGAAAAGAGGCCTGGCCCGATGGGCAGTTGCTGCGATAGATTCCAAAATGGCCCGACGGGACCATTGGTCACGATAGGTTTCGGAATGGCCTAATGGGCTTAAAGGAGGCCGGCAGACGGTGCTCCTCGCAATTATGATTTGACGATTCAGAACGACTCGACGGGGTCATTGGCTACAATAGGTTTAGAAAAAGGCAGAGAGGCCTAAAGGAGGATGAGTCCTCATATTAGTAAAGTTAAGAAACGAAGTCTTTTCAACTTGAAAGGTAAAACAAGATGCTAAACAAACTACTTAACCGTCTCGATAACCCTAAGGAACATGGATAGCAATTTAAAGAACCGGCCCAGTAAGAACAATCTGTTCAACCGTAGGAGAAGCCGGAAACGCCAGTTGTAGTTGCAAGTCCTTATCAGGAAGCGCAACCCGTAGCCCCTGTTATAGTTAAACTGGTTTACGAAAGGCTTTATCGACATAAACCACCCATGTTTGATGGAATACCTGATCCAACAGTAGCAGAGGGCTGGATTAAAAGGTTACAACAAATATTTGGATACATGAGGATGACAAACGCTGAAAAAGTAGCATGTGCTATTAATCAACTAGATACGAAAACACGTTGATAATGGAGAAATGGGTCCCCGATCGTACACTCATACGGTGTAGAGGGCATTGCGAGTTGATGAATGGGAACGTCGTGATAAAAAACTAGAAATCACAAAGCTAGGAAGTTCAAATAGTGAACAAGCTCCAGTTCTTAATCCTACCAACCGAAACCAAACTCCGTTCCAGACTAGGAGATTTATTAAGGATTATGGTACAAGACCCCAAGATAGGAATAAAGCAGGAGCTAAACCATGGAATAGAAACAAAGGAGTATGGAGCTAGAATAAAGGATTTAAAAGAACATGGGAACAACGTGATAGGGGAAGTAACAAACCACGTTAAGGTCCAATTCGTCGAAACCAAGGAAAAACAACGGACACAGTCCCTCGTTACAACAAGTGTTGAAAACTTCATTCTGGAGAACGTCGGCTCGGACTTAACACCTGTTTCAACTGTAGACAAGAAGGACATTTTGCTCGTGAATGCCGAAATAAAAGGAAGAAAGATGGCCTTATTGTAGGAAAACCTCGAGCAAATGCCCGAGTCTATACCTAAACGTAGGAGAGGTTACTGCTGGCCCTTCAACTGTAGTCACAGGTCAACTTTCTGTTGCTAACCCCTCTTTATATACGCTCATAGACTCAGGTGCTTCACATTCCTATTTGGCTAATAGATTGATTGATAAGTTGGAATGGAACAAGAAATTACTTACTTATCCGTTTATTACGGTAACTCCTACGGGAGATATGTATGAATCAGTGACGTGGTTCAAAAACGTTCCAATTAATATTGGAACACGAACCCTATACGCTAACTTAATCTCAATCGAGATGAGTGACTATGATGCGATATCGGGCATGGACTGGCTAAGTACGCATCATGCGGTCATTTATTGTCAGAAGAAGCGTGTGCTTTTTTAATCACCTGAGGGTGAAAAGTTTGAATTCCAAGGTACTTCAAGAAGTAAATTGGTTCTTAAAATTTCTATACTTAAGGCAAAGAGATTGTTAGAAAGTTAATATTATGACTAGTTGGCCAACATTGTGGATTAGGCTAAAGAAGATAAGACTAGACCTAAGGACATTCTTATGGTGCGTGAATATCTCAAGGTGTTTCCTGATGACTTAATGAGTTTACCGTCAGATAGAGAAGTAGAATACTCTACCGATCTTATACCTGGAGCAGCTCTAATTTCAAAAGCCCCATATAGATTGGGACTAGCTGAACTTAAAGAGCTGAAGATGCAATTATAGGAATTGCTTGACAAAGGCTTTATACGACCTAGTTATTCACCTTAGGGAGCCCCAGTTCTTTTTGTAAAGAAGAAGGATGAAACACTATGGCTTTGCAATGATTATCGTGAGCTAAATATAGTTACGATTAAGAATCAGTATCCATTGCCACGGATCGACGATCTATTTGATCAACTTGTTAGATCGTCAGTGTTTTCTAAGATAGATTTACGATCAGGATACCACCAATTGAAAGTCCAACGTGAAGACATTCAGAAAATAGCATTCAGAACTCGTTACGGGCATTACGAGTTCCTCGTAATGCCATTCGGGCTAACTAATGCTCCAGCCGCCTTCATGGACTTGATGAATAGAATCGTCGCAGACTTTTTGGATAAGTTTGTCATTGTTTTTATTGGCGATATCCTTATATATTCTAAGTCCACGGAGGAACACGTACAATATTTAGAACTAGTGTTGAGGAGATTGCAAGATAAACAGCTCTATGCTAAGTTCAAAAAGTGCGAATTCTGGCTGGATAAGGTGATATTCCCTGGCCACGTGGTATCTAAAGAGGGCATAATGGTTGATCCTGCAAAGATTGAAGCAGTTCTACAGTGGTCACAACCCAAAAATGTTTCAGAAATTCAAAGTTTATTAGGTCTGGCAGACTATTATCGGATATTTGTAGAAGGATTTTCAAAAATAGCCATGCCATTAACCTTACTTACACGCAATGGCCACAAATTTACCTGGATAGAGGCTTGTGAGAAAAGTTTTCAGGAGTTGAAAACAAGGTTAACAACTGCTCATGTCCTTACGATTCCGTATGGAAACAACGGATTTACAATTTATTGTGATGCATCAAAACGTGGATTAGGAGCAGTACTCATGCAAAATGGCAAGGTTGTGGCTTATGCCTCTCGACAATTGAAAGACTATGAGACGAGATACCCAACCCACGACTTAGAACTCGCTGCGGTTGTCTTTGCTCTCAAAATATAGAGGCATTATCTTTATGGAGTACATTGTGAGATCTACACTGATCATAAAACGCTCGAATATCTATTTACACAGAAAGATTTGAACGTGCGACAAGGGCGATGATTAGAATTTCTATCTGATTATGACTTTGATATTCACTACCGCCTAGGCAAGGCCAATAAAGTGGCAGATGCGCTTAGTCGTAAATCAGTAGGATAATTGATGTCACATAGGAATTTGCCAGAGCGGCTGAAAAAGGAAATAATGGATTTTGAACTTCAATTGGTGAATGGGATATTAGTAGCATTGCATGTTCAACCACTACTCCTTAGTCAAATCAAAGAAGAACAACAAAATGATGAAAATTTTTATGAAATCATCTATAAAGTACGAAAAGAAAAACGAAAAGACTTTACTTTAGCGGAGGATGGAATGCTAATGGTCGGCAAGAGAATATGTGTGCCAGACAAGGATAATTTAAAGTTTCAACTATTGAAAGAAGCTCAGCAAACTCCATATTCGGTACATCTCGGAGCTACTAAAATGTACCAATATCTGAAGCCATATTACTGGTGGCCTGGAATGAAGCGAGATGTGATAGCTTACTTAGAACGATGCCTTACCTGTCAGCAGGTTAAAGAAATAGACCAATGACCAACTGGGTTATTACAACCTCTAGAAATTCCGGAATGGAATAGGGACCAAGTCACCATAGACTTTGTCTTTGGTCTACCCAGAATGGACAAAGGCTATAACTCTATTTGGATCGTAATAGATCGCTTGACCAAATCTGCACACTTTATTCCGGTAAAGACAACTTATACTCTCGATCAAGTAGCCAAACTTTATGTTCGAGAAATAATACAGGTACATAGAGTACCAAATTCAATAGTATCTGATCGAGATAGTCGTTTTACTTCAAAGTTTTGGAAAAGTATCCAACATGCCCTTGGAACTAAACTAAAGTTTAGTACTTCTTTTTATCCGCAAGCAGATGGCCAAAGCGAGTGAACAATCCAAATAGTAGACGATATATCGCGAGCTTGCGCATTGGAATTTCAAGGTTCATGGGATAAGTATTTACCCTTGTTAGAATTCTCCTATAATACAGTTGTCAATCAACAATTGGTATGGCACCATACGAAGCTCTTCATGGGCGAAAATATATCGATCGCCTGGGCATTGGGACGAAGTGGGAGAAAGAAAGTATCTAGGATCAGAATTGGTGGAGCAAGCCACCGAAGCGAACAAGAAAATTCAAGAGACCATGAAAACGTCCCAAACTCGTCAGAAATGTTATGCCAATCAACGACACCAAACATTAGAGTTTCAAGTGGGAGAACAGATATTCTTCAAGATATCTCCAATGTGAGGGATCATGAGATTTGGCAAGAAAGGTAAGCTTAGCCCCAATTTATTGGACTGTTTCAAATTTTGGAACGAATCGGGGCTGTATCTTACCGTCTTTCCTTACCACCTTCTATGTCTGGGGTAGACGATGTTTTTCATGTATCAATGTTAAGAAAGTACATTATAGACCCCTCGCATGTGTTACCCCATCAAGAATTTGAAATTACCCCAAAAGTGCAATATGAAGTGCAACAGTTTAGGATTTTAGACCGCAGGGAAAAGTTCTGAGAAACAAAACCATTCCGCTCGTTAAGGTGATGTGGAAGAATCACACAGCAAAAGAGGCAGCTGGAAAGTTGGAAAGTTAAATACAAAAGAAATATCCAACACTTTTCTAAGTTTCGAGGCAAAACTTTTGTAACGGGGAGGGGTTTGTGAACCCCGAATCCCCAATGTCTCGAAAATCTTATGATAAATAATCTGCTTGGTATTTAATGTTAATTATAAAGAGTATAAGAATGTTTTCCTTCCATAAAGTCCCTCGCGAGTCCGAAACACTAATTTGACTAATTAAGGCGTGATTAGTTGAATTATTATAATAAGAGTTAGTAAATAATTAGTTTTATGAAAGAATTAGTTTAGTATCAGATCTTGGTGACTAAAACAAGGATTTTGGTCTAAGAATTCTTGTTGCGGCCAAAATTGCACGATGAGCCCGAAACTTTATGAAAATTACACTTTTGGCCCAATTTTGAAAAAATGGAGAAAAAGGTCACCAATAAAGGAAATGAATTATATTTGAGGTTATATAATTTTATTAAGCTCACATATAAAATTTGAGGTCAATCCGAGGTCAAACGAAGAAGTTACAATGAAATTTCAGTAAAAACTGCTATTTCGAGACCGAAATCGTAACACCTCGGAAAAATAGGAAACGAGCTCTATAAATTCTATAAATCTATATGATAATTTATAATTGGATAAATAAGGTGATTAAAGAAAGAAATGGTGCTAGAAGGGCTAAGAAATAAGTGTAGAAATGTAACAAGGACTATGTTGTAAAGGATTTATTTCGGTGGACTAAAGTGCAAATTTCGTAAAAGATGTAAGCACGACGGGTTTCAACTTCACATGGCTAAGTGTGAGCTGTCTTTCATTCAGGAAAATCTGATCCAAAGGTGGCTTAGTAAGCAAAGTTAAGTAAGAGGTGTCAAAACACAAGCTCGAGGTGGAAAGTTGATTACGTCGTCGTGACGTGGGCGTGACACACCAACTAGCTTAGGCTTTTTACTTAAATTTTTAGCCTTAGCACGAATTTGAAGCAAAGAAACATAATATAAAGTGAGGAAAAAGGGGGAAGAGAAAGAAAAGGCAGAAAAGAAGAAGGAGAAGAAGAAGAAGAAGAAAGTAAACAAGGAAAAGGCTTGGCTTAGAGCAAGCTAGGTAAGTGATTGATTCTTCTTATTGTAAAATGATTTGTTCCAAGTTTCAAGCTAAGTAATATTTGGTATTTCATGCTTGGACATAGAGGAAAGGTGGTGGCTGCTTGTGAGCTTCAAGCTAAAAGAATCGAAGATAAGAAAGAAAAAAAAAAGATTACTAAAGGTAAAATCCTTCCCTTAAATGTTTGAATTTATTCAAGAACTCTTGGTTGGAATTTATTGAGGTATGAATATGTTGGTGATGATGAACTGATTTATAGATGGATATTTGATGAGTTGATGACAACAAGGAATGGATATCCTTGCTTGAGAAAGGAATTTGCAAGTTGATTTAGGTGTTGAACATGTTATGATGGATTTAATGTTTAAGTGAAATAATTTTGGTGATTTTAGTTCAAAATGAAGTAAACATTCAATTTTGATAGGTTTTGTTCATGTTTAGTGTGTTTGAAAGTGTTTGGGTAGTGAAAACCCCTTAAAAATAGGTTTAAAATTGAAAGAACACGTTTTAGTGCCAAAATGGCACTACCCGGGTAGCCTGGGCACGCAACACGCGCAGTTGGTGCAGCAGCGCGCGCGCCAGGCACACAACGCGCGCGGCAGGCGCCCATCGCACGCGGCAGGTGTTATGATACGGACATCGTTAATTGCCGGATTCAAGCCCGAGCATGATGTCCTAGCGACTCCGGATTCATGTCCCGAGTGCAAATTGAAATGTTGAATGACATTGAGGATAACAAGGGTCGGGATTTAACCCCGAACCCGTACCCTCTCAAGAAAGTATGCATTGTGGCTCGGTTGCCTGAAATGATAAGGTACCGGGAGTTGTTGATTGTCAGTCAACAACATAAGATAGAATTATGAAACGATGTCGATGGTACCAATATCCTTTGAGACCACTATTCCTCATACATATTTATGAACATGAAAGTAACGATGAAATGCATCGACGGAGCTTGCTCTGTCTAAGAGGAATTATAGCAGGGAGATGCTCCGCAAGGTGAGCTGGCCCACTCCCCGCTTGGCGCCATTAAAGTAAAGTTATGTGGTACCATTAGTGGATCCCAGACAATAACTGAAATGAAAACACAATTGCCGAGATGTCTACAAGAATGGCTGAGGCGAACGCTAAGAAAGTATGAACTGTTATGGATTGTGCTAGAAGCAGGAATCAATCGGTATGGGACGGTTGATTTCTTTCTAATTGTTTATTGTGCTTAAAATAAATGTTAATTGTATTATTGTAATGCTGCATTGGCACGACTCATAGTTTAGTTCGTCCGTCCTTTATTGAGTTTAGCAACTCACTAAGTTTCTTGATGTTGTAGATAAAGGTAAGCACTAAATGAAATGACATGGAATCTTCGAGGACTGGAGGGCGTGCATGTGGACAAGACCTGTGACACTAGCGAGACTATACCCGGACCACAGATATATATTTTTTATGATGAATATATATATATGCAAACGTATATGACTTAAATATCTATGTTTGATATAATGACTCTAAGTTGTAAAAAAAAAACGCATGCGTTATTTTGCTTATATTATGTTGTGATTTACGAATTTAAGTATGAAAGTAAGATAATAAAGTCGTCACGGCTCGTGCTAGCGGGTCGTGACAACAAATGACCTCTTAAATTGTTATATATACTGTTCATTATTTATATGTCTTATATGATGCATTGATTATCATAGCACATAGCATAGATAGTTTCTTGTATTGTAGACATAGGTAAGAAGCTGCAAAGCTAAAGAGGAGGTCGAGGATGGTAGAACAAGTGTATGGAATACCTGTGGTAGATGAAGACTCCCTTGGCTAGTTATTATGTACTGTTGGTTTGTAAATATGAATATGTTAAACTAAAGTACTTTAAAGAACAAAAGTATGTATATTTTGTGGCACCATTACGGTAGCATAATACCTGTGGTCGAGGATGTTATACTCCAGCAACGCTATAATATAATTAAGAGTTCTTACTATGTTGTAGCAATGCTGTAATAATATTTTACAAAAAAAAGTACGTTCGTATGTACACTACTTTCTATAAATTACATTGTGATTGACAGGTTTTACGTATAAAACTTATACGTACGTAAGCAAGAATGAGTCATGGTCCGTTGAAGCAGGTCGTGACAGATTTTGTGGTATTAGTGCCCAGGTTGAGTCGTTTCTACAGACTACATATACACGTTGTTTGAAAGCCTCGGTTCTCTCTTTAGTGGGTAAGCTTTATAATCTAAATTTTAAATAATGTTTAAACTAATTAATGAAAACTTTCAGGATGTCAGAGGTAGAACAGATCATTCCTGATGTGGGTCCCGAGTTGTCTGGAGATGATAGTGTCGTCGGACTAGTGATAATAGAACGAACCCCGATAGACGTTTTGAACTTCGCACCAGAGAATGCTAAATATTTTAGAAGAACAGTAGATAAGATGACTATTTATGAACAGCTAGGTTAGACAACCCAATTGATGAGTTTTATTAGAATACCTCAAGAGTGTTGGGTAGATGTAGCCGTAACCCTCTTAAGAGAAAAAGCCCTTACATTTTGGAGTGCAGTAACAACAAGAAGAAAAGTCCTTGAATGACCAGTTTTTAAGAGTATAATTAACCATAACTATATGAAAGGATCTAAAGAAAATGTCTAGTATCAGAGACTGAGCAGATTTCACCAATGATTTGGGGAGTCCGCTCAAGAGTATAGCGATACGTTTAATCGCAAAATTGTCATGAGATGTCCCCGAAATATGCCAGATCAAGAAAAAAAAGATGTTTACGCCAGTGGCCTTTTCGAATGGTTTAAAGTGTCGAATTAATAAAGAAACATATGACCTTTGACGAGCTCAAGGAAGTAGTGCTCATCTCTGATGAGCAACCTGAGGAGAACCCAGAAAAGGATCTAGAGGATGACATGGAAGAAAACTCGGAGGAAAACCTAGAAGAGGATTCGGAGGAGGATCTCGAGGACCCAGAAGAAGAGGAATACCCCGAGGATGATTCAAATCTAAATAAAGATTAGATGAAGTTTTGAGCTGATTTGTTATGTATAGTTTCACTGTGAAATGTGCAAGTTAAGCATTTGAATGACCTGGATCAATGTGTTTATGTTACATTAGTGTGATGAAACTCTGAACCCTACATTTTTTTGAGATAAATAAAAGCTTACAATTGACATGATAGGTTAAGTAAGAGTAACTGTTGAAGACATGTCAAGGAAAAGTAGAGTTCATAATCCTCCCAATGAAGTAGATAAGCTTCGTGAAATGATCGAGGCTCAAGCTACGGAAGCTCGAAGAAGAAATAAAGAAGCACGAACGTGAGATCAGCAGATTGAGCAGCAAGGAGAAATGCTCAGGCAACTACTTACCCGCCTAAATGATCAACAACAACAACCGCAGCCACAATAGCCACAGCAGCAAGCAGAAGCGGCAGGACCAGCTGAAGTGAACGTACATGTGCCACCTATGCTGTGACCTAATGTACAACTACCGAAGATGGCCCCTCTAATTGATGAACTGATTTACGAACGCTTCAAGAAGCAGAAACCACTAATGTTCCAAGGGACACCCGATCCGACAAAGACTGAAAACTGGATAAAGCGCATTTAGCCGATCTTCGAATACATGGAACTGACGGACATACAGAAGTTAGCCTGCGCTGTATAAGTTTGATGATGAAGCTAGATGCTAGTGGAAGATGATTGTGTAAGCACAGCCTATTGAAATAATATCTTGGGAATAGTTCCTAGCCCTATTTAATGCCAAGTACCTTGTAGATGCTCGACTTTCTGGAAGGGTTAAGGAGTTTATGGATCTTTGACAGGGAAGAATGACCGTGACAGTGTACACAGATAAATTTGATAAATTGGCGCAATATATTCCGATCTTTGTAGCCATGGGTGACGCTAGGAAAATGAAATACATGCATAGTCTGAGCATTGAGATTGTGACTCAAGTAGACAGCGGCGAAGTAGGACCGCGTACCTATGTTGATGTAGTGTAGAGAGCTTTAAGAATAGATGGCTAGAAACAGACAAATAAGCCAACCTCTACTCAAAGTGTAGCTGAATGAGGTGGGAATAACAATGTTCAGAAGCCAGAAGTGAGGAAATTTCCTCCTAGTCGTGACAGGTTTCAAAGAAACTATGAGAATCAACTCTAAATATAGGCACACAACTTTACTCCATCTGCCAATACCAGCAATTTCAAAACTAATGAATGGTAGAAAGAAGGTCAGAAACGCGGCCAACAAGGAGGAAATGAAAGCGTAAATCGTCGCCGCCAGCATCAAATTCTTGGAAACACTGAAACTAAACAACAGATCCCTCCACAATGCACTTGTTGTGGAAAGTTACATAGTGGTGAGTGCAGGCTGGGGATGAATGTTATGCTTGCGGTAAAGAGGGTCACTTTGTGAAGTCCTTTACAAATCAGAGAAAAGAAAGAGAACCAACCCCGCCCTAATGCCAGAGTCTACAGGTCAACTGTAGTACCATGTCATCTTCCTATTGCTAACATTTCTCTGTATACTTTTATTGATTATGGCACTACACATTCGTTTATAGGAAGCAAAGTAACTGAAAAATTAGATAAATAGATATTATCATAATCATTTATAACTATAACTCTGGCAGGAGATACGTATGAATCAACTAGTTGGTATAGAAATGTGCCTATACGATTTGGAGAACGCACCTTCTATGCTAATCTAATTGTTATAGAAATGGGATATTATGATGTAATTTTGGATATGGACTTGTTGAGTGCACATCATACAGTCATAGACTGTCAAAAAAGGTGAGTTCAATTTCAACCACCTCATAGTGAAGAATTCAACTTTAAGGGAACATAACGGAAAAAGCTAGTTCCTACAATTTCAGCTCTACAAGCCTTAAAATTACTAGCAAGTGCATGTCGTGGCTATATAGACAACATCCATGATGAGATGAAAGAAGTCAAACTTAAGCCAATAAATGTGCCTATTGTAAGATACTACTTTACGGTATTCCCAGAAGATTTGCCAGAATTACCACCAGAACGGGAGATTGAATTCACTATTGAGTTAATCCCCGGAAAGCACCAGTTTTGAAGGTACCTTATCGGTTGGCTCCTGCTGAGTTAAAAGAGCTGAAGACCCAATCGCAGGAATTGGTTGATAAAATATTCATTAGACCTAGTCACTCACTATAGTGAGTACTAGTTTTTTTCGTAAAAAAGAAGGATGGAACATTACGACTTTGCATTGATTATCGGAAACTTAATAAGGTGAAAATTAAAAATAAATACTCGTTGCCCCGTATAGATGATTTTTTTATCAACTAGCCGAGACGAAAGTATTTTCCAAGATTGACCTACGATCTGGGTATCATCAACTGAAGGTACGAGAGGATGATGTTCCTAAAACAGCATTCAGAACTCGATATGGGCAGTATGAGTTTCTTGTAATATCATTCGGGTTAACTAATGCACCAGCTACTATTATGTATCTGATGAATAGGGTATTTCAGGACTATTTAGATAAATTTGTCATTGTATTTGTTGATGATATCCTCATTTTCTCAAGTTCCCAGGAAGAACACGTAGAACACTTGGCGTTGATTTCGAAAAGGCTGCAAGACAAACAACTATATGCCAAGTTTAAGAAATGTGAGTTTTGGCTAGACATGGTACTTTTTCTAGGTCATGTTGTATCTAAAGAGGGAATAATAGTGGACCCAACAAAGATAAAAGCCTGTGCAATAGTCGCAACCGAAGAATGTAACTGAAATAAGAAGTTTTTTGGGTTTAGCTATGTATTATCGAATATTTGTTGAAGGTTTTTCAAAGATTACGACACCCATGACAACACTTTCACGGAAGGGGCAAAAATTTATATGGACAGAAGCTTGCGAAAATAGCTTCCAAGAGCTTAAGAAAATATTAACCATTGCTCCATTTCTAACGATTCCTCAGGGTACAACAGGTTTTGCTCTCTACTGTGATGCCTCAAAAATTGGGACATGTGGTTGTTTTGATGCAGCATGGTAAGGTGATCGCCTATGCCTCTTGTCAACTCGAAGATTATGAGAAAAAGGCATTCCACACAAGATTTGGAGTTAGCAGCGGTCGTGTTTACCTTAAAAATATGGAGGCATTATCTCTATGGGATATACTGTGATATTTACACTGACCATTGGACGCTGAAGTATCTTTTCACTTAAAAGGAGTTGAATCTGCGTCAAGAAAGACGGTTGGAGTTACTAACGGATTATGACTTCGACATTTACTACCACCCGAGAAAAGCTAACCGAGTGGCAGATGCTCTAAGTCGAAAGTCAATAGGAACACTAAAGTTACAGAACGAAATTCATGATTTTGGTCTTCAAATAATAGCTGAAAGGCTAGCTGCACTTCAAATACAATAAATACTTCTCGATCAAATACGAACAGCACAGTTGGAAGATGAAGAATTGACCAAGATCATACCTGAAGTTCAAGAAGGGAAACAAGAGGAATTTTCAATTTTCAAGGACGGTACCATGCCTTTTGGAGGAAGAATTTGCGTACCAAATCAGGAAGTGCTTAAGATGCAACTTTTAACAGAAGCTCATCAGGCTCTTTACTCAATGAAATCGAGGACTGCCAAAATGTATCAAGATTTGAAACAGAAGTATTAGTGGCCAGGTATGAAGCGTGACGTAGTAACTTTTGTAAGTAGGTGCCTTACTTGTCAATAAGTAAAGACAGAGCATCAAAAACCAGCTAGATTAATTCAACCTTTGGAGATTCCAGAGTGGAAGTGGGATCAAATAACGATCGACTTTGTGTTGGAATTACCGAAAATAGCAAGGAGACACAATTCTATTTGGGTTATCGTCGATCGTATAACAAAGTCTGCTCATTTTCTTCTAGTCAGAGTGACTTATAAACTTGACAAGTTGGCTGAAGTGTACGTCCGAAAAATTGTGCGTCTTCATGGAGTGTCAAAGTTAATTATCTCCGATCGAGATAGTCAATTTACCTCTAAGTTTTGGTAAAGCCTTCAGAACGCTCTAGGAACCCGTTTCATTTGCAGATAGACGGATAGAGCAAATGCATAATTCAAACACTCGAATATATGTTAAAAGCTTATGCTCTCGACTTTTAAGGAGCTTGGGACAAATACTTACCTCTAGTAAAGTTTTCCTCCAATAATAGTTATCATGCGAGCATCTGCATGGCTCCTTATGAAGTATTATATGGGAGGAAATATCGATCACCAATTCTTTGGTATGAAACAGGTTAACAGAAGTTTTTGGGCCGGAGCTAGTGGAACAGGCTACCAAAGCAATTGAAAAGATTCAACACCACATGAAGACATCACAAAGCCGACGCTAAGAGACGTCAACCAATCGAGTACACTATAGGAGAACAGTTGTTTCTCTAGGTATCACGTATGAGAGGGATAATGCGGTTTGGTAAAAAGGGCAAGCTAAGTCCTAGATATGTTAGACCATTCGAGATCCTTGAGAGAATTGGTCCAGTGGCATGTCGACTTGCTTTGCCAGATTCTATGACAGGTGTGCATGATGTTTTCTATGTTTCAATGCTACGTAAGTACATCCGAGATCCCTCTTATAATCTTCGACACCAGGAGATAGAAGTTATGCTAGGAGTGAAGTATGAAGTACAGCCCGAGAAGATTTTAGATCGTCAAGAGAAAGAACAGTGTAACAAGAAGATCCCTTTGGTCAAAGTACAATGAAAGAACCATTCGCCCGAAGAAGCCACCTGGGAACTAGAAAAGGAAATGAAAAGTAAATATCTGACATTGTTTTAAATTTCGAGGACGAAACTTTAATAAGGGGGGAAGGATTATAATCCTCGAAGTTTTCCTATCGTCCTTATATCTAATTATGAATAGAGACATGTACAAGTAATGTAACTTGTGTTAGAGTTATGACACTTTCCTTATTCACTCACAGGAATAAGTTTAAATTTGAAAATAAGTTTCGAACTCTGGTGGCGTAGAATTTGGTGAATTTGAGATTTAAAGGAAATTAGAGTTTTAAGCCATGAAAATGAATTTTAAAGTTGGTATGGTGCATCATTAGTATTTTTAAGGTCATTCATAAATTTTGAAATCATTCCGATGATAAAAAGTAACGTTTTGGTGAACAAGTTAAGGATAAAACGATAATTTATCATGATACCGGGAATTACCAAAAAAAAAATAATCTAATAAGATATCTTCTTTATGAAGAGGTTTCATGGTTGGAAATATTAAAATTATGGGCCGGAGTGAAAGAATAAAAGATTTAGAAATTAGAAGTTTAGTTGTGAAAGATTTCGGTTTTAACCGGCGAATTGTAATTCTTTAGAAGTTGAAAAAATTAGTCCAAATCCAATTTCTACCCTACATGGCTGGTTAAAAGAGGACTACAAGGGATTAAGATAGAACCTGTGATGGTGACTCATCTTGTAGTGCAAGTAGGAACTGGCTAGCAAGGAAGAAAGGAAGAAAAAAAAAGTACTTAAATGCTAAGTTATTAGCTTTTGCCATAACCAACAAACTTCTTTCCTTTGAGCTACTACCTAAACCTAAGTAAGCAGAAAAGAGAAAAGAAAAAGAAAGGAAAGAAAAAAAGAAAGAAGAGAGAAAGAAGAGGAAGAAGAAGAAGAAGAAAGTGAAAAGCAAAGAAGGAGAAAAATCTACAACTAAGGTATTTAGGATTTTGAAACTTTGAATTTAATTTGGCTAGCCTTCTTTAGAATTAATTGATCATGGTTAATTACTGTTTAAGCACTGTTTTAATATGGTTTAATCATGATTGAAGGGTTGTTGGTATTTTGGATATCTTGAGATTCATTTTGATACAAGTATTAGTGAAAATAAAAACTTGATTTTTCTTGTTTAGGTTTTGTTCAAATTTGGTTAAGAAATTTGTGTTGGATAACAGTTAACAAGTGATGAAAAATATGATGTTGAATTGTTTTTTTTTTATATTGAGTATTGATGAATTGATGACAAAGGGAAAGGTTAACCATGATTGAGAAATGAATTTACAAAGTTAATTAAGTCTTGAACGTATTATGTTTGATCATAGGTTTAAATGGGAAAATTTTTGTGATTTATAAGGTGTTAATGAAGCTTAGTGTGTTTTAAAGTGTAAAATAGTGATTAAAGCTTCAGAAATAGGTTTGGTGGTGAAATAAAAATAGTAATTGGTGCAATTTTGACACTACCAGGCATTGGGCGCTGTGGGCACGCAGCCCGCGCTCCTTGCGCCCGTATGTACACCAGGTGTTCTGCCTACGGCCTGTGCACTCCCAACACGCCCTATGAGCTGCCCTGCATACCCAGCCAACCCCGTGTACGCACCCAGCATGTGTTGGCTAGGGCCAAATTACCAAATTCGACCCAAAATACTTTTCTAAGCCTCGTTTTGACCCAAATTGGCCCAAAAAACTTTCAAATGAATTTTAAACACTTTCAACGAATTTTTTATCGAATAAATTTTAAATCCTGATGGTTTTTACATTCTTTTAATAGGAAATTCAAAGTTTCGACTCTTGGAAAACTAAAACGATCCGAAACGACGATTTTCGCACAGATGACTCCGAGTAAGTGACGATGCACCTATAATACACGAATAAATTGTATAATGTGCTAGGAATTGTATGGTTACGCATTTAAATGTCTTTGCTAGTAAGCAAAATTAGGTTCAAACCCGGTAAAGAAGAAACTAACAAGACCAACGGCTTCGGCCTTTATAACTCATAAAACTTAGTACGAGCTTTGCCCAATAAGCTAAGATGAAGGGCAGAAACTACCTGAGCCTTTTAATATGCTATAAACCAACCAAAGGATGAAATTTCCTTTGACTTACAAGTCAACGAATCACGAGGTTTATTAATGAATGGTTTCGCTGCTATGGAATCTTATTCCCGCACGAAACAACATTAAAACCTCAGAATATTCTTCCGCGCCTCAGATGATGAATAATTCATAAAAAAAACTGAAAGAATGTAAGTTTAATGAAGGTATTTGTCGCGTTTACACTCCGAAATGAATAAACCTCAAGAAATATATGGCTCGGTCGCTAGAAATGATATGGTACCGGGGGTTATTGATTGAAACGTCAACAACATAAGATAGAATGTTACGAAAATGAGTCGATAGTAACGATAGTCTTTTTTGACACTCATGCCCTCCTGATAATGATGGTGGAAATCATTTTAATACAATAAAGCATGCTCCGGTTTTTAAAAGAATGCAGGAGGATGTAATGTGGCTAGGAGATGCCCTAAAGGTTGAGCTGGCCCACTCCCCACCTAGCACCTTATGTTATGACTTATGATGCAGTACCATCAGTGGATCCCAAACTCCCTCATGATGTATGTTCGTCGATTCGTCGGCGAAGGTGTCTGATCATAAAACGGTGGTCGAGACAATGCTATAAATACTAAGATATTTGGTATGGGAAAGATGACCATTTAAATTATTATGTGTATTGTTCATTATTTATATGTCTTATGTGATGCACTAATTTTCATGTCACATAGCATAGATAGTTTTGTCACTTAATGAGTTTAGCAACCCACTAAGTTTCTTGTATTGTAGACACAGGTAAGAAGTTCCAAAGCTGAGGAGGAGGTCGAGGATGCTAGAACAAGCGTATGGACTACCTGTGGTGGATGAAGACTCACTCGGCTAGTTCTTTTGTATTGTTAGTTTGTAAATATGAATATGTTAAACTAAAGTACTTTAAAGAACAACAGTAAGTATATTTTGTGACACCATTGCGATAGCATAATTAAGAAGTTTTTCGGTTATACTGCAGCAACCCTGTAATATAATTAAGAATTCTTACTATATTGTAGCAATGCTGTAGTAATATTTTACCCAAAAAAAAAGTAAGTACGCGGGTACACTACTTTTTGATAAATTACATTGTGATTGACTGATTTTAAATATAAAACTTAGACGTACGTAAGCAAGTATGAGTCACGGTCTGTTGAAGTGGGTTGCTACAATAACTCCTAGAAAGACTCCGGCTTACCTAGTGTAGAGTCGAGTCTATTGGTTAGAAGATGCATCAAAAAAAGGAGATGGCCCACTCCTCGTTGGAGCACCAGTTAGAAAGAAAAAAGTTTGGACAGTACCATCAGAGAATCCCATACATTGATTTGTAAAGGAATGATCACTGATATGAAGAAAAATCAGTCTATGATAGTGATAGTCAGATGCACCAAACCAATAGAAATATTGGTTTAAAAGGACTAGCTTGTGTAGGACGGTTAGTCTCTATATTGATAGAACTTAAGTTAGATTATTAGTACCTCACCCAGCATAGGAGGAGTGACTATGCTTGTTTTATTACATTAGAAGCTTAACTAGGGTTGTGATATATGATTCTTTTTCATGTCATATAGCATTATAGGTTAAGTTCATGCTTATTGAGTGTAGGAACTCATTAGGATCTAAGTGTTTAAGATAGGGAGAAGACCAAGTTAGATTAAAGAGACCAAGGACGCCGAGTCGATTGAAAAGTACATGTGATATCGACTAGCAGGTAAAGGCAAATTGACCTGGCTCATAGTACTTTTGTTTTGGTTTTTGGGGTATGTATATATAATGCAAGTTTCATGTATTTGAAATATACTAGTATATTTTTTGTAAAAAAATTAAAAATTACGCATGCTTGTACTTTGATATTTTCTTTTGTTCTTTATGGATTAAAGTATATGTATATATATTTATGAAAAGATGTCACCACTTGTATTTACGGATCGTGACAGAATTTTTGGTATAAGAGTCCCAATTTATTAGTTCTTGTAGACTCACTATATGTGCTTCTTTTGTAGGTGGTCATGAGACTAAGGAAAAAACCAAGGTAACTCATGGTTTCACTCAACCACCTTCAATGTAAGACTACGACTAGTCTGGTACAGGATAACTCATGCGTTCGTGTACTTTAATATGGTAATTTGTGCTTTAGGGATTGAAGTATCTGTATATATGTATGAAAAGATGTCACAACGTATAGTAACAAGTTGTGACCAAAATATATAATATATTCAAAATTTTAATAACATGTAACATGAAGACCAGAATAACGATATATAGTTGACATTAACAAACAAATATATATATATATATATAATAATTATCTATAATATGTAATATGAAAAACAAATATATAAAAAAAATAGAACCAAAAAAAAAAAGAAGAAATGATCATGAATTCTCTGAAAATTGATATGTGGGCTGAGCATTATATTCTAAAATACAATAACAAATAAAACAAAGATACCCTCAAAGAAATCAAAAATAGAATTACTACCCGATCATTACCGTCACTCCGTAACTGATTAAAAAAATGACCAAATTAATTATCATGGTTATTTGGGCGGTTTTCGGTAATTATCAAATTTTTTGGGCGGTTATTGGTTTTGAGAAAAAAAATTTATTTATCGAAAAGTTGCCCAAAATCTATATACATGTATATTTATTATATTTTCTTAGAGTTTAGTATTATACCTTAATCTTTTGCTATGCTTATTACCTATTACTTCATGTCTTTTTTTTGTATGAATTATGAACTTATTGTGTTTATTAACTATTATTTTTCATAATTAGTTTTATTGTATTAATATTATGGAGTAGAAAATTTCAAAATTTTCATTATTGCTGAACTTTTAGGTTATACGAAAACAATTCAAATTCAGACAAAAAAATTGAAACGAAATACTAAAACCGACCGCTATTTTTTGGGCCGTATTTTGATTTTTAAAATTATAATTTTGGTTGTATAAAAAATAACAGAAACCGCCCAAGATACCGAAAAACTGCTCACTGTATAGGCCTAACCTGTAATATGTAAAACAAATAAACAAAAAAATGAACAACAAAAAGAAGAAGTGAACATCAATTCTCCGAAAATTGATACGTTGGGTGAGAATTATATTCAAAAATACAATAACAAATAAAACCAAGATATCGTCCAAGACAAATTAAATTTAGAAAAGGCACACAAATCAGTCACACATGATAACACGATCATGACATGCTTACATGATAGCCTTGACCAAATTGTAGATTGATATATTGACACATGTTTTAGAAACTACGTTTAAGGAAACAGTCGCGGTTGTTTTTGAGTGATCGTTGGAAAGAAAAAATATGAGAGCGCTCCGTAAGTATTCAAAAAATTCAATCGCTTTAACGTTTAAAAAAAATTGAGATCTGAGGATTAATATTTTATTAGAAGATAAGATAATTTTCTGATTTCATCATATGAGATTAGTGAAAAACACCGAAACAACTAATTCTTATTTTTATGGGAATAGTTTAAGACGTTTAAAATGTCCTTGTTTACCTTAATTAAAACTGTAATTCTGATTTGGGGAAAGCTTCAAGAATTATTATTGGTTATTGACAGTGAAATATGACCATTAAAATAGAACTTACCACATCTAATAATTCTTATTTTATTTCTTTCTATTCTTTCCCTGCTTATAAAGCAAAATGCAACCAGATCCACACCTATTTCCCACTAATCAAATTTCATAGCTCAATGCAGGTTAGAGTACTTCAAATCGAGAATAAAAAGAGATCACATCTTGCTACTCTATAGCTACAAATTCATTAAACCATAAAGTAAATAACACATTGGTAACACAATTTTCAAATAATAATCTTTACAAATGGGTAGTATTCTGGAACTACCCACTCTGTAATCGACCTTGTACAAGCACTAAAAAAATACCATTTTCCAATCATTTCTACTTTCAAGAATCATCAATCTGAAGTTAATCTTATCTTTCTCTTTATTGTGGTAGAGATAAACTCTTCGCACATCTGATTCTCAACGCTCGTGGTTAGAGCAAACTGTCACGGGCTTATTTCTTTCAAGTAAGCAACCATGCAGCCTTAGCACTATCTCAATGTTAAGTCAGCCTAATTCACACGAACTCTCACAAGACAATGAAAGAAGGCTAAGTAAAGTGTTTGGAAACAAGGGAACTTGTATTATGTAAGCACACTTTACAACCCTTAGAGCTTTTGAGGGATTTAGAGTGTCTTGGAGGATAGATGGCAAATGAGGAGCATTCCCCTATTTATAGGCCAAAGGCCATCCTTTGAATATTCTAGAATTATATTGAAATATACATAGCCTAGAATATTCTAGTAAGCTCCTAGACTATTCTTACAAAGTAAAGAAAGTTCTGGAGAAGTCTACAATATACTAGTATGTATAAATTGTCCCTAATGTTCTAGAAAGTTCTAGAGTACTCCCAAATCTTCCAAAGTCTTCCGGAGACTTCTAGAGTGTTCTAGAGTTTTCTAGAGACTTCCCGAAAGTTTTAGTTAATTCTAGATCCTTCTAGATAGTTTTAGAATCTTGTAGAACCTTGTAAAAAGTTATGGAACCTTCTAGAATATTTCTTCATCACTCTAGGGTCTTATAGACTATTCCAATTTGATGTCAATAATTCAAGAATAATCTAGAGCACTCTAGAGGCTTAAACGAATGTCTTGCGGGAAATTTAGGGAAAATGTCACTGGACTTGACAAAATGCTGAGGATTCGAATGGTGTGGCGGTGGCAGATTCAGGGGAGGGTTAGCGTCGAAGCCATATTCGCGGTGCGAGAATAAAATCTTTTCACTGTTTAAGCCAATTCAAGTCTAAGAACAGAAAAGTGCTTCGTACATGGATTTGGCTTTGTCATTGGATTTTGAGGATTTTATGGGCTTTGGTTTAGTGACCCAAGAAATACAGTAACAAAAATTCATATCACGATTTAACTTCTTGCTGGGTTTTGAGACCCTTTAGAAGGGAAAAAAATTATTTTGAGAATTTTGATAAACCAATATTGTTGTAGGATTTTTACTTCTTTTTTTTTTCCTTCAAGAGCAACCTATAATTAGCCCTATAGAACAAATTTATGTTTGATTTACAGACCTTTTGTAAGGGATTAGAAAACCTTGAATTCTGCTGTTGTTACTTGGGTTTTTCTTTTTTTATAAAGCAAAAATCATATGCACACAAAACCACACTAATAACTAAGGCTCTTCATTCCAGCAAAAAAATAATAATAATAATAACTAAGGCTCTTCACGTTTTACACCCTATGATTTCAAATCGATCGTCAAAAATGAATTTACCCTATTAGTTTGTCAAAATAGCTTTCCCCATGACAGAATTGGCGTAATTAAAAAAGAAATTATAGTGAATATCTAATTTTTAACAACTAATTTAAATAAATATATAATCTTTTGAAACATATAACAAAATACTCAAATGATTCATAATAGTAGCTGGTACTAACTGAGTGATAAAAAAATATGTACAAGTAATTAATGAATTAGCTAGTTACTCAATTACTTTAAAAACTCAGGTATTTACTTTTATTTTTATATAAATTTTGGATATTTTCCCTACTTTACCCGTTAAAAATACCATATATAATTATTTGTTCCATATTAATTGTGAACTAAAAATCTATTAATATAAAGGGTATATAAGTCAAACAAAAAATGACGCAACCATATCTTCATTATGTCAAGAATTTTTTCAAAACTTCTCTAAATCAGTAATTATAATTTTAAATTTATTATATATATATATATATATATAATTTTTCCTTGTAATAATAATATGAGCCCATCAAGCACTTTCTCATATGATTCTTTCATTCTTTTGGCAAGAGACATCTTTAATACATGGAAACAATTGGTAACCAGATACCCATGTCTACAACCAATTTTTTCTCCCTCTAGTTCACTTACAAGAGATTCAGATAACTGAGATTTTGAGACTATCGATGCTTTCCATCCCAGAGGAGTTGGCTAGCACTGGTCGTCACGTGGAAGCTTCATCAAGGAAGATGCCGGAGCAGGAAGTGGAGGAAGATCGCATCATCAAACAAACCTCAAAGTTGCTCTCTTCAAAGCTTATTATCTTTGTCAAAACTGACCAAGAAGGTAAGCGCCCGAGCATTTTAACATAACGATAGTGAAACTCTTCTAGAAAACAATGGGATGTAATATGATAAGGAGGACGTTCGATAGGGTATAGAGAGTTGGTGGGTGGTGGGTGGATGAGCTCAAACCAAGGATTTGCAAGTTCACATTTGCGTATGCTAATGATCTCTCTATGGTCCTGAGGCTTTATCCATGGACTTGAATAGAGTGCAATTGCACTTCTATTTCTAGCCTCTCAAAGCAACAATGGAATAGATAGATTTTTCAACGATAGATTAATAGGTCCAGGTGTTTGGTCATCCCCCAAATTATCCATCGGTTGAGAGTGCCAAAAAGATTAGTCCATTGATTGGTCAGATGGTGGACTATGACTATTTGATGGGTAGAAGCCACCGTCCAAGTGACATAATGAGATTTAAAACTAAAGTAAAAGTCTCGGAACTTCTATGTCCGGGATTTTTACTGGATAAAGGCAATACAGCTAAACCGGTGTGGATTCAACTAAAACATGAAGTAATGTGCATTTTTTTGTTTTAGATGTGGAATCCTGGGACATGGACAATCCGACTGCGAGAAAGAAGAAGAGAACATGATAGATGACATGGCCGCGAATCAACGGCCGGTGTATAGCTCATGATTGCTTACAAATTCTAGTCGAAAAACTTATTTAAATGAAGATCAGATTCCGACAAAGGGGAACCGGATGACATCAGTTGGTAAAATCTCTCTTTATTTCTCATGATTATTTTTGATCTTCTATGACTAATATTAGCTGTCTTGGATGAATTTATTCTGATTTAATATTGTGATTTTCGAGCATCTTTGGAGATAAATGAATCAGAAATTTATTAAGGAATATTGGTGTAAATGCTTCCTTTTATATCACACGGTGTTCGAACACGGAGTCTCAATATGGCAAGTCCGTGTGTAAAGTACTGACCTGGAAAATTTGTTTCCTTATATATCACGCGGTGATCGAACACAGAGCTGGAACGCGTGATGATTCTAGCTGTTGACTTTGATGATCCGAAAATAATTATCTTGGATCAAGTTTTTAGTGCAGGCTTAATGCCTTTCCGTTTTAAGATAATTCTTGGTCATCAGGTCATCTTCCTCATATATATCATTTCGATCATTTGAAGAAAAATACGAGAGTCACATGTAGTGAGTGAGTGAGTTGAGTGCTTTGTAATTTTCTGGGTTTTTGATTGCACTCCAGTGAGAGGTGTTCACACGGTGTTCTATAAACCATGCTGGTGAGTGTATATGATTGAGTGAACTTTGTAACGGGAAATTGGTGAGAGATTACACGGGATGTGTGATTTGTAGACGAGGAGATCTCGTCAAGGGTTTATTTGTAAGGCGTGGGGATCTCGTCAAGGATAGATCGCTAGGAGTGACGAAGAGACGGCGACGAAGATTGAGAGGGAGTCGAAGTCTTGTATAAGTCCGAGCATTCTCGTTTTTGAGATTTCTAATGGATCATTTCATCTGGGCGTGGCCCCGCAGACGTACGCGAAAGTCGAACTGCGTAACCAATTTCCTTGTGTTGTATTTTTTATTTGCTACACTTTTTGATTACTGTTTACGTTGTTTATTTTACCATCTCGGTTTTAGTTTTTGTCTGTGTTCCTTGGAAGTGTTCTGTCACCAACAAGAAACACCTACTAACAAAACGGTTATTTCAATTGGTATCAGAGCGGGTCGCTTGTGCAGTAAGCGAGATCCGAGGCTTTAGTTCCGTTTTGACGAGATGGATGTCATGAAAGAAGGAGCTTCAGTTCAACGTCCATCCCTACTTGATGGAACAAATCTTTCCTATTGGAAGGCTCGAATGAAGGCGTTCATCAAGTCTATGGATGAGAAGGGTTGGAGGGCAATTCTAACTGGCTGGACACATCCGACAAAGACGAATGCCGATAATGAAAACGTTAAGAAGCCGGAGGTTAAATGGACAGTGGAAGAAGACAAATTGGCAAGCTATAACTCCAAGGCCTTAAATGCTATCTTTAGTGCCGTCGATGTTAATCAGTTCAAGCTTATCTCTACTTGTGAGGTGGCTAAGGAAGCTTGGGAGATACTTAAAACGGCACATAAAGGTACAAAGGCTGTGAGACTCTCTAAACTTCAAATTCTAACATCCCGTTTTGAAAATCTCAGGATGAAAGAAGAAGAGTCAATTAGCGATTTCAACTCAAAAATATGTGATTTTGCAAATGAAGCTTTTGCTCTTGGAGAGAAGTACAATGAAGAAAAACTTGTGCGAAAAACTCTTAGATCTCTTCCTAAGAGATTTGCTTACAAGGTCACAGCCATTGAAGAGGCGAAGGACGTTCAGAACATGAAGCTAGATGAGTTGATGGGTTCTTTGCGAACATTCGAAATGAACCTAAAGGAGGAGAAAGGTGATAAAAAGCCAAAAGGGATAGCCTTTCAAGCTGAGAGTCGTGACGACAAAAGTATAGAACACTGGGATGAAGATGATGACATTGCTAAAACTATGGCTCTCATGTCAGACGATCTTTGTCAAAGGAACATCGTCTGGAGCAAATGAAGAAAAAGATATTAAGGGAAAACGACCAACTACTACACCAATCAAAAATCCAGCTGGTATGACAACTCGGAGGACTAGTGGTGTACCACCTGTAGGAACACCAAGTAGAGGAAGAAGAAGAAATTGGGTTCCAATCTGTCATTATTGTAACAAACGAGGTCATATAAGGCCACGATGCTTTCAATTTTTTACAGACTTGAGGAGAGCTAATCAACAGAGTTTTCAACGTTAGAGGACAGAAAGACAAGAATGGGTGAAGAAATCCGAGAGCAAATGCATTGTGGCATTCACCTCTCTCAAAGCTAGCGCCGAACAATCATGGTATTTCGACAGTGGGTATTCAAGACACATGACTGGTGAAAGGAGTTTCTTGGAGGATGTTCAGCCGTGTGATCGAACACATCGTGTGACTTTTGGAGATGGCGTCTCAGCCAATGTTCTTGGTAAAGGTAATCTGTGTGTTCCAGGTTTCCCTAAACTGACTAATGTGTGGCTTGTTGAAGGTTTGAAGGCCAATCTTATAAGAATTAGCCAGTTGTGTGATGATAATCTCTCTGTGAGATTCACCAAGAAAAACTGCTTTGTGGTGGATGATTCCGAGAAGAGTGTCATGGAGGGTGTTCGATCATCAGACAACTGCTATCTCTTAACACAACCAACACCATGTCTCAAGGCAGGAGAAGATGAAGCTGAACTGTGGCATCGCAAGCTTGGGCATGTCAACTATCGTATTATGAAGAAGGCTGTCTCAGTTGGTGCTTTACGTGGGATTCCTGATTAGAAGACAGATTCATGGAGATTGTGTGGACCATGCATTGAAGGGAAACAAGTCAAGGCAACTCACAAGGTGTTGCAACACCTCGTTACTAGCCGGGTTCTTGAGCTTTTACACATGTATCTTATGGGTCCAATGCAAGTTGAAAGCATAGGAGGAAAGAGGTATGCTTTTGTTTGTGTAGATGATTTCTCACGATTCACTTGGGTGCAGTTCATACGTGAGAAGTCAGATACATTTGAAATGTTCAAAGCCCTATGTTCCAGACTTCAGACAGAGAAGTGTTCCAACATCAGCAAAATTGTGCAGATTCGAAGCGACCATGGTAGAGAATTCGAAAACATTATTTTTGCTGAATTTTGTGATAAGAATGGTATTTCTCACGAATTTTCAGCTCCAAAGACACCGGAGCAGAATGGTGTTGTTGAACGGAAGAATCGGACTATCCAAGAAATGGCGAGACTGATGTTGAACTCTATGGGTGTGTCCCATAGGTTTTGGGGAGAAGCAATGAACACCGCTTGCTACATCATCAAACGGGTGTACTTGAGACCAGGCACTATGATGACTCCCTATGAGATCTGGAAGGGAAGAAAGCCTACAGTCCAATACTTTCATGTCTTTGAAAGTACTTGCTACATACTCAATGATCGTGAATACTGAGGGAAGCTTGATTCCAAGAGTGATAAAGGGATGTTTCTCGACTACTCCACCAATAGCCGAGCCTATCGTGTCTTCAACAAAAGAACAAGAACAGTCATGGAATCAATTAATGTGGTTATTGATGATGCAGGAACTGATCAAAAGCAGGTTCAAAAACCTGAAGATTGCATTGACTTAATAACTGGAGAAGAAAGTGTTCCAGCCGGTGTTCCAGAACCTGTTTCAACTCAGGTTTCTGAAAGTATTCAGACAGATGTCACTAATACTCAAGATGAAGAACGTCAAGTTCACCAGTCCCAAGGTCCTTCCAGGAGGGTGCTAAAGAATCATTCCGCAGGAGATGTTATTGGCAGTATGGAGGATGGTCTTCAAACACGCGGAAAGCCTAGAGTCAACTATCGAGAACTCATTGGGAATGTTTGCTTAAACCAAATGAAGACGGAGTTTGAAATGAGCATGGTGGGAGAGCTTACATATTTTCTTGGACTACAAGTCAAGCAACTGCAAGATGGGATTTTTATTTCTCAAAGCAAATACGCTAGAACTATTGTGAAGAAATTCGGACTTCAAGGAGCTCAACACAAGCGAACACCGATAGGAACCCATATAAAGCTCACTAAAGATGAAGAAGGTATCCCGGTAGATCAAAGCCTGTATAGAAGCATGATTGGAAGCCTATTATATCTCACTGCTAGCCGACCAGATCTTTGCTATAGTGTGGGAGTGTGTGCTCGGTTCCAAGCCAATCCTAAGGAGAGTCATCTTTCGGCAGTCAAACGTATAATCAAATACATAAGTGGTACTTATGATTATGGCATTTGGTATTCTTTTGACACTAACCCAAGTCTTTTTGGTTTTTTTGATGCTGACTGGGCTGGAAATGCCGAAGATTGAAAAAGTACATCTGGTGGATGTTTCTTCTTGGGGAACAACCTTGTTTCATGGTTTAGTAAGAAGCAGAATTCGATCTCTCTCTCCACAGCCGAGGCAGAATATATTGCAGCCGGTAGTAGTTGTACTCAATTACTTTGGATGAAACAGATGTTATAAGATTATGGTGTTCAGCAGGGTGTTCTAACACTGTACTGCGACAATATGAGTGCTATTAGTATTTCGAAGAATCCGGTGCAACACTCGCGAACGAAACATATCGATATTCGTCATCATTTCATTCGAGAACTGGTTGAAGACAAAGTTATCAGTTTGGAGCACGTCATATCGGAGAAACAACTCGTAGATATTTTTACAAAGGGATTAGACCATAGCAGATTCGAAGCTCTAAGATCTGCAAATGGTTTGTGTACCATCTGAATGACATGTCGTTTTGGATTTTAAAAAAATGCTCATGTGTACTGGTACATTTCTTTTGCGCGGCCTATAGTAGTATTTCCCTTTATATGGTTATGGGTAGTTTTTGGAGGGAAGTTTCTTGTTTCCTTTTTATTTTTTTGGGTTTGCTTGTTTACCAATTTTTTTTCCGATTCTTTTGTTTCTCATTTTCTCTAAAAATCGCTCCCTACTTGTTTCTCACTGTTCCGAAATTTCACCCAAATTTTTTTTCTCTCTCGGACTCGGAAGTTTATGCTCTTCCGTCTTCTTCGTGTAGTGGAGTTTATGGGTGTTGATTTTTTGGGTTGCGATTTTTGGTTTTGAGAGGGGTCTGCGATATCGAGTTTTTGAGGGTTCTTGTTATTTTCGTTCTTGAGTGTGGGTGTTGATCGTTTGTTTGGTTTTTCTCGGCCGGATTGAGTCTGTGTTCGGAGATTAGGGCTCGTTTGTTTAGGGTTTTGGTGTTTGGAGGTTTGGGTATTTAGTTGTTTTGGTCTGTAATTTTTTTGTGACTTCGCAGAGATGGTGTTAACAAGAGGTGTAGCTTCTAAGGGTTCCCCTCCTAATAAAAAGGCTCCTGCAAAGAAGCCTGTTGGAAAGAAGAAAGCGCCGGCCAAACGGGCGGCTCCGGCAAAAGAGTCCGTGGTTTCTTCAAAGTCGGCGAAGAAGAAGGGCTCGACCTCTGTTGCTCCAAGCACTGCGGTTCCTATTCCGCCTCTCTCTACCGTCCTATCTCAAGAAACTGTGCCTTATATTCTTCCTGAAGTCGCAACAGACCAAGAAGAGGTTTTGAACGATGCTTCGCGCCAAAGCTCGCGTGAAGAAGCAGACACAGGTGTTCCCGTTCCTGATGTTCTCACACCAGATCCGCCCTCTGAGGATGTTGCTCCTGATATCCCTACTCAATCCACTCTTCCTGACGACCCCCCTGTTCCACAATCTGAGGATAATATACCTCTTTCAGGTCAGGATGTTTTACCCTCTGCTGTTGTTGATTCTGGTATTTTGGATGAGAATGTTGTGGATGCTGTGAATGGTGAATCTGTTGTGTTTTCTGAGCCTGTTGTATCTGAGGATGTTGTGAATTTGTCTGGTGATGTTGCTGCGAATATCGAGGATGTAGTAGGTGTTTCTGGTGGTATTCCATCACCTATCAGTGAGCATGTTGTGCAGTCTTCTGTTGATGTACAGCCTGAGACTACACCTCCTCGTGGTTCGAGGGCTTTCACTGATCGTTTCCCTACGGGATTTCCTAGAAGAGCCCCCCAAGCTGCTCCTTCATCCTCTCAGGGGAAGAAGAAGAGAGCTAGAGTTGTTGAGGAGGAGTCGGATGATGCTCCATGGGACTCTGCAGATTATGAGGAGATTGATGCCACTTTGGAGTTCGAAGCTGTTTTGTTGGCTGAGTTTGCTAAAAGCAAGAAGAAGAAGGTTGCTTCTAAAAGGAAGAAGTCTGCTGCTGAAAGTGTCAGTCGTGTTCCTCCCTCTGTTACTGCTAAGAAGAAGAAGAAGTCAGGGGGAAGTAAGAGTGTTCCAGCACCAGACCCAGGTTCTTTTGAGTCCATTCAATTTAGAACTGATGCTCATAAGAATTTCTAGACTCATGTGTGTTGTCGATCTTTTGTTGCTGAGAGGTCTATTTATATGGGTCAGTTTGCGAAGACTGGTCTTATTGAGTTTTTTGAGAAGCACAAGTTTCTCTCTTCTGTCACCAAGATTCTTCCTTATGTCAAGCAAGTAGTCTTGGAGTTCTATTCTAATTTGTCAACGGGGATGTTTGATCCTTCCTTTGAGGAGTATGGGAAAGCAGTAGTTAGAGGGGTAACTTTTGAGTTTACTCCTGCCATCATCAATGCTCACTTGGACTCTGTAAGAGTGACTGCTTCTTTCACTCCCTATGATGAGATTGTGAAGGAAATCACTGGTGGTGTTTGCACTACATGGGGGAAACTCAAGTCATTTCCTTCATCACAGTTGACCTCCAAGTATGCCATTTTGGAGCGTCTTGCCCTGTACAACTGGATTCCCAGTTTTCATCGAACTGGTGTTCTTAAGTCCATGGCTGTGTTGCTTTACAAGCTTGGCAAGGGGATTTCTTTCGATCTTGGTGCATTGATCTTTCGCCACATTTCTCGCCATGCTGAGACCACTTCTATCAATCTTGCTATTGGATATCCGTCCCTTATCTTTGGCATCTTGATCGACCAAAATCATGCTGTGGTGCATAAGGGAGAATTATGTGAGAAGACTGCTGTAGAAATGGTGATTAGCAAGAAATTCTTCCAAGGGCAGCATATTCAAGACATTCAGGGGGAGCTTATCTATCCTGATTTGGTAGTTGGTGTTCAGGAAGGTGTTAACACTCCTTCTGCTGGGGAGACTGTCAGGTTTTTAAGGTCTGAGCTTGCTTTTCTAGAGGCTCAAGAGCGCAATCTTGCTGTTAGGAAGGTTGAGATTATCTCCTTTCTTAGGACTTTGGGAGTTGGTATTGCCTCTTCTAGTGCAGATGTTCAGGTGCCTGTTGATCAAGCTGCTCCTGTTGAAGATGAAGGTGTCCCTCCAAGTGTTCCAGCCCCTGCTGCTGGTGTTGATGTTGCTTCCAGTAGTGTTCCAGCTCACGTTTCGTCCAGTGTTCCTGCTCCGTGATGGTGTTTGATGTGGTTCCCTTTCTGCCTTTGTCATTTTTTATCGCAAAAAGGGGGAGTAGTAGTGATTTTAGTTTCAGCTTATGTGTCTCTTTTGGATTCTTTGGATTTCTGCTTTATTGCTTCCGCCTTCGATGGTTGTATGCTGAAACTTTGAAGACAGCCGTAATGTTTTGGATGCTTGTGGATATTATTAGTCATAGTATTTTGCCAATCAAAAAGTCAAAGGGGGAGATTGTTAGTGTTAATGGTGATTGACAATTTTTAATTGGTAAAATCTCTCTTTATTTCGCATGATTATTTTTGATCTTCTATGACTAATATTAGCTGTCTTGGACGAATTTATTCTGATTCAATATTATGATTTTCGAGCATCTTTGGAGATAAATGAATCAGAAATTTATTAAGGAATATTGGTGTAAATGCTTCCTTTTATATCACACGGTGTTCGAACACGGAGTCTCAATATGGCAAGTCCGTGTGTAAAGAGCTGACCTGGAAGATTTGTTTCCTTATATATCACGCGGTGATCGAACACAGAGCTGGAACGCGTGATGATTCTAGCTGTTGACTTTGATGATCCGAAAATAATTATCTTGGATCAAGTATTTAATGCAGGATTAATGCCTTTCCGTTTTGAGATAATTCTTGGTCATCAGGTCATCTTCCTCATATATATCATTTCGATCATTTGAAGAAAAATACGAGAGTTACCTGTAGTGAGTGAGTGAGTTGAGTGCTTTGTAATTTTCTGGGTTTTTGATTACACTATGGTGAGAGGTGTTCATACGGTGTTCTATAAATCGTTCTGGTGAGTGTATATGATTGAGTGAACTTTGTAACGGGAAATTGGTGAGAGATTACACGGGATGTGTGATTTGTAGACAAGGGGATCTCGTCAAGGGTTTATTTGTAAGGCGAGGGGATCTCGTCAAGGGTAGATCGCTAGGAGTGACGAGGAGACGGCGACGAAGATTGAGAGGGAGTCGAAGTCTTGTATAAGTCCGAGCATTCTCGTTTTTGAGATTTCTAGTGGATCATTTCATCTGGGCGTGGCCCCGCAGACGTAGGCGAAAGCCGAACTGCGTAACCAATTTCCTTGTGTCGTATTTTTTATTTGCTGCACTTTTTGTTTACTGTTCATGTTGTTTATTTTACCATCTCGGTTTTAGTTTTTGTCTGTGTTCCTTGGAAGTGTTCTGTCACCAACAAGGAACACCTACTAACAAAATGGTTCTTTCAGAGACAAAAGAGTCAAAAATTTAGAGGGCTCTACTAAAAGGAGCAAAAGGTACAAAAACGCTTAGGCAAACACCAGAGATCATCCTTCCTAGAGAACTGAAGATGACAGAGTATGGGAAAAAGCGTGAAATGAACACTTCAACCTTGGCGTTTACAGGTCCTGTAGTAGAGCTACAACTGAGTCCAGAGATTCTGATGAAGATCATGAGAAAACCATAAGAAGTCGGGAACAACAAAAGAAGATACGATATAAGGAAAAAGGAGGGGACCACTAGGGGGTTCTAAAGTGGAACTAAAAAAGTGGACTTCCAAGGTTGGGCAAGAATTTCCAGCAATACGAAGGGCCTGACAATTGAAGAATTTGGGCTATAACCAATTTCTTGACTGAAGTCAGGCCCTATTGCTTATAAAAGCCTGGATATAGAGACCTTTTTGGGCCAATCTAAGAGGAAAATTATAGAAGATGGAGGGGACTCGCAGAAGAAAACAAAAGCCAACATTAGTTAAGCAGACATAGAGCTTCTCCATGAAAAGGAAATCCAAAGGTTGGCAGCGAAACTTAAGAAGACATAGTCGATGCCAAGCCGAGAAACAAAGTCTAAGTGAAGAAAATCTTAGCTAGAAAGGCAGTAATCAAGGAGAAACTGGGTTTGCTGAGTGAGATAGCACTATTACTCAATTAATCGGCGTTGACAACAATCCGACGGCCGAGGAGGCAGGCCAAATCACGCCCCTAATCCGGCCATGATTCTACTATCTTGGAACTGTCGGGGACTACCTCAAGAAGCAGAGGAAAATGGGCAGAAGCTTTGATCCGTCTCAGCTGACTCGACAATAAGCGCCCTAGCGGCGGTGATCCAGGCTCAAAACCCAAGTGTACAGAGGCTAGAAGTTCTTAGGAGTAGATATGGTTTTTGGAATGATTTGGGGTGAATCTGAATCATCTTTCAAGAGGTTCGTGTTTTTGCTGGAGAAAATGTGTATAAGTTGATATCAATGTAGGAAATAAGAATCTGATCCAATGTTTAGTTCGAGTAGATATCGGACGTAATGCCTGGGTTTTATTCGGGATATATAGCCCAACGGACTACTACAAAAAGAAAGAGTTTTAGAGAGATATGGAGGGAAGGGTATTCGAACGAGCCAACCTTGGGAGATCATAGGGGATCTCAATGCCATTCTTCACCAGCATGAAAAGATAGGAGTCAGAGGGTTAAGATGGAGCAAAGGAAAGCAACTTCGTGATTTTATGAGCAACATAGGGGATATTGATCTCGGAGCATCGGGGAATAATTTTACATGGTCTAATGGCCGTGGTAACGAAGCGAGGACCCGAGAAAGACTCGATAAGGTTGTATGCAACGAAGATTGGATTTTGGCCTTCCCTCATGCAGGCGTGGATAATCTACCAATAATTGGATTCGACCATAGTCCAATTGTTCTTAATACTATGATAGATCTAAAAGGTTTGTGTCGGCCATTTCAATTCTAGAAATATTGTGAGATGATCCCGGGTGCAGAGAGGTTGTTTCTACTGCTTGGGCTGACAAAATTATAGGCTATAAAGGTTTCATCCTTCAGACTAAACTTGCAATTACTAAAGAAGAATTGATTGAGTGGAGTAGATCGCATTTCGAAAGTTGCCAACTTCGAATAAAGAAATTGGAGAACCAATTGACTCAAGTACAAAATCAATTGCCGTCTCCAAGGAAACTTCAAGAAGAGATGCATATTCAATGTGAAATAATGGAAAGAATTTGGGGCCAAAAATCCAGACATTTTTTCCATGTCTCGACCGCGATAAGAAGGAAAAGGAATTTCATTGGTGCAATATTGGGTGAACATAACAGATGGATTCAGCATCCTCATCTAATGGGCAACTATGTGACGGAGAAATTCAATGAGTTATTCTCATCCCAGGATACCAATTCCTTGGATGGTCTTACTGATCTGATTAAACCAGAAATTTTTGCTAAAAAAATGAAAAACTTTTGGAGATCCCTTTAAGAGAAGAAGTGCGGAAGTGTGTGTGGTCAATGAACCCTCTCAAGAGTCCAGGTCCGAATGGTATGCAAGGCATCTTCTATAGGAAACTTTGGGAGATCGTGGGTGATCAATTACTAAAATATGTTCAAGAATTTTTCTAACATGGCAAATTGCTTCATGCAATTAACTAAACTTTTATAGTCTTAATTTCTAAAGAAGAAGAGGCGGCCAGATTTGATAAATTTTGCCACATTAGTTTGTGTAACTTCACCTACAAAGTGATAACATAAATCATCACTCTGAGGTTGCGCAAACTTGTGGAAAATCTAATCTCTCCATTTTAATCTGCTTTCGTAGCGAGTAGAACCATAGGTGAAAATGTGGTTTTGGCGAGCTAAATAATGGACGTTTTTCGAAAGAAAAAAAGGGGAAGGGCAGCTTTATAGGTATAAAGATGGACATGAAGAAGGCTTATGATAAGATAAAGTGGCCTTTCATTTTGAAAGTCATGGAAGCGTTTGGGTTCAGTGGAAAGTTCATTAATTTGATCAAAGAATGCATTGTTTCAGCCTTTTTTTGAATTATCCTCAATGGAACTCCACTTGAACGTTTCACACCATCTAAAGGCCTTAGACAGGGTGACCTACTCTTCCCCTATCTCTTCATTCTTGGAGCAGAGGTGTTTTATAGGATTATTGCCATGAACGAGAATGAGGTGCGCCTTCATGGCATTAAAATATTCCGATCAGGTCCCTCAATCGATGCAAGAATGCCTACTCACTTACCAAGAATGATCAGGCCAAATGATGAACAAGAGCAAATCTAGAGTGTTCTTCTCCAAGAACTGTCCTTCCAATCTACGACAGTCTATTTCATCAGAGTTGAGCATTCCTATGCTCTCAGGGGATGTTAAGTATTTGGGCAACCCAATGTTCATCGGGAAGAACAAGATGGCGAGTTTCAACGAAATATAGGAAAATGTTCTCAAACGGATGGAAGGTTGGATGAGTTGTTATCTGTCGAGGCCGGGTCATACAACTCTCATTATATCGGTTATTAAGAATATTTATGTCTATTCAATGTCCTTCCATAAATTACTAACCTCGATATGCAAGGCCATGGATTCTATGTCAGCTCGTTTTTTATGGAAAGGTGAAGTGGAGAACTCGAGATACATGGCTCTTAAAAGATGGGACCATTTACGTCAACCAAAATGAAATGAAGGATCACGATTTCATGGATTTGAAGATATCAACCAAGCTTTATTGTCAAAGTGGGCTTGGGAGAAGATGTGTAATGGGGACAAGTTTTGGATGAAGATTATGTGGACAAAGTATTGTCGAGCCACTTCTTTTTTGTCAATAACGCCAAAATGAAGTGACTCTGTAGTTTGGAAAGATATTTTGAGAGTTCGGGAGATTATCAGAGGTTCAATTCAATTTGTAGTGAGAAATGGCTAAAAAATTTTATGCTTGAAGACCCTTTGTGTGGAAAGGGCACCATTCTAGTTTCGAGAACAGAAGCCCAATCCAATATCAAGGTTGAAAACCTTCTTTGCCCGCCCATATTCCTGAAGACAAGATGCTCAACAGATCAATAAATTGTTCCAAGAAAAGACGACGAGAGCCATTTTGGATAGAAAAATATTACCAATTCCATATCAAGACACTATTTGTTGGATTGTGGATGTGTAGGAAAATTCTCAGTCCGAGAAGCTTACATAGAGTTGAAGGGACCTCCCTTCACTCCAATGGAAGGCGTATTGAGTAAGATTTGGAAATGTCATATTCATGAAACACATAAACTGCTTCTTTCGAGGATAGTTTCAAATGTCATGCCTACGAAGGAGAGATTAGCAATAATCGGACTTGGTCTTAATGAAGGGTGTTCAGCCTGTGGGGCTAATCAGGAATTATTAATGAACATATTAGTCTTCTGTCCTTTTTGAAGAGCAATTCGGTTTGCATTGTGCCCAGTGATTTATAGCAGAATATGTTATTCCCAACTCTAAAGGACTTGATCTTGGAATGCTTGAGTACATGATTACAGGAGAAGCTTTTATTAATTGCGATTACTATGAAAGAAATTTAGAGAGCCCCACGATACAAAATTTTTTTAGAATAATGAATTGGAACCACTATGCAGTATGGCCCGGATTAATCATCGATGCCATGAATTCGCATCGAGCAGAAAGCTGAAAGATGTGGAATCGTTATAAACAACGCAAGGAAATTCGCAGGGATTCATTGATCAAGCTCATTATTGGAGACCATTGTAAAAAAAGGCAATTGCGAGAAACCATCGAGGTGCTTTGATATTAGTCTAGAGAGGAAAAGGGCAAGCAGATTCGACCATAGAAGTTGGGCTATCCAAAGAGCAGTCTATATTTCAGGACAACAAGAATAGAAGAAGATAGAGGTTGAGGGAGATTGCAAAGTACTGTTGGAGCCGCTGTCTCGCTAAGAAGCCTGTCCATTTTGGCAACTTTCATCTTTGTTTCTTTATGTTATAGAATTAACTAGTTTCTTTTCCTGTATTAAGTTTTTATGGATTCTAAGAAGAGCAAACATGGTTGCTTATGGTCTTGCTATATGGTAGAATCACTAGAGACTCTGGTTTTCCTTTGTTTGGGGAACTACCAAATCCAGTGAATACTGCCCTATTTTCTAATTATAAATGAAAGACTATTTTTCAGAACAAAAAAAAAAATATAATAATGATTCTTTTGGCAAGTTAGGCGTTGCCGCATTGGGGTTTTTCTGTAATGACCCAAAACTTAAGACAATATTTTCATATTAATACTCAATAATATAGTACGATTTATAAGATCGAGTAATACTTTTCTTAAAAAAAATACGGACAAATTTAAACTTTTTACATGAATACATTCATTGAGAACTCTTATTACAAATGCATAGGAATTCACTGTGTTCCCACAATAACCAAAAGGGTAAGTATTAACCGTCAATTTTAAAAGTATAAAAATCAAGATTATTCCTTGCCAACGATTAGCCGGTAGTCGTAATATTTTACAGGCCGGTCCCATATACACTAGTTATTCCCGTCATTGTCGCCTAGCCTTTTTGTTTCTTTTCAGTGTACCTAGAACACGAGCACATTAGTAAGCTAATAGCCCAATAAGCACATTAGATATAGAGATTACTAAGTCTCCAGGCAATATTCAACCAAGCGACATCCTATAACGACAGTCTAATAGAAAGACGGACTCGACGATCGAGTCATCGTAGTCCATAGAGTTAAAATCACTCTTCAACAACCTCGCCCGTGGAGTAGATTTCAGAAATAGGATGCTAAACCTACACGGGGTACAATACTTGCAAAAGTATTGTGACATAAAATGAGATCGGACTTACAATCCCTTAATCTCGACTCAAAAGTCGATCTCATACTTTATTATAATCTCACTCAAGCCACAAATCTTTGACTTAGCTTATAAAGATACTTGTGCACATGATTCACTATTTAAGAATCCTTGCTTCTATAATGTTGGGAAGGATTTGTCTGCCTTACCCCTTCCCTAGACCTATTATGGGTCGTTCCAAAATTTAATAAACATCTATAACCATTCGCAGATCGTTCTAGAATTTATATACATCTAGACTCTTTCGCAGGTCGTTCTTGAATTTATACACATCTAGACCTATCCATAGGTCATTCTAGAACTTAAATACATCTAAACCCTTTCTGGATTATTTTAAAACCCTTCGCGATCAATGGTCCTGTCGGACCATTTTGGAATTGATTGCGCAACATGCGCAGTCACCGCGTCAGGATGATCCAACAAATGATATGGATCTTGACCCTCGGATCGTCCCGGTATTTTTTATAATTGTGAGGACTCATCCTCCTTTAGGCCTCTCTTCCCTTTCTAAAACCTTTACGGGCAATGACCCCGTCCGGTCATTTCGGAATTCGTTGCTGCACTTTACCCCGTTGGGCCGATCTGAAACGTCAATTCATATAATGTGAGGACCACCGTCTACCCCGTCAGGTTGTTTTGAAACCTATCGCAGTAATTGCACCGTTAGGCCAGGCTCTTTCGGAGCTCTAGTATGCTCCCGTTCGTGCTAGGCCTCCTTTTAGGCCGTTCAGGAATTCTAGCATGCCCCTGTCCAGGTTTGGCCTCCTTTCAGGCTAATCTAAGCTCATTTAATCCAACTACCGCTTACCACTTCAACCAATAAGTAAAAATTTAATGTCCATGGTTCCATACCCACGGACAAACCAACACACATAAACAAACGCACACATAAACCCACAAATACTCATACATATAGGCATATATTTCAAGTTAGTACTCAAAACTACATTAATACATCTTCGGGAACGTTAGGATCCTAATCTCTCCAGCTCCCTTGCAGGCCTATCTGGATACCAATGTAATACAATATAAGGGTACAACAACCCAAAACTCAAAACAGTATTTTAGTTTCGAAAAATATAGGCAAATTTGAATTGTTTGAATTAAGTTACATAATCAAGATTTTAATACCAAGTATGAGGTTCATCAATCCTCACATAACTAAAATGGATTTCATTTTAAACTTTACAAAATATTACGGAATTTAAAACTTTTCTTTGCTAAAGATTAGCCGGTAGTCTACGTAAGGTCTTATAGGTCGGTCCCGTATACTCGTTATTGCTGTCATTGTCGTCTTTGCATTTTTGCTTTTGTGATAGATACCTGCGACATGAGCATACTAGCGAGCTAATAGCCTAGTAAGTAGATTGAATACAAATATTGCAAAGTCTATACACAAGCAATATAACCACAACAAAATAGGGCGTTATATCACAATAGTCTAACATAAAGACAGACTCGACGATCAAGTCATTACAGTCCAAATATTATAGTCGCTCTACTGCAAACTCGTCTACGAAGTAGACCTAGTAATAGGGTGTTAAGGCCCCAAAAGGCACATTACTCGCAAAGGAGCTGTGACACGATACTAGGTCAGGCTTGACGACCAATTATTCTCGACTTGAGAGTATAATTCGCCCTTATCAAACAATGCTAATATTCACGATTCCCAATCCATCATATATGGTATGTGTGCAGATGATTTACCATCTTAAGGATTTCTTAATCATATTAAGTATAATGCGACATGTCCCGATAAATCTAAACCCTAGCAGATTATTCTGAAACTCCAACAACTCTAGGAAAGTCTAACCCATTACGGGTCGTAATAGAACTTACATGCCTCTAGACCCCTTCGTAGACCGTGATTAAACTCACATAATTCCAGACCCTCTATGGGTCGTTCTAGATTTCATACGACTATAAACTCTCAATAGGTCGTTCTAGGACTAATACAACTCTGGATCTCTACCGATCGTTCTAGAACTAATACAACTCTGGAACCTCTATAGGTCGTTCTACAACTGCTATCATTCAAGACCATTTGCGGATCGATCCAAAACTCTTCACGACTAGTAGTTCTGTCGAACTGTTTCAAATTGATTGTGCAATAATCCCATCGGGCCGATCCGGATAGTTCAAACCACAACTGTCAAGAGGGCCGGGGCTCTCCTTCCATAGGCCCCCTCATGCCGTTCCGGAAGGTTGTCTACCGACCTCCTCAAGACCCGTCGGGTCGTTAAATACCTAACACAGACAATAGCCCCTTCGGGTGATCTCTGAACCGATCATGATCATGACAAACAACATATAAAGAGGAAGGTCGTCGCTGACCTTCTTGAGACCCATTTGGTCATTCTGAAACCTCACACAAACAATGGCCATGTCAAGCAATCTCGAAACGATCATGATCATGGTACACAACATAAGGAGAGGAAGGTCGTCGTTAACCTCCTCGAGATCCCTCGAGTCGTCACAAAACCTCACACAGACAATGGCTCCGTCAGGCTATCTCAGAACTGATCATGATCGCAGCCCTCTTTTCGGGCTCTTCAGGAACATATAGTGCTCCCGCAACCCTTGAGTTTATATCAAACCGTTCCAGAATTTATGAGTGCCTCCGCTCGGGCTGGGGCTTATTTCATGCCGTTCCTTGAGTCGATCTAGGATGCTTATAGTGACAAGGAAGAATCGTTCCACCCAACTCTTCGGACTCTTTGAGCGTATTTGGAACACTCACAGTAACAAAGAGGAATCATTCGACTCGACTTCTCGGACTCTTTGAGCCTATCTAGAACATTTCCAGCAATAAGGAGGAACCATTCAACTCGACTCCTCGGACCCTTTACGCCTATTTGGAATTTAGCTCATCCTACAATTAGATCTCAACAATGAAAGTTAAGCAGTTTTTGGTCTGTGGTCCTATACTCACCGACAGATAAGTCATAATAATCTATACACATGCAAGTAGACACACGCCCTACACTAAAACCTGAAACACGAAAGTTGTGTAGTTTTATGTCTGTGGTCCCATACCCATCGATAGATAAATATATAAATAAATACACACACTATCATACACCTAGAAAACACAACATATCATAAACAAACGTGCAATCCGATACCTACAGGCTTGTTGCACAAACAAGACAAACATGATCAAGAGCCCGTATTCACGGCCCTAGTGAGAATAGAGGTCCACGCAATTTAACAGCCACAATTTTCAAGCATCATATGCTTAACACAATCTCAAATTTAACAGCCATAATTTTCGAAGCATCGTATGCTTAACATAATCTGAACGCATGCACAATTAATTCAAGCATGGTAAAGTCTACTTATGTCACAGTACGGATCTACTTACTTGTGCCTCTAAGTCTCTCGCCTGGGTCCTCACAATCTTCCCTCAGTGGCCTCCCTCCTTGAAACTTGATGTGTGACACTTTTGTCCAACACGTGAATCAAAGGGTCAACGCCAAGGTTTGCTAGTCATTCGAGAGAAAGAAAAAACCTAAGGGTTGTTGGACCATTTAAATGAATTCTAGACGGTAGGATGACAGATGGTTCGTCGAGAAACTCCCCTAGTGGTATTCTCGTCCCGAGTGTCGCCGTCTCATCGTTAATCGTCAATCTTGACTAATAGATATGTAGTTTGTCTAGTTTATATATGGATAGAATTCTTGAATCTCATTAATTTCTGACTTATTTTAACCAAGAATTTAATCTTCGAGCCAAAGATCTGGTAGAGTTTTCCCTGTTTTTCGGACATCCCGGCCAAAGCCTTTACCTAAAAAACAGCCGAGCACCGAACTCTATTCGGTCACAATATTTTTCAACAACCATAGAACAATTTAACACTTTACCATAATTAGTTTCAAAACATTAATAGAATTCAACACCGAGCCTCATTGGCTCAGATCCCACACAAAAGTAATTAACATAGGGTTAAAGATTCAAAATAAATCAATTATTTACAAACTCTTCATAAACTTGAACTTGTTGTCGATCGCCCGCTTTTACCTTCAACAAAGGATGGTGAAGAAGTCGCGAAGCCGAAATTGTTTCGTCGACAAGCCTACAGAACTTGAGGAAATGAGAATCTATAAAAATGTAAAATAACTCGAAAACGACTTAACAGAATGAGAACTTTAAAAGAACAAGCCCTAAGTTAACGAGAAAACTCATAATAGACGATTGAGAATTTGATTTGGTTCCCAAAACGACGATGTTTTGCTTAATATATGAGATTTCCAAGCAATTTGAAGCAAAATCCTTATTTGCAATTCCAATTTAAAAAAAAACAAAGTGATCGTGAAGAATTTAACAAAATTGCAAACTAACCAACTCTTTTTTAATCCTAATTTTTAAGCTAACACAAAAGCTAGTTTTAACACCCTCCAATCTTTATAAGAACATCCATCCAAATGATAATTCAAGCCAATTCGTTAAATTCCCAACTTATATGATATATATTTATATTTTAAAACGACACCACTTGAAGGGTTTTAGATTTCCGAAATGACAAAAAATACACGAAATTTCATAATGCCACACACTTGAGGTAACAATTCATTAAAACGCACCAAATAAAATTATTACACTTGCTGCAACATTCTCAAAACAATAATCTAACGAAACTAAGAAGTCTTAGCAAATTCAACCATTTCACTAGTTCACTAAAATTTGTACCAACACAACACAATTTAGATACGTAAACATCATTGGAAATGTATTACCCATCACAATCACGATCATACAGTCGTTAGTTCACCAAACTACCAAATCTCACAAATACCAAAAGGCTAAACCAACCAAGACTCTAAGGCCGAACACGGCTATAATTTCATAAGACCACGAAACACAACGAACTAAAATATATAATGACGAGCTCAAGATTTACCTCGGTGTCAACTCGGATTTTGACTTAGGTCACAGTAACGGCCGCGGCAAAACTAAGATAAGCTGGACACTATTAGTTGGTTCGGGCTCGTAGAGGGAGGCGTTGCAAGCTCAGGACTTAGCAGCAATCGCGCGCAGAAGAGAGCAATTTAGAAGTGGGTGTGGTGATACGACGATTGGGAGGCTGAGTGGTGCGGGTCCGAGCTGCTCACGGTGCACGGACTAGCACAAAGCAGTGGCGGTGGCTCACTGGGTAAAGCTTACGTGGATCAAGGCCAAAGCTGGGTAGAAGGTCGGCATGAGGAGAGGCTGCGCAAATCGTGACTGAGGCTGTACGGAGGCGGGGCGTCACCGGGGTCGCTGCTGGAGGAGAGCGGGGGCTGGGCGAGCACGGGCAGAGGGGAGTATGGCTGCTTTTCACAAGGAGGAGCTGGGGTCATCAGTGTCATGCAAAGTAGCGCACGCGAGGAGAGAGGGCGAGCGGAGGGGCGCCAGAGGGACGGTGCAGAGGAGCGGGACGCCTAAGGGGCTGCTCAACAATTATGCATGATAGGAGGACACCTAAGGGGCTATACAAAAACTGGGCAATTCTCAGTATGGGCGGCACACGTAGAGGCTGGACGAGGCTAGGCCGGTGTTGAGGCTAGCGGGGCTGGGCCGGTGCGCAGGCTAGGACGGCAAGAGGGAGAGAGAGCCATAGTGATAGTGAGTCGAGTTAGATGGAGGGGAAAGGAGAGAGTGTTAGCGTGGGCAGGGGAAAGGAGAAGAAGAAAAAGCCCTGATGGGCTTGGGCCAAATTGGCTAACAAATTCACAAACACAAATGTTATAAATTTTTCAAAAGTTTCAAACTGAAAAAAATAATTGAACACCGAAACTTAGGACTTTTAATATCACTCACGAGTTAAAAATCAAATTCTAACTCGTCTGAAAATTTAAAAATGTAAAAATAACAATTATATTTGCATAAATAGTTACTTAAATTCAAATTGGCCACATCTAACAAAGCTAGCCAATTTTACAAAAGTGGTTGTAAACAAGGCCATATCATAAGCAAGTAGCCTTCATAATAAAAATTAAAGTTTGCTACAGTGGTCCTAAGTTTAGGTCATTACAAAGGGCTTGATTGCATCACCTTCTAGGGCCCCTTGCGAGCCCACCCGGAAAACGCGCGATAATAAGAATGATCTTCTTGCTTTACCTTCTTAAGCCCCCTTGCGAGCTTTTCTGAAAATCTTTGTGAATGTGAGAAATTGCTCGACTCGACTCTTCGGGCCCCTCGCGGGCCTATCCAAACATCTTTATTGCATCGAGAGGAAGGTCTTCCACCCTGGCCTCTTTTAAATCTAGTGCGATCTAATTAGAACTTAACACCCGATCTGAGTCAACCAACATTCTGTTATCTTAAAGTTTTATATATGTTGTCCCTACCCATCGACGAATAAATACATCCAAGAAAACATATACAAGCACATATACACATACAAGTATAAAAACAAAACAAACAAATCTACAATCTTCTACTTACAGATTTGCTAATCAAACAAGACAAGTAGGAACGTGAGCCCATACTCATGCACCTAAAAAGCAATCAATAACAGTAACAATAAGATTCAAAAGCATTTAATCCATCACACACCAAGAGTGTAATGGCCTGAATCAAGACCACTATCACAAGTATATAATTTCTATTTCTGAGATAAAATTTCTTGTGATATTATCTCTATTACAATTACTTTGAGGGAAGTTAGCTAGTTTCGTCAAATCTGGCCAACTTTGAACCAAGTAAAAATAATGTTACAAATGATTATATTTTGACGTTTTTGGAATCTTAAAACTTTTTAGGAATTCTACTTCAATTTTAAATTTATTTTAAAATTCCTAACTTCACTAGTTGAGCTAATTTGTGTATTTTCATAATTTCTAAAAATATATGATATATTTAATTAATTTATGCAAATAATAAATAAAGAAAATCCTTTTTTTTTACTCTTTAGCGTTTTATTTTTTTCCACATCTCTTCTTTCTCCTTCACCCCCATGCCGTCACCATTTCTTCGTCTGCGCGTCACTCGCATAGCCGTCACCGTGCGAACCCAGTCCTTACCGGCGACAAGCCATGCCACCCGGCGCTAGTAGCCTTCGCGCGAGCACAGTTTGCGTCTCATGCGGCCTCCTCGTATGACCCAAGCTACACATACTGCTCATGGTTGTCGTGCAGCGCCTCTACCCAAGTCGCACTACCCAACCCCGGCAAGCCTCTAACCGTCATTCCTCCACGCCGATCAGCCAAGGGAGCCCACGCCACATGACCTTGCGGCCTCGAGCACCCGGGTGACTTTCTTTCGCGATCCCAGCCCCGTTTGTCGTTAGAGCTCCTGTTTTCAACCCTTGCCGAGCCCGTGCCGTCATGCAGTCTACTCAGCGCACAAACAATGAGCCTCCACCGTAAGTCTGTTACAGGTCTCGCACCTTTGTCGGCCTTGTGCCGCCTTCGTCGGCCTCGTTGCAAGTCGTTCTACACCGCCCAGATCTCCAGAAATCTTGACCCGCGTGGTTCAAGCCCCTCAACGTGACCTGTCTCTACCCAATCTGAATCGCACGAGTTTCGCACTTCCAGCTGCCGCGCTATGTCGCCTTTTGCCCCGCCGCATCGTGCCGCCTTTTGCCTTGCCTCGCCATCGTTGAGGTTGTTTCAAAGCTCTGTCCTGCGGTACCAGTATCGGAGTTGCATCGTTTTTCTCGTCGAGCCTACTACCATTCATGCTTGGTGTGCCTCGAACTCAAGTTAAACTCCCTGATGAAATTATGTTTGTGTTAGTAATGCTTGGTATTTTAGCTCGCAATGATAAACTTTGTTGTGCTTTGTGGTCTTATGAAAATTATAACTGTGTTCGGCATTTCGATATTTGCAAGATTTTGTAGTTTTGAGAACTTAGATGTGTGGTTGTGAGTGTGATGGGTCACACGTTTCCAATAATGTTGGTGTCTCTAATTGTCAATATGTTAACAGAAGTTTTAGTAAACTAATGAGTTGGATGAATTTCTAGAAATTTCGTTAAATTATCGGTTTGAGAATGTCGTGGAAAGTGCAATAGTTCTATTTGGGGTGTTTTTATGAGTTGTTATCTCAAAAGTTTGGCATTATGAAATTTTGTGGATTTATGTTGTTTCGGAAATTTAAAATTCTTCAAGTGGTGCCATTTATGTATATATATACACAAATATATATTTATTTATTTATTTATACATATGGGATTTAACGATTTGGCTTAGATTGTCATTTTGGATGGATGTTAAAAAGAAGAAGAAGAAGAAGAAGAAGAAGAATAATAATAATAAGACGCGGTTAGTTTAATTTTTTAAATCAGTCTTGGACAAATCAGTCTTGGATACTTTGTTTTTATGATTCGAAGTCTAAAAAGAGAGTTTCACATTAAATTACTTGGGATTTTCGTAATTGAGCATATCACCGTCGCTTTGAAACTAAGTTTGAAAAAATTAAGATTATCGGTTCGATTAAGATGTATTTGAGTCCTTATGTTAAATTGAATTTGTCAAATGCCAACGATGTGTATTCTAGCTTGACTCGGAGCTTGTTTTGTTAAAGCGCTTATCTTGATCAGTCGTTTTTACTTACTTTTAATATTCTTGTTTCTTCGAGTTGTGCAGCACCATCGATAAAAAAAATTGGACACTAGGTCAGGTGCCATGACACATACCGAAGGTACAAGCGAGCGACCGAAAAAGACTTATATCTCTCTTAATGCAAGAACACTTTGGGTAGTTAATCATAATTTTAATTACAGAAACTATAGCTCTCATGTGGAACCGGAGCCGCAGAGGCTCGATGTTATTTATGATTATGTTTTAAATTTGATTGCAATAAATTAAGAAAAATTATATGTGTGGTTGTTGTTATAAAATTATGACTGAACTGAGTTCGGTGCCGGGTTATTATTAAGTGATGGCTTAAGCCAGAATGTTTAAAAAATAGAGAAAACTCTGTCGAATTTTTAGCTCAAAATTAGACGCTCGTGAAAACTAAGTTGGAAACCAATTAGCGTAAAGAATCTCCTTTTCACCTTATTTAGTCTAAAGACGTGCCCGTTAGTCGGGGTTGACGGTTAACATTAACGCGACGACACATGGGATGAGAATACTCATTGAGGAGTTTCTCGACGACCTGTCTGTCGTCCCTCCGTCTGGGATTCACTTCTAATGATCGGTCAATCCTTAGAATTGTCTTTCCCTAAAATGAGTAGTTTATATTTTTATTGACCCTCTGACTCTCGTGTTGGACAAAAGTGTCACACATCAAGCTTCAATAAGAAATGCCACTGAAGGAAGATCGCGAGAACCAAGGCAAGAGACTTAGGGGCTCAGGTAAGTGGATCTCCACTGTGGCACGAGTAGACTTTACCTTGTGTGGCTACCTTTGGGTGCATGTATGATTACTCTCTTGATGTGTGATGGATTGAATGTTGGTGATGTTGATTGCTTTTAGGGACATGAGTATGGGCTCATGTCCCTACTTGTCTTTTTTTGTTAGCAAATCTGCAAGTATGGGATTGTAGATTTGTTTGTCTTATTTTATTGCTTATTTGTGTGTATGTGCTTATGTGCGTTCTCTTTGGATGTGTTTATCTTTCAGTCGTGATGGGACCACAGACAGAAAACTTCAGGATGACAGCATATTAATTGATTCAGGTCAGGTGTTAAGTTTTAATTAGACCGCAAGGCACTTAAGAGAGGCCAGGGTGGAAGAACTTTCGCATGATGCAATAAAGATTTCTGGATAGGCCCGCGAGGGACCAGAGGAGTTGAGTCAAGCAACTCTTCCTCATTGTAACTAAGAATTCTGGATAGGATCGCAAGGGGGCCCGAGAAGATGATGCAATCAATCCCTTCTATTGTAGGACATTGGTATTCGTATAGGCCCGCAAGGGACTTGGAAAGTTAGGCAAGCTAATCTTTTAATGGTAGTATAGGAGCGTATCCTAACGTGCCCGAATAAATATTAAGGTAGTTTTAGGTACTAACTTCAAATATATGTTTATGGGTATGTGTATTTGTTTGTACATGTGTGCATTTGTGTGTGTGTATGGTTGCCTGTCCATGGGTATGGGACCATGGATACTATAGTTTCATTTATTAGTTGAAGTAGTTAGCGTTAGTTGGATTGGGTGAGTTTAGATTGGCCTAAAATAAGGCTAAGCCTGGACGGAAGAGTGCTAGAATTCTGGCACGGCCTGAAAGGAGGCTTAGCTCGAACGGGGGCATATTAGAGTTCCGAAACGGCCCGAAGGGGCCACTGGTTGTGAAAGGTTTCGAACCACTCAAGGAGCATAATAGAAGCCGTCAGGCAGCGCTCCTCACAGTTTATGATTTGATGATCAGGATTGGCCGGACGAGGTAGAATGCAACAACAAATACGACCTGACGGGTTCAATGGCCGCAAAATATTTTCGAAAGGGCAAAAAGACACAAAAGAGGACGAGTCTTCATATTTGTAAAGATAATCGGGACGGCCCAAGGGGCCAAGATCCATAGTATGTCCCAGACTATCCCGACGGGGTGATTGTGCACTCAATTTTGAAACGGTCAGACAGGCCCGCAGGTCGCGAGAGGTGTCGGAACAACCGCGAATGGGTCTAACTATGTATAAGTTCTAGAACAATCTGTAAGAGGTCTAGATGGTGTATAAGTTCTAGAATGACCCGCAATGGGTCTAAACGTGTACTAAATTATAGAACGACCCGTAATGGGTCTAAATGTCTATTAAATTCTAGAACGACGCATGAAAGTGTCAAAAGATGTATAAGTTCTAGAACGATCCGTAAGAGATCGAGATTGTCTATATGTTCGGGTCAAAATGCGTATTAAATTCTAGAACGACCTGTGATGGTCTAAATGTATATTAAATTCTAGAACGACTCGCGAGAGGTCTTGAGAAGGGGTAAGATAGACGAGACTTTCCCAACATTATAGAATTAAGAATTTTTAAATAGTAAATCGTGTACACACGTATTTTTATAAGCTACATCAGAGATTTGTGAACTTAAGTGAGATTAGAACAAAACATGAGATCGCTTCTGAGTCGAGATTAATAGGTTATTAAGTCCGATAACGTTCCATGGCCTAACTCTTTTGCAGGTATTGTATTCTGCGTTGGTTTGGCACCTTATTTAGAAAATCTACTTCGCGGGCAAGGCTGTTAAAGAGTGACGTTTACTCTTCGGACTACGATGAAGAATCGTCGAGTCCGTCCTTTTATTAGACTATTACTGTTATGTCTCTTGGTTGTATGTGTAATTTAGTTACTGGGCTATTAGCTTACTAGTGTGCTCGTGTCGCAGATAAGTCGAAAGGAAACAAAAAGGCTAGGCGATACTGACGGTAATAACGAGTGTATACGGGACCGACATGTAAAATGTTATGACTCCTGGCTAATCATCGATAAGGAATAATCTTGATTTTCGCACTTTTTAAATTTATAGTTAGTAAATTCCATATATATCTCTTGTGTTTAGGCGAAATTAAAAAACCTTACCCTAAGTTTGTCGAAATTATAAAACCACCTTTCAGTTATTAAATTCATACTATAATTATACCTTCTGTTGATCAATTGACTGAATTTTTTCTAAAATACCTATAATAGCCTCATTGTAACGTACGCTATCCTTATGAAGGATTAACATGTAGACTATATCAATTCTGAAATTGTAAGACATTGTACCCAAACATAATAAAGTTAATAAGATAACATATATATATATATATATAAAAATAGTCCTCATCTCATTCAATATTTTCTTTTAAATTCTCCTTTTTTTTTTATCGACCTTCTTCTCCAAATTTTTTCCTACTGGTTTCAAACTCTTCAAACCAGCATTTTTTTCTTGTATGTAAATGGTTTTTGTTCACAATCCACCCACGCTGACACTTTGTGGCATTTGGGATCATATAGAAATTAAAAAAAAAAAGCAAATAATAAGGATATTCATTCAAAATTTCATGTAGATAATGAATCTATTAAATGATGAAAATTTACAAATTCAAATCCAAAGTTTCAGAATCGCATAGTACAAATTTTTGGGGATTTTTTTGAATTTAAGAAGCCAATCTCTCCTATTTGAGTTCTAGAGGCTAGTCAAGATTGGCTTCGTTATGGCACCTTCTTAACTGTAAGCCGGTTCAACTGGACGACGCCGTCAAGTTTGTGAGATCGAGGTCAATAAGAATAAGGCTGCGATATCGAGGTCGTTGAGAACCACGGCGAGAACAAGGCTATCGACGAACTCATCCGAGAAGTGTTCCTTACCGGAGAGATCGAGGCTACCATGGGACTTTACGGAGAAGTACTCACTACCGCCGTGTGAATTTAAGGAGACGAGGCTATGGCGGCGGCGGTGGTACAACCTCAATGAGAACACGCCAAACAATCTTTTCCAGATCCAAGCTATGTTCAAACCATCGAACATCAGAAAGTTTACAAGTCCCTCGCGCCTTGTGCAGCCGTACTCGCTGTGAAGGAGTAAACCTGAGCAAAGGCCGGCTAGTGAGAACAGGACTTGGTGCAGAGGTTTTCTGTAACGACCACCCACTAACTATACTATTCATTTGAATTTTGATGAGTGTTACGTCTATAATCTAAGACATATACAAATATAACTCTTTTAAGAGAGAAAAATTTCGGGCAAATTTAAACTTTTGAACGTGTCTGTGGTAAAGCAAACTAAAAACATAACATAGTTACTTATATTACAGTATATACATTTCAAAGTAATTGTAGTCTATCATTAAACGTGTACTACACATACTACACAAATATCGTTTCAAAAAGTGTGCCCAACAGGTCATCATTAATATGTACAAGCTTCACGACGTCAAAACGCACCCGTCAACCTTTTAAGTGTAATCAACTGCTGTGCATTTTCACCTGCATCATAAGAACTATATGAGCCAATGCTCATTAAGTAAAAGTTATGCAATTATATGAATGCCATGCTTGTATTCCACTCTTTATATAGTTCTTGATAATATTTATATAGATGCATCTTTCTTTCTGTACGGACAGGCTGCCGGCACTCACGAACCAGTGGCCTTGGCCACAATAAGTATCCCAAAACTTTCAATAAATTTCTTATCTGACGGCCTTGGCCGCAGAGTACTAGCTGTGAGCGTCAAACTCAATCTTAGTGGCACCACATAGGGATACTAAGGTCCGAACTTTCTTTAAAAATATTTTCCCTCAACTGCTGGAGGGTGCCAAATCCGCACAAAGTCTTTTATCTGAGTTCATTCTTATGATCATGATAACATGAATAATAGTGTAATACAACTACTCATGGTCACACAATACAAGTAATAAACATTTAAAAATAACTTTAATAATTAAATAATTATTATTGTTCTTGTGATGCAGTTGAACTTTTACTTACCTTGTAAATTTATCCGGAAGCGAACTCAAACGCTAGGGACCCAACTTGAACTTAGATGTGCTAAAGGCTGTATATTTAAAGTTTCTTGTTAGAAATGATCTAGTACTCTTACTACTCTTAAGATATTTATATACTTTAAGGAATTATTCGTGCCATACACATCAGATTAATTTTAACTATATTGATCTTTATAAAATATATACATATTAGTAAAAGTTACTTCTGGCTACTAGAAGAATGATAATAAGTTGAAGACTACACATATATTCCTCATAATAATAGACTAACACTTATTCAATTGACTTATTTTACTAATTTATCTAGAAGATCCAATAAACACAATACAAATGAACACAAACAACTAAATAGCCTATAACCATTTTAAAAGTTCCACGTTTTGGTTACCAATTTTACACATACACTTATATATTCATTTTTACAAGAATTTCTTTAAGACAACCCCTAAAGTTCTAGTTCAATACCCTTAAACATTCAAATCACATAATATACGTATATACACATAAATAGTACTCATCAAATTTACTTCCAAATTAGAAATTATATCTAAAGTATTTAACCATTAAACAAGTAATACAAACACACACACGTATATATTCAATTAAATTGATAAACTAGTTATATTGTGCATATTATACATAGAAGCATATACTTATATTGATAAATCTTGTTTGTAAAATGAGTGTTTCCTGATTAAGTAATAAAACCTGTTTCTAATTTGGAGATTCTAAATAAAGAAACAATACCCATATTCATCTAATAGAGATTTATAACTTCCAGCTCATAATTTAGTATTCAAGAATTCTAAGTACACATATATATCTATCTATATATATATATAAGCATATAAGAGAAAGAAAAAGTAATATATGTGTATGGTTAAGAATACTAACCGTAAAATCTTAAGTGAAGCAATTAATACTCTCCTTTATAAAACTCATCTCACAATTCACTCTTGGTGTGTTTGTTGAAGAAAGTTGAGGAATATGATGTGTGTGTTCGGTCGAAGAATAAAATCGTAATGATATAAAAAGAGAGACCTAGATTTTTCTACGCAAGGTAAGTCGGTTAAAATTAATATTTATCCTTCTTATTTTTTTTGTATATTATAAATATAATATTATTAAGTAAATAAGATTATTATTTGTATATATATCGTGTGTAATATAAGTAAATAATTTAATTGACTCCATAGTACAATAAAAATAATGATCATAGGATAAATAATTATGTAATTATAAAATAAATACTTGTACTTAATTAGAAGAATAATTAATAATATATATATATATTTTAATTACACCCTTTTAGCACATCAAGTCCCTTTATTATTATTATTATTTTTTTTAACCCTGTTCTCGTACGCTTCCAAGATAAATTAGCACAATTATAATTGTGATAATCACAAATGCACTTTAGATGTGATATTGTAGTTAATTAATTACGTGAAATTTTTGGGACCTCACATTTTCCCCCTTCTAAAAAAAAATTTCGACCTCGAAATTCACGTACCAAATAATTCTGGATATCTTGCTCTAATCTCTTCTTCTCTCTTCCATGTTGCCTCTTCACTGGAGTGGTTTTTCCATAGGACTTTCACTAATTGGATATTTCTGTTTCTGAGTTCTTTTATTTTTCGATCCAATATTTCTACCGGTTGCTCTTCATAGGTCATATCTTGGCGTACTAGAACTGGCTTTTGGTGTAGAATATGTGATAGATCAGAAATATATTTTCTAAGCATTGAGACGTGAAAGACATCATGCATATTTGATAATGAGGGTGGAAGGGCTAATCTATATGCGACATCTCCAACTCGCTCAACTACGTCATATGGTCCAATAAACCTCGGGCTCAATTTTCCTTTCTTTCCGAATCTCATAATGCCCTTCATTGGTGCAAATTTAAGAAAAACTTTATCTCCCACTTCAAACTCTGACTTTCTTCGTCTAGTATCAGCATAGCTCTTTTGCCTACTTTGTGCAGTTATCATTCTTTGACGAATCTTCTGAATTGCTTCTTCTGTTTTCTGCACTAATTCTGGCCCCAAAAATCTTCTTTCACCTGTTTCATGCCAATGAATAAGCGATCGACATTTTCTACCATATAGAACTTCATAAGGAGCCATACCAATAGTAGCTTGGAAACTATTGTTGTAGGCGAATTCAATCAGAGGCAAATACACATTCCACGACTTCTTGAAGTCTAAAATACAAGCTCTCAGCATATCTTCTAAGGTTTGAATAGTTCTCTCCGACTGTCTATCTGTTTGAGGGTGGAAGGCAGTACTGAAAGCCAACTTAGTTCCCATTGCTTTGTGCAAACTCTTCCAGAAAATTGAAGTGAATCTGGTATCTCTGTCGGAGACGATAGTTAGTGGAACGCCATGAAGCCTGACGATTTCTTTGATATACAATTCAGCATACTTTTCCAAGGTGTATGTGGTTCGAACTGGTAAAAAGTGAGCTGACTTGGTTAATTTATCAACGATGACCCAAATAGAGTCATAGTCTTCTTTTGTTCGTGGTAATCCAGCCACAAAATCCATCGTGATGTCTTCCCATTTCCATTCTGGAACGTGCAAAGGTTGTAATGTACTAGCTGGTCTTTGGTGCTCTGCTTTTACTTGTTGACATGTAAGACATTGTTCCACATACTTTACCACGTCCTTTTTCATTCCAGGCCACCAGTAGTGGAATTTCCAATCTCTATACATCTTTGTTGTGCCAGGATGAACTGAATAAGGAGTAGAATGGGCTTCTTTTAATATCTCCTTCCTAGTCTCATCATTATCTGGAACATATAAACGATCCTTATACCTTATAACTCCATCATTAGAAATATGAATTTTAGACCTTTTCCCATCCTCTAATTGGAGTCGAATTTTCTCAGAGTAAAGATCCGTTGCTTGACCTTCTTTGATCTTTCCTATCAAGGTAGGTTGCAATGTTAAAGCAAAAAGTTTAGCAATTGTTCCGGGAAGAACAATTTCTATCTCCAATTGCTCCAAATCTCTTAAGAGTGGCTTTTGGACTGTGATTAATGTTGCAATACTCCCTGAAGATTTTCTACTCAAAGCATCTGCTACCACATTTGCTTTTCCCGGATGGTAATTAATAACACAGTCGTAATCCTTTACAAGCTCTAACCACCTTCGTTGCCTCATATTTAGTTCCTTCTGCGTGAAATAATACTTAAGGCTCTTGTGGTCTGTGTAAATTTCACATTTGCTACCATACAAATAATGTCTCCATATTTTCAAGGCAAACACAACTGCAGCTAATTCAAGATCATAGACAGGATAGTTCTTCTCATAATCCTTTAATTGTCGAGATGCATATGCTATTACCTTACCATTCTGCATTAAGACGCATCCAAGACCATTCTTAGAAGCATCACTATACACCACAAATCCATCAGAATCTGTTGGAATAGTGAGAATTGGTGCAGTGACTAGTCGTTGCTTCAATTCCTGAAAACTTTTCTCACAAGCATCCGACCATTGGAAAGGCACACCCTTTCTAGTTAGTTGCGTAAGTGGGTTGGATATCTTAGAAAATCCCTCAATAAAACGACGATAATAACCTGCCAAACCCAGAAAACTACGGACTTCATACACATTCTTTGGTCTCTGCCACTTTGTCACGGCTTCCACCTTACCCGGATCTACTGAAATGCCTTCTTTAGACACCACGTGACCAAGAAACACTACTCTTTCGTTCCAGAATTCACATTTCTTGAACTTGGCATAAAGTTGTTTCTCTTTCAAAACTGTCAATACTTTTCTTAAATGCTCCACATGATCCTCCTTAGTAGGTGAGTAAATAAGGATGTCATCGATAAAAATTATGACAAAGCTATCCAAGAAATCCTTATATACTCTATTCATCAGGTCCATAAAAGCAGCTGGGGCATTGGTTAATCCAAATGGCATAACTAGAAATTCATAATGCCCATATCGAGTTCGAAAGGCAGTTTTTAATATATCGTCCTCCTTTATCTTTAACTGATGATAACCAGATCAAAGATCAATCTTTGAAAATACCGCTGCACCTTGCAGTTGATCAAAAAGATCGTCAATTCGAGGAAGCGGATACTTGTTTTTAATTGTGACCTTATTTAACTCCCGATAATCAATACATAGCCTCATGGTTCCATCCTTCTTTTTCACAAAAAGTACCAGCGCACCCCATGGAGGGAAACTGGGGCGAATTAATCCTTTGTCTAATAACTCTTGCAATTGCTCTTTCAGTTCTTTTAATTCTGCAAGAGCCATCTTGTATGGTGCTTTAGAAATTGGTGCAGTTCCAGGTAATAAGTATATTCCAAACTCAATTTCTTGATCTGGCGGTAAACCTGGCAAGTCTTCTGGAAATATTTCAAGAAACTCATTAACTACTGGAACGTCTTCTGGCTTTAATTTCTGCTCGACTTCAGTGTCAACAATTGATGCCAGATAACCAACACAACCACTTTTCAATAGTCTTCGTGCTCGCATTGCTGATATTATAAATATTTTCGATTTATCTATACTTCCTTTGAAAGAGAATTCTTCCTTATCAGTTGGCTTAAAAATTACCATTTTTCTCTTGCAGTCAATTGAAGCATTATATCGACTTAACCAATCCATTCCAAGAATAACATCATACTTCGGCATATCCATTACAATCAAGTTAACCAACAATTCTCGATTGTCAATAATAACTGGACTATTTTGGATCGCCAGATTTGATGAAACTGTCTCTCCAGAAGGCAACATCACACTATATGGGTCACTAAGTTTACATGGCATGATATCCAATCTTTTCACATACTTTTTTGATGCAAATGAATGAGTAGCACCTGAATCTATTAATGCTAACGTAGGAACACCATGAATAAGTATCTCACCTGAAACGACCGATGGATCATTAGCCGCTTCAGCTTGAGTCAACGGAAAAACCCTCGCTGGCACTTCTTGTTATCCTCTTTGTTGTTGCGGGACTCCTTGTTGTTGATTTGGCCTCTTTACTCTACAATCCTTCGCCATGTGTCCTGGTTTACCAGAGCTATAACAAACTCCTTTTCCGTGTAAACATTCACCAAAATGAGTTCTTCCACATTTAGGGCAAATTGGTTTATGAGCCTGGGTTGTTGATTGTTGATCAAATTGTCCTTTGCGTTTAATTCCTTGTTTCCTTGATCCTTGAGCTTGGTTAAATGGTCGTTTTGTTCCTTGTATTGGTGGATATTGAATTTTCTCTTTTTCATGTTGAAAAGGTGGCTTCATACTCGGTTCTCCGATCACTGGACGTGTAGTACTAGTCACAAATATCTTCTTCTCATGATGTTCTACTCGCAAAGCTTTCAGGTTGCTGGCCCATTAATACCCATCTCCACATCACGAGAAATTTCAGGTTTTAGACCCTCCATAAAGCGGTGAATTCTAGACTCTTCCGTACTTACAAGGCTAGGAGCAAATCGAGCTAGTTGATCAAAGGTACGGATGTATTCAGCGACAGATAAATTCCCTTGTTGAAGATTTGTAAACTCTGCTATCTTAGCTTGCTTCACTGCTGTACTATATTATTTGTTGTTGAACAGAGTTTGAAACTCAGTCCATAGCATATGTGCTGGATCTCTGCCCTGTCTCATTATGTCCCACAAATAACGGGCATCTTTCTTTAACATGTAGGTGGCACATGACACTTTCTCATGGTCATTAAGCTGCATAAACTCAAAGATTGTCTCTATCGATCTCATCCATTCTTCTGCCACCAAAGGATCGGTATTTCCCTCAAAAATAGGTGGTCCTTGCTTCCTAAAACATTAATAGAGTGGCTCGAAAGGATGTATAGCTATGGGTGCTTGTGGAGGAGGCGGTGGAGGAGGAGATGGTATGTACTCAGGCTGTCTTCGTGGCTCATTTTGCTGTTTTAAAGCCTGTTCAAAGAACGTTTCCATCATTGTAGAAATTCTATCTAAACGGGCATCTCTCTCATCCCGTTCGTCATCAGGCTCAACCTGAGAAAGTTCGCCTAAATCTGAGACCTTTTTCTTAGTCCGAGCCATAACTTCCTGCAAGGTCCAAAACTTTCACCAATATATCTCAACATTCTTGTAATATTTAAATGTATAAACTTATAACGATTCTTATAAATTCACAAAATATTAACTATATTATAAAATAAAAAAAATAAAATAGCTTACACAGTTGACGGTTGCAGCTTCACATCGTTAACTCGTACATATTAACAGTCTGCAGAAAAGAACTTGCTCTGATACCAATCTGTAACAACCACCCACTAACTATACTATTCATTTGAATTTTGATGAGTATTACGTCTATAATCTAAGACATATACAAATATAACTCTTTTAAGAGAGAAAAATTTCGGGCAAATTTAAACTTTTGAACGTGTCTGTGGTAAAGCAAACTAAAAACATAACATAGTTACTTATACTACAGTATATACATATCAAAGTAATTATAGTCTATCATTAAACGTGTACTACACATACTACACAAATATCGTTTCAAAAAGTGTGCCCAACAGGTCATCATTAATATGTACAAGCTTCACGACGTCAAAACGCACCAGCCAACCTTTTAAGTGGAATCTACTGCTGTGCATTTTCACCTGCATCATAAGAACTATATGAGCCAATGCTCAGTAAGTAAAAGTTATGCAATTATATGAATGTCATGCTTGTATTCCACTCTTTATATAGTTCTTGATAATATTTATATAGATGCATCTTTCTTTCTGTACGGACAGGCTGCCGGCACTCACGAACCGGTGGCCTTGGCCACAATAAGTATCCCAAAACTTTCAATAAATTTCTTATCTGACGGCCTTGGCCGCAGAGTACTAGCTATGAGTGTCAAACTCAATCTTAGTGGTACCACATAGGGATACTAAGGTCCGAACTTTCTTTAAAATATTTTCCCTCAACTGCTGGAGGCTGCCGAATCCGCACAAAGTCTTTTATCTGAGTTCATTCTTATGACCATGATAACATGAATAATAGTGTAATACAACTACTCATGGTCACACAATACAAGTAATAAACATTTAAAAATAACTTTAATAATTAAATAATTATTATTGTTCTTGTGATGCAGTTGAACTTTTACTTACCTTGTAAATTTATCCGGAAGCGAACTCAAACGCTAGGGACCCAACTTGAACTTAGATGTGCTAAAGGCTGTATATTTAAAGTTTCTTGTTAGAAATGATCTAGTACTCTTACTACTCTTAAGATATTTATATACTTTAAGGAATTATTCGTGCCATACACATCATATTAATTTTAACTATATTGATCTTTATAAAATATATACATATTAGTAAAAGTTACTTCTGGCTACTGGAAGAATGATAATAAGTTGAAGACTACACATATATTCCTCATAATAATAGACTAACACTTATTCAATTGACTTATTTTACTAATTTATCTAGAAGATCCAACAAACACAATACAAATGAACACAAACAACTAAATAGCCTATAACCATTTTAAAAGCTCAACGTTTTGGTTACCAATTTTACACATACACTTATATATTCATTTTCACAAGAATTTCTTTAAGACAACCCTAAAGTTCTAGTTCAATACCCTTAAACATTCAAATCACATAATATACGTATATACACATAAATAGTACTCACCAAATTTACTTCCAAATTAGAAATTATATCTAAAGTATTTAACCATTAAACAAGTAATACAAACACACACACGTATATATTCAATTAAATTGATAAACTAGTTATACTGTGCATATTATACATAGAAGCATATACTTATATTGACAAAATCTTGTTTGTAAAATGAGTGTTTCCTGAATAAGTAATAAAACCTATTTCTAATTTGGAGATTCTAAATAAAGAAACAATACCCATATTCATCTAATAGAGATTTATAACTTCTAGCTCATAATTTAGTATTCAAGAATTCTAAGTACACATATATATCTATCTATATATATATAAGCATATAAGAGAAAGAAAAAGTAATATATGTGTATGGTTAAGAATACTAACCGTAAAATCTTAAGAGAAGCAATTAATACTCTCCTTTATAAAACTCATCTCACAATTCACTCTTGGTGTGTTTGTTAAAGAAAGTTGAGGAATATGATGTGTGTGTTCGGTCAAAGAATAAAATCGTAATGATATAAAAAGAGAGACCTAGATTTTTCTACGCAAGGTAAGTCGGTTAAAATTAATATTTATCCTTCTTTTTTTTTTTTGTATATTATAAATATAATATTATTAAGTAAATAAGATTATTATTTGTATATATATCGTGTGTAATATAAGTAAATAATTTAATTGACTCCATAGTACAATAAAAATAATGATCATAGGATAAATAATTATGTAATTATAAAATAAATACTTGTACTTAATTAGAAGAATAATTGATAATATATATATATATATATATATTTTTTAATTACATCCTTTTAGCACATCAAGTCCCTTTATTATTATTATTATTTTTTTTAACCCTGTTCTCGTACGCTTCCAAGATAAATCAGCACAATTATAATTGTGATAATCACAAATGCACTTTAGATGTGATATTGTAGTTAATTAATTACGTGAAATTTTTGGGACCTCACATTTTCGGCGAACGGCGGCCATATCGAATCGTCACGGCCGGCATGGGGTTTCCATATGCCGGCACTGTAGGAGAATGGGGCGAGCTACGGCACGAGATCAAGTGTTTTGCTTAAGGCTGAAAAAAGGCAACTACAGAGAGAGAAGTGGGTGTGAATGAAGCTGATTTATAATTTTTTGGGTCTTTGATGTCTCTAATGGGGGATTGATAGGTGAGTAGAGATAGCTCTCAAATCTGCACATGGAGTGCTTAAGGGTGAAGACGAAGAAATGGGGTTTTTTTTTTCAAAATAGATTTTCAAAAAAAAAATTGCAAATGAATTTTTCTAGTTATTTGTTTTTGGGTAGATAAGGAGGTATTTGGATATACACAGAAATATATATTTTTATTAAAATATTAATATTTTAATTGGGACAGTTTAGACATTTCGCACATGTTGTTTGACCAAAACTCAAGATATGGTATAATTTTAGTACGAATTAAAAGATTCAGGGGAGGTTTTTGAATTTTTATAAATGCAAGGAAGAATTGTGGAATTTCAACTAAACTCAGGGGATACATATGGAATTTACTCTTATAGTTAACACTAACTCTTTTGGTTATTGTGAGAATACGATAAATGCTCGTGCTTTTGTAATAAGACTCTCAATAAATGTATTAATGTAAAAAGTTCAAATTTATTAGTATTTTTGGAAGAAAAGTATTACTCTATGTTATAAATCTAACTATACTATTGAGTATTAATATTAAAATATTATTTTAAGTTTTGAGTCATTATAAAGTTGGTATCAGAGCCAGGTTTAGCTAGTCCTGTAGACAACTCCGTATACAAAAGCGCGATTTCCGCGTTGTCGCACTGTAAGTCATTAACTTCACAAGCCATGAGATGTTAAGTTAGTCAGGTTAATCGTAGGTATACTATAGTAGGATGATGGAGACGGGATTAGAGGAATAAGCTGAGTCTCAGGGCTCAAGCTTATCGTCCGAAGGACGCGGTCGCTCAAAGTGATTGTTTGCCACTAGCCCTAGTACCTCCGAGTAGGGCCAACGACTGTCAGTCGTGATTCACTGTCAATGTCATTCTCAAAGGATATGCACCTCAAGTTGTCGGCTGCGAAAGCTATTTGAAGAAACGTTATCACTAACCCTACGTGAAATGAATGTCATTAAAGGCAGGCCAATGGCAGAGCAAGCAAGGATTCTAATGAAAACGCTGACTAGGGTATAGTCGATAAGTGCGTGCATCATTTCTTTTGTTTAAAATCTTAATATAATAAAGTTCTTTTACCAAGTTAGATGACAATGTGCATATCTAGCCATCAACTGCTACCCTCTCTTAGCAGCTATCCTAAGGCTAGTTTCATCAAGTGCAGTGGTCTAATTTTCGTGCAGTTGTGTAGGACCATAAGCTCAGTTCCAAATATATATATATATATATATATATATATATTTATATATATATCCAAATACCTCGCTTGAATACTAAAAGTGTGAGTCTTTTCGTACCTTGCCATGACCATTGAGCACTGCTAAAGGACAGGTAAGAGGTGAGAAGCTACCCGAACATCTGAGATTCAGCGCCTGTTAATGGGGGATAACTGGGAGCAAGCGTAGCCCATTAGAGGTCTCAAAGTTACTAATGAGCTTTACGCGAATTAATGACCACGAAAGTGACGTGTAGGATTTTGATGTCTATCCAAAGCGCAAGATTTGAAGAGAAGTTCAAGACTAACCCACCACTTATAAAAGAGACTCACAACGAGCCAACACAATTACTTATGCATTGGTAGACTGAAGGGCGTTTCACTCGTTTGTGTAGGGTTTCATCAAGAAGTTAGATAAGAATTTGATGACTTAACTTAACCATTTCTAACCACCACTCTGCGAATGAGATCATAGAGTCGAGATTTTATTTTAGGGATGTCCCTATATTTGTGAACGGTCACGAGTTGTCTGTAGATCTTAGTGTCCTCAACAAACGGGACTTTGATGTCATTTTATGCATGCATTGAATATCTAAGTGCCATGTGACGATCGATTGTAGAAGGAAGAGTGTATTTTGTCAATCCCTGTGATGGAGAGCTTCGTGTTTAAGGGTTCAACTAGGGTTAACCATACCCATTATTTCGGTCCTTCAAGCACGGAAGATGCTTGATGGCGGTTGACAGGGCTTTCTTGCTCATGTTGTTGGCTTGTCCTGAAAGGACACGTGTTAAGATTCGGATATCTTGATCGTAAGGATTCCTCTGTGTATTTTCATAAGATTCTTTTGAGATTACCTCCCGATCCTGAGATTGAATTCGTCATTGAACTATTACCGGGCACCGCCCCCGATTTATAAATCACCATATTGCATGGCCTTGGCGGAATTAATTGAAGTGAAGATTTATTTGCAAGAGTTGCTCGACAAGGGTTTATAAGATCCAGTCACTCGCCATGTGGGCCCCGATACTCCTTGTTAGGAACAATGATGGATCAATGCATTTGTGCATAGATTATCAGGAATTGAACAAACTAACTATAAAAAATAAATACCCATTTTCTGAGGATTGAGGACTCGTTTGACCAACTTCAAGGGTCGTCAGTGCTATCGAAGATAGACTTACAATCGGGCTATCACCAACTAAATATAGGAGACCAAAACATACCAGACCGCCTTCCGTATTCGGTACTCTCATTAAGTGCTCCTGGTGTCATCTTTCGAACTCACTATTTCCCTAGCCGGATTCATAGATCTAATAAATCGCGTGGTCGAAGACTATCTCGACTAGTTTGTTATAGCCTTCTCGATGACATCCTTGTTTCTTTATGCGCCTTCCAAACCTCCAACTACCTCGACCCGTGCGGTTTAAGCCCCTCCGTATGAGCCTCTGTTACGACCAAACTCTGCCTAGTCCGATTCGCGCGAGTTTTGCGCTCCCGGCTGCTGCGCCGTGCCGCCTTTTGCCTCGCCGCGCCATCTTCGAGCTTGTGGCAGAGCTCCGCCCCGCAACACCAGTATCGTAGTTGCATCGTTTCTCTCATCGAGCCTACTGCCATTCATGCTTGCTGAGCCTAGAACTCGAGTTAAACTCGATGATAAAATTATGTTTATGTTAGTAATGCTTGGTGGTGTTTTGTATTTTAGCTCGTAATGATAAACTTTGTTCTTGTCTGTGGTCTTATGAAAATTATAAGTATTACGATATTTGTGAGATGTTAGATGTGGAGTTCTGATTGTGATAGGTTACACGTTTCCAATAATTTTTGCATGTCTAATTTTCAATGTGTTGGCGCAAGTTTTAGTAAACTAGTGAGTTGGTTGAATTTTTCTAGAAATTTCGTTGGAATATCGGTTTGAGAATATCGTGGCAAGTGCAATAGTTCTATTTGGTGTGTTTTTATGAGTTGTTATCTGAAGTGTTTGGCATTATGAAATTTTATAGATTTATGTTGTTTTGGAAATCTAAAATTCTTCAAGTGGTGTCGTTAATATATATATATATATATATGTATGCATGACTCGGGAATCAAGATATAACGATTTGGCTTGGATAGTCATTTTGGATGGATGTTAAAAAACAATGAAGAAGATACGGTTAGTTTAATTTGTTAAATCATTCTTGGACACTTTGGTTTTATGATTTGAAGTCTAACAGGATAATTTGGCCTTAAATTACTTGGGATTTTCATAATTGAGCATATCACCGTCGCTTTGAAATTAAGTTTGCAAAATTAGGACTGTTGGTTCGGTTGAGATGTAGCTGAGTCATTATGTTAAATTGAATTTCTCAAATGCCAAAGATGTGTTTTCTAGCTTGACTCGGAGTATATTTTGTTAAAGCGCCTATCCCGATGAGTCGTTTTTAGTTTAGTTACTTTCAAGCCTCTCGTCTCTTCGAGTTGTGCAGGACCATCGATAAAACAAATTGGACGCAAGATCATGTGCCATGACACATACCGAAGGAACAAACAAGCGATCGAAAAAGACTTATAGCTCTCTTCATGCAAGAACACTTTGGGTAGTTAATCATAATGTTAATTACAGAAGCTATAGCTCTCGTGTGGGATCCGAGCCGCTTAGGCTCGATGTTGTTGATGATTATGTTTTAAATTCGATTGCAATAAATTAAGAAAAATTATCTGTGTAGTTGTTGTTGAGAAATTGTGACCAAACTAAGTTCGGTGCTGGGTTGTTATTAAGTGATGGCTTTGGCCGGAATATTAGCAAAACAGAGGAAACTCTACCGGAGTTTCGGCTCAAAATTAGACGTTCATGAAAATTCAGTTGGAAACCAATGAGCGTAAAGAATATCATTTCTACCTAATTTAGTCTAACGACGTGCCCGTCAATCAGGATTGACGGTTAACATTAATACGACGACACACGGGACGAGAATACCCCTAGAGGAGTTTTTCAACTACCTGTCTATCGTCCCTCCATTTGGGATTCACTTCTAATGTTTTGTCAATCCTTAGAATTTTATTTCCCTCGAATGACTAGTATATCTTGGCGTTGACCCTCTGACTCTCGTGTTGGACAGAAGTGTCACACATCAAGCGTCAAGGAGGGACGACACTGAGGAAAGATCAAGAGGACCAAGGCGAGAGACTTAGGGCTAAGGTAAGTGGATCCCCACTATGACACGAGTAGACTTTACCTTGTGTGGCTACCTTTGGGTGCATGTATGATTACTCTCTTGATATGTGATGGATTAAATATTGTCAAATGTTATTATTATTATTGTTGATTGGTTTTAGGGGCATGAGTATGGGCTCATGTCTCTACTTGTCTTGTTTGGTTAGCAAATATGCAATTATGGGATTGTAGATTTATTTGTATTATTTTATTGCTTGAGTGTGTGTATGTACTTGTATGTGTTTATCTGTCGGTGGGTATGGAACCACAGGCATAAAACTTCAGGATGACAGCGTGTTAATCGATTCAATTCGGGGGTTAAGTTTTAATTTGACAGCAAGGAACTTAAAAGAGGCCAGGGTGGAATAACTTCCTCACCATGCAATAAAGATTTCTGGATAGGCCTGGAAGGGGCCCGAGGAGTTGAGTCGAGCAACTCTTCCTCATTGTAACGAAGAATTTTGGATAGGCTTGCAAAACGGCCCGAGAAGGTGACGCAATGAAGTTCTTCTATTGTATTACATTGGTATCCGTATAGGCCTGCAAGGGACTTGGAGAATTAGGCAAACTAATCTTTTAATAGTAGTCTAGGAGCGTATCCTAACGTGCCCGAACAAATATTAAGGTAGTTTCAGGTACTAACTTAAAATATATGTTTATGTGCATAAGTATTTGTTTGTATATGTGTACGTTGGGGTGTGTCTGGTTGCCTGTCCGTGGGTATGGAACCATGGACACTAAAGTTTCATTTATTGGTTTAAGTGGTTAGTGTTAATTGGATTGGAGGAGTTTAGATTGGCCTGAAATGAGGCTAAGCCCAGACAGGGTCGTGCTAGAATTCTAGTACGGCCTGAAAGGAGGCCTGACCTAACGGGGCAGTTACTGCGTTAGGTTTCGAAATGGCCCGACAGGGCTACTGGTCCCAAAAGGTTTCTGAGCGTCTCTAGGAGCCTAAAAGAAGCCGAAAAACGGCGCTCCTCAAAGTCTATGATTTGTTGATCCGGATCGACCAAACGGGGTAGAATGCAGCAACGAATTCCGAAACGACCCGACAGGGTCACTGGCATAAAAGGTTTTGGAAAGGGCAGAGAGGCCCAAGAGTCTTCATATTTATAAAAATAATCGGGACGGCCCAAGGGGCTAAGATCCATTGTATGTCCTAAACTATCCCTACGGGGTGATTGCGCAATCAATTCTAAAACGGTTCGATGGGACCACTAGTCGCGAGAGGTTTCAAAACAACCCGCGAAAGGGTCTATATATGTGTGAGTTCTAGAACGATCTGTAGGAGGCCTAGATTGTTTATAAGTTCTTGAACGACAGGCAATGGGTCTAAATTTGTATTAAATTCTGGAACGACCCGCAATAGGTCTAAATGTGTATTAAATTCTAGAATGACCAGCGAAAGGGTCTAGATATATATAAGTTCTAGAATGATCCGTAAGAGGTCTAGATTGTGCATATGTTCTAGAACGACCCGCAATGGGTCTAAGTGTATATTAAATTCTAGAAAGACCTATAATGGGTCTAAATGTGTATTAAATTCTAGAACGACCCGCGAGAGGTCTTGAGAAGGGGTAAGGTAGACGAGACCTTCCCAACATTATAGAATCAGGAATTCTTCAATAGTAAATCGTGTACACACGTATTTCTATAACCTAAGTCAGAGATTTGTGAACTTGAGTGAGATTAGAACAAAATATGATATTGACTTCTGACTCGAGATTAATAGGCTATTCAGTCCAATCTTGTTCCATGTCACAATTGTTTTGCAGGTATTGCATCCCACTTAGGTTTATCACCTTATTTATGAAATTAACCCCTCGGGCAAGGTTGTTAAAGAGTGACGTTTACTCTTCAGATTGCGTTGACAAATCATCGAGTCCGTCCTTTTATTATACTGTGTTGTTATATCTCTTTGTTGTATACTACCTGCAGACTTAGCAATCTATTAATCTAATCTACTTACTAGGCTATTAGCTAACTAGTGTGCTCGTGTTGCAAGTAAATGGAATCAAAACAAAATAGCTAGGCGACAGTCCAGGGAATAGCAAGTGTATACGGGACCGACCTATAAAATATTACGACTACTGACTAATCGTCGACAAGGAATAATCTTGATTTCCGCACTTTTTATATTTATAGTTAACACTAACTCTTATGGTTATTGTGAGAACACGATGAATTCCCATGCATTTGCAATAAGAGTCTCAATGAAAATATTAATTTAAAAAGTTCAAATTTGTCCATATTTTTGGAAGAAAAGTATTACTCTATCTTATTAATCTAACTATATTATTGACTATTAATATTAAAATATTATTTTAAGTTTTGGGTTGTTACAAAGAGAGCAATCACATATGTACCCAAAGGTAGCCATACAAGGTAAATTTTCCTCGTACCACAGTAGGGATCCACTTATCTGAGGTCCTAAGTCTCTCGCCTTGGTCCTCGTGATCTTTCCTCACTAGCTTCCTTTCTCGAAGCTTAATGTGTGGCACTTCTGTCCAACACGAGATGTCACGACCCAGCTCTCTCGACCGGAGGCTGCGACAGGGGTTCTTTTCTCTTTACTACTATTAATCTTACTTAAAATTTAAAACACAAATTACTTTATAACATAACGAGCTCGTATTTATTTTTTAATACAATGCGGAAGTTAAAGTACTTTTCTAAATCAAAATCCTGTCTCCTAACTTCTCTTGAGTTCAGAAAAAGAGTCACCACTTTATCTCAAGTTTGAGGCCTCGGGATCTATTCTCGGTCACAATATCACATCTTTGTTGTCCAAATACAGAATGCGGAATTTAGAACACATATGCCACTTCTTTCTTTTCTTGGGTTGCCACACACATCGCCCACCGCCAGCAGCTCTACTGCTACAGATCTTCTGATTTAGCTTTTTACTTAACTATAACACCAAGAAAAAACTAATGAGTTGATAAACTCAGTAAGGGCAAAACTACTCTATCTCAACGATGCAATAAAATGCAACAAGGATTCATATATAACAACAATTAACAATGCAAGAGATCGAGAGTTTAATCGTCTTCAGATGAACAAACCGTAGCAAATCGTTCTTTTTGTGAGTCACCACCTCTGGGGTCAACTCGTCTTTCTTTCTTTCTTTTGTTTAGGATGCAGTGATGGAAACTGCTTCTATCTCAATACTAAGGCGCACCACGGGAGATGGCCAAGTCTACCGACAATCAATGATATAGCTCTCTCTTGGAGCCGGCGGCTCCATCGACGTACCCTCTACAATATTTATACATTATGACCCATCGTCCACTCTCTCTGAGGATTAGGGTCTAACAAGAGGTGTTACTTTTTCTAACGAAGAAAAGTAACATGAAACCAGCTCTTCTAGAGTCCCAGGGTTTTAACCTCTTGTATCGGGGTGCTAGGACCTACGACAATGATTTTATCGGGCCTTCTAAATTCAACAAACAGCAAAGCTTGGTTGTCTTTTCAGCCCTAAACTTGCTCGGGTCGAAACCCAGCTTCAATTCTTTCACGGACCGTAGTCCGACTTTCTTAACATTTTGTCACGTTTTATTCTAGAGACAAAGCTCTACTTAATTACTTTATCTTCCATTCACTTTCTTTCTTTCTTTTCTTTCTCTTTTACTTTATTTTTAAGGCTTGGTATGGAATTTTACTTTTTTTAGTTTCACAATACACAGTTATATTCGCACGATACGGTTATCAGGAATAGCAAGTAAAAACCTAACAAACAAGCATACATAAGCACAAACACACAACTTGGTGTCATAGCTGCATTGCCACTTACCTTGTGTAAGCGATAGAGTTTCTCCGAGCTTGTCTTAAGCAACGCTCCGAGCTCCGACCACTTCTCCGTCCTCTATCCCTTTCAATAGAAAAGGAATCAAGACTGATTAGTTCGCTTGTCTCGTCAACCGAGAGCGAAACTAATTCTTATCTTAAATGTTCTAATGCTCGGACTTTCTACACTATCTTATTACCAAGGCGGGGCTGCCTAGGTAACTTAACCAATGTTTATTTAACCTTACTTAGGTTCGAGATTATTTCGAACCCTAATTGGTACTCCCGACACTTCTCGTGAGCTTACCGAGCAATCCCGAGGGTCAATTTGTACTATTCACTATTTACGGTTCGGGAATTTATCTAAATTTCTTACTTGGCTATTCTTAGGTCTTACATATCATTTCTAAGACCATTTCATTTATCCAAGACCATGAAAATCCTTTTAGGGCTTTAAGAAGTTTACTTTTCAAAAATCATGATCAACTTGGCTCGGGTTTGACTTTTCGGATTTTGAAGGTCCAAACCCGATTCTTGGCAAAAATAAATTAAATATCAATCATATTTAAATTCTAAAATTATTTTCTAAACGTATAAAGACTGAAAATTCCATGCTCGTTCAATTAAAACTCTAATTAGCACTATTTTGGTTTTACCGAGCTCTCGGTTACGGTTTCATTAGAAAACGTCGTTTAAACGTAATTCCTTATCTTTTCTTTGAAAGTGACAAGCACACTAGGTCGGCAGTAGCTTCTAGGTTTATTTTAGGACATATTTAGTCCTTGTACTCAGCCTTCATCGAAGCTTTGAGAGCTCGTTCCGTTCTTTCTCTTAAAATGACAAATTTTTCTTAACTCGTTCTACGGTTTCGCTCGGAACTGTTATTATAAGTCAAAACCTTTATTACCTTTTCTTAAATGACACTTTTACTATATGGACAGTAGCTTCTAGGTATTTAAGGAAATATTTCATCCTTATTTCAAACTATCATCAAAGCGCTAAAGGTCCATTCGAAATCTCAACTTTAAAAACGACGCGTTTTTCTAGCTCACTCACGGTTTTGTTCAAACCGATCATGTTGCGTCTTTTTTTTAAAACCTCTTTATTTTCTTTACAAAAACACATTAAGAACAGTATACTAAAGTATTAAAAGTGATCTTAATGATCTACATAAATTTGCTTGAGTATTAAAGCTCAAGTTCTCAAAGTTTACCAAAGTCTAAAAACTCACTTATCGTAAACTTAAGATTTTGATCGGCCATGTACTGTACAAAATTCTTTTTGACATTTCTCTTTTCAAATCTCTAAAGAGCAGAGGCTATTGGAGCCTAAAATCATTTTATAAATTCATTTCAAAGTGTTCAATAGTTTAAGAACTCAATGTGGTCACGACGGTTGAGTGTTCAATATTTTATATTTAGCTCACTTTTATAAAAGAAACTCTCTACGGTTGTCACGACGGTTCGTTGGAAACTGTCGTGCTCAAAAAACCTTTTGTAATCAGTTTAATCCCACCATCAAGACATAAATAAGCAGAATCTAAAGCATGCAAGAAGAAAAATAGGAATCTAAAAATGAGCACGGACAAGGCACGCTCACGAGCACAAGAACCCCAATGCAAGCTTAGAGAAAATCCGCTAAGCCTTATAGAACTTAGGTTCGGATTTTCACTAACTTAAGCAAGCTCAAGAAAACTAATTATTACAACACATTCTCATCAACCAAATATATTCAAAGATTTAACCAAAGAAAGCTATGCTCAAAACTAATTAAAATCTTACAAGGGTTTTAAGAAATACACCTAAGTTCAAGGATTGAACTTTTGCTCTTTCTATTGTGTAGTTGACCGACCTTCTTCTAGGATTTTTCTTCCAAAAATCCATCTTGGTGACCTTTAACACTTGAGGGCAGAGGTGAAAGGAAAGGGTTAGAAGTGGGTTTAAGCAACTAAAACCATAGGAAAAACTAGCTAAGTTACCTTAGGTTTAGGCTTGGAAAAATGACTTGAACTTGTAGGCTTTTTCTTCTTCCTTTCCTTGCGTGAATCCACCCCTCTCTCTCTCTATTTCTCTTGCACTTTTTCTTTCCTTTTCTCTCTAACCCTAAGCATGGTTTTTCTCTCTATTTGGCTGAGCAAAATGAAAAAAATGAGACCATGTGGTCTTAGTGTCACTTTTATAGGCAAATTGGGAAGCTTGTTTACTAAGCTTACTTAACCAAGCTAGTCTCTCTCTTCTCTCCTCTTCAAATCCAACCATAGTTAATTTTCCTCCAACTTTATTCAAAAACATAAATTCTTATTTGATCTTATATGGGCTGTGTTGTCAGTGATTTTTCGTCAGCCAATGTGTCCGGGGGCGAAGTCTCCGGGGCACACTTGAGGAAGCGCAAGCCCCCGACTCCACCAAACCAAGCAATGTCACCACATCACGGGATCCTCCCCCAGGATAAGGACGAACTAGGATCATCGGAGATGATCCTCGATCCTACATCCCCAAATATAAACGGAGTGCCGCTAAAAGAAGTGGAGTTTTCGGAAAGCCCGTCGAAGAGGAGCCGGCGTATAAAAGGACTGAAAATCCCCGAGGATGTTGCCGCGAACGAGAAATCGCTCGAGATTGACTCGGCCCTCGGAGCCAGCGACCCCCGGTAATAGAATGTTTGTTTGCAGTAACTCAGATCTCAATTAGTCTCTCGCCTTTTCCACCCTGAGCAGGGGATTCACTGTAACAGCAGCCTTATCCTGCCAAGTTCAAGATAACTGCTCCTAGCAGAGGTGCAGCTTTATTAGGTGAACCAAACCCGTGACTCAAGGGATGGGACGTTTTGTATCATTAGGACTGTAGCCTCCTTCTTTGTCTATAATGAGAAGGGGGAAAGGAGCGAGAAGGGGGACGAAAATAACAGGAAGAAAATAGGGAAAAAACTATGTAAACAGTGGGTCCGAAGAAATAGGTACACCCTATAGGTACTTCGAAGGCGTGCGAAGCTAGAACACGTGGGTCCGAAGGGCTTACGCAGGCTTTAATCGTTGATACTTCCTACCGCACAAAGGTTTATCTTGTCGAGTCTTTCCTTCCGAGAAGGAAACCTGTTCGGGGATTAACTTGGGAAGTTGAGCCAATTTTCTCCTAGAACCATTCTATTTTTTGAAGAAGATAGAAGACCTAGGAAGAACTCCGAGGCGCGAGGGATGAAAATTCTTTAAAGGATTAACTGTCTAATCGCCAGAGTGTACAAGTCAAGGGGCCCCACTCCATTCAGAAGCATCGGGGACCGCTGCAAGCAATGGGGTGCTTGCAAATTTCGTCGATGGTTGGATCTGACCAAGAGCAGACCTTCGAAGAAGGAGCCTGGTTCGGGATAATCCATCAGAGAAGGAAGAACCCACGACTGAACAGAACATTTCTCAAAGAGAAATTTGTTCGGGTCATGGTCTAACCAAATCGCCTAATTTGCTTTTATTATGACCATCGAAGAGGGCATAATTCAGATGAGTTGTAGTCCTCGAAGAGGACACGACGTGCGACTGCATGGGTGATCCCGAAGGGACTTGATCCTGTAGTTGGGAGCAACAGCGTGAAGAAGGTAGTATTTAAACTCTATGTTTCGCGTAACATATTTTCATTTTGTAGGTAACTGCCACTTTCCACCATCGAAAATGGTCGAAGACCAGCACTCCGACCCAATAAAAGATTGGATCGGTGCCAGAGCCGGCGGAGGCAACACTAGTAGGACGTCTGGTTCCGAAGGAATCAGACCCTATTTCTCTACGAAGTCCTCGACCGGAGAGATGTCTTCCTTCGAGGCAGCAACAAGAGTCGGCGTAGTAGGAGTCGCTTCCACGAATTAATTCCTCAGCGACAGACGATGCATCCCCAGCCGAGTGCCATCAAACAGAAGAAATCCTGAGCGGTACGATTCGTACCTTCGGGATAGGGGGCAGATGTTGTCAGTAATTTTTTGTCAGCCAGGGGGCAAAGTCTCTAGGGCACACTTGAGGAAGCGTAAGCATCCAACTCCACCAAACCAAGCGATGTCACCACATCACGGGATCCTCTCCCAGGATAAGGACGGACCAGGATCATCGGAGATGATCCTCGATCCTACATCCCCAAATATATACGGAGTGCCGCTAAAAGAAATGGAGTTTTCGGAAAGCCCCTCGAAGAGGAGCCGGAGTATAAAAGGACTGAAGATCCCCGAGGATGTTGCCGCTAACGAGAAATCGCTCGAGATTGACTCGGCCCTCGGAGCCAGTGACCCCCGGTGATAGAACGTTTGTTCGCAGTAACTCAGATCTCAATTAGTCTCCCGCCTTTTCCACCCCGAGCAGGGGATTCACTGTAACAGCAGCCTTATCCTGCCAAGTTTAGGATAACTGCTCCTAGCAGAGGTGCAGCATTATTAGGTGAACCAAACCTGTGACTCAATGGATGAGACGTTTTGTATCATTAGGACTGTAGCCTCCTTCTTCGTCTATAAAGAGAAGAGGGAAAGGAGTGAGAAGGGGGACAAAAATAACAGGAAGAAAATAGGGAAAAAACTCTGTAAAACACTTTATAAGTAATTCCATAAACAATGGACGTAGGCTATTACTCCATAGGAAGGCCGAACCACTCTAAAAATTCTCGTGCCTGTTTATATTGCGTTTGACTTTTTATTTTCATTACCGCATCATATCCTAGAGGTGCGGATCTCGTCGTTGGTTCAAATTCCACACCAACAGGCTGCATAATTTTTGGCCATTGATGACACTTAGTATCTCATCTAAGGGCTAGGATGGAGCAAGAGTAACTTTTTGTGCTTTAACTTTTGTGACACTTGTCAAAAGCTCCTCAAACTTGACCAACAACTAGCCACAACCCCTATTCCGCCAAATAATGACTTAAAGATGACTAAGGGCTGGTGAAATTCGGATTTACTCTCAAATATTACACCATTTTACTTAATTTATGCTATTAGTGCTTGGAATATAAATATTATAGAAAATCTATTTCTCACTTAATGTGGCCCGTGGTTTTGCACTAATAAATTGGAAAAATTATTTCTCCTCATCAATTACTAGTAGAATAATATTTATCTACTGTTTTGGGGTTGATTGCTATCAGGAAATATCCCGGGGAACCTATTTTCATGGTAAAGGTGACTAAACCGTCATTTTACTAACTTACCGTAACCGATATTTCTTATTCTTGAATTCTCTTATCCCGAGACTTTAAGAGACTCTTATTTGTTTCCAATAACCTCTAAAAATATAATTAGAAGTTAGGTTTAACTCTTTGCGGTTGTTTTTGAGCTACGTCACGATTTTTCCGTTCTTTACGATAAAATCCTAATTTTTATCGAATCTTCTCGTTTCAGCTTTGTTTTAGCTCGGAATGACTTCAAACTTTAAACTAAGGCCTATTATGTGACTTTAAGTCATTTTATAGGCTTAAAAAATGTTACGACTATCCAGGGTCATTTTTAAAATTTTGACCAAAATGTAATTTTCTAAAAGTTCAGGGGCTATTGTGAAACTTTTTTAAAATTAAGCCGAACTTTGCTTTGTGAAACTGAAATTTCATACTTTATTCGATGATTTGAGACGATATTCTCAAAAATGTCCGAGTTCAAAAAATACAATTCATTCTTTGAGAATTTTATCCCGGCATGGAGTCAGTAGGGTAACCCCGGGGTCGGGGGTTACAAATCCCTAACTAATATAAAAAGTTTCATCCCCGAGCTCAGAATAAGGCCGAGTATCTATCTGGAATCTTGCTTTCTCATTCCCATATCGCTTCATCGACTGTGTGTCCCTTCTACTGTATCTTGACCAGTGGTATCTTCTTGTTTCTCAACTGCTTTTTGCTGCGGTCTAAAATCTTTTCGGGCTGCACTTCGTGGTTGAGATCTTTTGTGATCTCCACCTCTTGGTACTTAAGAATGTGTGCGGGGTCGACTATGTACTTTCTCAACATAGACACATGAAGTACGTCATGTACTGCAGCCATTGCAGGCGAAAATGCCAATCGGTAAGCTACCTTGTCGACTTTATCAAGAATTTCGAAAGGTCCAATGAATCGAGGGCCTAGTTTGCCCTTCTTATGAAATCTCGTGATTCCTCTGACTGGAGACATTTTGAAGAATACTTTGTCCCCTACTTCAAACTCCAACAAGCGTCTCCTCTTGTCGGCATAGCTCTTCTGTCGGCTTTGGGCTATTTTCACCCGTTGTCAGATCTTCTTAATTGCTTCTGTGGCTTGCTTTACCAATTCTGGACCGAAGTATCTTCTTTCTCCCGCTTCATCCCAATGCACTGGTGAACGACATTTTCATCCGTATAATGCTTTGTATAGTGTCATTTCAATGGTCGCTTGATAACTATTGTTATATGTGAACTCGGTCAACGGAAATCTTTCCCAGGTTCCATGGAAGCTCAACGCGCACGCTCTAAGCATATCTTCTAGTATCTAGATCGTCCGCTCTGATTGTCCATCCGATTATGGGTGGTATGCGGTGCTGAACTTGAGTCTTGTACTAAGCGTGGTCTGGAGACTTTTCTAAAATTTGGACGTGAAGCGGCTGTCTCTATCAGATACGATTGATAGTGGCACTCCATGGAGTCTTACTATGCTTTGAACATAGAGCTCTGCTATCTTATCCATCGTATAAGTCATGTTTACTGGAATGAAGTGAGCAGCCTTGGTGAGACGATCCACGATGACCCAAACAAAATCATAATTTTGCTTGGTTTTGGGTAGTGTGGAGACAAAATCCATCGTGACTTGGTCCCATTTCCACTCGGGGATCTCCAATGGCTGTAACATTCCAGCAGGTCTTTGGTGTTCGGCCTTGACTTGTTGGCATGTGAGGCATCTTTCCACAAAATCTAACGACATATTTCTTCATGCCTGGCCACCAATATCGCCGTTTGAGATCTTGATACATCTTTGGCACCGAGTAAGGCGTCTGATGTGCCTCTTCGAGTAATTGTTCTCTGAAATTAGGGCCATCTGGGACGCAAGTGCGCCCTTTAAACTCTAAGGTTCCCTCCTGATTACTAGCAAACTCATTCTGGGGCTTGTTCTTTATTCTTTCTCAAATTTCTGTCAAGCATTCGTCATTGGATTGGGCCTTCCGTATCTCGTCTAGTATTACTGGACACATCTGGAGACTTTCTAACACTCCACACACTATCACTTGTTCAAAATCTATGATCTCTTTTAATAATTCCTTTGGAAGTCCTTGCAGCAATGCTAGGGTTCATATGGATTTCCAGCTTAGTGCACCCGCAACTTTGTTCGCCTTCCATGGATGATAATAGATAGTGAAATCGTAATTCGTGGGGACCTCCAACCATCGTCCTTGACGTACGTTTAGTTGCTTCTGTGTGAACAGGTAATTCAGCGTTTTGTAATCAGTGTAGATATTACAATGTACACCGTATAGGTAGTGTCGCCAAGCCTTGATGGTGAACACAACTACTGTTAACTCCATGTCGTGAGTGAGGTATCGGGTCTCGTATTCCTTCAATTGTCGCTAGGCATAGGCAATTACTTTGCCGCGTTGCGTTAGTACGGCCCCTAACCCTAGCTTCGACGCATCACAGTAGCAGGCAAATCCAGCGTTTCCTTGTGGAATGGAGAGGACGGGAACGGTGGTCAAACGTTCTTCTGCTCTTGAAAGCATCCTTCGCAAGGTTCTGTCCATGCGTACTTATGCTCATTGCGGGTTAGGGCCGTTAGAGGGCTCGCGATCCCGGAAAATCCTTCAACAAATTGACGGTAATACCCTGCCAATCCTAGAAAACTTCTCACCTCGGTCACGTTCTTCGGCTGTTGCCAGCTTATGACGGCCTCAATCTTGTCGGGGTCCACTGCAACTCCTTTTTTAGAGATGGTGTGTCCTAAGAAGACAACCTTGTCAATCCAAAATTCGCACTTCTTGAATTTGGCGTAAAGCTTTTTCATCTGGAGTTGTTGTAACACTGACTGTAGGTGCTGGGCATGTTCTTCCTTGTTCTTGGAATATACCAAGATGTTGTCAATGAAGACAATGACAAACTTGTCTAGAAAATCCTCGAACACTCGGTTCATTAAGTCCATGAAAGCTACGGGAGCATTGGTGAGGCCAAACGGCATTACTAAGAATTCATAGTACCCGTATCTAGTACGAAAAGCTGTCTTTGGAACGTCTTCTTCTTTTATTTTCAACTGATGGTATCCGGATCTGGCTAGTTGATCGAATAAGTCATCAATTCGCAGTAGCGGGTACTTGTTCTTAATGGTCGCCTTGTTGACCTCCCAGTAGTCTATGTAAAGTCTCAGCAAGCCATCTTTCTTCCGAACAAATAAGACTGGCGCTCCCCACGTAGAATGGCTAGGTCGGATAAGGCCTTTCTCAATCAACTCTTCGAGTTGTGCCTTTGACTCTTTCAGTTCTGCTAGAGCTAAGCAATACGGGACAGGGGAGATAGGTGTGGTTTTGGGAATCAACTCTATACTCTCGATTGGGTGGTAACCCTGGAAGGTCATCTGGGAAGACTGATAGGTACTCTTGTACTATAGGTACGTCTTTCGGCACTGACTCTCACTCTTTCGTCTTATCGATAATGTTGGTGAAGTACCATTGGCATCTGCTATTGAGCAGCTTCCTAGCTTGAAGCGCAAAAATTATCGGGGCTAACCGACTACATGGAGTTCCTTGGAACTCTAATAGCTTCACGTTTGGTGGACTAAAGCACACTTGCTTCCAATGGCAATCTATCATTGCATAATGGGCATTAAGCCAATCCATTCCGAGGATTACATCAAAATTACGCATTTTGATTTCAACCAAATTCGTGTAAAGGATGGAATTTCCAATCTTGATTGGCACATCCTTTAACCAATACATTGATTTGTAGACGTCGCTTGTTGGAGTAAAAGTAACCAAGGTTCTTCTATTACCTTGCAGCTTGTCGCTCAGACGCTTGGCGATATATGAATGTGTCGCTCCAAAGTCGATGAGCGAGAAGAGGTTAAGATTGGAGACTAGAAGCTGACGTGAGAGAGATGTAGAAAGGCCTGCTTTGATGTCTCCCTCATTCAAGCTATACATCTTGCATTTGGACGACCGCGAGGGGTTGAATCTATGGCCTTGGCGGCGTTGTTCTTGTAGTTGCGGGCTATGTATCCCTTTTGGCCACAGTTGTAGCAGCCTCATGTGGTCCCAAATCGGCATTCTCCGGAATGCATTTTCTGGCACTTTGGGCATTGAGGGAGTAGTGATGTCCTTTCTTGGGCACTTTCTTCATGGGGCGTCCAACGCCCTCTCATATTTCTTGTCTCTGTTCTGTCTTGTCCCCTCTTGGGCTCTCCACTCCTGTTTCTATTATCATTTCTCTGTCTCGGATTATCCTTTCTGAAATCTCGCTTTTTGAAGTTAAAGCGGTTGTTCTTGCGAAAATGTCTTATGCGAGACTGAAACTATTTCTTCTTCTCGTATCCGATCTCCTTATTCTGTCCATCACCCAGGTGATCTATCGTTCCTCTACTGGTTTTGCCTTCCTGTCTATCCCATCCGTTGTTTCTCATAGCTCTTTGCACAGTATCGACATAGGATTCTGGCCCTTCCTTGCCAATATCTACTTGTTTCACTATCTTGGTCCTCAACCCATGCATATATTTCATCTTTCTAGCATCGTTCGTAGGGACTATGATTGGGGCGAAACACGCCAACTCGTCAAACTAAGCGGTGTACTCTGCCACTGACATTCTTCCTTGGTGGAGACTTAGGAACTCTCGGACCTTTCCAACCAAACGGGATTCTCCGAGAATCTTATCGCAGAAAAACTTGGCGAAACCTTCCTAAGTCACAATATTGACATCCTCTGTCTGTCCAACTACTTCCGACCAGCACATTGCTTATTTGTCAAACTGATTAATGGCACACGCGACTTTCTCAGCATCGGTAAGGCCCATGTAACCGAAGATGCGTTGGAGGCGTTTAATCCATTCTTCAGCACTGGCGGGATCAGGAGTCCCGTCGAATCTAGGCGGCTTCCGGCATCTAAATTATTCGTAGATCGGCTCCCTATCTTGTTCGACTGCTCTGGGCACCTCTGGTGCAATAGGGTTTGCTGCTCTAGGGTTTGGCACTTCCTGTGCAATAGGCACCTTAGGTACGAGTGGTGGTCTAGCCATATGATTTAGGCGGTAGAGGAGTAGTTCAAGTGTTGTAGTTTGAGATCAGATCTGTTCGTCCCTTTGTTGCATAGCGTTTTGCTGTTCTTCGAGTAATCTTTGTACCTCAATTAGTTCACGGCGCACAGCCTCTAGAATAGTTCTTGGCGGAATGGTTTCGTTGTCTTTAATCTATGTCCTGTAAGTACGTATTTCGTGAGTTCCCTATTTGACCAATTTACTTTTATTTGATTTATTATAAGTAAACAAGCAAGTAACATCGAAGACTTAGTTATAACGAATGAGGCAATAGCAAGCAAGAATTTCCATTTTTATTTCACTATTTAACATACATACATATATCTCCGTTCATTGTACAAGATTCCAAAAGAGTAATAGGAAACAAAAGAGAAAGGAGGTTCATTGGCCACTATGACTCTTTCTAGTCGCATATATATATATAATAATCAAAAGCGTAAGTCGCTTCAAGTAGAGCGATAAAAACTAGGACATGGTTAAAAGGACGCTTCACAAAGCATTCTAGTCCTCTGTATGTGCTGTCCTAATGGTCTAATCATCGTCGCGTGGGTCGTAATCAGGATCACCACCATCAATCTCCATCTTTGACTCAGTCTCAGAGTCGTCGTCCTCTGAACTGTCTTTGTCATGAGGCACGTCCTGAGCCGTAGCAGCTGGGGCAAGCTCAGGATGAGCTCGTGCAAATCTGGGAGCCACGTTCTCGGGGCACAGTATTGGAGGGTAGATGCTATCTACGTATGCAAGGTACGCCCTCCTCATAGCTCCCATCGTGCGAAAAAGGGGATACGGGCGAGGGGGTCGGAAGTACAGTGAAAACCCTGTGAGAAGATCTACATACACAGTAGCTCGCTGATGCCAAAGTTGGGATATGTCTCAACTATCTCGAGGCCGAAGCGGTCGAAGTATGAACGGATGGTCTCTCTAGGGCTCTGGCAGAACCTCTCGGTTGTGCGAGTCCATGTGGTCATGTCATCGACCAAGTGAAAGACGGCGATCATGGTAGCCTGAAAAGCGAACCAGCTACGTTCGTGTCCTACCCAGTTCTCTCTGTCATGCCAGCGGTAGAGGGCGGATCCTCGAAGTAAGGTCTCAGCCAGCTCGACCTGGTACTCCTCTGGAATACGAAGAGATCTCATCCATCGAAGAGTTCGTGCCTCCCACTCCTGAAAAGATGTAGTGTCAGCCTCACCCGAGTAAGTGGGTGCGTGCGATGGAATCAAGCGCATGTAATCTGCCAAAGCATTGGTAGCGGGGACGGGTCCAATCGTGCTGTGCTGGCTCTAGTCCACTGACGGCTCACGTGAAGACTGACCCACCTTAGACATCCTACATCGTTACTTCGCTAGATACGGTAAGAATCTAAATGTCAAGAAGATATAACTATAAGCCCTAACTAATATAGAAACAAACTACTCTTAAAACTTATCTACTTGCTGGCGAGAAGACATGTGTGGCGAGTCTTCAAAATCAGCTAAACCGGGGCTCTGATACCAAAAATTCTGTCACGACCCAACTCTCTTGGCCGGAGGCCGTGACAGGGGTTCTTTTCTCTTTACTACTATTAATCTTTCTTGAAACATAAAACACAAATTACTTTATAACATAACGAGCTCGTATTTTTTTTTATATATAATGCGGAAGTTAAAGTACTTTTCTAAATCAAAATACTATCTCCTGACTTCTCTTGAGTACAGGAAAAGAGCCACCACTTTATCTCAAGTTCGGGGCCTCAGGATCTATTCCCAGTCACAATATCACATCTTTGTTGTCAAAATACAGAATGTAGAATTTAAAACACATATGCCACGGGTTCTTTCTCTTATTGGGTTGCCACACACATCGCCCACCGCCAGCAGCTCCACTTCTACAGATCTTCTGATTTAGCTTTTCCCTTACCTATAACACCAAGGAAAAACTAATGAGTTGATAAACTCAGTAAGGGCAAAACTACTCTATCTCAACGATGAAATACATTACAACAAGGATTCATATATAACAACAATTCACAATGTAAGAGATAGAGAGTTTGATCGTCTTCGGACGAACAAACCATAGCAAACCGTTCTTTTTGCGAGTCACCACCTCTGGGGTTAACTCTTCTATCTTTCTTTCTTTTATCTGGGATCCACTGATAGAAACCGCTTCTGTCTCAATACTGAGGCGCGCCATGGGAGATGACTAAATCTCCCGACAATCAATGATATAGCTCTCTCTTGGAGCCGGCGGTTCCATCGACGTGCGCTCTACTATATTTGTACATTATGACCCATCGTCCACTCTCTCGGAGGATTGGAGTCTAACAAGAGGTGTTACTTTTTCTAACGAAGAAAAGTAACATGAAACTGGCTCTTCTAGAGTCCCAAGGTTTTAACCTCTTGTATCGGGGTGCTAGGACCCACGACAATGATTTCATCGGGCCTTCTAAATTCGACAAACAGCAAGGACCCTAAACTTGCTCGGGTAGAAACCCGGCTTCAACTCTTTCACAGACCGTAATCCGACTTTCTTAACGTTTTAGACACGTTTTATTCTAAATACAAAGCTCTACTTAATTACTTTTTCTTCCATTCACTTTCTTTCTTTCTTTTCTCTCTCTTTTACTTTCATTCTAAGGCTTGGTATGGTATTTTAATTCTTTTAGTTTCACAATACACACTTATATTCGGACGATACGATTATCAGGAATAGCAAGTAGAAGCCTAACAAACAAGCATACATAAGCACAAACACATAACTTGGTGTCATAGGTGTATTGTCACTTACCTTGCGTAAGCGATATAGTTTCTCCGAGCTTGTCTTAAGCAACGCTCCGAGCTCCGACCACTTCTCCGTCCTTTAGCCCTTTCAATAGAAAAGGAATCAAGCCTCGTTAGTTCGCTTGTCTCGTCAACCGAGAGCGAAACTATTTCTTATCTTAAATGTTCTAATGCTCGGGACTTTCTACATTATCTTATTACCAAGGCGGGGCTGCCTAGGTAACTTAACCAAGGTTTATTTAACCTTACTTAGGTTCGGGTTGATTCTGAACCCTAAATGGTACTCCCAACGCGCCTCGGGAGCTTACTAAGCGATCCCGAGGGTCAGTTTATACTATTCATAATTTACGGTTCGAGAATTTATCTAAATTTCTTACTTGACCATTCTTAGGTCTAACATATGATTTCTAAGACCATTTGATTTATCCAAGACCATGAAAATCCTTTAGGGCTTTAAGAAGTTTACTTTTCAAAAATCATGGTCAACTTGGCTCGAGTTTGACTTTTCAAATTTTAAAGGTCCCAACCCGAGTCTTGACCAAAACAAATTAAATATCAAAAATTATTTTCTAAGGGTATAAAGAGTGAAAAGTCCATGTTCATTCGATTAAAACTCTAATTACCACTATTGTGGTTTTACCGAGCTCTCGGTTATGGTTTCGTTAGAAAACGTCGTTTTAACGTAATTCCTTATCTTTTCTTTGAAAATGACAAGCACACTAGGTGGGCTGTAGCTTCTAGGTTTATTTTAGGACATATTTAGTCCTTGTACTCAGCCTTGATCAAAGCTTTGAGAGCTCGTTCCGTTCTTTCTTTTAAAACGATAAATTTTTTTTAACTCGTTTTATGGTTTAGCTTGGAACCGTTATTATAAGTCAAAACCTTTATTACCTTTTCTTAAATGACACTTTTGCTATATGGACAGTAGCTTCTAGGTATTTAAGAAAATATTTAATCCTTATTTCAAACCGTCATCGAAGCGCCAAAGGTCCATTCGAAATCTCAACTTTGAAAACGACGCTTTTTTCTAGCTCACTCACGGTTTTGTTCAAACCGATCATGTAGCATCTTTTCTTTTTAAACCTCTTTCTTTTTTTTTTTTACAAAAACACATTAAGAACAGTAGACTAAAGTATTAAAAGAGATCTTAATGATCTACATAAATTTGCTTAATAGCATTAAAGCTCAAGTTCTCAAAGTTTACCAAAGTCTAAAAACTCACTTATCGTAAACTTAAGATTTTGATCGGCCATTTACCGTACAAAATCATTTTTTACATTTTTCTTTTCAAATCTCTAAAACACTTTGAGGGCAGAGGCTATTGGAGCCTAAAATCATTTTATAATTTCATTTCAAAGTGTTCGAATATTTTAAGAACTCAATGCGGTCGGATTTTACATTTAGCTCACTTTTATAAAAAAAAAAATTCTCAACAGTTGTCGCGACGGTTCGTTGGAAACCGTCGTGCTCGTAAAACCTTTTGTAATCAGTTTAATCCCTTTATCAAGACATAAAAAAGCATAATCTAAAGCATGCAAAAAGATAAATAGGAATCTAAAAGTGAGCACGGCCATGGTTCACACTCACGAGCACAAGAACCCGTCATGCAAGCTTAGAGAAAATCGGCCTAGCCTTATAGAGCTTAGGTTCAGATTTTCACTAACTTAAGAAAGCTAAAGAACAGTAATTATTATAACACATTCTCATCAACCAAATATATTCAAAGACTTAACCAAAGAAAGCTATACTCAAAACTAATTAAATTCTCACAAGGGTTTTAAGAAATATACCTAAGTTCAAGGATTGAACATTTGCTCTTTCTCTTGTGTAGTTGACCGACCTCCTTTTAGGATTTTTATTCCAAAAATCCTTCTTGGTGACCTTTAACACTTGAGGGCAGAGGTGAAAGGAAAGGTTTAGAAGTGTTTTTACGAAACTAAAACCATAGGAAAAGCTAGCAAAGTTACCTTAGGTTTAGGCTTGGAAAAATGGCTTGAACTTGTAGACTTTTTCTTCTTCCTTTCCTTGATCAAATCCACCCCTCTCTCTCTCTATTTCTCTTGCAATTTTTCTTTCCTCTTCTCTCTAACCCAAAGCACGGTTTTCCTCTCTAATTGGCTGAGCAAAATGAAAAAAATGAGACCCTGTGGTCTTAGTTTCACGTTTATGGGAAAATTAGGAAGCTTGTTGAGTAAGCTTACTTAACCAAGCTAGTCTCTCTCTTTCTCCTCTTCAAATCCAACCATGGTTAGTTAATTTCCCTCCAACTTTATTCAAAAACATAAATTCTTATTTGATCTAATATGGGCTGCATAATTTTTGGCCATTTATTTCTCTTGGTATCTCATCTAAAGGCTAGGATGACGCAAGAGTAACTTTTTATGCTTTAACTTTTGTGACACTTATCAAAAGCTCCTCAAACTTGACCAACACCTTGCCATAACCTCTTTCCCATCAAATAATGACTCAAAGATGACTAAAGGCTGGTGAAATTCGGATTTACTCTCAAATATTATACTATTTTACTTAATTTATGCTATTAATGCTTAGAATATAAATATTAGAGAAAATCTATTTCTCACTTAGTGTGCCTACGGTTTTGAATTAATAAATTGGGAAAATTATTTCTCCTCATCAATTACTATTCTGGGGTTGATTGCTATCAGAAACAATCCCGAGGAACCTGTTTTCATGGTAACGGTGACTAAACCGTCGTTTTCCTAACTTACCGTAATCAATATTTCTTATTCTTGAATTCTATTATCCCGAGACTTTAAGAGACTCTTATTCGTTTCTAATAACCTCTAAAAATATAATTAGAAGTTAGGTTTAACTCTTTGTGGTCGTTTTTGAGCTCCATCATGATTTTTCCGTTCTTTACGGTAAAATCTTTATTTTTTCCGAAATCTTATCGTTTCAGCTTCGTTTTGGCTTGGAATGACTCCAAACTTTAAACTAAGGCCTATTATTTGACTTTATGTCATTTTATAGGCTTGAAGAAATGTTACGACTGTCGAGGGTCATTTTTTTAAAATTTGAGCCAAAATATAATTCTTTAAAAGTGCAGGGGCTATTGTGTAATTTTTTTAAAATTAAGTCGAACTTTGCTTTGTGACCACTATTATAATAAACTTATTTCTTAACGGATAAAATAAGTAATGAAAGTGAAATTTCATACTTTATTCGTTGATTCAAGACGACATTCACAAAAATGTCGGAGGTCGAAAAATACAATTCATTCTTCGAGAATTTTATCTCAGCATAGAGTCAGTAGGGTGACCCCGGGGTCGGGGGTTACACGAGAATTAGAGGGTCAACGCCTATGCTTACTAATCATTTGCAAGAAATGCGAATTTAAGGGTCGATGGACTAATCAATGGGAACTCTAAACGGTGGAGCGACAGACGGTTAGTCGAGAAATCCATCTAGGGGTATTCTTGTCTCGAGTGTCGTCACTGTATCACTACCCGTCAATCCCCACCAGTAGGCATGCCTTTTGTAAGACCCAAAAACCTTCAGTTTGGATCTCTTTGAAATTAAAAGCTATTTTGTGTGGAACCTTTGTAAATTTTATAAATATGTGGGGTTAAAATCAAATTTTTTGATTAATAATCAGCCACTAGTCACACTCTCTCACTCCCCTTTCACTCTCTTCCTCGTGCTCCCCCATTCCCTCTCTAAAATGTCCAGTTCCGTCACCTCACCGAGTCACCTTTGAGCGCACGTTCCGACCACCACGGTGAGAGTCGGAGTAAGCCGCCGTCGGAGAATCGAAGTGCAAGTGGCGGGAAACACCGAGGACCCATCGTCCGACCTTAGGGACGCCGTGGCTCGTCGGAAATCAAAGGCGAACTTCGAAGAAATCCACAGCGGAGCTTTTTGACGCCGGAAATTGGGAGAGCCGTAACTTCTCCGTCCGAACTCCGATCGACGCGATTCTTGTTGCGTTAGATTCCTGGTAAAGAGTACTACAAGTCTGTAAATTATTGTGGCCAAATTCCTCCGGGAAGGACATCGCCGGAGCTTCGCCGGAAAACGGTATTTTTGAAATGTTGGCGTAGATCCCGGTGGCCTCGGGACGAGTTTAGAAAAACGGCCACCACCACGGTGTTCGGGGAGTCAAGAGCTTCAAAACCCAGCCGACGCTTGTCGGATTCGCCGCCGCCGGCCGCCGTTGACCACCGTTGACTCCGGCGTTGACCGGTCAACTTTCCGGCAAGATCGGGTAAGCAAGCTCTCGGACATCGTTTCGTCCTCCTAAACGCAATGGTGAACTCGGTTTGACCAAATTCTATTTGAGCAGGAAATTCGGTCGACTCAAAGTTTATTTCCGACGCGGAAACGGGACGAAACTAGCGGGAAATGGCGATCCGTAGATTTTGCTAACCTTTTTGGTTGGTCCAAAGAGGTAGGGATTCGATTGCTTGCTTTTCGTGAGATGTTTTATGAATAAACGGTAAATTGAAAAGAAAACGAAAACTAAAGTATATTATTTTGTTCTATAATTATATATCACTTGTGAAATGTTTGTTGTTGTTTTGAGATGAAATTATTTATGAAATTACTACTGCATGGTTGTTTGGAAATGAGAAAGTTAGTGTGTATTGAAATTATTTGTTCACATGGGATTCACATCGGCACAGTGCACGTGCCGCTAGTTACTGCGCAGGCTAGGTCCGGGAGGTATCAAGTCCTCACGGGGTGAGTCATGGTATGAGGTTGGCCAGTCCACGTTAGTGGGCCCTCGTGCCACATGTGGATTGATGATTTGGATGTTTGTTTATGTTTTTATCTCATTTTTGTGATTTGTAAATAGAGTTTTGGAAAGAGAAAAGAGAAACATCCATGGAATATACACTAATCAAATTATATATATATGTTATTACTTTGTAAACTCTAACCATGCAGGTTTATTTTCAAAGTAAAATCGGTAAACCGAAAAGTGAGTAATTGTTTTCCTACTGAGCGCGTTAGCTCACCCTTTCTTTTCCCCCCAGGCGGAGATCAGAGCAATATTCCGGGCGGAGGGTGATTGGAGCGCTAGACAGGAGTTAACCTTGGATTGCTAATCCTTAGTGGTGTAGACTTCTTTGTGTAAGAATCTTATTACTCGTGGATGACTGTATGAGATATTTTGGACTCGTGGTGTTCATTCGATGATGACTGGCCATGTTGTTTTCATTTTATTTATTATAGGTGCTACACTAAACTGTGGACTTTGTGTCTTTCGTTTTTAAGTGTTTTTATTTTGAAATTTCTTATTCCCCGGGGAAAATCATTTTATGCGTTTATGACAGGTGTTTAAAATTGTGAAATTATGTTTTGAATGATCATTAAGATTGTTTTCACCCTTAAGCTCCAACCCCCATATAGGGGTGTTACAAATTTTGGTATCAGAGCCGAGGTTCGGTAAACCTTGGGAGTGTAGCACCATTTTCTTATTTATTTAATTTGTTTTTCAAATTTCAAAAGCATGGCCGTGTCTTCGAAAAGCTAACATTTGGATAAAATTCTCTACAGTCAAAGAAGAATGCCTCCTAGAATTAGAGGTGGAGGAAGAGGGCAAGCGGATGCAGGGCGAGGTCCAGCTGTGAGAGATGTATTTGGTGATGCCCCACGAGCTCCTAGGGTGCAGAATCGTAGACAAAAAGACGAGGCCTTAGGACGATTCCTTAAGGTGACTCCTGCTACTTTTGAGGGGGAGTATGATCCCGAGGCAGCTGGTAGGTGGCTGAAGGAGGTTCTGCGAATCTTCAGACTGACGGCAGTGCCAGATAACTTTCGAGTTGAATTTGCAGCCTATTTGTTGCGGGGTTCGGCGTTAGAATGGTGGGAGCTGCAGGAAGAATATTATGACACTGACAATCTTACTTGGGATGAGTTCGAAAGACTATTCAGAGAAAATTACATTCCCGAGGCCCACAAACATGAGATGATAGCTCAGTTCAGTCGGCTAGTCCAGGGGGACATGACGGTAGCTGAATATCATGCCCGCTTCATCAACCTGTCTCGATATGACCCTAGTGCGGTGGCTAATCCTATTTCACGGTGTATCAAGTTCAGAGAAGGGTTGAGACCAAACATTAGATCTCAGTTGGCAGCATTCTCCTTTACAGAATTCCATGAGTTATTTTCTGCTGCTCAGCGCATAGAGAATGACATCCTGAGAAATAAAGAAGAAAGAAAGAGAGACAAGAACTTTGGCAAAAAGATTGGCAAGAAAGCGCCAATGCAAGGACAAGGATCGCAAGGAAATGCTACTAGTGGCAGTAGTGGGTCTTCTGGAAGTGGTCGTTTCATGCCTTATGCTTGTTACTCTTGTGGCCAGGTGGGTCATCGTAAAAGGGAGTGTCCCCTAAGGCAACAACAAACTTTGTTGGTTGAAGAAGGACAACAAGGAAGTCAGTCTGGTTCAGTGTCTTGGGGAAATCAAAGTAGGCAGCCCCGACCTACCAGTTTCCAACAACAATCTCCAGCAAATCCTGGTTTTATGACACCGCAACCAAGAGGGCATCTTCCACAGTACTACCCTCAGCCACAACCTCAAGGATCGGGTTTCCAACAAAGTCAAGCCACTCCTTTTGCCTCGAGGGCATCTGGAAGTCAAGTAGGCCATCAAAGGGGAGGTGCTAGTTCTAGCAGTGGACATAGAGGCAGGGGTAGAGGACGCAATGGGAATGAGAGGACCCAAAGCCAAGCTTATGCAGTTACCGAGGCTCGTGCTGAGAATGCTGTTGTGGATGGTATGATTCTTATCTCTCATTCTTGGGCTCATGTATTGTTCGATACTGGTGCTACCCACTCTTTCATATCTATGTCATTTGCTTCTAGTTTGCAACTGGAAATGAATTTATCTACCTCTCCATTGTTGCTTACTACGCCAATGGGCGGAGTGGGTGAGGTCTCGATGATATGTAATTCTTGTTGTGTGGTTATTGGAGACCATAAGCTTTTTGCAGATCTTTTTGTGATACCCATGGTTGAGTTTGATGTCATCTTAGGTATGGATTGGTTGTCTAAATACCAAGCAACAGTAGATTGTTTTAAGCGGCGAATTACCCTTGTCACCAAGGATGGTCAAGTCATCGAGTACTCAGCAAAATCAGGAATTGTAATGCCATATCCTTTACTCAAGGCATGCGTAGGGGGTAGGAAGAATTTAGAGTGTTTGGGAATGATCTTTGCGCTCGATGGAAAGTTGGGTACTACGAGTTCCCCTCTAGTTGATGTGGTGGAAAATTTCTGGGATGTTTTTCCAGATGAATTGCCAGGCCTCCCACCGGATAGAGAGATCGAGTTTTGCATTGATTTATTTCCCGGTACCTCTCCTATTTCCATCCCTCCGTATCGTATGGCTCCTGCCGAATTAGCTGAGTTGAGGAAGCAGTTGGACGAGTTGTTGGAGAAAGGGTTCATACGCTTTAGTGTATCCCCTTGGGGAGCTCCTGCTCTGTTTGCCAAGAAGCATGACGGCTCTTTAAGGTTGTGTGTCGATTATCGACAGCTCAATAGAGTCACTATCAAGAATAAGTATCCATTACCAAGGATTGACGAGTTGTTTGATCAGTTGGGAGGTTCTCGATACTTCTCTAAGATTGATCTGCGCTCAGGCTATCATCAATTGAAGATAAGGGAAGAAGATATTCCGAAGACAGCTTTTCGCACGCGCTACGGGCATTTCGAGTTCCTAGTTATGCCTTTTGGTCTAACAAATGCTCCTGCAGCGTTTATGGATCTTATGAACCGAGTCTTTCGGCCATACTTAGATCGGTTTGTGATAGTCTTCATCGATGACATTTTGATATACTCCCGCACTATGGAAGAGCATGCTGAACACTTGACGGTTGTCTTGCAAACCTTGAGAGAACATGAATTATATGCCAAAAGAGAGAAATGTGACTTCTGGATGACTGAGGTCAAATTTCTAGGACACGTGGTGTCGCAAGGAGGCATATCAGTTGATTCTTCTAAAGTTGAGGCTATTATAAATTGGGAGCGTCCAAAGAATGTGTCAGAGATCCGAAGTTTTCTTGGGTTGGCAGGATATTATAGGCGATTTGTTCAAAACTTTTCTCGAATAGCCGCTCCAATGACGAGACTAACAAAGAAGAATGTAAAGTTTGTATGGGGTGATGATTGTGAAGAGGCATTTGATGAACTAAAGCGTCGACTCACTAGCGCACCTGTTTTGGTGGTGCCCAATAGCGATGAACCTTATACAGTTTATACTGATGCTTCCAGGAGTGGGTTAGGTTGTGTCTTGATGCAACATGGACATGTAATTGCTTACGCATCAAGACAACTCAAGCCGCATGAGAAAAATTATCCCACTCATGATCTAGAGTTAGCTGCGGTTATATTTGCCTTAAAAATTTGGAGGTGCTACCTTTATGGTGCTAGATTTGAACTGTACACTGATCACCAGAGTCTCAAGTACTTGTTTACCCAAAGAGACCTCAATCTGAGACAACGAAGGTGGGTTGAGTATATGGAGGACTACGTGTTCGATCTCCAGTATCACCCCGGTAAGGCAAATGTCGTCGCAGATGCTCTCAGTCGAAAAGATCAAGGTATCGTCGCAAGTATAGCACTGGAAAACTGGAAAACATGTGTCACGATTGGGGAGTTTGATTTGCAATTTTGTCAAGTGGGTGATCGAGCATATGTTTGCAATATAGTAGCTACCCCTTCGTTAATCCAGCAGGTGAAACAAGGCCAATGGCAAGATGAAGAACTCCGTAAAATTTGGAATCAGTTTCAGAACGGAGAGCAGATAGACAAATGGAAGGTAGGGCATGACGGGTTTCTCCTTTACAATGGGAAACTTGTAGTGCCTATGGATCCTTACCTTCGCGAGCTTGTATTGAGTGAAGCTCACCGCTCTAGACTCTCGGTACATCCTGGAAGTACCAAAATGTACAGAGACCTTAAGCGTCAGTATTGGTGGCGTGGAATGAAACGCGACGTAGCCCAATTTGTCTCAAAGTGTATGGTTTGTCAGCAAGTTAAGGCAGAACATCAGAAACCGGGTGGCACTCTTCAACCCTTACCTATTCCTGAGTGGAAATGGGACCACGTGACTATGGATTTTGTTACTGGCTTACCTCAGACACGTCAGAAGTACGATGCTGTTTGGGTGGTGGTGGATAGATTGACCAAAACAGCTCGGTTTCTTCCAATAAGGACAGATTACCCAGTTTCTAAGCTAAGTCGCCTATATGTTGAGCAAATAGTTAGACTACATGGTGTACCAGTTTCAATTGTATCGGATAGGGATTCTAGATTCACCTCAAAATTTTGGAGGGGTTTGCAGAAATACTTGGGTACCGAATTAAACTTCAGTACTGCATTTCATCCTCAAACGGATGGTCAATCTGAAAGAGTTATTCAGATCCTGGAAGACTTGCTTCGTTGTTGTACACTAGACTTTGGAGGCAGTTGGAGTGAACATTTATCTTTGGTGGAGTTTTTCTACAATAACAGTTACCAAGCTAGTATAGGGATGGCTCCCTATGAAGCACTGTATGGTAGGCCTTGTAGATCTCCACTGTGTTGGGCGGAGGCGGAAGAACGTCTGGCACTTGGGCCAGAGTTGATACAAGAGACCACCGATAAAGTCAGGATTATCCGCGACCGTCTTCGAGTCGCACAAAGTCGCCAAAAGAGTTATGCCGATACAAGAAGACGACCCTTAGAGTTTATGGTGGGTGATTTTGTTTTTCTCAAAGTAACCCCAAAACGCGGTGTGTCTCGTTTTGGCATAAAGGGAAAGCTTGCACCAAGATACACAGGACCCTTTGAGATAATTGAGCGGGTCGGTTCTCTTGCTTACCGTCTTGCTCTGCCGCCTCAATTATCTCATGTACACAACGTTTTTCATGTCTCGATGTTGCGGAAGTATGAACCGGATCCTTCTCATGTTATTATGTGGACTGAGGTACCTATTCAAGAGGATGTGTCGTACGAAGAGACTCCGGTGCAAATTATAGAACGTGAAGTAAAGGCTTTGCGCAGACGTGAAATTCCGTTGGTCAAGGTTCTATGGCAACACCATGGAGTGCACGAAGCCACTTGGGAGCTCGAGTCGGATATGTTAGAACGTTTCCCCCATCTTTTCTTGTGATTGGATGTGTTGTAAATTTCGAGGGCGAAATTTCTTAAGGGGGGTGGTATTGTAAGACCCAAAAACCTTCAGTTTGGATCTCTTTGAAATTAAAAGCTATTTTGTGTGGAACCTTTGTAAATTTTATAAATATGTGGGGTTAAAATCAAATTTTTTGATTAATAATCAGCCACTAGTCACACTCTCTCACTCCCCTTTCACTCTCTTCCTCGTGCTCCCCCATTCCCTCTCTAAAATGTCCAGTTCCGTCACCTCACCGAGTCACCTTTGAGCGCACGTTCCGACCACCACGGTGAGAGTCGGAGTAAGCCGCCGTCGGAGAATCGAAGTGCAAGTGGCGGGAAACACCGAGGACCCATCGTCCGACCTTAGGGACGCCGTGGCTCGTCGGAAATCAAAGGCGAACTTCGAAGAAATCCACAGCGGAGCTTTTTGACGCCGGAAATTGGGAGAGCCGTAACTTCTCCGTCCGAACTCCGATCGACGCGATTCTTGTTGCGTTAGATTCCTGGTAAAGAGTACTACAAGTCTGTAAATTATTGTGGCCAAATTCCTCCGGGAAGGACATCGCCGGAGCTTCGCCGGAAAACGGTATTTTTGAAATGTTGGCGTAGATCCCGGTGGCCTCGGGACGAGTTTAGAAAAACGGCCACCACCACGGTGTTCGGGGAGTCAAGAGCTTCAAAACCCAGCCGACGCTTGTCGGATTCGCCGCCGCCGGCCGCCGTTGACCACCGTTGACTCCGGCGTTGACCGGTCAACTTTCCGGCAAGATCGGGTAAGCAAGCTCTCGGACATCGTTTCGTCCTCCTAAACGCAATGGTGAACTCGGTTTGACCAAATTCTATTTGAGCAGGAAATTCGGTCGACTCAAAGTTTATTTCCGACGCGGAAACGGGACGAAACTAGCGGGAAATGGCGATCCGTAGATTTTGCTAACCTTTTTGGTTGGTCCAAAGAGGTAGGGATTCGATTGCTTGCTTTTCGTGAGATGTTTTATGAATAAACGGTAAATTGAAAAGAAAACGAAAACTAAAGTATATTATTTTGTTCTATAATTATATATCACTTGTGAAATGTTTGTTGTTGTTTTGAGATGAAATTATTTATGAAATTACTACTGCATGGTTGTTTGGAAATGAGAAAGTTAGTGTGTATTGAAATTATTTGTTCACATGGGATTCACATCGGCACAGTGCACGTGCCGCTAGTTACTGCGCAGGCTAGGTCCGGGAGGTATCAAGTCCTCACGGGGTGAGTCATGGTATGAGGTTGGCCAGTCCACGTTAGTGGGCCCTCGTGCCACATGTGGATTGATGATTTGGATGTTTGTTTATGTTTTTATCTCATTTTTGTGATTTGTAAATAGAGTTTTGGAAAGAGAAAAGAGAAACATCCATGGAATATACACTAATCAAATTATATATATATGTTATTACTTTGTAAACTCTAACCATGCAGGTTTATTTTCAAAGTAAAATCGGTAAACCGAAAAGTGAGTAATTGTTTTCCTACTGAGCGCGTTAGCTCACCCTTTCTTTTCCCCCCAGGCGGAGATCAGAGCAATATTCCGGGCGGAGGGTGATTGGAGCGCTAGACAGGAGTTAACCTTGGATTGCTAATCCTTAGTGGTGTAGACTTCTTTGTGTAAGAATCTTATTACTCGTGGATGACTGTATGAGATATTTTGGACTCGTGGTGTTCATTCGATGATGACTGGCCATGTTGTTTTCATTTTATTTATTATAGGTGCTACACTAAACTGTGGACTTTGTGTCTTTCGTTTTTAAGTGTTTTTATTTTGAAATTTCTTATTCCCCGGGGAAAATCATTTTATGCGTTTATGACAGGTGTTTAAAATTGTGAAATTATGTTTTGAATGATCATTAAGATTGTTTTCACCCTTAAGCTCCAACCCCCATATAGGGGTGTTACACCTTTTGACCACATTAAGCGAGAAAGAAATTTGTTGATCCAATTGGTCTTTGACTTAGTTATAAAAGGTATCTAAACTTTGAGCCGATAATTCGACAGAGTTTCTCCTATTTTTTAGATATCCCGGCCGAAGTCTTCACCTAATATCAACCCAGCACCGAACTCTGTTCGGTCACAATATTTTTCGACAACAACCACATACCAACATCTCAGAAGTATCATAATTAATTTCAAATATAATCATAATTTAATACTGAGCCTCAGTAGCTCGAATCCCACACAAGAGCAACTAACTTAAGGGCAGAGAACTAAAAATCAATTAATTGAAACTCTTCATGTACTTGACTTTGTTCTCGGTCGCCGCTTTTACCTTCGGCAAGGATAGTGAAGGGTCTTGCCTCCATACTTACTTGTCAGAGATCCTGCACCACTCGAAATAATTAGGTCTCATAACGACTAATGAAAGCTAGGCATGATTCTAACAATCAAGAGCATTGACCCATCTGAGCTCTGAATTCAACGAGAAGTAAAATCATTCCGCTCGAAACGTAAAACCCCCAAATGTCTTAACCAAACCGTTCGTATCTAAAATTCCATTCTTGGACCGCTAAGCAACACGAAGAATTCAACTTTATGCATGAACCATCCTCTTGAAATAGCCGATTAGTTTTAAAGAAAGACCACACGTAGCCCATAGAAATTTTTCCACTAGTCTAAACCGACCTATTTATTGAGTTATTATTATTATTGTTGTTGTTGTTGTTGTTAAATTCTAAATCTTAATAATATTAAACCAATACAAAATCACGCTACAATTCACGCGTTAGAATTCGACGTTTCAAACAAGGTACCATTTACAATTACTTAACCAAACAAAATAACCACGGGACATCAAAGTACCAAATCTCTTATAACCACACACTAAATTGAACAATTTTTATTGTTGCAATGTTATTGAGCCATCAACAACGACCCAAAAGACCAAGTATAACAATTTAGTTTTCTCGAGCTCAAACACGGCGAACTCACTTAGTACGAGCAACGACGGGTCGCGGTGGATCACGAGGCTAGCGACAAATGGCCTCAACAAGCGAGTCATGGCTTCAGGGTCGAATGATGCTGCAAAGCAAGACTGGCAGCAAGGAGAACCGTCATGGCTAAGCTTGAGCACTCATCGAATCTTGGTTCGCATGGCTGGATCTGCGTGGAGGGGCGAAGATGAGCAAGGAGGCGCTCGGGCTCGCACGAATAAGATGCGCGACGACGAGGGCTCCTCGGGTTTTGGGCTCATGCAGACAAGGCAGGCTGCTAGAGCTGGAGTTGAAAGTACAGGAGAACGAGTCGCAGAGATAGGACGTCGGGGTGTTCGAGCGTTAGGGCTCGCTGATTTCGCGTAGAGGTAAGGCGACGAGGTCGCGGGTCTCGCCCGGGAGGGTCGCACACGCTGGCGAGGTGGAGTGGCTGAGCAGCGCGGAGAGGAGAGGCGAGGCACAGTTGGGCTCGCCGGAGGGACCGACCAGTGCAGGGCTACAGGGCCTGGTGCAACGCGGCCTGAGTTCGCGAGGTAGAGTGTAGCTTGGTGGAGAGCTTGGCGGCGTGGGTGGAGGAGGCTAAACAGCAGCGAGTTGAGCTCGGGACCGCCAGAGCTCGCGCACGAGAGCGCATCTGGTCACCGGTACGAGGAGACGCGGGGAGGTGAATGGCTTAGGCATAACGTAAAGGCTAAAGATAAAGAAATGTTTGAAGGGGTCATCTGTTATGGGACGGGTGACACTCTCTCTGAATTGTTGTATCTATCTAGATTTGTTGTAACATGAATATCATAGTTTATCAGGTCGTAAGCATACCTTGCCATGCCACTTAAATTTATATAGTTTGTTCTTACTGAGTTTGGCAACTCATTAGGTTCTTGATTTTGTAGACAGGGGAAAGGCGAAGATAGAATAATTTCAACGTTGAAGCCGGTGATGAGTATGTGTGGCACAGACTGAATGAAGACCCGATTTATGTATATATTTTATGTTGGATTTTGTATAGTTAAGAAAAAACAGACTGTGATCACAGCTACTTTAATGTAAATACATGCCTGTTTTTTTTTAAATGCGCACTATGTTTATATTACTATTTTGTACTATACGGATTTAAGTAACATAATTATATGTATATAGAGAAAAAGGTGTCGGCTCACTGCGGTGGGTTGTGACAAATAGAAAATAAATACTTGTAAAATTAGTCTTGATTCAGGTCATTATATTGTTCTTACAGGGTTGTTATTGTACTATTGGGGTGCTTGTTCTCTTACTTTTGCTCTTCTTTCTTCTTAAAATTTTCGTAAAAAAAAAAAAAAAGTTTTTTGTATAATACATTGGTTGTATTAATTGCCAATGTAATAAATTAAAAGAACAAAATAACTGCAAAATAGATCACCGTGAATGAGAATTTATTATAGTTAATTATAATTTTAATTCATACAATAATTAGTTTTTTTTTTTTTTTGGTTTTTTGGTTTTTTTTTGTTTTTGCTTTTAGTGGCATATTCATTCATCTGCTATAAGACCCTTTAAAACAATATGGTCTAAGAACATTTATCAAATGTGAGTATTTCACGTCGGAATGCAAATCCGAAAGATGAGACTCGTGTTACTATTGAGTATAGAAGCAAGGTTGGAAGAAATGAAACGAGCTCTTCCAATAAAGTCGTGTCTGCAAACTGTAAAAATCTCGGGGTAAAAGTAGAAAGAAAAATGAAAAGGAGAATCGTTTAAAAAAAAAATAGGGGATATTCTCCCACCAATTCTTCCTTTAAGCATGTGGGTTTCCTGTATTAGTTTCGTAGAATCAAATCGCCCCCTCAATTTTTTAATAGCCCGAAAAAAAAAAGTCTCCTCTTTTTGTTGTAAAAAATTATTTCAAAAGTTATAATCAACTTCTCGACAAAAATACCCCCTCGTTTCGACAATATTTTTAATCTGGCATAAAATGTTATAATTTTGCATTAAAATTGCTTACCATGTACAAATTTACATATATGTATGCCTAGAAGGCTAGAATTATTTCCTCTCTCTCTCTTTCTCTCTATATATATATATGGTGAAGTAGACAAATACCCAGAATTTATATAACAATAAAAATAAATACCCAAACTTTTCAAGTAATTGAGATTTTAGTCAATTTGTGAATTACTTGCACATGCTTTAGTTACTTTGCACATGCTTTTGGTAATTAAGTGAATTACCACCACTTATCATTGTATAAATAATTGAATCATTTGGGTAATTGATTACATTTTTTAAAAGATTGGGTAATAATTTATATTAAGTTTTAAAAATTGAATATTCACTATATTTATATATTATATATATAGCAACAAATTTTGCACAACATATAGATGCGTAGCTAAGAATGAGGCTTTGGTATCTGTACACAGATGGAGTATAGGTGGGAAAACGTCCATGCATCGAAACTAGAGAACTACAAACCAATTAGAATAATTACTCGCCTTTGAATATCCCTTCAATTTTATGGAAGTGGACAAGCAAAAGCAAACATACCCTTGGTGACAACACTTTGCTTTTCCCTAACACGCCCTTCTATTCAATTTTATACATATATATATATATATATGGTTCTAGCTTTTATACTAAACGTGTAATAGAGTATATTTTAGTCTAAGAGAAAGAGAAAAGAGAGAGATATTAGCGTTGGCTTAGTTGGACAATGTTATAGTATAATATATAGTTATGATTTGCAAGAAAGAAGTGCGACTGTGGGGTAATCAAGTTTAGTTTTTTTTATAGAATCTCATATGGCCTTGAAAGTTGAAACACTCCCTTTGGGAGAGTGTTGGAGAAGGAGAGAATATTCCAAGGCCATTAGAGTTCAACAGCTAAACTCCAAAATCTTAAAACTAAGCAAAAGTTAGAAAGAAAAAACATCATTAGATTATGATTAAGGCTTAAGGCTTGGCAGGAAAAGTCAGCTCACAAGGAGACGACTGCTCAAACTTCTAAAAATTCACTGCCTTTTGTCAGCTCGCTGTCTATATAATTTCCAGTTTTTAAAGTAGAAATCTTAGATATTAGTGAGAGTTATTTATTATTAATTATTATTATTAAACTAAGTTCCATCCCAAAAAGATTTATTTATCAAATCGTCTTTCGTAGATTTCAAAGATTATATTTCTTTTAAATTAATTAACTGAAACTTGTGCGATCCATTAGCTCTGTTGCCATCAAGCGTATATAATCCTTAGTATTCTGGCATTATTTATTACACATGCATTTGTTTCTTTGGAAATTTTGAAAAATGCCTAACGATTTTAATTATATTTTTTGTCGGAAAAATTTTCACTTCGTGTCTACTTTCATATTAGATATTTAATTTCTTAATTAGAAAAAAAAAAACCAAAAACCTCGAACTTTAAATGCATGGATCAAAGATGTAATTTTCATTCCAATAACCAAGAAATTGTATTCTGAAAAATATTACGGCAGTTTTGAATAATAAAGTGTACACACGACGCAACTATATTTCTTTATGCTTACTGGCGCGTATATATAATATATGAACTTAATGCCCCTTGTTTCTATTTAAAATAAACAATTATTAATATATAGGAAGGTTGAGCAAAAGCGATTAAATTTTAGGAAATTCGTAAATAACTCTTGAGCTATTAGAAGACTATAGTTTCGTGCATTCGCTTTTCATAAATATTCTTAAATAGTCACTCAATTGTTTAAATTGGTTTAAAAATATTTTCAATCTAAAAATTACATTGACTAAGTTTAGAATATTTTTCTAAAATGGCCAAACTTCGATCTCTGCAAACAAAAAATATAAAATATAAATAATTAAAAATAAATAAATCTATTCATATTCTTCTTCCAATTCTAATTCCACGAAAACTAAAATCCCCTCAGACTCTTAACAAAATCAAAAACCAAAATCGGATATGAAAACTACTATAATCAAAACCCAATTAATCAATAACTTAATATCAAAATCCCCAAACCAAATAGCAAAGATCCAGAATCTTTGCTCAAAACAAAAATTCCCAAATCAAATACGAAACACACATTCACCTTTGCAATAAGTACTACATAAACAAGAAAAAAAAAAAAAAAAGCCTTCTTAATTAAGAAGTAAAAGGACGCACTCGCTGCCATCGGTGCCAATAATTTTCTAACCCTAAACCTAGCAGAGTTGAACCCTTAACATTATCAATCTTGACCTCAGAGCCATCGAAACTCATAAAGTTGTAGCCCTATAATATATAGACAAACCAAAACTTTCATTACCAAAATTTTCATCGATTTTGATTTAAAAAAATGGCAAATTTCTTAAATTTTTAAAACTAGGGCTAATTTTTAAGAAATTAGTTTAAAATTTGGATAAATTCTCAAAAATCTCTAAATATTTATATGAAACTTGACACAAATATATTTACTATATATTTTAATTTTTAATAGTTGGCCCCTCTCATTGTCTAAGTCTGGCATTGTCCCTGTTTGAGACGCATTATAACAATTAAAAGATTATTTAAGAATTATTAAAAATATGGTGGCGAAACTAGAATTTAGCTATAACTCAGAGATTATTTTTAAAAAATTCCGTTATTTTTAAAATATGAAAGAGCGAAAATTGTCTTTCTATCCACAAATTTAATACTCGTACATTTGTAATTTTACTAATTTAAACCGAGTAAAACAAAAAAAAAAAGATACATATATTGAATTCTAATTAATATATGAAAACTCAACCTTGTGAGCAAACAATCTATAAAGTCCATTCAAAAGGTGTAACCGTGTAAGTCCGGAAGAGGGGAAAAAAATCTTTAGAAAAGATGAAAGGTTATTATCTACCATTCAAAAAATCAACGAATGCAACCAACCAAACTTTAAAGTCTTTTCTATATTGTTGCTTAAATCATTTGAATGTTATATATATATATATATGTAAAACACTATAATATAAACAGTACTAAACTAAGTTAAGGTAATAAATTGGTGAATATGAGGTGGCCTAGGTGTATGGGTACGTACGACTATATCCAGTTAGTGTATATTTCGTCATTTCCTTTTCATTTTACCCTTCTAACTTTAGTTGGGGAACGTCACATTTACATATCAGATTTGCAAGATTCCTATTAGAGATCATGATCAAATTAATTAACACTACTACTGCTAGCGCAGCTTTCTAATTTATGGACATAAAACCAGCATATAAAACGACAAATCAAAGGAATAGATATATATAATATCTTATTTGGATTTAGGGTTTTTGTAAAAGCTGAAGCAACTAAATATCCCATTTTAAAAATACTTTTTAAATTTAGTTTATATTTCAAAAAATTTAGAAAATAATTAACGATTTAAGCACAAGATATATGTATGAATTTCATCATCAATAACTACTTAATGACTATTTTATTCATAAATAAAAATATTGATCATATTTTAAATCACCTAAGTAAAATGACTATTTTTTCATGATTTTCTATTTATTTAAATATGTATTTCAATGGTATAAATTAGGGGTTTTTTTAATAAATAGTCATATATTTATGTTAGTTTTTAACAACTAGCCTATGTTTGCTTTTACTAGCAAAATAGTCATACATTCGTGTCTAGATTTTTTAGATTGCAATCATTAGTTTTTTGAATTCAGTTTTTATTGTTTGTTGCAGACAATGTTGTCTAAAATTTTGTGCCTCTAGTCATAAAATTTGTGACTTCTTTTGCAGTCTTGTTATTTATAAGATATTTTTTATTTAGTAATAAGTTTTGTGAAATTGGTTGTATAGACAATAATTTATTTGTAAGTTGGTTATTTTTTTATTGTGTTTATTTCAAATTTTTTGAAATTTTGTGATAGTCACAGATTTTATGACTGTGTATTTTATTTATTTAGTCACAAGTTTTATTTCTTTAGTCATAAATTTTTAGATGTTATATATAAATATTCCAATGAAAATTTTAAATTGGTTCAAAATGAAATATTTTGATTGTGTGTAAAAAAAAAAAAAAAAGGTATTTTGATTGTCAGGTAATTAAAAAACACATAACATTGTCGGATGTTTCATTTCATTTCAACCATTTTGGATTTTCATAGAAATATTTCTTTAGCTTATAAGTTAAAAAATAAAATAAAAATACGCTATGATTGATTTCTTTTTTCATAAATGGATAATCTACCTTACTTTTAGGGGAAATGATTGAAGCTCGTCGAGGATATCATACCAACCTTCGGTATATAGCAAGACAGAGCAAAGTGCTCTTTTAATTTTCTGATTTATTTTGAATCATGAATTGATTTAAATATCTGCATTTGGCATAAATAAAGAGCCATCAGATCGACACACGCGAGAGAGAGATAGAGAGAGAGAGAGAGAGAGAGAGAGAGAGAGAGAGAGAGAGAGAGAGAGAGAGAGAGAGAGAGAGAGAGAGAGACTTGTAAGTTGTAACGATATTTTATGTCCAGCACAGAGCTCCCGGGATCAACTACATATTGATATATCATCTTGAGCTCTTAGATTTTCTAATCATTCAGTAAATGGAAGTTACGAAAGAATTAAATTTGTAATTTACGAAATAAAGTAAAAAGCAATTAGTTAATTAAACGTTAATCTTATTATCATTTGAAGAATGGAAATGGGTGTGGTTAAAAATGGTAGAAGCAAATATTAACCTGCCTCAGATCATTTATTTCTCAAATAAATTGATCCAAAAATCAACGTTGAGTTGCCTTAAATCATTTTAAATTTTTGTAAACTAAGCCTAAAATGACGGTTAAATGCTTTAAGAATTATTTATGCACGTAGGATAAACTAGCTAGGCTTAACTTTAACATAGGAAATTTGAATGGGGTTAAACCAATAATATTATAAATTTCCAATGAAGGCACATATATGAAAAGGGCAAGTATAAGCTTAGTGTTGGAAGAAAGTGGAATATAAAAGGGGTAGAAGAGAAAGTAAATAAAATTATTTTGGGATATATAATCTTTCCAAATATAAAAGACATGAAATTAGCTTTCCTGGTAGACGAGACCGCATCATCATATGTGTCATCATGCACCTATGCTTTCTATTCCCCTCCTATTTCCTTTGCTCTCCCAAATATATACACAGAAAATAAATAAATAAATATATATATATATATATTATATGCTTTAACTTTTCACCGCCTCCCCCAACAACATATTACTATATTATAATATTCCATTCAAAAAGTAGTTAATTTATTAATTAAAGGACACCGCAAAACATACCCAGAAAAGATCCAATCTTGCATAATTTTGCAAACATGACAATATTATTACTTTCTTAAGGTTGAAACCATATATATTAGGTTATACCCATTCTCTTGGGTTTTCTCTCTTAATTAGCACATCAGATCTCTAGCTAATAAGTAGTGCTAATATTGTCTTTGGTGAGCTTGTCTTTTTCCTTTCTTTTTTTTTTTTTTTTTTTTTCTGCTGGGTGTGTCTTATCGATCCAGTCAAACTGATCATCATCGTCATCGAAAGAAAGCTCTGGACATTTTCATTTGGTAGAAAAAAGAAACCAAACATATGGCTCAAGAAGAGTTATCACTTAACAATCCTCACATTGGATTTTCCCAAAACCTTATTGAAGGAATATCGGATAACTCTCATCCTTTGAAGAAGAAGAGAAACCTCCCGGGTACTCCAGGCAAGTTAAACATATATATACACATATATATATATATATATATATACACTCAAACAAATACATATCTGAAGACTAATAAATATATCATAATATGTATCATGTTTAATAATTATATTTATGTGTAGATCCTGAGGCTGAGGTAATAGCACTGTCGCCGAAGACTCTCATGGCGACGAACAGATTCTTGTGCGAAATCTGTGGGAAGGGATTTCAGAGAGACCAGAACCTTCAGCTCCATCGGAGAGGACACAATCTTCCATGGAAGCTCAAGCAGAGAAGCAGCAAAGAACCGAAGAAGAGGGTTTACGTTTGCCCCGAAAAGAGCTGCGTTCACAACCACCCTTCGAGGGCTCTCGGAGACCTCACCGGGATAAAGAAGCACTTCTGCAGGAAGCACGGCGAGAAGAAGTGGAAGTGCGAGAAGTGCTCAAAGCGCTACGCGGTTCAATCAGATTGGAAGGCTCACTCTAAGACTTGTGGCACTAGGGAGTACAAATGTGACTGTGGAACTCTCTTCTCAAGGTATATTAATATATATATATATATAGCGAATTCTTAACAAAATGTTTTTGAACATTTTTTGTTGATATACCCTTAAAAAAAATTGGTGTTATGTGCATATTAATTTGCAAAAAGAGTTTTTATGTGCTTGATTAGTTTGCGTCTTGTTGTTAAAGTTGAAACTGTTTGCGCTGATTTAATTCAGTCAAGCATATTTTGTTGTAATTCTTGCGAGCAAATTATTCTCTGTCTCTCATTGCTATAAGTACGAATGATGAATCTGAAAAAGTTTTAATTGTACGAGCAGGCGAGACAGCTTCATCACACACCGCGCCTTCTGCGACGCCTTGGCCGAAGAAACGGCTAGAGTGAAAGCATCATCATCATCAGACATCGCCGGAGGCAACAATATCTGTGCTTACCATTTCATGGGCGCCGCTCCACTAATTGGCCCTAACATGGCACAGCATTTTCCGCCTATGATCTTCAATCCAATCCCAGCCCCCAGCGACGATGGCTCGGCGATAACTACTAACCCGGCCACAGCGCAAGGCCTATCGCTATGGATGGGCCAAGAAGCAATACTGAGAAACATAAGTAATAACACTATCCAAGATCAGATTCAACATCATCAAGTTGGGTCAGTAATAAGCCCATCAGCTTCAACAACATTTGCAGGTCATCACAGTACTCCTCATCATCCGCCGTCCGATAATGGCTATCATCATCATCGTCAAGAGCCGCAGAAGAATTGGGTTTTTGGAAGCAGTACTGCGGAGATCGCTACTAATAAGCAGATCTCAAACACTCAACCTTTGAGCGTTCCTTCACTGTACAGCACACAACACGACAACCATTCCCATCAAACGTCGCTTAATAACATTACGGCTAACATGTCAGCTACGGCTTTGCTCCAAAAAGCCGCCCAAATCGGATCAACTTCAACAGAGACTTCCTTTCTTGGCAGTTTTGGTTCCAGTACTAGTAGTGCTCAACTTCAAGATGGGAAGAAATCTTGTGGTTTGTACGGTTCAAACAGTACTATCAATGGCGAGAACCCTGACGGTGATTTACTGATTTACCCTCCGGCGAAACGTCGACACGTCGTGCCGACTAGTACTACTATAGCCCAAAATGGTGGTGGCACGGGAGGGCAAACTAGGGATTTCCTTGGTGTCGGAGTTGAAACCATTTGCCACCCTGCAACGATCAACGGATGGATTTGATCAAGTTCATGAGGTTGTAATATGCTTTTTTTTTTTTTTAGTAGTCTATTCTCTCTCTTTGTTCTTTTTTTTTTTTTTAATTTAATTTAAGCAATTTTTCTTTAATATTGTTTTTAATGGCCAGCAAAGTTGATAAAATAGAGGGATTTTTAAGAAATGGGAAACTTTGCAGGAATGAAAAGGTGGCAATTGAGTAGTGCTTGATGGGGGCTTATAAAAAGTTCGTGAATATTGAAGGCATAAAGATATTAAATTATTAATAAAGAAAAAATGGTATGAAGATGGAGATCCATGCATATTCTGTTGGAAACCCTGAAAGCCTATCGATTTTATCCCTTTAGAAAAAATGGTGACTTTAGTTTGTAATTTGATTAAACTATAAAAAAAAATAAAAAAAAAATAAAAAAAAGTGTCCTTGTGAGAAGAGTATTAGTGGGAATAAAGCGACAACCTCCTTTTAGGCTCCATTATTGCATTCTTTCTACTCTCCTTTGGTCACCGGCAAAAAGTCATATATGATTTCACATGAGTGGGCAATTTTAATAGTTGTAGGTGTAAACCCTATAAGTTAAGATAAAATATAAATAAATATTATATCTTTTTTAATCATCCGACCCAGGCATGTCTATGTATATGCCTGTAGATATGTATGGCTAGCCGCAATGTATTATTAATTGTACATGCAAGAAAATATGGCGACTTGAATCGCAGTGCAGTATTTATTGGAGGCGTTAAATAGCCGCAATCTGATATAATAATCTTATTAAAATTGAGTTTAACTATATATTGAGCCAAATCATAGCGGCGGAATATGAATTGTTGTATGATACTATAGTTTGTTAATTGCTGCGATTATGCCTGGTTTAGGCTTCTTAAATATTTTGTTTTGGTTCTTAATAATATCACTTTTTTAGTATTAATTTTGTTGGGAAATTTTAAAAATTACCGCTTTTGGATAATTTGTTTTGAAACATGCTACTTTAAAAAATACATGTCACTTTTTGGTAATGAATTTAACCGAATTGTCCCCCTTTTTTTTTTTTTTTTTACAAATGTGAAAGTCAAGAGGGAAAAATGTGGCAACATGGTAATTTAATAATAAAAAATGTGGCATGACAAACACTAGTGACATATGTTGCAAACTTGAGTACTGTCAAATGTGGCATTTGATGAAAATTTCTCTTTTTATTTTATTTCTTTGATGAGTAAACATGATGGCATATGAAGGAAAAATGTAACAACCAAAAAATTAACACGTAAAAGGAAATATAAATTCACAATAATCATAAGAGATTTACCAATTTTCAAGTCCCAAAAATACGGTAGAATTTGAAAATTTTTACATAACGATAAGAAAATACATTTAAATGTCTAACACGGAATGTAACCGTGACCACACGACCATCAAAAGAGTTTTCACGTGGGATTTTCAAAACAAAACAACCACTTCTCAAAATAAATGCCAACGGCTAGCCGGCGGTATACCCGACTCTCCCAAGGTCGGTCCCGTATGCACTCGCCGTTATCCTTCCATGTCGCCTAGTGTTCCAGCTTCCCCTTCAACTTACCTGCAACACGAGCACACTAGTGAGCTAATAGCCCAATAAGTGGATTAAAGATGTATAATAATTTTTACATCAAGACTTATTTAAATATACGCGCATAAAATTTATAACTGAGTAGAAATAAGTCTATTCTCCGCTAATTCCGTAAATCGAGCCTTCCGTGGCTCGATAATGACTCTACTCAGTATCATCTACCATTGGGTTTATCACGAGACTCTTGAACTCAATCTCCTTGAATCATAAAAGAAGGTTGTCCACCGACCTCCTTGAAATCCAGTTGGATCGTTCCGAAACCTCACACAGACAATGGCCCCGTCGGGCAATTTCGGAACCGATCGTGATCGCGGCCCCATCGGCCGTTCTAAGATTAGCACACAGCATATATAGAGAGGATAATCGTCCGCCGACTTCCTCGTGACCCCGTCGGGTAGTCCCGAAATCTCACACAGACAGTGGCCCCGTCGGGCAATTTCGGTACTTATCACGATCGCGACCTCCATTCGGAAGCCTAAGATTTCCCATATCCTTTCGACTTAAAAGAAAGCGTATCTCTCAACCTACAAACAAGAATCTCAACCACAATAATAATAATCTTATGTCTGTGGTCCCATACCCACAGACAAGAGACACACACACACACCATAAAGACTGGTAACCCTAAGAACTTAGACCCGCAACTCCATAATTGCGAGTTAACAAACATATTATAGGCACGTGAGCCCATACTCACGTACCTAGGAAAACCAACATCACAAATACTAGGTTGAACATTAACATTTGCTACAACCATAATAAGATCACAACAGTAGCAAGCAATCGAGCATAGTAGAGTCTACTCGTGTTACAGAGGAGATCCACTTACTTGAGGTCCTAAGCTCCTCGCTTTGGTCCTCGAAATCCTTTCCCTAGGGGCGTCCCTTCTCGTGCTTTGTGTGAGATGCTTCTGTTCCACACGAGCAATTAATGATCAACGCCAAGGTTTACCACTAAGTACAGGAGAGGAAGAACTTGGAATTGGTGGACTCGAAGAATGTGACTCTAGTTAGTGGAACGGTTAATAATTTTATGAAAAAATGCCCATCTAAGTTTGTTTCCGTCCTAACTGTTGTCATTGGATTTGTTTATGTGAGGAATAGGTTCTTAGCCTTACTCGTACAATGATTAAATCAATAAAAGTGCCTAGGCTTCGAGCCGGAAATCCGGCAGAGTTTCCCCTGTTTTTCGGATATCCCGGCCGAAGCCTTCACCTAATATCAACCCAGCACCGAACTAATTTCGGTCACAATCCACATATCAACAACTAGAGTCGATAAACATAATATCAAGACATTTCCAAAATTTCATAACAACAATTATTCTCGAGTCTCAAGGCTAAACTCGTAGCATAATTCTCAAGGATTCCAACAATATCCTAGCCCAAGTCACGCTTCCAATATCGTATCATTTTACAACAAGAACTCGATTTGGCCGCTTGGTTATACCTTTAGTATACGACGGTGAGGGGTCGTGCGTCCTTAAGCACTTCGGTGGTGATCCTGCACAATTAGGCATAATAAAATGATCGAATAAATTTTCGAATTAAATGCAACACGATGGGAAACACTCGGAATTGTGACCCAATTTATAACTCATTCACATTTGAATGGTCTACTTGCCAAAATACAACTTCACTCGGTTGAATAACCAATAACGTGCATAATTTTCTCTTTTTCCACTATTTGATTTTTGACAACAAATCTCCAAATCAAACTTTCGAAATAATATCACTTGGAAATTTTATTTTTTTCCAAAACCGCGTCTAAAAGAGAAAATTAAGTTCCCGCTCGTCTAAGCACGGATAAATCGGGATTTCAACGATTACAAAAATAGTGCGAAAAATAAACATTTAAGCGCGTGAAGTTTGCCGCACAAAAACAAATTCCCAACTTGTTCGTTACTAAATTATCACACTTTAAGGTGTCAAAAGTTCAAGTAAACCGAATTAAAAACGACCTCTAGGCGTCCAACAAGTTCAAACCCATAAAAACACGATTCTTGAACGCAAACTAATTTAATTCACCCACTACGACATAACATAATACTCAATATGATGCTTTACAAAACAAGCCTCGAATAAAATAGAATTTCGTTAACAACACAATCAACGAAAATCGAGTATCTAACAACAACCACAAAAAGGAAACGAGGCTCACCAAACTTGAGAATTTGCGGCTCAAAGAAGCGCGTTGCGGCTGTCGGGAAATTTCAACGGCGGAGCGAAGGGACGACGAGCTCAAAACATAAACGAAAACGAGAATTAACCCGCTGAAATTAAAGATTCAAAAAAAAAATGAACATTCGACGTCAACGCTGCGGACACGAAGCTTACCTCGGTGTCGGCGTCAACGACAATGTACGAAAAGGGGTTTAACGCGAGGAGGAACACGGTTGCTGCCCGGAGGAGACCACGACGCGACGAGGGTCGGCGTGGTTGCGCGGCCGTGCGGGAGGGGCTGGCCGGAGCTGGGCGGCGGTGGCCGGACCTGGGGTAGCCGGCGACGGGCAGATCTCGCGCGGAGGAGCCCGGCGCGGAGAAGCACGGCGCGGAGGAGCTCGGCGCTTCGGCGGTTGCGCGCGCGCGACAGGGAAGCTTGGGCTGAGCGCGCGCGACAGGGGCAGCTTGGGCTGAGCGCGACGGAGGGGCGCGCTGTTGCTGGGGACGCACGCAGGCGCGAGGGGAGGGAGGGGCGCGCTGCTCGGGGACGCACGCAGGCGCGAGGGGAGGGAGAGGCGCGCTGCTCGGGGACGCACGCAGGCGCGAGGGGAGGGAGGGGCGCGGGGCTCGCGCTGGCGGAGCTGCGCGTGCGGGCTGGAGCTCGGGCCGAGCGGTGCTGGCGGCGGGGCGGCACCGGCGCTGTGCACGCGAGCTGGGCGGAGGAGCGGCGGCACCGGCGGGGGAGGTTAGTCGGCCGGCGGAGAGAGAGAGAGAGAGGAAAGGAAAGAAGAAGAAGAAAGAAAAATTTTGTGAAGAAGGGGGGGGGGGGGGCTTGGTCGGCTGTGGAGGAAGAGAAAGGGAGAAAGGAAATGCCCTAATGGGCTTGGGCTAATTGGGCCCAAAATGGCCAAAAAATGGACCACGAAAATGCAACAAATTTTCCGAGAAATTTTAAAATTGCACAAGTTATTTAAAAACGTAAACTTAGGAATTTAAATATCAATTTCGAGTCAAACATAAATTCCTAACACGTCTAACTTTTAAGATTGTAAGATAACCATGCTAATTTCATAATTTCTCTCATAGTTCCAAATTATCAGATTTAACGAAACTGACCAATTTTACAAATTGGTAACAACTGAGGTAGAAATCCAAATTACTTAATTAGCACAGTGATATTAAATTCATGTCATTACAAAAAAAAATGTTGGATCATTTGATCCGACCTTGCCTTTATATATGAAATAATTATGTATGCCGGTTGTTATATTAGGTTAAGCCCAATTAAAAGTGATCTGACAAAATCTTGGTATTTGTGCTCTAATGTATGTAATATGATATGTATATTTTATGTGTAAAGACTTATGAGTAAATTTTATTTTTATGATTGCTAAAATATAAATATCAAAATATAGCAAGAAAGTAATATTTCTAAAAAGCGGTTATGGTCTTATATCACTATTTTATTCCCTTTTATCTCATCAAGAGAGAGTGCAAAGAGAAATTTAAAGGGTTCTATCAGGAAATCGTGTTTATCTGAAATGTCAACTGCACGGTCCTAAAAGGCTAATTGGTTACTATAGATTTAGGTATGCTTCCTCATATTTATGTATTAATTCTTAATGATTAAGTATAGTTTTCACAAATGTTTAATTTTTATTCTGAAAAAAAAAGCCCTAGTACTTAGCATGATATGATTACTGAAAAAGAGAGATCGAGGCCAAACATGTTTTTATACTATGTAATATATCAAGCTTCCGTTTTTATTTGTTTCGAAGGTGTTTAGAATAAGAAGATAGTGCGACAACATATTTTTTTAATCTTTGCAGCTATATTAATTATCTAGTGTTAAAAATATACTGATTCTTTTATTGCAAAAGGATAAGACTAATCCCACCGATCTCTTCCCATTAAAAAAAAAAACAAAAGAAAAAAAAAACAAAAACAAAAACAAAAGAAATCTCGCCTATCTCTAGCACCTTTTTTGTTGCAAATGTAACGTGCTTTAATCCGCCTTAGTCATTACATGAAACAGAGAAAATAAGGATCAAAAGGGGAAGGGAAAAAAGATAGGGAGAAAGAGAGAGGGGGGGGGGAAAAAAAAAAAAAAACCATATATTTTTTGCTTACACGGAACTCTAGATGTTAGTCTTTTAACATTTTTCCATTGCATGATTGAACGAGGGAATCATGAGTGTTAAGAAATGTAGAATAAAGAAATTACAACACATGTGCATCACAAATTCGAAAGCTCAAGCTCCAAATATTAGCTTTTACAACAATTATACGTATCACATTTTTCTCCAATAATGTTCGTAAAGGAAGAATGTTGAGGCAGAGAAATGACATGCAAAAATCAAAGTCTTACGTGTTATCCTCATGCTATGTTTGCCTTTCGGAACTTAGAGCCAAAAGCATTATTATCATATATGGGATGGGACCTCATATTGCAGAAATAAAAGGAAAAATAATTTATGAATAGACATTGCAAATAGTAGAAGTTATCGCAATAACATGATAATTAATTAACTTTCTCAATCGGGAGTTTTAACTGTTGGTCAAAAATTGGTCTGATCTAGCTTTTTGCTGTACGTTACCTCTTTGAGCTAATTATTTGCTCAAGGATGGCAAAAGACAAAATCAATTATTTTGTTGGGGTCCAAACTCGCCATATTATTTGATTTCGACATTATGTATCTTTTTCGGTCAGAATATATATATATATATATATATATATATATATATATATTTTCAAGAACATAAAAACTAGTGTAGTTGTATGTGGGATCAGAAAATAATAAAAGACAGGCTTTCTGAAACACATAATCATGGTAGCGTATCAATATGTGTCAACTAACATTCCAAAACTAGAAGACAACAACTTGTCCAACAAAATCACTTTAGATGGTTGGTCCCTAAAAAATGAAAACGCCAAAAAATTTTCTTTAGGTTTGGAGGGGTGTAAAGACATTTCCAAATGGGAGTCACAAGAAGTAAGTAATAGCTTATTCATACGTCGAGAATATAAAATTAAGTGATGCTACAGAATAAAAAAATATCGATGAGACAATTGGCCAGAATGATACGACATTAACTTATTTGATTATAAAATACACTTAGCAATGTACTTTATTCAACAGTTAATTGATTCATCATTCTAGTTGTTTAACATTTCTCTATATAATTACTGTTTATATTGCATACCAGCTTTGATAGTGACATGTACCGAGTTGTAAATCCCAAAAACGATAATAATCGAACATTACTCGTTAGATTTCTGGAAAAACATTGAATATATACATATAGGGCTTGTCTATAATGCTCCCGTACTGTTGCGGAGCATCAGTGGTCCTGGAAGCACTTGTACCGTTGAATGCGACAAATAGGCAAGACATCTATTAATCAACGGTGGACATTAATGCATAGTATCATAGGGTCATATAGGGGCATTTCAATATGTTGGTAGTGGGTTACCGGATGAATTAAATATTACCTTAAAAATGACGACAAACCACCCGTACAGTATTATGGGCATACATGGATATAAGAAAGTGATAACATATAAAGAAGCTCTTCAGATGACAACAATGGAGGCATAGGCGGAAAATTTTAATTTGGGAGAATATGGATTCTACAAAGCGAGTCCGATGATTATACTGGAAATTGAGGAGTAAGTATATCTTTATTTTTTCGAAATTATTTTTCTTACTTAGGTTACCCTGAGAATCAATGTCAAACCCACCGAATTTAGAGTTTGGGTAGGTCTTGAATTTGGGTTTATATTGCTTGTTGTGTTTGATCAAGTTTTATGCAAGCATAATAATTTTGTATTTGTCAATTCAGTCCCTATAAGCGAGCAGCAGTGGTAATTTATTTTTACCACAATGGTTGAGATTGGTGAAATATTCAGTAGATGTTCTCCCAGCAGGGTATATTCTGTTGTAAGCGGATTGAATGTGGAGAAGAAAGAAATAATCAGGGAAATGGGATTTGGATCTATGCTTGGAATGAAAAAATGCAATCTACGCAGAGATTTAATATATTGGTTGATTGAGAAGTTTGACCCAGTGGAAGGTTCATTTAATTTTCAAAGTGGGAAGTTGACATTGAATAGCGAAATATTTGGGAAAACATTAGGAGTTGTCGACGGTGGAGAAGACATTGGAGATTTAATTATGGAAGAATCTTGCAAGCGGGTGAACGGTGAAAGGACGAGCCTCAGTAGAATTGAAGAAACTTTAAAGAACAACAATGACCAAGAATCGTTCGTGAAGAACTTTGTAATATTTTTATGTGGGACCTTACTTCTTCCCAGCACTTCTTTGTATGTCGTTAGGAATTTGGAGGAGTCAGTGAAGGAAATTAAGTCACCTAAAATTGCAAAGATGAAAAATTGGGCGTCCGTATCATGGCGGTTTTTGGTTGAAGGCATCCGACGTTACAAACTGCGGCGGTCACATTTTGTTTCAGGCTGCGTATATTTCTTTCAGGTAGATTGGTATATATTGGCTATTGTTATATAATTGTATTATAAAATTGTTATTGGGAAACCATTGTGCATATTATGTGCAAATTTTTTTGAATGCAGTTGTATTATTTGAGTAAATTAGAAGGACATGATCGCTATGTGGACAAGTCACTGTGCCCGACAAATTGGTGGACAGAAAAAGAGATCAAATTAATCTTTGCTTGGATAAACCAGTGTGGAGGTTTTGAGAAAGTTGGAGTAAGTGATACGTTTAAAATGTTGTATAAAATATTGTTTTGAAACTTTGTTACCGAATTTCGTTTAAATTTTGAATTTAGGTGAAGCATAGCGTAAATGTTCCAGGTGGAATTGCGTCCCTTCCCATTGATAGAGTTAATTCTTCATCGATTGCTGCTGACAAGCTATTTACTGAAGTTGGGGCCATAAAGTTGCAAATAGATATGCTTCAAGGTGAAATAAAAGAAAGCATTAGACATGAGATTGAGAATAGATGCACTCAACTACTAGCGACAGTCAGAGAAGTGTTCAGTAGTAGTCATGATATGTCGCTCAAGATGGATGATTTTATTACAACTTCTAGGACAAACGACCAACCACAACTAAGTTTGATGAACACTTACTCACATGGAATTGGTTTGCAAAATATTGTAACAGAGTCCGCCGATATTGGTGATGAAATTGTTTCTGCAGAGTCCAGCAACCAATATAGGGTTATCCGAAGTAGTCGCTTGATGTACGAATCTTACATTGATAGCGGTGGAAAGGTTGTGGGACCATTTACATTGTCTACTAGCTTTGACTTGTCAAATTTTAGCTTAGCCATGCACGTATTCCATACAGAGATGTCATTGAGGTATAATATTTCAAGCAATATTTAAGGGCATTTAACAATTGGTATGGTAGTCGATTTATAATTATTGATGCAAATTCGTTGTATATTTCGAAGCGAGGTTTTGTTCCGGCACAAAAAACGTGAAGTAATAAGACTTTATTTTGGTACTCTGCTACCCCATTGTAAAGTCGACTTACAGGTATTGAGAAATAAGGTGTTTGGAAAAAAATTGTTTTGTTGATGCAGGTAGTTTGTGCATATGTTCTTATGATTAGGTGCCAAGAATGCATGAAGTATGTTGCGGGCCGAACATGTTGTGTTGTCACTATGCCTATTAAGAAAGTGTGTTTGCTAGTTAACTGTAAGGCTTAACTAATATATAAAATCGCATTGACGCTTATCTCACCGTTATCTCGTAAATTTGCATATTGCAGAGAGATGGCTGTTTGTTGGATGTCCACAATCTACGGCAAGATGACAATGAAATTCCACTAAGTTCTTGTGCTAAGGTACTAAGAGCTAACATTATTAAGATGTACTCCTCTTGAACTCAGCGTATTACTTATTGTGTCACGCTTGAAATTTTAAATGATTTCAGGTTATAGTACCAATTCTAGACGTTGATGACGATCATTGGATTATGGCGGAGTTTAATTTAATAGAAAATGTATGCAGTATATGGGATTCAGTAGGTGTAGGTCATCATAAATTGAGTCGTTGCAACATGTTAAAAGAGCTGGTACTATTGTATATGATTTTGCAATGTTTTGTCATTTCTTGTAACTGGTATCTATAGTGAGTTTAATGGTGTACTGTAAATTACCATTGTAGGCCACTTTGCTGGACAAGGCTTGGTTGGTTGAAGGAACAGAGTTTCGTAAGTCCATTCAATTCTCTGAATTGGCAATCGGGAATGTTGATTTCTTACCTTTACAACAAAATAACTTCGATTGTGGAGTTTTCGTTATGAAATTCATTAAGGCTGCAGTTTGCTTGAATAAGGTAACTCAAGTATTACCATTACTAAAGTTCGATAGTAATAAAAAAAAATTTAGTATGTTTAATTTATTTTGAACTTGAATGGTTCAGTCATGATATGTTTCATGGTAACTTCGGTACAGATGGCTGGTATCCTAGTTTTCGACCCTTCTAAGGAAAGGCTTCACATCGCCTTAGAGATTGTTATGAGTATCGCAAATGAGTTGTCTGGAAATGTAATTGAAGCTGCACGACGTCATTTGTTATCACTATCATCAGATACCAATAAGTTGTCTGGAAATGTAATTGAAGCTGGAAAGCAGAAGACGGCGATTATGGTGACCGGGTCACGAGTAGAAAACCCTGTTCAGATACCACTTCATAATTTACTGTCAACTAAGAGAAAAAGGACGTATTACTGGAATCGTGGTCGGCGCAATGCACGTATGCGTCACGTTGAATGAATACGAGGAATGGTTGATCCTCTTTAATGATGGGTTTATGCTTTACTATACACAGGGTAATTTTTAGCAATGTAATTTTCAATTAAAATGAGCTTCTTGCAATTGAAATCATGTAAGTTTTACATAGTGACTTCAGTAGTTGGGTTTGAACTTATGTTTAAGTAGGCCTAATGGTTATTTATGGCAGAGCCCATAGTAAGAAACGCTTTTATATTTGGTTATTTATGACAGAGCCCATAGTAAGAAACGCTTTTATATTTGGTTCTAAACTTATGTTTAAGTGGCCCTAATATTTATTTGTGGCAGAGCCAATTGTGGAATTAATACTCAAAGTAATAAAACAAGGAAGATGACCAAATAACAAATCAGCTGCCTCACTAACGAGTACGACCCATATTTGGGCTTATTCGTATATTAAAACAACGAATTGGAATTTAAGGACTTTAAGAGATATTAGCCACAAAACACAACACCGAAGATCTTAAGCACTCGCATTACCTTCATAACAACTTACTTAGTCAATACATTAACTTGGAAACATTAGGAAGATAAAGTTAACACACACACTATTAATGTTACAGTTTAAGAGCAATCAAAATACAGTTGAACATGCATAATAGAAAAACCAATAATATATACAGCTTCATTGCCTTAGTTGACTGCTCAACTGTTTTAACAGTTGTTTTAAGTTCGATGAACTCTTCATGTCTTTGTGTGACTTCAGGTTGCCTTCCTCTGTCGTCCCCTCGATTTGGTATTAACCAGCACCAATAACGACAGCCGTTGGGGTAGGAACGACATGAATAGTATATCCTTCCCGGATTTGCAGTGGATCTACTAATTTCGACTGATGCCGGAACACCGCAAAAACACATTCGGCTCTCAACACGTAAGATCACCGTATTGTTCGAATTGGTAGAAGACGACGCCATTAATCCCGCTCCGCTCGGATTTTAGGTTTAAAACACCTTCACATATATATGAAGATTACACTCAGATAAAGTACGCTTGTTTTAGGCCTCCCTCTTCTAGTAGTATATATTCTCACGACACTGCTCTTCGAGTTTGGAAGGCAGTGGACCCTTAAAGTAAATTATGCACATTGATGTACTACGATATTATATATAGCACGTGGTCATGTGCTAGAGTAGCACAGCTGGTCTGGTAGATGATAAATAATTTGTACATGAATATTGTACTACCTAGGCTACCTTTAACCTTTATACATGACCTGAATAAAATATTTATTATCTTCGTTCAATGATTTGTGAGAAGTAATGAATTAAGCACCAAAGTTAATTAATTGGTCCTTAAAATGATATGTAATAAAGTATCATCCGTAATTTACTTAAAAAATAATTAACGCAACTTATATTGGATTGCAACATGGATGCACATACATCAGCAACCCATATTTGTTTTTAACATTTTCTTCGCTGCATATTAACATGTAGTTAAATTACCAAAAGGTTTGCAATACAAAAAAAAAAAAAAAAGAAGATATATTAAGTTACGTGATATGATAAAAACTATCATTAAGTTGCACTCTATGCATGGACATCAGAAAGCTCTAGTAAGAGCCCCTCCAAATCCCCTTCAAGTCCCTCTACTTCCTGGACCTGCATGATAACGTTTTCGACGATATCATTTAGCGCGATCTTCAACGAATTTGCTATAATACAACTATTCCTGGTTGACTCAACAGATTGGGCAACTAACTTCCTTAGCTTAAGCACCTCGGCCTGAAGTGCTTCACACTTGGAACATGGACGTGTAGGTGGCATGGGTATCCCACCCGCTGTCATCACGGTTGACGTTTTAGAAAGTATTGTCTGTGAAGAGGTGCTCTGCATATTTATGTGCTCGTAAAAATAATGACGGGTGTTTACCAACACAATAGTGGTTATATATAACACAGTTCATTAGCTGTAATGGGAGTGGTAAAATTTTCAAACAGTGCCACATGTTTCATAGTTTTGTATCAGTAAGGGGCAAATCTATAGAGGGGTGTAGCCACAATCTTAGTTTCATTATTACACGTCAAAAGTTGCAGGTATTCGCGTGACAAATATGACTACCTTTAGTCAAATTTGTTCAGTTAGGTGAACATAAATTAATGACTCTACATCAATAGGGTTTAGGGTTTAGGGAAGTTGCAGGTATTCGCGTGACAAATATGACTACCTTTAGTCAAATTTGTTCAGTTAGGTGAACATAAATTAATGACTCTACATCAATAGGCTGCCCTACATCAATATGTCGATGTTTAGGTGTTAGGCCGATTTCAAATATTGTTGTTTACTAACTCCCGCTTAATTTTTCAAATTAGCGGACCGTACAAACATATTTCGTTTCGACCCGTTGACGTAAATTACAACAATTACCAATATTAAACACATTACCATAGCAAAATTTGATGTATATGAAAGTTCCACAAATATAATAAAATTATGACGGCTTTTAAACCCTTACAAGAAAATCAATAGTATCATCTAGGCATGCAAAAGTGGAATAGTTTCTTCCGGGTAATTGTTTACCCGGTATAATTCCTGGGTAATTTCCGGGTAATACCTGGAATTTACCCAGATAACAAATCCGGGTATATACCCGGAATTACCCGGGAAGCAAAAGAAAAAAAAAAATTTACCCGGTATTTACCAGGCATTTAGTCGAAAAAAATATTATTAAATTTAGTTTTTAATTTTTACCCGATATTTACCCGGAAAAAAAGATTAAAAAAAAACTGAAAAAAAAAAAATTTAATCATTGCCGGGTAATTACTCGGTTTTACCCGGCATTCCAATTCCATTACTACTCAACTATTTACCCGGGAAAGTGTTCCGGGTAATTTCTGGGTAATTACTCGAAGATAACCCGATATTTATTCCATGGAATGAGTTGGAATTCCAAATTTTCTTGCAAATTTAATTATCTATCGTAACATACATTGATGATAATATAACTATTTTGTAATATGATATTTCGAATTCCACACATTAAGGAGCTTAATATTACGATGATAAATTTAGCTCCATTACATTTTAGAACATCCTCATCATGGTATCGTACATCGTGGAGCGCGCTCGAGCAATAATCAACAAGGGTGTACAAGTCCTCGAAAACTAAGGCCAAAACCATCTTTAAACTTTCGTTATATAAATCGTGTTGTTAATGCCCCTTTGGTCGACAGAAGGATAACGGGCGGTACGATACAACTTTTAACTTTGGTTATCACTTGTGTAGTTAAGTGATATACATCATGATCATAATCGGCGTTTAAGAACCAATCTTTGCTAGATAGAGCGTTTCAATTTTCATAAGTCGCACCACTCGTAAGCTAATCGTTATCAAAAGTTTATCTTTTAAATAAACAAACATACAAAAAAGTGAAGTTTTAAGAATTAAATGTTAATTCTTTTAAAATTTTGAAAAAATTCTTAGTATATAAATTTCAGAATTAAATATGGAAAAACTCTCTAAAGAGACTCCTATTATTTTTCTAAAATAAACAACTTTCTAGTTGAACACTTGTTCAAAAAACATACGGTTAATACACTTTCTTCATAAGGCATATCTTAAGGTTATAACATGTATTAAACTGTAACATAGATATTCTAACATTCATACTAGATTAAAAATCACAAATGCAAATATCGGAATTGGTCTAGCTTCGTGTGTTTAGACTCTTTCGTAATCGCCCTCGTACGCGTAAATCCTATCGAACACGATCCGGATTAAAACTTGGTTAAGTGATATACATCATGATCATAATCGGCGTTTATGAACCAATCTTTGCTAGATAGAGCGTTTCAATTTTCATAAATCGCACCATCGTAAGCTAATCGTTATTAAAAGTTTTTCTTTTAAACAAACATACAAAAACATGAGGTTTTAAGAATTAAATGTTAATTCTTTTGAAATTTTGAAAAAATTCTTAGTATATAAATTTCAGAATTAAATATAGAAAAACTCTCTAAAGAGACTCCTATTATTTTTTCAAAATAAACAACTTTCTAGTTGAACACTTGTTCAAAAAACGTACGGTTAATACACTTTCTTCATAAAGGCATATCTTAAGGTTATAACATGTATTAAACTGTAACATAGATATTCTAACATTCATACTAGATTAAACATCACAAACGCAAATATCGGGATTGGTCTAGCTTCGTGTGTTTTGACTCTTTCGTAATCGCCCTCGTACGCGTAAATCCTATCGAACACGATCCGGATTAAAACTTAGTTAAGTGATATACATCATGATCATAATCGGCGTTTATGAACCAATCTTTGCTAGATAGAGCGTTTCAATTTTCATAAATCGCACCATCGTAAGCTAATCGTTATTAAAAGTTTTTCTTTTAAACAAACATACAAAAACATGAGGTTTTAAGAATTAAATGTTAATTCTTTTGAAATTTTGAAAAAATTCTTAGTATATAAATTTCAGAATTAAATATAGAAAAACTCTCTAAAGAGACTCCTATTATTTTTTCAAAATAAACAACTTTCTAGTTGAACACTTGTTCAAAAAACGTACGGTTAATACACTTTCTTCATAAAGGCATATCTTAAGGTTATAACATGTATTAAACTGTAACATAGATATTCTAACATTCATACTAGATTAAAAATCACAAACGCAAATATCGGGATTGGTCCAGCTTCGTGTGTTTTGACTCTTTCGTAATCGCCCTCGAACGCGTAAATCCTATCGAACATGATCCAGATTAAAATTTGAATAAAGATAAATCATAACTTAAATTTTACGGGACTTCTTTATACCTTAATCTGGGCAAAGTAACACTCTAATTTCTTCCTCTAATAGGCGACTTCTTCTTCAATCTTTTGTCCAAAAAATTCTCTCTAATGATTCTCATACATTCTACAGAGCTTTATTTTATTATATATATATATATATATATTTTGTGCTTGAGTTATGAAGGTTTGGTCTGTATGAAAAAGTGAAGCCAAACTACATGTCATTTTTATTAGTGAACCTTGGTCCGACACTATAACTTTTAATCATCATGTAAGTGACGAAATGAAAAAGGTCGGGTTTTACAATTCAAAAAAATTCATGGTCATAAGTGACTTTTGTAATTGTTCATTGTATGTAATGGTAATGAATTTCATGTAAGATTATGATCATGAAATAATGAATTGATGATGTCAATTTCAACTTTGGTTCATTTATTAAAATTATAAACGTTACATGGAAATGAAAAAGGTCGGGTTTTACAATTCATTCTAAATCATTGTCAGAAGTGACTTCTGTAATTGTTCATTATAATTGGCATCATCAATTCATTATTTGATGATCATAACCTTACATGAAATTCATTACCATTATAATAAAATTAACAATTACACAAGTTACTTCTCACCATGATTTACATTGAATAATGTTACCATTGTGCAATACAACAGCTTTTTACCTTGCAAATGATTAATTTTGTAACAGTAGAATTATTACTCAAGTATCTATGACTTAAAAATTTGTTGAGATCATAAATTTACTGTTACGATTACCACTTCATTCTATCATATTTATTTAAGAAATACCAAGTTATCGTACGTCATTATAAACGTTACATGTATTATCTGTTAAAACGAACATACTATATCAACACATGTGGAAAAATATATTGGCATATGTTCTCAAAAATTTTGTTCTCCAATTAAGTAAACACACGTGTCATTTTATAAATAAAATATCCTTCTCATCGACCATATAAGTTGTTGACTAAGGTGCCCTCAACTATTATATTTCCTCTTCTAAATTCAGTCTTTAAGTCGAAACTAAACTCAGAACAAAGAATGTCAGTCACCTCGTCTCCGTCCCTTAGCCCCAACAATCGAGAGCCATTTCCTTCCTCCATCCCTTCCCCCCCATTGCCACCAGAACTTGAATTTCTAGTTTGTCATCCTATTCGCAAGCTACCGCCCAATCCGCTTCAGTTCATCAATGAACTCCATCAGAAATTACATGCAAAAGAGATTGAACTCACACGTGCTGAGAGTGATATGAATAAATTTCAGCGCATTTGCGAGGACAATGAGACACAAATAATGGAGCTTGAAGGTGAGGTTATACGTTACAAGGAGAAAGTGACAGAAGTTGAAGAGGCTACAAAGAGAAAGGAACAAGCATGGCAGGTTGAAAATCAAGCTCTGATGGCTGTCATCAACGACCTTAAAGCCGAAGCCGTTCGACGCTACATGGAACACCTAGACTATCGTTGCTCTCTGCTTATTCCTACCAACTCAAATTGGCACTCTCCCAACAACAACCCAATGGTTGAAGAAATTCGTCGTGGGTAGATTGCTTTATGGGAATAGTTGTTTCGCCGCTATACTTGATGCGTCGTTCTTGCAATGTCGTTATAAGATGTTTTAACTTCGTATTGTCGTATGTAATGGTTTTTATATATCTTGGTACAATGGTAGATGACGTTCACGAATTATTGTGTATACCCCAGTGCAGCAACTGTTATAACTGTTGTAAGAACAATGTTTGGTTTAAACATATGCGAACGACATATTCAACTACAACCTCAATATTACAAATGTGACCGAAATTAAGGTGTACATAAGATTTGCTATACCTTATATGAAATAAACTAAGAAACACTATACTATGATAATCTCTACCGCAGTAAAATGAAATGACATATATTCTTTATCAACTCCAGACAAGCATGATACGCAGTTCAGGAAAATGGACTTATAATAGTTAAATGGCTATCTTAACAATAACACTAAGGTATCGCATATGATAACAACCCAATAAATTAATAATATAAACGTGCCTAATTTTAATATTAAAATTACGTCATTTCATGTGTTATTGTATAACAAGAGCGCCTTAACACAATCGCACGAAGACCTGGGTCCGTTTTCCACACTGTGTTGTCATTTGCACATATACTAACCACGTGTTTAACAATACTTGAAGGAGGTCCTAGGCATGGCCCTTAAAAAAATTGATTCTGAAATTTCTTGTCCCATCTTTTCCCACATTTTCAGGTCTGTCTTGGAGTAGGTATACTTGGACAAGAAATAGTGTGTATTAGTAGTAGCCTATGAGTAGAGGAAATCCAATAGCATGAATGGGCTACGAAGATATTGCTACATGCCTATATCTTCAGATACGAAAGATTGTTGGGCCCAAGGCCCATACTGTAACGTCAGGCCCGAGATATATTTAAAATTGTGTATTGTCATTTCGCATTTAATGTTGTTGATAAAGCGAAGAAAACCTCCTTTAATTTTGCATGTTGAAATGTTGAACTGACCGTGCTATAGAAGTAGGAGGCGCGAAATCAAAATTTTGTGGGATGAAAATTTATAAAAGTTAATTGTGTAATAAATACAGTAATTAAGATTTTATCATATATACATGATAATGTACGCAATTCATATATAAAGACAAATTTCATGCATTAAATAGTCCTACCAACCAGTTATCAAAATTATTAAATGATTCGTAACTATGGGTGTATAAATATCCAATGACAAACTCAAAATGCTCTTTTACACTGCTCTAAAAATATTCAAGCATAAAATTATAGTTCAAACCGCATTTACAATCAATGATGCTTTGATCTTTATATTGTTGCCATTCATAATCATCCAACCTTGGTATTCTTATCTTCTTAACAGGTTAGTGCAATTTCACTATACTAATTAGAGTCTCTATGATTATTTTACAACAATGTCATTTTTTTCATGCAAATTATACATTCAATTATTAGGGTTACTGTTAATATATTTGTAAAATAATATAGTAAAATATTTGCTATATTCAATAAATAATTGTTGTGTACTAGTGAATGGTAGTGTAATACGATTAGTGATACGCAATTGGCGATTATAAGGCTCAAATTACAAAAAAAAAAAAACTTCCTTCTTTAGTGACTGTATTGTCTTATTTCCGCTAAGTCTATGCGTCAATACAAACGCTATTAACAATTCCATAAAATGCATGTTGTGATTAATGACGGTTTTGCCCTTTAAGATTGTCTATAAGTAAAGGCCATGAGAATAGTGATCGTTACAACCCTCACGTATAATATTATACTTCATATACCTAACTTTCATTTCATGCGATCAACAAGACTTTTGTTCCCCGCCGAAGAAACCATGAATCAAGTTAATGCCTCACCCGAATACCATGTCCAACCCAAATCACCACCTTCTGAGTCCGATCCACCTTCGCCAAATACTACACCAACTACTAAACCCAAAACCTCTAGCTTATCACCTTCGGGGTCAAACTTCAAGATGACGGCAAGAAAGAAGCCGGGAACCCGTGGCAAGTGCAAGGGCTGCATCAAGAGGGATTGTTCCATCGAGGGCGACAAGCAATTTCGTCGAACTGTGGTGAGAAGGGCAGACCGCCTGGAAGACACCAGTGGTGAGCTCGTGGGGTTCTTACTAGAACTTCGTCAGCTCATCGAGAATACCATTCCGCTCGCTCAAGACCTCGGGACTCGTGCGGCACAGTTGTCTGTCGACGCTGCCTTTCCTCCCTCTAAGAATGAAGTCATCGATTTAGATCAAAGCCCGTAGTATAAGTTCCGGAAGTGTAGGGGGGTTATCTAAAGCTAGTAGTAACGTTACTATGGTATTAGGGTATTTACAACTTATTTTGGTACGAGATATTAAAATACTTCTTAAGTGGTCGTATGTCATATATATTTTTGGGGCCAATGATGGGTCGTAAAAGCGGGATTATAATCTTGCTAAAGACTCATAAAATGATATTAGGCCAATGTATTTTGTTATGTTAAAAGGATTACCTTACGTAATATAGTGTATTACTCTGTAATACATTTTGAAACCCATCTATGTTTACTGTATTAATATATGGTTTCTTTACTTTTCATGTCAATGTGTGTTTTATTCATCTTCCTTTTCTCATGACTGCACGTATGGTAATAAAATGTGTCTAATAGATTTGAGCCGAATGTTAATCTTCTCAGTAGTGCATGTCAGATAAATAATAAAAAATTATATCGTGCCCTTCTCATTTGTTAAATCCCAAACAACATGCATCAACAAACGATATTACAGTATATCAAATTATTTCAAACTTTACACACACCTTGAACGACAATATCATGAACATAATATGAATTTAAACGCATTTATCTTATCATATTACAAATGAAATATACGTACTATTCCATAAATGATATGAACCAACCAATATACGTATTATTGATTTTAGTAAATACGACAGAAATGTTTCATTCATATGCGTATCACATTTAGTAAAGAGAAAATTTTGCTTTTATAGAAGTTTTAAGAGCGGTTGTTTAGTTTATTTTTTTGTTTTTTTAATCCAATGATCACAATTTTAAGTGAAAGTAATTTTTCAACCTAATGGTCAAGAAGATTAGGTAAATTGAATTTATTTATTTTATAATTTTCATCTACATTGAATTTCTCAAATCATTGTCTTCATGTTTGTGTGTGTGTGTGTTTTTTTTTTTTTTTTACTTAATTGTCTTTGTGTATGAATACTATTTTATTTTACTAGAAAACTATTGCATAATTGTGCATTGAATTATAAATCAAGAGGTTTTGGTGTTTTTTCCATTTGTAATTTAGAACTATATTCAAATTTGCCATTCTTTTGGGTTTTTTTTTTTTTTTCTGGTTAGACAATTAGTGAGGGAGTTTGGAAAAAAAAAATCTAATAGGTGGGTGGGGAAAGATATTCAAGAATAAATAACATATTCTAATAAGTTGTAGAATTATGGGCAATTTTAGAATTTGTGTAGGTGTGAGATTAGTAATTTTTAAAATTTTTAATTTAGAACGAGTGTGTATTTAGAAAAGAGGTATAGAGAGTGAAGAGGGGTGTGTGAATAGAACCACCCATATCTAAATTTGTGTGAGTCAAGTGTAATATTCTACTCAATAGTGTGTATATATGTAATTCTCTCCTAGTAAACACATGTTAGGTGTGGGCTTATACGAAAATGGCCTTAACCTCGCCCTTTAATTTTCGGGCCAAATACTGCCAACCACATATATTAATTTCTAAGTTGCACGAGTCCAGCCTTTGTCTTTGGGCTTTTTCTTAGGCCCACTAGCCCTCTATATGTAAGTATGTTAATTGTAATATTGAGTTCAAATACACTTATTCCTTTCACACTAATGGATGTGTAGGTTGTTGATCTTCGCTCTGACAGACATTTTCTACGTTCCACGAAATATTGAGCATGAGTGAGGACGTCGGTGTTGCGGCAGACCAAGTGCAATCAGAACAACCTATATGGGAAGATATTCTTCGTATGTTGGGCATACAAAAACATGCCCATGAAATACAATCGTGTGATGTTCACGGTAAGGTGTTGCCTACAATAACAGACTGGGCCTTCTTCTATACGACTTACTCACAGTATAAAGGATTTAGCGTGAGAAACGACAAGATTCGAAGAGATAAGGACAATATTTTGTGGCAGCGTCGATGGGTGTGTTCGCGCGAAGGATTTCGGGAGAAAAAATGGACAGACTTAGAAGGCAGAAAAAGAGCGCCAAAGCCGGTCACACGAATTGGATGCAAAGCCAGTCTAACGGTCTCTTTCGTAAGGGAATGCAATAAATGGGTAGCAACAAGTTTCGTAGCAGAACACAACCATGAACTTGCATCACCATCTGAGCTTCACTTCCTTCGCTCTCACCGTTTTGTCCCAGATTCTATGGTGGCACAAGCAACGTCATTAAAAAACGCAGGCATACGAACAATCAGCATTCTCGATTATATCGCCATGCAATGCGGAGGACGAGAATGTCTGCCTTTTTTGAAGAAGGATTTTTATAATAAGTTAGCAAAGGAGCGTCGTGCGGTCGGGACCGAGACGGATAGCGAGGGGGCTTTGGGATATCTTACTTGTTTAGCAATCAGAGATGGAAATTTCTTCTGTAGATTCAATGTTGACGAAGAAGATAGATTGCACACAATTTTCTGGTCTGATGGTGTTTCCCGAAACGATTACAAGGTATTTGGAGATGTCCTTGCTTTCGACACCACGTACAGAACAAATGCCTACAATAAGCCACTAATGATCATAGTTGGTGTAAATCATCATTATAGGACAACAGTTTACGGTGTGGCCTTGTTATCGGACGAAACAATTTCAACATATACTTGGGTTCTTCAGCAATTCCTTGACTGCATGGGAGGCCAACACCCTAAAACAGTTGTCACTGATGGGGATCTAGCAATGCGTGGTGCCATTACAGATGTTTTCCCTGATGCAATTCATCGACTTTGTGCCTGGCACTTGTCGACAAATGCTTCGTCCAATGTGCCAAATGGAGAATTCAAAATACAATTTGCAAAGCTCATGTATAAGTTCTACACAGAGGAAGAGTTTGAGGAACAATGGAAGGAAACAATAGAAAATCACAATCTTGAGGAAAATCTTTGGGCTAAAAATACATACGACAAAAAAGCAAACTGGGCAGAAACTTTCTTGCGGGGAAACTACTTTGGCGGCATGCGAACGACACAACGGTGCGAGTCTATGAATTCGTACATGAGGCGGTTCTTGGATAGTAAACACTTGTTGCGTGACTTTGTCTCCCAAATTGACCAAGGAATTCAGCACATTCGTTACACGGAGATGGAGGATGATTTTAAAACTAAACACACAGCACCACTTATCCCATCAAATGATCCACTTAAGGTCTACTACACTCACTTTGCCTCTGTATGCACAAGGAACATCTACAACATAATTGCAAAGGAAATTGAAAAACATAACTCCTACACAGTATCCTCTACCGATTTTACTACTGAATTAAGGGTTTTCCGATTGTCAAGGTTTTGTTTTGGAGAAATAAGACATGCAGTTCGATTCTACCCGGACGACAATCATTTTTCTTGTGGATGCCTCCTACTCGAAACTGATGGAATTCCTTGTCGACATATCTTCACTGTCATGAAGCATCTAAGCTTCGACCGTGTACCACAATCTTTGATAAGGCCATGTTGGCAGAAGGATGCAAAAGCTTCACAACAGCTTCAAACCTCCACATCCCCGATACGCCATGAGGTTTTGCAAAGCGGTCGCTTTGGAACTCTGGCGTCAGATTTCAATACTCTTAGCATGTATGCTTCAAAGTATGAAGACACCTTCCTGGAAGCAAGAAAACAATTTGCATCTCTAACTGAAACATTTAAGAATATATGCACAGTACGCGGTGCACCACAGCAGCCACAAACCAGAGAATTTAATGAAGGAATTGCAATAACCAACAATGTCATCAGAGATCCCATTCCAGCAAAGACAAAAGGGCGGGAAAAAGATACAAACAAGATACGACAACAACCAAATGGCCAACCCCCAGAGCCACATCGCAAGAGATGTCGTATATGTAATCAGTTAGGGCACAACAGAGCAACTTGTAGACAAAGAAATAATCATAACTCACAGGTCCATGACGACTCATCAAACCAGCCAACAAATTACAGAGATGCGACCTACTCTCAGTTATCTACTTCAAATGTTCAATTGGACGATGATACAACAGCTGCAGCCAATTTGCAAAACTACAACACGTCTGTTAGTAGTCAAGAATACTACGGATCTTCTTTCTGCATTGGTGGGTCTTCACAAGTTAGACAACAAGAGAATCAAAACTTGTTTCACATTGGCGACTCTTCACACCTACACAGCACCCACTTCTCATTTCACACTGCAGATGCTTTCCAATGTGACAATCCCGAGGATTGATAAAAATACCATGCCAAGTAATTGTTTGCCAACTTTATACATATACACTAATAATTCATTCATTCTATTTGTTGCAGCACTAACCTTGGATTATATAATTATTTTTATATCTCTTCTTTTCAGGTAAACATTATGATTTCACTCCGATCCCACCAAGTTATCTTCTCTACCACTACCTCAAGGATGAAACAAGTTATTTACCAACTCTTCGTTGTAAGAGATTAAATGTATTGTACGGCAACTATTTCGTACAACTCCTTGATGTGCCGAAGATCTAATTTACAATGGATGATATTCACCATCGCATGCCTCTATTGTGCTTCAATTTTCCTTTTTTGTCTGTTCAATATATGATATCTATACTACATAAACGACAAATTTCAATCAACCACTTTTAACTCCAAAAACGACATCACATAATAATTATTACAACACTTCGTGCAACCTTTACAAGTGCCTCACTAATTGTTACAATGATGCCATGTCACTGGTATATTTAGGAATTTTCACATTTACCCCTTTCAATCATTCTTTTGTGATATAAAATTTGGTCAGGGGGCCAAAAATAACCATAATACCCTTGTTCATTTAATGTATGTACAGAGGGGACCACTAGGCCCTATATGCCAACCGGCTATAATTAACTGGCTACAAGCATTACACTGCACTTCAATACCTTACACGTCACACTTATGACCGGGACCATCAATGAGCCTTGAATATTTTGGAGCATTATAGCCGGCGCCATATATATAATCGAACATTACTCGTCAAATTTCCTAAAAAAACATTGAATATATTTATATATATAAGTCAGTTAGATAAATAGCCATTTTGCACTGTGTGTTTTTGAAAAACAGCCACACTTTCAAAAAATTTAAAAAATAACCATAAAATTGTAAGAAATTTCTGACAATAAAAAAAAATACACTTAAAATACTGCTAGAAATTTTTGACACTAGGCAAAAATTTTGTCAAAATTTCTTACATGACTAATTTTTAAATTTTTTGAAACTACAGCTATTTTTTAAAATCATTTTGTAAATAGTGGCTATTTTCTTAATATTCCATATATATATATATATATATATATATATATATATACACACACACACTCGGTCATCATTGTGAAAAAATTATGAAAACATGCTCATTATTCTTATCTACACAACAATTAAATAATCTAAGGGGGGGGGAGGGGGGGGGGGGGGGGGGGGGGGGGGGGAGGGGGGGGGGGGGGGGGGGGGGGGGGGGGGGGGGGCTGTGCATTTCATCCCAGCAAGGCCGAAACGTTTCGGCCTCATTTTTTTTTGGCATTTTTTTCGTCCAAAACTCCGAATAGACGTATTTTTTGAAGGGTAAAAGTGAATTTGTTTTTCAAAAATTGGATCTTTATATAATTTAATAAAATTATAATAACTAAAATGCAATTAATTAGGGCAAAAAAGAAGGGAAAAAAAAAAGCTCATGACACGGGCCCGCACACGTGGGGCCGTTTGTCAGGGGGCTGTCCCCACTCTCTCTTCTGGCACGTGCTTGCACGCGCTAGCCCCCTCCCTCTTTATTTTTTGTTCATTTTTTTTATTTTTTTTTCTTTATTTTTTCTTTTTGTTTCTTTCTTTTATTCAATTTTCAAACTTTCCTTTTTTTTTTTGTTTTTTTACTCCTCTATTTTTTAATTAAATCCTGCATTTTTTTTCCTTTCATCTTTTTATCTCTCAAAATTTTTTATTTCTCTTTTAATATCATAATATTTTTATTTTTTTATTATTACCTTGTTTTATTTTTTTTCTTCCAATTTGAAAAATTATTTTTTATTATATTTTTTAAATGGTCAAATTTTTATAATATTTTTCCTTAATTTTCATTTATTTCATAATTTTATAATTTAAAAAAAATCTTACACGTGCCAAAAAACTAGAATACTAAAAAGAAAGGCTTAAAATTGTAAACTCAACAATGCGTAAAAGTTTTTTAAAAATATTTTTATTGAGAGAAAAATTTGAGGCCTTTATCTACAATTTTTTGCCTTTCAGTCTCTCACCTCACGCGCCTCACTTGCTCTTTCTCTACACCACTGTCTCTTTTTCTTATATTAGACAAATAAAGAGAGGAAAATATCTCTTCCTCTTACTCTCTCTCTCTTTTGAATAAATGGTTCAACGTCAATAAGAATGTATCATAACAAATTTGACATACATTTAAGAGAATGAAAAAACTTACTAATTAGGTTGACCATCTTCCATTCGCACCTCTGTTGAGCTAGAGTATTATCAAACTAGAAAAGGAAAATTACAAAAGTAGCAGAGAAAGAAAATTTTCAAACAAAAAAATTAGAAAACTCTAGAGTATAGAGATCCAATAAATTGGGGCCTCGTTAAAACTCATCTCTAGAAAAACTCAAAAGGAAAAATCTAAAGAAAGGATAAATGAGTGCATGACCTAGAACTTATGGAAAACTCTTACCCCAAGTTGCTTTGCAAACTACTTGTAGAAAGGTTTGCTAGCTTATCTTCCACTGTATTACCTTCGCAAAAAATATGTGATACCACAATGTTCATATCTGAAGCAGTCTTCCTCTTACTCTCTCTCTTTCCTACCTTTCTTTTCTTTTTTTATTTAATTTCATTTCTTTTAGACAATGGCAGCCCATATGCTCTTTTTTTTTTTTTTTTTTTTTGCTTCAACCTTAAGTTATATTTTTGGGCAAGTTAAGAAATTAGTTATTTTAGCGGTAAAGTTTGAAGGATTTAGCCTTAAAATGTCAAAATTAAGGATTTAGCCATAACATACGTGTACCATAATATGTTACATGTAACATAAATATGATACACGTATGTTACACCTGTAACATTATACTGTTCGAAAACATTACCAAAAGTATCCATGTTTGATCAGTGCAAATTTGATGGTCACGTCAGTTTTTTTTTTTTTTTGTAAAGCCCTCTACACCAGCCGTCGCTGGTTCGTCGACGTCGCCCTTTCACCATGTCTTCCCCCAGCATCACTCCTCTTACAACTTCGGTCTCTGAAGCTCTATTGGACTCGTTCTCCAAACAGCCTGCTCCTAGAAAATCATTTTCTAAAATTGTTGGAAACCTATATTCCAGCGGAATTATGTCTCCTATTAATGATAACCCATGTTTGTCAAAGAAGGGAGATGTTTTTTGCATTAAAATAGATGAAAGCATATACCAACAACGTATTGCTTTGTGCATATCCTCTTTATTAGCCCGTGTCATCCAATCGAAAAGGAAAGCACCTTTGAAAATTCAAGAATTACGTAAACGATTAGTAGGAATTTAGCAACCCATAGAGAACTGGTGGACAATCTCTTTGTGCAAGGGTTATTTTAATGTTCACTTAACGTCTCAAAAGGATATAAATGAAATATGGGCAGGTGTTGTTGGAAACTTAGACCAAGCCTTATCCGTTTACAACCTTGGTCTCCCAACTTCAATCCTTTTGCTCAACGCCCCACAACTGCTCAAGTTTGGTGCCGATTCTACAACCTAGAGTTGGAATACTGGCACCCACAAATCCTCATAAACCTTGCTAAAGTTATTGGTTCTCCCCTAAAAATTGATATGGCAACACTAGACGGCGACTTTGGGCACTATGCTAGCATTCTTATTGATGTAGATTTATCGAAGCATTTACACGACTCTATTCTTCTAGAAAAAGACGGTCATAGTTTTTTCATTGACTGGAATATGAAACTGTTCCAGATTTTGTTCTCATTACCTTTCGGTCAGTCACGCGATTGTTAACTGCAGAAAATTTAAATTAGAACAAGCGGCTTCAATTACTGAGGTTGGTTCTAAATTAAAACATCCTGGCTCAAAGAAAACTCCCAGCAACAATGCTAGACTTGCTACAGACTCCTCTGTGTCTAATGAGACAACTGTGCACATCGAAGCCCCTGGGGATAAGTCTATTATTTATGTCCATGATGAAGCAACTCCATCGAATTTAGACCCTTGTTCGCTCGAAAACACACCCGAATTGTAACCGCAAGTGCACGGGTCGTTCAAGTAATAAAGTGGATTGTGAGTCCGAATATCGTCTCACGGAGAACAAATGCCTATATCTAATTACTACTATTAATAAAGAATCACTTTGTTTAGAAATCAAATTTAAATGAATGTTGTAAATTAAAATAAACAAAACAATTAAATTAAAATGACAAATAACTAAATTTTCACGGATTCACTCAATTAACTAAATACTAGGTTCGATTGGCTTCCCTCGATGCTTCCTCTATTCAATTAATTACTAACTCTTTACCACAACTTTCAATTTTATGCTAGTCTAAGAGGTTATAAATTATGTCGCAACTCTCGCTTATTGACCTAATTATGTGTTTGATCCTAACTCACGCATCCGCTTGCTAGAATTAAATACATTATAGCTCAACTCTTATAGTTCTAAATCGATCATCTCTCGGTCCTTAAGATTTATAACTAGACTACCTAGACTACCAATCACCTCTCGGTCCTTATGATGTCTAAGTTGTGGTTCTTACTATTTCCGATTCAATCCAATTTCCTCTCTCGAGTTTAATTAAATTAAACCTAAATTCTTCTATTCAATCTCTCAATTGCAACTGAAAATAAAATAAACCAGCAAGAATCACAAGCATAAAAACTGAATATTGCAGAAATTTATTACTTATAATTGAAAAGAATCAACATCGAGTTCAGCCAATCTCTCCTAGAAGGAGAGAATTAGCCTCTCATAATCAAATACAACGAATAATAAATTCTAGAGTTCATGATAAACATAGAATCAGAAGGGAAGAAGATATGAATAAATAAGAGTAAAGAAAAACTCTGAAAATCGATGATCTTCGCGAATCCCTCAGCTCCGATGAATGCTCAATCTTCTTCTTCTTGTTCTCTTGAGTTTTCTCCGTGTCAAAAGTCTTTTCTTTCGTCCAAACTGTGTTCTATTTATTGAGCACAAGGTTTGACTTGAAAACATCGTTTAAGCTTCTAACCTTAAGTAGTTTTTTTTATTATTGTCAAAATATTTAAGGGCAGAATCTTCTAGGTTTTGAAAGGATATTATTACTTAATTTTAAACCTCCATCGAGGTATTGAAAAATTCCATAATACTCAAGTTTGCAAAACAAGACGTTTTCACACCCATTTTTATGATTTCTCGCGTAATCGCCGTTTTGAGCTAAAACGTCATCTTTGTTCTTACAAAACTAAAAAATAATATTCATACAGTAGCCTCTAGGTCCTAAGGAGGTTTTCAACTCCTTTTTGTGACCTTTCATTGAAGCCTTAAGATAAAAAAAAAAAAAAAACCGATTCACAAAGTTGTTAACTTTTTAAACTAATCTCACATTTTCGTAAGAATACGTTTATAAAAAATGTTGGTTTGGTTCTTGCTTTGTTTTTAACTCCAAAAAAATTGAAAACAGTAAACAAAAGAATAAAAATGAAGTTTGAAGGTCCATTTTAATCTACACAAAAATTGAGGTTCGGATCTTTGCAAAAAGTCCACGTTTTAAACTTTTCTTTGTTGTTAAACACTTTGGTCCGTTGGAAACCGTTGTGTGCGTGTTCATTTAAACCATTTTCATGTTTTAACCACAAACCCACAGCCATGCAAACATAAAAGTAAGAATAAAGGGTAGAGGAGAAACCATGGGTCAAGGTGGCCGAACCCTAAGTAAAACAACAACGCACACATGCCGAGCATAACCGTGCAAGATCGGAAGCTAGGGTTTCTAGCTTCCTTCGATTTGTGTTCAGTTTACTTACCAAGAAAATAAAGCCATGCAACTATACTATTACAACTTATCTCCACTGAATACATTAATGACTATATCAAGATGATCTAAGACTAAAACAAAAGCTCAACAATCCATAAAGTTTAGACTTTATGCCTAGCTCTTGGTTTGAGGTTTTCTTGTCGTGCTAGCTTGCTTGGCCGACTCCTTCTTAAGGCTTGTCTTCAAAAACCACTTCTTGGTGGTTCTTGAATTTCAAGGGCAGAGAATTTGAGGTGGTTTTTGAAAGGTAAAACAAGGAGACAACTAGTGTACATGCACGATTTATCTTTGTGGAAGCTAGGGTTTTCGAGTTTTCCTTCTTCTTTCCTTCTTCTTTCTTATACTGGCCTCTCTCTCGCTTTCTACCTCTCAAAACTTTTGTTTGTCTTCTTTCAATCTTCCACAAATTCTCTCTAAAATTCTTAAATGAGAGCAAAAACGTGAGTTTAAGGGCTTAGGACTCTCTTATAGAGGGTTTGGAAAAGCTTGGTGAACATGCTAAAGTCTCTCTCTCTCTCTCTCTCTCTCTCTCTCTCTCTCTCTCTTCCTCTCTTGTCGTGCCCTCTCTTTCTCTCCTCTCTCATTTTAATTTCAGAAAAATGGATAACTAATTATTCATTAATCTAGGTATTTTCTCAACCCTTCATTATTTACATCAATCCATCCTCTGGCGTAGATTTAGCATGAGCAAAAATCATGTCTTTTCACTTTTTTTTCTCTCTCGTCTCATCATGATTAAGTTCACTTGTTTCCATGCCTTGATAGCCGAACCTCACTCTCTTGCTCCTCTCCTATATATGGCTGAACTTTATGTCTTCTTTTTTCCTAAATTTATTCCAATTAAATACTATTTAATCACCACTTCAAACTAATCTTGGCCCTTGATTCAACCTTAGTGGTTAAGCATCCTTAATCCAATGGCTACGATTAAACAAGAGTAACACACCCATGACTTTTTATTTTTCACACTCTCTCCTCTAAATTGGCGCACATTATTGTCTAATTTCTAATTAGTTGGTTCAAACCAACTACCAATGAAAAAACATTGAATACTTATGCTCCATGCCACATTGTCTCATAGTTTTGGGCTTTAAATTGGGTCTAAGATTATTTTCTTAAGCAAGGCCCAGTTAATTACTGAGAGAGGGCCGGTATTTGGCTGGTTTAGGGGTCAGGAATAATTCTCGAGGCCTGTTCTTGTGCACGATAACCAAAGTACCCTTTTCGATCCATCGTTTACAGTTTTGACCTAATTTAGATTCTATTGAACCCAACAATTTACGAGACCCACCCAGGTCACAAATAACTTCATAAATACATTTTAGAAGTTAACTTTAAGGTAGTAGTATTTGTTTTGAACTCGTTCCAACCTTTAACCGTTTACACGGTTATTCTCGACTTTTTCGAGTTTATACCGTTCCGGTTTTGTCCTAGCTCGGAATAACTTCAAATTTTTAACTAAGACTCACTATATGACTGTAAATCATATTATGGTCTAAAAAACAAATTACAACCCAAATTATCATTTTTCTGGTGAAACCTGACCTTTTACTTTAATGTTATATTCATGAATATTTTAATAAAAATGAAAGGGAAATCTTCCCATATTTTGTCACATTTTATATGTTTAATTTAGCGAAATTAATGGTAAAGTTGTGTCGGAGCTTTTAATGATCGACGGAACGACATGTAGTTTTGAGAAAAACTTCATGTAGTTTTAGTTTAAGAAATGACAAGTAGTTTAAGGCTTAAGGAAAAACTACAAGTAGTTTTGATGACAGAAGAAATTAGGAAGGTTTGAAAAAGAATGTTACAAAATAAGTAAGTTTTTTCTCCTAAAAAAAGTTACCATTTTAGGTAACGTCAAAGTGTGATATTTTAGAAAGTATTTTTGGACAAATTAAGAAGAGATAAGTTCCATTTATACAAGGAAACTGGACAATTTGTAAGAAGGAAAGTCAAAAAAATCGAACCAAAAAGGATGTTAACGAAAATTTGGAGAAAGTAAGGATTTGGAAAACAATTAAGGAAATTCTTTTCTTTTCTCTCACCCTCTTATGTGCCCACCTCTCCTACAAATAGAGCCTCTTGGCTTCACTTTTTCCTCACACCAAAACTTGAGATCAAGTAGAGAGAGAGAGAGAGAGAAACTCTGCAGAGATTTTGAGAGAACTTAGAGAAGTCTTTGGAGAATAATTAGAGGAAGAGGCCGGTTATCAAAGGAGAAATTAGAGTTGTTACTCTGCCGAGATTAAGGTAAAAAGAAGTCCTATGTTTCAGTTTTGATTATTTTATTCAAGACTAACCCGAATCGGGTTCGTTGGGATACACACGTTTAAGGATGGTTTCGAAGGAATTAAAGTCACAAGAAGCTAGGATCGATCTCGAGATTTGCTATCATAACCTTCAAAGTTAGAATTAAAGTCCTTGTTTTGAATGTTAGAATATTCATGTAAGGGTTTTCTATGAATTTTGAGTTCAAGAACCTTCAAACCCACCTAGATTAGGTTATTGTTTTTTTTTTACTTTTCTGGAAAAATTTTACAATATGTGTTTATGATATTTTTTGATATACTTAGATGGCAAATTAGTTTTTGGCATTAACTGATGAAATATTAAAAACTAACAACTTATTGTCAAATAGGATTTTTCCAAATTCGAATTCAATTTTTGTGTATTTCCTGATTTCTCAAGACTGTTGAATCTGCCTTATAAAGAAAGTCTAAGATACGTACGTTTTCTTTAAAAACCTATAATTGGAAAGCTGTATACCTTTGAAAAATAATCATAATATTGTTTCAGATTCGTCACTGATTTTCCTGTATTGTGAAATTAAGATTTTTGCCCAATATTTTATATTTAATTTTAAACCAATTTTCAAAGAAAAAAAAAACCTACTTATTTTAATATACTTATTTAAAAGAAAAAACTTTTAATAATGACTAGTTTGCAAAAGTACGACCATGGAAAACTAAAACGCTTTATCTAGAAAGACTGATTTTTAAACATGCTTTGTAATCTCCTTCACACTTACCTGGGAACCTCGGGAGTTCTGTCTAGGTAATTTGGGTTTCAAGCGAGACCATAGTACTCTTCCTATATGGGTACCAAATATCTATTTTGGGCTTAAATATCTTAATCATCCTTTTAACCCCTCTCTTCCTCTGTGGGTACCAAACGAGAATATAGTCTAGCTACTTGGGTAAACATGGTGACTGCTTCGGCCACGGTCATGTTTCCTTATTTAAGCTCAGTGGACTCTTTTTGTTGGGCACTCCTTTTAAAGAATTTAGCAAAGGTCATCTGTTTCACATATCTCGTTAAAGTTACCGTTTCTCACCAATAACGTGCATCCTTCTTTAGTAAAAAGGACCCGCACTTCGCCTTATCTCCATCAACAACATTCATGAAATCTAATATGATATGCATCTAAGCGAGCCATTTGTCTATGACCAATGGTCAAGGGATCCTTCGATGCCTAGCGCTTTTTATGCGCCTGAATCTTTCATATAAATCCAGGTTGGCAGGTGCAAGAGCTGCAGGATTAATTACGGGTTACGGTGTAGTGCAAGAGCTGCAGGAGGTAGGGCCTAATCTTGAGCTTGAATTTGGGCCTATTGTAACTTGTTCGGAGTCCTTGCATCTCAGGTTCTTGGGCTTTAAACCTTTGTTGCATTACATTGAGCAGTGCAATAATGTCTGGTTGAGCGAGTGGTAGGGCTGCCACTCTTCCTCGTGCGGCTCTAAGGGTTTCTTTCTCCTCTTCCTCTTCCTTGAGGGGTAGCTTCTTGTTCAGCAACATCTCCAGGTGCAACTTCTTCAGCCCAGCTTCAGGTGCAGCTTTTTCAGCTACTGTCTGAGTGGTCCTTCTTCTTATCTAATGAATTCACTATACCTCTTAATGTTGAAACAAATTACACTTTATCAACTCAAAAGACCAATTTTTCATACTTCATATAGTATAGATTATATGATTAGAAAGTGAAACGACCTAAAACTCAAAAAGATGTTCTAGTTTCGAAAAATACTGACAAATTTGAACTTTTTAAATTAAGTTATATAATTGAGCTTTTAATAACAAGCATAAGGTTCATCAATCCTCACCATAACCAAAATGGATTTAATTTTAACATTTACAAAATATTGCAGAATTTAACCCCTTGTTTGGGATGGCCATTTTTGCCATTCTATCCCATTTTTTGGATGAAAAAATGGTTTGAAAATCGTTTGGAATGGTTTGTAAAAATGATGTAAGAATGGTTTGACTTTGCTAATTTCGAGGTGATATGAATGGTTGAGATTTAAAGATATTGTATAGGGATTTGGAAAGTTGAAAAAAAATGGAATGGAATGGAATTGTTTGGAGGATTAAGAAAGTTGAAAAAAATGAAAAAATAGAATCGAATTGAATGAGTAAAATGGGTGGGCCAAACAAATGGTAAAACTTTTTTTTGACAACGATTAGCTGGTAGTCCAGATAAGGTCTTATAGGTTGGCCCCGTATACACTCGATGTTCCCGTCATTGTCCCCTCACCCTTTTTACTTTCGTGACAAGATACCTGCGACACGAGCACACTAGTGAGCTAATAGCTCAGTAAGTAGATTGAATACAGATATTGCTAAGTCTACACACAAGCAACATAATCACAAAAATAGGGTGTCATAGCACAACAGTCTAACAAAAAGACGGACTCGACGATCAAGCCATCGCAGTTCGGAATATTAGAGTCGCTGTACAGCAAACTCGTTTGCGGAGTATACCTAGTAATAGGGCGTTAAAGCTCCGGAAGACTTACAAATGAGCTTTAACACGATACTAGGTCGGGTTTGATGGCCAATTACTCTCGACCTGAGAGTATACTTTGCTCTTATCAAACAATGCTAACATACACAATTTCCAATCCATCATATACGTAAGTGTGCACACGATTTACCATTTTAAGGATTCTTTAATCCTATTAAGTACCATGGAACGTCTCCCGACAAATCTAAACCCCTAACGGGTTATTCTGAAACTTCAACAACTTTAGACAAGTCTAACCTATTGCAGGTCGTTACAGAACTTACATGCTTCTAGACCCTTTCGAGGGTCGTGATAAAACTCACACAGTCATAGACCCTCCCTAGGACGTTCTGGATTCCATACGACTCTTAACTCTCTACAGGTCTATCTAAGACTAATACAACTCTAGCACCCTCTACGGGTCGTTCTAGAACTAATGTAACTCAGGACCCGCTACTGGTTGTTCTAGAACTAACACAACTCTGGACCCTCTACGAGTCGTTCTAGAACTAATGCAACTCTGGACCCACTACTAGTCATCCTAGAACTAATGCAACTCTAGGCCCTCTACGGGTCGTTCTTGAACTAATGCAACGCTGGACCCTCTACGGGTCAATCCGAAACTCCTCATAACCAGTGGTTCTGTCGGACTGTTTCAGATTGATTGCACAGTCACCCCATTGGGCCGATCTAGATCGTCACAGTCACAATCGTGGAGAGGTTTGTGGCTCTCCTCCCCAAGGCCCCTCAGCCCGTTTCGAAAGGTCGTCCGTCGACCTCCTCAAGATCTCTTGGGTCGTTTCGAAATCTTTCGTGGCCAGTAGCCCCTCGGGCTGTTTTGAAACCAAATTATGATCGCGGCCTCGTCGGGCCTTACCAAGATGGTCAAGAGACATGTGCAAAGGGAATTCGTCTACCGACCTCCTCAAGATCTCTTAGGTCGATCTGAAACGTGGCTAGTGGCCCCGTCGGGCTGTTTCAGAATCGATCATGAGTTGCTGCCCCGTCGGGCTATACCCGTATACATACGATGCTCCCACACTCATTGGCTTGATATCAAGCCCTTTCATACCTATGATTGCCTCCGCTAGGGCTGGGACTTATTTCAGGCTGTACGTTGAGTCTATCTGGGACGTTCACAGTAACGAAGAGGAATCGTTCGACTCGACTCTTCGAACTCTCACAGCCTATTTGGAACGTTCACAACAACAAGGAGGAATCATTCGACTCGACTCCTCGAACTTCTTGAGCCTATGTGGAACATTCACAGCAACGAAGAGCAATCGTTAGACTCGCCTTCTCAGACTCCTTGAGACTATCTAGAATGTTCTCAGCAATGAGGAGAAATCATTTGACTCGACTCCTCGAACTCCTTTTAGCCTCTCTAGAATTTATCTCATCATACAATAAGTTCTTAACAACAAGAGTTAAGTAGTTTTATTTCTGTGGTTGATAAGTGAGCAAAATACTAACTCATATATCACATTTTCCACTTTGAATTGTTGTAATTTCCTCAAGTTTAATGTGTTTTAATGAGTTTTGTGAGTGTACAGGTGATTTAAGCACAGGTATAAAAATCGAGGTGAAAAAGCACACAAAACGGAGCAATCTAGAGCAAAGGAGAATTGAAGGAAAAGGACAGAGCAATTTCCAAGATCAGGACCATAAATCATAACGATCGTAGATTGATTGCGGAATACGAGCCGATCGATCTGCTAAGTCATACGAGTTTCACAGCGAGAGCGCCGATCGATCGCGGTGTACGAGTCGATCGATCGGGCGCTCATTGATGGCCGAGACAAAGTCATTGCCGATCGATCCCGGGAATCAACCGATCGATCGGCAAATCCTCCTGATGCAACACGGCGTCATTTTCTAGATCTTTAAGACTCCGAATTTCCATCAAAATTAGGTCAAAGCATGTGCTCTATTAATATAAAACAGTTTGGACGAAAAGAAGAACCTTGGAGAGAAAAACTCAAATTCTCACGAAGAAATTCAAGAATAAGAAGAACAAGTTATTACATGGAGAAGAAGACTCAAGAAAGCTGTCGAAGACTAGTTGACCTAGAGTTTATTCTAATCCTTTATTATTTATCTCTTATTTTCTTACTTTTCTAGTTATGAACATGAACTCTATTGTTTATATTGATTTACTGTTAGCCATGAAAGGCTAAATCTCTCACTATGAGAGATTAGCCGAACTTGATGTTGAATTTATTTGATTTTCATTAATAAATCTCTGCAATATTCAATTCATATGCTTAAGTTCTTGTTGGTTGAATTTTTTTATATTTGCCATTGGGAAATTGGGTAGAAAAATTAGGTTTAATTGGATTAAACTCGTGAGAGGCAATTTAATTGAGTCAGAAATAATAAGAACATAGCTTAGACGCCATAAGGACCGGGAGGTGACTGGTTGTCTAGGTAGTCGAATTGTAAATCGTAAGGAATAGGAGGTGATCGATTTAGGATTCTAAGAATCGAGCTTTAATGTGTTTACTTCTAACGAGCGAACGCGTGAGTTAGGATTAGACACATAATTAGGTCAATAAGCGAGAGCTGTGATGTAATTCATGAATTCTTAGGCAAGCATAGAATTGATGATTGTAGAGAGGAGTTAGTGAGTCATTGAATAAAAGAGATATCAAGGGAAGCTAATCGATCCTAGGTTTAGTTAATTGAGTAAATTAGTGACTTTTGAGTTATCTATTTATTAATTGCATTTATTGTTTTATTTATTTCATTCATCCGCCAATTTTAAGTTATATTCTCTAAACAAAATAATCCTTCATTAATCGTAGTAATTCGATATAGGCAATTTGTTCTCCGTAGGACGATATTCGGACTCACAATCCATTGTATTACTTGTCACGATCCATATACTTGAGGTTATAATTCGCGTGTGGAAAAGAGCAAACAAGTTTTTGGCGCCGTTGCCGGGGAACAAAGCGTCTAATTTTGTTTAATACTACGATAAATGAGAATTATTTTGATTTAGAACTTTTATTTTTGTTAACTAACGTTTGCCAGTCTCTTCTGTCGTTGTTGTTTCACAGGTGACAGGTGTATACCAAGGCCAAGTGGTCAAGGCATAATACCACTCGATCCAGAGAGTGAATGAACACTCCGATCTTTGAGAAAGATTAACAGAAACTTGTCATATAAATTCACAATGGCCGACGACTCACCGGCTGCGCAACACGTGCGAAATGCTAACATTTTACAGGCCCCGCACAGGCAACAACCTCGAAATGAAGGGCAGCAACCGCAAAATGAACCTCGAACCCTCTGAGACTACCTGAGGCCTGCAGTCAAAGAGAATTACTTTGGGATTCGGCGATAGACCATTAATGCCAACAACTTCAAGTTGAAGCCCGGTTCGATCGCCTTGCTTCAGCAGCAACAGTTTGGGGGTTTGCCATCTGAAGATCCTCATAACCATTTATCATCATTCATGGAGCTGTGCGACACCGTGAAGTATAATGGTGTGCCTTACGACACAATCAAGCTACAGTTGTTCCCGTTTTCTCTCCGGGATAAGGCTCGCACATGGTTCCACGCTTTACCAAAGGGATCTATCAAAACTTGGGATGTCATGGTGCAGAAGTTTCTCACGATGTATTTTCCTCCATAGATGACTTCGCAGCTCAGAGTAGAAATAAGTCAGTTCTGACACGGTGAGAATGAGTCACTATATGATGCATAAGATCGGTTCAAAGACTTGTTAAGGAGGTATCCACAATATGGATTCGAGCTTTGGTTTCAAGCTCAGACATTCTACAACGGGCTGGACTATGCCACTAAGAGTATGGTTGATGCAGTAGCAGGAGGCTCAGTGATGAATAAGATGGCTGAAGAAGCATGTTAACTGTATGAAGAGATGGCTGCAAGTCACTACCAAGCACCATCAGACAGAAACATGGGTAGGAGAGTTGTAGGGATTTTAGAAGTTGATCAGTTGTTTGCAATTCAAGCACAGATTGCCTCTCTTACCAATCAACTTGCTAACCAGAAAGGCCCGGCAGAACAGGTACATCAGCCAGATGAGCAATTTGGGGTCGAGGATGTTCAGTTTGTGGGGAACATAAACTATCAGTTTAGACCAAACAATAATCTGCTAACTTACTATTATCCAGGGTTGAGGAATCACGAGAACTTTTCTTTCAGCAACCGAAGAAACGCTCTGAATGCACCACCTCCAGGTTTTCAAGGACAATCCTCCTCAAATTGTAACGCGTCTGTTGAAAAGAGGGCGTCGACTCTAGATGATAACATTAACGCCTTCGTGTGCAAGTCAAGGAAAAGAATGGATGCTTACCATAAGTGCTTTAACAGTTTAGAGACTCACTGCATAAACATTGGCGCAACAATAAAGACTCTGGAGATACAAATTGGTCAACTAGTCGTTGCTGTGTAAGAGCAATCTGCTCAGATATTCCCTAGTGACACTAAAAAAAATCCTCGAGAGTGTAAAGCTATAACTTTAAGGAGCGGGAAAGAGTTGGAAGTAGATAGAAATGTAACTGCACAGAAAAATGATGGATCAGAGGAAGTAGATGAAGAGACTACACAAGTTAAAGAACCTGCTAAGTTTACACCTGGTAGTATCACTTTCCCAGACATGCCACCGAAGATAACTCCTCCTTTCCCTTACCCTCAGCGATTTAAGAAGAAAATGATCAACGAACAGTTCTCTAAATTCTTGCGCATTTTCAAGAAGCTGCAAGTGAACATCCCGTTTGCTGATGCTCTCAAACAGATGCCTCATTACACCAAGTTTATGAAGGAGATTATGTTCAAGTAAAGAAAGATCGGTGAACAAGGAAAATCGAACTTTCTGAATAGTACAGTGCAATTATACAGAGGAAACTACCAGAAAAACTAAACAAGCCAGGCAATTTCACCATCCCATGCTCAATAGGGGGTCAGACAGTCGAGAAGGTGCTATGTGATCTTGGGGCCAGTATCAATCTCATGCCGTCATCTATTTTGAACAAGCTAGACATCGGGGACCTCACACCAACTTCAATCTCATTACAGATGACAGATAGGTCTGTTGCCTTGCCTCGAGATATTCTGGAAGATGCGCTAGTGAAAGTCGATAACTTCATTTTTCCAATAGATTTTGTGGTTTTGGATATGGAAGAAGATAGAGAAGTTCCCATTATCCTAGGCAGACAATTCTTTGCAACAGGCCAAGCCTTGATAGCTGTCTGTGAAGGAAATCTAACTTTGCGAGTAAGTGTGGAAGAAGTAAAGTTCAACATTCCAAAAGCCATGAAATTTCTTTCCGAAGTACCCTTGTGCAAGAGAATTGAAGTGCTTCAAGCATGCACCGAAATCCACTTACATGAGTTGATTCGTATAGATCCTTTGGAGAAATGTTTGGGTGGATCGTTATTTGAGGTAGACCTTGACAGAGAAACTCTGGCTTGTGCAGATGGAGTAATGGAGACCATACTTGCTCTTGATAATAAGGAGAAAGGCGAGGTTATTAAAGAACAAGTGAAGACTACTAATGGTCTTGTAATAAAAAAATTGCCTGAACATCTATGCTATTCCTTCTTGGGGGATAATGATACAAAAATAGTGGTCATCTCTGTTGACACGACCAAGGAAGAAGAACAACAACTTCTTAAAGTGCTTCGCCAACATCAGTCTGCTTTCGCATAGTCAATCTCAGATATCAAAGGAATCAGTCCCTCAGTATGCATGCATAAAATCTTGATGGATGATGACTACAAACCCACGGTTTAGCATCAGCAACGACTGAATCCAGCAATGAAGGAAGTGGTAAAGAAGGAAGTTCTGAAATGAGTGAATGCGAGGTTTATCTATGCAATATCAGATAGTTCATGGATCAGCCCAATATAGGTCGTTCCGAAAAAAGGTGGCGTGACAGACGTGAAAAACGAGAAGAATGAGTTGATTCATACTCGTACAGTAACAGGATGGCGTGTATGCATTGACTATTAGAAATTGAACAAAGCAACAAGAAAAGATCACTTCCCTCTTCCTTTCATCGATCAGATGCTCGATAGGTTAGCAGGTCATCACTACTACTATTTCTTAAATGGGTACTCAGGTTATAATCAGATCGCAATTGCCCCTAAAGATCAGGAGAAGACTACATTTACGTGCCCATATGGTACTTTTGTCTTCCGTCGGATGCCGTTCAGCCTTTGCAATGCCCCTGTCATTTTTTAGCGTTGTATGATGGCTATCTTCGCAGATTTGGTTGAGAATGTGATGGAAATCTTTATGAATGACTTCTCGGTTTTTGGCTCATCGTTTGATAAGTGTCTACAGACCCTTGCTTTGGTCTTGAAAAGATGTGAAGAAAAGAAGTTAATGCTCAATTGGGAAAAATGTCATTTCATGGTCAAAGAAGGTATAGTTCTTGGCCATAGGGTTTCAGAAGACGGGTTGGAGGTTGATCGCGCCAAAATTTCCACAATCGAGCACCTACCGCCGCCTGTAAATGTGAAAGACATCAGAAGCTTGTTTACAATCCTAGAGAAAGACACTCCGTTTCATTTTGACGAAGCATGTTTACAATCGTTCAACACTCTCAAGGAGAAACTTATACACGCACCTATCATGACAGTACTAGATTGGAAATTTCCGTGCGAAATCATGTGAGATGCCAGTGACTTCGTAGTGGGAGCCGTGTTAGGCCAACGAAAAGACAAGGTGTTTCGGGTTATCTACTACGCAAGGCGAACTCTATATGAGGCTCAGGAGAACTACACCACCACTGAGAAAGAGATGTTGGCAGTTGTCTACTCTTGTGATAAGTTTCGAGCTTATATCATCGGGTCGCAAGTAATAGTATACACAAACCATGCAGCTATCGGTTACTTGCTTGAGAAGAAGGACGCCAAACCTCATCTAATTCGGTGGGTACTTCTCTTGCAAGAATTCAACATGGAGATCCGAGATAAACGGGGAGTAGAGAATGTCATCACGAAACATTTGTCATAATTAGAAGGCACTAGAGAAAATTGACAGGCCACAATGATTCATGAACACTTTCTAGACGAGCAGATAATGGGCATTAAAGACTACATACCGTGGTTCGCAGACTTTGTGAATTACCTTGCGTGTCATGTACTTCTCCCTGATTTGACTTCTCAACAACGCAAGAAGTTCCTCCACGATACTAATCGCTATTTATGGGATGATCCATTCCTATTTCGCCCGTGTTCCGATCAAGTAATCCGTCGATGTGTACTTGAGGAAGAATTTCTTGATATCTTTCAACATTGCCACTCGGCACCGTATGGAGGACACTTTGAGGCTAACCGCACAGCGCATAAGGTATTACAGTTTGGTTTTTATTGGCCATCCTTGTTTGAGGATGCACATGCCTTTGTTATGAGCTGTGATCGATGTCAACGGGTAGGAAACATATCGAGAAGACATGAAATGCCACTAACATTGATCCTTGAAGTCAAAATATTTGATGTATGGGGCATCGATTTCATGGCACCCTATCCGCCTTCATTTGGAAATCTCTACATTCTACTAGCAGTAGAGTACGTGTTAAAGTGGGTAGAGGCAATAGCTACACCAACAAATGATGCCAAGGTTGTGGTTAAGTTCCTTTCTAAAAACATCTTCACTCGATTCGGCACACCTCGAGTATGATGGCTATCTTCGTAGATTTGGTTGAGGATGTGATGGAAATCTTCATGGATGACTTCTCGATTTTTGTTTCATCATTTGATAAGTGTCCACAGAACCTTGCTTTGGTCTTGAAAAGATGTGAAGAAAATCAATTAGTGCTCAACTGGGAAAAATGCCATTTAATGGTCAAAGAAGATATAGTTCTTGGCCATGGGATTTCAAAAGACGGGTTGGAGGTTGATCACGCCAAAATTTCCATATTAGAGCACCTACCGCTGCCTGTGAAGGGCATCAGAAGCTTCCTTGGTCACGCCGGATCTATCGGAGGTTTATCAAAGACTTCTCGAAAATAGCTCGACCATTATGCAATCTCCTAGAGAAAGACACTCCGTTTCATTTCGACGAAGCATGTTTACAATCGTTCAACACTCTCAAGGAGAAACTTATACATGTACCTATCATGGCAGTACCAGATTGGAAATTTCCGTGCGAAATCATGTACGATGCCAGCGACTTTGCAGTGGGAGCCGTGTTAGGCCAACGAAAAGACAAGGTGTTTCGGGTTATCTACTACGCAAGGCGAACTCTATATGAGGCTTAGGAGAACTACACCACCACTGAGAAAGAGATGTTGGCAGTTGTCTACTCTTGTGATAAGTTTCGAGCTTATATCATCGGGTCGTAAGTAATAGTATACACAAACCGTGCAGCCATCCGTTACTTGCTTGAGAAGAAGGACGCTAAACCTCATCTAATTCGGTGGGTACTTCTCTTGCAAGAATTCGACATGGAGATCCGAGATAAATGGGAAGTAGAGAATGTCGTCGCGGACCATTTGTCATAATTAGAAGGCACTAGAGAAAATTGACAGGCCACAATGATTCATGAACACTTTCTAGACGAGCAGATAATGGGCATTAAAGACTACATACCGTGGTTCGCAGACTTTATGAATTACCTTGTGTGTCATGTACTTCTCCCTGATTTGACTTCTCAACAACGCAAGAAGTTCCTCCACGATACTAATCGCTATTTATGGGATGATCCATTCCTATTTCGCCCGTGTTCCGATCAAGTAATCCGTCGATGTGTACTTGAGGGAGAATTTCTTGATATCTTTCAACATTGCCACTCGGCACCGTTTGGAGGACACTTTGAGGCTAACCACACAGCGCATAAGGTATTACAGTCTGGTTTTTATTGGCCATCCTTATTTGAGGATGCACATTCCTTTGTTATGAGCTGTGATCGATGTCAACGGGTAGGAAACATATCGAGACGACATGAAATGCCACTAACATTGATCCTCGAAGTTGAAATATTTGATGTATGGGGCATCGATTAAATGGCACCCTATCCGCCTTCATTTGGAAATCTCTACATTCTACTAGCAGTAGAGTACGTGTTGAAGTGGGTAGAGGCAATAGCTACCCCAACAAATGATGCCAAGGTGGTGGTTAAGTTCCTTTCTAAAAATATCTTCACTCGATTCGGCACACCACGAGTATGATGGCTATCTTCGTAGATTTGGTTGAGGATGTGATGGAAATCTTCATGGATGACTTTTCGGTTTTTGTCTCATCATTTGATAAGTGTCTACAGAACCTTGCTTTGGTCTTGAAAAGATGTGAAGAAAATCAATTAGTGCTCAACTGGGAAAAATGCCATTTAATGGTCAAAGAAGGTATAGTTCTTGGCCATAGGGTTTCAAAAGACAGGTTGGAGGTTGATCGCGCCAAAATTTCCATAATAGAGCACCTACCGCTGCCTGTGAAGGGCATCAGAAGCTTCCTTGGTCACGCCGGATCTATCGGAGGTTTATCAAAGACTTCTCAAAAATAGCTCGACCATTATGCAATCTCCTAGAGAAAGACACTCCGTTTCATTTCGACGAAGCATGTTTACAGTCGTTCAACACTCTCAAGGATAAACTTATACAGGTACCTATCATGGCAGTACCAGATTGGAAATTTCCGTGCGAAATCATGTGCGATGCCAGCGACTTTGCAGTGGGAGCCGTATTAGGCCAACGAAAATACAAGGTGTTTCGGGTTATCTACTACACAAGGCGAACTCTATATGAGGCTTAGGAGAACTACACCACCACTGAGAACGAGATGTTGGCAGTTGTCTACTCTTGTGATAAGTTTCGAGCTTATATCATCGGGTTGTAAGTAATAGTATACACAAACCATGCAGCCATCCGTTACTTGCTTAAGAAGAAGGACGCCAAACCTCATCTAATTCGGTGGGTACTTCTCTTGCAAGAATTCGACATGGAGATCCGAGATAAACGGGGAGTAGAGAATGTCGTCGCGGACCATTTGTCATAATTAGAAGGCACTAGAGAAAATTGACAGGCCACAATGATTCATGAACACTTTCTAGACGAGCAGATAATGGGCATTAAAGACTACATACCGTGGTTCACAGACTTTGTGAATTACCTTGCGTGTCATGTACTTCTCCCTGATTTGACTTCTCAACAGCACAAGAAGTTCCTCCACGATACTAATGACTACTTATGGGATACTTATGGGATGATCCATTCCTGTTTCGCCGGTATTCCGATCAAGTAATCCGTCGATGTGTACTTGAGGAAGAATTTCTTGATATCCTTCAACATTGCCACTCGGCACTGTCTGGAGGACACTTTGAGGCTACCCGCACAAGCATAAGGTATTACAGTCTGGTTTTTACTGGCCATCCTTGTTTAAGGATGCACATGCCTTTGTTTTGAGCTGTGGTCGATGTCAGTGGGTTGGAAAGATATCGAGACGACACGAAATGCCACTAACATCGATCCTTGAAGTCGAAATATTTGATGTATGGGGCATCAATTTCATGGCACCCTATCCGCCTTCATTTGGAAATCTCTACATTCTACTAGTAGTAGATTACGTGTCAAAGTGGGTAGAGGCAATATCTACACCAATAAATGATGCCAAGGTGGTGGTTAAGTTCCTTTCTAAAAACATCTTCACTCGATTCGGCACACCTCGAGCTATTATCAGTGACGAGGGCACACACTTTTGTAATAAGGTGTCGATGCCATGATGGTGAAGTATTGGATAAAACAAAAGAAAATATTAGCCTACCATCCTCAAGCAAATGGCCAAGAAGAAATGTCTAATAGAGAGGTGAAGTCGATCCTTGAGAAGACGGTCCATTCCAACAGAAAAGATTGGTCAACAAAGTTAGATGACGCACTATAGGCCTACCGAACTGCCTTCAAAACACCTATCGGTATGTCACCATATCGGTTGGTGTTTGGAAAAGCTTGCTATTTACCAGTGGAGTTGGAACACAAGGCATACTAGGCAATTAAGAAGCTCAATTTCGATTTGAAATCCGCCGGTGAAAAGCATTTATTGAACTTAAACGAACTTGATGAGATGCGTCTCGAGGCATATGAGAGCTCCCACCTCTATAAGGAGAAGATGAAACAATGGCATGACTAGAATCTAGTCCGAAAGGAGTTCGAGGAAGGTGAGAAGGTGCTCTTGTTCAACTCTCGCCTCGAACTTTTTTCAGGAAAGTTAAAATCGCGTTGGTCCAGACCATTCATAGTAGTCAAGGTGTTTCCTCATGGTCAATCGAAGTTCGAAAAGAAGATGGATTCACTTTCAAAGTAAAGGCCCAACAATTGAAAAAATATGTGGGAGAAGAAACCCGATAAGTAGAGATCATTACACTTGCTTAAAGTTGAAAGAAGCTGCGTCAAGATGGACGTTAAACGGATCGGCTTCTCGGGAGACAACCCGAGCCCTTTTTATTTTCAGTTTTTGTCGATTTTAATTTCTTAGGTTATAATTGTTATAGATTTTTATTTCCAGTTGGGATTTAGTTTGTTTAATTTTATATAAATTTTTACTACAGTTTGGGGTGAACTCTTGTATTTAAAAAAAAGAAAAAAACAAATAAATAAATAAAATAAATAATAAAATAAAATTAAAAAAAATGAAGTTTACGAGGGTGCCTTTCATTGCATGGCAGTGCTACTGTGAGTAGAGCGAGAGGAGTTCACCATTCTATGTTTACTTTCCATTAGTTATTATTTCATGTATTGTTGAACTATTTCATTTTTGTTTACTTTATTTTTAGGATGTTTAGGTTTATTTTGAGTTAGTTTTGCTTTCATCATGCATATTTATAAACTTTGCTATTGTATGAATTCTAACAAAGGGTTTAGTGTTTCTTTTGTTTGTGCAATGGCATGATTCGATGATGAGGATTGCCACGAAGTCGAGTCCTGCGTAGTGTTGTTAGTCTCTCCTCTTCTGTGAGGTTGACTTTGATAGTAAACTTAGGATTTGGCTATTTCACCTTCTACACACGTAATTATCTTCTCGTGAAATTCGATTGATGAATGTATGCAATAGAAGTTCTTCTTGATAATACTTGCTTGAGATCTCTAGAACCCGACTTTAGTAGCTTTTCGAGGCGAAATCCTAGTGACAAGAACTTGAGGAAATGATTAAGGCCATCTTTTGGACCATTTCAGCCTAATGATGCATTCCACATTTACCGCATGATTGCATCATTTTTTAGGTTCATTTCGTATATATCTGAGTCCACTTTGATTGCATTTTCAATTAATAGGTTATAATTGTTTAGTAAATGCATTTAGTGTAAATTGTTCATTTTTATTTTATTTTATAAAATTAGTAAATAAAATATTTTAATAATTTACACACTAATTTCTAGTCATAATAATTAATAAGAGGTGTTCTATTTCAGGTGAAAAATAAGGTAAAATTTGAATGGGGTGAAAACAAGCAAAATTGGAGCAATTCAAGCTAAGGCAAATACACATGCGTCTTTAAGGCAGATTTTCGTGAGGATTTTTGAAAGTTTATTGAATAAAATTGCATATCAAGTTAAAGTTCATCAAAAGAGCTTTCCAACGGCATATTACATGCGCAATTTGGACGAGAAATGAGAGAGATATGCAGTTTTGAAAATCAGTGCGCGCCCGGACTCGCTATAGCGCTGCGGCGCTAGTCTGCCCAGATTTCTGGGCTTGTGCTGGATATCCCAGCGCTGCGGCCCCCAAAACTTAGCGCCGCGGCGCTCATGTCACGACAGCCCGATCCGAAACGCGTGTTTTTTCTAATTTATGACCTAAAACTCACCCTATAAAAGCCAAATCACCCCCAAAACACCGGAGACCCGACCATACACGAATTCTCTGAGATTTTTGAGAGAAAAAGAGGAAGATTGAAGATTCGGCGAAGACGGCGAAGGATCGCGTGCCCGAAACGGACTCGTTCGACATCGTCAACATCGTTTGATATAATTTCTTCTCTTGCTTTCATTATGAACAGATTAATTATGGTTGTTTATTTCAATTTCATTATGAACTAAGTATTTTATCTAGGGCTACGATGTAGCCGAACCACAAATCGAATTGTTGTCATTTCTATTAAATCAATTGATGTTTCTATTGCAATTCTTGATGATTGTCTAATTAATTTCTTAATGCTTCATGAGACTACGGACCTTATGATTGATTTTCTGCGTTTCACTCAAAATTCGAGAGAGGAGAGTGAGATTAATGCTGCATAATTTGATAGCATAATTGTTCGGTTGGCTAGAAATAGCAATTGCAATTATCTGACTTTAAATTCTTGTATTTCTTGCTGGTTTAATGAACTCAATTGGAAATTCGAAAGACTAGGTTAGTTTATTAAGCTTAGGTTTGTTTATGTTCGAGAGAAATAACTAACATATGTGAGAGTTGTCATCTTCAAGAGCAATAAAGCATTTATTGATTAGGATTAGCACACAATCGAAGCGTGGTGAGGTGAAATTGTATGCCTTAGAGTTCTTTAATATTGAATTCCATCTTATTTATTTTTTGCATTTTAGTTTATTTGTTTGCAAAATATCAATTTATCAAGTTTTCGAATAGTGATTTTGACTTATAAGTTTGGTAATTAACTAAAGTCTTCGTGGGAACGATACACGGACTCTTTGTCCACTATATTACTTCTCGGCACGCGTACTTGCGTCGCATTTTGCCTATCACCTAAATAGCATTCCGTTGACAATATATCTTTGCACCCAAATTTTTGAGCCTATAATCACCATTTTATTCAGATTTTACCAACCCGTGATACTTACACACTCACTAGCCTTACACTATCTACAATCACCTTTGTTCACCTAGACTGCAATGCTTAATTTCCTGTGATGAGGAGTGAATATGTTGATCCTTAAACTAAATTTTGTTACTCGTACTCACAATAATTGTATGGATCACCTTTCTAAAAGATTAAACAAAAGTTGAAAATAGGTGTATCCAGTATTTTAATTCAAAAAGGGTAGTTCAAACGAAGTTTGGGGGAGAGGAGTTTATGGTATTTTGGTAATCGGTTGGAATTTGAAGGAAAAGATAGGGTGAAAAATACTCAGTGGTGTTGCCGTAAAGTTATAGGTCTAGGTGAACGTTCGAGCTTAAAAATATCCTTCGACATACCTTAGCCGAGGCCGTAACATTACAAGCCGAAAAGTCCTTTTGATCCTCAGTTACTTGTTGTCTAATTAGTGGAGATTAGCGACAAGGTTGGGCGTATGGTGCTTCTCTTCGGTGTGAAACATTAAGTCTTCTTGAGTATGCAGTGGTCGATTGGATGAAAGAAGAGCTGCAAACATACACTCTTGAATTGCCATTTCCGAGGTAAGCTTGATTTGTTAGAACTCTAGTTGGACAAGAGAACTTTGATACCACAAGAGAATCGATGAAATGTCCCTGAGAACTAATCTATGCCAGCACGACAAAGAATCCGGATGTTGATGTTAGAATCATACGTTGCTTAGTTTTTAGTTTTAGGATTATTCATTCATTCATTCAATTATTCATTCATTCATTTTTGAGATAGGAGTCATGAATCATAGAATTAAAATTTGTGCTTCATTGTTGCTTGAGGACACGCAATGATTTAAGTTTGAGGGTGTGATGAGCGAGCAAAATACTCACTCATATATCATATTTTCTATCTTGAATTGTTGTAATTTCCTCAAGTTTAATGTGTTTTAATGAGTTTTGTGAGTGTACAGGAGATTTAAGCACAAGTACAGAAATCGAGGTGAAAAAGCACACAAAACGGATCGGAGCAATCTGGAGCAAAGGAGAACCGAAGGAAAAAGAAAGAGCCATTGCCGATCGATCGGGCACAATCAGCCGATCGATCGACAGGAATTTCCAAGATCAGGACCATAAAGTAGAAAGATCACCGATCGATCGCGGAATACGAGCCGATCGATCAGCTAAGTCATACGAGTTTCACAGCGAGAGCGCCAATCGATCGCGGCATACGACCCGATCGATCGGGCACCCATTGTTGGCCGAGACAGAGTCGTTGCCAATCGATCCCGAGAATCAACCGATCAATCGGTAAATCCTCCTGATGCAACACGATGTCGTTTTTCAGATCTTTAAGACTCATAATTTCCACCAAAATTAGGTCAAAGCATTTGCTCTATAAATAGAACACAATTTGGATGAAAAGAAGAACTTTGGAGAGAAAAACTCAAATTCTCACGAAGAAACTCAAGAAGAAGAAGAACAAGCTGTTACATGGAGAAGAAGACTCAAGAAAGCTGTCGAAGACTAGTTGACCTAGAGTTTATTCTAATCCTTTATTATTTATCTCTTATTTTCTTACTTTTCTAGTTATGAACATGAACTCTATTGTTTATATTGATTTACTGTTAGCCATGAAAGGCTAAATCTCTCACTAGGAGAGATTAGCCGAACTTGATGTTGAATTTATTTGATTTTCATTAATAAATCTCTACAATATTCAATTCATATGCTTAAGTTCTTGTTGGTTGAATTTTTTTATATTTGCCATTGGGAAATTGGGTAGAAAAATTAGGTTTAATTGGATTAAACTCGTGAGAGGCAATTTAATTGAGTCAGAAATAATAAGAACATAGCTTAGACGCCATAAGGACCGGGAGGTGACTGGTTGTCTAGGTAGTCGAATTGTAAATCGTAAGGAATAGGAGGTGATCGATTTAGGATTCTAAGAATCGAGCTTTAATGTGTTTACTTCTAACGAGCGAACGCGTGAGTTAGGATTAGACACATAATTAGGTCAATAAGCGAGAGCTGTGATGTAATTCATGAATTCTTAGGCAAGCATAGAATTGATGATTGTAGAGAGGAGTTAGTGAGTCATTGAATAAAAGAGATATCAAGGGAAGCTAATCGATCCTAGGTTTAGTTAACTGAGTAAATTAGTGAGTTTCGAGTTATCTATTTATTAATTGCATTTATTGTTTTATTTATTTCATTCATCCATCAATTTTAAGTTATATTCTCTAAACAAAGTAATCCTTCATTAATTGTAGTAATTTGATATAGGCAATTTATTCTCCGTAGGACGATATTCGGACTCACAATCCACTGTATTTCTTGTCACGATCCGTACACTTGCGGTTATAATTTGCGAGTGGAAAAGAGCGAACAGTGGTCCCATACCTGCGGACAAATAAGTCATACAGATATATTCACCCGCAGGTATACACACCCTACACTAAAATCGGAGCAACAAGATTCAGACAGTTTAATGTCTGTGGTCCCATCCTCACTGACATATAAGTCATACAAACACATACGCACGCAACAAACACTGCACATCATAAACAAACCTACAATCCCATACTTGCAGGCTTGTTACACAAACAAGACAAATGAGGTTAAGGGCCCGTACTCGCGGCCCTAGCAGGAATAAAGATCCATATAGTTTAACAAACAAAATTCTAGAAGCATTACATGCTTTATATAATCTCAACACATGCACAAGCAATTCAAGCATGGTAAAGTCCACTCGTGTCACAGTGGAGATCCACTTATCTGAGATCCTAAGCTTCCCGACTTGGTTCTCGCTGTCTTCTTCTCCCGACGTCCCTCTTTGGAGTATGTTGTGTGACACTTCTGTCTAACACGAGAATTAGAGGGTCAACGTCTTGGTCCACTAAATATTTGGGAGGAAAGAAACTTTAAGAGATGATGGACTCAAAGAATGGGACTCTAGATGGTGGGACGACCAATGGTTTGTCGAGAAACCCCTCTAGGGGTATTCTCGTCCCGTGTGTCGTCACTTAATCCCTAACCGTCAATTCTGACTAATGGTTATGCCTCTTGATAGGTTTAGGAGAGAAAGAAACTCTTGGACCTAAATGGTCCTTGACTTAGCCATAAAAAATGTCTAAACTTCGAGCCGAAAATCCGGCAGAGTTTCTCCAGTTTTTCGGATATCCCAGCCGAAGCCTTCACCTAATTCAACCCAGCACCGAACTACTTTCGGTCACAATCCATCATAACAACTACGCATGCGATTTCATAATTATCATAATTAATTTCAAAACATAATCATAATTCAACTCCGAGCCTCAGTGGCTCGGATTACACACAAATAAAGAGATAATAATAATGATACATTTGAAATTAAATCAATTTCCAAGTTGTCGTTGGTTCTCTAAACCAAAAACCGCCTTTCGTTGCCCGCTTATACCTTTAGTGGACGATGGGGCATCAAAAACTGCTTCGTCGGCGATCCTATATAACCTGAAATAATGAGGATCTAAAAGGATAAATATTAACTAAAAGCGATTTATCGGTAAGGGCTTTAATAAAACAATCTTCGAGTTGAACTAGAAATCATGGCATAGGCATTAGAATCCATGGCCCGTTTTCAACAACTTGGTTCAACTCCTAAACCAAAACAATTGCTCCTATTTCACAATAATAGTTTCAAAACAACGCTTTTGTTTAAATCGTGAAAGTTTTAAAGCATCTTAGGGTAAACCCCCTTTTAAAAATACCAAGTCATGAAACAAGTCAAGCAAAGAATCTAAGAAAAATACAACAATCATCCATTCACAAGATTGGCGGATTAGATTCAATAATTGCTCCTTTTTTAATATATATATATATATATATATATTGGTTTCGAAAATGACCGCCAACACGAAAACTCATAAAAAATTTTGTGATATATATCTTACAAATTTCTAAGTTTTAGCACAAGTTAACCCAACCAAAAATTCACTAAATCTTTCACAACACACATGAAACTAGACCCAAAAATAGTCTTGGAAATGTGCACCCCAACACCAAAATTAACGCTTTGAGATATAACCAAACTCCCATAATAGATTAGCACAACACACCAAGAGTAACACACTTCCTATTTGAACATTACATGCCAATAAAGATAAAATCCTTTAGTGGAAATGAAAGTTCCAAAGAATGCCGAGTATCGATCTCACCACAAAATATCATTCTCAAGTATTTGACTAAACATCAAAACTATTGAATAACAATATTCACATGGACCTATATTGATTCAAACAAATATAATTATTAAAATGCTAATGAGTCAACCACAATTAACATACGAATTTACACTAATACACAAACAACTATGCATATCACCCCAATTTCTTAAGCTCAAAAACAACGAGCTTACCTGTAAACCCCACCCCGTGGGTTATCCTACTCGCTCAAAGCCGGGGTGTAAATACTATGAAGGAATTATAAGATAGCCTTTTGTTTTAACATTTTCAAATGTTATCTCGAATCATAAATAAAGAATGAAATTCTGATTTCTTGGTTCATTGCATACATTAGAAAAATATACCTTGCAAAACAGTGGGCTTAAAAATAAGGTTCGGCTTAGTTTTGACTTAATTGCACAAAAGCTCTCGAATTTTCAAAAAATTACATTTTTGCCCCAAATTATGTCAAAACAATAATGTATGGATGAATTCACTTTCTAAGACTAGAAAATGACTTAAAGTCACATAATTAGCCTTCGTTTGAAATTTGAAGTCATTTCGAGCTAAAACGAATCTGAAATGAAAAGATTTCGGTAAAGTAGTGAAATTATAGTAAAGAACGGGAAATTCACAGAGAGCGAGCTGAAATGACCACTAGAATTTTGAAATAAGAATTTTATTCCTATGAAAGGAATACATTCATGTCAATCATAGCCTCGTTAAAGCCTCGGCAACATAGAAATGCAGAAATGTAGAAAGTTGAGAAACACAGCAAAAAATAAATAAAAATAAAAGGAGGATGGTATAGTCACCGTCGCGTCTATAGCAACTCTCGGAATTTTCCCGAGGGTAACACAGCCCTAGATCAATAAATATATGTGTTAGATTAACTAGACAGAGTCGGAGAAATAATATATCAGTTTTTTAGATTGGAACCTTCCCACACAGTGTTGGAAAATACTGAAAATACGACGGTTCGTATTTTGGTGATTAGCAGTATCGGAACAATATTATTAGTGGAAAAACTCGACCATGGTGCAGTAAAAGTAGCTAAATAAGCTGAATTAAAGTGGACCAACCAGGTAAGAGATTAGTGCCAGGAGTGAGACAAAAGAATAAGACAAAAATATGGAGTGAAGAGGCATAGTGTAATGATAATGCTCTTCCTTACTTTGAGCCATTGAGTTAGCTAAATTTTGAATTAATGGCCAAGATTTGTGCAGCTAACTAATTAAACAAATTGATAAATGAAAATCTGAATGGAAATTGAGAAGGAGAGAGAGAGAGAGGGTCGGATTTTAGAGAGAGAGAGAGAGAGAGAGAGTGTGTTGATTAAGAGCTTGTTAACCAAGCTTCCTGTTTGCCTATAAATAGAACCCATACACTTCTTGTTCTCATTTTACACTCTCATTTCTAAAAATAGAGAGAGAGGCCGAACAAGAGAGAGAGAGAAGAGAGAAACAAAAGAGTTTTGAAGTTGGCGAGAGAGAAGTGGTCGGTTTTTGCAAGAAGAAGAAGAAGAGTAAAGGCCTTCAAGCTTCATAGTCACACTAAGGTAAAGCACTAGTTTGGATGCACTTTAAAGTCGATTTTTCCTCCTTGAATACTCTCCTAAAATAAGCTTTCTCCTCTGTCCTAGACCACTCAAAGGTCCACAAGGTTTGATCTTGGAAAATCAAACCTTAGAGAAGCTCGGGCATAGTAGAAAAAGAGAAAGTTGAAGATTTGTGCTTGAGAATTTAGGTAAGTTTTTCAAGAATGACATGTATGGTTGTTTTCATGAATTTCTCTTACCTCTCACCCTTATCCTCATTGTCTCTCCTCTGCCCTAGGCCATCATAATATCAAGCTTTGATCTTGAGGTGGAGAAAGTAGGAGCAAGCCGAGCACAACACAGAACACCACCAAAAACTCTACCGAGAAAAGCTAGGTATAAAAATCTCTAAACCTTATGATCTCAGCTATTTTGAGCTTAGTTTTCATTTATGTTAAGCCTCTGGATGTATTTGATGAGAAATGTTGTAATAGCTTAGTTGTATATTGGCATGCTTGATGGTAGGTCCGAGCTAAGCTAGAATCCCTAGCTTTCGAAGCTCGTGTGTGTATGTGCATGGTGTTTTGTGGTGTTGTGTGTCTCGGCCATGCATGTTTGCTTTAGGCCATTTTTTTTATCTTTTACATGCTTTAATCTCTGCCCTTGCATGCTTTGATAAAGGGATGAATGTTTTTTTTAAGGATTTAAGGTACGATGATTTCCAACGGATCGTCGTACCGAAACCGCGAGAACCATAAAAAAAATAAACATGAACTAGGATTTTGAATGAATCCGAACCTAAGTTGTCGGAGAAATTTAAAATGGACAATGAACCTCATCTTCATATTGTTATTCTTTGCCCTTAATGTATTTAAGAGTTATAAAAATAGATTTTTTTCAAGATAAAGACGCTACATGATCGGTTTGGTGAAACCGAGAGTAGGTCGGGAAAATGCGTTGTTTTAAAAGATAGTATGGTGATGGATATTGTAACGCTTCGGTGACGGTGAATATAAGGATGATAAATACCTTTAAATACCTAGAAGCTACTGTCCATGTAATGTAATTAGCATGGGTAAAATAAAAAATAAAAAGAACGCCAAAGGTCTTGGCCTAAAATGGCGAGTTCTAAACCCTAACGCTAGTGTAGTAACAAAACGACATTAATATAACTAACTCTATCAACATGGAGTTTTGACGCTTCGATGACGGTGAATATAAGGATGATAAATACCCTTGAATACCTAGAAGCTACTGCAATTAAAAGTGTTTGGCAAGTAAAGAAAGACACTAAAGATTTCAAAAACCTAAAACGTTGCATTCTAGTGAAACCAAATATCGAGTTAAACGAACGCTTTGAAATCTTAAGAATTAGAGTAAAACACCTTTATCCAAAGAATAGAGAATTGATTTGTTAATCCTTATACTATGAATTAATGATTTTAAAGGGACGATGAAGGAGAAAAATTTGGTCAAGTGGACTAAGGCTCGGGCCGGACTCGTAGTCCGTGAAAGTTCTATCTCGAGCCTAAGTCAACCGCATGATTTGATTAGGAAACTCTCGAGTAGAGTTACTAAGACTATATAGAAGAGTCCCGAGAATTACTATGTCTAAGTTAGAAAATTAGTTTCGCTCTCGGTCAATGAGATAAGCGAACTAACGAGAGTAGTTCCTTTTTTATTGAAAGGACTAAAGAAGAACAAGTGGTCAGAGCTCACAAGTGACACTCGAAGAAATTCGAGAGAACATTTTGTTATTGTCTTATTCTAGTATTATCACATGACAAGACATGACAGTACATTGTACATTCTTCTATGTTCTTATTTTCTCTTTCACTTTCTGTCTTTCATTCTAGGTTTTTACTTCGGCTTCTTTACTTCTTTTAAACAAAGCATGCATATAGTTAAGTGTTTCGAGATGTATAAGTAATAGCCTAACATACAAGCACATTCACACACAGGTTGGTATTCTAGGTGCATTGCTACTTATCTTGTGTAAAAGCTAAAGCTGAACAGTGACAGAATTACGAGCTGGCGGCGGGCGGTGTGTGTGGTATTTTAGAAGAAGAAATGAATCCCCATGGTATATTATATGTTTTTAATTCCGCATTATATTTTGAGAACTTTGTTTTAATATTGAGACCTGGACTAAATCCCGAGGTCCCGAACTTGAGAGTAAACGGTGGCTTCTTTTTCCTGAACAAAAGAGAAGTCAGGTAGATGTGATTTGACTAAGAAAAGAGATTTAAATTTCCGCATTACAAAAAAAAATAATAATAATAATACGAGCTCGTTATGTTATAAACTAATTTATGTTTTACGTATTTAAGTAAGATTATAGCAGATAATAGAAAGAAAACCCCTCTGTCGCGGCCTACGGCCTAGCGCTGGGTCGTGACATCACCTAGCACGAACAGCGACGGCTCGCAACGGCAATGATAACATCGACGAGCTCACTCGGTAGCACGAAAATCGCAATAGGCAGCAAGGTTGAGGTTACTAACCCTCGAACCCGTCGAACGTCGCGCGAGAAGCGATGAGGAGGTTTGTCGGGTAGAACTTGAGCGCGAGCTCGATGGGGGACGGCTGGCGGCGTGCTCGGGACAGCCGTTACGTAGCAAAGCCTCGCGAAGGGGGCGCGGCTGCAGCTAGGAGGCGCTCGGGGCGGCGCAAGAAAGGCTAGCCGAGGCGGGGGAGGGCTAGGCACCAGAGGGTAGTAGCGGCTGCGCGAGTGAGGGGCGAAAGAATAGGGGATGACAGCGCGGGGGAGAAGGAGAAGAAAAAAAATGTGAAATAATAACACCCTAATGAATAAAAATGGGTTTTATTTAATAATTTATGCAAAATTCATTAAATAAAAGATATATTTCCAAAAATTATGAAAATACACAACTTGGCTCAACTACTGGAGTTAGGAATTTTAAAATCAATTTCAATTTGAAATTGAATTCCTAACCATCTTTAAAATTCCAAAACGTCAAAATAACATCATTTGCACTGTCATTTTTATATGATGAAAAGTTGGCCAGATTTGACGAAACTAGTCACTTCCTTCAAAATAATTATAATCAAGATAATACTCTTCGAGGCACACGACACGCCTTAATCAGTCCATACAGGAGAAACGAAGATGTAGCAAGGCTTAAAAGAGCATTTTTAGTTGAACGGAATGAAGAAAGATGTAGCGAAATATGTTAGTAAGTGTTTAACTTGTCAAAAAGTCAAGACTGAACATAGACATCCCGTCAGTGAATTACAACTCATAGAGCTTCCAGAATGGAAATAGGACCAAATTACCATAGATTTTGTGGTGGAATTGCCTAGAACAGTCGAAGGATATGACATTATTTGGGTCGTTGTTGGTTGTTTAACCAAGTCAGCTCATTTTATACCGATCAAAGTCATATTATCAGTAGAACAACTGGCTAAGATCTACGTTGCAAACATTGTCCGCTTACATGGAGTTTCACTATCCATAACTTCAGATCGAGATGCTCTATTCACTTCGCAGATTTAGAGATGCATTTAACGAGCACTTGGAATGCAACTCAAATTTAGTACGGCTTTTCACCCACAAACAAATGTTCAACCGGAAAGGACTATCCAAAATCCAGACGACATGTTGAGAAGTTGTGTTTTGAATTTCGACGGATCATGGAATAAGAAGTTGCCACTGATCTAGTTCTCGTACAACAGTAGCTACCACGTATCTTTGGGCATGGCTTCGTATGAAGCTTTATATGAAAGAAAGTGCCTATTGCCCGTCTTCTAGTATGAAATAGGGCAGTCTAGCCTGGATCAAACAGACTTCATGAGAGGAATAACGGAAGCAGTAAAGATGATCCGTCAAAGACTCAAGACTGCACAAAGTTGACAGAATAGTTATGACAAAAGAAGAAGACCCCTATAAGTCCAAGTGGGAGACGACGTTTTCCTAAATAGGGCACCTTTCAAAGATGTGATGAGATTTAGAAAGAAACGAAAGCTAAGCTCGATGTATATAGGACCTTTAAAGATCGTCGAAAGAATAAAAAAAGTAGCATAATAGCTAACTCTTATTCCCGAGCTATCTTCGGTACACAATGTGTTCTACGTATCCATGCTAAAGAAATACATGTCTGATTCAACCCACGTACTAAACCAAGAGCCGATAGAAGTCCATGAAGACTTGACGTACGAAGAAAAGCAGTAAAGATCTTGGATAGAAAAGCTAAAAGACTGAGAAACAAGGTTATACCCTTAGTTAAGGTGTTATGGAGAAATCACAAGATAAAAGATGCTGCGTGAGAACGTGAAGAAGACATGAAGGCCAAAAATCCTGAGTTATTTTAATGCTTAGAACATTAATTTTCGAGGACGAAAATTTCTAAGGTGGGGAGACTATGAAACCTGACCTTTTTACTTTAATGTAATATTCATGAATGTTTTAACAAAAATTAACGAAAAATCTTCCCGATGTTTATTTCGTCGTATGTTTTAGTGAAATTAATAGTAAAGTTGTGTCGAAGCTTTTAATGATCGACGAAACGACATGTAGTTTCGAGAAAACTTCTTGTAGTTTTAGTTGGAGAAATGATAAGTAGTTTAAGGCTTAAGGAAAAACTACAAGTAGTTTTTAGGATAGAAGAAATTAGAAAGGTTTGACAAATAATGTTACAAAATAGGTAAGTTTTTGCTCCTAACAAAAGTTACCGTTTAGGGTTAGGTCAAAATGTGATATTTTAGAAAGTATTTTTGGACAAATAAGGAAGAGGTAGGTGTCATTTATACAAGAATAGTGGACAAGATTTGTGTCAAAATTTGTAAGAAAGAAAGTGAAAGAAATCAAATCAAAAGGGAAGTTATTAAAAATTTTGAGAAAGTTAGGATTTGTGAAACAAGTAAGGAAAATTTTTCCTTTTCTCTCACCCCCTTATGTGCCCACCTCTCCTATAAATAGAGCTTCATGACTTCACTTTTTCCTCATACCAAAACTTGAGAGCAAGTACAAAAAAAAAAGAGAGAGAGAGATAAACTCTACGGAGATTTTGAGAGAACTTAGAGATGTCTTTGGAGAACAATTAAAGGAAGAGGTCGGCTATCAAAGGAGAAATTAGAGTTATTACTCTGCCGAGATTAAGGCAAAAAGAAGTCCTATAATGTTTGAGTTAGGATTATTTTATTCAAGGTTAACCCGAACCGTGTTCGTCAGGATACACGAGAAGGAATTAAAGCCACAGGAAGCTAGGATCGATCCCGAGGTTTGCTATAACTATCATTTGTTTTAAATGTTATCATACTTATGATAGGGTTTTCTATGAATTTTTAGTTCAAGAACCTTCAAACTAAACCTGGATTGGGTTATTGTTTTTCTTACTTTTTTGGAAACATTTTACATTCTATGTTTATGACATTTTTAGACTTACTTAGATGCTGTTGATGGTCAAAATTTAACAAATTATAAAATCAAGCCCGAGCCCAATATTAAGCCATACGGATCCCGAAAATATACCAAAGGCCCGTTAAAGCCCATTAAAAACCCATCAAGGCCCAATAAGTCCATTAGGATCCGCTAAGCCCATCAAAAGCCCGTCAAGGCCCAATGAGCCCATCAAAGCCCATAAAACGCGTCAAAGCCCATTAAGGGCCCGTCAAGGCCCAAATACCCGTCAAAGCCCATTAAAAACCCGTCAAAAGTCCATTAAGTCCATCAAGGCCCAAATATTATCAAAGGCCCATGGAAGCTCATCAAAAATCCATGAAGGCCCAACAAGCTAAGGTAAAATTCTCAACTCATAGATTAAATAATTATGTGCTAATTTTTGCATCTTTTCACAAAATCATGAATTGTTTATAAAAATTACTTATTAACAAATACATTTTTACCAAAAGTACATAATTATTTAATCTAGGGACCCAAGCCCACAAGGGGTGACTTATTGGGTTATGGAGTGGAAGGCTCAAAATATTAAGTAAGGCTAACAAATAGAGTCATATTTAGAAGCTTATGAATTTTACTTGGAAAAAATTCATAAGCACATTTTTAAGTATGATATTTGTTTGTTAGGCAAAGAAAATAAATAACCTCATTTTTTTAATACTACTTAGACACCATCTAATATTATCAAATTTCAAAAAAAAAAATTGAACATTTTTTCACATGACACTTATGATTATATGAAAAGTCCATCCATATCATGATAATCCATCAAAACCATCGTCTTACCATATAAACCATAGTTATTTTTAACCAAGGGGGTAGTCTTTCTTAACTACATGGGTTAAGAATCTCACCATGGTATATAAACCATAGTTAATTTAACCAATGAGGTAATTTTCCTTAACTACATGAGTTAAAAATCTTACCATGGTGTAAAAACCCTAGTTATTTTAACCAAGTGAGTTAATTTTTTCCAAACCACATGAGTTAAAATCCTACCATTTTAACCCTTTGATTTTCCTATAAATAGGGTTCTTACCATCACAAAAAAAGGAAGAGAAGGAGAAGAAAAAACCATTACTAACATAATCATATCATAACACCAAACATCAATCCAATACCATACCACCCATAAGCCAATATTTTCTCAAAATCTCTTTCTTTTTCTTTCTTTTACCTAAAGTACCCATAACCCACAACATTCCAAAATCCATCTTTTTCTTTATTCTTCTCATCATGCTTCCAAACATTCCATCAAAAATATTCTACCATCATGATCATATTCCATCCATATGCTTTCTCTCTCTTTTTCTCTAGAAACTTCTCTCTTACTAAGATTCCTAAACTTTAGCCTACCAACTAAAAAGATTACCCTTTACTCTTCTAAATATTCTCCAAAAGCTTCCAATACTTTAAGTCCGCAAAAGTCATCATCCAATCATTGTTTTATCATCATTAACCAAGTTGGTTACATATCAAACACAAGTGTCATGTGCTACATATTTTGCAACTATGGTGTCAAAAGCTTCCTAAAACAACTAAAAGAGGTTTATTTGTTCTCTTTACCTTACTTTCTATTTACTCCCACTCTATTATTCAATATTTTTGCCCATTCATGATATAGTACATAATACATATTAGTTTATCATAATATACTTTAAGCTTATATTATCATGCTATATTTTAGTACATGTCATATAATATCATCATATCATATTGCTATGTCATTATTATATTATATTATATGTCATACATATTACATATATATATATATTGTCCATCATTATGTTACATGTTAGGTGCATAATAAGTATTATATTATGCTATACATGCCACATATTATATATGGTAGGTATATAATAAGCACCATATTATACTATGTTATTATCATGTATATATATGTTCATTTATAAACTAAAAATCGTCATATGAGGATTTGACTTCGTGTTGTCCCGATGACGTAACCTTGGTTAATGTCTGTAGATTTGACCCATGTGTTGTCCCGACATTATACCATTTATCTTATCTATTTATTTCTTCAGTCATTTAAATTCATGTAAATCAGGCCATGTCCTGTGCTCTATTTTATTTATTTCTTCAGTCGTTTAAATTCATGTAAATCAAGCCATGTCCTGTTTTTTATTTATCTATTTCTTTAGTCATTTAAATTCATGTAAATCAGGCCATGTCCTGTGCTTTATTTTATTTATTTCTTTAGTCATTTAATTTTGTGTAAATCAGTTCATGTCCTGTGTTTTATTTTATTTATTTCTTCAGTCATTTAATTTCTCGCAAATCAGGCCATGTCCTGTGCTTTATTTTATTTACTTCTTCAGTCATTTAAATTCTCGCAAATCAGGCCATGTCCTGTACTTTATTTTTCTTATTTCTTCAGTCATTTGAATTCCCGCAAATCAGGCCATGCCCTGTGCTTTATTTTCTCTATTTCTTCAGTCATTTAAATTTATGCAAATCAGGCCATGTCCTGTATTTATTTCCTCACAATTCACATTCTCATTTCGTTTAAAACTGACGAGTTCATAACTTTTTATATAAATACGGCATAGTCGTTATTTATCATTAACATTCGTATATGTCATGGCATACTAGTTATTCATATACTATAGTCATATACTTGCTTACATATTTGATATAGTCTTGGTTGTATTGAAAATATGTCTTACTTTATTAGATTTTTATTTATTTGTCTTAATTATATGCTTTATTTAATCACATGATTATTTGTTTACTTCACTTGAATAACATGGTTATATGATTACTCGTTTCACTAAATTATTATATTTACAGGTTATAGTTAGAACCTAAAATACTATATGAATATTTATTTTATATGTCATGTAGAATGACCACGATAGGGCCCACCTTATATACTTATGTGACATTGATTGATTACATGCATAACCCTAGATCTAGAAGCCGCCCCAAGTATATATGTCTTGTCACGTAAACCGAGGAATTTACTATCAATGATGCGCTTTTGAGTAATCCTCCGCTGATTTTCTTTCTTCTCATCTTACTCGTCCACTCACAAGCCATTATATTATCGTCCTTTGGGACCACGCTTATCATTACTGTCTCTCAGAGACCATCTATCTTATCGTCCGAAATGGACTGTTCGCTGTGAGTGGATTACTGTGTCCCCATATATATGATGTCCCAGAGACCAATTCCTGTGTGGCTTTCTATGATTATCACAATGGCATTTTGATATTAAGATCCTCGATAAACCTGCATTGACATATATATGAAGGATAATTCCTGTTATAATAATTTGATGAATTAATATATTTATATACCACAATTACGGCTTCAACCCCGGCTATACGCCCTTATTTCATTATGTTATAGCCCCAGGCCTTGGCTAAATGCCCATACTTTATCATATTATGGCTGCTACGCCCATCGCCGATTCCAGCCGCTACTACCAATCATCCCACCCAATCATCTTATTGACTAATAATGAACTACTTCTCTATAATATGGATTGATTATACATGTTTGATTGATTGATTATGTGAACACACGCATTATTATCGTTAATAGGCGGCTTGATTACTTTCTTGACATGCTGGCAAATTACTTGTTCACTTAAATATTTATTCATGCATGTCCATACGTTGATTACATGTTTCGTGTATTGAAGTTAACCGCCAACTATATGTTTGTAGCTGTATTATTGAATACTTCATGATATCATCAATATTCACATTCCAAGTATGAGTTTGGCTTATTTTACCATAAATCATGGATATTATGCCTTAACCTCTTAACTTGGATAGCTCGTGCTACGGCCATCACCGGGTTTTCTACAACCCGTTTGTCTTTTTATTTCTTGCAGATACTGACTCACATAGCTTAGGGTTGCTTCCCTTCGCGGTTGTCACTCCAGCTCACCACCCAGCATCTCATTGTAAGGATGCAACTATAGGCTCATTAAATCGGGTTGACGATCCACAAATCCAGCGTCTTATCCAAATCCAGTGCCTTATCCGAGACCAGTGCCTTGTCCAAGACCAATACCATACTAGATCGAAGCCCAATTTGACAAGCCGGCCCCAAACAATTCCCCACATTAAAAGGTGACTCTACCCGGGAAGTCTTAGATTGTGGAATCGGGCTGAATCTGTGCGTACCCATTCACTCAACAAATTTTACTCCCCACAGATGCCAAATCAGGTTTTTTAATTAACTAACAAAATATAAAAAATTTAATTTTGAACAACTTTTGTTAAATATGATTTTTTCCGAATTCGGCCTCGATTTTTGTGTATTTCTCAAGACTGCCGAATCTGCCTTATAAAGAAAGTCTAAGATCCTACGTTTTCTGCAAAAACCTATTAATGAAAAGTTATAGATCTTTGAAAAATAATGGGAGTTTATTCAGAATACTTTTTTACTTCCTTACTCATTTTCCTGTATTGTGAAATTAAGATTTTTGCTCAATATTTTATATTTAATTTTAAACCGATTTTCAAAGAAAAAATAAACTAATTGTTTTAATATACTTATTTGAGAGAAAAACTTTTAATAAAGACTAGTTTGTAAAGGTACAACCACGGAAAACTGAAACGCTCTGTTGAGAAAGATTGGTTTTTATATAAGACGTGCTTTGTGATCTCCTCCAAACTTACTTGGAAAGCTCGGAGAGTTCTGTCTACGAAAGTTGTGCTTCAAGTGAGACTATAGTACCCTTCCCAATCGATCTGGGAACGTTTCAGTAATTACTACCATACAGCTACAAACTTATCTTTATTCAAAGAAATATTTTATACGGCCTTTGTTTTAAAGTGGAAATTCATATCTCTGTAGAATGTTAGTACTCTTAATTAGAGTTTACGTTTAGCATAGATACTTACGTTAAGTCCATGAAATTAGATTTTTACCGCTCCCGACACAGTCAACCGTTAATCTTTCGAACTCTCGTCTCAAGGTGAGTACGAAGTTTGTCACTTAAATAATCAAGTGATAACGAAAGTTAAAATTGTGTCATGCCGCCCGTTCTCCTTGTGTCGACCAAAGGACATTAAGAAGATGGTTTAATGAAAAGTTAAGATGTTTTGACCTTAGTCTTCGAGGACTTGTACACCCTCATTGAGTATTGATTGAGCGTGCTCCATGAGGTACGTATATGTAATGACCTGAATTTAAAGTCACTGTGCTAGTTAATTAATTTGTATTTTTGCCTCAGTTGTGACCAATTTGTAAAATTGGTCAGTTTCGTCAAATCTGATCAATTTGGAACTATGAGAGAAATTATGAAATTAGCATGGTTCTCTTACATTTGTTTTTGAAATTTTAGACGTGTTAGGAATTTATGTTTGATTCGAAAATGATATTTAAATTCTTAAGTTTACGTGTTTAAATAACGTGTGCAATTTTAAACTTCTCGGAAAAATTTTTTTGTATTTTCGTTGTCAATTTTCGGCCATTTTGGCCCAATTAAGCCCAAGCCCATTAGGGCATTTTCCTTTTCTCCCTTTCTCCTCCCACAGCCGACCAAAACCACTCCTTCCTCACAAAAATTTCTTTTTCTTCTTCTTCTCTCTTTCCATCTCTCTCTCCCGGTCGTTCCCCTTCGCCCAGCCGCCGGCCATAGCCTCGCCGACGCTTCCTCCTGCGCGCCTCTCCCTCCTTCTCGTGCGTCCAGCTGACCCGGACACCTCCTCGCGCCTCTCCGTCGAGCTCGCCTAGCCTCCGCGCGCTCTGCTGGCGCCGACCAAGCCGCGCCCGACCTCGCCAAGTGCGAGAGCACTCAGCCCGAGCCTCCCCAGTCTCGCGCGCGCAGCCCTGCCGGAGCGCTCATTGACGCCGCGCCATTCAACCCTCCGCGCGCCGAACCAGCCTCCGCACACCACAGCCGAGCTCCTCTGCGCGAGCTCCGCCCGTTGCCGGCCACCTCAGCTCCGGCCAACCCCTCTCGCACCGCGGTCCCCTCTAGGCAGTAGCAGTGCCCCTCCTCGTGTTAACCCCCCCCCCCCTCCCCCCCTCCCCCTTCGTCCGTTGTCATCTAAGCCGACGTCTCTCTCTCGCACCCCATTATTTGATTCGTCTCGTTACCAAGCCAACAACGAGGTAAGCTTCGTGTCTGCCGTGTTGACGTTGAATGTTCAACTTGGATTTTTAATTTCAGCGGGTTAATTCCTTGTTTCCGTTGTAGTTTAGAGTTCGTCGTCGCTTCGCGCCGTCGCCGGGTTATTTCGTTAGCCGCTGCGTGCTTCCTCGAGCCGTAATTGCTCTAGTTTGGTGAGCCTCGTTTCCTTTTTGTGGTTGTTGAAAGATAATTGATTTTCGTTGATTAAGTTTTTGACGAAGTTGTATCTTGTACGCTGCTTATTTTTGTAAAGCATCATATCGATATTTATGTTAAGTTGTTGTGAGTGAATAAAATTAGTTGAGTTAAAGAATCGTATCATTATGGGCTTGAACTTGTTAGACGCCTAGAGGTCGTTTTCAATTCGGTTTACCTTGAGCTTTTTGACACCTTAATTGTGCTAATTTAGTAACGAACAAGTTGGGAGTTCATTTTAGTGCGGCAAACTTCACACGTTTAAGTGTTTATTTTTCGCACTATATTTGTAATCGTTGAATATCCCGATTTGTCCATGCTTAGACGAGCGGGAACTTAATTTTCTCTTTTAGACGTGGTTTTGGAAATCAAAACTTTGCCAAGTGATGTTGTTTTGAATGTTTGATTTGGAGATTTAGCAGATTCACGAAGATTTAGTTGTCAAAATCAAATTGTCTTGAATGAGCCTTTTCGAAAAGAAAATTATGCACATTATTGGTTATTCAACCATGTGAAGTTGTATTTTGGCAAGTAGGCCATTCAAATGTGAATGAGTTATAAATTTGGGTCACAATTCCGAGTGTTTCCCAACGTGTTGCATTTAAGTTCGAAAATTAATTCGATCATTTTATTATGCCAAATTGTGCAGGATCACCACCGAAGTGATTAAGGATGCACGACCCCTAACCATCGTATACTAAAGAATCATCTCACGCAAAACACGAGAAGGGATGCCCCTAGGGGAAAGGATTTCGAGGACAGAAGCGAGGAGCTTAGGACCTCAAGTAAGTGGATCTCCTCTGTAACACGAGTAGACTCTACTACGCTCGATTGCTTGCTCCTGTTGTGATCTTGTTATGATTGTGGCAAGAGTTTAATGTTTAACCTAGTAATTATGAGGTTAGTTTTCCTAGGTACGTGAGTATGGGCTCACGTGCCTATACTATGTCTGTTAACTCGCAATTATGGAGTTGCGGGTCTAAGTTCTTAGGTTTACCAGTCTATATAGTGTGTGTGTGTTTCTTGTCTGTTGGTATGGGACCACAGACATAAGATTATTATCATCGTGGTTGAGATTCTAGTTTGCAGGTCGAGAGAGACGCATTTTTAAGTCAAAGGGATATGGGAAACCATAGGCTTCCAAATGGAGGCCGCGATCGTGATCAGTTCCGAAATTGCCCGACGGGGCCACTTTCTGTGTGAGATTTCAGAACTACTCGACGGGGTCACGAGGAAGTCGGCGGACGATTATCTTCTCTATATATTGTGTACTAATCTTGGTATGGCCGATGGGGCCACGATCACGATCGGTTCCGAAATTGCCCGACAAGGCCATTGTCTGTGTGAGGTTTCGGAACGATCCAACGAGATCTCGAGGAGGTTGGTGGACGACCTTCTTTTATGATTCAAGGATATTAAGTTCAAGAGTCTCATGATAAATCCAATGGTGGATGATACTGAGTAAGAATCATTATCGAGCCGCGAGAGGCTCGATTTACGGAGTTAGAGGAGGATAGACTTATTCTGATTTAATTATAAATTCTATGCGCATATGTTTAAATAAGTCTCGATGTAAAGTATTATACATCTTTAATCCACTTATTAGGCTATTAGCTCACTAGTGTGCTCGTGTTGTAGGTAAGTTGAAGGGGAAGTTGGAAAACTAGGCGACATGGATGGATAACGGCGAGTGCATACGGGACCGACCTTGGGAGCATCGGGTATACCGCCGGCTAGCCGTTGGCAACTATTTTGAGAGTTTATGTTTTGTTTTGAAAATCCCACGCGAAAACTCTTTTGACGGTCGTGTGGTCACGGTTACATCCCGTGTTAGGCATTTAAACGTATTTTCTTATCGTTGTGTAAAAAGTTCAAATTCTACCGTATTTTTAGGACTTGAAAAATGCTAAATTTTTAATGTTTAATACGAATTTATATTACTTATTACGTGTAAGTTTTGGGTCGTTACAAAGTTAGTATCAGAGCCAAGGTTTAGCCGGTTCTGCAGACAATCCCGTATGCACAACTGTGATTCCCTCATTGTCGCCACTATGAGTTCCTTTCCTTTAACTTCTCGAGCTATACCTTGTTGATTTGGGTTGAAATACTTGCAGGATTTTACTCTACGACGGCAGGACGAGGAGAGAGAGAGGAGTCTCAGAACTGTAGCCAGCCCATGAGAGAGCGCAGTCGCTCAGGCGGTAGGCCCCCGGTTGCACCACCCTCTCCAGGCGAGGGCCACAGCCAACAGCCGCAGTCTTCCATCAGCGCGACCCGCCAACTTATGGCTGATATCACCAATCTTCTGCGTAGGGAACAATTTCCAGCTCTAACACAGGACGCCTCTATGACTATTCGCGATTGGATCAATATGTTCGAGATCAGGATGGAGAAAGATGGAGTCTCTCGTGACCTTTGGATTTCTATTGCAATCGGGTTCTTAAGGGATGAGCCGCTTAATTGGTGGAGGACTATCATTAGGAGGCCAGGAGGAGCCGCGGGCTACAACTGGCAGTCGTTCTATCAAGTGCTGCAGCAGTTATTCGACCCTCTCAGCCGCCGCAGAGTGTGGGACGAAGCGGTGAGGACGTGCGGCCAGAAACAGAGGCGTTAAATGCGTCAGATAGTGGAAGACAGCCCTACGGTCCTGTCACAGTCCCGGCTGCACGAGATTTATTATCGAGGCCTGATGGCCCCTTTTCGTCCTTATGGTTCGCCTGCTACTTTTGAGAGCCTGACTTCCATTAGAGATGTAGCGATGCACCTGGAGCGTCAGTATATTGACGAGATGGGCGCGTACGTGGACGACTTCCGAGCCGGCAGCGATACGCCGACGATGGAGGACACTTAAGAGGAGGAGGATGACCCCGACGAGGATGATAGTTAGATCGTATTGGTGGAGACACTAACCCCAACTTCGTAGCCCTAGGCTAGTCGTATGTGTATGAGTTTAAAATAGCTTAGCTTTGTACCTAGCTGGAGCAAAAATGACGCAAGTAGCAACTAATAGTTAGCACTCTTATTTTGGCTAATTGTGGTATAGACTAAATTTTACTAGTTATGTGTTGTGTCATCCTCTATGAAGGATTTTTATGTTTGTGGTGATGCTTATATTACTCCTTTTGTAATGCTTTTAAGTATGGTGAATTAGCAATTGTTAGTGCTAGGTAATGTTAACTTGTCTCATCTTTGATTCTATGATGATTGTTTGGTATCTTGCGTTCTTTTGTTTAGTTCATGTAATGATTTTTAATCTTAGTGTGTTGACTCAGCGACATGATGGCTTGCTGATCTTGAGTTGGTGCATTCCTGTGTTCAAGTCCTTCTCGGTACTGTGTTCTCAAACATCTGCTTGCAGTGCTGGGAAAGACAATTTGTGAGTATTATATATATTATATTTTTGGATTCCCCCTTCCTCTGTTTTTCTTTAGATCCCCTCTTTTTCACTCCGTTAGTCTAATAAATCAAGTCAATGTCCTTCTCTCTTCTGGTCTCTCTCTCTCTGGCTCTTTTTAAGAGATTAACAGTATGATCTTGCATTGAATTATCTAAAACTTTTTGGTGGTTCATTAGGCACGATTCTGAAAATTTAAGCGCTGATGATGGCTTGCTGATCTTATCACATCTCCTCAAGTTTTGTCAGGCACGAGAGGCCATGGAATGCCAAGCTGAAATCCAGCGACAGTAAACGGAGGTTCTAAATCGCCTAATGGAGCACATGGGACGTGGGGCCTTACCCCTTCCTCCCCCGCCTCCGATTGAGGCCCAAGGGCAAGTTGAGGGCGAAGGACTGCCCGAGTACCCAGAACCGGTTCCAGAAGCTGAGCCAGTCCATCCGGGGGCAGCGGCGATTCCCGCGGAAGGCCCTCCAGTACAAGACAGGGCAGTAGTGTACCCTAACCCTACAATGAACGCCCCTCACCCTGCGGGTCATCATATTCCGGGCATACCACAATATCCCCCGATGATGTATGCTCACGCTCCGGCGATTCGACCTCCAGCACCTGGTTTGGCACAATTCGTTTATGCCCAAGGAGTATCGGTGCCACATATGACCTTGGAGGCGGTCTACGAGAGGTTTCATAGGGCCCAACCTCCATCATTTGATGTTGCTCTGGACCCTCTCGCTGCTGAAGAATGGATAAGTCGCGTAGAACTTGTCTTTGAGATGATGCAAATCTCAGATCATGAGAAAGTTTCGTGCGCTGCCTTTATGCTCAATAAAGACGCGCGATATTGGAGTGTGGTGAACCAGACTCGGGATGTCAGTACCATGACTTGGGCTGATTTCCAACGAGTCTTTCATGAGAAGTACTTCAGTGAGGCCGTTCAAAATAGCAAGATGAACGAGTTCATTAATCTCCGTCAAGGAAAACTGAATGTCGCGGACTATGTCCTGAAATTTGATCAATTGGCCAGATTTGCACCAGACATTGTAGCTACCGATGTGAGCCGTACGAACAAGTTCATAAGGGGCTTAAACTCCGACATAGCCCGTTTCGTTGATACGGGCAGAGAGGGACCCGCTAGCTACGCAGATGCTGTCCAACGAGCCCTACGTTTAGAATCTTGGGAGACCAAGCAGGAGGAGAAACCTAAGTCGGATCCGCCCCGATCCGATAATACTCAAAATAGGTCTCACTTCTGCCGCTCGTATCGTGGTAACTACCCACCGCGACGCCCTAGCGATGGGCAACAATCGGGCCGCTACCAGCATTCCAATCAGTCCGGTAGGAACAAATATGGGGGTAAGCGCAAATCAGAGTCCAATCCCCTACATCGGGCCAATCCGTCGAAGAAGCGCGACACCGAGACGCCCCATTGTGCCAAGTGTGGCAAACACCATTCCGGAGAGTGTCGGAGCAGTGGTCGGACGTGCTACAATTGTGGCCAACTGGGCCACTTTGCGAGGGAGTGTCGGGAACCAAATGCTCAAGCTAGAAGTCAGTGGGACCGAAGTGAGAATCAAGTGAAGCCGAATGCTCGGGTTTTTGCTATTACAGAAGAAGAGGTGGCTGCAAGACCTTCAACCGTTGTCACAGGTCAGATCTCTATAGCTAACACTACTGCTTATGTCCTTATAGACTCGGGAGAATCCCACTGTTTCATTGCGGGTGGTTTTGTGAAGAAGCTAGATAGAATACCCGACGATTTAGCCCAGCCTTTTGTGACGGCTACCCCGTCAGGTAAGACCTTGTAGTCTAGGTTTTGGTTCCGCGATGTTCCCATCTTTCTGAGTGGTCGCAAGTTAGCAGTAGATCTTGTAGTCCTCGAGATGCGGGACTTTGATATCATTCTAGGCATGGATTGGATATCCAAGTACTATGCTACTATCGACTGTAAGAGGAAGAGCGTACTTTTTCGACCCCCTGGAGCCGAAAGTTTTGAGTTTAAAGGGTCACCTAAGGGGTTGACCATACCCTTGATCTCTGCTCTTCAAGCACGAAAGATGCTTGAAGGTGGTTGTCAGGGCTTCCTCGCCCACATCGTAGATCTGTCCCAATAGGACACGCGTCAAGCTTCAGATATCCCGATCGTGAAGAATTTCCTCCACGTCTTTCCCAAAGACCTTCCAGGGTTACCTCCTGATCGTGAGATTGAGTTCGTCATCGAACTATTACCCGGTACTGCCCCTATGTCCAAGTCGCCATATCGAATGGCTCCGGCAGAATTGAAGATCCAACTACAGGAGTTGCTGGACAAGGGTTTCATAAGACCCAGTCATTCACCCTGGGGGGCACCGGTGTTTTTTGTCAGGAAGAAGGATAGATCTATGCGTCTATGCATAGATTATTGGGAATTGAACAAGCTAACCATAAAGAACAAATATCCCCTTCCGAGGATCGAGGACTTGTTCGACCAACTTCAAGGGTCGTCAATGTTCTCGAAGATTGATTTACGATCGGGATATCACCAGCTAAAGATACGCGAGGAAGATGTACCCAAAACCGCTTTCCGCACTCGTTATGGCCATTATGAATTCTTGGTGATGTCCTTTGGACTCACTAACGCTCCGGCAGCGTTCATGGATCTGATGAACCGTGTTTTCGAAGACTATCTCGACAAGTTCGTCATAGTCTTTATTGACGATATTCTCGTCTATTCGAAGACGAAAGAGGAACATAAGGAGCACTTGAAAGCTGTTCTGCTGAGGCTAGCTGAGAAAAAGCTTTACGCAAAGTTCAAGAAGTGCGAGTTTTGGCTGGAGAAGGTCTCATTTTTGGGACACATGGTCTCTAAAGAGGGGATTTCAGTGAATCCATCTAAGATTGAAGCTGTAAGTTCATGGAAACAGCCCACGACTGTCACGGAAGTACGTAGTTTCTTGGGCTTAGCCGGGTATTATAGGCATTTCGTTGAGGGATTTTCTAAGCTCGCCCTACCTTTGACTCGCCTAACAAGGAAGAATACTTAATTTTCTTAGACTCCGGCTTGCGATGAGAGCTTTCAAGAGCTCAAGAGGCGTCTCACATCGGCCCCAGTCTTAACGATTCCTGCGGGAACCACTGGATTTGTGTTTTATTGCGATGCCTCGAAGCTGGGATTGGGTGCGGTGCTGATGCAACATGGGAAAGTGGTAGCTTACGCATCAAGACAACTTAAAGATTACGAGACCCGCTACCCTACCCATGACTTGGAATTGGCAGCAGTTGTGTTCGTACTGAACATATGGAGGCATTACCTCTATGGGATTCACTGCGACATGTTTACAGACTACAAGAGTCTGAAATACATCTTCACCCAAAGAGACCTTAATGTGCGGCAAGGAAGATGGTTAGAGCTCGTCAAGGATTATGACTGTGATATCCATTATCACCCTGGGAAAGCGAACAAGGTAGCGGATGCCCTAAGCCGGAAGAGCACGGGGACACTCACGTCGCTGCAAGCGATATCCTCAACGTTAGCCAAAGAGATTAAAGATATGGGCTTGGAGATCATAGTAGGCAACCTTTCAACTCTCATCGTCCAACTCATTTTGTACGACCAGATTAAGGAGGAACAACGTTCCGATCTGTACTTAGAGGAAATTCGTCATGAAATCGTCAAGGAACGGAGGGAAGACTTCCAGATAGCAGAGGACGGTGTTCTCCGCTTGAACGGAAGACTGTGCGTGCCGGACAATGGAGACCTAAGGTACCAAATCCTTAAAGAAGCCCACACAGCTCCTTATGTGGTGCATCCTGGTGCCACCAAGATGTATCATGACCTAAAGGAACAGTACTGTTGGGCAGGCCTAAAGAGAGATGTGCTGGAGTTCGTGGGGAGGTGTCTCACCTGTCAACAGGTGAAAGCTAAACACCAGAAACCCGCCGGGTTGCTCCAACCCCTCGATATCCCATAGTGGAAATGGGAACACATGTCTATGGACTTTGTGAGCGGTCTACCTAAGACTAGTAAGGGGCACGACTCTATCTGGGTGATTGTAGATAGACTCACAAAGTCAGCGCATTTTCTTCCAGTGCGGAATACGTACTCCATGGATAGGTTGGCAGAGATTTACATACAGGAGGTGGTTAGGCTTCACGGAGTGCCCGTTTCTCTAGTCTCTGATAGAGATACCAGTTTCACATCCGCATTTTGGAAAAGCTTGCATCGAGCCATGGGGACCCTGTTGAAGTTTAGCACAGCGTTCCATCCACAGACTGACGGTCAGACAGAGCGTACCAACCAAATGCTGCATCTTGGATTTCCAAGGATCGTGGAGCACGTACTTGCCCTTGATCGAGTTTGCTTACAACAACAGTTATCAAGCGACGATCCAAATGGCTCCATACAAGGCTCTCTATGGCCGTAAGTGTCATTCCCCTCTCCATTGGCACGAAGTTAGAGAGAGGAAGTTTCTAGGTCCTGAACTTGTGGATCTCACCTCTTCAGCCATCGAGAAGATTCGGAGTCGCATGAAAACCGCTCAGAGTAGGCAGAAGAGCTATGCGGACGTCCGACGTCATCCGTTGGAGTTTGAGGTTGGCGATCATGTGTTCTTAAAGATAGCACCTATGAAGGGTGTCATGCGATTTGGGAAAAAGGGCAAGCTTAGCCCTCGGTATATAGGACCTTTCGAAATCCTAAATAGGGTAGGTAAAGTTGCTTATCGCTTGGCCCTACTGCCTAGCTTGGCCTCGGTCCACAGCGTATTCCACGTCTCTATGCTGAGAAAGTATGTGCCCGATCCCAGTCACGTTCTATGTCATGAGGTCCTAGATATCGATCCGGAAGCCACTTACGAGGATAAGCCATCGCAGATCTTAGATCGCAGGGACAAGGAACTGAGGAACAGGACCATTCCGATGGTCAAGGTTCAATGGGGAAACAATGCCGAAGAAGAGGCAACTTGGGAACTCGAGAGTGCCATGAGAGAGAAATACCCTCATTTGTTCTAAGTTTCGAGGACAAAACTTTTGTAAGGGGGTAGGATTGTAATGACCTGAATTTAATGTCACTGTGCTAGTTAATTAATTTGTATTTTTGCCTCAGTTGTGACCAATTTGTAAAATTGGTCAGTTTCGTCAAATCTGATCAATTTGGAACTATGAGAGAAATTATGAAATTAGCATGGTTATCTTACATTTGTTTTTGAAATTTTAGACGTGTTTGGAATTTATGTTTGATTCGAAAATGATATTTTAATTCCTAAGTTTACGTGTTCAAATAACGTGTGCAATTTTAAACTTCTCGGAAAAATTTGTTGTATTTTCGTTGTCAATTTTCGGCCATTTTGGCCCAATTAAGCCCAAGCCCATTAGGGTATTTTTCTTTTCTCCCTTTCTCCTCCCACAGCCGACCAAAACCACACGTTCCTTACAAAAATTTCTTTTTCTTCTTCTTCTCTCTTTCCATCTCTCTCTCCCGGTCGTTCCACTTCACCCAACCGCCGGCCACATCCCCGCCGGCGCTTCTTCCCGCGCGCCTCTTCCTCCTTCTCGTTCGTCCAGCTGACCCGGACGCCTCCTCGCGCCTCTCCGTCGAGCTCGCCAAGCCTCTGCGCGCTCTGCCAGCGCCGACCAAGCCGCGCCCGACCTCGCCAAGTGCGAGAGCACTCAGCCCGAGCCTTCCCAGTCTCACGTGTGCAGCCCAGCCGGAGCGCTCACTGACGCCGCGCCGTTCAACCCTCCGCGCGCTGAACCAGCCTCCGCACACCACAGTCGAGCTCCTCCGCGCGAGCTCTGCCCGCTACCGGCCACCTCATCTCCGGCCAGCCCCTCTCGCGAAGCCGCGTAACCCCGCAGCCCCTCGTCGCACCGCGGTCCCCTCCGGGCAGTAGCCGTGCCCCTCCTCGCGTTGAACCCCCCCTCCCCCCCCTTTCGTCCGTTGTCATCTAAGCCGACGTCTCTCTCTCGCACCCCATTGTTTGATTCGTCTCGTTACCAAGCCAACAACGAGGTAAGCTTCGTGTCCGCCGTGTTGACGTTGAATGTTTAACTTGGATCTTTGATTTCAACGGGTTAATTCCTTGTTTCCGTTATAGTTTAGAGTTCGTCGTCGCTTCGCGCCGTCGCCTGGTTATTTTTTTAGCCGCTGCGTGCTTCCTCGAGCCGTAATTGCTCTAGTTTGGTGAGCCTCGTTTCCTTTTTGTGGTTGTTGAAAGATAATTGATTTTCGTTGATTAAGTTTTTGACGAAGTTTTATCTTGTCCGCTGCTTATTTTCGTAAAGCATCATATCGATATTTATGTTAAGTTGTTGTGAGTGAATAAAATTAGTTGAGTTAAAGAATCGTATCATTATGGGCTTGAACTTGTTAGATGCCTAGAGGTCATTTTCAATTCGGTTTACCTTGAGCTTTTAGACACCTTAAAGTGTGCTAATTTAGTAACGAACAAGTTGGGAGTTCGTTTTAGTACGGCAAACTTCACGCGTTTAAGTGTTTATTTTTCACACTATATTTGTAATCGTTGAATCTCCCGATTTATCCGTGCTTAGACGAGCGGGAACTTAATTTTCTCTTTTAGACGTGGTTTTGGAAATCAAAATTTTGCCAAGTGATGTTCTTTTGAAAGTTTGATTTGGAGATTTAGCGGATTCACGAAGATTTAGTTGTCAAAATCAAATAGTCTTGAATGAGCCTTTTCGAAAAGAAAATTATGCACGTTATTGGTTATTCAACCGTGTGAAGTTGTATTTTGGCAAGTAGGCCATTCAAATGTGAATGAGTTATAAATTTGGGTCACAATTCCGAGTGTTTCCCATCGTGTTGCATTTAAGTTCGAAAATTGATTCGATCATTTTATTATGCCAAATTGTGTAGGATCACCACCGAAGTGTTTAAGGACCGCGACCCCTCACCGTCGTATACTAAAGAATCATCTCACGCAAAACACGAGAAGGGACGCCCCTAAGGGAAAGGATTTCGAGGACCGAAGCGAGGAGCTTAGGACCTCAAGTAAGTGGATCTCCTCTGTAACACGAGTAGACTCTACTACGCTCGATTGCTTGCTCCTGTTGTGATCTTGTTATGGTTGTGGCAAGTGTTTAATGTTTAACCTAGTAATTATGAGGTTAGTTTTCCTAGGTACGTGAGTATGGGCTCACGTGCCTATACTATGTCTGTTAACTCGCAATTATGGAGTTGCAGGTCTAAGTTCTTAGGTTTACCATTCTATATGGTGTGTGTGTGTTTCTTGTCTGTGAGTATGGGACCACAGACATAAAATTATTATTATCGTGGTTGAGATTCTTGTTTGTAGGTCGAGAGAGACGCATTTTTAAGTCAAAGGGATATAGGAAACCATAGGCTTCCGAATGGAGGCCGCGATCGTGATCAGTTCCGAAATTGTCCGACGGGGCCACTGTTTGTGTGAGATTTCATAACTACCCGACGAGGTCACGAGGAAGTCAGCGGACTATTATTCTCTCTATATGCTGTGTGCTAATCTTGGTACGGCCGATGGGGCCGCGATCATGATCGGTTCTGAAATTGCCCGACGGGGCCATTGTCTGTGTGAGGTTTCGGAACGATCCAACGGGATCTCGAGGAGGTCGGTGGATGACCTTCTTTTATGATTCAAGGAGATTGAGTTCAAGAGTCTCGTGATAAGTCGATTGGTGGATGATACTGAGTAAGAATCATTATCGAGCCGCGGGAGGCTTGATTTACGGAGTTAGAGGAGGATAGACTTATTCTAACTTAATTATAAATTCTATGCGCATATGTTTAAATAAGTCTCGATGTAAAGTATTATACATCTTTAATCAACTTATTGGGCTGTTAGCTCACTAGTGTGCTCGTGTTGCAGGTAAGTTGAAGGGGAATCTGGAAAACTAGGCTACATGGAAGGATAACGGCGAGTGCATACGGGACCGACCTTGGGAGCGTCGGGTATACCGCCGGCTAGCCGTTGGCAACTATTTTGAGAGTTGATGTTTTGTTTTGAAAATCCCATGTGAAAACTCTTTTGACGGTCGTCTGGTCACGTTTACATCCCGTGTTAGGCATTTAAACGTATTTTCTTATCGTTGTTTAAAAAGTTCAAATTCTACTGTATTTTTAGGACTTGAAAAATGCTAAATTTTAAATGTTTTATACGAATTTATATTACTTATTACGTGTAAGTTTTGGGTCGTTACAGTATACTATGTTGAAGATCATTTAAGATGAAAGATAAAGTAAGATGAAAGTTAAAGAAAATTGATGTATGAATAATGAAGAATAATTTGTCATGCATTACATAAGTTTTATTTTGTGAAAACATAGTTGTTACTCACTGAGTTTCTGGCTCACACATTTTTTCTTCGTACTGTAGGTAAGAAACCTATGGTTTGAATTTTGGATTGTACTACAGTTTTGTAAGGCGAGCGAGGTGGGCATGAGAAAACTACGCAAACTATCTCATGGTGCAACTTTGCACTTTAAAGAGTCAAATTCAAATCTCATGGCCAGTTAAATTTAAAGATAATCATTCTACATATAATTTGAATAATGAAGTAATGAGAATGTGTTCTAATTACAAGACGAGATATTAATTTAATTATCGAAGAGTCGATAATTTATTGTCGCTTATCTAATCCTATCGGGGAAGTAATAACCCTGGGGGACGGGGTTATAATAAAGCAAGCTAAAAAGACTCATGTTGCTCTGTGGGGCCAAGCACCGATCTAGAAAAACAGCCCTTACGCTATGTCCAAAGCTCGGCCCTTAAAATTTCGAGCCCAACTTAGGGTCGGGCTTCGAGCTTTTTCTTTGGATCGAGTTGGACTTTGGGGCTTCGAAGCCAAAGTAAAGTAAAAAAAAAAATAATAATAATAATAATATGACAAAAAAATTATAAAATAATATCCTCAAATTTACTTTTAATCAAATAGAATTTAAATTAACACACTAAAATGTCAAAACACAAAATATAACTTAACAACTAATGAACATAAATTGTAAAAATAAAATATCATAAGAGTATATATGATAATTAAATTTCAATGACTTCTTCTATTGTGTAAAGAGCGAAAAGTTCGAACATTTGGGTGCATATATATATATATATATATATATATATATATTGATTGATTATGTCATATTTTTAATTATTCCACAAACAAACTCTTAACCATCAACTTCTTTATTTATAAAAATGTGTATAATATCTTCGAGCATAAGAAATCTATTTTCTACATCCGTAACATATTGAATACTGTATTTTAAATTTGGGATTATCTATATGATAACAAAAATGACAAAATTATACTTTGATCTTTCCTAAATAACATTATAGTTGGATAATTTATATAATATTTATATCGAATAGAAACATAGATATATTTTCACATATCATAACTTGATTTTAACTCGGGCATATATTATAATTTATTAACTTATATTCAAATTTTTGGGCTTTTCTTTGTGTGCTTTGAATTCAAACTTTGAGTTTGGGCTTCATACTTGTCTTCAGGTTTGGATCATAGGAAAAATCTTAATAGCAAGCTCGGCCATTAGAGCATTCGGGCTCGAGCTGGGCACGGATTATAGAAACAAAAAAATCTTAAGGATAATTACTTATATATTCAAGATATGACTAGATATTACACATTAATTTAAGATTTGTAAGATATTTTAAATATGTTCAAATTATATTAATAGTATTATAATACCCCTTGTAGGACTAAACCCATTCCCAAACCTGAAATCACGTATACAAAAATTAGATTAAAAAAAAACTAATCAGCCTATTAATTTGGGATTTTATTTTGAAATAAAAATTTAAAATAAAATAAAGAAACCCTCAATCCCTCTAAAATACAAAAACATCATTCCCACATTCCCTCTATAGACGACGATTCTCAAAATAATTTGACCCAAACCCCTAATTCCGCTCTTCGTGGCCACTCTCCATCACCTTTTTTCGTTGTTCATCGCTGCACTCTGTCCCTTTTTTTCATTCTTAATCGCCAACCTCCGTCCTCTTTTTTCCTATTCATCGCTACCCTCCACTGATTCATCTTCACTTCGACGACAACGGTAATATTTCGAAGCCACTATCAACGCGTGGACGGACAAGATCAACAACCGCGTACAACGAAAATGTAATCGAGATAAACATCGATGTGGGTATAGTTTTATATTTTTAATATCATAATATTTTCAATATAAACAGTTTATTCCTTTTAATTTACTTGCAAATGTAGTGTTATACATTTGGAAATCTAGAGACGTAATATTCGAATTTAAATATCATAATATAATTCTTTTAATATATGGTCAATCTAACATTGAATTAATTCTTTAAAATATAATATTCATATTTGAATATCATGGTATAAAATTTAAAGTGTTCTCATTTTGATGAACCTGTAATATATATAATTTTTGAATTTTAATATTAGAATTTGAATATCATAAGACAAAAGTTTAAGTAATTTTAATATTATATATGCAAGAGAGATATACATTTTGAGCATTTGAAGATGTAGAAATGAATATTGATATTTTAATATATATATATAAGCATTTGAAGAATTGAAAACGAATATTTCTATTCTATTATCCCAAACAAAAATTGACTTCGTAGTATTTTATTGTTTAATATCTGCTCAAATAGATCCATACCATGTGTTTTATATTTTGGAATATATATATATATATATATATATATATATTTATTTATATAACATATATAATTTGATTTGTATTTTATTATTTTAGTCATCTCTAAAATTAAGGCTTTTGAATAGACTGTTGTGTAAATGAAATAACAACTCATTGACTTAACATGTGAACTGTTGATTTGCAATTAATGTTTTATTCATCCCTATCATCAAGGAGTTTGATAAGATTACGTCAAATAATTATCAATTCAGCATCTAAAAACTAAACAAATAATAGTCTTATTGAAAGACCCGATTGAGTAACTCGGATATAAAAGGGTATAATAGTCTTACAAAAATTACCACATAAGTAAAACGAATTAATATAATAATACTTGTAATTCTTGACCTAATATGCAATATGTAATTGTATATTGATTTAGTATGTAAATAATTAAAAATCTTAATAGCAAGCTCAGCCTTTTTCGTGTCAAGCTTTTTTCAAGTGTTTTTCAGGTTAACCTAATAGATTTTGGGTTTTTAGGGTTTTTTTTTTATCTAATGATTTTTTATGCTTAGATATATTTTCATTTTCATTTCATATTTAAAAAATTTAGTTTAATTGTTCCTCAAAATTTAGTTCGATTCTATTTCTATTTCGTGTTCAGATAAGTGAAATGTTATCTTTAGGCAATTTCTCTAATTATTGCTCAAAAGGGAAAAGACTGTATGGTATGTTTTAGTCACTTTTGATCAAACATATGAATTATTTTGCAATTTAAAAACTAAGAGGGATAAAACTAAAATATAGTCAAAACTCAGTGATTTTGACGAATTTACCTACTTAGGACTTTTTTTGCCCCAAAGTAAATCTAGCAAAGTTTTTTTGATCCTAAATGAGTATTTGAACATATAATATATTATAATAAGTCTTAGGGGCACATTTGAAGCTCCAACAAGCCTTAAAAACTCACTTCGTGCTAAAACAAAGCTATTATAACTAGTTTTGACGAAATTGAGCCTTTAAAAGGATTTTATGGCATCAATGTGACTCTAGCAAAGTTGTTTTGATTACAAATGTGTATTTAAACATATAATATATTATAATAAGTCTTAAGGACTCATTTTGAGCTCCAATATCTTAAAAACTCAGTTCGCGCTAAAACTAAGTCATTATAACTAGTTTTGCCGAAATCGAGCCTTTAAAGGGCTTTTTTTGGCTCCGATGTGACTCTAGCAAAGTTGTTTTGAACCCAAATTTCTATTTAAACATATAATATATTATAACAAGTATTAGAAACTTATTTGGAGCTTCAACAAGCCTTAAAAACTCACTTCGCGCTAGAACAAAGTCATTATAACTAGTTTTGCCAAAATCGAGCGTTTAAAGGACTTTTTTTGGCTCCGATGTGACTCTAGCAAAGTTTTTTTGATGCCAAATGTGTACTTAAACATATAATATTTTATAATAAGTCTTATCGACTCATTTGGAGCTCAAAAACCTTAAAAACTTACTCCGCGCCAAAACTAAGTCCTTACAACTAATTTTGCCTAAGTTGAGCCTTTAAAGGACTTTTTTTGCTCCGAAGTGAATGTAGCAAAGTTTTTTTTATCCTAAATGAGTAGTTGAACATATAATGTATTATAATACTTCTTAGGGGCTCATTTGGAGCTCCAACAAGCCTTAAAAACTTACTTCGCGCTAAAACAAATGTATTGTAACTAGTTTTGACGAAATCGAGCCTTTCAAGGGCTTTTATGGCATTAATGTGACTCTAGCAAAGTTGTTTTGATTCCAATTCTGTATTTTAACATATAATATATTATAATAAGTCTTAAGGACTCATTTGCAGCTCCAAAAATCTTAAAAACACTCTTCGCGCTAAAACTAAGTGGTTATAACTAGTTTTGCCGAAATCCACGGCCGAAGAGGCTGCTTTGGGTGAAGCGACCCTTACCATCGGCATGTCCGAGGGTCGAAGCGAGCTAGACCCTCGGCTCCCGATCCTATAGCAATTAGCGGGCCCGGCCGAGGACACCGAAGAGGTAGACCTGGACGACCTTGGCACTACACGAAGAGTCAAAATCGGGAATTCGTTAAGCCCCGAAGTGCGCAAGGCCATCAGTGCTTGTCTACGAGGGAACCGAGACGTATTTGCATGCAGCCATAGCGATATGAAGGGCGTGGACCCAAACGTGATGTGCCACCGTCTCAACATAGATCCTCGGCTCCCGGCCCGCCGGCAGAAAAGAAGATCTCTCAATCCCGAAAGAGCCCAAGCTCTTAAAGATGAAGTTGATAGGCTCATCGGGGCCGGGTTTATTCGCGAAGCAAAATACCCGGAATGGGTCTCTAATCTGGTGCTGGTTCCTAAACCGGATGGTAGATGGAGATCCTGTGTTGACTTCACCAACCTCAACGAAGCCTGTCCGAAGGACAGCTTCCCAGTGCCCCGAATTGATCAGATGGTTGACGCCACCGCGGGCCATGAGCTCCTCAGATTCATGGATGCATATTCTGGCTACAACCAAATCCCTATGTATCACCGTGACGAAGAGCACACGGCGTTTATTACCGATCGAGGGTTGTACTGCTACAAGGTCATGCCTTTTGGCCTCAAGAACGCGGGTGCAACTTATCAGAGGTTGGTGAACAAAATATTCGAGGAGTTGCTTGGAGTCTCGATGGAGGTCTACATTGATGACATGTTAGTCAAAAGCGCGAAGGCACAAGACCACGTCGAGCACGTGGATCAGACTTTCTCCGTCCTCAGGAAGACTAACATGATGCTCAACCCAAATAAGTGCACTTTTGCGGTTAGAGCAGGCAAGTTTTTGGGCTTCATGGTGAGCCAGCGAGGGATAGAAGCTAATCCTGAGAAGATCCAAGCTATTATCGACATGAAGGCTCCTCGGAGAGGAAAGGAAGTCCAGAAGCTTACCGGATGCATTGCAGCACTCAACAGGTTTGTATCTTGGTCAACTGACAAGTGTCTTCCTTTCTTCAATGCTCTCCGCGGCAGTAAAGAGTTTGCATGGACCGACGAGTGTGAGCGAGCGTTCGAGGAACTCAAAGCTTACCTCGGTCATACTCCCGTTCTGGCGAAGCCGTTGTCGGGGGAAAAGCTCTTCACTTACCTCGCAGTATCCCAGCACGCGGTCAGTTCAGTGCTAGTCAAGGAAGCCGCTGGAGTACAGGTACCTGTGTACTACGCCAGTAAACGCCTCCTCGATGCCGAACTAAGGTATCCGGAGCTAGAGCGACTAGCCCTTGCCCTCGTCGTCTCTACCAGGAAGCTTCGCCACTATTTTCTGGCTCACCCAGTGATAGTTTTCACTAATCATCCGATGAAGCAGGTCCTGCGCAGGCCGGAGGCCTCGGGCAGACTTGTCAAATGGGCTGTCGAGTTGACTCAGTTCGACATCCAGTACCAGCCGCGGACGGTGATCAAAGGACAGGCGCTAGCCGACTTCATCGCCGAGTTCACTTTTTCTTCGGAGGAGGATCGAGATGGACTGGGCGAACCCCTGAAGTGGAAACTCTACGTAGATGGGTCATCGAACGAGAATGGTTCGGGGGCCGGGCTCATGCTCGTCAGCCCCGAGAATCATCGAATCAGCAGCGCCCTGCGATTTGGCTTTAGGGCCTCAAACAACGAGGCTGAGTATGAAGCCTTTCTCGCTGGCCTAAGGCTCGCCAAAGAACTTCAAGTAGACTCGCTCGTAGTCTACAGCGACTCGAAGCTGGTGGTCTCTCAAGTTCTGGGCGAGTTCCAAGCCCGTGATGATAAAATGGCCGCGTACCTAGAGAAGGTTAAGTCCGAACTTCGAAATTTCCCAAGGCACGAAGTAAAACACATCGACCGAGAAGATAACGCGAACGCCGATGCCCTGGCAAAATTGGCTACTAGCCGAGATGCGGAGCTCCTCCGCTTGGTCCCGGTCGAAATCGTGGCAGAGCCCAGTATCACCAAGCAGAATGCAATAAAGGCGATCGACGCTCAACCTTCGTGGATGGACGATATTGTCGTCTACTTGAAAGATGATAAGCTACCCGAAGATCGAGACTTGGCGCGGAAAATCAAGTATCATGCCGAGCATTACTTTTTGCTCAACAACAAGCTTTACAAGAGAGGGGTCTCGACCCCGTTGCTGCGTTGCCTCAACAACGAAGAAGCCAAGCGAGTTCTCAATGAAATCCACGACGGAGTCTGTGGAAACCACTCGGGTGGACAATCACTCGCGCACAAGGCGTTGTTGCAGGGATTCTACTGGCCCACGATGAAACGAGACGCTACTGAGTACGCGAGAAAATGCGACAAGTGCCAGAGATACTCTGCACTCATTCGAGCTCACCCGGAGCGACTCACCTTCATCTTCTACCCGTGGCCTTTCGCCAAATGGGGGATCGACATAATCGGGCCATTGCCCACAGCGCCCGGAGGGCTCAAGTTTGCCGTGGTAGCCGCAGTCCTACGCCGGCGGGAAAGGTGAGTCTCGTGCGCAAGGCCTCCTTCTGATGAGCCCTCATCAGGAGTCGTGTTGACGCCGTCTGCGGCGTGGAGGTCTGCGGCTGCGTCGTCAGCCATCCGCCGCGCCCGGAGCACATTTGCGTGCTCTGCGTCCGTCAGGAGTGGAGGCGGACTTTGGTTGTGAACCAGAGTCTCCATTAATCCGTTCATTCTTGCCATGGACTCCTCCATGCACCGGATTCTATCCTCGAGCGCTTCCTGCTCGGTAGTTAAAGGACTTTTGCCGCTACTTCTCAAGTTGAGCACCATTTGATCTCCGATCAAGCAGTGCGGTGAGAAATAGAGAAGGCGGGAAGAATCTTCATCGCTACCCTCCACTGATTCATCTTCACTTCGACGACAACGGTAATATTTCGAAGCCACTATCAACGCGTGGACGGACAAGATCAACAACCGCGTGCAACGAAAATGTAATCGAGATAAACATCGATGTGGGTATAGTTTTATATTTTTAATATGATAATATTTTCAATATAAACAGTTTATTCCTTTTAATTTACTTGCAAATGTAGTGTTATACATTTGGAAATCTAGAGACGTAATATTCGAATTTGAATATCATAATATTGAATTAATTCTTTAAAATATAATATTCATATTTGAATATCATGGTATAAAATTTAAAGTGTTCTCATTTTGATGTACCTGTAATATATATAATTTTTGAATTTTAATATTAGAATTTGAATATCATAAGACAAAAGTTTAAGTAATTTTAATATTATATATGCAAGAGAGATATACATTTGAGCATTTGAAGATGTGAAAATGAATATTGATATTTTAATATATAAGCATTTGAAGAATTGAAAACGAATATTTCTATTCTATTATCCCAGACAAAAATTGACTTCGTAGTATTTTATTGTTTAATATCTGCTCAAATAGATCCATACCATGTGTTTTATATTTTGGAATATATATATATATATATATTTATATTTATATAACATATATAATTTGATTTGTATTTTATTATTTTAGTCATCTCTAAAATTAAGGCTTTTGAATAGATAACAACTCATTGACTTAACATGTGAACTGTTGATTTGCAATTAATATTTTATTCATCCCTATCATCAAGGAGTTTGATAAGATTACGTCAAATAATTATCAATTCAGCATCTAAAAAATAAACAAATAATAGTCTTATTGAAAGACCCGATTGAGTAACTCGGATATAAAAGGGTATAATAGTCTTATAAAAATTACCACATAAGTAAAACGAATTAATATAATAATACTTGAAATTCTTGACCTAATATGCAATATGTAATTGTATATTGATTTAGTATGTAAATAATTAAAAATCTTAATAGCAAGCTCATCCTTTTTCGTGTCAAGCTTTTTTCAAGTGTTTTTCAGGTTAACCTAATAGATTTTGGGTTTTTAGGGTTTTTTTTTTATCTAATGATTTTTTATGCTTAGATATATTTTCATTTTCATTTCATATTTAAAAAATTTAGTTTAATTGTTCCTCAAAATTTAGTTCGATTCTATTTCTATTTCGTGTTCAGATAAGTGAAATGTTATCTTTAGGCAATTTCTCTAATTATTGCTCAAAAGGGAAAAGACTGTATGGTATGTTTTAGTCACTTTTGATCAAACATATGAATTATTTTGCAATTTAAAAACTAAGAGGGATAAAACTAAAATATAGTCAAAACTCAGTGATTTTGACGAATTTACCTACTTTGGAAGCCCACAATCAGGGGTAATCGAGCCGAGCCGAGCTTTAGAAGCCCATAATAAGATATGAGATATTTTATTTTGATTTAAATCTTAATAGGATTAGGATTGAAAAAATCAAATCCTTGTTGCAAATGGTGATGGGCGATTTTATATAGCATTAAGAGGAATAAGAATTATTTAATTTAAAAGTATTTATGATATACTAAATAAAATAGGAAAATAGGTGTTTATTTTATGGAAAAATCTTATATTAAATTTATATTTGTGTACATGAGTAGTGCTAGACATACTAATTGGTTACCAATTTTATTAATACCAACTTAGGTGTCATATTATCATTGGTGATTGTTTATCACTTAGGTAGAATAATTTGATATTCACTCTATCAAAACATGACACCTCAATTGCCATATAAATTAGTAAAAGAGTTAGTGTATCTAGCATTATTCTTATGTACATAAGAACATATATGTTTTCAAGATATCTTCAATCCTACTTGTTGGTGTAGAATTTAAACCAACGCCGTGATCCGTACCTCTAGCGTGTGATACGGCAATGAATAGTGGAAGTTTGCACGGAAAATAAATACTCGGAGATTTTTTAAGTGGTTCGACCCTCCGGCGGAGTAATAGTCTACGTCCACTGTGTTTATGATATTTTCAAATGTGAAGTTTAACAGAGTAATTTTTTCCAACCCCTTTCCCCTCCTCCCTTCCCGCCTTTTATAGAAATCCGGAAAGAGAGAGAGAGAAAAGTGCATTAAATGCGCCCCACCTAATCACCCTTAAATCAGGGGATTAGGTGGCCTTATCCTAATCGACCATGCCCTGCCCGAAAATCAGGGGGTTGGTTACTAACTAATCACTTCACGTCATTCACAAGTGAGGCACCTACAGTGCATGTCAGAGGTAGCTGCCATCGGGAGCGATTTCACTGTAGCTGTCCGCGCTTTGCCCTTCGTCCGGGGTCCCCCCGCTTCGCGAGGAGTCCCCCGATTCTCTTGATCTATCGCGACCATGAGGCTGGCTACGAGTTCCATTCGTCCCCGAGCTTAGGGGATCTTGCTTCATGCCGAGTTACACCTTCGGGGTTGTTTATTTCATCTACCCTTGAAGACACAAGAGCGACGTCAACTAGCACTTCTTGGTACCGTGGAAGTCAACATTCTTGCGAACTTGGCAAATCCTTGTCGTCGCGTGAGCACTCTCTCCGGAGAATTCTCGTCTTCAGGGACGACGCCCTCGACGATATATCCTCGGACGAGAATTAGCTAACAACACTACTCATATAGCTTGATCGATTTTTTTCTCTTCATTTTAACCCCTTTTTATTTAATTTATGAGAAATTTAAATTAAATCCGTGTCTATAATTTAACTTCCCGATCAACTAACTAATAAATTTAGGTTGGGTTTATATTTATGGTTAGACATATTTAATATGATTTTATTTGTGTATATAATTTCAATTCTCGAAGAATGTGGTAAGAAATGTCAGTTTTTTCTTTTTTTAATATTTAGGGATTGTGGGGTTCAAAAGTCAGTGTTAGTATTATTAGGGATGGTAAATGGTAGTTTTATTTTATCTAAAAATGATGACTAATATTAATTTTTTTATATTTATTAAAACGAATTTTTCGTAAAACAATAATATTAATATATATATATATATATATATATATTTAAGGGAGATTTTGAAGATTACCTCATTCTTGACATAATGATAATCAATACTCTATGCGAGTTGCAGTTTTAATTTAGGGAATTTTAAGAAAATAGCCACTGTTTACAAAATAATTTTAAAAAATAGCCACAGTTTCAAAACATTTAAAAACTAGTCATTTCTTACAAAATTTTTGCCTACTGTCAGAAATTTTTTACAGTAGTTTTATGTGTATTTTTGTTATTGTCAGAAATTTCTTACAGTTTTATAGCTAATTTTTAAATTTTTTGGAACTGTGACTATTTTTTAAAAACACATTGTCCAAAATGACTATTTACCTAACTGACCCTTTAATTAATACCTAAGATTTACATTATAAATATAGAATGAAAATAAAAAAAATCACAATATTTAAGGCATGGATTATTAAATTGCATTATGAATGATTTTATTTTAAAAATTCTCCAAATATTTAATGAGTGCCAGTATTGCAGCAAATAATCCACGAAAGATCGGCCTAAACACTGGCCCAACATGGAATACATATAGATTCGTGTAGCGATCGTGCGCAGCCTAAGACGACTCCCTAAGAGCATCCACACTCTTAACTCTAAAATAGTGCAATTTTTGCTCTATTTTGGAACAAATTCTGCATCAAATTTATCAACTATCTCTACCCGATTACTCTAAATCTTACTCTATAAAGAATATTCTCTTGTCATATTCTTTTTTTCTTATTATAATAATCAATTTTTATTCTTAAAAAAACACCCAGAGAAATAAAAAATTTGATTAAATAAATTATATAAGTTTTGCTCCATATACTATTCCTTTGTACTAAAATGAAGCAATACTATTCATTTGCTTCAAAATAGAGCAAGGGTGGAGATCTTTTTTGCTCCAAAATGACATTGCAATAAAGCAATGAGTCCATTGGCAAAATAACTTAAAGAGATATTTAAATTATTAAAATAGATTTCTAAATATTTTATTTGCAGAGTAGGCATCTTTTTATTAAAAGAGTCATTAATGAGTATTGAGGAACCAATAAGGAGTCATTAATTCCTCAACTAACCTCTCCCCCTAACTTCCCCATTCCTCACGATTATCTTCCCTATCCCTTCCTCGTGATTTGCTAAAAAAAAACAAAAAACAAACTCAATCCTCCCCGAGCTCGTCCCCCCACTAGCAAAAGAACGAGTCATGTCGCGTGCAAAGAAGAGGAGTCCCCATACCTTTAATCTCATTTAGTGCAAAGAAGAACCTTTAGGTTGTTAAAGGTAAAGCTAAATCTTACATTTATTTTTTGTTTTAATTGTGGGGACTCTTTAATTATCTCTCCCTTTGCTAAATCTTACATTCACTTCTGTGTGAGAAATAATTGAGTTTGAGAGGAAAATAATGAAGTTTTGAACTCACCTGGTTTAGATCTGGATTCGTGACCGCGCGACCAAAAATAAGTGTTTATGGTCGCTCTGTTTTATTTTTTTGGTCACTTGTAAAAATGATCACGCAGGTATAAATGGTCGCGCAGATTTATTTTATTGGTCGCGCAGTTATATTTAATAGTTGTGTAATACTGTATATTGGTCGCGCAGATGTAATTGTTGTTGTAATTTTAAAAATTTTAAGTAATTATTCTAAATTTACAGGTATGGGCCGTATACTTGTGTGCTTGAAATACGATGGGGAGTAGAAAAACTTGAACGGTTATTGGGAATGGGTTGAAAGTGGTTTGGCAAGGGGCTTCATGGTCGATAGAAGCATCAAGTTTTTGAATTTTGTGGAGACAATTTACAAGACAATATGCATAAAGAAAAGTGAGTATACACTTAGGATTATACATAAGATTATAGGTGAGCGGAATAAGCATAGTTGTCCAATCCGTATTTGTAATGATGATGATATCTCTGACATCTTAAGTCACTATGAAGATCAAAATTAAATTACTATGCACGTTGTGCTTGAACCGAGGAAAGGTAAAGGAATATACGTTGCAAACGACGATGATGGTAGCAATTTTGATATTGGTAGGAGGTGTTTTGTCGACGATTATTTTGGACTTCACATTTTAGAGAATGATAATGTTGAAAACGAGGTTTCTCAAGATTTATTGTAGATATGCGGTGTTAATCCAATTTACCATCCGCCGCAGATATGCAGAGGTATCAGGGATAACAATGAAGTGATATGCTCTAATCCTACTCCAACCAACTTATCTGATCAAACTCCGGGTGATGGATTTGATGTGGAAGGAAATGATAGCATGCCTCAGTCTCCTCGGCAAGTTGATGATCAGTTCGTTGATGATCAAAATACAACATCTCAACAATTTGATTGGGCGGAAGAAAATGTTTTTCGATCTTATTCCTCTGGTAATGGTAGGCATGATGGATCTGATTTTGCTTTGGGTCAATATTTTGAAAGCAAAGAATATTTGAATTTAAAGCTAAGCCTTGTCGCCATTAATGGAAAGTTTGAAATGAAGACGCATAAATCAACGAAAACATTGAAAGAAGTTAGATGTGTTGATGATAAATGTTTATGGCGATTACGTGCTAGGAAATCGTCTAACTCAAATTTCTTTGTTATTCGTTAATACAATAGTTTCCACTCTTGTACATTGATGAACCGATCAATCCACCACAGACAAGCATCCAGTCGTGTTATTGGAGCTCGCATGCAGGGACACTTCACGGACATCAAAGAAATACCCAAAGCAAAGGTTCTCATGTGATATGTGCGTGAAGAGCTAAAAGTTCAATGTAGTTACTGGAAGGCGTGGAAGGCAAGAAAATTTGCACAACATCTCATCAGAGGGACGCCTAAACACAGTTTTGGCATGCTCCCCTCTTATTGTCATGTTTTAAAAGATGTCAATCCAGGCACACTCACCCATATTGAACTAGATTCTGATAATAAGTTCAAGTACTTCTTTATGGCTTTGGGAGCGGCAATCAGAGGGTTCAGATTCATGAGAAAAGTTATCGGCATAGATGGAGCTTGGATCAAAACCCATCATAAAGGAGTATTACTTGTTGCAGCCACGCAAGATAGTGAATATCACTTGTACCCGATTGCTTGGGGGGTAGTTGATAGTGAGAACAATGAATCATGGGCTTGGTTCTTGGAGAAGTTGAAGGAGTTAGTCCCTAACGAACCATAATTGTGTTTCATCTCTGATAGAAATCAAAGCATCCAATATGCAATAAGGAGTATTTATCATTTGGCAAAGCATGGGGCATGTTTTTGGCATGTTTCAATGAATCTTAGGCATCGCTTTAAAAGTGGTGCTTCAATTGGAATATATAAAAGAGCAGCAGAAGTATACCGTGTTGAAGAATTTAATAAACACTTCGATGAACTGCGTCAAGGATTCCCCAGGGTGGCTAAGTATTTATAGGAGGAGGTGGGGTTTGAAAAATGGTCAAGAGCTCACTTCCAAGACAACATGTATGAAGGTATGAAGTTATGATGAGGGTGGCAAGAGAGTATCCAATAACTGCGTTGGTTGATTTTGTCTTGTACACGATAGGACAATGGTTCTTTGAACGTCGACAAGATTCTTTGAATATGATAGGAAAATTACACCGAGAAGAGAAGCTCTTATCAGAAATAGATGGAATAATGCAGGTTCATTAAAACCACGCCAATTGAATGAGAATGAATATCATGTGGTTTGCGGGGACCTCGACACAATTGTAAATTTAAGATCAAAGAGTTGCAAATGTAAAGTTTTTGAAGTTAAAAAGCTTCCATGCATTCATGCCATAGCAGCAACAAGATAATTTCAACCCATCAACACTGGTGAGGTTGCATATTCTCTATGTTCTGAATACTATAGTGTTCAGTATTTTATGTTGACATATGCAGAAATCATATATCCCGTCCCCTTAGAAAAGGAGTGGACCAACATTCCTGAAGCAATTAGAGTAATGAAAGCGTTAGAGCTCGATATGGAGACGAAAAGAGGAAGACCGAGAATGTTCTGGTTTCCTTCTCAAGAAGAGCTGCCCAAGAATATGTCGTGCGTTAGGACACAATGCGAAAAGATGCCCGAGTACACAGAGTTCGACTAATGTTTAATTTGTATTTGACTAGTGTTATGTTAATTATTTTATTTGATAATTATTTATATTTGTAATGACTACGAACGACTAATATGAAAACTGAACGACCAGTATTGGTAACTGAACGACTAATAGTTGACATTGAACGACCAATAATGGTCATTCAACGACCAATATATTTAAAAACGACCAATATAATAAAAAACGACCAATAATATAAGAACGGCCAATTTAAAAACGATCAATATAATAAAAAAACGACCAATATAATTAAAAACGACCAATAATGGTCATTCAACGACCAATATAATAAAAAACGACCAATAATGGTCATTCAACGACCAATATGATAAAAACGACCAATAATATAGGAACGATCTATATAATTAAAAACGACCAATAATATATGAACGACCAATATAATTAAAAACGAACAATATAATTAAAAACGACCAATAATGGTCATTCAACGACCAATATAATTAAAAACGACCAATCATGGTCATTCAACGACCAATAATATAAGAACGATCTATATAATTAAAAATGACTAATAATATATGAGCGATCAATATAATTAAAAACGAACAATATAATTAAAAATGACCAATAATATTCAATCAACGACCAATATAATAAAAAAGACCAATAATTTAGGAACGACCAATATAATTAAAAACAAACAATAATATATGAACGACCAATATAATTAAAAACGAACAATATAATAAAAAACGACCAATAATATATGAACGGCCAATATAATAAAAAATGACCAATAATATAGGAACGACCAATAATTTAAAATGAACAATATAATTAAAAACGACCAATAATATAAGAATGACCAATATAGTAAAAAAAAAAAGACCAATAATATAAAAACAACCAATTTAAAAATGACCAATAATATAAAAACGGCCAATATAATAAAACACGACCAATAATATAAAATTACCAATATAATTAAAAACGACCAATAATATAGGAACGACTAATATAATAAAAAACGACCAATAATGTTCATTCAACGACCAATATAATAAAAAACGACCAATAATATGGGAACGACTAATATAATTAAAAACGACTAATAATATATGAACGACAATGTATATTACGAATAATATTAAAAGACCATTATTGGTAACTGAACGACTAATAGTAATTAGCGAACGACCAATGTATATTGCTTTTTTAAATTTTAATATAAAAAAAAACAAGTTTCAAAAGTAATTATTTTATTATAAATAGTGTGTCACGCTTTTATTTCTATAGTAAAAAACAAATTATTTGTTTTTATTTGTATTTCTCTAATTATTGAAAGATTTAAAAAAATAAAAACATTTTGTAAATATTGATTTGACTCATATAATTTTGTAAATAGTGTCACAACTTTTATTTTTTTAATTAAATTATTTGTTTTTATTTTTTATTCTTTAACAATTGAAAGTTTTCATTTTATTTTTTTTTTACAAAAAGACATTTAAAAGTTAAAAAAAAAAACAAATAATATTACGAACGACCATTATTGGTAACTGAACGACTAATACCCATTAGCGAGCGACCAATGTATATTGTTGTTTTAAATTTTAATAGAAAAAAAAACAAGTTTCAAAAGTAATTATTTTATTATAAATAGTGTGTCACGCTTTTATTTCTATAATAAAAAAATAAATTATTTGTTTTTATTTGTATTTTCTCTAACTATTGAAAGTTTTCATTTTATATTTTTTTTCCAAAAAGGCATTTAAAAGTAAAATAAAATAAAAAATAATATTAGGAACGACCAATATTCAACAAAACGACCAATATGGGTCAACGGCCAATATTATTCAACTCAACGACTTAATACCCAAAAATTTCAAATATTGGCGAAAGAACGATTAATAATGGTCGCGCAGTTTGTAAAATGGTCGCGCTAAAGTAATATTGGCAGAATATATGTTAATAATACATAAAAACTAGGAACAAGAATAAGCATATAAATCGATTGCATATTTCATCCGGATTGTGTCCATGACTTTGTCATTTAAGTGACGACCGTGAGACAGCAGCATACTCGCTAAGAGGAGTTCACAAGTTTTCAGCATATACACCTCGCAATCTCCCCTGCAATACAAAAGGTAACAAATAGTATTGAAATAAGACAAGACAAAATACTTAATTGAACATGAAAACATAAATGGATCGTACACTCACGTTTGAGCATTGATTGGTAAAATCGACCTGGAGGCGCTTGCTAATTTCATGTCGCGACCGAATTTGTCCTTGTAGCTTTCAAACATTCCAGTTATCTGCCATAGTAGGGGGAAAATAGTGGTGTATGGCTTCATATGCTGCTCTAACTCCTTCTTAGATCCACTCACCCATGAGATTGAGTCGTAGACAACAATTCTCCAACTTAGAAGCTCAACCATTGCTAAGATCCAGTGGTTTTTTCCTCTAACATTCACTGGAATGTAAAATTTTGTGCACTTGGATTAATCCCTTCCCCGTTGTGGTCTAACCCCGATTGTATATTCCAGAATGACATCGGAGAATTCGTAGTCACGGGGAGGTTTACCAATCTCAGCCCATATCCCGTACAAGGCTTGAGAAAATTCGTCGCTCAAAACGCAAGCGCCTTTGGCGAACCGTGAGGTGTATTTCGCCCTCCTACGTCGGATGACACATAATAGTTGGTCCACGTGCTATAATAGAATAGATCAATTAATAATTATAACATGTAAAGTGGTAGAACCTAAAAACACAAGGGTGAAAGTTACCTCACTGTCTAGTTAATTTTGTCTACCGATCAAGTCCTTAAAAAAGGATCTACTCTGTCGTTGCATCGTGCAACGGAGACTATCATTGGCTCCCGAATTGTCATGATACCAGTAGTTGAAAGCTCTGACAAGATCTGCATCAGCCGGCTCAAACGGATCAAACACAGCTTTTTTCTTCTTCAGAGGGAACTCAAGTAGGGAGATTGATAGCATCGACCTCTCTTTCTCAGCCGACGTCCTTCAGGAGCAATCACTTCATCATCTCCACTCTTAACAGTGGCCCGATTATTTCGATTCCCCATTTTGCGAAGGGCCACGGGCAGAAGATGACATTGAGTCGTTCTAGGTGAGTTCGAATGAGTGCAGAGTATCTCTGGCACTTGTCGCACTTCCTCGCGTACTCGGTAGCGTCTCGCTTCATCGTGGGCCAGTAGAATCCCTGCAACAACGCCTTGTGCGTGAGTGATTGTCCACCCGAGTGGTTCCCACAGACTCCGTCGTGGATTTCATTGAGAACTCGCTTGGCTTCCTCGTCGTTGAGGCAACGCAGCAGCGGGGTCGAGATCCCTCTCTTGTAAAGCTTGTTGTTGAGAAACAAGTAATGCTCGACATGATACCTGACTTTTCGCGCTAGGTCTCGATCTTCGGGTAGCTTGTCATCTTTCAATTAGATAACAATATCGTCCATCCACGAAGGTTGGGCGTCGATCGCCTTTACCGAATTCTGCTTGGTGATACTGGGCTCTGCCACGATTTCGACCGGGACCAAGCGAAGGAGCTCCGCATCTCGGCTAGTAGCCAATTTTTCCAGGGCATCAGCGTTCGCGTTATCTTCTCGGTCGATGTGCTTTACCTCGTGCCTTGGGAAGTTCCGAAGTTCGGCTTTAACCTTCTCTAGATAAGCGGCCATTCTATCATCGCGGGCTTGAAACTCGCCCAAAACTTGAGAGACAACCAGCTTCGAGTCGCTGTAGATTATAAGCGAATCTACTTGGAGTTCCTTGACGAGTCTAAGACCGGCAAGCAAGGCTTCGTACTCCGCTTCGTTGTTCGAGGCCCTGAAGGCGAATCGCAACGCGCTGCTGATCCGATGATCTTCGGGACTGACCAGCATGAGCCCAGCCCCCGAACCATTCTCGTTCAAGGACCCATCGACGTAGAGTTTCCACTTCGGGGGTTCGGTCATTCCATCCCGATCCTCCTTCGAAGGAAAAGTGAACTCGGCGATGAAGTCTGCTAGTGCTTGCCCTTTGATCGCTGTTCGAGGCTGGTAAAGAATGTCGAACTGAGTCAACTTTATAGCCCACTTAACAAGTCTGCCTGAGGCCTCCGGCCTGCGCAGAACTTGTTTCATCGGATGATTGGTAAAGACTACCACCGGGTGAGCCAGAAAGTAGTGGCGAAGTTTTTTGGTAGAGATGACGAGGGCAAGGGCTAGCCTTTCTAGCTCAGGATATCTTAGTTCGGCGTCGAGGAGGCGTTTGCTGACGTAGTACACGGGTACCTGTATTCCAGCGGCCTCCTTGACCAGTACCGAACTAACTGCGTGCTGGGATACTGCGAGGTAAGTGAAAAGCTTTTCCCCCGATAATGGCTTTGCTAGAATCGGGGTATGACCGAGGTAAGCTTTAAGCTCCTCGAATGCTCGTTCGCATTCGTCGGTCCATGCAAACTCTTTACTGCCGCGGAGAGCGTTGAAGAAAGAGAGACACTTGTCAGTTGACCGAGATACGAACCTGTTGAGTGCTGCAATGCATCCGGTAAGCTTCTGGACTTCTTTTCCTCTCCGAGGAGGCCTCATATCGAGGATAGCTTGAATCTTCTCCGGATTAGCCTCTATTCCTCGATGGCTCACCATGAAGCCTAAAAATTTGCCAGCTCTGACCGCGAAAGTGCACTTATTCGGGTTGAGCATCATGTTGGTCTTCCTATGGACGGAGAAGGTCTGATCCAGGTGCTCGACGTGGTCTTGTGCTTTCGCGCTTTTGACCAACATGTCATCAATATAGACCTCCATCGAGACTCCAAGCAAATCTGCAAAGACCTTGTTCACCAACCTCTGATAAGTTGCCCCCGCGTTCTTAAGACCGAAAGGCATGACCTTGTAGCAATACAACCCTCGATCGGTTATGAACGTGGTGTGCTCCTCGTCCCGATAATACATAGGGATTTGGTTGTAGCCTGAATACGCATCCATGAAGCTGAGGAGTTCGTGGCCTGCGGTAGCGTCCACCATCTGATCGATTCGGGGGACAGGAAAGCTGTCTTTCGGACAGGCTTCGTTGAGATTGGTGAAGTCCACACAGCATCTCAACCTACCATCTGGCTTTGGAACCAGAACCGGATTAGAAACCCAGGCTGGATACTTCGCTTCGCGAATGAACCCGGCCCGGATGAGCCTGTCAACTTCATCCTTAAGAGCCTGGGCTCGCTCGGGGTTGAGGGGCCTTCTCTTTTGCCGACGGGCCGGGATCCGTGGATCAAGGTTGAGACGGTGGCACATCACGTCTGGGTCTACGCCTTTCATATCGCTATGACTCCATGCAAACACGTCTCGGTTCTTCCGTAGATAAGAAATGATGGCCTTGCGCACCTCGGGACTTAATGAAGTCCCAATTTTGACTCTCCGAGCAGTGCCAAGGTCGTCCATGTCTACCTCTTCGGTGTCCTCGGCCGGGCCTGCTAATTGCTATGGGGCCGCGAGTCGAGGGTCTAGTTCGCTGCGACCCTCGGACACGCCGATGGTGAAGGCCGCTTCACCCAAAGCAGCTTCCTCGGCCGTGCGCTTCCCCTTCGGTTCGGCGGGGGCCGATTTAACGCTCGTCGTGTAACACATCCGGGCTTCATGCTGATTTCCCCGGATCACTCCGACGCCACCCAGAGTGGGAAACATGAGACAGAGGTGGTAGATGGAAGTGACTGCTCTTATTGCCACGAGGGTAGGACGTCCGAGGATGGCGTTATAGGAAGACTTACCTTTTAACCACCATAAAGTTTGAGACGGCGGTTGATCTTGTTGGCTCTTCGCCGAATGAGACAGCTAACTCTATACTTCCCTCCGAGAAGATAGAGTCTCCTATAAAGCCGTGCAGCGGGCTTGCGGCAGCTCGCAAGCTCTGAGGACTGATTCTCATTTTTTCGAGGACATCCAAATAAAGGATGTCCACTGAGCTGCCGTCGTCCACCAGACAACGATGGACGAGATGGTTCCCAATCATCGCAGAAATGACTAGAGGATCATGATGTGGGAAACGGACGCCTTCGGCATCCGTGTCCGAGAAGGTGAGCGCACTCGCAATCTTCCGAGGGGGCTGTGGAGATCTCCGCGACACATGGAACACTCCTCCGGAGAGCTCTTGTCACGCTTCTCGGGCGTAACCCTTCATGGATCGCTGGGAGTGCCCCCCAGGATAAGGGCCTCCCGCGATCGTTCGGATTTCACCCTCGATCTCCCGGTTATGCGGATCTCGGTTCTTGGGATTCGTCTCTTTGCGATACCCCTCGAGTTTCCCTCGGCGGATGAGATATTCTATCTCATCCTTCAGGTCAAAACAGGTCGCGGTCGTATGCCCGGCCGCATTATGGAACAAGCAGAACTTGTCCTTGTGCTTCTCTGGCACCTTCCCCCTCAAATGTGCAGGGTGTCGAAAGTCAACCTTGCTCCGCGAGTTGACGAAAATTTCTTCAATGGTGGCAGTTAGCTCCTGGTATTTTTCATACTGCGGCCTGCAGGAGCGAACTACGTCGGACCCCGACGATGGACCGGAATCACGAGGTCTTTTCTCGTCGCGAGGCTGTCGATTATGGTCCGCTGGGGCCTCGACAGGCCTCTTCTCTTTTCGGCGGTCCCCTTCGGGGTTGCCGCGGTGAGTTTTCGCAGAGCCGGACTTCTTCGAAGTCGCCGCTTCCGCATTGATGTAGTTCCGAGCACGCCCCAAGAAATCAGCATATACCCTCGGGGATTTTTTACTGATAGAGAAAGCGAAGGGAGTGTCTTCGCGTACTGCGGAACTCGCGGCCATAAGTAGGGCATCATCAGACAAATGCCTCACCTCTACCGTGGCTTTGGTAAAACGTTGGAGCCAAGCTTGGAGACTTTCGCTCTCTCCTTGCTTAACTCGGGAGAGGTACGCCGGGTTCTTGAGGTGTCTACGACCTCCCAAGAACTGAGCTGCAAACCTCGTTCTCAAATCTTGCCAACTTCCGATTGAGTTGGCCGGGAGTCGATACCACCATCGGCGAGCTTCCCCCGCTAGGGCGGTGTCGAAAAGCTTGCACCAAATGGCTTCCGAATAGCCGTAGGCGCGCGCCCACGAGGAATAAATCCCTAAGTGGTCGGAGGGGTCCCCACTCCCATCAAATAGGCTTACCTTCGGTAGCCTGAGCCGATCGGGAACGGGGGTTGTCAAGAGTGTTTCCGTGAGGGAGGTGAAATCCCCATCTAGGATTCCATCGCGGGATGGTTCGCCAAGAATCCCGCGAATGCGCTCTATCTCCGCGGGTGAGAACTCCTGGGATGCTTCGGTCTGCCGGCTAGTGGCGGTGGTAGCTGACTCCTCGCGGAGACGCTCCCGCACTAGGAGTCGCGTACTTACGGGGTTGGTCCCAACCCGCGCAGGAGTTCTCCCAGTGGTGTCTCGCTGCAAAGGGCCTAGCCTGGTAAACACCGAGCCGGGCTGAGCTGGCGTTACACCTTCGGCCGCGGGGCGCGATGGTCCCACCGGGTCGGCCGGCAACTGTGGCCCTCCATAACGGGTGGTGGACTTCTGGGCTGGTGCAGTCCTACGCCGGCGGGAATGGTGAGTCTCGTGTGCAAGGCCACCTTCTGATGAGCCCTCATCAGGAGTCGTGTTGATGTCGTCTGCGTCCCGGAGGTCAGCAGCTACGTCGTCAGCCCTTCGCCGCGCTCGGAGAACATTCGCATACTCAGCGTCAGTCAGGAGTGGAGGTGGAATTTGGTTGTGAACCAAAGTCTCCATTAATCCGTTCATTCTTGCCATGGATTCCTCCATGCACCGGATTCGATCTTCGAGCATTTCCTGCTCGGCGGTTAAAGGACTTTTGCCGCTGCTTCTCAAGTTGGGCGCCATTTGATCTCCGATCAAGCGGCGCGGTGAGTAACAGAGAAGGCGGGAAGAATCTTACAATAATGACGGAGGTTCGGCCCGGCCCTCCTTCTAGCGCCAAGCTGTTGGTGTAGAATTTAAACCAACGCCGTGATCCGTATCTCTAGCGTGTGATACGGCGATGAATAGTGGAAGTTTGAACGGAAAATAAATACTCGGAGATTTTTTAAGTGGTTCGACCCTCCGCCGGAGTAATAGTCTACGTCCACTGTGTTTATAGTATTTCCAAATTGGGAATTTACAAAGTAATTTTCTCCAACCCCTTTCCTCTTCTCCTTTCCTTCCTTTTATAGAAGTCCGGAAAGAGAGAGAGAGGAAAGTGTCTTAAATGTGCCCCACCAAATCACCCTTAAATCAGGGGATTAGGTGGCCTTATATTAATCGACCATACCCTGCCCTGAAATCAGTGGGTAGGTTACTAACTAATCAACTCACGTCATTCACATGTGAGGCACCTACAGTATATGTCAGAGGTAACTACCATCGGGAGTGATCTCACTGCAGCTATCCGTGCTTTACCCCTCGTCCAAGGACCTCCCGCTTCGCGATGAGTCCCCCAACTCTCCTGATCTTCCGCGAACGTGAGGTTAATCACGAGTTCCACTCGTCCCCGGGTTTAGGGGATCCCCAGCTCATCGGTCTCCCCCCGAGGACCTTTCTTCATGCTGAGATCTACCTTCGGGGTTGCTTCTTCCAACAACCCTCGGAGATGTAAGCACGAGGTCAACCCGCACTTCTTGGTGCCGTGGACGTCAACACTTGCTGACGTGGCGAATCTTCATCGTCACTTGGACACCCTCTCCGGAGGATTCTCGTCTTCGGGGACGACACCCTCGATGATATATCCTCGGACGAGAATTAGCTAACAACAGGCTTTAATCGTTGAAGCTTCCTACCACACAAAGATTTTTCTTGTCAGGTCCTAACCTGTTCGGGGATTAACTTGGAAAGCATTTAGCTAATTTTCTCCTAGAACCATTCTATGCTTCGAAGAAGATATAAGACCTAGGTATGCTTAAAGGGGGAACCCCGAGGTATGAAAAACTTAGGAAAATTTTGCAAAAATTGGACTAAGTTGATTACTGAAGCATAAAGTAAAGAGGCAACACTCTATTCAGAAGCATCAGGGACCGATGCGAGTAATAGGGTGCTTTCAAATTTCGTCGATTATTAGATTTGACCAAGGTCTACCTTCGGAGAAGGAGCTTGGTTCGGGATAATCCTTTGGAGAAGGAAGAACCCAAAGTAACTTAGAGCATCTTTCGAAGAAAAGTATGTTCGAGTTACGGTCTAATTAATCGCTTAATTTGCTTTAATTATGACCCTCGTAGAGGGCGTAATTTAAATAAGTTGTGATCCTCGAAGAAGACGCAACTTACGATTACATGATTGATCTCGGAGGGACTCGATCGTGTTAGTCAAACGTAATAGAGCGAAACAGGTTAGTGTTTGAATTTTTATTTTTATTTTTAAATATATCTCGTGTATTTGTTTTGCAGGTAACAGCTACTTACCCTCATCGAAAATGATCGGGGTTGAACGTACCAATCCAAGAGTAGTTTGGGTCGGTGCCAGAGCTGGCAGAGTCAGCTTCGGTAGAACATCTAACTCTCCCATTACTCAGGATCGGTATAGAACGTCCCGACCCAAGCGTAGTTTGGGTCGGTACCGGAGCTGGCAGAGTCAGCTTCGGTGAAACATTTGATTCCGAAGGAGTCAGATCTTCCCGTTCCTCAGGATCGGTATTGAACGTCCCAACCTAGGCATAGTTTGGGTCGGTGCCAGAGCTGGCGGAGTCGGTTTCGGTGGAATATTTGACTCCAGAGGAGTCAGATCTTCCCGTTCCTCAGGATCGGTATTGAACGTCCCAACTCAGGTGTAGTTTGGGTCAGTGCCGGAGCTGCGGAGTCGATTTCAGTGGAACATATGACTCCGAAAGAGTCAGACTTACGTGTTCCTCCACGAGGAAATCCTCCACGACCAGGGAAGGATCTTCTATCGAGGCAACAGGAGGATTCGGCGTAGCCGAGAAATCACCTTTGCAGATGACTTCCTCTGCAGCACACAAGGCCTCTCAGGCAACGTCATCAAAAGAGCCACCCTCAGAAATTATCGCCGAGGTGGCCTCCGGGAGCGCCTGAGTCATCTTACAGGGACGACCTAAGTCTGGGGAATCAGAACATCCTTGCTCCCGAAGGGAGAAGGATTCGATGGAGCTACCTTCGAAGGAGTTGGCACCAACTCCTCTGTCATCATCTTCTTCTTCTTTCTCTTCACAAGCTCTGGAGAAGACTCGACCTCGACTTCCTCTGTCGAAGACGGAGCAGGTACAGCCGCGGGCTTAAGTGGAGCTGGCCTCTTTGAAAAAAAGGTAGCCTCCTTCAATTTTGAAGCCCCGGAGGAAGTGGACTTCTTCGTAGAAGAAGTAACACTCCCTTCGGCCGCAATCGAAGATGCCCCGACCTTGAACTTGGGTTTCTTCGAGGCCGACATGTACAGACGTGAGCTTCCTCGAGGCCGGCAACAAAGAAGATGGAAAATGGAGGAATAAAAATTCAAGTATGGAGCTTACCAAGGACGTTGTAGTTCCTTGGAGACACTCTGGGCTCCCGCGACAGAACTGAAGGGTCAGGGAAACGTCAGCAAATCTAGTCGAACGGAGGGAATCTCCCGAAAAATGTCAGAGCATCAAGGATGAAATCCCACAGGGCACGATTCGTACCTTCGGGATTGGGGGGCAGATGTTGTAAGTGATTTTTCTTCAGTGAATGTAGCTTCGGGGGCGAAGTCTCCGAGGCACATTTAATGCAAACACAAGCCCCCGATTCTAACAGCAAAACAATGCCACATCATCACAGGAGGTTCCTCCGAACGAAGCATGGACGAGGATTGTCGAAGATAATTCTCGATTCTACACCCATGAAGATAAGCCAGAAAAGCACCACCAAAGGTGGTGTCGATTTTATAACAAGACCCTCGAAGAGGGATTGATGGATAAGAAGGCCGCGGCTCGAAGATGATCCACCCCCGCGAAGCTAGCCTCGGAAAGGAAACAAGGAATTCACTCAAGACGGAAGGCTCGACCCATGAAGTTGGTGACCCCACGCGTGGTAGTTTAGGTCTTTCGCTTTTCTAGCCCCGATCGTGGGATATTCTGTAACTAAGCCCGTAAGACTCGCGATTGATATAACCGTTAGGATATTTCCGAGTCTTTAGGCAGAAATAACTGCACCATTATTATGCATTTAATTTATTAATTATTCCTGAGATTTAAGGGATCGTGGGTTATGCTTTCTTTCTCCGGAACTGTCACTCCACGACTATAAAAGGAGAGTGATAGGACGGAAGAAGGGGTCGATTGTGTATTGGAATTCAAAATAATCAAATATAACTCTCAGTGGACGTAGGCTATTACTCCGAAAGAGGGTTGAACTACTTAAAAAATTCTCTCTCTCTTTATTTTTTCCGACCAACTTTCAGTTTTCATTGCCGCATCACTTTCAGAGGATCGAATCTCGTCATTGGTTTAAATTTTACACCAACAACCATCATTCAAAGTTTGGTTCGTTTGACTATTGGCAACACGTTGGTAAAAGACTGTAGTTGAGTTGGCACCATGGACTCCTTAACAAAAATCTAGCCATCAAGGTTCGCATAAGCGAGGAAGATGGAAAAAAAATATGAAAAAAGGACAAAGAAGAAACTAAAGTTTCTATGGCGGCGAATAGCTTGAGCAAATTGATAGAATAAGGCTTTAAACATTTGGATTTGTTTTGGAAATATTTTGCCCTAATTATAGACAAAAAGCTCATTATTTTCTAAAGTAAAAAATAAATTATAATTTATTTTCTAAAAAATTGAGGGGCATTGATGTCTTTGTGTACATCAGTTTTGATTCATTAAATATGAGTCTATATTAATATCAAAATTGAGGGACATTGATGTCTTTTTATACAAAATTAGAATTTCATCTAAATACAAGGTTTTTTTTTATAGGAATTATCCCCTTTTAAGATCTAAAAACACTCAACATTAGTTAAAATGGATTCAAGATATATTATATATTGTGAATTGTCATGGAAATTTTTCTTGAAATATGTAGTTAAAACGACAACTTTAAATTCAAAATATTTGGGATCACAAAACTCCATCACAAGAGAGTTTTGTTTTTTATTTTATAGATATTATAGAAAACATTGAATGAATCTATAATTTATTTTTGAATTATCTGAATTTAAATTTAAATGGCCAAAATAAAGTTTTAACTATCAAATTATAAAACATGACAAATTTAAAAGCTAATAATGCTACTTAATTTTAAAAAAAATCCAAATTATATGTGAATATTACAAGGTTTTTCGTATTAGGAAGGCAACATGATGTACACACAAAAAAAAGGGAAACAAACTTGTGTAATATAAGAATGTGTGAGTAGCTTCCATGGTTTAGTTGGGTGACAAATTGGTCGATTTTTTTGGTTAACAATAGATCTCTTTGATTTTTTTTTTTATAAAAATCAAGTCCAAAATCCTTACAGTTATGAATGACTTTTTCGTATGTAACGCGCACACGCTTGTTTTTCGAATAAAATTACCAAAATATACTCATGTCATTTAAAAGTAATTTTTTAGGCATTTAACTAAAATTTTTTGGTAATTTTTTAGGATTTAGCCCTAAAATGTCGAAATTAAGAATTTAGCCATAGTAACATATATACGTGTAAAAAGCGTAACATATTACATGTAACGTTACATTTAATGTTACACTTTTTACACGTATATATGTTACATGTAACATAAAATGTTATATGTTATGACTAAATCTTTAATTTCGTGAAACTATGGCTAAATCCTTCAAATTTTACTTTTAAAATGGCAAATTGCTTAACTGACCCTAAAAAATAAAAATAAAAACTAGGGAGATTTTGATAAATGTAATTTTTTTAACACACTATTTATCTAGACCCTTTTCGTGTTGTACTTTTAATTTATATCTTTACTTTTACATTATAAACATAGAGTAAAAATCAATTTTGCAATAATTCAAAACGAAAAAATTATTAAACACCACTCATTATTTGAACAAACAAAATAAGGATGAAGTGGGAAAATACTCAAAATTCACATGTCAATAAAACTACGAGGCTATTTAGTATTTGGCCTTTTTTAGTTCATGTTTAAAGAAAATAGCCAACGTTTTTAAAATTAAGAAATTAGGTATTATTCCTTAAGACCTAAGCGTATAAAGGTAAAATTACATAATCATGTACACATCATGTAGTTTAAGAAATGACTATTTCCCTAACTAATGGGAATTTGACAATTTTTTTTTAAAACATCATTCAACAAAAGGCTATTTGCTCAATAATTTCCATACCTAAGTTTTTAAAGTAATTAAATAAACAATCAATTCATTGATGACTTGTACATATTTTTGACAAATCAGTTAACTACCACCAGTTAACACAATGTAAGTAATTGAATAACATATATTTTTTTAGTAGAAATCAAAGAAACATACCATTTGAGACATAAATTGTTAAGTGGTGCACTAATTAATTCAATTTTATAATAATCCAAAAAGAGAAACCAGTAAACACCACCAATTATTTTAACAAACAAAATAAGGGTGAAGTGTGAAAATACTCAAACTCATACATCAATATCATAAAGAATTAAGGGTATAAACATAAAATTACAGCATCACTTAAGTATCCTGTATTTTAAAAATGAATATTTTCTCACTTAATAGAAACGTTGGCTATTTTCTTAAAATATCATTAAAAAAATGATTATTTGCCTTATTTGCCTCCACCAAACTCCACATTCAATTTTATTTTATTTTTTTACTTTTCTAATCCTAATGCAATATCCTTAAATCTCAACCATTTATACCATATCGAAATTCGCAAAGTCAAATCATTATAAAATGAAATGGTTTGGATGTTTACCACAAACAACCCATAAACCCAATAATCTCTATATTCAAAAATTTTAAGTAATAAAATAAAGGAAATTTTAAGAAAATAATCACCGTTTACAAAATGATTTTAAAAAATAACTACAGTTTCAAAAAATTTAAAAACTAGCTATGTCAAAAATTTTATCAGAAAATTTTTGGCTAGTGTCAGAAATTTCTGATAGTAATTTTATGTGCATTTTTATTATTATCAGAAATTTCTTACTTGTTTTATGGCTAATTTTTAAATTTTTTGAAACTCTGCCTATTTTTTTAAAAGACACCGTCCATAATAACTATTTACCTAAGTAACTCTAAAATAAATAATCAAAAATAAATATTCGATTCATTAATTACTTTTTTAACAACTCAATATCGGGGTTGGACGGCACAATTAAAAGTCTTTGGTCGGGTAGTGGCAATATCTGGGCGAGGCGGCTCTGCGCGAGGTTTGGGACTTTGGGCGATTGGGCGGCACTGCGGCAACATCGGGGTTTACGCGTTTCGGGCGAGGCGGAGCAGCGGATTGGAGCGTCGGCGCGGGCGTGGCGAGGGAGAGACGACGCCTAGTGTTGGTCGGATTCGTTTGTGGGTCTGGTTCGATCAATGAACTATATTCTTCCTCTTCTTACAACAAAGACTAGACATGAAATCCTCACAAAATCCCGAAACGACAGTCCTGAAATCGGCACTGTTATCGAGACTCCTCCTCCTGAGCTTGGTCCTCCTATGGCGGACCCTCCTCAGCCCCTACGACACCTCCGCGCCAATCGACCCCGAATGCTTATCCCAATCCAACGGTCGCGTTCGCCACCAACCAGAGAAGCTTCTCTGGCCTTCCATGGCGTCGGCGATCGAGTCCTCCGTCGTCTGGGACGGCGTCTACTTCGTCCGCATTGCCCACTGCGGCTATGAGTACGAGCAGACCTACGCCTTCTTGCCTCTCCTTCCCATTTCCGTCTCCTTCTTCTCTCGCACAGGTTTTCCAACTTCCCAATTATTCGCTTGAAACCAAACCAAAAAAAAAATAAAAATGAAAATGATAATGTTGATTGAGATGTCTGAATTGTAGGGTTTTTTTTTTTTTTTTTTTTTTTTGGGTTCAGTTTTTGCGCCATTGGCTCTAATTATTGGGCATAGAGCTGTGTTGGCGTTATCCGGCTATGTGGTTAACAACATTGTCTTTGTCTTTGCGGCGGTTTACTTTTACAGGTGAGTTTTTTACAGTAGGAATTTACGTTTGAAAATCAAATTCTGTAGAGGTTTTTATGCAAGCTGTTTAGAGTTTAGAGAGAGGCTTTGCTTGGAATAAGTTGGTTTTTTCGGTCGCTCTGATCACTTGTTGTTTTTAAATTGTCACTCTAATAGGCTTTCAGTCGCTATTTTGAAGGACCGCGACGCAGCGCTTAGAGCTTCGATCTTGTTTTGCTTCAATCCGGCTTCAATATTTTATTCCTCAATGTAACATATATTTCTTCTTTTGTGGGTTTTTTTTTTTTTTTTTTGTTCGCTAAATTTGCAGAACTAAGAGTTTGGTTTCACCTTTATGTGCAGATATTCAGAGAGTTTGTATGCTTTATTTTCAATTGGAGGATTGTACCAATTAATATCTGGAAAAGATAACATTGCCACTCTTTGGCTTGCTCTCTCTGGATTTGCAAGGTCTAATGGAGTGATCAATGCAGGTTACATATGCTTTCAAACTATGCATCGAGCGTATAATGCCGCTGTGAGAAAGAAGACTTTTGTAAGTACACTATCCCTTTGCGTCTTTTTAATTGCTGTTTGAGTGGGTTTCTTTATGACACTGAATTAGTATTGTATTTTTATTACTTGGGAGGACTATTGTTTTAATCTAAAGTTTCTTCGCCTTCAAACCTCTTGATTCCGAGTAGCTGATTGCAATTTTGGATGTTTCTTCTTCCTTCTCTTGTTCCTCATAGTAGACTTGTCATCACACGGATATATAAGTTTTTGAAAATCTTGACCCCTTTATTATAGCCATTCTTTTATCTATCTTCTTTTTTTTTTGTTTTTTTTTTTTTGTTTTTGTGTGTGTGTGCATGTTTAAATGTGCGTTTATACATATGATCTAATACACCTTTGAACTGCCCTTAGCATAAGCGAAAAAGTTAAAAGGTGACATGCTAATCTCACTTGTATTGAGCAGAGCAAGTAATTATTTCATCCTTTCGGGAACAAGAAGATGTACTTATAATCCTCCTGTTTCTATACCAGCTGGCATTGCAGGTTGTTGCTGGAGGAGTTGTGCGTTGTATATTTATTTTCGCCCCATTTTTTGCATTTCAAGCATATGGTTACTACAATATCTGTGTAGGAAGTTCTGGAGATAAAATGAGGCCCTGGTGCAAAGCAAGGATTCCCTTGTTGTACAATTATGTTCAGAGTCATTATTGGTATTGTTTTTCTTTAACCGTGGGTTCATATTATTTTTTTTATTTTTGGTTTGAAATCAGCACACAAATCCGAGTTTTATTTCACGCGTTTTAGTTATGTAGAGGATGTCCATTGGAATTTTTTAATGTAAATCTATGGAGTTTTATCCTTTCAATCCCGTAATTGAAAGAACTGGAAATTTCTTTAATTTAACACCCTTATTTTTAGGTTAATTTTTTCCCCTTCTTTCTCTTTGTTAATGTGACACAGGGGAGTAGGCTTCTTGCGATACTTTCGAATTAAACAGTTACCAAATTTTCTACTGGCATCCCCTATTTTGTCCTTGGCACTTTGCTCACTTATCCATTATGCAAAATCAGAACCTCGGAAGTTCTTCTCCTTGGGTTTTCATGCTTCTACCGAAGATAAGAATTCTGCAGCTGTGCTTTTTATCCCAGAGGAAGGTCTGAGATCTAGCATCAATCACCGACCAAGGAAAGTCTCATCCAAGATGCAGGGTATTACTTTCGACCAGAAATCGGTTTATGATTTTTATCATTCTACATATTGTACCGCGTGCATATGTACATTTTGTCACAACTATTTAGTGCTTTTCTTTTTTCCCTTATTGCTGTCTCTTTTGTTTTTGCTTTTCCTTGTAGAAAATCATAGTCCTAGTTCAAAAAAGCAAATGACTAAAGGAGAAGTTCCTGCACAGCACTCAGAAAAATATGAATCATCAGGGAAAATTGGATATTTGTCTGTGTTCGTTCTTCCCTTTGTCCTGCATCTGGGATTTCTCGCACTTACAGCGATTTTCGTCATGCATGTGCAGGTTGAATTCCTTCGATTTGCCCTCAATTTGCTATATGCAATATGATACAAGTAGCAAAACTTGTTAGAAAGTGTCAGGTTGTGGCTATAGGAAAAAGAAAAAGGAAGATCTTGGCTCAATACTTAGAAAGAAGGGAGAAAAAGAAAAAGAATGGCTTGCTGAAAATTTGTTTGTCGTAATTTTTCTTTTGTTTTATTAGAGGATAGTGCTATTAGTCATTATTATTGTAGCTTAGCGCTGATTATTTTGGGAACATTGGACAGGTCGCCACTCGTTTCTTATCATCCAGCCCTCCTCTTTACTGGTTTGCTGCGTACTTGATGAAATCTCACAGTAGTCAGAGATGGGGATATATGATCTGGGCATACTCGGCAGCTTACATTCTTCTCGGCAGTTTGCTCTTTTCTAACTTCTACCCGTTTACGTGAAGTAGCAAAACTCTCACGATAGTAGCTGCTAACAGCTTCGCTCTTGAAGGGTCAGTTTCCTAGTTTAAGACTCAGTTCTTTAACTTATACCTCAAAGTGGTGTTAGACCATGGACATTGATTCTCACGTGTTACATCAAATTGTAATTTTGTTTTTAGTTTCATAGCAAAAATATAGAAAATCCTAACTTTTTTAGAGGGATATAATTTATTGTTTTCTTATCTTGATTGATGCTCTGATGCGGAACATTTCATTCCGAAATCTTATTGAGAGTTGATATCATATGGTCATAACAAATTGAGTTTTTTTGGTGAATATAATGCAGATTTTGTGATACCAGATTATGGTGTTTCCGATAGGATAATGCCCATATTAGTTCTATTCTTAATTTGCTGCTATTTTATATTGGACACCCATCAGTTTGGAAGACAATGGCCGTCCATGGTGGTAGGTGGCTGCGAACTTATTCATTTAATATCAAATATCTAAAAACATCTCTAATGTGGTGCCATTTTCGGTGGCCACTGGCCAATGTCAAAGTCTAACATTTCAATATAGAAGGTGTTCTCCGACAATGCTATATTCAGTGTTAAATTTGGCAAATTTATATTGTATATTGGACATCCGTCGGACCATCACTATTAAGAAAATGGCCGGTCATGGTGGAAGGTGGCTGCAAAGGTGACGTAAGAACGAAATAAAAGGTCAAAGCTGAGGACTTAGACACTCGGCTCACCATGTAATGTCGGAGTAGCAACCATCCGCCAAAAGCCCATCAAACTGCTAACCGAAATTGACTACTGGTGGGCTGAAACCCCTATCCGTAACTCGGCCTGACCCAGGGCTTCCATGTCACCTCCTAGTGTACGGTATGGCATGGGTCGGATGTTGGCCTCAAATTCACTAATTGTACTCTACTATGTAAAAGCAACCGTCTATTAGAGGCATCCACCACATCATAATTGTAGTTGTATCAAATGTATCGCATGACGTATTATATCTCAAAGGACAAAATCAAATATCGCGTCGTAATTGTAAACGCATTTATCTTACTAAATGTTATCAATTGGCATGACCATATTGTTCGCATATTAGTCGAGTTATTCACGTTTCTCTCGATTTATCAGTCTGATTATTCTCAATTACGTAATAAACTAATTTATCGTCTAATCGAGACTAGTCAAGGCTCATCTAGAAACCCGTAACTAGGGTTGGACAAAAAATTGCCCTTGCCCGCCCACCCGCCTGAACGGTTCAGGCGGGTGTCATAAGCTTTTTTCAATGGTCGGTTGGCAACCGATCGAGGGTTCCTTTCAAATGGGGTGGGTAGCAGCTGATAGAGGATTTATTCTGGCAAAACCGGGCTTTCACAATTATGTAGTTTTTTAAACATAAAAATAACATTAACACTTAATAGGGTTGGCATCCTAGGGTTGAGGGTTCTAAATTTGATTCAACCATCTCCCTCCTACATCCCTCTCGCCCAAGCTGTGATCGGCGACGGCCCTCGCCCTTCGAGCGACCAACCCCACACCTTCACCCTCACGGTTCATGGCTTCACGCTCCTTCTCCCGCAGTTGCTCCCTCACCTTCGGCCGCACGCCATCACGAGTCGCGCCTTTGGCTCTGTTGCGCCCATCGTCCAGCCCTCGGTTCCTCACCTTCCGCCGTCCGTTGGGTCTATAATTAGGCCTAAAACCGACCACCCATCAACCAGCCACCCGCTACCCATTTGGTCAACAATCGGTGTATTTCCGCCACCCACCGAATATTCGTCCTCACCGCTCGGCAATCGCCCGCCCGATCGTCGTGCACCCCTACTCGTAACTTTCCCAGTATATTCTGACAAAAATCTGGTTATCTTATGGCCACCAAATATTGCTCAACATGCTCTACTAGCTGAGAGAGCTTTTCAACTGTACCTCAAGGGCATCAATCGGACCTCGAATGAGAAAGTTTTAATGTTCGAAAAATTTGGAGAAATTTGAAAAAAAAAAAAAAGAAAAATAAGAGAATGAAGATGGAGAGAGAGAATGAGAGGGAATGTGACATGGTGAGTAATTTTAAGGGAGAAAAGGAGAGGAAATTTAGTGTGGGTAGAAGAATATAAAATTTTCAATTTGAACCACATTTTTTTTTTTTACGATTAAGTCTCACAAAATTTCCACCTTAATAATAAATATTTAGGTTAATAGCTCATTTGGTCCCTGAACTTTTGCTCAAGTGACAATTTGATCCCTACTCTTTTTTTATTTGCAATAGTAGTAACCGAACTTTTTAAATGTTGCTCCGCCGTTAAAATTGAAAAATCCTGTTTAAATCCAAACGGTTTTACCACGTGACTTGCACGTGTGGTAGTCTCCAAATAGAAAACTGAAAATACCCTTGTGTAATTAGGGTTTGGTTTGCTTTTGGTCAAAACTCAGCTACGAAAAGAAAAAAAAGAAAAAAAGTGCAGCGCCGAACGAGAGCTCGCGAGGTTGGGACTAGGGGGCTTCTCTGATTTTCGATGAACAAAGTGGATTCGCACAGAAAAGTTGTGGTTTGTGGTTATTATTCTTGAACTTTGTCTTGTTTTTTTTTTTTTTTCTGTTCGTGAATTTGCGGTTTGTGACATAAAGAAACGGGGGTGTCGAGGAGGGGAGAGGGCATCGCAGAGGTCGGGGGGCATCGACAGAGGGGTCGTCGCGGAGGGGAGGGGGCATCGGCGGAGGGGTCGTCGCAGAGGTCGGGGGGCCTTGGGACGTCGCGGAGGGAAGGGGGCCTCACGGAGGAGAGAGGGCGTCGGCGGAGGTCTTGGGGCGTCGTAGAGGGGAGGGGCATCAGCGGAGAGGTCGTCGCAGAGGTCGGTGGTCATCGCAGAGGGGAGGGGGCGTCGCAGAGGTCTTGGGTCGTCGCGGAGGTCTTGGGTCGTCGGCGGAGGTTGAGGGGACGTCGCGGAGATCTGGGCGCGGTGTGGCAGAGGTCTGGGCGCGGGGTCGGAGTCGTAGAAGTTGGGTCACGGAGGCACAGAGGTCGGCGCAGAGGTTTGGGCGCGGGGTCACGGTGGTCGGGGTTCTGGGCGCGGGGTCGCGGTGGTCGGGGGTCTGGGCGCGAGTCGCGGTGGTCGGGGGTTTGGGCGTATGGTCGAGTGGGGTTCAATCTCGAAGATTGGTCAACGGGGTTCGTTGTAGTCTGGGCGTGGGGTTGAGTGGCTTTTTTAATTCAATAGCTAATTCTATTTACCAAATTAATTATTTGTCAGTTGGGATTAGAAAACTCTCGACTCAATCAGTGGTTTCTTGTTTTTTTCTTTATTTATAAAAATCAGTGGTCTCTTGGTTCTTAGACATAAATTCCCAAATCTCAAGTCTTTGACAAAGTTATATTGGTTCAATAGATGGATCTTGGATCATTAATGCTATTTATTTAATTGAATGGATTTTTTTTTTGTGATATGATGGACCTTTTATTTGTGGAGTAGATGATAGCATATCGTGTAGTGAGGAAGATAAAGGCATAGGAAAATGACAGTGGGGAAGAGAATTAAGTTTCTTTATTTTTTTGTCTTTTGTTTTTTTGCTAATCATTCCACTACTTTGTTTTCTAAGGGTATTTTGGGGGTTTTTTTTTTTTTGAAAACCCAAAGCACGTGTTAGTCACGTGATAAATCTGTTAAAAAACTAACAGAATTTTTAAAATTGACTGGTAGAGCAACATTTAAATAGTTCGGGTACTACTATTGCTAATAAAAAAAGAGTATGGATCAAACTGTCACCCGAGCAAAAATTCAAGGACCAAATGAGCTATTAACCCTAAATATTTTGAGGGCTTGCACACTACATGAAGCTTAAACTCAACTGGTACATATGATGAATTGAACACAAGTTTTTATTGAGCCGAACATGAGTAGGTCGCGAGCGGTTTACTCCTTATTTGCCTCAACCATGCAAATATTTTCATTCTCATTCTTTTTACTTTCCTAATCCCAATACTCTTTAATCAACCTCTAAATTTGAAAAGTCAGCAATCATTCTAAATGAATCATTCAATTGTTTTCTGATGAGTGAGCAATATACTCACTCATATATCACATTTTCCATCTTGAATTGTTGTAAATTCCTCAAGTTTTATGTGTTTTGATGAGTTTGTGAGTGTACAGGTGATTTAAGTACAAGTACGAAAATCGAGATGAAAAAGCACACAAAACGGAGCATTCTGGAGCAAAGGAAAACTAAAGAAAAAAATACAGAGCCATCGTCGATCGATCGCGGTACATCAGCCGATCGATCGGCAGGAATTTCAAAGAACATGAGCAAAAAGGCAGAGCGACCGCCGATCGATCGCGGCATACCAGCCGATCGATCGGCACTATTTCAGAAGATCGCCCGCAACATAGCCGATCGATCGCGACATAGCAGCCGATCGATCGGCCAACTCCTACGAAACCTAACATAGTCAGCACCGATCGATCGCGGAACTGAGCTGATCGATCGGCAAAACATCCTGCTGCAAAACATCATCGTTTTCCAGACTTTTAAGACTCCGAATTTCCACCAAAATTAGGTCAAAGCATGCGCTCTATAAATAGAACACAGTTTGGACGATAAGAAAGGTGGAAACACAGAGAGAAACACCACAAGAAGCTCAAGAACACCAAGAGAAGGATTGGCTCTTCAAAGAGGAGATGAAGACGGATTTGCCTGCAATTCCACCTGAGTTTTCTCTATTCTCTTTATTTTCTTCTCATGTATTTCTTGTAATCATTATGAACCCTAGTTTAATTTATATATTTATTTATTTGGTTTCAAGAGACTAAATCTCTCTCTAGGAGAGATTGGCCGAACTCAATGTCGAATCTATTTTAGTTTTCATTAATAAATTACTCAATTACTCAATTCTCATATTTGTGTTCTTGTCGAAACTCTAGGTTCAATTAGGTTAAACTTGAGAGAGACAATTTGATTGAGTTGGGAATAACAAGAATTACAACTTAGACGCCATAAGGACCGGGAGGTGACTGGTAGTCTAGGTAGTCGAATTATAAATCATAAGGACCGAGAGGTGATCGATTTAGGATTCTAGGAATCGTGTGTGAATGTTATTAAATCTCAACGAGCGGACGCGTGAGTTAGAATTGAATACATAATTAGGTCAATAAGCAAGAGCTGCGACTTAGTTCTTAAATTCCTAGACTAGCATAGAATTGAGGATTGTGGTGAGATATTAAGGATAATTGAATAGAGGACATGTTGAGGGAAGCTAATCGATCCTAGGTTTTATTTGTAGTATTTTTGTTTACTGTTATTTTGTTTATTTATCTTTCATTATCTAAATTGTTAGCCTAGATAAAGTAGACATTTAGTATTCATAGTGCTTAGTTAATTAGGTTAGTTAGTTCTCTGTGGGAACGATATCTGGACTCTTCAGTCCACTTTATTACTTGAACGACCCGTGCACTTGCGGTTATAATTCGCGTGTGTTTTCGAGCGAACAAGTTTTTGGCGCCGTTGCCAGGGAACAAAACGGCCTAATTTGATTAACACTGTGAAGAACGATAAAAACTTTAATCTAGGCATAAAAAAAAGTTCATTTTTATTCTATTTAAAATTTTCTTTGATGCTATCTTGTTTTTGTTTTGCAGGAGCTTAAAAATGTGGGATCGACAAGAGATCTTACAGTTTATGCAAAGGAATCACGAGCCTTACTATCATGTGTGGGAGAGATACAAGGACCTCCTCCGGGACTTTCCTTACCACGGCTTCAACCGAGAGGGTCAACTAATGAACTTCTTAGATGGGCTCACCACTGCAACACGAGAATGGGTGGAAGGAGGAACTATCACCTCTTTCTATAATTTCACCACAGACGAAGCCTACGAGTACTTAGAAGATCTAGCTGGGTACGATTACCAATGTTGGAATCCTTCCCAAGCATATCAATGTTTTGAGGAGGAGACATACAATCCGGCGACATACCAAGATCCTCTACACCCGACAATGAGTGCTTCCTCGAGTTACACATCGAATCTACACCATATTTGGAAGCGAAACGACTGCACAAAGAAGAGCAAAGAAGAAAACAAATCGGTCAACTGTAGACTCAATTAGATAATCTCCAAATAGTTGTGTCAACAACACCGATACTTCAAGAGATTCAATTGCGGCGATGTCAAGGAGAGATGAATTAAAAAGAGTACAACTCCAACTTAATCAAATCCAAAAGGAGCTGTCAACCTTGAGTATGACTCCTACAAACTCCATCGAAACCGTGACAAAAGAGGTAGACTGTCAAAGTGATCAGACGCCGAGCGGACTTTGGGAAGATTACGATGTTGTCATATTTGATGAGGATTCCATGGAGGAGATGTCAAGAACCATAATTGAATATGATGAATTAGACGACAAGTCATCTCTTTTTGAGACTCACGACATCACAATACCATTATCCATTGAAGAATTCAAAAGTGAATATCACTTATGGACGATGCCTCAACCACCATCTTTTGGAGATTCCTTGAAAACTTCCCACCCATACAGATCGAAGAGAAGTCCCTTTGCACGTCCGTTCAGAAAGCCACAGTTTGCCAAGCTTGAGAGCGTTGAAGATCAAAACCCGTGGGACGTGTTGTATGACACGTACTATGGGCGGAAGCCGCTATTTGAAGACTTGTGGCGACGCCGAGTTAAGCTGGACGTTAACCACTTGTTTGGGGTGGGCATTTTGCCCATTCCATCCCATTTATTGGGATGGAAAAAATTGTTTGAAAATGGTTTTGAATGGTTTGAAAAAATGATGTAAAAATAGTTTGACTTTGCTAATTTCGAGGTGGTATGAATGGTTGAGATTTAAAGATATTGTATAGGGATTTGAAAAGTTAAAAAAAATGGTTGAAAAAAATGGAATGGAATAGAATGGTTTGGAAGATTAGGAAAGATGAAAAAAATGAAAAAATGGAATGGAATGGAATGGTTTGGAAGATTAGGAAAGTTGAAAAAATGAAAAATAGAATGGAATGGAATGGTTGAAATGGGTGGGGCAAACAAAGGGTAAACGTAGCGCTTCTTGGGAGGCAACCCAAGGTAAGTACTCTTAACCTGTGTAGTATAGTAGACAGTGAGGACACTGTCCATTTTAAGTTTGGGGTACGATTATATCTTTTACCTATTTTTCATTCATGTTCATTGCATTTTAGGAGTGATTGTTGTGTTTAGTGTTAGTTTTCTCGGTCGTTGATAGGATGAATGACTTTTGATGAGCTCTTTTTAAAAATTTGTGATTGTGACTTGATTGAGCGAGAGGTTCATACTCTCGATTATGCTTGATGTTTTTCAAATTTTATGCACTTATGTCTCAAGTCTTTAGGTCTTGTAAACTTTTGGAATTGAATTTGTACTTGTGAGAGTTTGTTTTGTGAGCACTAGAACCCTTTTTAGCACTCTTCGAGGCGAAATCCGAACGCTTAGAGTAGTAAGAGAAATGATTAAGGCCTTTATTTGAATCGTTTGAGCCAAATAGCCAACCTATTGATGTTTAAACCTCTGTGTCCCGTTTTGAGCTTTATTAGCCTTTTCTTTTGGGAAACCCAAAACAAAATCCTTAGCCAAGAAAAGAAACCTAACCCCGTCATCTTAGCTAGGATAGCTAACCTTGTATGATCAAGGTAATGCCAACACCTATAAAACCATATACATCAAACCCTCCTTCACTATAAAAAAAAAATCAAGTTAACCCTCTTAAATCAACAAGTTTGGGGGAGGATCAAAAGAAATAAAATATATAGTGGAGGAAGGGAAGTCATAAAATGGTCTATAATGGGTGAGAGTTTGAACCATTCACAAGGTTAGTATCGGGATGTATTTTACGACCTTAGGATCGTCAATATCAATTGAGACGATTCGTAGGAAGAGAGCTAGGATGATTTGAGCTTAAATACACCATTTCCATCCACCCCTAGCCTGAGCCTATCGTTAAAAGCCTACAAAGTCCTTTTGATATTTTACAACTCTTAAGTGTTCTATTAGTGGAGTATTAGTGGAGAAGGGTGCGAAAATTGGGCTTATGGTTGTTCTTCATTCATATTCTCTTACTTGTACTTATGAGAAACCAAGTTTTGAGACTAAGAGAGAAGAGACAACTCACACACACACGAAGAACTCGAGCAATTGAGAGAAGTGTACTAAAACAAAGTCATTTACAATCTTTATTTTCCTAAAAGCTCTACAGAGGAATTCTAATTTGAGATGTAAATCCGAGAGACTAATTACGAGACATATTCATTCACATTTTTCATAGTTATATTTTGCATTTAGTTCTTTATTTCTATCATGTATAAATAAAATGGGTATGATGATACATTTGTTAGAGCTTTGTTGCTTGAGGACAAGCAACGGTTTAAGTTTGGAGGTGTGATGAGTGAGCAATATACTCACTCATATATCACATTTTCCATCTTGAATTGTTGTAAATTCCTCAAGTTTTATGTGTTTTGATGAGTTTTGTGAGTGTACAAGTGATTTAAGTACAAGTATGAAAATCGAGATGAAAAAGCACACAAAACGAAGCATTCTGGAGCAAAGGAAAACTAAAGAAAAAATACAGAGCCATCGCCGATCGATCGCGGTACATCAGCCGATCGATCGGCGGGAATTTCAAAGAACATGAGCAAAAAGGCAGAGCGACCGCCGATCGATCGCGGCATACCAGCCGATCGATCGGCACTATTTCAGAAGATCGGCCGCAACATAGCCGATCGATCGCGACATAGCAGCCGATCGATCGGCCAACTCCTACGAAACCTAACATAGTCAGCGTCGATCGATCGCGGAACTGAGCCGATCGATCGGCAAAATATCCTGATGCAAAATGTTATCGTTTTCCAGACTTTTTAAACTCCAAATTTCAACCAAAATTAGGTCAAAGCATGTGCTCTATAAATAGAACACAGTTTGGACGAAAAGAGAGGTGGAAACACAGAGAGAAACACCACAAGAAGCTCAAGAACACTAAGAGAATGATTGGCTTTTCAAAGAGGAGATGAAGACGGATTTGCCTACAATTCCCACCTGAGTTTTTTCTATTCTCTTTATTTTCTTCTCATGTATTTCTTGTAATCATTATGAACCATAGTTTATTTTATATATTTATTTGTTTGGTTTCAAGAGGCTAAATCTCTCTCTAGGAGAGATTGGCCGAACTCAATGTCGAATCTATTTTAGTTTTCATTAATAAATTGCTGCAATTATTCAATTATCATGTTTGTATTCTTGTTGGTTTATTTATTTCTATTTGCAATTGAGAGATTGGATAGAAACTCTAGGTTCAATTAGGTTAAACTTGAGAGAGGCAATTTGATTGAATTAGGAATAACAAGAATCACAACTTAGACGCTATAAGGACCGGGAGGTGACTGGTAGTATAGGTAGTCGAATTATAAATCGTAAGGACCGAGAGGTGATCGATTTAGGATTCTAGGAATCGTGTGTGAATGTATTAAATCTCAACGAGCGGACGCGTGAGTTAGAATTGAATACATAATTAGGTCAATAAGCGAGAGCTGCAACTTAGTTCTTAAATTCCTAGACTAGCATAGAATTAAAGATTGTGGTGAGATATTAAGGATAATTGAATAGAGGACACGTTGAGGGAAGCTAATCGATCCTAGGTTTAATTTATAGTATTTTTGTTTACAGTTATTTTGTTTATTTATCTTTCATTATCTAAATTGTTAGCCTAGATAAAGTAGACATTTAGTATTCATAGTGCTTAGTTAATTAGGTTAGTTAGTCCTCCGTGGGAACGATATCCAGACTCTTCAGTCCACTTTATTACTTGAACGACCCGTGCACTTGCGATTATAATTCGCGTGTGTTTTCGAGCGAATATTTTCTCCAAACAAGGGGTTAGTTTGTTTAGACCTACCACCAATTGCGCCTTTTGGCAGCTTGAAGTATTTCGAGGATTTATTACAAGAATACTCGTCGTTTCAATAATCCTAAAAAAAAAAGGATAAATTTTACTTTTGCCCTATATAGTTTGGGTGTCGTTTTACTTTGGTCCATATGCTAAAAAAATATCTCATTCGCAGACTATAAAATGGTTCAATTGGTCCCTACCACCAATTGCGCCTTATGGCAGCTTGAAGTATTTCGAGGATTTATTACAAGAATACGCAGCGTTTCAATAATCCTAAAAAAAAGGACAAATTTTACTTTTGCCCCATATACTTTGTGTGTCGTTTCACTTTGGTCCATATACTAAAAAATATCTCATTCGCAGTCCCTAAACTATAAAATGGTTCAAATTGATCCCTCCGTCCATGTTCCATCAACTTTTTGACGAAAAATCGTCTTGTGCCCAACATGTGATCGATTAAACAATGGTAATAATGTAAACCCACAATTAATATCAATATTAGTCTAAAATACAATTAATACAAAAAATTCATTAAACACGCACAAAAAAAAAAAATAAATCAACAAACCCTTAATCCCATCCCCACTGCCTTCACATATTCGCAACTAATATAGCTGCCGAAATCCCCACCCAACCTCGTCGCGTGCCCAACCCCTCACTCAATCCCAAATAAAAATCGCCCAATCTCGCCGCCCATCCAACGTTAACTCGAAATTGACGAACCTGTCTGCCACCCAAACCCCGAGCCGAATGCCACTGCGTCACAAAACCCGAGCCAAAATCACCTACCCCACAGCTCGCCCAACCCCGACTCCGCAACCCTGAAACCCAACCCCCCGCCTAAGCTGCGAACCCCAAACTCCCTACTGCAAACCCAAAAATCCTCGCCGCAAACCCCAAACTGCAATCCAAACATCTGCTTTCGCGCATCACAACAAAAGGAGAGAAAGTGGGAGAGATCGAGAGATGGAGGGAGATAGATGAGAGAGAGAACAATAGAGCAAGAGACGAGAGGGAGAAAGAGAGAGAGCGGATTAGAAAGATTAAGTTTTTTTTTTTTAGTTTTATTAATATTAAAGTAAAAATTAAAAAAAAGGATAAAGAACTAAATAGTAAATTTTAAATTATTTTACTAAGGGTAATAATGTAATTTAATACATTATATATTTGTAAAATGCAACACGTCGCCAAACGTCGTTAAAAAATACGCGGAACATGAACGGAGAGACCAATTTGAATTTTGAATCATTTTTATAGTTTAAGAACTGTAAATGAGATGTTTCTTAGTATAAGGACTAAAGTGAAATAACACCCAATATACAGGGGACAAAAGTAAAATTTTCCCAAAAACAAAAAACTACCGGCTTTGGTTTATGATTAATGTGCTTGCTGAAGACGACGAAATCGAAAAGACACCTATCGAAGAGATGGGAAGCGTATTAAGTATTTAGCTCTCTCCTTGTGTTTGTGTTTGTGTTCGTTTGAGTTCAGCCAATTTTTGTCAGGTAAGCTTTCTGCTCTCCGTTTTTCACTTTCAAACCTATTCTGTTTTCTTTTTAATTCTGGGAAAAGCTAATAAAAATAAAAAATAAAAGAAGTAATCTTTTTATTAGATCTTCAACTAATTCACATGATGTTTCTTTCTTACCTTTTCTTTTCTGTTTCCCCTGTCAACAATAATCTACAATTATTTGTGCCAAAAAAAAAAAACAAACAAGTTTTCTCTGCGATTCTAGGTATCCTTCGAAGGGTTGGTTCAACACTGGTCCAATTTCACTGAATTTGAACTTTTATTTATTTATTTTTATATAAATAAAAAAACCCCATTCTCTTTGAAGTGTTATTTTGGTTCACTAATATATTCTTCAGTGATTGTCCTTCTCAGTTCACGGAGCGCGATGGCTTCTCTATTCAAGGTAAAGATGTTTTGCTTGTTTCTCTGGTCATAGAGGAAAATTAGGTTTCATTTTCACGACTGTTTTTCTTTTCGCTGCTTTTCTTATGTGCCCATTTCGCAATTTTGTATCGAAAGACTTTTTACATTTCGTTTGCCAATTGACAATTTCACAATTACCGCCTCTAAGCAACCGATCTCGAAAGGTGGAGAGCAAAGGGAAAGCAATGCAATGAATTATTTTGCAGAGAAAAATTGTTGATTATGTCCTGCATTTAGTTCTCTAACCCATTTATTGATTTTGATTTTTTTTTTTAAATTGGTCTTTAGGATCCATCTAAGCTTTCCGTGTATCGGGATAGAAGGTTTTCCGGCTCTCAAGAGGAGTTTGAAAAGGCGCTGCTGGCATCAACTACTGTTTATATCGGGAATATGTCTTTTTATACGACGGAAGAGCAAGTTTATGAGCTGTTTTCCCGAGCCGGAGAAATTAAGAAGATAATCATGGGATTGGATAAGAACTCAAAAACACCTTGTGGTTTTTGTTTCGTGTTGTAAGGCTCTTCCCGTCTTTTAATCGTTAAATGTCTTCAACTTATTTGTAGGATTAGTAGACCTCCATGAAGTTGGGCCTTTTAGAATAAGTGCAGTAATAAACCTTTTATCAGATGCTTTTGGCATGTTACAAAATTCCTAAACGTAATAATCATAGGAACATCACTGATTTTGTCCTCTTAAGTTTGAAGCTCGGCTATCTATATTGCAACCCTGATTTATGTAGTGTTCTTTTCTTTTTCTTTTTTTTTTTTGTTTTTTTATAAGTTTTTATATTTCCTATTCTTTGAATTTTCATTCATGTTTGCGTGCCAAATATCGGGTAGTTTTTGCTAAAATTTATGTAGATAAATCTCTGTACCTCGATCCAGATGGTTTAATCAGTGAATTGGTTTTTCAATATGAAGATGGTCACGATGCAAACTATTTTTCACATCTGCTGTTCTGTTTTGTATTCCGGTTTGGTTATGTCTCTTCTTTTGGTTTAGTTATGCTTCATTAGTTACACGTTTTAATGATTTTTTTTTTTTAGAGATTTTTAGGCATTGAACCAAACTTTTGGGTAATTTTTTAGGATTTAGCCATAGTTTCACGAAATTAGGGATTTGGCCATAACATTTAACATTTTTTGTAACATGTAACATATATACGTGTAAAAAATGTAACATTAAATGCAACGTTGCATTTAATGTTATATTTTTTACAGGTATATATGTTACATGTTACAAAAAATGTTACATGTTATGGCTAAATCCTTCAAACTTTACCTTTGAAATGGCTAATTGCTTAACTGGCCCTTTTTTTATGTGCCTCGTAGTTATAAATATGTCCTTTTGCAGATACTATTCTCGAGAGGATACTGAGGATGCTGTGAAATACATCAGTGGGACGATTCTTGATGATCGTCCTATTCGAGTGGATTTTGATTGGGGATTCCAAGAAGGCAGGCAATGGGGTCGAGGTCGAAGTGGTGGGCAGGTGAATTATTTTTCCATCTGCAATCTGTTTGAAGTTCTGATGTTCTACCTGTATTCATTTAGTGTTTTCTTCTTTACTTATTTCCCAGGTTCGTGATGAATATCGTACAGACTATGATCCTGATATCCTTTCAAATTTTAGATGGTAAATTTTTGCTTTACATTTTTGTTTGATTTCATCTAGATCGTATGGTTGGGACCTTGACTCAATTTGGACATGTTTTTGTTATTACAATAACATGTTTCTGTCATTGGAGTCACTTGGTCTTGTTTCATGTATTTGGTAGTACATGGTGCGTATTGACTGACAAAATGGTAAAATATATTGTTTTTTCCTTAAATTGTCAAAATCAGTAGACATTGTTTGATGATTTCTTTTCAAGTAAAAAAATTCATGTTTAAATTGTGAGTTGAAAAACCTCGCCCTTTAGTTTCCTTAACGTGTTATACGTAGAGGTGGTTATGGAAAGTTAGTACAAAGAGAGTTGGAGGCTCAGAGGCAGCTTGTAGATTATGGTACTGGATCCTTGGGCTCTTTCCAACCAGTCATGCCACCTCAATGTAAGTTATACATTATTCTATTTCTCTGATTAATCATTTGTCGTTGGCTTATTTATTGTCGAACTAGAGCTTTTGAACCTGCAATTTTATTCTTTCAAGTCTTTTCCTTTCAAATGAATGTTCCTTTTTATGAAAATTTTATCCATGGATGGTTTGCTTGCAATCCTAGCTCTAAGTTGGTGTGTAGGATGAAACATTCAAATAGATTACTGCATATATATATTTAAAAAAAAAAAAAAGAAAGAAAAATCTTCTCTTCATTATGGAATAACTCGGGTTTCAATCCCTTCCTAGATGAATATGCCTCACTTGAGATTAAACTTGACATTTGACTATTTTCATGGGAAGATATATGAGATCCTTTATGTCTTTTCAATGACATTGACTACTATAGTTATCTTTGCCTTTAATTTAACCTGGTTTCAGATAGGTCTGGGATTAGTAAGAAATTCCTTGTTTCGTAATGAAACTAATTTGATCAGCCTACCTGATTTTGTTGCTGACTAATAGCTGGTTTTTGAGCACTCAGAAGTTGTGGACTTGTTTTCTGTTGTAATGTCAAAAGGGTCAGAATTCTGTTATAAGTAGGTTATCATTTGCTCACATTTTACACTTGTAGATGGGAGGCATGGTGGAAGTCATGGTCACGGAGGATCTTATCGACATGGTAGAGGTATTATAGCGTAAAATCTCACGCATGCAGACGAAGTTGCTTCTCATGTTGTGTATATGAGAATTTGGTTTAATATGTCCGCAGATTATCAACGAAAAAGATACCGAGATGATGACCGCCAGTATGAGAGCTCTAAGAGGCACTCGGACCATGAATCCCGAAAGAACTCTGATCACGAATCCAGACCGGTAATTTCTAATGACATAATTGACCTCATTTTTATGACCTTTGATCTTCCCTACCTTCAGGGAATAGTTTCTTTTAGCCTTGTGAAGTGCATGTTTTGTTAGAAGAAAAATGAAAGAGTAGTTGGCACTCATAACATAAATTTCCAAACAATTAACCTTTGACAGTTGAGCATTGTCATACAGTTGAATCACATGCCATAATAGAAGAAAAATGGAGTTTCCAATTATATGTTTGGTTGATATATTATTATGCTTTGTTGACCCGGCACAGATTCAATTTTCTTGTTTGATTCATTTTTCATCTAGTTTGTTCCTTCTTTTAAGGAAGTATTTTCTGATGTTAAATTTCTTTGATCCAAAAGGAGAAGAATCCAAGGTTTCGTGAGAGTGGTGACTCTGATGATGAAGAGGAAGATGATCGAAAACGGAAATCTTAGCAATCAGCCTAATATTGCCTCATAAGACATTTTCTTTACTCGGTTTTAGAGCGTAGTTTCTAGATTTTATTTGTTACTGAGGCCGAAAAACTAACAGCTGCGATGATTAACTGTATGTTAAAACGTAACTTTTTTGGATGCAATCCAAAACTAAATGGACTCGTCGTTTATTTTTCACAGTTTCCAGATTCTATCATTAGTTACTGTGCTTTTTTAAAAAAATCTTAAAGTTATAACATATCCATGTGATGTTTTCATTGTTTGCCCAAAGAAATGCGACATTCAAAGCAATTACCAAAATAATTCTCTCAAATTGGTGTCTCTGTTGTGTCTACAATAGGAATCTACAATGTAAGTCTAATTAAAGAAAAAGAATGTAAAAAATTGAAATAACAGTTACAAAAACTTATACGTGACAATTTTTATTGTGAGCACAACAATTGGAACACTAATTTAAGAATAATATCAAGATTCTCATAATTAATAAAATTTTAAATGCGTACGTTTTACAAAATACGTAACAAATGAACAAACCCTAAGGGCAACTCCAAGTGGACTTCATTTTTATGCCAAACTCTAAATTAAGAGTTTTGTTTGCTCCAACCAACGCCAATTTAGCATGTCAAACTCTAGGTTTGTTTGGCAAACGAGTTCAAATTGTGATAATTTGAAATTTTTTTTATTTGAATTAGAAAATTTGAATTTGGCAATTTGAACGAAAAATTTAAATTATTGTTTGACTCAAATAATCTTAATTGAAAATATTATTTGAATTGTTGTTTGGTAGATGTAAAATGTGTGATTTTGAATAATTAAGAGAGTGGTTAAAATATCAAAATAAAAAAAAACTATTCAAAATAAATCCAAATTGTTAAAATTTGAGGAGGGATGAATTTGAATTTTAAGAGTTTGATTGAGTTTTTTTCATTTGGATTTTATCCCAAAAAAAGCTCCCAAACGACGATTTAGATTGACAAACTCGTTTTAATGGCCCAAAATGAGTTTGAACAAATTTGCCAAACAACACCTAAATCAAATCTAGCGTGCCGATTTAACGACTAAAGAAGGAAGTGCAATTCAACCTATGATTTAATCTTTTATCAACTTTACACATTTTCCAATGAGGTAAGATAAGAAAATGTTATCAACTTTCTACGTTAATTGATACGGATTGATTAAAAAATCTTGTTAGCTTTAATCTTCAGCCGATGCATAGCACTGCTTTTTTTCTTCCTTATTATGTAAAGTTTGTTGAAGACGCTTTTTTTTTTTTTTTTTTTTCTATCCTTCGATTTTTTTAAATCAACATGCATATTAGATGTCCCCTACCAATTAATTTTGCATCTATTGTTTGTTATGTTTCCCTTTGTCTTCTTATTATTTGCGTGCTTGTTTTGTTCTATTAATTTATTCATTCTATATGGTATATATGTAAATGATCTAATAACGTACAACTACACAGTTAAAAATATATATGTAGCAGTTTTCCATGTTACTTTGTATAGTTAGATTAAAAATCTTATCAATTTTACATGTTACTCGCTGCAATTAAATAAAGATTCTTATTAGTTTTACATATTGCTCGGTGTAGTCAGATAAATAATCTTATTAGTTTTACACGTTACTTGGTGCATTATAATAAAATTCTTATCATTTTTACACGTTATTCGGTGTAGTTAGATAAAGAATCTTATCATCTTTACACGTTAGACGATGGTATCAGATAAGGCAATCTAAAAGCATAAATTTGGACAGTTAGATTTGATTGAATATGCATTTTGAACCGTCAAATTGAATCCACAATCTTATCTGATAATGAAATATATAAGAAGAAAATATAAACTGTTGAGTTGAAAGCATCAAATAAGGTTTGATATGTGTCTTATCCCTGTATGAGTAAATCTCCTATGTTGCATATGTCTAACCACCCTTAATTCTGTTTTGAACATTTTTTTTAAGCTTAATCGTGAATCACCTATAAAAAAACTAAGCTTAATGTTTAACTTCAACAAAAAATTAGAATACTAAAGGTCCATCTTATCCAACATACTACAATCATCCTCGCCGGATGACGAAAAATATTATCATCAATGCTTTGTTGGCCTTTCAGGAAGAACAAACAATAACTACTGAGGCGATAACCAACAATGACATGATGATCATGACGACACAGATGAAGTAAATGAAGTTACTAAACATGGTAGATATATTCTAGAGTCATGTAGTGATAAACTGTGATTGCGAAACTGCAAATCATTTGTTTTTTGCAAACTATTTTGCAGAAAGCCCGCAATACAAAGATGCGATGTTCCACCGACGTTATTGAATGTCTTGCAGTTTATTTCTCCCTTTTATTGATGCCATAAAAACTCATGACCCCTACTTCTTTGATAGCCAAAATGCACAACGCAAGTGCACGTGCCGTCAAGTAATAAAGAGATTTTGAGTCCGAGTATCGTCCCACGAGGACTTTCGTTGATTACCGACTTATTAAATCAAATTCACTAGTTGAAGGAATGAAAGATTGGAATGTTGCAAAAAAATAAAACAAAAGGTAGAAAATAAACAAGGAGTAATCAAAATTAGAGAACTCTAAGGCATACAATTTCACCTCACCTAGCTATGAACATCACTAACCTAGTCAATTGACAAATTATTGCATTTTGATGATGACAATTCAGTACAATGATCATTTATTTCTCTCTAACATAAAATAATCCTAAGTCTAACAAACCAATCTCCTCTCTCGAATTCCGATTATATTTGTTAAACTAGCATTAAACCCTAGAATTAAAAGTCACACAAATGCCTATTACTATCTCTTGCTAATCGCACATTCGTGTTGTTTAATTATGCAGCAATTATTTTATTGTCCTCTTTGAAATTTCGAATGAAACGCAGAAAATCATTCATAAGGTGCGCAAGCTCACGAACGCATTAAGCAAATAATTAAACAATCATCAATATAAGCAACCAAATATCAATCAATTTATTGGAAAAGCAAACAATTCATAGCCATAGTTCGACTACATCGTAGCCTTAGAAAAAAAAAAGACTTAGATCATAATCAAATTTAAAGAAACAATCAACAATAATCTGTTCATAATGAAAATTAAGAAGAGAAACGAGAAATAATGATGGTGACGAGGTTGAATGAGTCCGTCTCGGACATACATTCCTCCACCGTCTTCTCCGAGCCTCCCGTCTTCTTCTTTCTCTCGTAAAAGTCTCAGAATTTTGTTGAATAATTGAATCCCCCTCGTGTTTTAGGGCTTCCCAGAATTTATAGCGCTTGATTTGGGTCAAATTGGGCTTAAATTTGCGAACCGGGCCTGTTTGGCGCTTGTCGGGCGCTGCAGCGGAGTTATTGGCGCGAGGCAGAGCTGTGCTATTTTTTAGGTGGCGCTGCAGCCCCATTTTAACTGTGCTGCAGCGCCCAAGAGCTGTGCAATCTTTCTCCTAATGGCGCTACAACGCCATTTTGCCTATGCTGCAGTACTACTTTGTCCGATCGTCACCCAAACGTCTCTTTTTGGCCTAAAAAATGTTCCAAATGAATCTAACACAATCTAAAAGTCATTCTTAGCTAAAAAATAATCAATTATTATTTGCAAATCATCACTTCAATGGCATTTTATTATTTTCAAAAAAATCAAACAAATAGAAAATAAACTAAATGAATTCACAAAGGGTAACATAAATTAAATAAAATGCAAAATGACGGTATTTCGTATGTTGGCGTATGAGTTACCAGCGAATGTAAGCGACGAAAATATCAAAATAGTAGAATCAATGATGATTAAATCTGTGAAGCGGTTTTGTTGTGCTATTCTAGAGATATTTTAGGAACATTATCTTAGATTACCCATAATGGCGTTTCTAGACTCCTACATATCGAAGAAAAATGTGGTTTCCCAAGAATACTAAGTAGTTTAGCCTACATAAATTAGAAGTGAAAAAAATGACCCATTGTCTGGTTGACACAATACTCTGGCTGTAGTGGATCGCCAACAATAATTCTCAAAGTTGTAGTGGATTATATCTTTGGATATGACGCACAAATTTTGGAATGGCGGGCACCAACAATGATATCAATGTGCTAGAAGCATCACAACTTTTATCTAACCTCGCAAAAGGTATTACTCCAACAGCGGCCACCAACGATACTATTAGTGGGCACCAACATTTATGTTATTCAAGAAAAACGGTATGACATGGGTTATTGTGTAGCTGATGGTATATATTAAAAAATGGTCAATTGTTCAAACTATTCACCAACGATAAGGCAAAAAATATTTTTCTATGAGACATGTCGCATGCAGGAAAGACGTAGAATGTTCCTTTGGTGTCTTTTAATCGTGATTTGCAATTGTTGCATGACCTTCATGTTTTTGAAGAAAAAGTGTAATACATGACACAACTTGGTGCATAATTTTGCACAACATGATAAGGGAGTCTGAACGCAATCTACATGCACCAACTGTAGAAGCGAAAGAGCTTGAAATGGTAGTTGATGAGATAACAAGAATTCAACAATTTTTTGAGCATTTGTGAAAGGAATTTTGCAATTCAAATGTTTAACTGGTGTTTCTGACGGGTGTTCTACGTGAGGTAGAAACATCAGTGAAACAATAAATAAAATTAAGATGGATGTGAAAACATAAGTAAATCAGCAGAAAATAAATGACACAGAGAATTGATAACGCAGTTCGTTCCTGCCTACGTCCGCGGGGCCACGCCCTGATGGTGGAAAGTGATTCAATACTTTGAAACGTATACACTCGGTCTTATACGCTAAGGACTCGCTCCTTACACTATCATCGTCTACCTCGTCTCCTCTTCGTGAATTACAATAAGAAATCCCCTTGTGTCGAAGCTCCCCTCGCTTCCACAGAGATCTCTCCCAAAACACCTTTCTCTAATTTACTCGAATTGTTTTCACAAAATTACAAAGTTAATATGAAAACTCTCTGCAATATTTTTCTCTCAAGCTCACAATAACATTACATCAATTAACCCTTGCATAGAGATAATTCACACCTCCAAAAACGTTCACCAAAGCTCTTGAAGAATAAAAGAATCAACACCCTTGAGCAAAGTAGGAAAGTTTCCATGTAAGAAACACCAAAATCTCTTAAAATAAACTTGGTTAAATTTGCCATTATAAATGAATAATCTTCACCAGAATAAAGTGCAATCTTCCCTTGACATGTGCAACTGAAATCACGCCCAACTCAGAGGTTAACTCCTTCCAGAAATAAAATTTCCATAAACAGACAGTGTTAGAACACTGATAAAGAACATCTGTATAGTTTTAGCAAAATTGTCCAGATTCGTTCTCTAGTCAATAAGAACGATGATACACTCTCCAAATATAGAAAATTAGACAAGCTCAAGCAAATCATCAACTCTTCTTATTTCTTTCCTTTATGCACACCACCTAGATCTGCTTAAGTCGTGGCACAACTTGGGTGCAAATCTGGCTAAATAATACTTTTAAAAAGTCAAATATCCTATGAGATAATCACTTGATACAACATAAATTCGTATAAATAAATATTAACTAAATCCATCAAATCTAGAGCGAACACCTTTTGAAATACCCAGTGGAACACCACGTAGAACACATGCAGAAGGATAGAGAATGTGAAAGATGGAGAAGATTTCAATAATCATTCAAATTGTTTGATAGGAAAATTGTGAAGCTAGAAAGATGGAGAATAATAATTTGTACAATTACTATGCTGTCTATTTTTATTATTAGTAATTATTATATAGGCAAAATAGACCTTTCATTGATTAAAACTAAGCATAAATTTTATTTTTAGTCCCTGTACTTTAGGGTCATTTCAAGTTGGTCCCTAAACTAAAAAACGTGTTATTCGGTGTCCTTAAACTACAAAAATGAGTCAAAATGGTCCCTCTGTCTAACTTTCGTGTATTTTTAAACGGCAGGTGGACACTTGCCACATTTTAAAGATAGTAAGTAAGCATTGACGAGTAAAATTATTATTTTACCCTTAACATTTATTTATTTATTTATTTTTCCTATTCTTTACTTTAATAGTAATAAAACTAAAAAAAAAACTAATACTCTCTTCTCACATCTCATCTCACTCCCTTTCTCGATCTGTCTCTCTCTCTCTCTCACTTTTTCAATATCCCTCGATTGGAGTTGACAACAACAGCTTCAATTGGGTTTGGATCGCTCTGGGGTTGGGCTTGGCAGTGGGAGTTTGGGTCGCGCGGCGGGGTTTGGGGATTTGGACGAGGGGTTCGGCGGTAGGTTGTGTGGAGGCAGAGTTCGATCGGAGTTCGGCGGGGGATTGAGATTCGAGGCGAGGGGTTGGGATTCGGTTGGGGTTTGGTGGGTTGCGAGATTCGGCGAGGGGTTGGGTTCGGCGGGGTTCGACGGGGGGTTGGGATTCGGGGCAAGGGGTTGGGGTTCGGGGCAAGGGGTTGGGGTTGGGGTTTGGCGGCGAGTTGTGTGGCAACAGAGTTCTGTCGGGGTTTGACAGGGGGTCGAGATTCGAGGCAAGGGGTTGGGGTTCGGTTGGGGTTTGGCGGGTTGCGAGATTCAGCAAGGAGTTGGGTTCGAGTGGGGTTCGACGAGGGGTTGGGATTCGGGGCAAGGGGTTGGGGTTATGGTTCGGCGGGGGGTTGGGTTCGAGCAGGGGGTTGGGATTCGGGGAAAGGGGGTTGGGGTTCAGGGCTGCGGGGTTGGGGTTGGGGTTCCGTCGGGGTTCGACGAGGGGTCGGGATTCAGGGCGAGGGGTTGTGGTTGGGGTTTGGCGGGCTACGGGATTCTGCAGGGGGTTGGGTTCGTCTGCGGGAGCGTTCAGCTCGGCGTTGGGTGGCGGAGGTGGTTCGGCGTTTGGCTCGAGTTTTGGTGGCGGGACTTGGTGTCACGACCTACCGCAGCGAGCCGCGACTCTTTTTATTTATATACATATACTTAAGTTACTTAAATCCATACATCACAAAATAATAATATAACATAGTGCGCAGTTATATATATATATATATATATAGCATACACGTATTTATATTGAAATAGCTGTGATCACAGTTTTTCATTACATGTTGTTTTCAAAACAAACGTAAACACATATACGTGCCGGGTCTTCATTCAGCCTGTGCCACACATACCCGTCTCTGGCTCCGGGTTTTGAACTTATTCTATCTTCATCTTTCCCCTGTCTATAAAATCAAGAACCTGATGAGTTGCTAAACTCAGTAAGGACAAACTAACTAATCTTACATATCATGGCATGATATATCATGATATGCAAGTTACAACAAATCCAGATAGATACAATAATTCAGAATTATTCTAAGACTAACTTATGTATAGAGTGTCACCCGTCCCATAACAGATGACCCCATTCAAACATTTCTTTATCTTTAGCCTTTACGTTATGCCACAGCCATTCTAAGGGACTTTTTGGCGCTTGTGTTTTACCTTCCTTGTAGTCTGGGATCCACTAACGGTAACCGCATTTTCTTTTAACTTTTATTAGGCGCCCTGGCAGGAGTGGGCCTAGCTTATCTGAAGCATCTTCCGACCGCTAATCTCCTTGAGCAACAGTAGCTGAAGTGCTCGGGGTGGATGACGCATCTTCTCACCTTATAAAGAGGAGTTTCATATAGTCCCCTTATGGGATAGCAGTACCGTTGACTTTGTTTTTTCGACATATTGAGTTTTCTGGCATTCCCGGAGCCTTGTCAAAAGGCGATTCTGAGCCATGTTTCTTGAGAGTTACATGTTCGGGGTGAAATCCGAGTACTTTACTTTAACATTGTCCTATGACGGTCTTGATCTTGGGTCTCGGGACGCTAACCCGGCCCATCGCATCGACTCGCTCGGGATTTGAATCTGGCATTGGTACGACGACTGATCATAACTCTCGTCGTTTCTCGGTCCGAAGACACGAGATAGTTTAAATGTGGAATGCTTAACAACATAACAAGGCTCGGTTTCTCATTTCTTAGGCCATACTCTACTTTTTAACTTAACGGTAGAAACCGAACTAATTTTTATTGAGCATTTATCTTGATTAATTACATTAATCATGGATCGAGCCTAAGTATTCTTTACTATCGAGAATATAAATAAAAACACATTTAATCATCATAATACATTGCGCATAAAAATACAATGCACGAAAAGTCCTAACAAACATCACACGTCTTGATGTCGTAGGTGCATTATCACTTACAAGTTGATGTGCCAATTATGGCTCTCGCAGCCTATGCTTGTTCCTTGTTCCTTTTGCTGCAATTTCCCGCGCACGATATGCCTCCACAAGTTTCGCTCCTAAGGGTGCAATTCAAAGGTATCAAAATTCACTTCTCTACTTAGTTTCACAAGCTAACAAGTCCGTGGTGTATGCTGGTGACAAACGGGTGTATAATTTGGCTCAACAGGCTGATTTTAGAACCTATTTGCTAGTGTTCTGCAGCAACCGATCGACCGCTTTGAGAATCGGTCAACCGTTTTATGCTGGACACTTAGCAAAAAAACTGATCCAACACCCTTCACGAGAATGAGCATAACTTTCTGTTCCGGAGTCGGATCGACACGAAACTGGTGGCATTGAAAACTAGACTCAAAGAGCTTTCTTTACAGCAGTTGAATGATAGGATGTGAATTTTTAATTTATCTTAAAATTAGTCCGAAATTCATGCTAAATTTTTATCATTAAGAAAAAGACAGATTTTTGAAAAACTTTGAAAACTCAAAACTTTTGATTCCGGAAATGAAATCACGTGATTATTGAACTCACAGAAAGCTTATAACTTTTATTTAAAAGAACAATCACATTTGTCACTATTTTTTGTTGATCATGGGGTCAAACAAACCAAAAACTATTCTGCCAAATTTTTAAAACAGTTTGTAAAATACTTGCTACCTTATTTGTGTCCCACATGGTGACCAAAAGGCCAAAATGAGCTTTTGATACCATTTTGAAAAGCTTAGAAAGTCTACTTTCTTGATTTTTAATCTGTTTGAAATTGAAACCTGATGTGATCTGAGTAAAAGTATCAAAACAGTAGCTAACCTTCATGTTCACAAAACTGTTTTTATGCATATTTGCAATTTGGATAATCTTTTGATCTACTTAACCAAAGTTTGCATATTTTACCATTCCAAAAGCTTGTGGAGTCTATTTTAACATAAAACAAGTGTTCTTTAATAATTTAACACTTAACATATTTAATTTAGACAAAAATCAGAGCTGTGCAGAAAGTGACTCATGATCCAATTTTCTCAACTTCATACATGATCTTAAAAACAAGAACCTTTTTGACTAAAACTTGAAAACAAATCCATTCATCAATAAATCATGTAACCTAACTCATTATCATTATTACAAGTTGAGACACTAAAGAAATATGTGGAAGAAGAGGAAAGAAACTAGAACCAACCTCTTAAAGCCCTTGATTTTAGAATTATCTACTTGTGTGCACTTGAGGAAATCTTGGTTCAAAGCTTCCAAGACTTGAAAATTTGAGCATGTGGAAGAGAAGAACACTTAGTATAGTTGAAGATAATCATAAGAATCAACTTAGGATGAGAGAAAGAGGGTTACAATACTTACCTAAGCTTGGACTTCAAGCTTGGTTAAGAAATTTCAGAATTTTCATGAAGTTTTCTCCTCTTTTCTCTTTTCCTTCTTCCTCTCTTTCTTTCTAAGTTTGGTCTGAGTTATTAGGCTGAAATGAAGACCAAACTCTCTCTATTTTTACTGTAATGGTCGGCCCCCTTGGTTTCAATTGACCAAGGTTGAGTTAAACAACTCAAGATGTGAGTTTAAGGCTCAAAATTTTGCCACCTAGTAAAAATTTTGCCACCATTCTTGTTAAACTCAATGCCACCTTGCTCAAGCATGAATTTAACTTGAAAACCCACACAATTCAGACACAATTCTGTAATGAACGTGTAAATGGCTTGGTTTGAATCCAATTTGAAGCTAGTTACACGAACTAGTTTAGTTAAAATCCAACTAAACTATGATTTTGACCAATTAGGTAAAAACACCTCTTAATCTTCATGCAACCAAGCTTAATCTCCTCTTGACAACTCAAAATTCACTAATAAGCTCAGCCAAAAGCTGTAGTGAAGAATTTCTATTATTTGCACTTTTGTCCTAAATTTTGAAAAAGTTTGCATTTTAGTCCTTTTGAGAAATTTAATAATTTTTATTGATCTCTTTGACCTAATTTCTTTTCATAAATCCTTTCCTTATAATAAAATAAAGTCTTCCTCAAATTTCATAATTTTTGGGCACTTAAAACTATTTTTTCCGTATTTTACAGTTTTGCCCGATTTTGCTGAAATCTCCTCTGTACAAGTTCGTTTGAGCTTGGATAGGTCCAAAACTTGACATTTACACTTGATTTATCCAAATAAACTTTGATCCAAAACATCTTTTTCAAATGAGGCCATTTCCCTATATAGTCCAAAAGCTGGGTCAAAATGTAATTTCCTAAAAGTTCAGTATCGTATTTGCAATTATTCACTTTTTTTCTTTTCCGACCTTAAGTAATCTTTCCGAGGTACTACTAATCGTGTCTTGACTTTATAATTCCTTGATCAGGGTTGGAGGTCGTCCTTTTTGCATTCCCGGTAAAATCCGAGAGTTCGGCTCGGTTAGGGTTTCGAGTCGGGATTTCGATGCGGAACTTAAAAGAAATATTCTCAATTTAAATCTGAAATCATAATGGAAGAGTAGGATTAAGTATTATATTAAACTATAATATCTTCTTTATATTTGAGATGCAAAGCACACTAATCCGGCCTTGGCCGTTCTTCACAAAATATGCATAACATGAAACCGGGGGTTACACTTGGCGACCTCACGGAGGAGCTGTGGCGGACCAACGTTGGTGACCTTGCATACCTCGTGGAGGATCGGCGCGAAGAAGAAGATTGTGAATCTTTTTTATTTTAGGTTTAATCAAGAGAAAAAAAATGATTATTTTGTGAAGATTTATGATAATTGGGTTATTTGTGAAATTAAAAAAATTAATGGATAGATTGTTATTGTTTTAGATGATTACAAAATCACCCTTAAATATATTGTCACATGCAAGGCACATGACGTTTTACCTTCGCAACTTGGACAGAACGAAGACGGAGGGACCAAAATGACACAATTTTGTAGTTTAAGGTTTTTGAATGAGACGTTTTGAAGTACAATGACCGAAGTGAAACGACCCCTAAAGTACAAGGGGAAAAAAGTAAAATTTATCCTAAAACTAATGGAGAGGATGCATTTTACTTAAGGAATGATGCAATTTAGCGAGCCCAAAGAAAGAGCATCTCCTTCCACCCTTTTCCCTCCTTCCTCTCTTCCAATCAAAGCGATTTGATTTCTTTCTGCACCTCTCCGTTCACCCAATCAAACACATCCTTAATAGCCAAATGAGGATTGTATTAATGGGGCATCCCCAACAGTAAAATATCTCATCTCCAAAGTAATGTTATCAACAGTCGTGCTTATTGATGAGTTCGATTCCCTTTTTTCCTTCAATATGTTAGATAAAATATATTGGGGTAATAATAATCATAGAGACAAGAACAGAAATAAAACTGGAATTGATATATTCAATATTACACATGAATAAAATTACAATAATATTGTAAAAATAAAATTGGAAGAGCAAACCGAAAATGACGCGACGACGACGAGAAAACGGTTTGGCGATAAGTCGAGGCACGTGTATCACACGCTTTCCTTAAAACAGATTCGCCCCCTCTCCGTCGGTGCTCGAGGTTTCTACGGCGTCTGTCTCCCAGGATACAACGACTACAAGTGGTAATCCGAGCACGATAGAAAACCACTTCCGGCGAACTAAACCGTAACCAATCCTCTATCACCATTGCCTCACAAATACACAAAAGCAATACACTCATACAAGAGTTTTTCTGTTTATTTTCTTTCATGGTTTTGTGTATATCTTGCAAGTATACAAGACTGTCTATATACACATAGAGAAGCACACGAATGTTGCCAAAAATTTTTTATCACCAAAAACTTATTCGTGCAAGGCAAGAGAGCAAAAATATATACGCGCTAAGCAAACTATACAAGTCTACCCATGCACACACATAAATGCCAAGGAGACGTTATTAGGCGTTCACCGCAGAAACAAAACACAACGTAGTCAATAGGCTATATACAACGTTCATGGCACCAAAACAAACCGAAATAGAACATTAAAAGCATACATAATGATTTAGAGCATTGTGATAGTAATTAAAAAGAAACCAAGAGACAATGCCAACAAATGCTAATTGAAATTGGAGTAAAGGCAATTAAAAAATCATAACCAAGCAAACGGTGGAAAAAATCATCAAAGGCCATTAACTCAATATATATAACCTCAAAAGATAATGCTCACCATCCTAACGCACAAAGACAAGGAAAAAGTCATTAATACATACCACAAAACATTACAAACGGCAAAGCAATAAACAAATTGCATTAAAGCCAAAAATATAATAAAATTTCATTCACAAATTTTTCCAACACAAAAATCATTCAAACTTATATTCATGACTAACTTCTTTAAGTAATCGAATGCTTTGAGAATTTTCGACGTGCACATCGTAGTCTCTGCTTAGTTCGTATATGAACATTGTCAACACTAATCTTATTAAAATCTTCTCGTAGTATATATTTTTTTTTTATCTTTGTAGTAATTGATAAACAAAAGACCATTGTGAATTCATTGTAAGGCTCCCAAAAAAAAAAAAAATGCCCTCCATGTATCCAGTTTGATTAGTATACATATAAGACCTCCATATTCATGTACAAGCATATTTATTATTACATGATAAAGGACTTAAACGCTCCGACAACAAAAAAAAAAAAAAAAAAAAATGCTGTTGAGTAAGTGAACTTGGACTTCCAGTTTAGTACTCCAACTCAATTCCTCATTTCCTTACCACAGATTTGCAAGGCCCATAATGAATTTGGGACCAAAGCTAAGAGCATCTCTAGTTAGCGAAATTGATCAATTCCAAAATTTGGCATTGGAGTGGAAAAATTGTTCTTCAATTAAATGTTATTTCTGATGCTAAATGTGTCAAATGCTAAACTTAGTATGAAATTTGGTATCAAATATAGTATATAATATCATATTTTAATATTTGAAAATAAGCATTGATTGGAAGCTAAGAGCATCTCAAGTTAGCCAAATTGATCAATACTAAAATTTGGCATTAGAGTGGAAAAATTGTTCTTCAATTAAATGTTATTTCCGATGCTAAATGTGTCAAATGCTAAACTTAGTATCAAATTTGATACTAAATATAGTATAATACCAAATTTTAATATTTGAAGATAAGCATTGATTGGTTATTTTATTTATTATTAGAGCATCTCCACACGTAAATTTATCAATCATCTCCACCCCATTTCTCCAAATCTTACTCTATATGGAATATTCTCTTCTCATATTCTTTTTTTTTCTTATTATAATAATCAATTTATATTCTTAAAAAACTATTTTTTAATTCAATTAAAATAAATGATAATAAAAATAATTAACATGGTTTACGTTGTGTAATTTTAATGGTTTTGTTGTGAGTTTAGTGTTATGAAGATTTAATTCTCAATTTTTAGTTTTTTGTTCTAATCAATTTTAAATTTCAAGTTTAATATTTTGAATCATCAAAATATACTTTTTTATCTTAACTAGTAAATTTATGTTAAAAATAAATATATTTATTTACAATGTAAATTAACACTCAAATGTATTATAAATTATACAATAATATTCAACCACACATTAAAATAAAACATCCACATATTAAAATACATATTTTTTTTTTAAATCACGAACAAAAAAAAATGAATAAAAAAAGGATCAGTTAGGTAATTAGCCATTTTAGACTGTGTTTTTAAAAAATAGCCACAGTTTCAAAAAATTTAAAAACTAGCCAAAATTAATGTAAGAAATTTCTGATAATATCAAAATTACACATAAAATCGCTGTCAGAAATTTCTGACACGTGTTAGAAATTTTGTCAGAAATTTCTGATAGTGCTAGTTTTTAAATTTGTTGAAACTATGGTTATATTTTAAAATCATTTTGTAAACTGTGACTATTTTCTCAAAATTCCCATAAAAAAAATACCTAGAAGAGTGCTCTATCCACTGTTTTTTTGCACTAATTTGGTGCAATACTATTCATTAACTCCATAATGGAGCAAGGATTTGGTGTTGGAATGGAGTATCAAACTGCTCTTAAATAGAACAAATTTAGTACAATAGCATCGGGGTGTAGCAGCTCTTAAATATGATAGTTATTATGACTACAATTTTATATTATAAAAAAATCTCTTATATCAAAAAGTCATTATTACTAGTTACTACACGTAGTGTTTCTTACAATTAGTCAATATTTGTTGTCCTAAATAAGTTGTGCAACTAAATAATAACAAAATAATAAAAATAACATTCAAAATGACACTAATGCATTCGATGTCAAATATAACATTTTGATTCTTTTATACGCCAAATTTGACATTGACATTAACATTTTGCATTGGATATAGCATTTGCATTATGATGGTCTAATAATTAATTTCAAAGATTTATGCCATATATTTTAGGAGTTCAAGAGCGACGGCGTTGTGTTACCACTTACCAGTAAACATCAATAGAATAGTTACTATCAAAAAGAATGTGCAGTACAAACATGCATTTTGTTTGTATCAAAACTACTCGTCTACTTTTATGATTCTTCTCTTGCGCAACGGCTTTGTAGTAATACTTCCAGGAGTGCTGTGCGCCTTCCTCCTCTCTTCTTTTCTTTTTTCAGCTTCCATTATGGTGCGTCTCAGAGCGGCAGCCTTGAATATTGGTTTGGGCAGGTGCCTGTGCCTCACAATTCGCTTTACTTCTGGAAGGTGCTTGTATCGATTCTTGACAGCCTCATGATACTCATGCCTCTTCTGTTCCCTCGGAAGAATCTGCACGGCAAAAGGTTTCAAAATTTAGATAAGATACTGCACACATTTTGAACACTGCAAATTGGTAAGGTGGTGAAATAAAACCGCCAATGTCTGGCAGATAGTAACAATTTTCAGTAAAATAAAGATTACTCTTCTGCTTGCATCAGATTCTAAAATATTGAAGATCGATTTTTAATCAAATTTTTGGAGCAGCAAAATCATGACTCGAAACATTTCAGTCATTGTTGACGGGGTAATCGAGATAAAAGAAAGTTTTTCTTACAACTCCCAATTGCTCCGATGCTTTGGCCTTCCAAAGCCTGAGGTTGGTGTCATCACTCCCAGAAATAACGTAAGATGCATCACAGCTGAATTTGACACAAAATACCCTGCATAAACAACGTGGGCATAAGCCTCATTTGAAAATATGAATTCAACAAGTTATTACCAAGAAATGAGAAGAGGTAGTTTTTTTGGGGAAATCTGACTAGCCAAAGAAAAGGGGAAAACACGATGGACAAGAAAGGGAAAACAAGCAAACCTTTGCATTCTCTTAGTATGATAAATTTCCCGGCTGTGACCACCATTATATGGGAAAATTCGTACCTGCACAAGTGATTTTAACAGAACAAATAAGACCATTTATAAACGGTATACAAATTATGATAATCAGAATAGAACATAATGTTTCCATATCTAATCTTATTAAAAAATGTTTCCACTTACTGTTCTATCATAGGAGCCCGTTACAAATTCTCGTCCAGTTGGTGAATAATCAATATCCATACTGAAAAAAAAAATGAATAAAGAAAATTTAACTCCGAGGTATGAAATAGTATAATATTTGAAAACTTTATGACTAGCAACTTACACAGCCGAAACATGATCTTTATGTACACACTTGGCTTCATCTAGCTTTCTAGCATCGTAGCTATAGCAGTTGCAGTCTTCGTTTGCCTAATTAATCAAAGAATATGTTATGCGTTTTCTTGTGCTAGAATAATAAGCCAAAGACAAGATACCATTAGATGTTATTCTCATTTTTAAACAAGCATGGTCTTTTCGCCATATGCTTACATGGAATTAGACTACGCTATAGATATTTTATATTCTTTTGCTCATGCAATTAGAAAAAGCAATGCGATGAGCCTAACAACTAAAGAACTAATAAAGAGTATCTCAAGGAGCTCTTCCTAAATTAAGCTAGCTTTCACAAATAATATACAGAGCCTAGATTTGACCAGACAAGTTTCAAGTCCATGAGCTTACAGCAGTGAAATTTATTGGCTCCATTGGGTTCCAAGCGATAGAATTGTTTCTTGTCTGAAATAATAAAATTGAATAAATGTTAGCTAGAAGAAGATGGCATGAGTCATGAGACAAAAGACATAGCTAATATTCATGAATGAAAGATTTAAACCATAGAATTTTTTAATCAGACTAAATGACCAATGTTAACATGAGATGTTGTATTAATACCCTCATTATAAGTTTGGTTACTTCTGATGACATGCGTAAGTCATACAGTACAATACTCCGGTCACTGCACAAAAAGAAAAAAGAAATAAAAAAACCATTAGATAAATCTTGATAGAAAGGTTGCTAAAAAGATTTTGGAAACTGTACAAGCTGTTTTTTTTTTTCCCCTAAGATGTATAAGATGATTTTTAAATTAGAAAATCTAGAGGAGTAACAATCAGTTAGGAGGAAAATGATATCTCCATGTTTGGAAAAGGCAATCACTTAATAGTCAACTTCTTGAGTGGAGCAATTCAAATACAAACAAACCATAAAAATTCTAATCTTAAGGGTGGGATAGTTAGTCATTCCAACTCCCTATTAAAAGCAAGCAGCAAAGCATACACATTACGTCTACTCTACCTTATTGCACGGGTAGAGAACTTAAACTGAAAACAGTCTTTAAATGTTAAAGAAGAAATGTGTGACACAATCTAATGTTATTTGCGAAACATAGTATCTAGTCTAGGGTTCCTGTACGTACCTTGCAGTAGTTGCCAAGACGTTGGGCTGTCCAGGATTGAATCGAACAGACAAAACCGTATCGGTTCCCCATTCAAAACTCCTTTCTGGTGCAGACCTGTGAATCAGGCATACATAGCCATGAGAAAACAAAATAAAAAGGACATATAAACTCAATAAAAGCATAAAAATATTGAAGAAGAACCTATTGTGATTCCATATATGTACACCAGCCCCAGCAGTGGCAAAACGATCATCTTCCCACTGATGATCAACGGCCCTGACATCGAGAAAGCAAACCTTAGAAGTAGTTACTCTGAAATAGGAACGCTTACCAATATCAGGATAATGCAACACCCTCTGAGCAAAGTCGGTCAGACACTTACCAAAATGCATTGTTCCACACGTATTCCTCAATTGGCTGAAGAAAGAGTTATAAACAGTCAGCTATGTATCATATTAAAATCAGATTCATTGATCACGAACGAGTACGAGGCATGCATCACCTGAACAGATTTTACAGACGAGTCATTTGATTCCGTAAGAGAAGACGAAGGGACATTCCAGAGCCTTACACTGATATAAATATCCGCCAAAGATACAAACTTTTTTCTTAGTGAAATAGGATGAATCTTAAAGAATGGAAATATAAGGTGAAATTAATCAATAACAGGCATCAACAAATTTGCAGACTGTTCGCCTTTATGCCTTACGTGCAATCAGTGCCACAAGAAACAAGGACACGTCCATCCGTAGAAACTGCTAGACCTTTTACGGCTCCTCGGTGGCCAGGAAATGTGCACACTGTTCGCCTTTATGATGCACATACATTAAACATGATGACACAATTTAGCTCCTAAGAAAAAAGCATACTAAAAACAAAGCCAAATCAGAAGATCAAGAAATTACCGGTAACCCAAATCCCAAAGCCGGATATCTGCAAACATGAAAAAAGAACAAACTACTCAACCATGATGGCTATTTTGGGATTCTTCCCAATTGTAGCAACAAGATAAAGAACTCGAAATTCCAAATAGAACATTTTGAAAATACTAAACCAACTTGCAGAAAATTCTCGTCTTCGACAACGTTAATCCAAACCATATTTATATATTCAACATATCATAAAAGTACCTCCATCCATAGAACCCGAAAATATTCCTTTCAAGTGGTTGGGATTCTTAGCCATACACGAGATAGCATCTTTATGATCATCCATTGCTCCGATAAACGGCCTTGCAAAAATCTTTATTAAAAAAAAATTCCATTAAACGCATTTAGATAAAACCAAAAATTGGGATGTTATTTTGGTTGGTGAAATTACTTGCCTTGTCCAATTTGGCGGCGTTGAGAGCGCGAACATACTCGACGGCTTTCTCTTGGGTTCGGATGTTGGGGTCGAAATTATGGAAAACCCTCTAAATGCAAGAAAATCATTGATGAGAAATTGTTGAAGGCGAAGCAGAGAAACTAAAAGGCTTTTTCAAGTGATGTAGTTGGGACTGACCTGAAGATCTTGGCTTCGTTCTCGAGTGAATTCGTCGGTTGAGCGAGAGATTACTTTGACCTTCATTGTCAGGTTTCGCTATGGAATCAGAGTCCAGAGCTGAGTTAGTGTCCAAATTGATAGCTATCGGCGATTGTGTGTATAAACCCTAAACAGTTTGCAAGCTCAGCTTCTTGCCTTCTTTGCTAAACCCTTCGCCCTTTTTCACCTAAAAATAATAATAATAAAAAATAGTGATTATTTTTAAATAATAATACTATTTTGCACCCTATGCTTGTGCTATTTTTCTTAAATGTACCTCATTCTTTAATGTGCTATATTTTTATCCTTTAATTTATTAAAACTGTATTAATTTACACCCTCCATTCAAGTCTATTTAGTTTTTGCCCTCCGATTTATTGAAAATGTACCAATTTGCATCTCTATTCAAGTCTCTTGAACAATTTTATAACGAATTAACCTTATAATATTCTCGCACGGCACTTAATCAGCAAACCCTCTAATTTTGCAATTGGATTTTTTTTTTTTTTTGTGAGCTAAAATCACAAACTTAAGAGAGGAATAAACCCTAATTCGACCAAGTCCTCTTATAATTAGGTTTCGGCAGTTCTTTCTCCAATTTACCCTTTTTATTTCTCAATAATTACTTAAACACCACTAAATTAGACGAAAAATTAAATGAATGGTGCAAATTAATATAGTATCAATAAATTAAATGGCAAAAATGTATTGCATCAAATAACGAGATGCATCTAAGAAAAGCATTACAAGAATATGGTGCAAAACAGTAATTTTTCTTAAAAA